>CM045994.1:93620310-94870310 GCA_025175895.1 Wurfbainia villosa | reverse complement strand
CGGCCAGTTCAACCGGCCAGTTCAACCGGTGGTCAAAAATCAGCCTCGAGGAGTCAAGCTTTATCACCATTTTTCAAGGAGTTTTGTGCCCATTTGTGATTGGTTGAAGACCCAGTCGTTGAGGGGCTTAAAGGCTATAAAAGGAGGGCCAAACCTAGGGTTTTTCATCAATTCAAAAGCTTCCAAGTGCTTCCGATACGCTCCGACTCTCCGACATCCCTACGACGAAGCGCTGCCGAGACGACGACTAAAGCTTCAACCTCCAATCCTTGAAGTCGTCGGTATAATCTTTAATTTTGTATAAGTTGTCTTTATTTTCAAAGCTTTAAATCATATCAAGGAGAGGGGGAGTGTCCCTCTACCTTGAATCTTTATTGAGTTTTTGTATTCGCTTAACTCCTATCTCTATCGAGAAGGAGTTCGTTTAATATTTGCCCTCCGTGCGTGGTCAAGGACCATTAGGGCCTTGGAGTAGTAGCCGTAGGCTACGAACCAAGTAAAAACCCCTCGTGTTTTTATTTATTTATTGCTATATTTCCGCTGCGTTTACTCGTGCCAATTCGAACGATTACGAAAAGTTTTTTCTTATCGCTATTCACCCCCCCCCTCTAGCGCTCAAATCGATCCAACACATGTCTCACCACCCGACACCAATGTTGGATCGAGAAGCGTCGCTAGAGGGGGGGTGAATAGCGATCGTAAATCTTTTCGTTCGTTTCGTTCGAGTAGACAATTAAACGAGTAAGCACAGCGGAAAATAAAGAGACACATTTATTTTACTTGGTTCACAACCCAGTAGTTGCTACTCCAAGGCCCTATCGGTCCTAGACCGCGTACGGAGGGCAAAGCACTATAACGTCTCCTCCTCGTTGGAGGTAGGAGACAACGATCACAAAACCGGAAGTACGAGGATGAGGCAACAAGCCTACCTCACCTCGTTACGATTAAAACAAAGAATACAATAAAAACAATTACTTGCTATTGCTGCCAATGAAGGAGATTTGAACTTGTCATCGCGTCGGCGTTATGACGGCGTTGGAGCGTTGGCGTTGTAGGAGCACTTGATGAATAAACTTGATGATTTTTTGAAGTTGGAATCCTCCCCTCCTTTTATAGATTTTGGCCTCTGAATATGTCTCCTCTTTTTTTGGAACAAATCACGAAGTTGTATAATTTTTATCGCGAAGTGGCCGCGTCAAACCTTATCCGTTTTGACCTAGCGCAAAGGCTGATTCGTCGCCATCAGTCGACTGATGACTCCCATCAGTCGAGTGATGAGCATCAGTCGACTACCCAATGTCCAACAGTTGACTGCCAGCCTGGCCACTTCCCTGCAGTGAGAGGTTAACTCGAAAAATGATAAATACGATGGTTTCTAACCGTCCGATCTCGACCTAGACCTTTCACAAGAAGTCTTAGTCGGATCGCTGCCTACGGTCATCCCCGTACAGAGGACACGACCTTACCATCTCTCACTCACACGAGCTTAACTTGATTCTTACTGTGTCACTTTCGCTTCCAGCCTTCCACTCGATTCCTTCGGCTCCCTCCGAAGTCACTCGAGTGTCGCCCGACCACCGCGGCTTCCTCCGGTTGTCGCTAGCCTTCAGCTCTAGCTTTAGTACTTTTCTGCACACTCGATTTAGCTCGTGAGATAATGATGTAAACTTAACTTTGTGTCTTTGCCATAATCAAAACACAGGTTCGATTATCTAGTGCCCCTGCACCAACAACCAACGCCCACCCTTGATCACCGAAATCCATACAACCACTGGACAGAAAGGAAACAAGGGGAAAATGAGGTATTTACCGGAAGCTTCACCCACACCAGCGACCCTTCCCTCCTAGCCGCTCTATTCTCCAGAGAAGAGGATCTGTCGTTGCCCTAACTCCCCGGCTTTAAGCTAGCTCCGACTGAGAATCGCAGCTTCAACATGCTGCAGACGCCGTTGACCCAAGCTCGCTGGTTTTCGAGCGACAACGTTGGTGGCAGAGGAGGGCGACGCACGAGAAACCGAGAAGGAAAAGGTTGCGGCGGCATCGGGTTGGACACGAGAGAGGGGAGGAGTGCGGCATGCGGAGAAGGGGTCGCGGAAGAAGAAGAAACCGGACGACATTGTGTGGAAACGGATCGCGAGAGAAAAGAACTGTCTACGGCGCGCGGAGAAAAAGATCGAAAAATTAGGAAGCTAAAACCTAGGTTTATTAATCCTATTAACTAATCTAAATATGCCATTTAAAAGCATGTTTTTCTTATCCCCGTAAAAATCTCTTACAGACTCCGTTTAAATCCAGAAAAATTCTGGAAATTTTTTTCGAAAATCCCGAAATAATTTCCAAGATTATTTTTCCTAAATTTTGGCCATACAATTTTATATTTTAAATTTTTCCTATTTAACACGCTAAGTTAGCGATTCCAATTTTTTGTAGATATACTTAGTTTAACTAAATTAACCAACCGATTATTATTTCAATTAATGATTAATTTCACACCTAAGTTAACTAAAACTAATCTAATTAATTAGTTAATTCATTTTACAGATAAATTAACACAACTGAATTAATTAGATCAATTATCTAATTAAGTAATTAATCCAATTAACGGATTTAATCAAAACCTATTCGATTAATATAATTAATTATTGATTAATTCCAAACCTAGCTAATTAATCAGATTAATTATATTAATCAATTTAATTAATTAATCGAATTAACTGATTAATTAGAACCTAGTTACTTTAATTAATTATCTGATTAAATCCAAGTCAAATTTAATTAACTTAACTAACTAATCAAATAAACTATACTAATCTAATTAATTAATTTACTGATTAATCTCAAACTAATTAACTTAATTAATTAGATTATTTATGTAACATTCCAAATTTTAGTTCCTATATTTTTATCAGAGGAAAATAGAAATAAGAATAAGAATAGAAATAATAAAAATAGAAATAGAATAATAATAATAATAAAGAATAGAAATAATTAAGAATAGGAATTTGAAAAAAAAAACAAATAAATAATTCGTTAGTCAGGGCTCGAACTATAAACCGTCGATTTGGGAGAATAGGCTTCCCACCACTAAGCCATAAGATTACCAATGAGTAGGATATAACAAAATATATCTATAAGCGAAAAAAAAAGAGATTGATTAATTTGACTAATTATTTAAAAGAATAATTAGATTAAAAAAAATCCTAATATATATATATATATATATATATATATATATATATATATATATATATATATATATATATATATATATATATATATATATATATATATATATATATATATATTTATCATCTCTTCTCTCTCTTCCCTAAACTTCCTCACGCCGACCACACTTCTCTCCAATGCCTCTTCTCTCCAAACGCCAACCCTTCCCCTTCCTCTTCCCCTTTCGTTTCTTTTTTTTTTTTCCAGCCACAATGGAAGGAGGTGGTTTATCTTCTGCAGAATTGCTCTCATCCCTCTCCCTCACCTATCTCTCTCTAATTTTTTCTCCAGCCGCCGAATAAAAAAAAGAAAAGGACGAACTTTCTCCACCGAGAAAAATAAGAGAGGAAAAAAAAGAGAGCCTCTATAATTTTTCCACCGTGGGATAATTCAAGAGGAGATTTTCAAGAGGAATCTTCTCAAGAACTTGTTAGAGGATCACGCTAAAGCCAAGGAACACGTAGAAGGTTTTCTCTTTACGAAATCTAGCGGTATAAATTGGTGAAAAGCGTAGGAAGTAAGTATTGCTCACCTTCAGTATAAGTAGTTATCGTATATCATTGATATGTTTTTATGTGCATGTTATTTCCAGTTATGCATGGTGTTTTCAGTTACGTGATTTTACCGTTATGTTATGGGTAATTCAACATCATGTTTAGATCCATGATAAGAATGTGATTTATGATCATGCATGTTGTAGATGAGTTGTAGCTTACAATTATATGCACGATGTAGAGTAAGATGTAAAAATATTTTCTTTATAAAGAAAATTTAAAGATGTTCCCCGTTCGAATTGGGGATTAAGAGCACAACGATCTTCAGTATGCTCCCCATTTCAGTTTTGGGGGTCAAGAGCATAATGATCTTTATGGTGCTCCCCAATCGTGATTTAGGGAATTAAGAGCATTCTGTCAGTATGTATAAGAATATAAGTATAAAGGAAGTATTTTACTGCCAAGGCCCTCGCTTACCCTAGTAGGTTCGTTGGTTGGCCACCCCGGCCTATTAGGAAAGCGCGTATTGGTACTATGCCAGGCCCGTATCTAGGATGATTATTATTTTGAAGTATCAGTATAAGTACAAGTAAAAGTTTTAAAAGTTAATTATTCCAGCTCAGATACACTATTTACAAGTTTTAAAATACTTAAGAACATGGTTTATACAAGAGACATGTATTCAGAATTATGATTTCCAGTTATGCTTGCATGTGTATCAATGTATCAAGGGTAAGAGAACTAGTTGCATGATTTCATACGTTGCATATTTTTGTGAGCATAAAAAGTACTTATTAAGCATTATTGCTTATAGTTTGCATTTCCTTATACTGCAGATAAAGGTAAAGAAAAATTTCAGTGAGGTGGCATGATGAGAAGTCTGGAGTATGTGGCACTTTAACAAAGGGAAATAAAAGATCCTAAGTGCGTATGTTCAACCATATTTGTTGTCAGCAACATGCAACTGAACATTGTTGAAGTTCAACTGGATTGCTTATGGTTGAGACCAAAGAATGCTAGAGTCATGTTGGGTTAGTCTTAATACTTGCATGTCATGTGAAGATCTTGAAATGGTTATTATTTAAGTGATGTCAAGGTCCTTATGATCATTTTTGTTGTTAGCATATTGCGTTAGTATATTGCATGAATTTAAGAATAAGACAGTAAAGTAGTGACATCTCCCCTAGTAGAGATTGGAAAGACTAGGGGGGGGGGGTGTTACAAGATGGTATCAGAGCGGGTTCCGCCCTTCCGTCACACACACATCGAGCATCAGTCCTGCCACCTCCAAGTAAGCAAGTATTTATCTGCTTTATTTACTTTATGAGTAGTAAGGAATGCTTCTTTTAAGTTAAACATGCTCACCAAGAATGTTCTCTTTGAGTTAAACATGCTTGCATATATATATATAAGAAGTTGATAGACAATATGTAATAGAGCATACCTAGATATGTATGTGAAGATGGGAAAAAAAATAGTGATAATAGCCTGATAGTGGAATAAAGCAAAAGATGGAAATATGGTAGACCCGACAAAGATAGAAGCAATCAGTAATTGGGATCAACCAAAGAATGCTAGTGAAGTCATAAGTTTCCTCGGATTAGCAGGGTTCTACCGAAATTTTGTGGAAAACTTCTCAAGGATAACTTCACCGCTGACGATTCTTACCAGAAAGAACAAGAAGTTCGAATGGATCGATGATTGTGAAAAGAGCTTCCTTGAATTAAAGAGGAGACTCACAAGTGCTCCAGTGCTTACCCTTCCAGAAAGTAATGAGGGATTTAACCTGTATAGTGATGCATCCAAGATGGGACTCGGAGCAGTACTTATGCAGAAGGATAAAGTCATTACTTATGCATCTAGACAACTCAAGGACTACGAAAGAATTATCCCACTCATGACCTTAGTTGGCAGCAGTGGTCTTTGCTCTGAAAGTTTGGAGACATTACTTATATGGAGTCCAATGCAAGATTTACACAGATCACCAGAGTCTGAAGTATTTCTTCACTCAGAAGGATTTGAATATGCAACAGTGCAGATGATTTGAGCTAGTAAAGGACTATGACTGTGAAATCCACTACCATCCTGGAAAGGCAAACAAAGTAGTAGACGCACTGAGTAGAAAATCATGCGCCACTTTGATATCCCTAGCAACACTATCCCAACCACTGGAGAAAGAGATAATGAATTTTGGGGTTGAGATCATTTCTGGACAGCTCTCCGCCTTAACCATAGTACCTACACTGTTCGAGGATATATTAGCGAGACAGGACAAAGATCCTAGCATCCAAAGGATCAAGCAAGAGATCCAAGAAGGAAAGGATGAAGGATTCCGTGTCTCTGACAGTGGGGTGTTATATTTGGGTGAATGCCTATGTATCCCCAAGGACCCAGACTTAAGAAAGAAGATCCTAGAAGAAGCTCATGGAACCCCATATTCGATGCATCCTGGATCCACCAAGATGTATCAAGATATGAAAGGGAAATTCTGGTGGCTTGGTATGAAGAGGGACGTGGCTAAGTATGTTAGCGCTTGTCTGACATGTCAGAGAGTGAAAGCAGAAAACCATAGACCAAGAGGAGTTCTACAGCCTATCCAGATTCCAGAATGGAAGTGGGAGGAACTAGCCATGGATTTCATAGTAGGACTGCCCAAAATAACCAAGGCTACGATTCTATTTGGGCAGTTGTCGATAGATTGACAAAGTCTGCTCACTTCATGCCTATCAGAATATCATACTCCATGGAGCAGTTAGCCCAGTTATACGTCAAGGAAGTGATTAGACTGCATGGAGTACCTAAGACCATTATCTCAGATAGAGATAGTCACTTCACTTCACACTTCTGGGAGTGTGTTCAGAAATCCCTCGACACTAAGCTACGATTCAGAACTGCATTTCATCCTCAGACATATAGGCAAACAGAAAGAGTGAATCAGATTTTGGAGGACATGCTCAGAGCTTGTGCCTTAAATTTTAAAGGAAGCTGGTGCAAATATTTGTGTTTGGCAGAGTTTGCCTATAATAATAGTTATCATACTACAATTGGAATGACACCTTACGAATCCATGTATGGAAGGAGATGTAGATCACTTATCTGTTGGTATGAGGGTGGCGAGAAGAAAGAAATGGGACTCATGACTGATTTTATAGATGATGCCACCAAAGCTATAAAGAACATACGCTAAAGGATAGAGACTGCCCAAAGTCGGCAGAAGAGTTACGCCGATGTATGATGCAGACCCCTAGAGTTCTAAGTCGGAGATTCAGTGTTCATTAAGGTAGATCCTATGAAAGGGGTAATGAGATTTGGGAAGAAAGGCAAGTTAAGTCCCAGATATGTAGGCCCCTACATGATCACCAAGAGAGTTGGTAAGGTAGCTTATGAGAAAGAGCTACCAACGGAAATGTCAGCTATCCATAATGTATTTTATATTTCAATGCTTAAGAAGCATGTCCCAGACACCAACCAAGTGATTGAGCCACAAACGATATAGATTCAGACAGATCTAGGTTATGAAAGTTGACCTATTCAGATAATGTTGGTGCAATCGGCCCAGGTCACGATTGACCAGACTCGAGTTTGACTCGAGTCAAACTCGAGTGATATTTTTATGTTCGACAAAAACATATGACAATGTAATTGTCATGGGAAAGTCCAAGTCTTAGGTACTTGGCATGGAAAGTCCAAGTGGGACACTTGGCATTTGGGAAAGCCCAAGCATGGGTCTTGGCAATGTAAAGTCCAAGCATGGGTCTTGGCAAGGTAAAGTCCAAGTCATTGGTACTTGGCATGAAAAGTCCAAGCATGGGTCTTGGCATGGAAAGTCCAACATGGGTTGGCAAGGGGAAGTCCAAGCTTGAGTCTTGGCATTTGAAAAGTCCAAGGGGAATATTGGCGGCGTAAAGTCCAAGGGTGAAGTCTTGGCAGCATAAGTCCAATGGTTGACAGCATAAAGTCCAAGCGGAGTCTTGGCGGCGTAAGTCCAATGTGCCTTGGCGGTGTAGACACCGTTAGCGTGACATAGCCGATGGAAGCACTTAAAGGCTAGCGCGATGGATTAACAAGTCATGGATGACTTGGAGGGATTCGAGAGGCGTGAGGCTGATGGAGGTGGCTAGAAGGCTTAGGTCTAAGCTAAGGGTGGTCTAGCAAGTATGGGGGAACCATACTTGGGCTAAAACCTCATGTTTGAGGTGTGCCAGTCGATTGGTGTCATGTGACAGTCGACTGGCCTGAGTCAACTAGGGTTTGACTGCGGGAATTACTTTAACAGTCGACTGCCATAGGTGGGCAGTCGACTGATATTGTGATCAGTCGACTGGTGCTCGAGAAATCAAGCATAGAATGAAGTCTCACTCGACCGCTGCGGTCAGCAGTCGAGTGATGGCTTGATCAGTCGACTGATGGTCATAATCAGTCGACTGATGATGGATCCTTTGGACTTACTCAGTGTGGATCTAGCCGTTGTCTCACGAAAATAGTGGCATCAGTCGACTGATGGTCCCGACCAGTCGACTGATCGACTTTTTCCAGCACAGGTTGAAGCTATAAAAGGAGCTCATGATGGAGGAAAAAGGCATGGTTTCTTGAGGGCTTTTGGGTCGATTTGCTATTGAAAATCAGGGTCTCCAAGTTGATTTCAAGCAACCAAGTGATCAAGCATTCAAAGAGCAATTGTAAAGTAGTTTTCTTTACTTGCATTGTATTTCATTATTGTATTTGCTTGTATCCATTTAGATTATTGTTGTAATCTTTTGTATGAGGTTTCTCCGCCTCTGACTTGTGTCGAGAAGGAGTATTTGTGATTAGTGAGTGCGTGTGCATCACTAGAGCTCGATCCGTGGAGTAGGAACCGCTCGGTTCCGAACCATGTTAAACATCTTGTGTTTCATGTTATTGTTATTATTATTATTATTCCGCTGTGCTAACACGATTTGTAGACACGATCATGATTGAATTCCATCATCGGTACTAGCACACGCTATTCACCCCCCCCTCTAGCATCCAATCGATCCCCTACAAGTGGTATCAGAGCGAAGCCGCTCTTGAAGTTTAACAACAAAGGGAGCATGCTAGAGGGCGAAGATGGAAGTCCAAGAACAATTAGGATGAGACATCAACACACCGGTGCCCTATACCCTATACGGACGAGAAGGCTTTAATTCTTGGAGGAGAAGAATTGAAGATTTTTTTATGATGAGAGACCTTGAGGAATGGTCCTTATTAATGGAAGGATTTGAGTATCCAAGAGGACCAAAAGGTGGTTTCCTCAAGAAGAAGAAATGGAGTGAAGATCAACTCCAAAGATTCGAGAAAAACAAGAAGGTAATCAAATTCATTTTTGATTTAATTCCTAATGACTTCTTGTGTAGCCTAGGTGAGCGCATGGATGCTAAAGAGCTTTGGAGCAATTTGGCCAAGCTCCATGAAGGTCCATCACCGGTCCAAGAGGAAGGGACCGAAGAGGCAAGCACATCTTCCTCACAAGGAAGTGAGGACTTGGAGGTTGAGAGACCATCAACATCCAAGGAGGAAGAGAAAATATAATCGGAGGAGACCTCCACCTTTAGGATTGAGGGGGAGGAGATTAGATCACCGGAGCAACACCAAGAAGAAGCTTCGACATCCGGTCAAGATGAAGAAGCTCAAAATCCAATTCCGGCACCTACCACCACCATAGGTAACTCAAACACCATAATTCAAAATAAAAATAATATTATGTGTTTTGAGTGTAGGGAATTTGGTCACTATAAGAGTAAGTGCCCAAAGAAGAAAGTTCCTCCGGCACCAAAAGTCAAGGATGCCGGTTCCCCAACCATCAAAAGCAAGGAGTACATTATTTGCTTCAAATGTCGACTACCGGGACACTACCGGAGTCAATGCTCTATGGGGAAGAAGAAGGGGCAAGAAGGAGCTACACAAGTAGGGGGAGCTTCCAAAACTAACCCTAAGGTATTTTTAAATAAAGTTCCTTATTCAAATAATGTCAAAAAGAATGCTAGGAATTTTAATTCTCTTGCAATTTATGAAAATCATGCTAATAGGAACAAGTACTTTTGTTTAGGAGCTAAGAATTTTCATTTTTAAAATAAGGAGAAATTTGGGACTAATGTCCCTAAAAATAATTTATCTAAGAACAAACATAGATCAAACAATTCTAGACCAATTCTACCTAGGGAATCTATCAAGAAAATAGGAGAACACCTAGGTCTCAACCCTAAATGGACTAGGCATATGCCTAGGAAGTGTCATGCCCAAAAATATAATCAAGAATCAATTGGGCAATTATGTTGGATCGAGAAGCGTCGCTAGAGGGGGGGGGTGAATAGCGATCGTAAAACTTTCGTTTTCGTTCGTTCGATACGCAAAGTAAACGAGTAAACACAGCGGAAAATAAAATGACACGTTTATTTTACTTGGTTCACAACCCAGTGGTTGCTACTCCAAGGCCCTATCGGTCCTTGACCGCGTACGGAGGGCAAAGCACTATAACGTCTCCTCCTCGTTGGAGGTAGGAGACAACGATCACAAAATCCGGAAGTACGAGGATGAGGCAACAAGCCTACCTCACCTCGTTACAAAAAAAACAACGAATACAATAATAAAAAGTATTACTAGATGCTGCTGCCGACGAAGAAGATCTGAGGTTGGCCGCTCGCGTTATGAGCGTTGAAGCGTTGGCATTGTAGGAGCACTTGATGAATAATTGATGTGATTTGGAGTGGAATCCTCCTCCTTTTATAGACTTTGGCCTCAAATTGTCTCCTTTCTTTGAACGGATCATGGATTTTTCCAAATTTTATCGCTGGCGCGTCACCAAACGTTATCCATTTCGACCTAGCGCAAAGCCGAGTCGCCGCCATCACGATCGATGACTCCCATCACGATCGATGGGCATCACGATCGCTATGTGTCCGAATGACGCCGGCCACTTCGCAATAAGAGGTTAGCTCGAAAATGATAAATGCAACGTCGACCGTCCGATCTCGACCTAGACCTTCCACGGAAGTCTTAATCGGATCGCCGCTATGGTCGCCCCGTAAAGAGGACACAACCTTACAATCTCTCACTCACACGAGCTTACCTCGATAGTAGCTCTCGCTTCCGGCCTTCCACTTGATTCCTTCGGCTCCCTCCGAAGTCACTCGAGTGTCGCCCGACCACCGCGGCTTCCTCCGGGTGTCGCTAGCCTTTAGCTCCAGCTTTAATACTTTTCTGCACACTTGATAGCTCGTGAGATAACGATGTAAACTTAACTTTGTGTCTTTGCCATAATCAAAATACAGGTTCGATTATCTAGTGCCCCTGCACCAACAAATTAGAGTTTGAAAATCAAGCTTTGAGGTCAAGGCTTGAAAAATTGGAAAAGACCCTAAATAAGATACAAAATCAATTTCAAGGGTCTAATGGTCAAAGTCAAGGGTCTAAGACTCAAAGTCAACACCTAGGACCTAAAAGACAAAAGTCAACCAAGGGCAAGCAAGATTTGGATCACAAACCTAAGCCTAAGGTGGCTTATCATAGTGTTCCATTTGATTATGGAACACAAACTGGTCTAGGAAGACCAAGATTACTAAGGAAGTTATCCCTAAGAGTAACCAAGGTTTGTGCCTAGTGGCTAGGGTTTCTAGGAAACCTAGGGTGGCCACTAAGAAGGTTACAAGGGGAGTTACCTCTAGAGTCAACCTAGGTAAGACCACAATGACCAAGGCTAACAAGCCTAGGAGGGTCATTAGGAAGGTATCTAGGGAGGTTATCCCTAAGGAATACCTAGGTAACCCTAGGAGCTCAAATAGATTTTGGATTCCTAAGAGTGTGATTGATTCACGCTAGATGGGTTTAGGGTGTGCCAACCTTGATTGGGTGGGTAGTTAACTCAACCATGATAAAGGTGGCACTTTATGTTATTTTCAAGGTTATGGTTACCTTGGAAATACATTTGAGCTTTAAAAGATTTTAGGATGTGCCAATATTATTTGAGAAGTTTGATAAATTGATCAAATTGGCACATTTTAGGTTTAGAGGTCATAGTGTGCCATTTTGGGTTTTTGGCACATTAGGGAGAAAAGTAATATTATGGCAAAATATACTTTATTATCTCAAAAAGCAATTAATATTAAAATTTAGGTATTATTATACCTATACTTTTTATTTGCCATGCCTTGATTTGCCATATGCCATGACATGACATCATATTTATTTTTATCATTTATATGTCATGATCATGTTTTAGGATTAAGGATTAAATGTCATGTGTTTTTAGATTCAATCTTATGCCATGACATCATGATTATGAGCATGTGTTTATTTATATCATCTCTAATGCCATAATCACTCATGCATTTAAGATAATTTGATTGAAATTGATTTAAGGACAATGACATGACTTGGAGTCCCATTTATAAGGGAATCAAGTAGAGTTGCCTTGGAAAATGCATGAAACCCTAGATTAGGGAGAACAAAATCCACATCTCACATTACATTGACATGTATGTGTATTTATACACCCTAGATACATGTGAGATGCTAGGATATGAGTTAAGTTCAAGGTGCATAGTTTTTGCATCTAGATGAACTCAAACTCATCTTATATGAGTGGTGGATCATTGGGAAAGCTTGTGTACAAGTCATGTACATTGATCCCAAGGAATATGATCCAAAATAAGGTTTTGAAAACATTTTAAAATCATTTTGAAAAACCTTGGTGAAGTCTATCTTTTAATAGAAATCACCATTGATGAGATTGATACAAAGTGAGCCAAAACTTAGAAGTTTTCTTCACTTTTGAATTTTTGTATCAATTTCAGTATTTTATGGGTAAAATAATTTTCAAATATTTTTCACCCATTGTATTGGTCATAGGTATTATACGTATCAAATTTCATGATTTTTTGATATACGTAGAATTACTTATAATTTTCTGAAATTTGACTCTGATAACTGAAATTCGGAAATTTCAGTTATCGCTTGATCGCCTGGTGGCGACCGATCGTGAGTGGCAATGATCGATCATTGAGTCGAGTCGGCCAATGTTGATTTCGGGAAAACAAGGTTTGTTTAGCCCGTGTTCAGCTACCATTAAGGTTCCTAACCACTTCTAACCCTAGGATATGCTTTGGGAAGCATTATAAAGGGTGAAAATCCGTTGGATATGGATTAGGAGAGGTGTTAGGATAATGTATAAAATTTAAGGTGGGGAGAGTTCATGTTTGAACTTTTAACCTTAATTTTGATGGTTTAGAGTTCCTATTAGCTTAGAGACTTCCCAAGGACATTGTTGGTGCAATGGTCAAGGGGGAACAAGCCTTTAGGGGGAGGTATCCATCATGGGATGATGGATGTGTTTTTCTCTTCTTGAAGGGGAGAAGTTATTGGGAGAAGGACATCAATTGGGAAAATTGATGGGATTTTGAGAAACCCAATTTGGAAATTGGGAGAGTGGATAGGATTACCTCTCTTGAGTGATATGAGACTTATCACTAGGAAGATGGTAAGCATCCTAGGTATTTTTGGATCAAGGGGGAGATTGTAATATCTCATTGGGACATGAGACATTGACCTCCTTGGAGAGATAACCTTTTTGATGTATGTAAAAAGGGGGAGAAAGATAAGATTACCAATTTGGGATAATTGGTAAGGATTTTTTGAGTTAGATGGTCTAACTCAAATGGTTTGTTTGGTTTTTGTCAAACATCAAAAAGGGGGAGATTGTTGGTGCAATCGGCCCAGGTCACGATTGACCAGACTAGAGTTTGACTCGAGTGATGTTTTGATGTTCGACAAAAACATATGACAATGTAATTGTCATGGGAAAGTACAAGTCTTAAGTACTTGACATGGAAAGTCCAAGTGGGACACTTGACATTTGGGAAAAGCCAAGCATGGGTCTTGGCAATGTAAAGTCCAAGCATGGGTCTTGGCATGGAAAGTCCAACATGGGTTGGCAAGGGAAAGTCCAAACTTGAGTCTTGGCATTTGAGAAGTCCAAGAGGAATATTGGCGACGTAAAGTCCAAGGGTGAAGTCTTGGCAGCATAAGTCCAATGGTTGGCGGCGTAAAGTCCAAGCGGAGTCTTGGCGGCGTAAGTCCAATGTGCCTTGGCGGTGTAGACATCGTTAACGTAACATAGCCGATGGAAGCACCTGAAGGCTAGCGCGATGGATGAACAAGTCATCGATGACTTAGAGGGATCCGAGAGGCGTGAGGCTGATGGAGGTGGCTAGAAGTCTTAGGTCTAGGCTAAGGGTGGTCTAGCAAGTATGGGGGAACCATACTTGGGCTAAAACCTCATGTTGTCAACTAGGGTTTCGATCGCGGAATGCTTAGCAATGATCGCCATAGGTGGGCGGAATGATCGATTGGTCGAGCAGTCAACTGATCTTGTGATTAGTCGACTGGTGCTCGAGAAATCGAGCACAAAATGGAGTCTCACTCGACCGCTGCGGTCAGCAGTCGAGTGATGGCTTGATCAGTCGACTGATGATGGATCCGTTCGACTTATATAGAGTGGATCTAGCCGTTGTCTCACGACAACAGTGGCATCAGTCGACTGATGGTCCCGACCAGTCGACTGATCGACTTTTTCCAGCACAGGTTGAAGCTATAAAAGGAGCTCGTGGTGGAGGAAAAAGGCATGGTTTCTTAAGGGCTTTTGGGGCGATTTGTTGTTGCAAATCAGGGTCTCCAAGTTGATTTCAAGCAACCAAGTGATCAAGCATTCAAAGAGCAATTGTAAAGTAGTTTTCTTTACTTGTATTGTATTTCATTATTGTATTTTCTTGTATCCATTTAGATTATTGTTGTAATCTTTTGTACGAGGTTTCTCCGCCTCCGACTTGTGTCGAGAAGGAGTATTTGTGATTAGTGAGTGCATGTGCATCACTAGAGCTCGATCCGTGGAGTAGGAACCGCTCAGTTCCGAACCACGTTAAACATCTTGTGTTTGTGATTAGGTTTCGTGTTATTGTTATTATTATTATTATTCCACTGCACTAACACGATTTGTATTCGCGATCATAATCGAATTCCATCATCGGTACTAGCACATGCTATTCACCCCCCCTCTAGCGTCCAATCGATCCCCTACAGATAATAGATCGAGCAGTCAGGAAACTAAGAAATAAAGAAATACTATTAGTAAAAGTCTTATGGCAAAGTCAAAGGTTTGAAGAAGCAACCTGGGAACGTGAGGATGACATGAAGCAAAAGTACCCTGAGCTGTTCTAAGTTTCGAGGACGAAACTTTTATAAGGTATAAGGGATTGTAACACCCCAAATTTTAGTTCCTATATTTTTATCAGAGGAAAATAGAAATAATAATAAGAATAGAAATAATAAAAATAGAAATATAATAATAATAATAATAATAAAAAGAATAGGAATAATTAAGAATAGGAATTTGAAAAAAAAAATTCGAATAAATAGTTCGTTAGCCACGGCTCAAACCATGAACTGTCGGTTTGGGAGAATAGACTTCCCACCACTAAGTCATAAGATTACCAATGAGTAGGATATAACAAAATATATCTATAGGTGAAAAAAAAGAGAGATTGGTTAATTTGACTAATTATTTAAAGAGATAATTAGATTAAGAAAAATCTTAATATATATATATATATATATATTTATCATCTCTTCTCTCTCTTCCCTAAACTTCCTCACGCCGATCACACTTCTCTCCAACGCCTCTTCTCTCCAAACACCGACCCTTCCCCTTCCTCTTCCCCTTTCGTTTCTTTTTTTTTCCAGCCACAAAGGAAGGAGGAGGTTTATCTTCTGCAGAATTGCTCTCATCCCTCTCTCCCTCACCTCTCTCTCTCTCTCTCTCTCTCTCTCTCTCTCATTTTTTCTCCAGCCGCCGAATCAAAAAAAGAAAAGGACGAGCTTTCTCCACCGAGAAAAATAAGAGAGGAAAAAAAAAGAAAGTCTCTATAATTTTTTCATCGTTGGATAATTCAAGAGGGGATTTTCAAGAGGAATTTCCTCAAGAACTTGGTAGAGGATCACACTAAAGCCAAGTAACACGTGAGAGGTTTTCTCTTTACGAAATCTAGCAGTATAAATTGGTAAAAAGCATAGGAAGTAAGTATTGCTCACCTGCAGTATAAGTAGTTATCGTATATTATTGATATATTTTTATGTGCATGCTATTTCCAGTTATGCATGGTGTTTTTAGTTATATGATTTTACTGTTATGTTATGGGTAATTCAGCATCATGTTTAGATCCATGATAAGAATGTGATTTATGATCATGCATGTTGTAGATGAATTGTAGCTTACAATTATATGCATGATGTAGAGTAAGATGTAAAAATATTTCCTTTATAAAGAAAATTTAAAGATGCTCCCCATTCGAATTGGGGATTAAGAGCACAACGATCTTCAGTATGCTCCCATTTCAGTTTTGGGGGTCAAGAGCATAATGATCTTTATGGTGCTCCCCATTCATGATTTAGGGGATTAAGAGCATTCTGTCAGTATGTATAAGAATATAAGTATAAAGGAAGTATTTTACTTTTGAAAGGGCATGTACCGGCCATCGGTTCGCCCACGGGCAAAGGCCCTCAGTCTCAGTTACCCTGGTAGGTTCGGTGGTTGGCCACCCCGACCTATTAGGAAAGCGCGCATTGATACTATGTCGGGCCCATATCCAGGATGATTATTATTTTGAAGTATCAATATAAGTACAAGTAAAAGTTTTCAAAGTTAATTATTCCAGCTCAGATACACTATTTACAAGTTTTAAAATACTTAAGAACATGGTTTATACAAGAGACATGTATTTAGAATTATGATTTCCAGTTATGCTTGCATATCAATGTATCAAGAGTAAGAGAACTAGTTGCATGATTTCATACATTGCATATTTTTGTGAGCATAGAAAGTACTTACTAAGCATTATTTCTTATAGTTTGCATTTCCTTATACTGCAGATAAAGGTAAAGAAAAGTTTCAGTGAGGTGGCATGGCGGACGAAGTGCTTGGAGTATGTGGCGATGAAACAGTGGAAATAAAAGATCCTAAGTGCAGATGTCTAACCCATATTTTAAGTTTCTAGTTGTTTTTTTTATATTGTTGAAGTTCAACTGGATTGCTTATGGTTGAGACCAAAGAATGCTAGAGTCATGTTGGGTTAGTTTTAATACTTGCATGTCATGTGAAGATCTTGAAATGGTTATTATTTAAGTGATGTCAAGGTCCTTATGATCATTTTAGTTGTTAGCATATTGCGTTAGTATCTTGCATGAATTTAAGAATAAGACAGTAAAGTAGTGACATCTCCCCTAATAGAGAGTGGAAAGACTAGGGGGTGTTACAATTTATACTATTCTAATTAATTAATTAACCCAATTAACATATTAATCCAACCTTAATTAATAAATTAAAAAATCAGATCAATTCAATTAATCTAAACCAATTATTCAATTTAAATCTAGATTAATCAACTTAATTAATCTAGATTAATTAACCATATTAATAATATAATCTAATTAATCAATTAAAACAAAATCCTATCGTATTTTATTTAACCAAATCAAATTAATTAACTTAACTACTTAATCAATTATATTTAAACTCCTATATTGTTTTACGGTATTGGGTGCGGTCGGTGGTAGTCGAATTCTGCTCATGGTCGAGTGGGAGATGGTGACGAGGTCCATGGTGACACCAGAATACGACTATGGTGGTAGTGTGTGAGCGTCCACTGACAATGCATGCGAGCTACTGCGATGATCGCAATGGCATCTGTGAGCATGGTGGGTTAGTAGCAACTAGAGATGGGATCGATGACGATAGCGGGTGACGGTGAGGCAGCTGGTGACGTCAAAGTCATGACGGTGATGACAAAGGGCGATGCGAAAGAGGTGGCAACGTGCAGGAGGAAAAGAACGGGATAAATCCATAATTTAAACTTAAGCTTTAATTAACATCTTAATCTAGGATTTAATTTATATAATCTTAAGCTAATTGACTTAATCAAGGTAAAATAATTAGAGTTAGCCAAACCTAATAAAATTTATCCAGAATTTTCTAATGAATATTAATAACTAAATTTCATTTTAATAAAATTAAAAAATATTTATTTATCTTTTTAGTTATTATTATTATTATTATTATTATTATTATTATTATTATTATTAATTCGTTCCATATCTTACAATAGTAATGGGCATGTAAATAAACACTTTATCAGAACTAAATATGTTATCAGTACAACACTCTCACTTAAAGTTATCATTGATAAAATATTCTCTAAATATAATTTGATCATGTCTAAGTTGAGAGAGCAGGGTTTTGATGGAGCAAATAATATACAAACTAAATTTATTGGTGTAAAAGCACTCATTTTAAACTATGGCTAAGAAAAATCTTTCAATTTCTAATTTTTTTCACGTTGTTGGTAATATGGTAAATGTTATTAGATCATCTTGCAAATATTTTGATCTTCTTTGAGAGATATATTTAGATTTTATTATTGAGACATTGAAGCGAGGTGAGATTTCAAATGGTTGTGAACTTAATCAAGAAATTACCCTTCAATATGTTAGGGATACACATTGGGAGTCACATTATAATTCTTTGATCATCTTTATTTCTATGTTCTCTACAATGAGTGATGTGCTTGAAATGATTTTAGAAGATTATTCAAGTTCTTATGATAAAAAAACTAAGCCATTTAATTTATTGGAGTGAATATTTACATTTGATTTTGCATTCAATCTACACTTGATAAAACATATATATCTTAAGGATTTCTAGTGAATCGTCAAAGGCGTTGCAAAAAGGATATTGTGAATGCAATGGATTTGGTACTAGTATGTAAACACCGACTCCAAAGTATGAGAGATGTGTTGGTGCAATAGGCTCCGGGTCAATATTAACCAAACTCGAGTTGGACTCAAGTAGGGTTTTGATGTTTGATAATGGATTGACCATTGTTTGACTATATGGGTTTGACCATATGTTGACCATATGACTAGTGGATGATTGAGATATCCAATGTTATATGAGAAAAATTACTTAGGGAAGATTGTTGGAGCAATCAACCTCGGAAGTCCAAGGTTGGATACTTGGCAAGGAAAGTCCAAATATAAATATTTGGCAAGGGAAGTCTAATGGTAAAGTCATGGCAGCATAAGTCCAAGTGTGTAGACTTGGCGATATAAAGTCCAAGTGAACTTTGGCAATTGAAAAGTCCAAGTATGGTCATGGTAATTGGAAAGTCAAAGTCATGGGTACTCAGCAATTGAAAGTCCAAGTCATGGGTACTTGGCAAAGATAAAGTCCAAGTGTATAGTCTTGGCGGTGAAAGTCTAAGCATTGAGCCTTGGCAATAGGAAAGTCTAAGAGTGTAAAATACCGGAAAAAAAAAATTAAATTAATAATAAAATAATGCTTGTTAATTGGGAAAATATCCTATGGAATTTTCCATATTTTTTTAGAATTTTTTCTAGACTTAAATGGAAATTTCTAAGGTATTTTACGAGAAAGATTTAATAGGCTTTGGGGAAGTCTGTTCGGGTTATCTATTTATGAAGGGATTTTGGATTGGGTTTAATGCTTATAGGTTAAATCGGATTCGTTTTTTTTCCAAACCCGTTTAACCCCATTTGTTTCACGCTGTTTTTCCTCCGCACCGGTTGGATTTCTTAAGCATTTCTAGCCACCGTGACTTTCCCCAATCTCGCGATTCTTCTCTTCCCCTCTCGATCTCGATCCAGTCGATTTCTCTTCCTCTTCCACCTTTCTTCGTCGCCGCACCACAATGCGCCGCCGTCGACCAGTGATCGTGATCGCGACTTTCTCACGCCGCCGCTGACCTCTCTTCTTCTTCGACGGCGAACGAGCGTCGCCTTCTTCCCGAGCTCACGCTCGCCACCGCCCAAGATGCTTCGCCGCTCAGAGAGCGTCGTCGTCTCTTCCTTCCCCTTTTGGCGACTTCGCTCGGATCCCAAATAGCGAGCAGGGGATCAAGCCGCTGGCAAGGGGCGACTGTGGCAATAGCTAGGAGGCGGCAGTGAGCAAAGCGTCGAATGAAGGGGCTTTCCCGGTCAACCATCGCAGCCGGAGCAAGTGGTTGTTTCCGGCCGATTGAGGAATTTGGGAAGGGTGTCTGCCGGTGTTGGCGATTGACTGCCGGTGGGAATTTCAAACAGTAAGGGTGCTGCGATTTCTTGTCGAATCCCTTGCTTTGATTTACTTGATTGAACGGGATTGTGGGTGTATGGGCAGGATCGCAGTGGTTCTGTAGATTGAACATGGCTGCCACGGCTGGAGTTGATGCCGGTGAGGATTAACTGCCGATGGAGTCTAGGGCTGGTAAGTTGATCTATCCTCTTTCTTTTAGTTGTAATTGTTAGGTTTTGGGGCTGTGAGTGTGTTGTTGGGTGGTGTTCCTTTCGGTGAAGGGGAATGTGAAATTATGGGAGTTGCCGGCTGAGAGTTTGGGGGAGTCGTGCAGTAGCTGTGATGATTGGGCTGTTGCTGTGAATAAGGTTTGTTTAGGGGTTGTTGGTGGGCTGTGAAGCTATGCTTATGATGAAGGTGTGGCTGTGAACAGTCGTAAAAGGGGCAGTGAGGTTCTATAAGTGTAACCATGGGTTGTGATAGAGCTATGAATGAACAAATCAGTTAAGTTATGATTTGTAACGAAGTGTTTTAAATAGTTAGATCCCTAAATTTGTGTGGTTGTTAATGATGGGGTTCTTGGCCACGAAGGGGTGAATCGGCCGTGTGTTAGAGATTTATCGACGGTGGATGGTTATTTACATATTGAGGTGTTGGTGCGTGATTTGTCTATAGATCTGATGGATGGATTTATGTGGATGTGAGTTAGTGTGTTTAATTGATTTGGGTGGAGTCTACCTAAGAGGTTTAATAATTTAAACCTATTTGGGTGTTGTAGAAGGGTTACGTTTGATGATGGGGGGTTTCTAATTCGTATTCGATAAAGGGATACGAATATAAGAACGATATAGAAGTGGATTTGTATATCTATTCTCATGTGCTTGAACTTAATGCATATTATGGTTTGTGCAGGACGTGGATACGAGACGGGTCCGCGACCGTGAGGATTATATGAGCATTTACAGCAGGTAGGTAATTTTCTACCGGTCGGGTAGATGTAATGATTTCCAGATTTAGACATAGATATGAACATGTTAGATGTTCATATTACCTTGATCATGCTATGTTTATCGTATGCTTGAACTTACCATTGATATATATGTGTGCTCGATTATTGATAACACATATTCCCTAGCATAATCTAGAAGTTACAGATGTGATGTAAGTTGGTCTAACTATTTAGTAGGGTGTAGACATTAGAGTACGGAGGAAGACCTAAGTTGTAAATTTGGCAAAAAGGTCCTCTATGGATAACTATAGCCCTAGATGTAGGATTTATTCCATACCTGTATGTTGCACATTTATTCACCAACCACGGGTTGTGTGAATGGTCATGTGAGTCGTGGATAGTGTGTCACTATGGACCGATGGTCCTAGCTTGTCATGATCAGATGAGTGACTCTCTACAGGGTAGAGAGTGTACTGATCAATTGGGTGTGACTCTCTGTTGAACAGAGAGTCTAGGGTAGATGTTCTGTATGTGAGACAGTACCCTCATGTCATTGCATGCATACTGACGACATCGTCTCCCCTTGGGGTTGAGAGAGAGTCGTCAGTCATCCTGCCTCCCAGGTTACTTTCAGAGGAGTAACTGGTGTGAGGACATAGAATTTGTTGTGCCGCACTCTACCATTATTGACGATGGTTGTTGGAGTTGCGTGCAGTTGTCCTGGGTGCGTGGCACTCGACCGCTCATTGGCAGTGTCAGTCAGAGTGGCCAGCAGCAGGGACCCCCGTTGCGTAGCGAGCTCTTTACGCTCATATGCTACTTGATCATACTACCCAACTCAGTCACTCGAGAGTGGTGGCGGATATAGTCGGGATAGATGTAATGTCGTGCCACCTAGGCCACACTGGGGTCGTGGTAGCGAGTAGGGGTGAGCAGGCATGACCATGCATCTTTGCATTCGTATCATACGGTGTTTTGCATATGATTGTATATATATACATACCTGCTTGTATATATACATATATGGATGATGGTGATTAGTATACATACAGATACAGTCTATATGTATACTCACTTTGATGATGCATTTGTATGTACTATGCTTGTTGCATTTGTTTGTACATATTCATACATGATACTGCATTTCCTGTATGGTAGTAGGTTGATATTTGTATACCTATCGGATATTCACAGTGATACCCTTGACTCAGGTTAGGATATTGTGTTAGTACTATACTGTTATACCCTATGATGTGATTATATGCCTAGGTTGGATCAGGATAGAGTAGCTGACTGCCAGGTATGTCAGCATCGTTGATGTTCAATTTATTTAGTATATGCATGCATATCTATAGTTATGCTGATGTATACTTATTGTACGAGTAGATTAAACTGTTGAATGACATGTAATATTGATACATATATTTACATGTTTTCTCCGACCACGAGTTTTACTCACCACCTCCGACTCAGGTTTTCGTCGCCTGTAATGCAGTAGACGACTTCGTGACGACTTGGAGCTGTGCCGACCGATCCATCCCATCTCCGTTTTCCGAGTCTCCCGAGGAGTTCGTTTTCTTATAGCTTGGACTTGTTTATTGTGTTTTGGATTTTGGTCCTATGTCATGGACCTTAGTTATATTTGGACTTCGTCTTTATGTTGTGGACGTTATTTTGGTGTTGATGTTTTTGTACGGTTTTAGTGTTGTGGTCTTGTCAGGTGGAGTACACCTGTATATTATATTTTTGTTATGTATGTTGTGGGTATGTGCTCTTTATTTCCGCTGCTATTATTTGTTATATATATATTGTTATTGTTGTGGGCCTACGGGCCTTGTATTAACCCGAAATGTTGCCACGTACAGGGGAGATGTCGTCCGTTTGATTTTTGGCTCGGCATGCTCTTGGGGCGTGACAACTTTATTGGTATCAGAGCCAGGTTCTGCGATGCCGTACAATGTTGTTTTTGTGTCGAGTCTTGGATTCTCGGGAGTCGATTTATTCGGTTTTGGTTTTGGAGATGAGATGGACATCGACCTGAGCTCCAAGCAGCACGAGGTAAGAATCCCTGATAACTTATGGTTTAGTAGATATTTATCTAAACTTGATTAGTAGGTGTATACAATAGGGTTATGACACCTGTGCAGACTTGTAGTAGGGGTCGTCCACTGAGGCGACCAACCGGAGTGACCTTTAGGGTTTATATTCTCTGTTATGTTGGCTATGCATTTAGATGCTTATACCAGGGAATAACCTATGGTTTGTTGGTTATTGTTCGTAACCGTGGTATGAGTTGACCACGGGAATGACCTGTTGAGTCGGTGAGTCTTGAACCTGTGTCGAGAAGGTGATTTACCTTTGAGAGCCGATTGATACTGAGTCGGAAAACAGGGATCAAGTCGTCATATTTCTTATGGAAATCAGAGACTACATTCTTAGAGATTTCCACTAACTATTCTAGTTAGATCATTACTTGTGGGTAATGAACAGACTGGTAGACTATTTGTGATGCAGATAGCGGAAGGCTAGGTTACGGTGTTTCATAGGGATTTTATCCCTGAGTTGATCGTACAGAGTTATATAACTTTGAGAGTACTTTTGAGTACTTAACTCATGTTATACCGAGAAAGAAGAGTTGTTTGCATACCAGTATCGGGATCAAGCCGGTATTTGGTGATAAATGCAAAAAATAATCTTCGGGAAATAAAACATCACTTGATCATGGTTTAGTGATGTTGAAAGAGAGTATTTCCCGGTGTCACTTTTAGTGACGCATTGTAAGGAATTCTTGAGCTTCAAGAAAGGGTGCTCGGTTAATAACAATGTACTGTGCAGAGTCGTGAGACTTGCGGAGGTTATGACCATCTAATAGCTCAAGAAGATGAATGAATGATTTAAGCCACCCAGAGTTATTGGATTATAGTTGGATTAGGATGTCGGGATCTTCTACCAGATCCTGCCGGAAGACGTTGGATTGAGACAGGAGTTTAGAAATGACTCCGTACAAGGGTTTAAGAGTTGGAGACCGATAAGCAAATATTGCAGGTCAACTTAATAGAGTTAGAAGTCTCCGAATGTTGGACAAAAGGAGCAAGATCGGAGTCAGAGGCCTTGGGGCTACTTTCCGATTATAGAAGACCAATCGCAGATCATCAGAAGGTTCTTGTGGATATCAGCAAAATCAGAACAAAGACTCTGAAGGAATTGTGTGAGTGTAGTGCAGATCACGAAGACACGCAAAGTCAGATATCCGCTGGGCAGTTCAGGTGTTGCTATTGTGAGCAACCAGTACAGTGGAGGAGGTGTACTTTGAATACTCAGTTGAAGACTACCAATGGTGTTCCGGGAGGATGATGCACTGTCTCGACAACAGAGATCAGCACAGAAGATTGGGTTATCTCAACAATAACAACCTACTACCTCAGGCGTGGTTGGAGTTCCTTGATACTCCCCTTCAGCAGAGATCAACACAGAAGCAGCATCAGCAGAAGACATCTTAGAAGATTCAGCAGACAACAACAGTTACCTCCAGATGTGATTTGATTAGTACAGAGGAGAGAGTATACGATGATGGTCGTATTTATTCAGTATTCTATAATTGTAGCTCGTAGGATTAAGGGATGGATCAGATGATCTAGGAAAAAATCCCCGAGGCATTCGTCGCAGAAATGCGACCGCTTTGTCGCGGATTGTTGAATCTGATCTTTTCTCTTCGGAGAAAGGCCGAGACCTATGTGGAGCCTTTTGGATCGGATCAACAGATATTTGATCATTCAGGGTATTACTCTAGTTTTACCCT
The DNA here is from genome assembly GCA_025175895.1 of Wurfbainia villosa. Lineage (NCBI taxonomy): Eukaryota > Viridiplantae > Streptophyta > Magnoliopsida > Zingiberales > Zingiberaceae > Wurfbainia > Wurfbainia villosa. Next base: position 94,845,711 of record CM045994.1, on the reverse strand, counting down.
CTGGATTAATATATTGAGAGATACTTGTAGTTTACGGGTATCTTAGTCTAGAACATTCTTTGTTTGGAGTGGAAGGGTCCTTTACATCGACTTGTAGGTCGATGGTATCTCTACCGTTAGGTGAGAAGTGGACCAACAATTAAGAAGTTAAAGGATGCCCTTAGACTTGGATAGACATACTTTTACTGTAGACATATCCTTACGAATGGTCAAATTGTTGGAAGTATGATTATATCTCTCAGATGTGCGTATAATCCGAGAGCATACGGATGTAGTTGCGGATGAACTCCTAGCCTTGCCGTTGCTTAGGCAAGTGGAGTAGGCGATCGAAATGATTACGAAAAATAGTCCGGTATCGAAGATCACATAACGAGTGATATTTTTGTTGGTATCAGTGTTACTAAACACGATAGAAATTGGAAGAACGTAAGTTGTGATTATAGGAGATGTTGGAAGAAGATATTTATCTATCCCAATATTTCTCCTTGTGAAGATCCAGAATTCTTTGTCGAAAGAGAGATGGACATTTGAGATTATGCATCGATTGTCGATGATGGAATGCGATGATTGTTGAAAGTAAATATCCTACGTTGAGGATAAATGAGCTGTTTAGATCAGCAAAGGACACCTGTGTATACTCTAAGGTTGGTTTACAACTAGAGGATTGATATTGTAGTGACATGGTGTCATACAATTATCAAGGTCATTGTGATGATTAATATATATCATCAGCGTAGAGTAAAGGGGATGCAAGTGTGTGAGACGACAATTTCATACTTGGTATGAATTGTATGAATTTTGATTAAGTTGCTAGACTAATTAACGATTTAGTCATCATTGGATTTGAGAATCGTGTATCCTTAACACGATTGGATCCTTTTGTAGTTGTTGGAGTTGCGTAACCTGGCCACTGTTGATTGTGGTAGTTGGAGTTGCGCACTCGACCACCGTAGATGGTGGTTTGCCTTGTATGGTTTAGATATTACTGTAGATGTGGATAGAATGTTTTAGCATTACTATACCACAGACTTGTTTGACAAAGATGATGTTGTAAATCATTTAGTCGGAAGCTGGTGAAACCAGTTTACAGAACCTAGATGGCAGTTAACTTTTATGCAAATATTGGTTAATCCTTCCGGAGTGGATCAAAAGGATGTTGTACGCAGATGCATCGTTTCAGGGATCGGAACGATTCCGATGCAGTTGAATGAGGCATATCTTATGCCTACGTCAGTTAAGAAACTATGAGATAGTCTGTCATGTACATGACATGACTTTAGTAGTTATTGTCTGGATTTATAGATATATGGAGCAGGAATGCTCATGGGATTTTAACTAGCTACTGGGTAGCTACAATATAGTTGCTGGAGCGCGAACAGTTGCAACAATTGCAACGAGTGAGATTCGTCGCTATAGTCTCCCGTGCACTTACAGAGTGTGTGGTGGAGCGAATTTTAATTGGTTGATGGACTTCTCTTTTGAGAAGATAATTCCCCGTCTTTGATAAGGATAGTGTGTTCCGGACACGCGTCCAGTCAAGGAGTTGCTACAGAAAGCACATCATTCGAGATGGGCCATATACCTTTGAGGTACTCAGATGTACCGAGAGTTGAAATGCTTACTGGTGGAATGGTATGAAGAGAGATACCGCAGACTTTGTTGCTGGATATATACTATACCAGCAGGTGAAGGTTGAACATCAGAAACCCGCTAGATTGCTCCAGGAAATTCCAATTTTGGAATGAAAGTGGAGCATATCACTATTGATTGCATTACGGGATTGCCTAGGACCCGTAAAGGACATGATGCGATTTGGGTGAGTGTGGATCGACTGACCAAATCAGCTCATTTTCTTTCTATTCGTGGGTCGTACTTGTTGGATCATTCGGTAGAGTTGTATTACCGAAAGATTATCAGAATTGCAAGGGGTACTTTTAAGTACCATATCGGATAGAGATTCGCGATTACCTCGCGATTTTGACAGAGTCTGCATCAAGCTATGGGCACAGAGCTTCGACTCAGTATAACATTTCATCCGCCGATTGATGGACTGTCTGATCATGACATTCAGACTTTGAAGGATCTATTAAGATCTTGTGTCATGAATTATGGGAGTAGTGGGGAGGATCGCATTCCTTTAGTGGAATTTAACTATGAGGATAGTTATCACTCCTCCATTCAGATGAATCCTTCTGAGACCCTATACGTTAGACTCTGAAAATCTCCTGTGTTGTGGGAGGAAGTCAGGGAAATGATAGCTATTGGGGGCCACAGTGTAGGTGATCGATATGGCCGGCTAGAGGGGGGTGAATAGCCCTCGTACGTTGGACGTCGTAAATTGCTCGTCTACAAAAGATTAGCGCAAGCGGAATATACAAATATAAAGCAAAAGACAAACAATAAAACAAACGCTAACACGATGGTATAACGTGGTTCACGGCTACGCCGCTAATCCACGGTCCGATTCGTCCACGGTGAATCACTCCGCCAAAACCAATCACTATCGGTCTCTCCTTTGCACAAAGCTAGGTGGAGGTAACCTTTACAACCAAGATCACTCTTCTTACAATAGGATTGAAGTAAAGACAAGTAAGAAGAGTTTAGAGCTTGTGGGGCACTAGGAAGATCGTTTGGAGTATGAGCATTAGCCTCTCAAAGGCTTACACCCTCTCTTTTTATAGAGAGGGCTAACTTCTTCCCGTTTGCCGCCATCGATCATTGCCGCCCTTGGCGATCGGCGGCCAATCACTAGCGGCCTCGACCACGCGTCGGATCCCCAGTTGTAGTCAGCGGAACTCTTGGCGGTCGGTGATGGACCTCATCGGTCATTGCTACTCCCGTAATCGGCCCGATCGGCTACGAGCGGTCTAATGGCGAACCCTTATTGACGGTCGGCTGCGCCTTGGTGATCGGCGATAATCTTTCGATCGGCCGCACGTATGGATCATTCGGCTAATCGGTCGATCGTATACGGTCGAACTCACTCGGCTTCGGAAGCGATCATTGCCATGACATAGCGGATCGGCGGTGTCGGGAAAACCCATCCGACACTTGGCCAAATGACCAAGTTTCACCTAAGAGCTACCCTTCCCTGGGTTACAATCGCTCACTCTCATTTCTCGGAGTCCCTCGCCTTCGAAGTTCTCTTCGTTCTCGGCCACGTCCCTCGGCAGCATCAGGCGCACGGCTCTGCAATGCTCCTTCGCGTCTCTTGCCTCGAAGTCTACTTCCTCCGGCTTCACTCCAAGCTTCTCGTCCGGCGGTCCCTCGGATGCTCCAAGCGCACGGCTTCCGCAAAGCTATCCTTCACCGACTCAAGGCACGAGTCATGAGATTTGAAACTCGCCACGGCTCCATGTGCGAATTACTAAGTCCTGCACGACTTCAACGCACATATCATATCAACATATCAAACTAACTTAAACCCTTTGCCACACCATCAAAACCATATCACGGCAAGAGATTGCCCTAACAATCTCCCCCTTTTTGATGTGTGGCAATCCGTTTAAGTTAGGTAAAAACATTTGATATAAATTCTAAGGTAAGAAAGCATGTAAAGATAAACATGATATAGCAACATGCAACTCCCCCTTAATCCATGAAACTCTCCATGCAAATTTTCTCCCCCTATCATATATTTCTCCCCCTAAAATATATTTCTCCCCCTAAAATAATTAACTTAAACATAATTATTTCTCCCCCTTTGACACCATCAAAAAGATTAACACTAAGTTATAAGCTCATGGCATCAAGTATAATGGAGGAAAAATATAACAAGTTGATTTAAAATTGGGTACCACTTGTTGATGGCATCAAGTATATTTCTACCACTTGTTGTAGGTTTACAAACTGAATTCGGCCTTCAATGTTCTGATTTACAGGCCACGATCATTGCTATCGATATGGCGGTCGGTAGCACAAAGAATCAAATTTGATTTTACGGGCCAATTTCAGAAATGCATTATAAATTCCAAAAAATTTGAAAAATCATGAAATTTGGGGAACATATTTCTTTTAAGTATATCTATCAATGAAAAATAGTTTTTCATGAAAACTCATTATATTTTCTTGTTTTTGCCAAAAATCCAAAATCTCTAAAAATCACTAGGTTTTTGATCATTCTAGTATCAAGTTAGCTACCTAGTTTTGCATCCAATTGTTTCAAAACATGAATACATGTATTTTAAGGTAAGAAATTGTTTTGAAAACATATGAAATATCCAACCATGATCTTTGGGCAATATGTCTATGAATTAAACATAAGCCTTCCCCATGATTGGTCTATTATTGCTATTTTGACACTTTAAATGACCATCTAAATGCCATAGGCATTAGTGGACATTTGTATCATCCTTATATCTCACCCATGCTAAGTTTGCAATCAAGTTAGCCTATAGTGAGTGTGAGATGTATCCTAGGGGGGGATTTGTATATACTTAACCAATATATTCATGCAATTCTATCATGGTTAAGTATCAACCTAACATTCTACATGATCATAATGACATATACCAATCAATTCTACATTATGATCATGAAACTCATGTATCCATCAAATAATAGTCATGCATTAGGTATTATACGATGATAATAAACAAATTATCACCTAAAGCATGATTTAACCCTATTTCTAGTGATAACGTGCCAAATTTCAAAATCATAAATCATGATTTAAAACATACATAGGAATTACATCAATCATCATGATTTAAGCATTATTACCTATTTATGGGTACGTTATCATCACCCAACACTATCTAAAAAATGTTGTTCCGTCATCCTAAGTCAACCAAAATATGATATAGGTCAAGTTCATATGGTTGACTACCCTAGGGTTATTCTAACCCTTAAGGATGGATTTTGGAACCCAAAATAGATTCTTTCCTATTGGGTTCACTAAATACTCCTTGGGGATCCATTTCCTAGCAATTACCTTCTTCTTATCTTGTCCCCTAGCTATAAGGCATTTGTAGGCTTTTTCATTTTTCTTTTCCTTGTAGCCTAGGCCCTTTTTGTTGAAGCTAGCTCTTTGGCTCCCTAAGATCATATTTAAGGTGTTGGAGCCAATAGTGAATTTTTCTAGGGCTTTGGTTAAATAATCTACCTTTTCCCTTAAGGCCCTATTTTCCTCTATGCATGCATCATTAACATTTAAAGGCATATAAAGGTCATGTGAGCATGCATCATCTAAGCTAGAAGAAATATTATCATTTAAGCATGCCCTTTCTAATTTTTGTTCTAATTCCTTAATTTGTTCAAGCATGCATTTATTTTTCTTCTTTGCCCTAAATAAATCCTTAGTTAAACTAGAAATCATAGAAACTATTTTACTAGGTGAGAGATTGGTTACCATAGTTTCCATGTCCTCTTCTTCTTCGGATGATGAGGATGTGGAAGCTCCCCCTTCATTTGAGCTCTCCCCATTTGAGCTTGATTCTTCATTTTCGGATGAAGAGCAATCCAAGTCATCAAAGGCCATCAAGGCCAAATTGGTGACAAAGGCATTCTCCTCATCCGATGATGATGAGGAGGATGAGGATGGGTCATCCCAAGTCCTTGCCTTTAGAGCTTTGGTCTTCCCCTTTTCTTTTGCCTTCTTCTCCTCTTCCTTCTTTTTCTTGCTCCCCTTTTTCTTCTTCTTTTCTTCTTTCTTTTTCCTTTCTTCCTTGCTCTTGTTTAGGAGAGGACAATTGTACCTTATGTACCCTTCTCCTTGGCAATTGTAGCATATGACCTTCCCCCTTGGTCTTCTCATCCTATCATTAGATTTATCAAATCTAAAATTCTTAAATGCACGTCTTACCCTCCTTACCATGTAGGCTTCTTCGGTGCTATCCATGGAGGAGGAGGAAGATGCTTCGTCATCGGAGGAGGAGGTGATTTCCATCTTCTTCTTCCCCTTATTTGCCAATAATGCTACTCCTCTTGAGGGTTGAATTTTAGGCTCCTCTTGTATTCCCTCAAGCCTAGTTTCGTGGAGTTCCATTGTTGAGAAGAACTCCTCCAAGGTGCTCACTTCTAAATTCTTTGAGATATAGAATGAGTCCACCATGGAGCTCCACTTTGAGGACCGGGGAAAGGCATCTATGGCCTTCATTACAATATCCCGGTTTGATAGCTTCTCACCTACACTTGTTAGTCCATTTAAAATTTCTTTGAATCTAGAATGCAAAGAAATTACCTTTTCTCCCTTTTCTAATTTGATGTTGGATAGTTGGGAGCGGAGGAGATCTCTCCTTGCTAGCTTTGCCTCGGATGTGCCTTCATGAAGCTCAATTAGCTTCTCCCACATCTCCTTGGCGCTTAGGCATTCTCCTATTCGGTTGATCTCTTGTTGAGGGAGCACATTGTAGAGATGGTGCTTGGCTTTGGAGTTTGCAAGGTGCTCCTCTCTTTGCCTCTTGGTCCACCTAGATTTCTCTATTGGCTTCCCTTCTTCATCCCTAGGCAAAACGAAACCGGATTCCATTGTAATCATTATATCAAAATCCGTTTCGAAAAATACCTCCATTCGCTTCTTCCACCAAGCGAATTCTCCTTCAAACTTCGGAGGATGGATGTTGGAGCCGGCCATTTTGATGTAGGGCTTGTTGCGGTGGTTAGTCGGTGACAAGCAACCTCGCTCGATACCACTTGTAGGTGATCGATATGGCGGCTAGAGGGGGTGAATAGCCCTCGTCGTTGGGCGTAAATAAATTGCTCGTCTACAAAAGATTAAGCGCCAAGCGGAATATACAAATACAAAGCAAAGACAAACAATAAAACAAATGCTAACACGATGGTATAACGTGGTTCACGGCTACGCCGCTAATCCACGGTCCGATTCGTCCACGGTGAATCACTCCGCCAAAACCAATCACTATCGGTCTCTCCTTTGCACAAAGCTAGGTGGAGGTCACCTTTACAACCAAGATCACTCTTCTTACAATAGGATTGAAGTAAAGACAAGTAAGAAGAGTTTAGAGCTTGTGGGGCACTAGGAAGATTGTTTGGAGTATAAGCATTAGCATCTCAAAGGCTCACACCTCTCTTTTTATAGAGAGGGCTAACTTCTTCCGTTTGCCGCCATCGATCATTGCCCTTGGCGATCATTGCCATCTCTAGCGGCCTCGACCACGTCGGATCCCCGGCCGTTGTAGTCAGCGGAACTCTTGGCGATCGGATGGACCTCATCGATCGGCCGCTATTCTGCCTCGTCAATCGTCGGCCCGATGACTACGAGCGATTCAATGGCGAACCCTTATTGACGGTCATTCGGCGCCTTGGCCGATCGATAATCTTAGCGATCGGCGCCCACGTATGGCGATCATTGCTGGCCACAATGATCGATCGTATACGGTCGAACTCACTCGACTCGGAAGCGATCGGCGCCATGACATAGCGGTCGGCGACACTTGGCCAAATGACCAAGTTTCACCTAAGAGCTACCCTTCCCTGGGTTACAATCGCTCACTCTCATTTCTCGGAGTCCCTCGCCTTCGAAGTTCTCTTCGTTCTCGGCCACGTCCCTCGGCAGCATCAGGCGCACGGCTCTGCAATGCTCCTTCGCGTCTCTTGCCTCGAAGTCTACTTCCTCCGGCTTCACTCCAAGCTTCTCGTCCGGCGGTCCCTCGGATGCTCCAAGCGCACGGCTTCCGCAAAGCTATCCTTCACCGACTCAAGGCACGAGTCATGAGATTTGAAACTCGCCACGGCTCCATGTGCGAATTACTAAGTCCTGTACGACTTCAACGCACATATCATATCAACATATCAAACTAACTTAAACCCTTTGCCACACCATCAAAACCATATCACGGCAAGAGATTGCCCTAACACACAGGGTATCCAACATGATGCAGAGTTAGTGCGCGTCATAGGATGATGGTTATAAGAGACACAGGGTCGACAGAAGACTTATGTAGACCGGAGGCGAAGACCTTTAGAAATTCTCAGATGGAGAATAAGTATTTCTGCATGTTTCACCTTAGAAAGGGGGTGAAACGATTTGGGTCGCAAGGAGCGACAGTAGCGGAACAAGATCATCCGACTTGTAAAGGTTGGATGACAGTATCCGACTGATGAGGAGGCTACATAGGAGCGGGAAGATACTATCCGAGCTCGATATCCTCATTTGTTCATTTGAGGCATGTAGTAGTTCAAGAAATCTCTTGAGTTGGTTCTCGTATGTTAGTACGAAATTTGGGGACCAAATTTTCATTAGTGGGGGAGAATGTAAAATACCGAGAAAAAAAATTAAATTAATAATAAAATAATGCTTGTTAATTGGGAAAATATCCTATAGAATTTTCCAGATTTTTTTAGAATTTTTCCTAGACTTAAATGGAAATTTCTAAGGTATTTTACGAGAAAGATTTAATAGGCTTTGGGGAAGTCTGTTCGGGTTATCTATTTATGAAGGGATTTTGGATTGGGTTTAATGCTTATAGGTTAAACCGGATCCGTTTTTTTTCCAAACCCGTTTAACCCCATTTGTTTCACGCTGTTTTTCCTCCGCACCGGTTGGATTTCTTAAGCATTTCCAGCCGCCGCGACTTTCCCCAATCTCGCGATTCTTCTCTTCCCCTCTCGATCTCGATCCAGTCGATTTCTCTTCCTCTTCCACCTTTCTTCGTCGCCGCACCACAACGCGCCGCCGCCCGCGTCGACCAGCAGTCAGCAGTCGCGACTTTCTCACGCTCGCCGCCTGGCCTCTCTTCTTCTTCGACGGGCCGCCGCAACGAGCTGCCTTCTTCCCAAGCTCATGCTCGCCACCCCCAAGATGCTCCGCCGCTCAGAGAGCGTCGTCGTCTCTTCCTTCCCCTTTTGGCGACTCCGCCCGGATCCCAAATAGCGAGCAGGGGATCAAGAAGGGGCGCATCGTGGCAATGCAGAGGAGGCAAAGGAGCAGAGCGTCGAAGGAAGGGGCTTTCCCGGTCAACCATCGCAGCCGGAGCAAGTGGTTGTTTCCGGCCGATTGAGGAATTTGGGAAGGGTGTCTGCCGGTGTTGGCGATTGACTGCCGGTGGGAATTTCAACAGCAGGTAAGGGCGCCGATTTCTCCTTGTCGAATCCCTTGCTTTGATTTCCTTGATTGAACGGGATTTTGGGTGTATGGGCAGGGATCGCGAGTGCCGGTTGCAGCCGTTGAACATGGCTGCCAGTTCTGTGGAGTTGATGCCGGTGAGGATTAACTGCCGATGGAGTCTAGGGCTGGTAAGTTGATCTATCCTCTTTCTTTTAGCTGTAATTGCTAGGTTTTGGGGCTGTGAGTGTGTTGTTGGGTGGTGTTCCTTTCGGTGAAGGGGAATGTGAAATTATGGGAGTTGCCGGCTGAGAGTTTGGGGGAGTCGTGCAGTAGCTGTGATGATCGGGCTGTTGCTGTGAATAAGGTTTGTTTAGGGGTTGTTGGTGGGCTGTGAAGCTATGCTTACGATGAAGGTGTGGCTGTGAACAGTCGTAAAAGGGGCAGTGAGGTTCTATAAGTGTAACCATGGGTTGTGATAGAGCTATGAATGAACAAATCAGTTAAGTTATGATTTGTAACAAAGTGTTTTAAATAGTTAGATCCCTAAATTTGTGTGGTTGTTAATGATGGGGTTCTTGGCCACGAAGGGGTGAATCGGCCGTGTGTTAGAGATTTATCGACGGTGGATGGTTATTTACATATTGAGGTGTTGGTGCGTGATTTGTCTATAGATCTGATGGATGGATTTATGTGGATGTGAGTTAGTGTGTTTAATTGATTTGGGTGGAGTCTACCTAAGAGGTTTAATAATTTAAACCTATTTGGGTGTTGTAGAAGGGTTACGTTTGATGATGGGGGGTTTCTAATTCGTATTCGATAAAGGGATACGAATATAAGAACGATATAGTAGTGGATTTGTATATCTATTGTCATGTGCTTGAACTTAATGCATATTATGGTTTGTGCAGGACGTGGATACGAGACGGGTCCGCGACCGTGAGGATTATACGAGCATTTACAGCAAGTAGGTAATTTTCTACCGGTTGGGTAGATGTAATGATTTCCAGATTTAGACATAGATATGAACATGTTAGATGTTCATATTACCTTGATCATGCTCTGTTTATCGTATGCTTGAACTTACCGTTGATATATATGTGTGCTCGATTATTGATAACACATATTCCCTAGCATAATCTAGAAGTTACAGATGTGATGTAAGTTGGTCTAACTGTTTAGTAGGGTGTAGACGTTAGAGTACGGAGGAAGACCTAAGTTGTAAATTTGGCAAAAAGGTACTCTGTGGATAAGTATGGCCCTAGATGTAGGATTTATTCAATACCTGTATGTTGCACATTTATTCACCAACCACGGGTTGTGTGAATGGTCATGTGAGTCGTGGATAGTGTGTCGCTACGGACCGATGGTCCTAGCTTGTCATGATCAGATGAGTGACTCTCTACAGGGTAGAGAGTGTACTGATCAATTGGGTGTGACTCTCTGTTGAACAGAGAGTCTAGGGTAGATGTTCTGTATGTGAGACAGTACCCTCATGTCATTGCATGCATACTGACGACATCGTCTCCCCTTGGGGTTGAGAGAGAGTCGTCAGTCATCCTGCCTCCCAGGTTACTTTTAGAGGAGTAACTGGTGTGAGGACATAGCATTTGTTGTGCCGCACTCTACCATTATTGACGATGGTTGTTGGAGTTGCGTGCAGTTGTCCTAGGTGCATGGCACTCGACCGCTCATTGGCAGTGTCAGTCAGAGTGGCCAGCAGCAGGGACCCCCGTTGCGTAGCAAGCTCTTTACGCTCATATGCTACTTGATCATACTGCCCAACTCGGTCACTCGAGAGTGGTGGCAGCTGGAGTCGGGATAGTTGTCATGTCGTACCACCTAGGCCACACTGGGGTCGTGGTAGCGAGTAGGGGTGAGCAGACATGACCATGCATGCTGCATTGCCGTATCATACGGTGTTTTGCATATGATTGTATATATATACATACCTGCTTGTATATATACATATATGGATGATGATGATTAGTATACATACAGATACAGTCTATATGTATACTCACTTTGATGATGCATTTGTATGTACTATGCTTGTTGCATTTGTTTGTACATATTCATACATGATACTGCATTTCCTGTATGGTAGTAGGTTGATATTTGTATACCTATCAGATATTCACAGTGATACCCTTGACTCAGGTTAGGATATTGTGTTAGTACTATACTGTTATACCCTATGATGTGATTATATGCCCAGGTTAGATTAGGATAGAGTAGCTGACTGCCAGGTATGTCAGCATCGTTGATGTTCAATTTATTTAGTATATGCATGCATATCTATAGTTATGCTGATGTATACTTGTTGTACGAGTAGATTAAACTGTTGAATGACATGTAATATTGATACATATATTTACATGTTTTCTGAGTTTTACTCACCACCTACCGGTTTTTCGTCGCCTGTAATGTAGCGACGAGTTTACTTGAGCTGTAGACCGATCCATCCCATCTCTGTTTTCTGAGTCTCCCGAGGAGTTCGTTTTCTTATGGCTTGGACTTGTTTATTGTGTTTTGGATTTTGGTCCTTTGTCATGGACCTTAGTTATATTTGGACTTCGTCTTTATGTTGTGGACGTTATTTTGGTGTTGATGTTTTTGTACGGTTTTAGTGCTATGGTCTTGTCAGGTGGAGTACACCTGTATATTATATTTTTGTTATGTATGTTGTGGGTATGCACTCTTTATTTCCACTGCTATTATTTGTTATATATATATTGTTGTTGTTGTGGGCCTACGGGCCTTGTATTAACCCGAAATGTTGCCACGTACAGGGGAGATGCCGTCCGTTTGATTTTCAGCTTTGCATGCTCTCGGGGCGTGACAAAGAGTGTAGTTTTGGCAAGGTAAAGTCCAAGCATGTACTCTTGGCGGCGTAAGTCCAAATGGATCTTGGCAAGGAACTCCAAGGGTGAGATTTTTGCAACATAAAGTTCAAGCATGGAGTCTTAGCAGCCTAAGTCTAAATAAACCTTGACAAAGGACCCGGTTAGCATAACATAGCTGATGGAAGCACCTGAATGCTAACACGAAGGATGAAGAGTCACAGACTCGAGGGATCCGAGAGGCGTGAGGCTGATGGATGTGGCTAGAAGACTTAGGTCTAGGTTATGGGTGAGTATCAAGTATGAAGGGATCATACTTGGATTAAACTTTATGTTTGAGGTTTATTAGTTGATTGGCCAAGTGCACGATACTTAGGAGCCTAGTTTGACTCAACTAGTCGACTAGGAATATAACTAGTCGACTGGTCGAGGAGTCGATTGAGGCTCGACTACTCGACTGAGGTTGTGGTAGTCGACTACCATGTATGGACAGTCGACTGGCCTTGAGCAATTGATTGCCATGGGTGGGTAGTCAACTGATCATGGGTAACCAGAGCACAGAAGTTATGGTAGTCGATGTTGGTGCAATCGGCCCAAGTCACGATTGACCAGGACTCGAGTGATGTTTTGATGTTTCGACAAAAACATATGACAATGTAATTGTCATAGGTAAAGTCCAAGTCATGAGTACTTGGCATGGTAAGTCCAAGTGGGACACTTGGCAAGGGAAAGTCCAAGTCTTGAGTGCTTGGCACAAGGAAAGTCCAAGCATGGGTCTTGGCATGGAAAGTCCAACATGGGTTGGTAAGGGAAAGTCCAAGCATGGGTCTTGGCATGGAAAGTCCAACATGGGTTGGCAAGGTAAAGTCCAAGCTTGAGTCTTGGCATTTGAGAAGTCCAAGGAGTTTGATATTGGCGGCGTAAAGTCTAAGCGGAGTCTTGGCGGCGTAAGTCCAATGTGCCTTGGCGGTGTAGACACCATTAGCATGACATAGCCGAGGGAAGCACCTGGAGGCTAGCGCGATGAATGAACAAGTCATGGATGACTTGGAGGGATCCGAGGGGTGTGAGGCTGATGGAGGTGGCTAGAAGGCTTAGGTCTAGGCTAAGGGTGGTCTAGCAAGTATGGGAGCACCATACTTGGGTTAAAACCTCATGTTTGAGGTTGTCAGTCGATTGACATTATGGCCGGTTCGACTGCCATGAGTCAACTTGAAGGCTGATCGATAAGATCGCCAAGGGACGGGAATGATCAAAGTTAAGTTGCGAGCACAAAATGCACTCGTGAGCCGTAATCGATACGGCTACGGGCGCTGGTAGTCGACTGCCAATGTTGGCAGTCGACTCCCAAGAGTCCCGTTGGAACTTGTCCAACGTGGATTGAGCCGTTGTCTCACAGCTACAATATTGGCAGTCGACTGGGGCCTTATGGCAGTCGACTGCCAGGCGGAAATCCAGCCTGATGGAGGATAAAAGCAGCTGTTTGTGGAAGGCTCGACAATCAGTTCTTGGGGAGCTTTCTTGAGGCGATTTGAAGGCGATTTGCAAGTGCATTTCAGGACCCTTCAACCTCATTCAAGCAACCAACAAGCAAAGCGCTCAAACCCTAGTTTTGTAAAGTGTTCTTTACATTTCCTTTGTATTTGCTTGTTTTTCTTTCGTTTATTGTTGTAAACATTTGTACGAGGTTTCTCCGCCTCCGACTTGTTGTCGAGAAGGAGTTTATTGATTAGTGATTGCATCGGCGTCGCTAGAGCTCGTTAGAGCTCGATCCGTGGAGTAGGAATCGTTCGGTTCCGAACCACATTATATCTTTGTGTTCGTGATTGTATCTTTTCATTATTGCTTTTATTATTATTATTCCGCTGCGCATAACAAGTTTTGTAGAGACGATCATGATCAAATTCCATCTACGTACGGTCACGTCGCTATTCACCCCCCCTCTAGCGGGCACACAGGTCCTAACAAGTGGTATCAGAGCGAGGCCGCTCTTCTAAGTCTAACAACGAAGGGAGAAAGCTAGAGGGTAAAAGATGGAAGTCCAAGGACAATTGGGATGGGATATCAACACCCCAATTCCGTATGTCTTCTATGGACGAGAAGGTTTCAATTCTTAGAAGGCGAGAATTGAAGATTTTTTGATGATGAGAGACCTGGAGGAGTGGTCCGCGTTGATGGAAGGATTTGAATATCCTAAGGGACCAAAGGGAGGGTTTCTCAAGAAGAAGAAATGGAGTGAGGAGCAGCTCCAACAATTCGATAAAAACAAGAAGGTAATCAAATTCATTTTTGATTTAATTCCTAATGTCCTCTTGTGTAGCCTAGGTGACTATGTGGATGCCAAGGAGCTATGGAGCGATTTGGCCAAGCTCCATGAAAGTCTATCATCGGTCCAAGAAGAAGGACCATCACCCTCTCAAGCTCAAGAAGAAACATCCAAAGAGCTAGAGGATTCGGAGGTTGATAGGGAATCAACATCCGAATCTGAAGAGGTAGAAGCGGTGGAAGAAGTGGAGGAGGCGTCCACCTCTAGGATTGAGGGGGAGAGACCATCCACACCAGAGCCGGAACCAATTCAAGAGGAAGCTCAAAACTCCACCTCCGGAAGAGATAAAGAATCCACTCCGGAGCAACAAGAAGAAGCTTCCACATCCAGTCAAGATGAAGAAGTTTCAATTTCAACACCTAACACCACCATAGGTAACTCAAACATATTAATTTGCAATAAAAATCATATCATATGTTTTGAGTGTAGGGAAGCCGGGCACTACAAGAGCAAGTGCCCAAAGAAGATTAGGAAAGCTCAACCGGTACCAAAAGTCAAGGACGCTGGTTCTCCAACACCTAAAGGCAAGGAGCACATCATATGCTTTAAGTGCAATTCAAAAGGACATTATAGGAATCAATGTCCTAGGGGGAGCAAAAAGAACCAAGAAGGAGCATCACAAGTAGGGGGAGCTACTAAGGCAAACCCTAAGGTATATCATTTCAATAATGCTCATTCTTCTAGGTTTAATAGACAAAAGCATGCTAGGAACTTTAACTCTCTTGCAATTTATGAAAAGCATGCAAATAGGAACAAGTATTTTTTTTAGGAGCTAAGAATATCCTCTTAGATAATAAGGAGAAATTTGGAACTAATGTCCCTAAAAACAATTTATCTAAGGACAAACATAGGTCAAATAACTCTAGACCAATTTTACCTAGGGAGACCATTATAAAGGTGCAAGAGCACCTAGGTTTCAATCCTAAATGGACTAGGCATATGCCTAGAAAGTCCAATGCCCAAGATTTAAATAAAAATTCTAAAATTGAGCAATTGGAATTAGAGAATCAAGCTTTGAGATCAAGGCTTGAGAAACTTGAAAAGACCCTAAACAAGATACAAAATCAATTTCAAGGGTCTAATGATCTAAGTCAAAGGTCCAAAAGTCAAAGTCAACACCTAGGACCTAAGAGTCAAAAGTCAACCAAGGGTAAGCAAGGTTTGGGTCACAAACCTAAGCCTAAGGTGGCTTACCATAGTTTTCCATTTGATTATGGAACACAAATTAGGTCTAGAAAGACCAAGGTTAATAGGGAAGTCATCCCTAAGGCTGACCAAAGGTTGTGCCTAGTGGCTAGGGTTTCTGGGAAACCTAGGGTGGCCACTAAGAAGGTTGCAAGGGGAGTTACCCCTAGAGTCAACCTAGGTAAGACCACAATGACCAAGGCTAACAAGCCTAGGAGGGTCATTAGGAAGGTATCTAGGGAGGTTATCCCTAACAAATACCTAATTAACCCTAGGAGCTCAAATAGGTTTTGGATTCCTAAGAGCGTGATTGATTCACGCTAGGTGGGTTTAGGGTGTGCCAACCTTGATTGGATGGGTAGTTAACTCAACCATAATAATGGTGACATTTTAGGTCATTTTCAAGGTTATGGTTACCTTGGGAATGTGTTTTGATTTTAATCCTAAAAGATTTTAGGATGTGTCAATATTATTTGAGAAGTCTGATAAAATGATCAAATTGGCACAATTTAGGTTTAGAGGTTGGTATGCCATTTTGAGTTTTTGGCACACTTGGGAGAAAATTAGAAATATGGAAAAATATGATGGATTATATCAAATGGCAATTAATATTAAGATTTAGGTATTATTATACCTATATATTTTATATGTCATGCTTTGTTTGCCATATGACATGACATGACATCATGCTTACTTTTATTCATTGTATATGTCATGTTCATGTTTTAGGATTAAGGTTTTAAATGTCATGTGCTTTTAGATTTTATCATATGCCATGACATCATGATCATTGGCCATGCTTAATTATTGCTATCTTTATGTCATGATCATTTCATGCATTAAATTGATTAAAATTGAACCAAGGACAATGACATGACTTGAAGTCCCATTCATAAGGGAATCAAGTTGGGTTGCCTTAGAAAATGCATGAAACCCTAGATTAAGAAGAACAAAATCCACATCTCACATCCAATTGACATGTATGTGTATTTATACACCCTAGATACATGTGAGATGCTAGGATATGAGTTAAGTTCAAGATGCATAGTTTTTGCATCTAGATGAACTAAAACTCATCTTATTCCATTGGTGGATCTTTGGGAAAACTTATGTACAAGTCATGTACATAGAGCCCAAGGAATATGATCCAAAATAGGGTTTTGAAAACATTTTAAAATCATTTTGAAAAACCTTGGTGAAGTCTATCTTTTGATAGCAATCACCATTGATGAGATTGATACAAAGTGAGCTTAAACTTTAAAGTTTTTAGTCACTTTTGGATTTTGTATCAATTTTTCTATTTTATGGGTAAAATAATTTTCAAATATTTTTCATCCGTTGTATTGACTACAAGTAATATACATATCAAATTTCGTGATTTTTTGATATACGTAGAATTACTTATGCTTTCCAAAATCTCGATTCTGATAGCTGAAATTCAGAAATTTCAGCTATCAGTTGACTGCTCCTTGTGGTAGTCGACTGATGTGAGTGGCAGTCGACTGATTACTATAAGTAGTCGACTGCCAAGCTGATTTTGGGAAAAACAAGGTTGTTTAGCTCATTTTCAGCTATGGTAAGGTTTCCTAACCACTCCTAACCCTAGGATATGTTTTGGGAAGAATTTTAAAGGGTGAAAATCCATTGGATATGGATTAGGAAAATGGTTTAGGGTTTGTATCAAATTTAAGGTGGGGAGAGTTCATGTTTGAACTTTTAACCTTATTTTTGGATGGTTTAGAGTTCCTATTGGCTTAGGGACTTCCCAAGGACATTGTTGGTGCAATGGTAAATGGGGAGCAAGCCTTTAGGGGGAGTTATCCATCTTGGGATGATGGATGTGTTTATCTTCTTGAAGGGGGAGAAGTTATTGGGAGAGTATCATCAATTGGGAAAATTGATGGAATTTTGAGAAACCCAATTTGGAAATTGGGAGAGTGAATAGGATTGCCTCTCTTAAGTGATATGGGACTTATCACTAGGAAGATGGTAGGCATCCTAGGTATTTTTAGACCAAGGGGGAGATTGTAAGATCTCATTGGGACATGAGACATTGACCTCCTTGGAGGGAAGATCTTTTTGATGTTAGTCAAAAAGGGGGAGAATGTTTGGGGGAAAACATTTGGAGAATGTTTAAGATTACCAATTTGGGATAATTGGTAAGAGATTTGAGTTAGTGGTCTAACTCAATGGTTTGTTTAGTTTTTGTCAAACATTAAAAAGGGGGAGATTGTTGGTGCAATCGGCCCAGGTCACGATTGACCAGGACTCGAGTTTGGCTCGAGTGATGTTTTGATGTTTCGACAAAAACATATGACAATGTAATTGTCATAGGTAAAGTCCAAGTGGGACACTTAGCAAGGGAAAGTCCAAGTCTTTAGTACTTGGCACAAGGAAAGTCCAAGCATGGGTCTTGGCATGGAAAGTCCAACATGGGTTGGCAAGGGAAAGTCCAAGCATGGGTCTTGGCATGGAAAGTCCAACATGGGTTGGCAAGGGAAAGTCCAAGCATGGGTCTTGGCATGGAAAGTTCAACATGGGTTGGGAAGGTAAAGTCCAAGCTTGAGTCTTGGCATTTGAGAAGTCCAAGGAGTTTGATATTGACGGCGTAAAGTCTAAGCGGAGTCTTGGCGGTGTAAGTCCAATGTGCCTTGGCGGTGTAGACACCGTTAGTATGACATAGTCGAGGGAAGCACTTGGAGGCTAGCGCGATGGATGAACAAGTCATGGATGACTTGGAGGGATCCGAGAGGCGTGAGGCTGATGGAGGTGGCTAGAAGGCTTAGGTCTAGGCTAAGGGTGGTATAGCAAGTATGGGAGCACCATACTTGGGTTAAAACCTCATGTTTGAGGTTGTCAGTCGACTGACATTATGGCCGGTTCAACTGTCGTGAGTCAACTTGAGTTCGACTACTGTTTAAGAGCTGGAATTGCTCTGGCAGTGACTACTCATTGGAGGAGTCGACTGATGTCGACGGCAGTCGACTGCCAAGGGACGGCAGTCGACTGCAAGTTAAGTTGTGAGCACAGAACGCTCTGTAGCCGATTGGCCAGTCGGCTACGGGCGTTGGCAGTTGACTGCCAATGTTGGCAGTCGACTGCCAAGAGTCCCGTTGGAACTTGTCCAACGTGGATTGAGCCATTGTCTCATAGCTACAGTATTGGCAGTCGACTGTCAGGCGGAAATCCAGCCCGATGGAGGATAAAAGCAGCTGTTCGTGGAAGGCTCGACAATCAGTTCTTGGGGAGCTTTCTTGAGGCGATTTGAAGGTGATTTGCAGGTGCATTTCAGGGCCCTTCAACCTTATCCAAGCAACCAACAAGCAAAGTGCTCAAACCCTAGTTTTGTAAAGTGTTCTTTACATTTCCTTTGTATTTGCTTGTATTTCTTTCGTTTATTATTGTAAACGTTTGTACGAGATTTCTCCACCTCCGACTTATTGTCGAGAAGGAGTTTATTGATTAGTGATTGCATCGACGTCGCTAGAGCTCGATCCGTGGAGTAGGAACCGTTTGGTTCCGAACCACGTTATATCTTTGTGTTCGTGATTGTATCTTTTCGTTATTGCTTTTATTATTACTATTCCGCTGCGCATAACGAGTTTTGTAGAGATGATCACGATCAAATTCCATCTACCTACGGTCACATCGCTATTCACCCCCTCTCTAGAGGGCGCACAAGTCCTAACAGTCGACTGGTGGTAAGACAATTGACTTCTAGTATGGGCAATTGGAGTAATCCAACATGGATTAAGTTTGTGAGACAATAATACTGTGGGTAGTCGATTGGTGCCTTTTGGTAGTCGACTGCTATACGCAAAATCAACATGATGTAGGTTATAAAAGGAGCAACTTGGGGAGGATTTTGCAAGCGATTTTTGGGGCAATTTTAAAGGGGAAGTGCAGTTGCATTCCAGACCTTCAAGAGCAATCCAAAGTAATCAACAAGTAAGTAATCTCAAGTTTTTCTTGTAAAATTTTCTTTACTTATTGTTGTATTTTCTTCTTGTACTTGATTATAATTTATTATTTATTGTTGTAAACACCTTGTAAGAGGTTTCTCCACTTTCGATGTCATACCGAGAAGGAGAAGTTTGATAGTGGTAGTGTGCATCACTAGAGCTCAACTAGAACTCGCCTCATGGAGTAGGAATCCTAGTTTTGAACCACGTTAAATCCCTTTTATTTAAGTGATTGTGTGTGTTTATTCTTGTTGTTCATTTTACTTTATTATTCCACTATGCATTATTAACGATTATAGACGAGCACGACATGATCGAGCGAATAAATCACAAAGACGTTATTCACTCCCTCTAGCACGATGTCCGATCCCCAACAAGATGATGGTTGGGATTCATTGTTTGGAAAGGTTCACTCTTTTTGTCAGCAACATTACATTGTTGTTCTCAAAATGGATAAAATGTTCACACGTTGGACACCACGTGGTCGGCCCCATCGTAATCCATCAGAAGTGATAAATTTACATCACTATTGTGTTGATTTATTCTATGTATCATTAATATGCACCTTCAAGAGTTAAATGATTGTTTCTTAAAGACAAGTATGGAGTTACTTCTTTGTATAGCTTGTTTTTGTCCACCAAACTCATTTATTTTTTGACAAGAAAAAATTGATGCGACTAACTAAATTTTATTCATAAGTTTTATCAAAATTTGATCTCCTTATACTTGATGATTAACTTGAAACTTTTATATGTGATAAGCATTCTAACAAAGCATTTCAAGGATTGAAAGGTCTTGGTGATCTTTCAGAAAAGTTAGTTATATCAAAGAAAAATATAGTATACCCATTGGTTTATAAGCTTTTCACATTAGCATTAATTTTACTAGTTGTGACTGCGATTTTAGAGTGTGTTTTCTACTATTAGAATTGTAAAAGATAGATTATGCAATCAAATGAGTGATGATTGGATGAATGATAGTCTTATTATCTATGTAAAGAAAGATATATTTTTAACAATTGATAATGAAGCTGTAACAACCCAAATTTTAGTCCCTATATTTTTATTTATTTATTTAGAAAAAAAATATAGAAATAAGCATAGGAAGAAAAGAAAATTTGAATAAATGGTTCGTTAACCGAGGCTCGAACCATGAACCGTTGGTTTGGGAGAATAGACTTCCTACCACTAAGTCATAAGATTACCAATGAGTAGGGTATAACAGAATATATCTATAGGCGAAAAAAAGGGAGAAGTTGGTTAATTTAGCTAAGCATTTAAATGGGTAATTAAATTAGAAAACCCCTAATTTATATATAGTTTTTGTTTTTCTCTCTCTCCCCCTCTTGTTTTTTTTCCAGCCGCATCTCTCTCTCCCTCTCATTTTTCCAACCGCCTCTCTCTCTCTCCCTCTCGTTTCTATTTTCCAGTCGCCTCTCTCTCTCTCCCTCTCATTTTTCTAACCGTCGAAGCGAGGAAGAAGCTTGTCTTCTCTTTGGATAATTCAAAAGGGGATTTTTCAAGAAGGATCTCCTCAAGGACTTGGTAGAGGATCACGCTAAAGCCAAGGAATACATAGGAGGCTTTCTCTTTACGAAATCTAGCGGTATAAATTAATGAAAAGCGTAGGAAGTAAGTATTGCTCACCTACAGTATAAGTAGTTATCGTATGTCATTGATATGTTTTTATGTACATGTTATTTCCAGTTATATGATTTTACCCGTATGTCATGTTTGATTCAGTATCATGTTTAGATTCATGATAAGAATGTAATTTATGATCTTGCATGTTGTAGATAAGTTGTAGCTTACAATTATATGCATGATGTAGAGTAAGATGTAAAAATATTTCCTTTATAAGGAAACTTTAAAGATGCTCCCCGTTCGAATTAGGGATTAAGAGCACAACGATCTTCAGTATGCTCTCCATTTCAGTTTTGGGGGTCAAGAGCATAATGATCTTTATGGTGCTCCCCATTCGTGATTTAGGAGATTAAGTGCATTTTTTTCAGTATGTATAGGAATATAAGTATAAAGGAAGTATTTTACTTTTGAAAAGGCATGTACCGGGCATCAGTTTCGCCCACGGGCCAAGGCCCTCAGTTTTATTTACCCTAGTAGGTGCGGTGGTTGGCCACCCTGCCCTATTAGGAAAGCGCACATTGGTATAATGTCGGGCCCATATTTAGGATGATTATTAATTTGAAGTATTAGTATAAGTATAAGTAAAAGTTTTCAAAGTTAATCATTGGAGTTCAGATACACCATTTACAAGTTTTAAAATACTTAAGAGCATGATTTATACAAGAGACATGTAATCAAAGTTATGATTTCTAGTTATGTTGCATGTGTATCAATGTATCCAGTGCAAGAGAACTAGTTGCATGATTTCATACACTGCATATTTTTGTAAGCATCGAAAGTACTTACTAAGCGTTATTGCTTATAGTTTGCATTTCCTTATACTGCAGATAAATGTAAATAAAAGTTTCAGTGAGGTGGTATGGCGGACGAAGTGCTTGGAGTGTGTGGCGACGGAACAGTGGAAGTAAAAGATCCTGAGTGCAGATGTCTAAACCAGATTTTAAGTTTTTAATTGTTTTCTTTCTGATATTGTTGGAGTTCAATTGGATTTCTTATGGTTGAGACCAAAGAATTCTAGAGTCATGTTGGGTTAGTTTTAATACTCGCACATTATGTGAAGATCTCGAATTGGTTATTGTTTAAGTGATGATTAAAGTATAGTGTCAAAGTAAGATCAGGAACATGATAAGAATAAGACAATAAAGTAGTGACATCTCCCTTGGTAGAGAGTGAAAAGACTAGGGGGTGTTACAAGATAGTATCAGAGCGGGTTCCGCCCTTCCGTCACACACATATCAAGCATCAGTCCTGCCGCCTCCAAGTAAGCAAGTATTTATCTACTTTATTTACTTTATGAGTAGTAAGGAATGCTTCTTTTAAGTTAAACATGCTCACCTAGAATGTTCTCTTTGAGTTAAACATGCTTGCATATATATATATGAAGATGATAGGCAGTAAGTAATAGAGCATATCTAGATATGTATGTGAAGATGATAAAAAGTAGTGATAATAGCCTTATAGTGGTTTCACTTTATCATCTTAAGAAGAGCAAGAAATGCCTCGAGGAAGACCTCGTAGAGGACAAGGAATGAATGAAGAAGTACCACCACCTGTCTGGATGCAAATAGTCACTCACCTCCAACAACAAGTGGCAGAGCAGCGGCAGGTCATCAATACCTTGATGATGAATAAGCGAGAAAATCTTGTTACTCAGCCAGAGACTCAGAATGTCATTCTAACTGCATATTCTGCCCCACCAGACCTACCAACAGCTCCAGTGGGGGGGGGGGGTGAGACAAGAGGCCTATCTGATTCAATGGCAAAAGCTGAAGCCAGAGAGTTTTGTCGGTGCCAGTGAACCATGGGATGCTCATGCATGGTTTAAGATAGTAGAGAGCATAGTGGAACTACTGAACTGGCCTGAGAATGAGAAAGTTAAGTGCGTCTCGTTCTTTCTCACCGGAGATGCCAGAATGTGGTGGGAGCGAGTAAAGGCCAAGAGGGTGGTGAACCAAATGTCATGGAAGGACTTTGAGACAGAATTCTTCGAGGAGTTCTTTCATATGCGAGTCACCAATAAGCATTATGATGAGTTCACGGAGTTCAGACAAGGGGACTTATCAGTAGATGAAGCGGTAAAGAAGTTTAATAGGTTGGCTCGCCTATGTCCGGAACTGGTCAGTACTGAGAAGGAAAGAGTTAGGCTGATGCTAAAGATGTTGAGACCGGAGATAAATCTGAATGTGGCTAGTGGAATTAATAGACCACAGACCACTGAAAAGCTAATCAGTAGTGCTCTAATCATGGAGCATTACATGAATAGTATCAAGCACTAGAAACTAGCCTTGACAAAAAGCAAAAGCCAGGAAAGTTCAAGAGGTCATAAACCTCAAAGCAGTAATTCGAACTGGAAGCGAAACAACAATGGCAAGAGGAAACAATGGAATAATGCAAAGGGAGGTTCAGCTAGTAAGCAGCCTACTTATCCTACATGTTCTAAGTGTGGGAGGAAGCATCCCGGAGTTTGCCGCCAGGGCGTGAGTGGGTGTTATATATGTGGTGTCAAGGGACACTTCGCCAAACAGTGGCCCACAAAGACCAATCTACCTTCGCCACAGTCTACTCAGTATGGAGGTAGACCAGCTCAGCTACATCATATGTAAAGAGCACTAGAGGGTCCACACATCAACCCAGGAAGATTGGAAGCCCCATCAATTACACCTAATGCACGGATGTTCTCCCTCACCAGGGAAGAGGTAGCAAATGCTTCTATGGTAGTCACAGGTCAGGTATCTATCCTTAGTCAGCATGCTACCATACTGTTTGATACTGGGGCAACCCATTCTTTCATGTCTATGGCGTTTATTAAGAAGATAGATATAACTCCGGATGTCTTAGATATTCAGTTTTTAACGACCCTATCTTCAGGTGAAATAATGACATCTATACACTGGTTGCATGTCGTGCCGGTCAAAATTTCATACAGAGAGCTTTATAGTGATCTGATATTGCTGGACATGCATGACTATGATGTCATCTTTGGAATGGACTTTCTTAGCAAGTATGGTGCTTCCATTGAGTGCCGAAAGCGATGAGTAGTATTTCAACCCGAGACTGAGGCCAAATTTGAGTTTATTGGAGAACCAAGGAAGAAGACTAAGAAGTTCTTATCTGCCATGGAAGCTCAGAAGATGTTAGCTAGGGGATGCACTGGGTATTTAGCACATATAGTTGATACTAAGCATGAAAGAAGCCAAAAGCTGGAAGAAGTCCCAATTGTATGTGACTACCCGGAAGTATTTTCTGATGAGCTACCAGGACTAGCACCTAGAAGGGAAGTTGAGTTTGAGATTGAGCTTATTTCTGGTACCAACCCAATCTCAAAAGCACCCTACCGTATGGCTCCAGCTGAATTGAAAGAGCTTCAGGAACAATTACGGGAGTTACTAGACAAGGGATTCATCCTCCCTAGTCATTCCTCGTGGGGAGCTCTGGTGTTCGTAAAAAAGAAAGATTGGTCTATGAGGATGTGCATAGACTACCGAGCCTTGAATCAAGTGACGATCAAGAATAGATATCCTCTGCCAAGGATAGAGGATTTATTTGATTAATTGAGGAGAGCCACAGTCTTCTCCAAGATTGACTTGCGGTCCGATTATCATCAAGTAAGAGTTAAAGAGGATGATATACCAAAAATAGCCTTCTGAATGAGGTATGAACACTATGAGTTCGTGGTCATGCCCTTCAGAGTGACAAATGCGCTCGCTATGTTTATGGACTTGATGAATCGGATATTTAAGGAGTTCCTTGACAAGTTTGTGGTCGTCTTCATTGATGACATCCTTATCTACTCAAGAACCCAGAAAGAACATGCCGAACACTTGAAGACACTCTTACAGACCCTTCAGCAAAGATAGTTATATGCAAAGTTCTCCAAGTGTGAGTTTTGGCTTGATCGAATATCGTTTCTGGGTCATGTTATTTCAAAAGATGGAGTTATGGTAGACCCGACAAAGATAGAAGTAGTCAGTAATTGGGGTCAACCAAAGAATGCAGTGAAGTCAAAAGTTTCCTCGGATTAGCAGGGTACTACCCGAAGTTTGTGAAAAACTTCTCAAGGATAGCTTCACCATTGACGGTTCTTACCAGAAAGAACAAGAAGTTTGAATGGATCGAAGATTGTGAAAAGAGCTTCCTTGAATTAAAAAGGAGACTCACAAGTACTCCAGTGCTTACCCTTCCAGAAAGTAATGAGGGATTTGACCTGTATAGTGATGCATCCAAGATGGGAGTCAAAGCAGTACTTATGCAGAAGGGTAAGGTCATTGCTTATGCATCTAGACAACTCAAGGACTACGAAAAAAATTACCCCACTCATGACCTTGAGTTGGCAACGGTGGTCTTTGCTATGAAAGTTTGGAGACATTACTTATATAAAGTCCAATGCAAGATTTACACAGATCACCAGAGTCTGAAGTATTTCTTCACTCAAAATAATCTCAAAATGCGACAGCGCAGATGGCTTGAGCTAGTAAAGGACTATGACTGTGAAATCCACTACCATCCTGAAAAGGCAAACAAAGTAGCAGACGCGCTGAGTAGAAAATCATGTGCCACTTTGATGTCCCTAGCAACACTATCCCAACCACTAGAGAAAGAGATAATGAATTTTGGGGTTGAGATCATTTCTGGACAGCTCTCCGCCTTGACCATAGTACCTACATTGTTCGAGGATATATTAGCGAGACAGGACAAAGATCCTAGCATCCAAAGGATCAAGTAAGAGATTCAAGAAGGAAAGGATGAAGGATTCCGTGGCTCTGACAGTAGGGTATTATATCTGGGTGAACGCTTATGTGTCCCCAAGGACCTAGACTTAAGAAAGAAGATCCTAGAAGAAGCTCATAGGACCCTATATTTGATGCATCCTGGATCCACCAAGATGTATCAAGATATGAAAGGGAAATTCTGGTGGCTTTGTATGAAGAGAGACGTGGCTAAGTATGTTAGCATTTGTCTGACATGTCAGAGAGTGAAAGCAGAACACCAGAGACCAGGAGGAGTTCTACAACCTATCCAGATTCTAGAATGGAAGTGGGAGGAACTAGCCATGGATTTCATAGTAGGATTGGCCAAAACAACCAATGGCTACGATTCTATTTGGGTAGTTGTCGATAGATTAACAAAGTCTGCTCACTTCTCAGAATATCATACTCCATGGAACAGTTAGCCCAGTTATATGTCAAGGAAGTGATTAGACTACATGGAGTACCTAAGACCATTATCTCTGATAGAGACAGTCGCTTCACTTCACACTTCTGGGAGTGTGTTCAGACAACCCTCAGCACTAAGCTACGATTCAGCACTGCATTTCATCCTTAGACAGATGGGCAAACAGAAAGAGCGAATAATATTTTGAAGGACATGCTCAGAGCTTGTGCCTTAGATTTTAAAGGAAGTTGGTGCAAATATTTGTGTTTGGAAGAGTTTGCCTATAATAATAGTTATCAAACCACAATTGGAATGACACCTTATGAAGCCTTGTATGGAAGGAGATGCAGATCACCTATTTGTTGGTATGAGGGTGGCGAAAAGAAAGAAATGGGACTCAAGACTGATTTTATAGATGACGCCACCAAAGCTATAAAGAGCATACGCCAAAGGATAGAGACTGCCCAGAGTCGGCAGAAGAGTTACGCCGATGTCCGACGCAGACCCCTAGAGTTCCAAGTCGGAGATTTAGTGTTCATTAAGGTAGCTCCTATGGAAGGGGTAATGAGGTTTGGGAAGAAAGACAAGTTAAGTACTAGATATGTAGACCCTTATCTAATCACCAAGAGAGTTGGTAAAGTAGCTTATGAGCTAGACCTACCACAAGAGATGTCAGCTATCCACAATGTATTTCATGTTTCAATGCTTAAGAAGCACGTCCCAGATACCAACCAAGTGATTGAGCCACAGATGGTACAGATTCAGACAGATCTAAGTTATGAAAGTCGACCTATTCAGATAATAGATCGAGCAGCCAGGAAACTAAGAAATAAAGGAATACCATTATTAAAAGTCTTATGGAAAAGTCAAATGTTTGAAGAAGCAACCTGGGAACGTGAGGATGACATGAAACAAAAGTACCCCGAGTTGTTCTAAGTTTCGAGGACGAAACTTTTATAAGGTATAAGGGATTGTAACAACCCAAATTTTAGTTCCTATAATTTTATTTATTTATTTAGAAAAAAAATATAGAAATAAGCATAGGAAGAAAAAACAAGGAAATTTTTTTTTGAATAAATGGTTCGTTAGCCGAGGCTCGAACCATGAACCATTGGTTTAGGGAATAGGCTTCCTACCACTAAATCATAAGATTACCAATGAGTAGGGTATAATAGAATATATCTATAGGCGAAAAAAGGGAGAAGTTGGTTAATTTAGCTAAGCATTCAAATGGGTAATTAAATTAGAGAACCCCTAATTTATATATAGTTTTTGTTTTTCTCTCTCTCCCCCGCTCGTTTTTTTTTCCAGCCGCCTCTCTCTCTCTCCCTCTCGTTTTTCCAACCGCCGAAGCGAGGAAGAAGCTTGTCTTCTCTTTGGATAATTCAAAAGGGGATTTTTCAAGAAGGATATCCTCAAGGACTTGGTAGAGGATCATGCTAAAGCCAAAGAACACGTAAAAGGTTTTCTCTTTACGAAATCTAGTGGTATAAATTGGTGAAAAGCGTAGGAAGTAAGTATTGCTCACCTACAGTATAAGTAGTTATCGTATGTCATTGATATGTTTTTATGTACATGTTATTTCCAGTTATATGATTTTACTCGTATGTCATGTTTGATTCAGTATCATGTTTAGATTCATGATAAGAATGTGATTTATGATCATGCATGTTGTAGATAAGTTGTAGCTTACAATTGTATGCATAATGTAGAGTAAGATGTAAAAATATTTCCTTTATAAGGAAATTTTAAAGATGCTCCCAGTTCGAATTGGGGATTAAGAGCACAACGATCTTCAGTGTGCTCCTCATTTCAGTTTTGGGGGTCAAGAGCATAATGATTTTTATGGTTCTCCCCATTCGTGATTTAGGGGATTAAGTGCATTTTATTTCAGTATGTATAAGAATATAAGTATAAAGGAAGTATTTTACTTTTGAAAAAGCATGTACCAGGCATCAGTTTCGCCCACGAGCCAAGGCCCTCAGTTTCATTTACCCAAGTAGGTGCAGTGGTTGGCCACCCCGACCTATTAGGAAAGCGCGCATTGATACAATGTCGAGCCTATATTCAGGATGATTATTAATTTGAAGTATCAGTATAAGTATAAGTAAAAGTTTTCAAAGTAATCATTCCAGTTCAGATACACTGTTTACAAGTTTTAAAATACTTAAGAGCATGATTTATATAAGAGACATATAATCAGAGTTATGATTTCCAGTTATGTTGCATGTGTATCAATGTATCCAGGGCAAGAGAACTAGTTGCATGATTTCATACGTTGCATATTTTTGTGAGCATAGAAAGTACTTACTAAGCGTTATTGCTTATAGTTTACATTTCTTTATACTGCAGATAATGGTAAAGAAAAGTTTCAGTGAGGTGGCATGGTAGACGAAGTATTTTGAGTGTGTGGCGACGGAACAGTGGAAGTAAAAGATCATGAGTGCAGATGTCTAAACCAGATTTTAAGATTTTAAATGTTTTCTTTCTGATATTGTTGGAGTTCAATTGGATTGCTTATGGTTGAGACCAAAGAATACTAAAGTCATGTTGGGTTAGTTTTAATACTCGCATATTATGTGAAGATTTCGAATTGGTTATTATTTAAGTGATGATTAAAGTATAGTGTCAAAGTAAGATCAAGAACATGATAAGAATAAGACAGTAAAGTAGTGACATTTCCCTTGGTAGAGAGTGGAGAGACTAGGGGGTGTTACAGAAGCTATTATACAAAAGTTTCAAAATATGAAAACTCGAAAAGAACAATTATAAGGTAATTATTTTATAGTGCTTTGTAATTATGTTTTTTTATTAATTATATTATATTGTTGCCCACACTGATTGAAAAATCCTATCTTCAATCCTGTATATGGGTGTGACATATCATTGGATCGATAACTTTTAGACAATTTAAAAATATTTATTATTATATTGAGTTTTTGATAAATAATACACTGCTTACAATATTTCTCAATTATTGTGTTTAATTTTAAAATAATAAGGATTAACTTATAAAATATTTTCAATTTTATTTGATGATGCTAATTCTAATATTGTAAGTATCGATAAACTTAAATTTATTTGTTTTTTTATTTACATCAGGTATCAGGTACGATTTCTGTAAAATACCAGAAAAAAAAAATTGCGTTTGGCGATGCCTGGTTAGGGATACACTTAGACCTAACCTAGATCTAAATGGTTTGGGTTTAATTAATGGAGCTTAGGGTTAAATTAACCTAGGCTTAATCGAATTTTGGGCTAATGGATTGTTGGATTAAACCCAAACCCACTAACCCTAAAACCCGACCCGTTAACCCATTAAAAAGCTGCCGTTTTTTTTTCCTTTTCCGTTTTCTCGCCGACGCGACTTCCACGCGCGGGCGTTTCGCGCAGCCGAGGGAATCGCCGCCGACTCTGCCGCCTGGCGCTGCCCTTCCCAGCCACAATCTTTATCTTTTTTTTTTTGGGATGCTCCGCGACCACAGCATCGATCACCTTCCCCGTCGCGATCTCTACGATCTCCCCATCCTAGCTTGTCGACTTCGCTACGAGCGGCGGTCAGCGTCCCCGATAGCCCCAGAGCAGTGGCCGACGACCCCGACAACCTCCCCCAGATGGCTGAAACCTTTGAGTTGGCATTTTCCCGATGGCAGATGGTCAGGCGGTCGATTCTATTTGTCGACCATCGCCGAGCGAGTTGTCGTTTCCTTGTTTTCCCCGATCTCAAAAGGGATTCGGTTGTGAATAACCTTTCCATAGTGTTCTCTGTTTAACGTGACTCAATCAAGGATTTGGGCAGCAAGGTTTCGGTGGGTTATCGATTGTTAGGGGTTCTCACTGCCGATCGCCGAGGGAGCTTGGTAAGCTATCGACCTTTCCTTATCTTGAACGAGAGTAGAGGTTCTGTAAATTGCCGTGACCTAGCAAGGTTAGGCGTGGTAGGTTTTCGAAACGATTGGAGCAGTGCTGGTTTTGGTGTTTGGGTTGTCGTGATAATTACACATGATAAGGTAAGATGGTAATATCTATTTGATCTTGTTGTGGATATGGATTGGGTGGCTAAGCTTGAAACCTAATTTGAGCGATGGTTGTTTCCGTGGTGAGGATCTTGGAGGATTGTCTCTGTGGAATTACAATTATAGGTAAGCATGATACTCTTCCCTGTTCAATCCAGTTGGATTAGTCATATTATGATGTAAATGTGTTTCCTGTCATGAGTATGGAACGGTAGGAGCTGTGGTAGTATGGTAGTAGCTTTACTTGGACTATGAATAGGGATATGTATCGGTGTGAATATGGGTTAGATTTATACTTAATTTGTTGGTGATCCTGTTGCATCAAATTAAGTATAAAAAGATTAAATCTACATGGGATCGATTTAGTTTAATGGGAGTGATAACCTGTATTCGATAAGAGATATGGAAATGATGGAATAGTAAATTAAATATATCTATTGTCATGTGCTAGAACTTAATGCATATTATTGTTTGTGCAGGACGTGGATACGAGGCAGGACTGCGGCCGTGAGGATTTTTATTGTCACGAGCTTCTTATCAGGTAGGTAATTTCCTACTGGTCGGGTAGATGTAATGATTTTCAGATTTAGACATAGATATGAACCTTAGGTGTTCATATTACCTTGACCATGCTCTGTTTATCATATGCTTGAACTTATCGTTGATATATATGTGTGCTCGATTATTGATAACACATATTCCCTAGCATGATCTAGAGTTCTGAATCTCGATGTAAGTAGGTTTAACTGTTTAGTAGGGTGTAGATGTTAGAGTACGGAGGATGACCTAAATTATAAATTTGGCAAAAAGGTTCTCTGTAGATAAGTATGACCCTAAATGTAGGACTCATTCCATACCTGTATGTTGCACCTTTATTTACCAACCACGGGTTGTGTAAATGGTCAGGTGAGTCGTGAACAGTGTGTCGCTACGGACCGATGGTCCTAGCTTGTCCTGATTATATGAGTGACTCTCTACAGGATAGAGAGTGTACTGATCAATTGGGTGTGACTCTTTGTTGAACAGAGAGTCTAGGGTAGATGTTCTGTATGTGAGATAGTACCCTCATGTCATTGCATGTATACTGACGACATCGTCTCCCCTTGGGGTTGAGAGAGAGTCGTCAGTCATCCTGCCTCCCAGGTTACTTCCAGAGGAGTAACTGGTGTGAGGGCATATCATTTATTGTGCCGCACTCTACCATTATTGATGATGCTTGTTGGAGTTGCGTCACGATTGTCACGGTTCGTGGCACTCGGACCGCTCATTGCGATGTCGGTCGAGTGGCGAGGACCCCGTTGCGTAGCGAGCTACTTACGCTCATATGCTACTTGATCATACTACCCAACTCGGTCACTCGAGAGTGGTGGCAGCTGGAGTCAGGATAGTCGTCATGTCGTGCCACCTAGGCCACACTGGGGTCGTGGTAGCGAGTAGGGGTGAGCAGGCATGACCATGCATGCTGCATTGCCGTATCATACGGTGTTTTGCATATGATTATATATATATACATACCTGCTTGTATATATATATATATATATGGATGATGGTGATTAGTATACATACAGATACAGTCTATATGTATACTCACTTTGATGATGCATTTGTATGTACTATGCTTGTTGCATTTATTTGTACATATTCATACATGCTATTACATATTCCTGTATGGTAGTAGGTTGATATTTGTATACCTATCAGATATTCACAGTAATACCCTTGACTCAGGTTAGGATACTGTGTTAGTACTATACTGTTATACCCTATGATGTGATTATATGCCCAGGTTGGATCAGGATAGAGTAGCTGACTGCCAGGTATGTCAGCATCGTTGATGTTCAGTTTTATTTAGTATATGCATGCGTATCTATTGTTATGTTGATGTATACATGTTGCACGAGTAGATTAAATTGTTGAATGACATGTAATATTGATACATATATTTACATGTTTTCTCTGATTACCTGCTGAGTTTTACTCACCACCTCCGACAGGTTTTTACGCCGCCCGGTGCAATGTGGACGACCGTGACGACTTGCTGTGGCCGATCCATCCCATCTCCGTTTTCCGAGTCTCCCGAGGAGTTCATTTTTCTTATGGCTTGGACTTGTTTATTGTGTTTTGGATTTTGGTCCTATGTCATGGACCTTAGTTTATATTTGGACTTCGTTTTTATGTTGTGGATGTTATTTTGGTGTTGATGTTTTGTACGGTTTTAGTGTTGTGGTCTTGTCAGGTGGAGTACACCTGTATATTATATTTTGTTATGTATGTTGTGGGTATACGCACTTTATTTCCGCTGCTATTATTTTTTATATATATACTGTTGCTGTTGTGGGCCTACGGGCCTTGTATTAACCCGAAATGTTGCCACGTACAGGGGAGATGCCGTCCGTTTGATTTTCAGCTCGGCATGCTCTCGGGGCGTGACAACTTTATTGGTATCAGAGCCAAAGGTTCTGCGATGCCATATTATGAGTTTGTTTTTGAGTCTTGGATTCTTGGGAGTCGGTATATTTTTCGGTTTTGGTTTTTGTGAGATGGGATTGACAGCGGCATAAGCTCCGGGCAGCACGAAGTAAGTGTTCCTGATGATTTATACTTTAGTTAGATACTTATCTAGACTTGTTCAACAGGTGAATACTGTCAGAGTTATGCCACCTGTTCAGACTCGAGGTCGAGGCCGTCCATCCAGGCGAGCAGCCAGAGGGAGGGGCCGAGATACCGTTACGACTGAGCCTACTACTCAAGTACCACCTCAGCAAACCCCTATTGGTGATTCGGAGCCACAGAATCCGGATGTACCACTGACTACGCCAGAGCCCACAGAGCCCGATGAGGCTCGATGATAAGTCATCCGAGATACTCGTGTTAGCGATCAATCCAAGGAGAAGTTCACCTTGTTCAGAGTCCGACCCATGGAATGCCCGATCTTGGTGGAAAATATGGAAGACACCTTCGAGTATATGAATTGCACAGATGTGGAGAAGGTGGGTCTTGCTGCATATCATCTCAGAGATCGGTTCACTTGGTGGAAGTGCGTAAGACTCTATCCGGGAGCGCATGATTACTTGGGCCGACCGAGACGCTTTACGAGGCGATGCTTTCCTTCGGCGTTTCTCTGACCGTCGTCAATTTCTAAGTCTGAAGCAAGGTGATCGGTCTATCATGGAGTACAACGCAGAGTTTACCAGACTATTAGAGTTCTGCTCTCACCTAGTAGCTCGGGATGCGGTCGTATGTACCGATTCACCCGAGGTCTTGCTATCTATATACGAGCCGAATGTCGGGATCTACCATTACCTCATACAGGAGGCAGCCGGACGCGCCCTCTTCATCGAGATGACTTCCCGAGAAATTTCCAAGGAGAAGGATATCGAGAAGCGGATGACCAGGCGCGAGCAGAACCGAGGTTCTCGGGGACTCGTGAAGAAAGGAACTACGCGAAGTCTTTGCGGTTCGGCTAGATCACGAGAAGAAACGTCCCAGTTTTACGGAGAGGATCTCGAGTAGCCAAGAAAGGGTCGAGGCGAGAATGGATGCTATAAATGTGGATCTGAAAGCCACGAGTATCGAGTGTCTGTTGGATCACAGTAGGTTTGCTATTATTGCAACGGCCGGTCATACTAAGCCGTGATTATGCAGAAAGCCTTGGAGTTTCTGATAAGCTCCAACAAAGGGAAGAAGTCTACCCGTGGCGTGAGGACAAGACCGCGGACTCGGACTTATAGACGATGCGGCCCAGTACCTCCACCACCTCGGTTGTACGGATGCGGTGCCCATACGATGATGCGGCGATCTAGTACCCTGCATCTCGGTGATCTACTACCCGAGTATACGCACCTCGGCCGATTTGTACCGGTAATTCTCGAGGATATCGATGCAGCACGGCTACTCGGCCTCGGTACCACGAGCCGGATCCGGCCCGAGTGGAGGCATACTACTACTTTCGAGGATGCGGTAAGCGAATATTGAGATCGACGAGTTTTGCCATCACTAGAGAGGAGGCCACAGTGGTGATGGATCGATCATCACGCGGTATGGTTTTGATTTATGCTATATATCTTGTCGTTGATAGATCTGCGTAGTTCCCATTCATTTGTATCTAGAGTATTTCTGAGTAGAGTTGGAAGAATCCCCAGGGTTCATTCTTGTGGGTTAGCAGTATCCTTGCCATCTGGAGAGGTGCTAACTAGCCACCAAGAAATCAAGGGTTGCCCATTATACTTTGACGGGCATATCCTTACAGTGGATCTTCAGGTGTTGGAAATGATAGAGTTCGATATTATTCTCGGTATGGACTGGTTGGCCGCTTATCACGCTACAGTGATTGTAGAGCACGAGTGGTGACATTCCGACCACCAGATCAACCAGCTTGGGAATTTGTTGGTACCAGAGATGATGGATTATCTATTATATCGGCCCTACAGGCTCAGAAGCTATTGGCCCAGGGTTGTCAGGGTTATTTGCTATCTCTGGTCAAGGTTGAGAATGAAAGACTACCACCTCTCTCTGATGTGCGAGTAGTCCGAGAGTATCCAGATGTATTTCCTGATGAACTTCCAAGCTTGCCACCTCCTAGGCAAGTCGAATTTGCGATAGAGGTGATTCCAGGAACCGCGCCTATAT
Organism: Wurfbainia villosa; assembly: GCA_025175895.1. Taxonomy (NCBI): domain Eukaryota; kingdom Viridiplantae; phylum Streptophyta; class Magnoliopsida; order Zingiberales; family Zingiberaceae; genus Wurfbainia; species Wurfbainia villosa. The sequence continues at coordinate 94,810,952 of CM045994.1, read as the reverse complement.
CGAAACCTCCTTATCGGATGGCGCCAAAGGAGCTGAATGAACTTAAAGTTCAACTGCAGGAGTTGCTGGATAATGGATTCATCTGACCTAGTGTTTTACCATGGGGAGCACCGGTACTTTTTGTCAAGAAGAAGGATGGATCGTTGCGGTTATGTATTGACTATCTAAGAATCGAATGTATTCTGATTAAGAACAAATATCCACTGCCGAGGATAGAAGATTTGTTCGATCAGCTTAAGGATACATGTGTGTATTCTAAAATTGATCTGCACTCAGGATATCGCCGAGGATAAGAGATGAGGATGTTGAGAAAATAGCGTTCCGCACTGCTTATGGACATTCACGAGTTTCTAGTGATCTTTTGGTCTCACGAATGCCCGGTGCATTTATGGACATAATGTAGGTATTCTGAGATATATAGATCAGTTCGTAATAGTGTTCATCGGACGATATATTGATTTATTCTCGTCCAGGAAGAGCATGAACAACATCTGCGGATAGTATTGGAAATTTTGCGGCGAGGAGCGTTGTATGCCAAGTTTAGCAAATGTGCGTTACAGTTATCCTCGATGGGTTTTCTTGGACATGTGGTGTCCAACAGAGGTATTTCTATAGATCCCGTAAGATTGAGGCGATTATCGGTTAGGGCGGCAAAATCGTCTGCGAGAGGTCCGTAGTTTCCTTGGTGCAGCTGGGTATTATCGGAGATTCGTGGAGGATTCTCGAGTATCGCCATGCCACTCACTCCACTCACCTCGTAAAGGGTCAAGTTCACTGGTCGAGGCACGTGAGACTAGCTTCCAGGAGCTTAGCGGCGGCTAGTTTCTGCACCTATCTTAGTGATTCCTTCCGGTGTTGATGGGATGGTTCTCTATCACGGATGCTTCTATCCAAGGGTTGGGAGCGATTACGATGCGATCAGCGTGTGGTATCTTATGCCTCCCGTCAACTAAAAGATCACGAGAGAAATTACCCAGTGCACGATCTGGAGTTAGCCGCCATTATTTTCGCATTGAAGATATGGAGGCACTACTTGTATGGGATTATCTTTGAAATCTACACAGACCATAAAAGTCTGAAGTATCTGTTCACACAGAAAGAGCTGAATCTGAGACAGAGACGATGGATGGAGTATCTGAAGGATTACGACTGCACCATCCAGTATCATCCGGGAAAAGCTAATGTGGTAGCGGATGCGCTGAGCAGGAAGTCTCGTGGAGTTACGGCGGTCATCGGCGATTCTTGATCCGTTCGGAGTTCTCCGAGTTGGGATTGTCGGAACACGGTCAAACATCCCAGGGGATATTAGTATCTATGGTTGCCCAGTCCGCCATTGCTGAGAGGATCAAGGAAGCACAAGTCAGTGATCAACATCTGCAGTTCTTGAGCAGCACGATAGACTCAGAACGTCAGACGGATTTCTTGAGTGACGAGAGTGGTGTGCTTCGTTTCCGAGGATGACTATGTGTTCCGGACACACACCCAGTTAAGGAAGAACTGCTATAGGAAGCACATCAGTCCAGATTTGCTATACATCCTGGTGGTACTCGGATGTACCGAGATTTGAAGCGCTTATACTGGTGGAACGGTATGAAACGAGATATTGCGGACTTTGTCGCACGATGCCTAGTATGCCAGCAAGTGAAGGCCGAACATCAGAAACCTGCGGGGTTACTTCAGGAAATCCCGATCCCGGAATGGAAGTGGGAGCATATCACGATGGACTTCGTTACGGGATTACCCAGAACCCGTAAAGGACATACTGTGATTTGGGTGATCGTGGATCGATTAACCAAATCAGCTCACTTCCTTCCGATGCGTGAGACGGACTCATTGGATCGTCTAGCGGAATTGTACTGCCGAGAGATCATCAGATTACATGGAGTACCATTGAGTATTATATCTGATAGAGATCCGCGATTTACTTCGCGATTCTGGCAGAGTCTGCAGCAGGCTATGGGCACAGAGCTTCGACTCAGTACAGCCTTTCATCCGCAGACAGTCCGGGGATCCGAGGCGTACCATTGGACTCGGAGGATTTGTTGAGGTCTTGCGTCATGGATTTGGTGGCGGTTGGGAGGATCACATTCCTTTAGTGGAGTTTGCCTACACACAACTACCACTCTTCTATCCGGATGGCTCCATTCGAGGCATTATACTGGCAGACCTGCGGATCTCTGTGTTATGGGAAGAAGTTGGGAGCAGCGGCGATATTGGGGCCCCAGTATCCATGGATCACGAGTTGGTACGAGTTATCGACGAGCTTATCCGAGGCCGCGGGATCGACAGAAAAGTTATGCGGACCGGAGGCGAAGGCCTCTGGAATTCTCAGTCGGGGACCATGTATTCCTACGAGTGTCACCCACCAAAGGAGTCAAGAGATTTGGGATAAAAGGAAAATTAGCTCCACGTTACATTGGTCCATTTGAGATATTAGAGCGGATAGGAGGTGTAGCTTATCGGTTGGCTTTACCTCCGACACTTGCGGGTGTTCACAATGTATTCCATGTTTCCATGTTGAGGAAATACGTGCCGCGATCTGATCATGTTCTGAAAGAGGTTCCGATACCACTCCAGGCGAATGCGACTTATGAGGAGACTCCGGTGCGGATTCTTGATCTCAAGGAGCGGCAATTGCGGAACAAAACCATCCGACTCGTAAAGGTGGGATGGCAGCATCATACAGATGAGGAGGCTACCTGGGAGCTGGAGGATACTATCCGAGCTCAATACCCTCATCTGTTTACCTGAGGTATGAGGTTATTTCAGAATATGATTGAATTAATTTCTGCATTTAAGTATGAAATTTGGGGACCAAATTTTAATAAGTGGGGGAGAATGTAAAATACCAGAAAAAAAAAAATTTGCGTTTGGCGATGCCTGGTTAGGGATACACTTAGACCTAACCTAGATCTAAATGGTTTGGGTTTAATTAATGGAGCTTAGGGTTAAATTAACCTAGGCTTAATCGAATTTTGGGCTAATGGATTGTTGGATTAAACCCAAACCCACTAACCCTAAAACCCGACCCGTTAACCCATTAAAAAGCTGCCGTTTTTTTTTCCTTTTCCGTTTTCTCGCCGACGCGACTTCCACGCGCGGGTGTTTCGCGTAGGAATCGCCCAAACTGCTTTGGCCGCGCCCTTCCACCGCAATCTTTATATTTTTTTTTTTGGGATGCTCCGCGACCACAGCATCGATCACCTTCCCCGTCGCGATCTCTCTGATCTCCCCATCCTAGCTTGTCGACCGCTCTACGGCCCGGTGGCGTCGATAGCCCAGGCGTGGCCAGCGACGACCCCGACAACCTCCCCCGGATGGCTGAAACCTTTGAGTTGACATTTTCCCGACGGCGAGCGGTCGAGTGATCGCGATTTCTCTTTGTCCGACCATCGCCGGAGCGAGGTAAGGGCTGTCGTTTCCTTGTTTTCCCCGATCTCAAAAGGGATTCGGTTGTGAATAACCTTTCCGTAGTGTTCTCTGTTGGACGTGACTCAATCAAGGATTTGGGCAGCAAGGTTTCGGTGGGTTGTCGATTGTTAGGGGTTCTCACTGCCGATCGCCGAGGGAGCTTGGTAAGCTATCGACCTTTCCTTATCTTGAACGAGAGTAGAGGTTCTGTAAATTGCCGTGACCTAACCGAGTTGGGCAGTGGTAGGTTTCGACGAACGGTGGAACAGGGCTGCTGGTTTTTGTTGTTTGGGTTGTCGACAGTAGTTACAACAGTAAGGTAAGATGGTAATATCTATTTGATCTTGTTGTGGATATGGATTCGGGGTGGCTAAGCTTGAAACCTAATTTGAGCAGTGGTTGTTTCCGGCCGACTGAGGATCTTGGAGGGATTGTCTCTGCCGGTGGAATTACAATTATAGGTAAGCATGATACTCTTCCCTGTTCAATCTAGTTGGATTAGTCATATTATGATGTAAATGTGTTTCCTGTCATGAGTATGGAACGGTAGGAGCTGTGGTAGTATGGTAGTAGCTTTACTTGGACTATGAATAGGGATATGTATCGGTGTGAATATGGGTTAGATTTATACTTAATTTGTTGGTGATCCTGTTGCATCAAATTAAGTATAAAAAGATTAAATCTACATGGGATCGATTTAGTTGAATGGGAGTGATAACCTGTATTCGATAAGAGATATGGAAATGATGGAATAGTAAATTAAATATATCTATTGTCATGTGCTAGAACTTAATGCATATTATTGTTTGTGCAGGACGTGGATACGAGGCAGGACCGCGGCCGTGAGGATTTTTATTGTCACGAGCTTCTTATCAGGTAGGTAATTTCCTACTGGTCGGGTAGATGTAATGATTTTCAGATTTAGACATAGATATGAACCTTAGGTGTTCATATTACCTTGACCATGCTCTGTTTATCGTATGCTTGAACTTATCGTTGATATATATGTGTGCTCGATTATTGATAACACATATTCCCTAGCATGATCTAGAAGTTCTGAGATGATGTAAGTAGGTTTAAGCTGCTTAGTAGGGTGTAGATGTTAGAGTACGGAGGATGACCTAAATTATAAATTTGGCAAAAAGGTCCTCTGTAGATAAGTATGACCCTAAATGTATGACTCATTCCATACCTGTATGTTGCACCTTTATTTACCAACCACGGGTTGTGTAAATGGTCAGGTGAGTCGTGAACAGTGTGTCGCTACGGACCGATGGTCCTAGCTTGTCCTGATTATATGAGTGACTCTCTGTGATAGAGTGTACTGATCAATTGTGTGTGACTCTTTTTTTAACAGAGAGTCTAGGGTAGATGTTCTTTATGTGAGATAGTACCCTCATGTCATTGCATGTATACTGACGACATCGTATCCCCTTGGGGTTGAGAGAGAGTCGTCAGTCATCCACCGCCTCCAGTTACTTCGGAGGAGTAATCGGTGTGAGATGTTGTGCCGCACTCTACCATTATTGATGATGGTTGTTGGAGTTGCGTGCAGTTGTCCTGGGTGCGTGGCACTCGACCGCTCATTGGCAGTGTCAGTCGGAGTGGCCAGCAGCAGGGACCCCCGTTGCGTAGCGAGCTACTTACGCTCATATGCTACTTGATCATACTACCCAACTCGGTCACTCGAGAGTGGTGGCGGCTGGAGTCGGGATAGTCGTCATGTCGTGCCACCTAGGCCACACTGGGGTCGTGGTAGCGAGTAGGGGTGAGCAGGCATGACCATGCATGCTGCATTCGATATGATTATATATATATACATACCTGCTTGTATATATATATATATATGGATGATGGTGATTAGTATACATACAGATACAGTCTATATGTATACTCACTTTGATGATGCATTTGTATGTACTATGCTTGTTGCATTTATTTGTACATATTCATACATGCTATTGCATATTCCTGTATGGTAGTAGGTTGATATTTGTATACCTATCGGATATTCACAGTAATACCCTTGACTCAGGTTAGGATACTGTGTTAGTACTATACTGTTATACCCTATGATGTGATTATATGCCCAGGTTGGATCAGGATAGAGTAGCTGACTGCCAGGTATGTCAGCATCGTTGATGTTCAGTTTTATTTAGTATATGCATGCATATCTATTGTTATGCTGATGTATACATGTTGCACGAGTAGATTAAATTGTTGAATGACATGTAATATTGATACATATATTTACATGTTTTCTCTGATTACCTGCTGAGTTTTACTCACCACCTCCGACCCTGGGTTTTTCTGTCGCCCAGGTAACAGGTGGACGACTTCGTGACGACTTGGAGCTGCGCCGACCGATCCATCCCATCTCCGTTTTCCGAGTCTCCCGAGGAGTTCGTTTTTCTTATGGCTTGGACTTGTTTATTGTGTTTTGGATTTTGGTCCTATGTCATGGACCTTAGTTTATATTTGGACTTCGTTTTTATGTTGTGGATGTTATTTTGGTGTTGATGTTTTGTACGGTTTTAGTGCTGTGGTCTTGTCAGGTGGAGTACACCTGTATATTATATTTTGTTATGTATGTTGTGGGTATGCGCACTTTATTTCCGCTGCTATTATTTGTTATATATATACTGTTGCTGTTGTGGGCCTACGGACCTTGTATTAACCCGAAATGTTGCCACGTACAGGGGAGATGCCGTCCGTTTGATTTTCGGCTCGGCATGCTCTCGGGGCGTGACAATTTCTCTTCCCTACTAGTCCTGATGGCTGACCGGCCCTGCCCCACACCTTCAACGAGAGTCCCCACCGGTCAACGAGGGTAAATCAGGGTGACGCGTGGGCCGACACGTTAGGACCCATGCTGCCCAGAAGGATCGACCACGCTGGGATGAGGGGGCAGTGTGCACCTCCACTCGCCCAGCGCGCGCAGCCAGGGTGGAATCGACCCCTGGATGCGCAGAGGAGAACTTCGTGCCTTACCAACGCATCGTCGCCCTGGGGGCAACTTAAATTTATTTGTCAATCTATTATTGGTGGTGTATTTTTTCATATTCACTACGTATGTTATATTTTAAAATTTATGTGTTTAAGATGGATTATTTAAAAATAAATAAATAAAACTAATTAAAATTGTTATTTCTTATTTATGATCACATACAAATACAATAAAACAATAAAATAAATTTTATAAAATTAATAGAATGAGACTTAAAAACACCTTGGAATTCAATATATCCATTACTATAAGATTCATTTTAATATATATATATATATATATATATATATATATATGCAAAATTTTAAAAGTATTTAATGAATATAACCAAACAATTTTTAGATGTTTATTATCCTACTTCTTATTTAATTATGATAAATTTTTGTAACATAGATTTAATTTTAAACGAATATATTGATTATGAACTTTTATCTCTTTGAGTTTAACAATGAAAATAAAATGAAAAAATATTTTTATAATATTCTTAATATTTATTTAGTTGCATTTGCTTTAGGTCGTAGACTAAAGTTAGATATTTTATACAAAATATTAGTTGTGTATTATGAATCTTTAATTCAAATAAAATATTATTCTTCTCCTAATCCTACTAATATAATACAAAATATTAGAACTAATTTATATAAAATTTATAAATAATAGAGTTTAAAATATAAATTAAAAAGTAATGTATCTAAAATTTAAAAAATTAATAATAGTAATTTAAAACTTATAAAAGTATAATTTTTATTAAAAGAGGATAAATGCCAAAGATGATCTTCAAGTATAAGAACTTGAGAATTATTTTACAATTTTTTTTTTATTTTAGTGATATAGATAGCGAAATAAATTTCAGTATTTTTTTATGGTAATCACATAAGACTCAAAGTTTTTTCATCTTCTCCATCATCACAAAAGAAATTCTAATTTTTTCGATGTCAACCATTGTCGTAGAACAAACATTCAGTTATGGAGGCAATATATTAGATAAATGATGGTCTACTTTGTCCCCTATTTCTTTGAAAACACAAGTATTACTTGATGATTGAACAAAAGCTGGAAAAAGAATACAAGGAGTGCAACTTTCTGAGGACGAAGTAGAAGAATTTGATATGGAAGGAACTAACACTACTGGAACGAAAAATAAAAGTGAGTAACAAGAGTAAAAAGGTAAACAAACTATGTGAGAGCTTTGATTCCCTTATACTCTAAGGGAATACGTAGACAACTTAAATAAGTCCACACACACACATATTTATATATATATATATATATATTCGAATCATGCCGAATTGTGAACTGAACTATGAATTGATAGTTTGGAATCGTGAATCATAATCATTTTGGACGATTAAGATTAAGTATTAATCTTTCATGAATCATTGATTTTTAACTATCAAATTGTCGATTCTGAATCATGATGGGGGTCTATTTGTGGGGCAAGATTTATCCTTGGATGTAAAATCATCACATTTGGTTTAGCAATATCCATTAAATACTTAAACATCTAAAATTATCATTCAAAATTTTTATCATAGAGATGAATTTTGGTCCTATCTTCTTCTTTATTTGGTAACATCTCGAGGGAGTGTAATAAAGGTATCAGACGGTGTCATAAGGTCCAGGTCCAGGACAAAGACTGAATCTTCATAAAATCTCATCTTCATTCGAAGTCACGCTTATCCCCTTGGGACCACCTACCATGTCCACCTCAAGCCATGGCTTATGCCTGGCGCTCAAATTTTATTGGGGCCCTATATATATAATTAAAATAAAATATAATTATTGAAGATTTCTTTTCAAGACAATGAGCATGGCAAGTCAATATTTAACAATACTAGCCAAAATATAGTCATAAATAATTATAATTACAAGTTAATATTCATTTTGGTCGGTAATTTTAATTTTTTACTAAATTAAATTTGGTCAATAATCTTTTTTTCCAGGCAAAAATTAAATTTGATAGATAATTTTTTATTTTTTATTAGCAAAAGTTAAATTTGATCTATAAATTTTAATTTTTTTACTAGCTGAACTTATGTTTGGCCGGCAATTTTTAATTTTTGATAAGTCAAATTAGATTTGATTAATAATTTTTAATTTTTTTTACTAACTAAAATTATCACTGTCCAGTAATTTTTATTTTTTACTGGTTAAAATAAAATTTATTAGTAATTTTAATTTTTTACTAATTAAAGTTAGATTTGACTTATACTTTATAATTTTTAGATTTAACTAATAATTTATAACTTTTTCTAATCAAAATTAGATTTGGTTAATAATTTTATTTTTTTTACGCTAGTGACTTACTATTTGGTACTAAATTAAATACATTTATTAGCCATACTTATTCATAATTAATATTTTTTATAAAATTGATTTTAAAAATTCATGATTTTTATATTTAAAATTTTTTCATAAAAAATATATTTAATATTGCACTTAGATTATTTCTCTCTAAAAGTTAAAATTATATTTCTTCTTCGCTTCATTTCAAAAAGTTAATAAACTAAATTTTATATAAAACTTTATTTTAAAAAAAAATAATATTTATTTTTTTAAAGAAAAATATTAAGGGCTCAAAATATTTTTTTTTTCTTTCTAGAGTCTCAAAAATGATTGAGGTGACTTGTCACCTATAATGCGATAATAGAGAAAGGGAAAGGAAGGTCGATAGGATAGAATACACTATAGGAGAGTAGGTATCTACGGGGTAGTAACCGTTGGTGGTGGACTTATATATAATTATTGTAACATATTTGATTGTATGGTATTGGTTCGAATCCATTTAAATGATCTAATTATTATTTTGAATAGCAGATTTGTATTATTGGATTTTGAATCAATGTGTAGAATCCTTTATGTCACACCCCGAGAGCATGCCGAGCCGAAAATCAAACGGACAGCACCTCCCCTGTACGTGACAACATTTCGGGTTAATACAAGGCCCGTAGGCCCACAATAACAACAATATATATATGAAAACAACAACTATACAAAACACAGCGGAAACATGATACAATAACATCCCAACCCACACACATGCATACCGGTATGACTAACACCAGAACATAAAGAAAACCTCGTCAAAGCCCGCACCAACATGTGCGTACATCACATAATACATAACATCACGAAAACTCCGAATACATAACAAGACATACGGAAAATCCAAAACAAACATGGAAGCCTCAGAGGTGAGATGAGATGTCAGCCAGCGATCCTCCAAGTTCATCACGAAGTTGGCTACCTGTTACCTGGGCGACAGAAAAACCCAGGGTCCGTTGGGGTGATGAGTAAAACTCAGCAGGTAATAGAAAACATGTATATATGTCATATCACATTCATTTTCAACAACATAATCTAGAGGTACAACAGGTATATCAGCATAGTATATAAATACAAGCATATACCGTCTAACCAAATGAACAACATAAAATGTAGACATACCTGAAGTCTGCTACGCTACTCTGATCCAACCTGAACATATATCCAACATATATATAACAGGAAGAGTAATACCAACTCATAATCTACTCATGCTACAGGTCAAGGTATCTAATGGTCTGTCCAACACATACCAATATCCGACACAACTGTATAACATATGCAAGAAACATGCATGAATATGATGTACAATCAAATGCAGCAAACATAATACAATCAATGCAACATCACAATATATATATATATATATATATATATATATATATATATATATATATATATATATATATATATATATATATATATATATATATATGTATATATATATAATACGCAAAAATGTCATAAGTCGAATGCAATACGATGGTCATGTTTGGCCACCCTAAAGCTACCACGACCCCAGTGTGGCCTCGGTGGCTCGAGTATGACAACTGTCCCAATTCGACACCAACCACTACTCTCAAGTGGTCGAGTGAGCAGTATGATCGAGTAGCATATAAGCGTAAAGAGCAAGCTACACGATGGGGGTCCCTGTTGTTGGCCACTCCGACAGTCACTACCCATGAGTGGTCGAGTGCCACACACGCAGAACTACGACACGCAAATCCAACTACCACCGTCTATAGTGGTAGAGTGCGGCACCACAATGCTCTGCCCTCACACCGGTTACTCCTCCTATGAGTAACCGTGGAGGCAGGATGACTGGTGACACTCTCAACCACAAGGGAAACGTCGTCGCCAGCGTGCATGCAAATGACATGAATGCAATGTCTCCCATACAGACATCCACCATAGATTCTCTATTCTACAGAGAATCATACTAACCAGATCAACGCACTCTATCATCTGCAGAGTCGTACTAATCGATCATAATACTCTCTATCCTGTAGAGTCATACCAATCTAATCGACGACTTTCTATCTTGTAGAGTCGTACTCAATCGATAGACGCACTCTCTATCTGTGAGAGTCGCACCTAATCGATCGACGCACTCTCTATCACGCAGAGTCGTACTCAAACCGATTATCAAGCTAGGACCACAGGTCCGTAGCGACACATTAAGTATCATTCACTTGACCATTTATACAATACATAGTCAGTGGTAAACATACAACCTAGGGGTACTAGAATTAACCGTAGGTTCAAGACCTTATCTACCCACGGATGACTTTTTTGCCCAATTTACAATCAGGTTGTCATCCGGACTTTACTACTTGCACTTAACTTAAACAAATTCTAAGTTACTTACATCACCTATATATATAACTCCTAATCATGGTAAAATAAACATGATAGCAGCAATGGAGTTAATAGACAACGGTAAAGTATCAAGTATACGATAAAAAGAGCAAGGTCAAGATAATATGAACATATAACATGCTCATATCTATGTCTAAATCTGAATTCAATTACATCTACCGGACCAGGTAGGAAATTACCCACTTGATATGTAGACACCAATTGTCTTCACGTCCGCGAACTCTGCCTCAATCAAATCCCAGCTTAACTTCCTTTGCAAAGAATCTATAACGACCAGATGGATTCAACCATAGTTGCCACCTACTCCAAATTTCACCATTGTAGCCTCCTGATCCAATAACAATCCAATAACAGAATATCAACTCAAACATTCAACTAAAGAATTAACCCCTTGTCCGTGGACCTTTAATAATCACATCCACAACAACTAATGGTAAGAATATTACACAACCATATGATATCAAATATGAACTTACTGAGCTTGTACCATCCACACCACTTCCTACACCAAGTATGGAATATTAGATTTGTATTTACTCAAATCGCATGTGAGAATCACCCTCCTCGGATCACCCTCTTCACCTAATTGCAGCTGTACAATTTTCCAAATATTAAACACACTATAAATCAAATCTCATATTCTAGAATACCAAGATCTACATTTACCTAGCCTTGTTCCAATCATCCACAGCAGGTGTATAGCCAAAACCGATTACCAACTCATCAACCCAACCTTTCAAGCTCGCAGCTTATCAACAAGAAGAAATCCAACAAATCGGAGCTATAACCACAGATTGCTAAATTATCACAACCATCAAACAAAATCAAACCAAAACAATCAACTGATACCTCCCACAATTCCTCTGCTCCGATAGAACACGTGACGGAGATCCAGCTCTGAAATGCTGTGGAGAAGGAGGATCACCGGACACTACACGTCAATCATTTGGTGCTGGCAATGTGAGGTCTCTATGGTCGCGTAGAGGTTGATTAGGGTGACCAAAGGAGCTAATTGGTGGCTGATGATGGCTGGAGGTGGAGATCCGAGAAATAGGGATCGAGTGAGGGTAGGCGACCGTCGACATAGGCACCTGGCGTCGATCGGCCGACACTGCTTTCTCACCAAGGAGATCAGTGGAGTCGAATGGAGAGAGCCGCCGATCGATGGAAGAAGGAGAATTAGCAGAGAGTTCTCGGCGAGAAGGAACAACGATGGTGATTGGCATTGCGACAACAACTGGCGTGAGCCGCTCGCTCTAGAGAAAAGGAGGGTGGCTGGTACTCGAGTGCTACCGGAGAAGAGAAAGGCGTTGTGGTGCTCGCGTGGCTTGCAACGGTGCCACGACTGACCAACATTCGAAGGGGTCGGCGGCGAATGGAAAGAGCAAATCCGACGGCGATGTCTCGGCAAGGACAGTCGCGATTGGGGAGGAGCTCGTGATGCCAGCCTCTTCAACTCGTGGCGGCGACACTCTAGGGCATGACAAGCGGGCTCGGCGTCGATGGATCGGGATTTCTAGACTGCAGCGTCGGGGTGGCAGCAGATCTCTCGCGGCAGCGGCGAGCGATGGGGAGGCGGGTCGATAGACGCGATGCTGCTAGTCACGAGGAGAAGATGCGGCGGAGGACTGACCGACATTCGAAGGGGTCGGCGGCGAATGGAAAGAGTAGATTCGACGGCGATGTCTCGGCAAGGACAGTCGCGATTAGGGAGGAGCTCGTGATGCCAGCCTCTTCAACTCGTGGCGGCGACGCTCTAGGGCACGACAAGTGGGCTCGGCGTCGATGGATCGGGATTTCTAGGCTGCGGCGTCGGGGCGACAGCAGATCTCTCGCGGCGGCGGCGAGCGGCGGGGAGGCGGGTCGATAGACGCGATGCTGCCGGTCGCGAGGAGAAGATGCGGTGGAGGAATCGGGAGAGGAGAAGAGGAATCGCGCGGTGATGAAATGGTGAGAAGGGGAATCGCGGAAAGAAAAGAAACAGTTGTGTGCGTTACGAAGGGGATGAGTCGGGTTTGGCATTGAAGCGGATCAGGTTTAAAACCTTATAAGCAGATAACTCAAACAGACTTTCCCAAAGCCTATTAAATCTTTCCTAAAAATACCGTAGAAACTCCATTTAATTTAAGAAAAATTTCTAAAAATTCTTGAAAAATTCCACAAGCCAATTTCTTAATTAGCAAGATTTTTTTTTCTGGTATCTTACATTCTCCCCCACTTAATAAAATTTGGTCCCCAATTTTCGTACTTACATGAAAAATTAATTCAGCAAGATTCCAAAATAACCACATGCCTCAAATGAACAGGTGAGGGTACCGAGCTCGGATAGTATCTTCTAGCTCCCACGTAGCCTCCTCATCAGTATGATACTGTTATCCAACTTTTACGAGTCGGATGGTCTTGTTCCGCTACTATCGCTCCTTGCGACCAATAATTCGCATCGAAATCTCCTTATATGTCACATTAGACTGAGGTGGAATTGCTATCTCCTTTAGGACATGCTCAACATGCGACACACATTTCCTCAACATAGAAACAGGAAATACATTGTGAACACCCGCCAGTGTCGAAGGTAAAGCCAACCGACAATTCCACTAAATGAACGTGATCCTTTCAGCTGTCTCCAAAATCCATGACACAGGATCTCAAAAGATCCTCCAATGTCTGAATGGTACTCTCAGACAGTTCATTAGTCCGCGGATGAAATGTTGCACTAAGTCGAAGCTCTGTGCCCATAGTCTGATGCAAACTCTCCCAAAATCGCGAGGTAAATCACGGGTCTCTATCAGATATAGTACTCAAAAGTACCCTATGCAATCCAATAATCTTTCGGTAATATAATTCTATCGGATGCTCCAACGAGTACGACCCACGAATAGGAAAGAAATGAGCTGATTTGGTCAGTCGATCCACAATCACCCAAATCACATCACGTCCTTTACGGGTTCTAATGTTTAACCTTCACCTGCTGGTATAGTATATATCCAGCAACAAAGTCTGTGGTATTTCTCTTCATACTGTTCCCATCAGTATAAACATCTCAAATCTCGGTACATTCGAGTACCACCAGGATGCATAGCAAATCTCAAATTATGTGCCTCCTGTAGCAACTCTTTCTTAAGTGGATGCGTGTCCAGAACACATATCCATATTGGAGATGGAAAATTATCTTCTCACAAGAGAAGTCCATCTACCATCCAAAATTCACTCTACCACACAATCTGTAAGTGCATGGAAGATTATAGCGATCAATCTCTCAAGTTGCAACTATTTGCGTACCAGCAACTCTATAGTGGCTACCCAGTAGCTTGTTAAAATCCCATGAGCATTCCTGCTCTATACATCTATAAATCAAGATAATAACTACTAAAGCCTCGTCATGTATATGACAGCCTATCTCGTAGTTTCTTAACTGTCATAAGCATAAGATACGTCTCACGCAACTGCATCGAAATCGCTCCGATCCCTGAAACGATGCATTTGCGTACAACATCCTTGTATCCACTCCGGAAGGTTTAACTAATACTCATGTAAAAGTTAACCGCCATCTAGGTCTTGTAACTGGTTTCACCAGCTTCCGATTAAATGATTTCCATCATCACCTTTGTCAAACAAGTCCGTGGTATAGTAATGCCAAGCATTCTATCCACATCTACGGAATTAACCAAAACATACAAGGAAAACCACCATCTACGATGGTCGAGTGTGCAACTCCAACTACCACAATCAACAGTGGCCAGGTTACGCAACTCCAACAACCACAAACTGATCCAATCGTGTCTAGGATACACGATTCTCAAATCCAGTGGCGACTAAATCGTTAAATAGTCTAGAAACTTAATCAAAACTCATACAATTCATACCAAGCATGAAATTGTCGTCTCCACACACCTGCATCCCCTTTACTCTATGCTGATGATATATATTAATCATCACAACGACAATGATAATTATATGACATCATGTCACTACAATATCAACACTCCAGTCGTAAATCAACCCTAGAGTATACGCAGGTGTCCTTAGCTGATCTAAATAGATCATTTATCCATAATGAAGGATATTCATCACAATAACTACTGTATTCCATCATCGATAATCGATGCATACTTTCAAAGGTCCATCTCTCTTTCAACAAAGAGTTCCGGATCTTCTCAAGGAGGAATACTGGGATAGATAAATATCCCCTCCAACATCTCCTATAATCGCAACTCACGTTCTTCCAATTCTTTTATAGTGTTTAACAACACTGATACCAACAAAAATATCACTCGATATGTGATCTTCGATACCGGACTATTTTCGCAATCATTTCGATCGCCTACTCCACTTGCCTAAGCAACGGCAAGGCTAGGAGTTCATCCGAAACTACATCCGAATGCTCTCGGATTATACGCACATCTGAGAGACATAATCATACTATAATCTCAATAACTTGCCCATCCGTAAGGATATGTCTACAGTAAAGATATGTCTATCCGAGCCTAAGGGCATCCATTGACTTCTTAATTGTTGGTCCTCATCTCACCTGACAATAGAGATACCACCGACCCATAAGTCGATGTATAGAAACCTTACTAATCCGAACTAAGAATGTTCAAGACACAGATACTTGTAACTATAAGCATCTCTCAATATATTAACATTGAGGGTAAACTAAAGTAATACCCTGAATCATCAATTATCTATCAATCCGATCCAAAGGCTCCCCGCAGGTCTTGGCCTTTCTCCGAAGAGAACCAGATCAGATCCAACAGTTTGCGATAAAGCGGTCGCATTTCTGCGATGAATGATCCAAGGATTTTTTCCTAGATCATCTGATCCTATCACTTAAATCTACGAGCTACAACTGTAGAATACAAAATAGATACGACCACCGTCGTATACTCTCTCCTCTGTACTAATCAAATCATATATGGGGGTAACTGTTGTCTGCATGAGTCTTCCACAATGTCTTCTACTGATACTGCTGTATAAGTCACTTCCCTTGAAGGGAAGTATCACGAAACTCCAACCACGCCTGATGTGGTAGATCGCTGCTGACGAGATAACCCAATCTTCGATGCTGATCTCTGCTGTCGAGATGGTGCATCACCTTCCCAGAATATCTCGGATAGTCTTCAACTAAGTCTTCAAAGTACACCTCCTCCACTGTACTGGTTGCTCATAATAGCAGCAGCTGAACTGATCCAACGGATAATCTGACTTCGTGTGTCTTCGTGATCCGCACTGCATGCAAATAATCCCTTCGGAGTCTTTGTTCTGATTTCGCTGATAACATCAGACAGTTCTGAATCTGCGGTGGGTCTTCTGTGATCGGAGAATATCTCAAGGCCCATGACTCCGATCTTGCTCCTTTTTATCCAACAGTCGGAGACTTCTGACTCTAATAAGTTAACCTGCAATATCTGCTTACCGGTCTCCAACTTTGAAACACTTGTACGGAGTCATTCCTAAACTCCTTACTCAATCCAACGTCTTCTAGCAGGATTTGATAGAAAAAATTCTGGCATCCTAATCCAACTATAAGTCAATAACTCTGGGCAGCTTAAATCATCCATTCATCTTCTTGAGCTATTAGGTGGTAGTAACCTATGCAAGTCTCACGACTCTGCACAATACACTATTACTAACCGATCACTCTACTTGAAGCTCAAGAATTCCCTACAATGTGTCACTGAAAGTGACACAAGGAAATACTCTCTTTCTACATCACTAGACTATGATCAAGTGATATATTATTTTCCCGAAGATTATTTTCTGCATTTACATCCAAATACCGGCTTGATCCCGATAATGGTATACAAACAACTCTACTTCCTCTGTATAACATAAGTCAAGTACTTTCAAAGTTATACAACCCAGTACGAACAACTCTAGGATAAAATCCCTATGAAACACTGTAACCTAGCCTTCCGCTATCTGCATCACAATAGTCTACAAGTCTGTTCATTACCCACAGGTAATGATCTAACTAGCACAGTTAGTGGAAATCTCTAAGATTGTAGTCTCTGATTTCCATAATAAATGTGATGACTTGGCCCATGTTTTCTGACTTGGTATCAGTCGGCTCTCAGAGGTAAATCACCTCCTCGACACAGGTTCAAGACTCACAGACTCAACAGGTCGTTCCCGTGGTCAACTCATACCACGGTTACGAATAATAACTAACACACTACAGGTTATTCCCTGGTATAAGCATCTAAATGCATAGCCAACATAACCGGGAGTATAAACCCTAAAGGTCACTCCGGTTGGTCGCCTCGGTGGACGACACCCCTACTACAAGTCTGCACAGGTGTCATAACTCTATTGTATACACCTACTGATCAAGTTTAGATAAATATCTACTAAACCATAAGTTATCAGGAATTCTTACCTCGTGCTGCTTGGAGCTCAGGCCGCTGTCCATCTCATCTCAAAAAATCAAAACCGAATAAATCGACTCCCGAGAATCCAAGACTCGACACAAAAATAACATGGTATGGCATCACAGAACCTAGGGCTCTGATACCACTAAAGTTGTCACGTCCCGAGAGCATGCCGAGCCAAAAATCAAACGGACGATACCTCCCTTGTACGTGGCAACATTTCGGGTTAATACAAGGCCCGTAGGCCCACAATAACAACAATATATATATATATGAAAACAACTACACAAAACACAGCGGAAACATGATACAATAACATCCCAACCCACACACATGCATACCGATATGACTAACACCAGAACATAAAGAAAACCTCGTCAAAACTCGCACCAACATGTGCGTACATCACATAATACATAACATCACGAAAACTCCGAATACATAACAAGACATACGGAAAATCCAAAACAAACACGGAAGCCTCAGAGGTGAGATGAGATGTCAGCCAGCGGTGCTCCAAGTCCATCACGAAGTCGGCTACTTGTTACCTGGGCGACAGAAAAATCCAGGGTCCGTTGGGGTGGTGAGTAAAACTCAGCAGGTAATAGAAAACATGTATGTATGTCATATCACATGTATTTTCAACAACATAATCTAGAGGTACAACAAGTATATTAGCATAGTATATAAATACAAGCATATACCGTCTAACCAAATGAACAACATAAAATGCAAACATACCTGAAGTCTGCTACGCTACTCTGATCCAACCTGAACATATATCCAACATATATATAACAGGAAGAGTAATACCAACTCATAATCTACTCATGCTACAGGTCAAGGTATCTAATGGTCTGTCCAACACATACCAGTATTCGACACAACTGTATAACATATGCAAGAAACATGCATGAATATGATGTACAATCAAATGCAGCAAACATAATACAATCAAATGCAACATCACAATAAGCATATATATATAGACTGCATCTATATATGTATACTAATCACAATCATCCATATATATATATACATGCATATATGTATATATATGGCAATATGCAAAAATGTCATAAGTCAGCAATGCAGCATGCATGGTCATGTCGGCTCACTCTAAAGCTACCACGACCCCAGTGTGGCCTCGGTGGCTCGATCATGACAACTGTCCCAACTCAATACCAACCACTACTCTCGAGTGGTCGAGTGGGCAGTATGATAGAGTAGCATATAAGCGTAAAGAGCAAGCTACACGATGGGGGTCCCTGTTATTGGTCACTCCGATAGTCACTACCCATGAGTGGTCGAGTGCCACACACGCAGGACTACGACATGTAAATCCAACTACCATCGTCTATAGTGGTAGAGTGCGGCACCACAATGCTCTGCCCTCACACCGGTTACTCCTCCTATGAGTAACCGTGGAGGCAGGATGACTGGCGACACTCTCAACCACAAGGGAGACCTCGTCGGCAGCGTGCATGCAAATGACATGAATGCAATGTCTCCCATACAGACATCCACCATAGATTCTCTATTCTACAGAGAATCATACTAACCAGATCAACGGACTCTCTATTCTGTAGAGAGTCGTACTCAACTGATCATAATACTCTCTATCCTGTAGAGAGTCATACCAATCTAATTAACGCACTCTCTATCTTGTAGAGAGTCGTACTCAACTAATAGACGCACTCTCTATCCTGTAGAGAGTCGTACCTAACTGATCGACACACTCTCTATCCTATAGAGAGTCGTACTCAAACCGATTATCAAGCTAGGACCACAGGTCTGTAGCGACACATTAAGTACCACTCACTTGACCATTTATACAATACATAGTCAGTGGTAAACATGTAACCTAGGGGTACTAGAATTAACCGCAGGTTCAAGACCTTATCTACCCATGGATGACCTTTTTGCCCAATTTATAATTAGGTTGTCATCCGGACTTTACTACTTGCACTTAACTTAAACAAATTCTAAGTTACTTACATCACCTATATATATAACTCCTAATCATGGTAAAATAAACATGATAGCATCAATGGAGTTAATAGCCAACGGTAAAGTATCAAGCATATGATAAAAAGAGTAGGGTCAAGATAATATGAACATATAACATGCTCATATCTATGTCTAAATCTGAATGCAATTACATCTACCGGACCAGGTAGGAAATTACCCACCTGATATGTAGACACAAATTGTCTTCACGTTCACGAACTCTGCCTCAATCAAATCTCAGCTTAACTTCCTTTGCAAAGAATCTATAACGACTAGATGGATTCAACCATAGTTGCCACCTACTCCAAATTTCACCATTGTAGCCTCCTGATCCAATAACAGAATATCAACTCAAACATTCAACTAAAGAATTAACCCCTTGTCCATGGACCTTTAATAATCACATCCACAACAACTAACGGTAAGAATATTACACAACCATATGGTATCAAATATTAACTTACTGAGCTTGTACCATCCACACCACTTCCTACACCAAGTATGGAATATTAGATTTGTATTTACTCAAATTGCATGTGAGAATCACCCTCCTCGGATCACCCTCTTCACCTAATTGCAGCTGTACAATTTTCCCAATATTAAACACACTATAAATCAAATCTCATATTCTAGAATACTAAGATCTACATTTACCTAGCCTTGTTCCAATCATCCACAGCAGGTGTATAGCCAAAACTGATTACCAACTCATCAACCCAAGCTTTCAAGCTTGCAGCTTATCAACAAGAAGAAATCCAAAAAATCGGAGCTACAACCACAGATTGCTAAATTATCACAACCATCAAACAAAATCAAACCAAAACAATCAACTGATACCTTCCACAATTCCTCTGCTCTAATGGAACACGTGATGGAGATCCAGCTCTGAAATGCTGTGGAGAAGGAGGATCACCGGACACTACACGTCAATCATTTGGTGCTGGCGATATGAGGTCTCTGTGGTCGCGTAGAGGCTGATTAGGGCGACCGAAGGAGCTGATTGGTGGCTGATGATGGCTGGAGGTGGAGATCCGAGAAATAGGGATCGAGTGAGGGTAGGCGACCGCCGACATAGGCACCTGGCGTCGATCGGCCGACACTGCTTTCTCACCAAGGAGATCAGTGGAGTCGAATGGAGAGAGCCGCCGATCGATGGAAGAAGGAGAATTAGCAGAGAGTTCTCGGCGAGAAGGAACAACGACGGTGACTGGCGTTGCGACAGCAACTGGCGTGAGGCGCTCTCTCTAGAGAAAAGGAGGGCGTCTGGTACTCGAGCGAGACCGGAGAAGAGAAAGGCGTTGTGGTGCTCACGTGGCTTGCCACGACTGACTGACATTCGAAGGGGTCAGCGGCGAATGGAAAGTGCAGATCCGACGGCGATGTCTCGGTAAGGACAGTCGCGATTGGGGAGGAGCTCGTGATGCCAGCCTCTTCAACTCGCGGCGGCGACGCTCTAGGGAACGACAAGCGGGCTCGGTGTCGATGGATCGGGATTTCCAGGCTGCGACGTCGGGGCAGTAGCAGATCTCTCACAGCGGCGGCGAGCGACGGGGAGGCGGGTCGATAGACGCGATGCTGCCGATTGCGAGGAGAAGATGCGGCGGAGGAATCGGGAGAGGAGAAGAGGAATCGCGCGGTGATGAAATAGAGAGAAGGGGAATCGTGGAAAGAAAAGAAACAGTCGCGTGCATTACGAAGGGGATGGGTTGGGTTTGGCATTGAAGCGGATCGGGTTTAAAACCCTATAAGTAGATAACTCAAATATGCTTTCCCAAAGCCTATTAAATCTTTCCTAAAAATACCGTAGAAACTCCATTTAATTTAAGAAAAATTTCTAAAAATTCCTGAAAAATTCCACAAGCCAATTTCTTAATTAGCAAGATTTTTTTTTCCGGTATCTTACACTTTAGCTCGTACCATTAGTGTTGATGTATTGTTAACGGATTAGGGTTAGCTTTATATATAGGGTGTGATCCCTACAAGAGAGAAGATGAACGACCATCTCTTTTTCCCTATCGAACAGAGCATACAGGGCCATCACTCTCGCATCTATGGAAGATCAAGTCCTACGGCTCTCTAAGCGTTATATCTTCAGATTCTTTCGGCGACAATATCTCCAGATTCAGGTGTGGATTTACCATTTTATTACGCTTCGACTTTTGTTTTGATTATCGCATGATTTTTGTAGATTAGATAATAAGATCTTATGTTTGGATCGGTTGATTTCCTTTCATTTTTCTAAAGCATATGTGGATGCATGATCAATTAGCAGATTGAGAAATTCATCAATTGGTATCAAAGAATAAGGTTAGGTGTCGCTGATCGTATAACATTAGGATATAGTTTTTCGACATTCTTGGTTCGAGTGCATGCATTTTTGCATTGGATCTTGATTTAATGCATTTAAACATACATAATTATCAAATCTAAGGGTTAGGAGTACTAGGTTTAACATCAAATCTAATGGTTAAGAGTACTAGGTTTAGCATCAAATCAAAGTTTTTCATATTTTTCTATGAAGAACGACGACGTAACCATTGCCATTTTCATCGAAACTGTCGCTTTGATCCGCATAAATTAGGTCATCAATCAACCGATGTAGACATCAGTCGACTGGCATAGACATTAGTCGATTGATGTGGACCATTAATCGACTATTGGTCAAAATTCGACTCATAGAAATCTTTTCTATCAACTGAGGCACTCGACTGATCTTCATCAGTCGACTACCATAAGGAATAGTCGATTGATGCACATAAAATTTTGAATAGAACATTTGTGAATCGACTATGGGACTCAATTGGGTATGTCAGTTGACTGACATTTCTCGTCAATCGACTGGTGTGCACTAATTGGGGCACAAAAGACTTTTGAGTTGACTAAGGCAATCGACTGATGACATCAGTCGACTGCCATCAAGTAGCAATCGACTAATGACATCAGTCGACTGCCATCAAGTAGCAATCGACTAATGAGCCTTGATTTAAGAATAGATGGGTTGTTAGTCGACTAGAGCAATCTACTGATCATATTAGTCGATTGCTATAAGGCAGAAGTCGATTGGTGATGGAGGGAACTTCCGGATGCAATAACTTTTCGCTCGAGATGAGTTTTAAGACATTATCAGTTGTATTTCAAAGCTCATTTAGAGCTCTACGTTTGTTACTATGGGGTAAATCCCCCTAACACTATCTCGGGCCTAAAAAGATACCATTTAGGGCCTTTTCAGAGTCTTCAAAGGTTTTTAGTCCCATGTTAAAGTCATTTTGTATCCCCTATATCATTTAATAGCAATAATACAATCATGTTACTTAGGATTTCATTTGTACCTATTAACACATATATTATTAAGTTGAACTAATACTATCGCCAAAGTGAGAACTATTAGCTAAACTTAGTACATCATTGTATGAGTGGATGTATATCTATGCTAAGGATGGTCGACCCAAATGAAAATTACCTTTAAGCCAAATATATATTTAAGGTAGTTCACTGTAAACATTATACATGTAATATGTCAGCTTAAAGGAAGACATGTTATGTGATTGAATAAAGAAATAGTGAATAATTCATATAACCAAACTTAGCTCATATTGAGTTATCAATCATGCACATAGTATGTCGGCCCAAAGAAAGACACATTGCTTGGTTTATTATAGTGTTTTAAGTTGGATGAGAGAGTACCACTATCAAATTACAATTTAATCCAAAGATTAATTATAATATTATTTTTGGTATCTCATAAACAGACCAATTGTAAGTACATATATTTTAGTGTTTATTTTATGTTACTAATTATATATATGCATGTTTTATGATTATTAATGTAACCATTTGTTTTGTTTTTTCTTTTGTTTTGTAGCACAAACGATATCTGCCAATGAAAATAACATTCCATCAACTTTAGTTTTAGAAACCAATAAGCATAAAAGGACCATTAGGAGTAAGGGTACTCAAACTGTAGTATCAGACAATGAACTTTTTAGTTTGGTTAGTTCAGAAGTCAATTTTATCAATGTACCTACTGACACTTGGTGGATAGATACTAGAGTTACCACTCATATTAGTGTCATTGAGCATGGTCGTCTAAGTAGCTGACTACCTAATGATGGTGAAAGATACATCTATATTTGTAATGACTGCTATAGGTGTTTTTAGACTTTGTCTAGGGACCGATATATTTTTGGATTTGGAGAATACATTTGTTGTTCCATCATTCGAGAGGAACTTAATTTCTATTTCTCCTTTGGACAAATCAAGACATATTGTTCATTTGGAAATGGATTATTTAGTATTTTCCAAAATTTGATACTTATTGCCACAAGTTTC
Source organism: Wurfbainia villosa (assembly GCA_025175895.1). Lineage (NCBI taxonomy): Eukaryota > Viridiplantae > Streptophyta > Magnoliopsida > Zingiberales > Zingiberaceae > Wurfbainia > Wurfbainia villosa. The sequence continues at coordinate 94,787,120 of CM045994.1, read as the reverse complement.
GCAGTTGATAAGCTATATAGGTTAAACATCATAGCTCTTACAGACAACATAATAATGCACAGTATAGGCAAGAAGCACAAGTTGACTGAGGAGAATTTATCCATGTTGTGGTATAGACATTTGTGACATATATTCAAACAACACCTAGAAAGGTTAATATCACAAGGAATTCTTCATTCCCTTGACATGTTAGACTTTGATGTTTGCATTCATGTTAATGGGAAAACAACTAACAAAAGGAATAAAAGTACAAGTTAGTGCAGTAACACTTTAAAATTGATATATACAGATATATGTGGATCATTTCCTAAGACATCTTAGAATGGATAAATATATTTTATTAGTTTTATTGATGATTACTCCCGATATGCCTACTGGTACCTTTTGCATGAGAAGTCACATTCCTTGGATATATTTAAGATCTTCAAAGCCAAAGTTGAAAATCAACTAGATAAGAAGATCAAAGCTATTAAATCTGACCGTGGAGGTGAATATTATGGTCGTTATGATGGATCCGGTGAATAACATCTAGGACCATTTGCTAATTACCTTTCTGAGTGTGGTATTGTGGCTCAATATACTATGCCTAGTACTTCTCATCAGAATGGTGTAGTTGAGCAAAAGAACCGAACCCTAAAAGACATAATGAGAAGTATGATGTCTTTCGCTTCTTTACCAGAGTCCTTGTGGGGTAAAGCATTCAAGACTACAATTTACTTACTTAACATAGTACCTAGTAAGGCAATGAGTAAAACCCCATATGAGCTATGAACGGGTAAGAAGCCTAGCATTAGACATTTATACATTTGGCATTGTCCAGCTGAGGCTAGGTCTTATAGGCCTAATAAAGGAAAACTTGACTCAAGAACTATTAGCTACCATTTTTTAGAGTGTTCTGAAAGGTCAAGGGAATTTAAGTTTTATAATCCCTCAAATAAGTCCTTTTTCGAAATGGAAAATGTAAAGTTTATTGAGGATAGTAGAGCACTAAACTTAGGGACATACATTTTGAGGAGGATAACACCCGTCATCCTACCTCAGTTACTATAGGTACAACTAGTAGTGGTATGATTATCATACCCTATGTTATTGATGTTGCACATCTGATGGAAGTAGTACTTCATGACATCCGTTTTCTCCCCTATGCAAGTAGAGGAACCATCTGCTTAGGTTGAGGCACACCCTCTTATGGTTGAGTAGGTTCCTCAAACACCTCAAGTGCCTCAAGTATAAGTGCCTCTTAGGCAACTGCAACTAGGGAAAGAAGATCCACAATTTCACGTGATTATGTATATCTTCAAGAGCATGAGTTTGACATTAGACTGGAAGATGATCCTTCATCTTTTCAAGAAGTCAAACATTGTTCTAATCCTGAAAAATGGATTAAAGCCATGAAAGATAAGATGAAGTCCATGGCAGACAATGTCGTATGAGAGCTAGTCCAATTGTCTGAAGGAGTGAAATCTGTTGGTTGTAAATGGATATTTAAAACCAAACGGGATTCATTAGGCTGATCCTCGTACTAACGACCAGGTTCGGTCCTTGGTTGTGGTGGGATATTTAAACCTCTGATCTCGCTTCGATCGTTGGAATTAATCTCTTTTCTAGTCGTAAGGATCTGGTCTAGGCCTCTAGAATGCTAATGTAGCATCTAGTTCTGATCTTATCTTGGCTGATTAAATTTATCTCTGTTCTAGTCGACTGGACATGTTCCAATCACCTGAACCTATTCTAATCGGCTAGATCAGTCCAATCACTTGAACCTCATTTAGTCAGCTAGAGAGTTCCTATATCATAAAGTTAGCATAATATGCAAATAGTAGTAATGACAGTCTTTGACTGTCCGATATTAACTTTGGTATTCCCTCGGAACCCTTAGTCGAACTGACGCCTAAGGTTGTCTTCGTACTAAGGACACGATCTTACCAGTTCTTCTTATTCAGAAGAACGACTCCTCACAAAGTTCTTACCTTGCTTACCTTTGCAAAACACTTGGTCCTTTGACTTGTTTGGACTTTCCTGCTTAGCCCTAGATCCTCAGACCACTCCGACTCTCTTCGATGTCCAGAATCCATTGACCCACCGAGACTCCTGGTGTCTTCGATCTCTACTAAGACTTCTTTTACATGATCAAGTCCTGCAGATCTATTAGGACTTTCACCCTGTTTGAGTCTTGCAAACTCAATACAACATAAGATAACAATATAACTTAACTTTGAACTTTTATCATTATCAAAACTCAGGTTCGATTATCTGGTGTCCCTCACCAACAATTTCTCCCTTTTTGATTTATGACAACATTGTACAAAGTTAAGGAAATCAACATACGAAAAAACTCCCCCTTAATATTGCCTCTCTTTAATGCAACAATTACTATGACTTTTGAAATTAAAAGTAATTTCAAATTACAAACAAATTTCAAATTTCTTAACTTAACTTTTACCTCTCCCCTTTTGCTATATATCAAACATTAGGTTTTGGAGAATCCATGTTAAGTCTTGAAATGAGTTTGGGAAATTTCACGCATTCAAAAAGAACCAATAGTAAATGGTAACACATTAAATAAGCAACTATGAATGTCCAATCAAATATTTAGTTTGTTGAATCATGAATCCAAGCATATACCCTTGAAATAAATTTTAGTAAGAAAATAATATCTTAAAATAAATCATTTAGTAAAGTGTTCTTAAAAAAATGCCCAACTTCACTTATTGAGTCAATTGATATTAAATTATCAGTAAAGCTTGATAGGAGTTGGTCACTTAAGTGATCTGTTTGATTTGTATACTCCATGATTCATGTTGATGCACTAGATTTATATCTGAAATATGAAATAAAGTCCTAACATCTCACACACAACTACGTGGCTCAGTACACAATCAGATTAAACCTAAGTGTTGTGAGATACACTGACTTCTTAAGTCTATAGAAACATGATTTATAAGATAAGTCCTATGCTAGTTCCAAACATAAAAGATAGATAAATAATGTAAGTAAAATCCTATTCTACTAAACACATTCCTAACTTTCTCCTAAGTAAGCTAAATTCAACTTCTAGTAAGGGTTTTGTGAAAATGTCTTCTAGATTTGATTTAGATTCAACATACTCAAGTGTTATGTTACCTAGGTACTCCTACAGATTTTAACGAAAATGAAAAGAAAAGTTTTCAACTCTATTCAACCCCCCCTCTCCTCTAGCGTATTTTTCGATTCTACAAAGAGTTTATTTTTGTAAATAGAGTATGACTGTAAAATATGGGAAAAAAATAATTAATTATATGGATAAACTCCTTTAAGAAACTAAGTGAGTTTAATTAGTGGCTGGGTTTAATTAGGAGTTAGATTTGAACCGGTTGGGCTTGAACTGGTGGGCTCGAACCAAATGTGGAACCACCTTTATAATCACCGATCGCGATTGTTGTTTCTCATCGCGATCGTTGGATTCTTCATCTTCTCACGCCTTTGCCTTCCCCCAACGCTTCCTCCATGCGATCCCGTCGCTAGATCCCAGTTTGTCGGTGTCCTGGTGAGATCAGCTCGACGGCGCCGCCACCTTGGCTGATCTCCGATCGAATATCAGTGGGTTCTTGCCTGGGGATCTCAGTGATACCATCAGCGGACTGGCAGTGCTATCATCGCGGCAGCGAGTTGCCAATCGAGGTATTTCGGCTATCTAGGGTTAGGTTTGATCGCTGATTCCTTTAGATCTTGCCGTGGATTCACTGATTTAGCGTCAATCTATGGTTTGTTCAATGATCGGAGCTCAGATTGCATCAGTGAACAGGGGACGAGGAAGGGGGCTGTCGGTGGAGATCTAAGACCGATAAGTTTTGTTTACCTGGTTGTCTCAATGATAATTGCTGTGTATTCATGATGTGTCTATGCCTATGAAATTCGATGGTTTTTTGTCGATGGATTGTGGAATTGGAAGCTATGGTTGGAATCGACTGTGGTTTATGCATTGTTAGGTTTGCTGTCATTGATTCAATAATCTTGGAGATGTGCTCAGTCAAGCTTGATTAAGGATGTTGATGGTGATACTCTGTTTGTGCCCGTTATGGAAGTTGCATGGGATTGTGTTGTGTTAATTCTAATTCAGCAATGGAGATCGATCTGTGACTTAAGACCATGGATCAAGAAGCGGTTGAAGCAAGGCTCAAATTAGGTAAGCTGTGATTTGGTTATGTTTTGGTAGTGAACTAGGTTGTGATAGAAAAATAGTTTATGATTGGATTTAGGTTTGATTTGAGATGTGATACCATCATTGGACTTATGATAGACTTTGTCAATGTTTGCATGTTGATTACAGGATTTTGATACGAGATAGGTTCGCGGACGCAGATACAATCAACACAGCCTATACATATCAGGTGGGTAATATCTACCCTGGTCAGATAGTTTGACTGATTCCAGTGTATGAATTTGGACTTATGATGATACCTTTGATCTTAAATCCACTCTTATTTAATCATGTGCTTGTACTTAGCCTTGACTTTTGAGATATATTGCTGTTAATTCATCGTTCATTTATCACGGATATGAACTACAAATCCTATTGTGTGTTAGCTGATGGATATTCAGTTAAGTACATGTGGTTAGGGCTACCTATGTGACCTCAGATTGGGTTACCGTGTTACTTCACTAGGGTTAGGTGATGGATTAGATTATGGAGTTGATTTCTATATCGTACACATATTAGTTGTGCATCTATGGTGGATCTAGTCATCTGTGCATAGATAAGTGTGTGTGGTTGTTAGTATGTGGTTATGGACTGAGGTCCTAGCATGGTTGTTATGTTCGTTATGGATCATGTTTCTATGTATGGTTATATGGATTGTTGATAGTGTGTTGCTACGGACTGAAGATCCTAGCATGGTTGATTGTCGATAGTATGTCACTATGGATAGGAGGTCCTAGCGTGGTTGACTGTCGGTTGTGTATAACTCTCTGTGTGGTAGAGAGAGTCTTGTGGATTAGTAGTCCTTGCATAGTTGACTTTTGGTTAACTAGGACTCCCCGTGGGATAGGGAGTGTTGCGGGAATATGTGTGTGGAGGTATACATAATTACATTGCATGCATGCTGTCGACTGGGGTCTCCCTTATGGTTGAGATGGGTCGTCAGTCATCCTGCCTCCCCAGCCACTCAGGGTAGTGGTAGCAGGGTTGAGTGCAGAGCATTGGATGTGCCACGCTCGACTACTATAGACGGTAGTAGCTGGAGATGCGCACTTGGCCACTATGTAGAGTGGTGGTTAGCGCACTCGCCCACTATAGACGGTGGTTGCGTGATGTATAGTTGTCCTATGTGCGGTACTCGTGTATTCATGGGTAGTGACGGTGCGGCTTGCAGCAGGGACCCCCGTGGAGTAGTTAACTTTTTACGCTTATATGCTACTCATTCATACTACCCAACTCGGCCACTCAAGAGTAGTGGTAGTTGGAGTCAGGATAGTTGTCATGTTGTGCCACCCAGGCCATACTAGGGTTGTGGTTGGATGGGTCCGCAGACATGGCCATGCATATGCATTGCTGAGATATATGTATGCATGTATTTGATATATGTTTTACATATGCCTGTGAGATGCTACATTTGATTGAACTATGTTTACTGCATATGCTTGTTCATCATGTTACATGTCATTTGCATATTATATACTGTTGTGTGTTGAGCATGATGTATGTGTTGGTCCAGATTGTTGTATGCATTTGATTAGCGTCATGTCATAGTGTAGTAGGGACCAGGTTGTTATTACATGTGATTATATACTGTTCATATGTCTGAGTATTTATTAGATATGAGATTGACCTTGTATGTTATATGGGTTATGTTATTGTATACCTGTTCAGTACATTACTTCATGTTCAGTTGATCAGTTTAGTATATGCATTGAGTATGACTATACTGGTGGTTACTGGTTATTATATTTATGATTGTATGTCTATTGGATTCTTTCTATATACCTGTAGATCTTCACATGTATACTTATAGATCTCTATATCCCTATATGTTGTTCATGCACTTTCTACATATTACCCCTGAGTTTATACTCACCACCATGGACCCTGGGGTTCTTGTCGCCTAGGTCACAGGTAGAAGATTCCTTGGATGTTCAGAGCTCCACCAGTTGATCTCATCTCACACCGAATGGTTGAATGTTTATTCTATTTTGTTGTATTCTATTAGATTATTGGTTTTGGAATTTTATCCTACATTGTTCCGCATTTGTGGTATACAGATATGTTGTATGTATTTGGTCTTTATTATGATTCTTGTTGTGTCAAACTCACTTCGGAGTGCATAGTTGAGTCATTGTATCTTTATTATTTGTTAGGGTATTTTCATTGTGATTTATGATTATATACATATATATGTTATATGGTTGTGGGCGAAAGGCCTTGTATCAATATGATATTGTATCACGTACAGGGGAGATGCTGTCCGTTTTTCGGCTCGGTATACTCTCGGGGCGTGAAAATTTTATTAGTATCAGAGCCATGGTTCATGTCAAGCCATGAACCTCGAATGAAGAAAGTGGAGCTCCCATGTCCGGATCAATAGAACCAGACACTAGGCAGGAAGTCCAGTTGGGTTGGAAGGACTGAACAATTGGTAGGAAGTCCAGTTGCGCCAGAAGAGCTGGACAACTGGCAAGAAGTCCAGTTAGGTCAGGAGGACCAGACAGTTGGCAGGAAGTCCTAGTTGGTTGAGGATCGGACATCAAGTAGAGGATGTCCTTCGAGGACGGATAGACTTGAGGGGGGTTAATGTGATCCTTCGTTTGAGTGTTGGAGTATTGAGAATACAATCAAAGTCCCACATTGTAAGACATGGAAAAGATCATGTGCTTATAAGATGAAAAGATATCTCCATTGGTGTAAGGCCTTTTGGGTAAAGCCTAAAAATAAAATCATGAGGGCTTAGGCCCAAAGTGGACAATATCATACCATTGTGGAGATATGTGGATCATATAAGCACTAACAATTGGTATCAAAGCCCTAGATTGCGAAGTCCATTTTCGGATTTTATTTCATTCGGATATTGAGTTTTATTTTACTCGATTTTGGTTTTGTGAGTTCTGGGATCTGGCTGTTGCGAGACATCTCCGAGTTGCAAGGTTTAAGGTATGCTAGTTATTATCACATATCCTTCTGTTGGCTATGCATTTAGTTGCTTATAATATGGATGACTTGTAGTGTGTTAGTCATTATTCGTAACCATGGTTTGAGTTGACCATGGGAACGACTGGATGAGTCTTGTACCTGCTTTTGAAGAGGTGAATTACCTTTGAGAGCCGACTAATACCGAGTCGGAAAGCAGGGATCTCATAGTCACATTTCTTTTGGAGATCAAAGATTACAATCTTAGGAATTTTCACTAACTATGCTAGTCAGATCATTACATGTGGGGTAATGGACAAGCGAGTATACTATTGCTGATGCAGATTGTGGAGGATTAGAATATGGTGTTTCATAGGGATTTTGATCCCTGCGTTAGTCGTGTTAGATTGTATAACTTTGAAGGTACTTTTGAGTACTTAACTCGTGTTATACAAAGAAAGTAAAGTTAGTTGCATACCGTTATCGGGATCAAGCCGATACTTGGTGGAAGATATAGGAAATAACCTTCGGGAAGTAACACATCACTTAGTCACGGTTTAGTGATGTTGTGAGAGAAAGTATTTCCCTACATTATCTTCTTTGACTCAATGTCAAGGAATTCTTGAGCTTCAAGTAGGGTGATCGTTTGGTAACGAAAGTACCATGCAAAGTTGTTAAACTTGCAAATGTTACAACCATCTAATAGCTCAAGAGTGTGAATGGATATCTCAAGCCACTCAAGGATTATTGGCTTACAGTTGGATTCGGATGTATGAATTTTCTATCAAATCCTATTGGAAGACATCAGATCGAGTCATGTTCATGGAAATGACACCGTAGCAAGTGTTTTAAGAGTTGGAGATTTGATAAGCAGATATTGCAAGTCAAATTATTGGAATTAGAAGTCTCCGAATATTGGACAAAAGGAGCAAGATTGGAGTCATGGGCCACGAGTGACTATTGGAGAGTTTTCCAACCATAGAAGACCGACTGCAGATCGTCAGGATCTTCTCATGTTTATCAGTGAACTCAGAAGAAAGACTCCGAAGGGATTGTGTGCGTGCAGTGTGGGTCACGACGACATGCAAAGTTGGATCAGTTGATCTATTGCTATCACGCCACGAGAGGGGTACTTGTTCGATGAAAATCGGACATCACCTCCCCTGTATTGCGGACAATTGAAACCTGTATACAAGGTCCACATGACCCACTATACATCGGCCAAAATGGCCGGAATATAACTCCATAATACAAATAGTATATGGCCTCAGGCCAACAACCCAAAATACATATGAAGTCTAAAACTATTAGACTCACCTCTTCTACCATCTGAGCAGGAATACACAACCACACACATAACCAAAACAAATCGAACAAAAAGTCGATAAGGACATAATCAAATACTACAAAACAATCACAACTATAAAATACTACAAGTTTCAAATATAGAATACTAGAAATAAAAATGCGGAAGCTTGAAAACCAAATAACGGAGTCGTCGGATCCAGGGACTGACAACAGGACCCTCCAAAAGGCTTCATCCTAAAATAAAAGAGATATCAACGGAGTGAGTAAAACTCAGCGGATATCTAACAGTCATGCATAGTAAACTATAAGTAACAATAATAATCATGCTGGTACAATCTCTCAACAAAAATACATACCTGAAACTGTACATACCAGAATCACCTAAGCTGACCTAAAATACATCCACACAAGTATATGTAGAATCACCAAAACAAACAACATAATATCTCCTGTATGTGCATGACAATCATATGCAACAACCAAAAGTGCAACAAGCAATGCATATAGCAAAAACGTATGCACATGATGCAATCACCTGTGTCACCCCTGATGCAAGTCAAGCCACTGACATGTCATTTGTGTCGGTCGAGTGGGTAGGGTTGTGACAACTGTGCACTCTGCCGTCACTACACCTATGTGGCCGAGTGGATAGGATGCTGGCGGAGTGTCACCCTCCTACCCCATGTATGTATATGGGGGACATCACCTCGTCTCATATCCTCGTCTCATGACAAAGGAGGGATCCCTGTCTGCTACCATGTCGCAATACCAATCACCTGAGCGACCATCGTGGAGCCCTGACAGAGCAACTACACACACACACCTGAAGCACCGCTAACCCACGAGTGGTTGTGTGTGTAAATAATGTGACTGACGATGAGCTCAACTACTAAGTAGTATCACCTCCTACCAAGGAGTCGATGATCGTCAGTCATGCAATAATGCAAGATGGTGCATGTCACTAATGCACGATACACCTATCAATCCATGGCTACCTATAGTATGTACCAATAGGAGCCCATATCAAACAACCTAAGTACATAAGTCTATGTACACACGCAAGGTATGTCACTACTCTAGTGATAAATAAATAAATGACAAGTATCCAAGTGATAGAGCATAATATAATAAGCATATGAAATGACTATAACATGTACTAGGTAATGACATACCAGGGCAGTTAACAAGCATAGAAAACTACTACTAGCTATAGTAAACAATGCACAATAATATAACAATATCTAAAAGAAGATAAGTCAAAGATACCCGCCTGCTATAAAGAATACCAACTGTCTTTACGCTCATGGACCTGTCTCATGACCGAAACCAGCATATAACATCATTACCATTAAGTTCCAGCACACGACAACGTGCTAACTTACTACTATATAGTTTCTATATTTGCATCCTTTTAATGAATACGAATTAGAAACCCCCAACTTATACATTTAACTCCATAATAAAACCCACCGTTTTCCAACTAGAAAATATGCTAACATATAACATATAACATTCGACTCCATACACCAATTCCTATATTGATAGAATGGTTCACAACCCAACACAACTCTCTAACCTTTTAAACCACCTTCATAGTTCCATCATAATTCACAAATAGAGCAATCACAGCCATCTCAAATAGAACATCTCAGCCCTCACAACCCCTCAGATCCCTTCATATCGGCCAAACTCCAACCAGCCTACTCCACCTGAGAAACTCCCCCCATCCAGAGAAAAACCACCCTCCACAGTTAACAACATCGAACAATCTGCAGATAAAAAGAAGAGAATGGGTCGAGATTTAATAGCTCTTGAGGCCACCCTAGCGACTCTCCTCCCAAATTCCCTGTTCATCGGCAGAACAACCCTGCTGCCCTAAACCACTAATTGATGAGCAACTTGAAAGACAGGGGTTGCAGTCAGAGAGGGTCCTATCTGAGATCGGGAAAGAAGTTGTGCCCTACCTTGTTCTGGCACCGTTCACCTAGCGGCTCCCCACCTGAACGAAGAGAGGATGTTGCCGATGCAAGCTTCCACCACACATACTTGCCGTCGGCTCATCCACGGGGCGTCGAGGAGTTTAGTCGCCACCGCTTTCCGTGAGAAGAGGGAGGGAGTGACGAGAAGATGTAACGTCCTGGCCCCTATTGGCACCTGGCCCCTATTGGCGGAATTCGGCGACCCCTATTGGTCGACGACCGTCGCCCATGTTGGCCCGTCGTTACTCACTTGGACTTCCCACCCCTGGAAGTGGGTTTTTGCCTTCCCCAGGATTTGAACTCTAGACCTCCAGGGAGCTCTAGGTTGCGATGCCATGCAATAATGTTTTTGTCGGATTTTGGGACCTCGGAAAATCGTTTTGATTTGTTTTGATTTCGATTTGGTAAGATGGGATTGACAGAGGCATGAGCGCCAAGTTGTCCGAAGTAAGAAATCTTAACACTTAATCTTCTTTGGTTAAATATTTATGGAAGTCATTCAACAGGTGTGAACAGACAATAGTATGGCACCTGTCCAGACTCGTAAGAGAGGTCGACCCTCTAAACAGCCTACTACCGGAGGACCAGTTGATCAGGAGGAGCCACGCCAGTCTCCTACCAGAGGTTCGGAACCTCAAGAGCCTGATGTACCCTTGACTACGCCGACTGCTACGGATTCCAGTTGGGTTAGAGTCAAGGCACGTATACCGGTGTTAGCACGGTCAGCCAAGGACCGATTCATGCTATTCCGAGGCGAGTCTGATCCCTGGATTGCACAGACTTGGTTAGACAATCTGGAGGATACATTTGAGTTCATGAGTTGCATCGATGAGGAGAAGGTGGGTCTAGCAGCTTATCATCTACGGGAGCAGGCGGTTACATGGTGGAAAATGCAGAAGACCTTGATGGGAGAGCAGAACATCACCTGGGCAGTTTTCCGAGATATATTCTGGAGGCAGTATTTTCCTTCTGCGTTCTCTACAGCACGCCGTCAGGAGTTCTTAAGCCTTAAGCAGGGGGATCGATCAGTTATGGAATACAATGCAGAGTTTACTCGTTTAGCGGAATTCTGTCCACGTCTGGTAGCACAGGATGAGGACCGGATGTTACAATTCACACAGGGTTTGGCAGCCTATATTCGAGTAAGAATGCGGATCCTCCATTAACTCGCATCGAGAGGCCTTGGATAGAGCTCATTTATTGAGATGACTTCAAAGAAATTGCAAAGGAGAAGGAGGTGGAGAAGCAGATGTCCCAGGGAAAGCAGCGGAAGCAGGATACGACCACTGAGACTCAGAAGAAGCAGAATCAGAGTGGGGCTTCTCGTGGTACTTCAGAGGGATCATCTAGGGCACAGAAAGGGAAGCGACCAGCTTCTGGACAGTCTGGCGGTTATCAGAAGAATCGTAAGAGCAGGTACATGACTGGATGTCGGAGGTGTGGGTCTGAGAGCCATAATGTTTCCGAGTGTCCTTTGGATCGCGATGTTTGCTTACCGCAAGCATCCGGGACATACGAGTCGAGTGTCTGGCCGAAGGCACAGCTTGGAGTTTTGAAATTCCAACAAGGGAAAGAGATCGATCGGCACATCAGTGAGGTCAAGACCTAGGATGCGGATGCATGGTCGAGGCGACCACCCCTCCTCTGACTCGGATATATCATATACGCGGGAGTGATTCTTACGGGATGCGTGGCGATTCATTATACCCGACGCGAGAGTTATTATTCGGACCACCTGCTCGGCGATATCTCTTGGTGGCCGACTCTCGGGGATATATTATACTGCGCGTGGTGACCTCGGTGATATCATCGCGAGACCGGATCCATCCGGAGTGGAGGCATTCTACTATTATATCTGGAGCGTAGCTGTCGCATGTGGAGACTGGATGAGTTTATGCCATTACCCGAGGGCCTTTCCCGAGTAGAGGATCGATCGTCGGGGTATGATTTTGGTTTATTCTATACCTGCTGATACATTGATTGATACTGGTAGCTCACATTCCTTTATTTCTAGTATATTTCTGAGTAAAATTGGGAGAATCCCTATGATTCGTTCTTGTAGATTAGTGGTATCATTACCATCGGGCGAGGTTTTGACCAGTCATCAAGTAATCGAAGGTTGTCCGTTGGATTTCGAGGGACATATACTTAAGGTGGACCTTCAGGTGCTAGAGATGGTGGAATTCGACATTATACTCGGAATGGATTGGTTGGCTACATATTATGCTACAGTGGATTGTAGAGCGAGAGTAGTGACCTTCCGACCACCCGATCAGCCTGCATGGGAATTCGTGGGTACCCGTGATGATGGAGTGTCCGTTATATCTGCACTTCAGGCTCGGAGATTATTGTCGCATGGTTGTCAGGGTTACTTATTCTCGTTGGTCAAAGTGGAGAGTGAGGAGATACCACCTCTTTCCAGCGTACGGGTAGTTCGTGAGTATCCGGATATATTTCGGATGAACTTAGGGCTTGCCACCTCAGGGCAAGTGGAATTCGCGCGATAGAGGTGATTCAGTACCGCGGTGTCAAAAGCTCCATAGGATGGCAGAAAGAGTTAAGTGAGCTAAAGATACTTGCAAGAGTTATTGGATAGAGGTTTTGTCGTCCTAGTGTTTCACCTTGGGGAGCTCGGTCTTTATTCGTTAAAAAGAAAGATGGATCTGCGGTTATGTATTGATTATCGACAACTTAATGCGTGGTTAAGAACAAATATCCACCGCCGGAGGATAGAGGATTTGTTTGATCACTCAAGGATACTTGCGTGTATTCCAAGATTGATCTGCGATCGAGGTTATCATCGGTGAGGGTAAGAGCGAGGATGTTGGAAGGCGGCGTTCGCAGCGTTATGGACATTCTGAGTTTCTAGTGATGCCATTTGGTCTTACTAATGCTCGGTTGCATTTATGGATTTGATGAGGCAAGGTATTGTTGAGGTACTTAGATCAGTTTGTTATCGTATTCATAGATGATATCTTGATATATTCGCTCGAGGAGGAACATGAGCACCATCTTCGGATTGTATTGGAGACATTGCGACGAGAGCATTTATATGCCAAATTTAGTAAGTGCGCTTTTTGGTTATCTTCTGTGGGATTTCTTGGACATGTGGTAACTAGCAGGGGTATTTCAGTTGATTCCCAGAAAATCGAGGCGATTACCAGTTGGGAGCAGCCAAAGTCAGTTCAGGAAGTCCGTAGTTTTCTTGGATTGGCCAGATATTACCGTAGATTTGTGGAGGGATTTTCCCATATAGCCACCCCACTTACTCGCTTGACCCGGAAAGGGGTCAAGTTTGCTTGGTCAGAGGCGTGTGAGTCCAGTTTTCAGGAGCTTAAGCAGCGTCTAGTTTCTGCACCGGTATTGGTGATTCCTTCTTCTTGCGATGGGATGGTATTGTATACTGATGCTTCTTTCCAAGGATTGGGAGCAGTTTTGATGCAGTTCGACCATGTAGTATCTTATGCCTCCCGTCAGCTTAAGGATCATGAGAGGAATTATCCGGTACACGATCTGGAGTTAGCAGCCATCATTTTTGCGCTAAAGATATGGAGACATTATCTGTATGGGATTACTTTTGAGATCTATACGGACCATAAGAGTTTGAAATATCTTTTTACTCAGAAAGAATTGAACCTTAGACAGAGACGATGGATGGAATACCTAAAGGATTATGATTGCACCATTCAGTATCATTCGGGTAAAGCTAACGTTGTAGCAGATGCACTGAGCAGGAAGTCCCGTGGGATTCTGGCTAGTCATTTGACCACAGTGACTGATCTTGTTCGACAGTTCTCAGAGTTGGGGTTGTCTGAACAGGGTCAAACATCCCGGGGGATATTGGTATCTATGGTTGCCCAGTCTGATATTATTGAGAGGATCAAGGAGGCACAAGCTAGTGATCAGCATCTGCAGTTCTTATGCAGCACTCTGGACTCGAGCAGCAGCATGATTTCTCGTGTGACGAGACTGGAGTCCTCCGATTCAGAGGGAGATTATGTGTTCCAGACACACATCCGATTAAGGAGGAGTTATTACGAGAGGCACATCACTCGAGATTTGCTATACATCCTGGCGGTACCCGGATGTATCAGGATTTGAGGCGTTCCTATTGGTGGGATGGTATGAATAGGGATATTGCGGATTTCGTCGCTCGATGTTTGGTCTGCCAACAGGTAAAGACTGAACATCAGAAACCCGCCGGATTGCTACAGAGAATCCCAATTCCGGAATGGAAGTGGGAACATATTACGATGGACTTTGTTACGGGGTTGCCCAGAACCCGTAAAGGACATGATGCGATTTGGGTGATTGTGGATAGGTTAACCAAATCCGCTCATTTCCTCCCGATTCGTGAGACACATCCATTGGATCGACTAGCTGAGATATACTGTAGAGAGATTGTCAGACTGCACGGAGTACCCTTGAGTATCATATCTGACAGAGATCCGCATTTTACTTCATGATTCTGGCAGAGTCTTCAGCATGCTATGGGCACGGAGCTTCGTCTCAGTACTGCATTTCACCCACAGACGGATGGACAATCGAAGCATACTATTCAGACTCTGGAGGACTTATTGAGATCTTGCGTCATGGATTTCGGAGGCAGCTGGGAGGATCACGTTCACTTGGTGGAGTTCGCGTATAATAATAGCTATCACTCTTCCATTTAGATGGCTCCCTTTGAGGCTTTGTATGGTCGACCCTGCAGATCTCGATGTGTGGAGGATGTTGGGAGCGGCGATTATTGGGCCCTCGAGTATTGACGATCACGAGTTAGTTCGTGTTATCAGACGACGATTGTCAGAGGCTCAGGACAGACAGAAAAGTTATGCGGATCGGAGGCGAAGACCCCTGGAGTTTTCTATAGGGGATCATGTGTTCCTACGTGTATCGCCTACGAAAGGAGTCAAGAGATTCGGAATTAAAGGAAAATTAGCACCCCGCTACATTGGACCATTCGAGATATTGGAGCGGATTGGAGGTGTAGCATACCGATTGGCTCTACCTCCGACGCTTGCGAGCGTTCATAACGTATTCCATGTTTCTATGCTGAGGAAATACGTACCGCATCCGGATCATGTTCTGACGGAGGTGCCGGTTCCACTCCAGCCTAACGCGACATATGAGGAGGTTCCTGTGCGGATTCTTGATCGCAAAGAGCGTCAGTTACGGAACAAAACCATCCGCCTGGTAAAGGTTGGATGGCAGCATCACACTGATGAGGAGGCTACATGGGAGCTGGAGAATATCATCCAAGCTCGATACCCTCACCTGTTCACGTGAGGTATGTAGTAATTCAAGAAATTTCTTATGTTGATTACTGCATATGAGTACGGAAATTTGGGGACCAAATTTTATTAAGTGGGGGAGAATGTAGAATACGAAAATATATATATATATATATATATATATATATATATATATATATATATATTAACTCGTTAATTAATTAGGATTAATTAGGGGATTAATTAGGCTTAATTAGTGGGCTGAAATTGGGTTTAATGAATCGGGCTGGGCAAATTTGAACGGGCACGGCTGAACCCAATCGATTGGGTTTGGGTTGGTGGGTTAATCGAATCGGTCGAGCAGCGTTTATAAGTGCCAACGAATCGATCTACGGATCGCGATCCCGTTTCCATTTCTTCTTCTCCGCGCCGAACCTTTCTTCGCCGCGCGTTTTCCTCACCGATCTCGTCGGCGATCCGGTGTGAGCAGCTCGACGACACCGCCATTTGGAAGATCTCCGGCCAGGAGATCAAGGGAGGGTTCTCGCCTGGAAAGAAGTCGCGGCGACACTCCCAGTGGATAGCGACATCGTCGTCGTGGCAGCGAGCTGCCATTGGAGGTAAGGGTCGACCATCCCCTTCCCTTTTCGAGTGGAGATCTGGATTTTTGGGTTGTTTTTAGCTCAGATCAGTTTTTGGCAGTAATCAGGAGTTGGATTGTTTCGGTGAGCAACTGGGATTTGGGGGATAACGCCGTCGGTGAAGGTTGATCGCGGTAAGTTGGATCTAACCCAATACTATCAGCTGTGGTATAAATTGATTGGTGTTCTGTTAAAGTGTGATTGTTGGATTTGGTTTGTTCGGGTAAATTTGAGTTGCCGATTAGTAATTGAGATTGTTGATTCAAGTATTGTTGCTCGGGAATTTCTTGTTGATGTTTGATTTGTCTAGATTGTTAGGGATTTGTTTATATGTGATCGGTTGTGGAAAACTCTGTGTTCTTATGGTGTTATTGGAGATAAGTTTCAATCGGGAATTCGAGTGCTTGGGACGGATTTCGATTGGAAACTAGGTTGTGATTGGAGTGGTAAGATTTGATTTGGTGTTAATTTAGGTTCTGTGATTGTAATTTGATGGTGCCGGCTATGGCTGTGTGGAAGAGAAGATGCAGTAGGTAATCCGATGCCGCCGATTTATGGATGGGTAGTGTTCGTATAGTGCTGGTGTGTGGAAGGAAAGGTTATGATGGAACCGTGTCCGATGAGGTTGTGGATGTAGATGGATTGTGTTAATTGATTTGGGATTAGTAGGGTTCTTATTCGTAGACGGGAAAAGAATACGAATACAAAATAGTATTTATTCGTATTATTATTGGAGTGTTATGCTAAATCCTAATTTGTGATTATGTGCAGGTTTGGGATACGAAGCAGGCCCGCGACCGTGAGGATTATACGAGCTTCGTATCAGGTGGGTAATATCTACCTGGTCCGATAGTTTGATCAATTTCAGTGCATGACATTGTATATATGTTATACTGCTACCTTAAATCCACTCTTATTAAATCTTATGCTTGTACCGCTTTGACCTTGAGATATATACTTGCAGACGTCATTAATTATCTAGCATGGATAGGAACCGAAACCCTATGGTGTGTTAGCTGTTAGAGGTTCAGTAAATACCTGTGGTTAGGGTTATCTTTATGACCTCAGATCTGGGTTACTGGGTTGCATCACTAGGTTAGGTGATGAGTCCAAATGATGAGGTGGGTCGTTGTACCGTACACATATTAGTGGGTTATTTTGACGGATCTATTTATCTGTACATAGGTAAATAGGTAGTGATTATGGATTAGTCATCCTTGCATGGTTGACTTTTAGTTGACTAGGTCTCCCCGTGAGTTAGGGAGTGTTGCGAGGATTCGTGCGTGAACTATGCATCATTACATTTCATGCATGCTGACGACTGGGTCTCCCTTATGGATGAGACGGGTCGTCAGTCATCCTGCCTCCCCGGCCACTCGGGGTAGTGGTAGCAGGGTTGAGGGCAGAGCATTGGATGTGCCGCACTCGGCCACTAAGGATGGTGGTAGCTGGAGATGCGCACCTGGCCACTGAGCAGAGTGGTGTTAGCACTCGCCCACTATAGACGGTGGTTGTGTGACGTGCGGCATCGCAGGTGCGAGCTCCTGCTACTCATGGGTAGTGACGGAGCGACCAGCAGCAGGGACCCCCGGGGAGTAGTTAGCTCTTTACGCTTTTATGCTACTCATTCATACTACCCAACTCGGTCACTCGAGAGTAGTGGTGGCTGGAGTCGGGCTAGTCGTCATGCCGTGCCACCCGGGCCACACTGGGGTCGTGGTTGGACGGGTCCGCAGACATGACCATCGATATGCATTGCTGATATATATAAGTATGCGTGTATGTGATATATGTTTTACATATGCCTGTGAGATGCTGCATTTGGTTGCTGCATATGATTGTACATCATGCTACATGCCTTTTTACATATTTTATATACCGCTGTGCATGTGTTGAGCATGAGTGTGTACTATTTGGATTATGTCATGATATATCTGTTCAGGATGTTATAGATCATATGGAGGATAGACCGTCAGGTATGTACATTACTTTATGTCAGTTGATCAGTTCAGTTTATGCTATGAGTAGGACATATATGTGATTACTGATTATGCTTAGTAGCTTAATCTTGTATTCTTGGACTCATGTTGCATACCTGTAGATCTTCACATGTATACCTGTAGATCTCTTTACCCTGTATGTTGTTTATGCACTTCTATATATTACCCTTGAGTTTTATACTCACCACCCTGGACCCTGGGTTTCCTGTCGCCCAGGTAGTAGATAGAAGACTTCGGCATGGACTTGGAGCACTGTCACCTGATCCCATCTCGCTATTTTTCCGAGGGTTTTTGTTGCCCATCGCATGTACCTTTATATGGACTCTTATTGTTTTGGAGATCCTGCTGTATGTTTCTCTTTTGATATTCAGTATGGATTTTATTCTAGTATGGACAGATATACCGATGTACTTAAGATTGACGAGTTTGTATTTCCATGTGTTGGCTTCCGCTATTGATGTTGTACGTTTTGATGTGTTGTTATACATTTTCGATATGTGTTATACTGGCTGCGACTTTGTACCATATTGGAATTGTCATAAGGGGGTGTCGTCCGTTGGCCGGACAGAGTCTACCTCGGGGCGTGACAATTTTATGTAAAATACGGAAAAATAAAATAAAATAAAATAATAGCCCTTGTTAATTAAGAATTAACTCGTGGAATTTTCAGAAATTTTTCCGGATTAAAAAAGAGTCCATACGAGGAAGATTTAAGTGTAAATGGGGAGTTGGGTCGACTTGAGTTAACTCAGACTTAACCTAGGTTAGATTTGGGTCAAGCACGAGCTAACCCAATCGAACCGATTAGCTTTAAGAACCCATTTCTCGATCGCATTCCTTCTCTTCCTCTGTTCGGCGCAATCCCATTCTTCACCGCGCGATTTCTTCTCCATTCGCCGGCTGCTTCACGCGAGAGGGCTCAGCAAAGTCATCATCGCCGCCGTGTTGTCGCCGGAGCTCTCACTCTTCGCTGCTCGTCGCTCCCGGCATCAAGGATTTGCTAGGAGCTCAAGCCGACAACGCCGATCGTTCTTCCTCTTCCGGCGTTGTCAGAGATCTTTATCGAGATCGTAGGTCACGGCTGCCGCCGCTGCTTAGTCCTCCTCGCCGCCGTAACCACCGTGCTTCGGTTTCCTCATGGATCTCACCTTTTCCGAAGCCGCCATCTTATATCGCGATGGAGCTACCGCGCGTTGAGAGGGAGAATCGCGCACCGCAGGAGCTATTCAGTTGGTTGTCTTCTTTCTTCCGGCATCACCGTGGCTTAGATCAACTGTGGGGACTCAGATCGACGTGGTCATTGTGGCAGGTGAGCATCGTCGGTGAGTGTTTGTGTTTGGGTTATTTGTCTTCATCAGATCAGGGTCATAAGCTTGCCTTGTCTCAATTTTAAGAGTCTCTAATGCCTGTGGTTTTCTCCGAGTAGTGGTGGATTTGGATCGTCGCGGAGGATAGCTGGCAGTCTCTCAATAGGTCACTGTGAGCTGGGATTGCTGCCAATGTTCTATGTTCATGAGTGTCGTCGTTGATTTTGCATCTAGATGATCGGTGTTTGGAGCTGGGATTACTCTAGTGAACAGGGGAGGGGCTGCCGGTGAAGATGTGGGTCGGTAAGTTGATTTCCCTTGTGTTGTGTTGTCTGTAATTACTATGAGTGTGTTCATGTGTTGTCGATTGATGCATGAGTTGGGAAGTTCCAGTTGATGTGTTCTGATTGCTAGAAATATCAACTGTGATTGGAAGTTAATCTGTGATGGAGGAGTATTGTTGATTTTGTATAAATCTGTGTTGTTTGTGTAGATCTATGTTCTGCCGATGGGTTGTTTGGGTGTATCTACATTATAGTGAGCTGCGTAGGGATTGTTCCTATACGATTGAAGACCTTGTTTCAGATCTACTAGGTACGAATGAATCGAGCTAGGTAAGTTCGATTTAGGATTTGATACCATCATTGGACTTATGATAGACTTTGTCGATGTTTGCTTATTGACTACAGGATGTTGATTTCAGGACTTTAATTAGTGATGATGCTCGGGGTTATGGATGGCTGATACGAGCTACATATCAGGTGGGTAATATCTACCTGGTCCGGTAGTTTTGATCAAATTCCTGTGCATGATCTTGGATTTATGTTTATACCTGTTTACCTTAAATCCACTCTTATTTAATCATATGCTTGTACTGCCTTGACCTTTGAGATATAAACTCTGGTACTTCATTGATTATCTAGCTCGGATAGGAACTATAAACCCTATTATGTATTAGCTGATGGATGTTCAGTAAGTACAAGTGGTTAGGGTTATCTTTGTGACCTCAGATTGGGTTACTGTATTACATCACTAGGGTTAGGTGATGAATTGGGTTATGGAGTCGATCGTTGTATCGTACACATATTAGTTGTGTATCTATATTGGATCTAGTTGTCTGTGCATAGATAAGTGTATGGTTGTCAGTATGTGACCATGGACTAGAGGTCCTAGCGCGATGGTATATTTATTATGGATTTTGTGCTTGAGTATGGTTATATGGACGGTCGATTGTATATCGCTACTGACTAGAGGTGTTAGCGTGGGGGACTGTCAGATGAGTATGACTCTTTGTGCGATAGAGAGAGTCTTGTGATTGTAGTCCTTGCATAGTTGACTTTTGGTTGACCAGGACTCCCCATGGGATAGGGAGTGAGGCGAGGATACATGTATGGAGCTATGCATCATTACATTGCATGCATGCTGACGACTGGGTCTCCCTTGTGGATGAGACGGGTCGTCAGTCATCCTGCCTCCCCGGCCACTCGGGGTAGTGGTAGCAGGGTTGAGGGCAGAGCATTGGATGTGCCGCGCTCGGCCACTAGGGATGGTGGTAGCTGGAGATGCGCACCTGGCCACTGAGCAGAGTGGTGTTAGCACTCGCCCACTATAGACGGTGGTTGTGTGACGTGCAGTTGTCCTGTGTGCAGAGCTCGTCTACTCATGGGTAGTGATGGAGCGACCAGCAGCAGGGACCCCCGGGGAGTAGTTAGCTCTTTACGCTTATATGCTACTCATTCATACTACCCAACTCGGTCACTCGAGAGTAGTGGCGGCTGGAGTCGGGCTAGTTGTCATGCCGTGCCACCCGGGCCATACTGGGGTCGTGGTTGGACGGGTCCGCAGACATGACCATGCATATGCACTGCTGATATATATGTATGCATGTATTTGATATATGTTTTACATATGCCTGTGAGATGCTGCATTTGATTGAGCTATGATTGTTGCACATGCTTGTACATCATGATACATGCCATTTGCATTTTTATTTACTGCTATGTGTTGAGCATGATTCATGCGTTGATTCAGACTGTTATATGCATTTGATTAGCATCATGTCATTGTGTGGTACGGACCGGGTTGTTATTACAGGTGATCATATATTGTTCATATGTTGGAGTATTGGTCAGGTATGGGATTGACTTGATACATTATATGGGTTATGTTATTGTATATCTGTCAGGATGATATAGCTTATGGTGTTGCAGACCGTCGGGTACGTTGGTACATTACTTCCTGTTCGGTTGATCAGTTTAGTATATACATTGAGTATGACTTTACTGTAGTTACTTGTTATTAGTTTTGGATATGACTGTATGTCTATTGGACTCATATTGTATACCTGTAGATCTTCACATGTATACTTGTAGATCTATCTTTATATGTTGTTCATGCACTTTCTATATATTACCCCTGAGTTTATACTCACCACCCCTGGACCCTGGGTTTTCTGTCGCCCAGATAACAGGTAGAAGATTCCTTGGACGTTTGGAGCTCCGCCAGCTGATCCCATCTCACACCGAACATTTGGGGTTTCCACGTATTTGCTTCCGCTGTTATTTTGTATTATGGCCATGTATAATCAGTGTTGTATCTGGCTGTGAATTTGTACGTTATTTTGTGTAGTATGTTAGAGTCGCACCGGTGCGCACCTCTTGTGTTGTTGTGGATATATTGTTTGGTATTGTCCATTTATATATTGTTGTTGTGGGCCTACGGGCCTTGTATTAACCCGATATGTTGCCACGTACAGGGGAGATGCCATCCGTTTACTTTTCGGCACGGCATACTCTCGGAGCATGACAATTTTATTGGTATCAGAGCCCTAGGTTGCGAAGTCCATTTTCGGATTTTATTTCGTTCGGACATCGAGTTTTGCTTTACTCGGTTTTGGTTTGTGAGTTCTTGGATCAAGCTGCTGCGGGCATCTCCGAGCTACAAGGTTTAAGGTATGTTAATTGTTATTACATATCCTTCTATCGGTTATGCATTTAGTTGCTTATAACATGGATGACTTGTAGGATATTGGTTAGTATTCGTAACCGTGGTTTGAGGTTGACCACGAGAACGATATGTTGAGGTTATTAGATATGTGCCTGCTATCGAAAAGGGACGCGATGCCTTTCCCGATCGCCGCCCATCCTCGGCCAGCCTCCACCCGACGCTGTCGACCTCGGTTGGGAGCAAGCAACGCCGGCCGGTCGTCTACCCTCACTCGCACTCTATGTCTTCGACCTCTAGCCATCGTCAACCGTCATCCAGCTCGTCCGGTTGCCCTAATCGGCCTATACGCGAATCTCGCCGTCGCACGAGCTCTGATCATCGCCGGCCTTCTGTTCTGCTGACGATTGATCTCACCGCGAGAACCAATTGCCGCCGACGGTGGCAGATCTGGCCGGTGGGAGAGACATCGTGCTCTCTATTCCCGATCTGTTCTTCATCGCCCATCTCTGCCTCAGCCGGATTCCGTCGAGCTCTCCCATCTCAGTTCGTCAGTTTCCTCGTGCAAGCAGCACGAAGATGTCGCCGACACGACTGGTCGCTCCGGATAGCTTGATTCCTTTCTTCCGGGATTTCATCGATTCTTTCCTGTTGTGCCTAGGACGCTAGGGATTTTATCGCGCGAAGCTGCCGACACAGGTGCTGTGATTTTTGGGTTAGGTTTCAATCTCGGTTTCCTCTGGATGTAGCTGTGGATGCATCATTCGGTTTTAATCGATGTTTTGGGCAGTTTGTGGAGCTTGCTGGTCGACGGTGAACAGGGGAGAAATGGTGTCGGTGAAGAAGGATCTCTGCATTTCGATTGTTGGGTTTCGGTGTGATTTCCCTCTATAGAGCTGCACTCACCGACTCGTGGATCACCTACTCTGTATTTGTAATCAGCAATCTTGCCGCAGTGAGCAACATCGATGGAGGTGATAGGATATTGGATTCTTGGTAATGTGTTGGCAGTATAATGTAAGGTTTTTCCGTTGTTGATTTAGCTATGGGATGAGCATAATTGTTTATTTGAATATGGATGTTGGAAGTGAGGATCAGATGAAAACAGATATATATATATATATATATTGTGATTTCAGGTATTCTTGGTATTGAACTAGGGATTGTTTCTATTCATTTGAGGGCTTTATTCCAGAGCTACTGTAGATGATGGAATTGAGTTTGGTAAGCTTGATCTAGTGATGGTATAGTTGGAGAACAATCATGTTTATTCATGATCATTTGATATGTGATGGTATTTAATTGTATCCTATTGTTACAGGACTTGGATGGTGAGGGATACATGAATGTGGAGACGGATAACACGTATTACATATCAGGTGGGTAATATCTACCTGGTCCGGTAGTTTTGATCAATTCTAGTGCATGATCTTGGATTTATGTTTATACCTGTTTACCTTAAATCCACTCTTATTTAATCATATGCTTGTACTGCCTTGACCTTCGAGATATATACTCTGTTACTCATTGATTATCTAGCACGGATAGGAACTATAAACCCTATTATGTATTAGCTGATATATGTTCAGTAAGTACATGTGGTTAGGGTTATCTTTGTGACTTCAGATTGGGTTACGGTGTTACATCACTAGGGTTAGGTGATGGATTAGATTATGGAGTCGATTGTTATATCATACTCGTATTAGTGGTGCATCGATGGTGGATCTAGTTGTCTATGCATAGATAGGTGTGTGGTTGTCAGTATGTGACCATAGACTAGAAGTCCTAGTGTGATGGTATATCCATTAGGGATTGTATGCCTGTGTATGGTTATATGGATGGTTATCGCTAATCTTGACTAGAGGTCTTAGCGTGGTTGACTGTCCGATGAGTATGACTCTTTATGCGATAGAGAGAGAGTCTTATGGATTGTAGTCCTTGCATAGTTGACTTTTAGTTGACCCGGACTCCCCGTGGGATAGGGAGTGTCGCGAGGATACATGTATGGAGCTATGCATCATCACATTGCATGCATGCTGTTGACTGGGTCTCCCTTGTGGATTGAGACAAGTCGTCAGTCATCCTGCCTCCCCGGCCACTCGGGGTAGTGGTAGCAGGGTTGAGGGCAGAGCATTGGATGTGCCGCGCTCGTGCACTGTGGATGGTGGTAGCTGGAGATGCGCACCTGGCCACTGTGCAGAGTGGTGTTAGCACTCGCCCACTATATACGGTGGTTGTGTGAGGTGCAGTTGTCCTGTGTGCGGCGTTTGTCTACTCATGGGTAGGGACAGCGTGGCTGCGTGAGGGCCCCTAGGAGTAGTTAGCTTTTTACGCTTACATGCTACTCAGGCATACTACCCAACTCGGTCACTCGAGAGTGGTGGCAGCTGGAGTCGGGCTAGTTGTCATTTGTCGTGCCACCCTGGCCACTCTGGGGTCGTGGTTGTAGGGGTCCGCAGACAGTGACCATGCATATGCATTGCTGATATATATGTATGCATGTATTTGATATATGTTTTACATATGCCTGTGAGATGCTGCATTTGATTGAGCTATGATTGTTGCACATGCTTGTACATCATGATACATGCCATTTGCATTTTTATTTACTGCTATGTGTTGAGCATGATTCATGCGTTGATTCAGACTGTTATATGCATTTGATTTGCATCATGACTGTGACGGGTTGTTATTATACAGGTGATCATATATTGTTCATATGTCTGAGTATTGGTCAGGTATGGGATTGACCTGGTACGTTATATGGTTATGTTATAGTATACCTGTTCAGGATGATCTAGCATATGGCGTTACAGACCGTCAGGTACGTTGGTACATTACTTTATGTTGATTGATCGATTTAGTATATACATTGCGTATGACTCATCAGTAGTTACTTGTTATTAGAGTTGAATAAGACTGTATGTCTATTGGACTCATGCTGTATACCTGTAGATCTTCACATGTATACTTGTAGATTTCTTTACCCTATATGTTCATGCACTTTCTATATATTACCCCTGAGTTTATACTCACCACCCCTGGACCCTGGGTTTTCTATCGCCCAGATAATAGGTAGAAGATTCCTTGGACGTTTGGAGCTCCGCCAGCTGATCCCATCTCACACCGAACATTTGGGGTTTTCCACGTATTTGCTTCCGCTGTTATTTTGTATTATGGCCATGTATAATCAGTGTTGTATCTGGCTGTGGATTTGTACGTTATTTTGTGTAGTATGTTAGAGTCGCACCGGTGCGCACCTCTTGTGTTGTTGTGGATATATTGTTTGGTATTGTCCATTTATATATTGTTGTTGTGGGCCTACGGGCCTTGTATTAACCTGATATGTTGCCACGTACAGGGGAGATGCCGTCCGTTTGCTTTTCGGCATGGCATACTCTCGGGGCGTGACAATTTTATTGGTATCAGAGCCCCAGGTTGCGAAGTCCATTTTTGGATTTGATTTCGTTCGGACATCGAGTTTTGCTTTACTCGGTTTTGGTTCGTGAGTTCTGGGATCTGGCTGTTGCGGACATCTCCGAGCTACAAGGTTTAAGGTATGTTAATTGTTATTACATATCCTTCTATTGGTTATGCATTTAGTTGCTTATAACATGGATGACTTGTAGGATATTGGTTAGTATTCGTAATCGTGGTTTGAGTTTGACCACGGGAACGATATGTTGAGGTTATTAGATATGTACCTGCTATCGAAAAGGTAATTACCTTTGAGAGCCGACTGATACCGAGTCGAATAGCAGAGATTAGGTAGTCACATCTCTTGTGGAGATCAAGGATTACGGTCCTAAGATTTTCACTAATAATGTTAGTCAGATCATTACCTATTGGGTAATGGACAAGCGAGTACACTATTACTGATGCAAATAGTAGAAGATTATTTTGGTGATATTCATAGGGATTTTGATTCTCGGACTGGTCGTTCTAGGTTGTATAACATTGGGAGTACTTTGGAGTACTTGACTCGGGTTATACGAAGATAGTAGTGTTAGTGGAATACCATTATCCGGATTTAGCCGGTACTTGGTGTAAGATATAGGAAATAACCTACGGGAAATAACGTGCTATGATAGTCGTATCTATGCAGTATTCTCCAGTTGCAGCTATACCTTTCACAGAAATGGAGCATGCTATGATGTTTACTGATTCTTGATATTACTCTGATGTGTATCTTTTGCGATACAATGTGTTTATCATCTCCATTGCGCTTGTTCTGATTTGTACCTCGATTTGAAAGATTGACTTCAGTTCCTCCATGATAATCTTTGCATCTACATGAGCTCAGCCGTCAAGAATAGATGTTGGACAAGTTACATAATTACTCGAGAAAAAGTATAGAAGACCGAAGGATCGGTCCTTCGGGGTATTACTTTAGGTTATCCTATTTGCGGATATATCGAGAGATACTGGTAATTTACAGGTATCTTTGTCTAGAACATTCTTGAATAGGGTTCGAAGGGTTCCTATCGACTTGTGGGTTGGTGATTTTCTCTACCGTCAGGTGAGATGTTGATCAACAATCAAGAAGTCAAGGGATACCCTTAGCCTTTTCTAGACCTACCTCCACTATAGACATATCCTTACGGATAGTTGGATTGTTGGAGCGTTGGTATATTAGGACTCTCGGATGTACGTATAATCCGAGAGTATTCGGATGTAGTTACGGATGAACTCTCGGGCTGGTCATTGTATGGGCAAGTGGAATATGCGATTGAGGTGATTTCGGGAATAATCTTGCTATTGGGGATCTCATACCGGGAGATGATTTTATGGGTATCAGTGTTGCTAAACACTATGGGAGATTTATCTGCCTCAGTGTTTCTTCTTGAGAAGACTTGTAACTCTTTGTTAGAAGAGAGTCAGACCTTGAGTTTATGCATCGATTATCGATGATGGAATATAGTAGTTGTTGTGAATGAATATCCTTCGTGGTGGATAGAGGATCTGTTTAGATCAGCTAAATGACACCTGTGTATACCCTAGGGTTGATCTACGATTGGAGGATTGATATTGTATTGACTTAGTGTCATACAATTATCATGGTCGGCGTGATGATTGAGCTATCATCAACTTAGAGTAAAAGGATGCAGGTGTGTGGAAGACGACATTTCATATTTATTATGAATTTAAGGAGATGTTGATAATGTTGTTAGACTTATCGACGATTTGGTCATTCATGGATTTGAGGAATCAAGTACTCTTGGAGTATTTGAGATTGATTTTCATCATATTTGTGGAGGATATGTTTATGGATATATCCACAATCTTAAGGGAAGTTGTGGTATCCCTAGATTGATTTGGTATTTACCGTAGATGTGGATAGGATGCACTAGCGATACTATATCGTCGACTTGTTGGACCAAGAAGGTGATGGAAATCACCTGGTCGGATGTTTGTGAAGCTAGGTTTCAGGGCCAAGACGGTGACTGACTCTCGTGTCAGTGTTAGTTAATCCGTCCGATATGGATGGAAGGGTATTGTACGCAGATGCAATATTTTCGGGATTAGGAGCGATCCCGATGCAGTTTAATGAGACGTATATTATGTGTATACTAGTTGAGAAACCAGCGATATTAGTAATTATAGTCGTCCAGTTACTATCAGTTCTGGGTGATATAATGAATTTTGGAACAGTAGATTGGTTTCGCTTGTGAGAAAGTAATTCTCCGTTTCCGAGGAGAATAGTGGGTTCCCAAAGTTGCATTCGCTATAGGAAGAGTTGTTTCAGGAGACTCTTCATTCGAGAGTGATGATTTATTCGGAGTATATCCGAAAATAGTGAGTATTGAAACGTTCCGGTTGGTGGAACGAAATATGGGACACGGTTGATTTCATAGTTTGATGTTGGATATGCCCACAAGCATAGGTGGAATATTGTGATCGGTAGGGTTATGTACCGTGATGGAAGCGGTAGCCTAGTACGATGGACTGTGCTGGGAGATTATCTAGAATTCGGAAAGGACTTGATAGGATTTGGGTAGTCGAGGATCGATTAGCCAAGTTCGCTTATTTTCTTCCGAGTCGTAAGATGGATTTCATTAGATCGATTGACAGAATTATATTCGTGGAGTATCCTTGAGTATCATTTCTGATAGTGACTTGTGATTTACCTTACGATTCTAGCAAAGTCTCCCATCGGTTACGGGAATAGAGCTCTATTTTGGTACAATTATCGACCTCGTGATATATTGATTGAGAGTGTATATAAGAGCTGGGATGTAATATTCGAGCTCAAGAGTACTTATTAGTCACTTGAGGTGTGACTTTGCTCCAGATACTTGAGATGATTATTGTGACATCTCGTACTCGTACATGAGTCGGAAATTTGGGGACCAAATTTTTATAAGTGGGGGAGAATGTAAAATACGGAAAAAAAATAAATAAAATAAAATAAAATAATAGCCCTTGTTAATTGAGAATTAACTCGTGGAATTTTCAGAAATTTTTAGAAATTTTTCCGGATTAAAAAGGAGTCCATACGAGGAAGATTTAAATGTAAATGGGGAGTTGGGTCGACTTGAGTTAACTCAGACTTAACCTAGGTAAGATTTGGGTCAAGCACGAGCTAACCCAATCGAACCGATTAGATTTAAGAACCCATTTCTCGATCGCATTCCTTCTCTTCCTCTGTTCGGCGCGATCCCCTTCTTCACCGCGCGATTTCTTCTCCATTCGCCGGCTGCTTCATGCGAGAGAGCTCGGCAAAGTCATCATCGCCGCCGTGTTGTCGCCGGAGCTCTCACTCTTCGCTACTCGTCGCTCCCGGCGTCAAGGATTTGCTAGGAGCTCAAGCCGACAACGCCGATCGTTCTTCCTCTTCCGGCGTTGTTAGAGATCTTTATTGGAGCAGTCGGTCGGTCGCTGCTGCCTCACGCCTCGAGAGTATGTCGTGCCGAAAAGAAAACGGACGACATCTCCCCTGTACGTGGCAACATATCGGGTTAATACAAGGCCCGTAGGCCCACAACAACAATATATAAATGGACAATACCAAACAATATATCCACAACAACACAAGAGGTGCGCACCGGTGCGACTCTAACATACTACACAAAATAACGTACAAATCCACAGCCAGATACAACACTGATTATACATGGCCA
The DNA here is from genome assembly GCA_025175895.1 of Wurfbainia villosa. Taxonomy (NCBI): domain Eukaryota; kingdom Viridiplantae; phylum Streptophyta; class Magnoliopsida; order Zingiberales; family Zingiberaceae; genus Wurfbainia; species Wurfbainia villosa. Next base: position 94,757,491 of record CM045994.1, on the reverse strand, counting down.
TAATACAAAATAATAATATAGCAAATACGTGAAAACCCCAAATGTTCTGGCAAGGTGAGATGGGATCACGCATGAGCTCCAAACGCCCATGAATCTTCTTCTACATTATGCAGGCGGCGAAAACCCAGGGTCCAGGGGTGGTGAGTATAAACTCAGGGGTAATATATAGAAAGTGCATGAACATATAGGGTAAAGAAATCTACAAGTATACATGTGAAGATCTACAGGTATACAGCATGAGTCCAATAGACATACAGTCTTATTCAACTCTAATAACAAGTAACTACAGTAAAGTCATACGCAATGTATATACTAAACTGATCAACTGAACATAAAGTAATGTACCAACGTACTGATGCAGAACGCCATATGCAAGATCATCCTGAACAGGTATACTATAACATAACCATATAACGTACCAGGTCAATCCCATACCTGACCAATACTCAGACATATGAACAGTATATGATCACCTGTATAATAACAACCCGGTCCGTACCACACAATGACTTGATGCAAATCAAATGCATATAACAGTCTGAATCAACGCATGAATCATGCTCAACACATAGCAGTAAATAAAAATGCAAATGGCATGTATCATGATGTACAAGCATGTGCAACAATCATAGCTCAATCAAATGCAGCATCTCACAGGCATATGTAAAACATATATCAAATACATGAATACATATATATCAGCAATGCATATGCATGGTCACTGTCTGCGGACCCGTCCAACCACGACCCCAGAGTGGCTAGGGTGGCACGACAAATGACAACTAGCCCGACTCCAGCTGCCACCACTCTCGAGTGACCGAGTTGGGTAGTATGACTGAGTAGCGTGTAAGCGTAAAAAGCTAACTACTCCTAGGGGCCCCTGCTGCAAGCCACGCTGTCCCTACCCATGAGTAGACAAACGCCGCACACAGGACAACTGCACCTCACACAACCACCGTCTATAGTGGGCGAGTGCTAACACCACTCTGCACAGTGGCCAGGTGCGCATCTCCAGCTACCACCATCCATAGTGGCCGAGCGCGGCACATCCAATGCTCTACCCTCAACCCTGCTACCACTACCCTGAGTGGCCGGGGAGGCAGGATGACTGACGACTTGTCTCAATCCACAAGGGAGACCCAGTCAACAGCATGCACGCAATGTGATGATGCATAGCTCCATACATGTATCCTCGCGACACTCCCTATCCCACGGGGAGTCCTGGTCAACTAAAAGTCAACTATGCAAGGACTACAATCCATAAGACTCTCTCTCTATCGCATAAAGAGTCATACTCATCGGACAGTCAACAACGCTAAGACCTCTAGTCTGTAGCGATATACAATCGACCATCCATATAACCATACACAGGCATACAATCCCTAATGAATATACCATCACACTAGGACTTCTAGTCCATGGTCACATACTGACAACCACACACCTATCTATGCATAGACAACTAGATCCACCATAGATGCACCACTAATACGAGTATGATATAACAATCGACTCCATAATCCAATCCATCACCTAACCCTAGTGATGTAACACCGTAACCCAATCTGAAGTCACAAAGATAACCCTAACCACATGTACTTACTGAACATATATCATCTAATACATAATAGGGTTTATAGTTCCTATCCGTGCTAGATAATCAATGAGTAACAGAGTATATATCTCAAAGGTCAAGGCAGTACAAGCATATGATTAAATAAGAGTGGATTTAAGGTAAACAGGTATAAACATAAATCCAAGATCATGCACTAGAATTGATCAAAACTACCGGACCAGGTAGATATTACCCACCTGATATGTAGCTCGTATCAGCCATCCATAACCCCGAGCATCATCACTAATTAAAGTCCTGAAATCAACATCCTGTAGTCAATAAGCAAACATCGACAAAGTCTATCATAAGTCCAATGATGATATCAAATCCTAAATCTAACTTACCTAGCTCGATTCATTCGTACCTAGTAGATCTGAAACAAGGTCTTCAATCGTATAGGAACAATCCCTACGCAGCTCACTATAATGTAGATACACCCAAACAACCCGTCGGCAGAACATAGATCTACACAAACAACACAGATTTATACAAAATCAACAATACTCCTCCATCACAGATTAACTTCCAATCACAGTTGATATTTCTAGCAATCAGAACACATCAACTGGAACTTCCCAACTCATGCATCAATCGACAACACATGAACACACTCATAGTAATTACAGACAACACAACACAAGGGAAATCAACTTACCGACCCACATCTTCACCGGCAGCCCCTCCCCTGTTCACTAGAGTAATCCCAGCTCCAAACACCGATCATCTAGATGCAAAATCAACGACTGCACTCATGAACAGAGAACATTGGCAGCAATCCCAGCTCACAGCGACCTATTGAGAGACTGCCAGCTATCCTCCGCGACGATCCAAATCCACCACTACTCGGAGAAAACCACAGGCATTAGAGACTCTTAAAATTGAGACAAGGCAAGCTTATGACCCTGATCTGATGAAGACAAATAACCCAAACACAAACACTCACCGACGATGCTCACCTGCCGCAACGACCACGTCGATCCGAGTCCCCGATGATCTAAGCCACGGTGATGCCAAGAAAGAAGACAACCAACGAATAGCTCCCGTAGGGTGGCGATTCTCCTCTCACAGCGTCGGCGGCTCCGGCTCGCGATATAGCGATGGCGACTCGCCGGAAAAGGTGAGATCCGGCTCGAGAAACCGGCGGTGGTTCTGGCGGCGAGGAGGACTAAGCAGAGGCAGCAGCGACCGGCCGACTGCTCCAATAAAGATCTCTGACAATGCCGGAAGAGGAAGAACGATCGGCATTGTCGGCTTGAGCTCCTAGCAAATCCTTGACGCCGGGAGCAACGAGCAGCGAAGAGTGAGAGCTCCGGCGACAACACGGCGGCGATGATGACTTTGCCGAGCTCTCTCGCGTGAAGCAGCCGGCGAATGGAGAAGAAATCGCGCGGTGAAGAAGGGGATCGCGCCGAACAGAGGAAGAGAAGGAATGCGATCGAGAAATGGGTTCTTAAAGATAATTGGTTCGATTGGGTTAGCTCGTACTTGACCCAAATCTAACCTAGGATAAGTCTGAGTTAACTCAAGTCGACCCAACTCCCCATTTACACTTAAATCTTCCTCGTATGGACTCCTTTTTAATCCGAAAAAATTTCTAAAAATTTCTGAAAATTCCACGAGTTAATTCTCAATTAACAAGGGCTATTATTTTATTTTATTTTATTTTATTTTATTTTCTGTATTTTACATTCTCCCCCACTTATAAAAATTTGGTCCCCAAATTTCCGACTCATGTACGAGTACGAGATGTCACAATAATCATCTCAAGTATCCGGAGCAAAGTCACACCTCAAGTGACTAAGTGGGGTACTGAGCTCGAATATTACATCCCAGCTCTTATATACACTCTCAATCAATATATCACGAGGTCGATAATTGTACCAAAATAGAGCTCTATTCCCGTAACCGATGGGAGACTTTGCTAGAATCGTAAGGTAAATCACAAGTCACTATCAGAAATGATACTCAAGGATACTCCACGAATATAATTCTGTCAATCGATCCAATGAAATCCATCTTACGACTCGGAAGAAAATAAGCGAACTTGGCTAATCGATCCTCGACTACCCAAATCCTATCAAGTCCTTTCCGAATTCTAGATAATCTCCCAGCACAGTCCATCGTACTAGGCTACCGCTTCCATCACGGTACATAACCCTACCGATCACAATATTCCACCTATGCTTGTGGGCATATCCAACATCAAACTACGAAATCAACCGTGTCCCATATTTCGTTCCACCAACCGGAACGTTTCAATACTCACTATTTTCGGATATACTCCGAATAAATCATCACTCTCGAATGAAGAGTCTCCTGAAACAACTCTTCCTAAAGCGAATGCAACTCTAGGAACCACTATCCTTCCCAGAGACGGAGATTTATTCTCACAAGAGAAATTAATCTAGTGTCCAAACTTCACTCTGTTACCCAGAACTGAAAGTAACTAGGAGACTATAATGACTGATCTCGCTAGTTTCTCAACTAGCATACACATAATATACGTCTCATTTAACTGCATCGGGATCGCTTCTAATCCCTGAAATGATGCCTCTGCGTACAATACCCTTCCATCCATATCGGACGGATTAACTAACACTGACACAAAAGTCAGCCACCTTCTAGGCCCTGTAACCTAGCCTCACAAACTTCCGACCAGGTGATTTCCATCACCTTCTTGGTCCAACAAGTCGACGATATAGTATCGCTAGTGCATCCTATCCACATCTACGGTAAATACCAAATCAATCTAGGGATACCACAACTTCCCTTAAGATTGTGGATATATCCATAAACATATCCTCCACAAATATGATGAAAATCAATCTCAAATACTCCAAGAGTACTTGATTCCTCAAATCCATGAATGACCAAATCGTCGATAAGTCTAACAACATTATCAACATCTCCTTAAATTCATAACAAGTATGAAATGTCGTCTTCCACACACCTGCATCCTTTTACTCTAAGTTGATGATAGCTCAATCATCACGCCGACCATGATAATTGTATGACACTAAGTCACTACAATATCAATCCTCCAGTCGTAGATCAACCCTAGGGTATACACAGGTGTCATTTAGCTGATCTAAACAGATCCTCTATCCACCACGAAGGATATTCATTCACAACAACTACTACATTCCATCATCGATAATCGATGCATAAACTCAAGGTCTGACTCTCTTCTAACAAAGAGTTACAAGTCTTCTCAAGAAGAAACACTGAGGCAGATAAATCTCCCATAGTGTTTAGCAACACTGATACCCATAAAATCATCTCCCGGTATGAGGTCCCCAATATCAGGATTATTCCCGAAATCACCTCAATCGCATATTCCACTTGCCCATGCAATGACCAGCCCGAGAGTTCATCCGTAACTACATCCGAATACTCTCGGATTATATGTACATCCGAGAGTCCTAATATACCAACGCTCCAACAATCCAACTATCCGTAAGGATATGTCTATAGTGGAGGTAGGTCTAGCAAAGGCTAAGGGTATCCCTTGACTTCTTGATTGTTGATCAACATCTCACCTGACGGTAGAGAAAATCACCAACCCACAAGTCGATAGGAACCCTTCGAACCCTATTCAAGAATGTTCTAGACAAAGATACCTGTAAATTACCAGTATCTCTCGATATATCCGCAAATAGGATAACCTAAAGTAATACCCCGAAGGACCGATCCTTCGGTCTTCTATACTTTTTCTCGAGTAATTATGTAACTTGTCCAACATCTGTTCTGGACGGCTGAGCTCATGTAGATGCAAAGACTATCATGGAGGAACTGAAATCAACTGCTGAAACTGAGGTACAAATTGAAACAACTGCACGGAGATGATAACCACTGTTGTACTGGCAAAAGATACACATCCGGCTGTAAATCTTTCAAGAATTGTCAACATCGTAGCACGCTCCAACTCTGCGGAAGGTACAGCTGCAACTGAAGAATACCGCATAGATACGACCATCGTCGTATACTCTCTCTCCTCTGAACAAATCATAACTACGCCTAGAAAGGTAACAGTTGTTGTCTGAATGTCTGAATCTTCTGAGATGTCTTCGGCTGATACTGCTGAGTAACTTACTTCTTCCGGATAAAAGTATCAAAGAACTCCAACTATATCTGGGGTAGTAGATCGCTGCTGATGTGATAACCTAATCTTCTGTAATAATCTCGGCTTCCGAGGTTGTGGATCGTCCGCTCAAAAGCATCATCCATAGTCTTCAACTGAGTCTTCAAGATACATACTCTCCTCGTAGATACCGACTGCTTATAGTAGAAGCAGATAAAATGATCCATTGGATAATCTGACTCTGTGTCTCGTCGTAACCCGCACTGCACACACCTAATCTCCCTTCGGAGTCTTTCCTCTGCGTTCACTGATAAACATGAGAAGCTGCTGACAATATGCAATCGGTCTTCTATGATCGAAAAACTCTCCAATAGTTGCTCGTGACTCATGACTTTAATCTTGCTCCTTTTATCCAACATTTGGAGACTTCGGATTCCAATAATTTGACTCGCAAAATCTGCTTATCAAATCTTCAACTCTTAAAACACTTATTACAGAGTCATTTCTATCCCCATGACTCGGTCTAAGGACTTACGGTAGGATCTAGTAGGATATCCAAACATCCGGATCAAGATGTCAACCGATAACCCCTGGGTGGTCCAAACCAACCCAATCACATTCTTGGGCTATTAAATAGTCATAACCTTCGCAAGTCTAACGAATCTGCATGGTACCTTCGTAACCAAACGATCACTTGACCTAAAGCCCAAGAATTCCTTGACAATGAGTCAAAGAAGATGACGTGGGAAAATACTATCTCACCACATCACTGAACTGTGACTAAGTGACACGTTATTTCCCGTAGGTTATTTCCTATATCTTACACCAAGTACCGGCTAAATCCGGATAATGGTATTCCACTAACACTACTATCTTCGTATAACCCAAGTCAAGTACTCCAAAGTACTCCCAATGTTATACAACCTAGAACGATCAGTCCGAGGATCAAAATCCCCATGAATATCATCAAACTAATTTTCTACTATCTGCATCATCAATAGTGTACTCGCTTGTCCATTACCCAATAGATAATGATCTGACTAACATAATTAGTGAAAATCTTAGGACCGAAATCCTTAATCTCCACAATAGATGTGACTACCTAACTCCTGCTTTCCGACTCGGTATCAGTCGGCTCTCAAAGGTAATTACCTTTTCGATAGCAGGCACATATCTAATAACCTCAACATATCGTTCCCGTGGTCAACCTCAAACCACGGTTACGAATACTAAACAATATCCTACAAGTCATCCATGTTATAAGCAACTAAATGCATAACCGATAGAAGGATATGTAATAACAATTAACATACCTTAAACCTTGTAGCTCGGAGATGCCCGCAGCAGCTTGATCCCAGAACTCACAAACCAAAACCGAGTAAAGCAAAACTCGATGTCCGAACGAAATCAAATCCGAAAATGGACTTCGCAACCTGGGGCTCTGATACCAATAAAATTGTCACGCCCCGAGAGTATGCCGTGCCGAAAAGCAAACGGACGGCATCTCCCCTGTACGTGGCAACATATCGGGTTAATAAAAGGCCCGTAGGCCCACAATAACAATATATAAATGGACAATACCAAACAATATATCCACAACAACACAAGAGGTGCGCACCGGTGCGACTCTAACATACTACACAAAATAACGTACAAATCCATAGCCATATACAACACTGATTATACATTGCCATAATAAAAAATAACAGCGGAAGAAAATACGTGGAAAACCCCAAATGTTCGGTGTAAGATGGGATCAGCTGGAGGAGCTCCAAATGTCCAAGGAATCTTCTACCTGTTATCTGGGCGACAGAAAACCCAGGGTCCAGGGGTGGTGAATATAAACTCAGGGGTAATATATAGAAAGTGCATGAACATATAGGGTAAAGAAATCTACAAGTATACATGTGAAGATCTACAGGTATACAGCATGAGTCCAATAGACATACAGTCTTATTCAACTCTAATAACAAGTAACTACAGTAAAGTCATACGCAATGTATATACTAAACTGATCAACTGAACATAAAGTAATGTACCAACGTACCTGACGGTCTGTAACGCCATATGCTAGATCATCCTGAACAGGTATACTATAACATAACCATATAACGTACCAGGTCAATCCCATACCTGACCAATACTCAGACATATGAACAGTATATGATCACCTGTATAATAACAACCCGGTCCGTACCACACAATGACATGATGCAAATCAAATGCATATAACAGTCTGAATCAACGCATGAATCATGCTCAACACATAGCAGTAAATAAAAATGCAAATGGCATGTATCATGATGTACAAGCATGTGCAACAATCATAGCTCAATCAAATGCAGCATCTCACAGGCATATGTAAAACATATATCAAATACATGCATACATATATATCAGCAATGCATATGCATGGTCACTGTCTGTGGACCCGTCCAACCACGACCCCAGAGTGGCCAGGGTGGCACGACAAATGACAACTAGCCCGACTCCAGCTGCCACCACTCTCGAGTGACCGAGTTGGGTAGTATGACTGAGTAGCGTGTAAGCGTAAAAAGCTAACTACTCCTAGGGGCCCCTGCTGCAAGCCACGCTGTCCCTACCCATGAGTAGACAAACGCCGCACACAGGACAACTGCACCTCACACAACCACCGTCTATAGTGGGCGAGTGCTAACACCACTCTACACAGTGGCCAGGTGCGCATCTCCAGCTACCACCATCCATAGTGGTCGAGCGCGGCACATCCAATGCTCTGCCCTCAACCCTGCTACCACTACCCCGAGTGGCCGGGGAGGCAGGATGACTGACGACTTGTCTCAATCCACAAGGGAGACCCAGTCAACAACATGCATGCAATGTGATGATGCATAGCTCCATACATGTATCCTCGTGACACTCCCTATCCCACGGGGAGTCCTGGTCAACTAAAAGTCAACTATGCAAGGACTACAATCCATAAGACTCTCTCTCTATCGCATAAAGAGTCATACTCATCGGACAGTCAACCATGCTAAGACCTCTAGTCAGTAGTGATATACAATCGACCATCCATATAACCATACACAGGCATACAATCCCTAATGGATATACCATCACACTAGGACTTCTAGTCCATGGTCACATACTGACAACCACACACCTATCTATGCATAGACAACTAGATCCACCATAGATGCACCACTAATACGAGTATGATATAACAATCGACTCCATAATCCAATCCATCACCTAACCCTAGTGATGTAACACCGTAACCCAATCTGAAGTCACAAAGATAACCCTAACCACATGTACTTACTGAACATATATCAGCTAATACATAATAGGGTTTATAGTTCCTATCCGTGCTAGATAATCAATGAGTAACAGAGTATATATCTCAAAGGTCAAGGCAGTACAAGCATATGATTAAATAAGAGTGGATTTAAGGTAAACAGGTATAAACATAAATCCAAGATCATGCACTAGAATTGATCAAAACTACCGGACCAGGTAGATATTACCCACCTGATATGTAGCTCGTATCAGCCATCCATAACCCCGAGCATCATCACTAATTAAAGTCCTGAAATCAACATCCTGTAGTCAATAAGCAAACATCGACAAAATCTATCATAAGTCCAATGATGGTATCAAATCCTAAATCGAACTTACCTAGCTCGATTCATTCGTACCTAGTAGATCTGAAACAAGGTCTTCAATCGTATAGGAACAATCCCTACGCAGCTCACTATAATGTAGATACACCCAAACAACCCGTCGGCAGAACATAGATCTACACAAACAACACAGATTTATACCAAATCAACAATACTCCTCCATCACAGATTAACTTCCAATCACAGTTGATATTTCTAGCAATCAGAACACATCAACTGGAACTTCCCAACTCATGCATCAATCGACAACACATGAACACACTCATAGTAATTACAGACAACACAACACAAGGGAAATCAACTTACCGACCCACATCTTCACCGGCAGCCCCTCCCCTGTTCACTAGAGTAATCCCAGCTCCAAACACTGATCATCTAGATGCAAAATCAACGGCTGCACTCATGAACAGAGAACATTGGCAGCAATCCCAGCTCACAGCGACCTATTGAGAGACTGCCAGCTATCCTCCGCGACGATCCAAATCCACCACTACTCGGAGAAAACCACAGGCATTAGAGACTCTTAAAATTGAGACAAGGCAAGCTTATGACCCTGATCTGATGAAGACAAATAACCCAAACACAAACACTCACCGACGATGCTCACCTGCCGCAACGACCACGTCGATCTGAGTCCCCACAGTTGATCTAAGCCACGGTGATGCCGGAAGAAAGAAGACAACCAACTGAATAGCTCCCCGGCGGGGCTGACGGCAGTTCTCCCTCTCAACAGCGTCGGCAGCTCCAGCTCGCGATAGCAACAGTGGCAGCTCGTCGGAAAAGGTGAGATCCAGCTCGAGGAAACCGACGGCAGCTGGTTCTGGCGGCGAGGAGGACTAAGCAGAGGCAGCAGCGACCGGCCGACTGCTCCAATAAAGATCTCTGACAACGCTGGAAGAGGAAGAACGATCGACGTTGTCGGCTTGAGCTCCTAGCAAATCCTTGACGCCGGGAGCGACGAGCAGCGAAGAGTGAGAGCTCTGGCGACAACACGGCAGCGATGATGACTTTGCCGAGCTCTCTCGCGTGAAGCAGCCGGTGAATGGAGAAGAAATCACGCGGTGAAGAAGGGGATCGCGCCGAACAGAGGAAGAGAAGGAATGCGATCGAGAAATGGGTGCTTAAAGCTAATCGGTTCGATTGGGTTAGCTCGTGCTTGACCCAAATCTAACCTAGGTTAAGTCTGAGTTAACTCAAGTCGACCCAACTCCCCATTTACACTTAAATCTTCCTCGTATGGACTCCTTTTTAATCCGTAAAAATTTCTAAAAATTTCTAAAAATTCCACGAGTTAATTCTCAATTAACAAGGGCTATTATTTTATTTTATTTTATTTTATTTTCCATATTTTACAGAAGATCTATCGCCCGCCGCTTGCAGAGGAGGGGAAGAAGAAGAAGAATTCGGCCGCTGTGGGTTTCGGCAGGGAAGAGAAGAAAAGGATCGGCCATGAGGAGGAAGGGGAGAGGTCGGCGGTGCGGAGCGGTGTGGTCGGGAGAAGGAGAGGATCGCGAGGAAGAAGAGCTCGCGAGGGGAAATAAAAAGGCGTCGGCGGAGAAATTTCTGTTCAATGAAATAAACTAGATTTCCCCCCTTTATAAGCAATTAACCTAGATTAGGTTTCAATTAATCCCTAACCATCCCTATTTATTTAATTAACTCCATAAATATCGCGTACAAACTCCATTTAATTCCAAAAAAAATTCTTGAAAAATTTCTAAAATTCTCCAAAAATCCCGAAAAGAATTCCTAGGATTATTTTCCTAAATTTTAGCGATTTAAATTTAGTATTTCAAATTTCAGTATTTAACATTCTCCCCCACTAATAAAAATTTTGTCCCTAAATTTCCCACTCAAATGTAAAATTTTAATTCAAGCAAATTTTCGAAATGACCACATACCTCAAGTGAACAGAGGAGGGTATTGAGCTCGGATAGTATCTTCCAGCTCCCATGTAGCCTCCTCATCATTATAATGTTGTCATCCAACCTTTACGAGTCAGATGGTTTTATTCCGTAACTATCGCTCCATGCGACCAAGAATCCATACCAGAACCTCTTCGTAAGTAGCATCAGGTTGAATGGAACCTAACACATTTGATAGAATATGTGTAGGGTCTGGCACATACTTCCTCAGCATGAACACATGAAACACATCATGAATACCAACCAAGAATGGTGGTAGCGCTAGGCAATAAGCGAGCTCCAATCCTCTCCAAAATCTCGAAAAGACCAATTTACCTTGGAGCTAGCTTACCACGGAGGCCAAATCTTTTCACTCCTTTCCTGGGTGAAACTCGCAAGAATACCTTGTCACCAATAGAGAACTCCAGAGGTCTCCGTCTCCGATCGACATAATTCTTCTAACGATCTTGCGCCTCTGCCATCCTTCATCTGATAGTATGGACCAACTCTGCCTCATGCTGAGCTCTATGGGGTCCTAGAAACTGGGCCTCCCCAACCTCCTCCCAGAGGGTGGGTGTCCGACACTGTCTACCATACAATGCTTCAAACGGTGCCCTCTGGATAGTCAAATGATAGCTATTGTTGTAGGCGAATTCCACTAATGACAAGTGGTCCTCCCAGTTGCCCCCGAAATCCATAACGTAGGACCACAACAGGTCCTCTAGAGTTTGAATGGTCCGCTTAGACTATCCATCTGTCTGCGGATGGAAATGCTATACTAAAACGGAGCTATGTGCCTAAGGCATGCTGCAGACTCTGCCAGAATCGGAACATGAATCGGGGATCTCTATCTGATATAATGCTCAAAGGAACATCATGCAATCTGATAATCTCCCGACAATATAACTCTACTAAACGATCCAGAGAGTCGATCTTCCGAATTGCTAAGAACTGTGCAGATTTATTTAATCGGTCAACGACTAACCAAATCACGTCATGGCCTTGACGTGTTCTAGGCAGACCCACCAAAAAATCGATGGTAATGTGATCCCACTTCCACTCGAGAATAGGAATCCTCTGAAGTAGTCTGGCTGGTCTCTGGTGCTCAACCTTCACTTGTTGGCAAACTAGGCATCTAGCCACAAAATCTGCGATGTCTTTATTCATGTCGTTCCACCAATACAAACATCTTAAATCTCGATACATGGGAGTTCCACCTGGGTGGATTGCAAATTGAGAGCGATGAGCGTCCTGGAGTAACTCCTTCATGACCGGGTGAGACTGAGGTACGCATAATCTGCCCCGGAAATAAATAATACCCTCGTCATCTCCGGTGAACTCAGTCTAGTGTCCAGATGTTATCTGGCTACCAATGAACTGTAAGTATTGATCACCGACCTGAGCCTCTCGGACTCTCATCCTGATAGATGACTGAGCAACCATGGTAACAAGAATGCCCTACTCTGTCGGTCCCTTCTCCTCACGGCCCAACTCGGAGAACCCTGAATCAAATCCATGACTAAAACTCGGTATCAGGCTAAAGTCCCTCGGGACTTCCGGCTAAGTGCATCGGCAACCACATTGGCTTTCCTCGGGAGGTTAAGTCTAGGGTTCCAACCCTTCTAACATGAATGTTTATCAAGGTTGATAAGATCATAAATCTACTCATAAAAATGTCGAGACAGTTAAGTCTAAATTATATCATTTCTACCAATTCAATCATGCATGCTACAACATGCTACCACGAACAGGTCTTGTGGGCAGTCAGAGTGTATAACTGTCTAGTTATCGACTGCACGCAACAACATGCTACCACGAAAAGGTCTCATGGGCAGTCAGAGTGTATAACTATCTAGTTATCGACTGCACGCAACAACATGCTACCACAAACAGGTCTCGTGGACAGTCAGAGTGTATAACTATCTAGTTATCGACTGCACACAACATGCTACCATGAATAGGTCTTGTGGGCAGTCAAAGTGTATAACTATCTAGTTATCGACTGTACGCAACAACATGCTACCACGAATAGGTCTCGTGGGTAGTCGATTATCCTAGGGTATTAAGCCTAGGGTTATCCAATACATCTAGCATAGAACATCTATCAAAGTCGATAAAGATCATCGATTTACAAATAAGCCCATCAAGATGGTCAAGCGAGGGTTTCAACACCTCTAATACGAAATGTCGAGAACCAACAAATCTACTGGGGGTATAACGCTGGCAAAATCTAATGGACATTCTCTAACCTCCTGGGTGACTTCTAATTTATCCCAGAGGGCAGAGATACCATCAATCTTTATGACCTAAGGGTAGGTAGTCTACCAATCTCTCTCAGGCATGCCCGAGAAATAAATGAATGTGATAATCAATTATACCATGACACCATGTAAAGTTTGACCCTGATCAATAGACTCATTATCCGTAGACCTTTCTGGCGACTCCATCGCCAGAGATCTAAATGTCCTCTTGCGTGGCTGCCCTGCACCACGTCTCGGCACAAGAGCACGCCCACCTCGTTTCAATCTGCTAAATTATTACCCAAGTAGTAATATAGATAGAAAATAAATAATTTCACCAGTTAGCCATCTAGAGATGTCTTGTCGTCGCCAAGTCCCCAATACGATCTTGTCGAAATATGACTCCAAAATGTCTGAAACGCAAAATCGACGAAAATCCATAATAAAATCCGAAAATGCATAGGTTGACTTGCCAAATGTGGCGAACTCCAAAAACCCTTAGAAACTCGAAACATAGGCTCTGATACCAAATAAATTGTCATGACCGAGAGGGGTATTTGTCTGACGAAAATCGGACAGCACCTCCCCTGTACTGCGGACAATTGAAACCTGTATATAAGGCTCACACGACCCACTATACATCGGCCAACATGGCTGGAATATAACTCCACAATACAAATAGTATATGGCCTCAGGCCAACAACACAAAATACATATGAAGCCTAAAACTACTAGACTCACCTCTTCTGCCATCTGAGCAGGAATACACAACCACATACATAACCAAAACAAATCGAACAAAACGTCCATAAGGACATAATCAAATACTACCAAACAACCACGGGTATAAAATACTACAAGTTTGAAACATAGAATACTAGAAATAAAAATGCGGAAGCCTGAAAACAAAATAAAGGAGTCGTCGGATCTGGGGATTGACAATAGGACCCTCTAGAAGGCTTCATCCTGAAATAAAAGAGATATCAACGGAGTGAGTAAAACTCAGCGGATATCTAACAATCATGCATAGTAAACTATAAGTAGCAATAATAATCATGCTAGTACAGTCTCTCAACAAAAATACATACCTGAAACTGTATATACCAGAATCACCTAAGCTGACCTAAAATACATCCACACAAGTATATGCAGAATCACCAAAATAAAAATATAATACCTCCTGTATGTGCATGACAATCATATGCAACAACCAAAAGTTCAACAAGCAATGCATATAGTAAAAACATATGCACATGATGCAATCACCTGTGTCACCCCTGATGCCAGTCAAGCCACTAACATGTCATGTGTGTCGGCCGAGTGGGTAGGACTGTGACAACTGTGCACTCTGCCGTCACTACACCTATGTGACCGAGTGGACAGGATGCTGGCAGAGTATCACCCTCCTACCCCATGTATGTATATGGGGGGCATCACCTTGTCTTATCTCCTCGACTCACGACAAAGGAGGGATCCCTGTCTACTACCACGTCACAATACCAATCACCTGAGCGACCACCGTGGAGCCCTGACAGAGTAACTACACACACATCTGAAATACTGCTAACCCACGAGTGGTTGTGTGTGTAGATAATGTGATAGATGATGGGCTCAACTACTAAGTAGTATCACCTCCTATCGAGGAGCCGATGATCGCCAGTCATGCAATAATGCAAGATGGTGCATATCACTAATGCACGATAATCCTATCAATTCATGGCTACCTATAGTATGTATCAATAGGAGCCCATATCAAACAACCTAAGTACATATGTCTATGTACACACGCAAGATATACTCATTATTCATTCAATGTCCAGTATGTAAGGTATGTCACTACTCTAGTGCTAAATAAATAAATGACAAGTATCCAAGTGATAGAGCATAATATAATAAGCATATGAAACGACTATAACACGTACTAGGTAGTGAAATACTAGGGAAGTTAACAAGCATAGAAAACTACTACTAGCTATTGTATACAATGCATAGCATTATGACAATATCTAAAAGAAGATAAGTCAAAGATATCCGCCTGCTATGAAGAATACCAACTGTCTTTACACTCGTGGACTTGTCTCGTGATCGAAACCTGCATATAACATCATTACTATTAAGTTCCTACACATGACAACGTGCTAACTTACTACTATATGGTTTCTATATTCACATCCTTTTATTGAATACGAATTAGAAACCCCCAACTTATACATTTAACACCATAATAAAACCCACCGTTTTCCAACTAGCAAATATGATAACCTATAACATTCGACTCCTTATGCCAATTCCTATATTGATAGAATGGTTCACAACCGAACACAACTATCTAACCTTTTAAACCACCTTCACAATTCCATCACAAATCACAAACAGAGCAATCATAGCCATCTCAAATAGAACATCTCAGCCCTCATAGCCCCTCAGACCCCTTGACAGCTGGCCAAACTTCAACCAGCCTACTCCGCCTGAGAAACTCCCCCCCCCATCAAGATCAGAACCACCCTCCACACTTAACAACATTGAACAATCTACAGATAAAAAGAAGGGAATGGGTTGAGATTTACCAACTCTTGAGGCCACCCCAGCAGTCTCCTCCCAAATGCCTTGTTCGTCGGTAGAACAATCCTGCTGCCCTAAACCATCGATTGATGAGCAACTTGAAAGGCAAGGGTTGCAGTCAGAGAGGGATCTATCCGAGATCAAGAAAGAAGTCTTGCCCTACCTTGTTCCGGCACCATTCACCGAGCGGCTCCCCACCAGAATGAAGAAAGGATGATGTCGATGCAAGCTTCAGCCACACGTACTTGTCGTTGGCTCATCCACGGGGCATCGAGGAGTTCAGTCGCCACCGCTTGCCGCGAGAAGAGGGAGGGAGTGATGAGAAGATCTGTCGCCCGTCGCTTGTAGAGGAGGGGAAGAAGAAGAAGAATTCGACAGCTGTGGGTTTCGGAAGGGAATAGAAATGAAGGATCGACCATGAGGAGGAAGGGGAGAGGTCGGCGGCATGGAGCGGTGTGGTCGGGAGAAGGATAGGATCGCAACGAAGAAGAAGAGCTCACAAGGGGGAAAAAAAAGGCATCGGTGGAGAAATTTCAGTTCAATGAAATAAACCATATTTCACCCCTTTATAAGCAATTAACCTAAATTAGGTTTCAATTAATCCCTAACCATCCCCATTTATTTAATTAACCCCATAAATATCTTGTACAAACTCTGTTTAATTCTAAAAAAATCTAGAAAAATTTCTAAAATTCTCTAAAAATCCCGAAAATAATTCCTAGGATTATTTTCCTAAATTTTGGCGATTTAAATTTAGTATTTTAAATTTCAGTATTTAACATTCTCCCCCACTAATAAAAATTTTTTCCGCAAATTTCCCACTCAAATGTAAAATTTTAAATCAAGCAAATTTCAGAAATGACCACATGCCTCAAGTGAACACACAAGGGTATCGAGCTCGGATAGTATCTTCTAGCTCCCATGTAGCCTCCTCATCATTATGTTTCTACCATCCAACCCTTACGAGTCGGATGGTTTTGTTCCGCAACTGTCGCTCCTTGCAACCAAGAATCCGTACCGGAACCTCTTTGTAAGTAACATCAGGTTAAATGGAACCTGACACATCTGACAGAATATGTGTAGGGTCTAGCACATACTTCCTCAGCATGGACACATGAAACAAATCATGAATACCAACAAAGGATGGTGGTAGCGCTAGGAGAATCTCGAAAAGATCAATGCACCTTGGAGCTAGCTTACCACGGAGGACAAATCTCTTCACTCCTTTCCTGGTTGAAACTCGCAAGAATACCTGGTCACCAATAGAGAACTCCAGAGGTATCCATCTCCAATCGGCATAACTCTTCTGACGATCCTGTACCTCTGCCATCCTTCATCTGATAGTATAGACCAACTCTGCCTCATGCTGAGCTCTATGGTGTCCTAGCAACTGGGCCTCCCCAACCTCCTCCCAGAGGGTGGGTGTCCGACACTGTTTACCATACAATGCTTCAAACGGTGCCCTCTAGATAGTCGAATGATAGTTGTTATTGTAGGCGAATTCCACTAATGACAAGTGGTCCTCCCAGTTGCCCCCAAAATCCATAACGCAGGACCTCAACAAGTACTCTAGAGTCTGAATGGTCCGCTCAGACTATCCATCTCTCTGCAGATGGAAATGCTATACTAAAATGGAGCTGTGTGCCTAAGGCCTGCTGTAAACTCTGCCATAATCGGGACGTGAATCAGGGATCTCTATCTGATATAATGCTCAAAGGAAAACCATGCAATCTGATGATCTCCCGACAATATAACTTTGCCAAACGATCCAGAGAGTCAGTCTTCCAAATCACTAAGAAGTGTGCAATTTTAGTTAATCGGTCAACGACTACCCAAATCGCATCATGACCTTGACGTGTTCAAGGCAGACCCAGCACAAATCCATGGTATTGTGATCCCACTTCCACTCGGGAATAGGAATCCTCTGAAGTAGTCCGGCTGGTCTCTGGTGCTCAACCTTCACCTGTTGGCAAACTAGGCATCTAGCCTCAAATTCTGCGATGTCTTTCTTCATGTCGTTCCACCAATACAAACACCCTAAATCTCGATACATGGGGGTTTCGCCTGGGTGGATCACAAATTGAGAGCGATGAGCCTCCTAAAGTAACTCCTTCATGACCGAGTGAGACTGAGGTACGCATAATATGCCCCAGAAATAAATAATACCCTCGTCATCTCAGGTGAACTCAGTCTGTTACCCAGAGGTTATATGACTACCAATGAACTATAAGTACTGATCACTGGCCTGAGCCTCTCGGACGCTCATCCTGATAGATGACTGAGCAACCATGGTAATAAGAATGCCCTACTCTGTCAGTCCTTGCTCCTCAAGGCCCGACTCAGAGAACCCTGAATCAAATCCATGATTAAAACTCGGTAGCAAGCTAAAGTCCCTCGGAACTTCCGGCTAAATGCATTGACAAACACATTGGCTTTCCTCGGGTGGTTAAGTCTAGGGTTCCAACCCTTCTAATATGAACGCTTATCAAGGCCGATAAGATCATAAATCTACTCATAAACACGTCGAGACGGTTAAGTCTAAATTATATCATTTCTACCAATTCAATCATGCATGCTACAACATGCTATCACGAACAGGTCTCGTGGACAGTCATAGTGTATAACTTTCTAGTTATCGACTGCATGCAACAACATACTATCACGAATAGGTCTCGTGGGCAGTCAGAGTGTATAACTATCTAGTTATCGACTGCACGCAACAACATACTACCACGAATAGGTCTCGTGGGCAGTCAAAGTGTACAACTATCTAGTTATCGACTGCACGCAATAACATGCTACCACGAATAGGTCTCGTGGGTAGTCAGAGTGTATAACTATCTAGTTATTGACTGCACACAACAACATGCTACCACGAATAGGTCTCGTGGGCAGTCGATTATCCTAGGGTGTTAAGCCTAGGGTTATCTAATACATCTAGCATAGAACATCTTTCGAATTCGATAAAGATCATCGATTTACAAATAAGCCCATCGAGATGGTCAAGCGAGGGTTTCAACACCTCTAATACGAAATGTCGAGAACCAACAAATCTACCGGGAGTATAACGCTACCGAAATCTAATATACATCCTCTAACCTCCTGGGTGACTTCTAATTTATCCCAGAGGGAAAAGATACCATCAATCTTTGTGACCTAAGGGTAGGTAGTCTACCAATCTCTCTCAGGCATGCCCGAGAAATAAATGAATGTGATAATCAATTACACCACGACACCATGTGAAGTTTGACCCTGATCAATAGACTCATTCTCCGTAGACCTTTCTGGCAACTCCATCGCCAGAGATCTAAATGTCCTCTTGCGTGGCTGCCTTGCACCACGTCTCGGCACGAGAGCACGCCCACCTCGTTTCATATCTGCTAAATTATTACCCAAGTAGTAATACAGATAGAAAATCAATAATTTTACATGTTAGTCATCTGGAGATGTCCTGTCGTCACCAAGTCCTCAATACGATCTTGTCGAAATATGACTCCAAAATGTCTGAAACACAAAATCGATGAAAATCCATAAAAAAAATTCAAAAATGCACAGGTTGACCTGCTAAACGTGGCAAACTCCGAAAACCCAAAAACCCTTAGAAACTTGAAACCTAGGCTCTGATACCAAATAAATTGTCACGACCCGAGAGGGGTACTTGTTCGACAAAAATTGGACAACACCTCCTCTGTACTGCGGACAATTGAATCCTGTATACAAGGTCCACACGACCCACTATATTTCAGCCAACATGGCTGGAATATAACTTCACAATACAAATAGTATATGGCCTCAGGTCAACAACCCAAAATACATACGAAGCCTAAAACTACTAGACTCACCTCTTCTACCATCTGAGCAGGAATACACAACCAAATATATAACCAAAACAAATCAAACAAAAAGTCCTTAAGGACATAATCAAATACTACCAAACAACCACGAGTATAAAATACTACATGTTTGAAACATAGAATACTAGAAACAAAAATAAGGAAGCCTGAAAACCAAATAACGGAGTCGTCGAATCCGGAGACTGACAACAAGACCCTCCACAAGGCTTCATCCTGAAATAAAAGATATATCAATGGAGTGAGTAAAACTCAGCGGATATCTAATAGTCATGCATAGTAAACTATAAGTAGCAATAATAATCATGCTGGTACAGTCTCTCAACAAAAATATATACCTGAAACTGTATATACCAGAATCACCTAAGCTAACCTAAAATACATCCACACAAGTATATGTAGAATCACCAAAACAAACAACATAATACCTCCTGTATGTGCATGACAATCATATGCAACAACCAAAAGTGCAACAAGCAATGCAAATTGTCATGCCCCGAGAGTGTATACTTGTCCGACGAAAATTGGACAACACCTCCCCTGTACTGCGGACAATTGAAATCTGCATACATGACCCACACGACCCACTATACATCGGCCAACATGGCTGGAACATACCACACCACAATATATATAATATACGGGCCTCAGGCCAACAACCAAAATAAATAAGGAATCCACAACTTCTAGACTCACCTCTTCTGCCATCTGAGCAGGAATACACAACCACACATAACCATAACCAATCGAACAAAAGTCTATAAATACATATCAAGTATTGCCAAAACAACCACGAGTATAAATTACTACAAGTTTAAAACATAGAGTACTAGCGGTAAAAATACGGAAGCGTGAAATCAAAAATACGGAGGCGTTAGATCAGGGGACAATCGACTGGACACTCCAGAAGGCTTCATTCTAAAATAGAATAGATATCAACGGTGTGAGTAAAACTCAGCGGAAATCTAATAGTCATGCATAGTAAACTATAAGTAGCAATAATAATCATGCCAGTACAATCTCCTGATCAATAATAGGAAATGCAAGGAAGAAATGCAGAAAGACTGTACTTACCTGAATCTTCTATCCTGACATAGGAGTGTATGCCATACTAGCAGAAGTAAGGTCGTCAGACAAAATACATCATGTATCCTATATGCATGTCAATCATATGCAACAACCAAGGCAACAACCAAAATGCAGCAAACACAAACAAATGCAATCCATGCAATATGCATGTGATGCAAATGACATGGTCACCCCTGACGCCAGTCAGTCGCCTCACACGCGATGGTGAGGCCGAGTGGGTAGGGATATGACAACTGTGCACTCTGCTATCACTACTCCTGAGTGACCGTGGACAAGATGCTATCAGAGTACACCTATCCTCTTACCCCAAACAAAGTGAGGGAGTAAAGCTCTCATCTCCCAGTGTTATAGATTAAAGGAGGGATCCCTGCCCACTACCACACTGCCTCACCGCTACCCATGAGCGGACCAGCGAGCCTGACAGAGCTACTGCACACACCCTCCTGATGTACCACTAACCAATGAGTGGTTGTGTGTACAGATCATGTAACTGGTTGCGAGCTCAACTACAAAGGAACCGCTGACCAGCCAGCATGCAATCATGCAAGTGTTGGTGCAACAATGCTCCAAGCATTTATATGTTTTGATGTTTGGATAATCATCTAAGTTAGGCAATATCTTGTGATCTAATTGCGAATATGTTTTTAAGTAACAGGGAAATCCAAGGATGAAGACTTGGTAAAAGAGAAGTCCAAGTATGATCTTGGCAAGGAAAGTCCAAGGGATGGACTTGGCAGCGTAAGACCAAGCTTGTAGTCTTGGCAGCGTAAAGTCCAAGTGAACCTTGGCAAAGGAAGTCCAAAGTAAGGTCTTGGCAGCATAAGTCCAAGTTTGTAGTCTTGGCGGCATAAAGTCCAAGCATTTGGCAAACCCAAGACATGACGAAACCGAAGGAAGCTTCTGGAAGCAAAGCGCAAAGGATGAACAAGTCGCGGACTCGGAGGGATCCTGAAGGCGCAAGGCTTAATGAGGAGCTAGAAGGTTGAGTCTAGGTCTAGGGTATAAAATCAAGTGTGAATTACTCATACTTGATGAGTATCAGTCGACTGATACGATGTATCACCGACCGTCGCATTCGACTAAGTCGGTGAAACTCGGGCCATCGATCGACCGCTTGGTCAAGGATCGATCGATGTTGCGATCACGATCGATCAAAAATATCGCCACTACGAATGCGCCTCACTCGATCGCCTTGATCACTCGGATCACTCCATGATCGATTGAGGATCGGATCGGATCACCCGCCGTTGGAGATTGCGGCTATAAATCTCCGCGGAGATCACGTTCCAGAAGCCGTTGGCTTCGGCGGCAGTCGACTGATGGTAAGCATCAGTCGACTGATCGAAGCCCAACGGGAAAAACAACCCCTCTTCTATAAAAAGGGGCCATGGGGAGCTTGGTGAAGCTAGTGCTCTTGCTCCTAACTACACCCTCGTGCTCACCAAGCTTTCCAAGTGTTTTTAGTGATTCAAAACCTCCTCTTCTCTTGTTCTTGATCATCCATCATTGTAAAGAAGAGGAGAGCATTGTAAGAAAGGTTTCTCCACCTTGGTTCATCCAAAGGAGAAGATAGTGAAGCTTGGCTAGGACTAATGCACCTTACGGATTGCCGTGGAGTAGGAGCGTCATCTCCGAACCACGTACATCGGGTGTTAGCGTTTGGTTTCTTATTTCTTATTCGTATTCGTTTTCGTATTTGTATTGCTTCCGCTAATTTACTTGTAGAAACGAAGAAAGGCTAATCACCCCCCCCCTCCTCTAACCATTCCAATATTCCTAACAAGTGGTATCAGAGCCCGGATAGCTTGGAAGATCTCACCATCAACCAAGACATCAATGGCTCTTCAAGAGGGATATAGCACCGCCAAGCCACCGCTCTTCGATGGGAGTCATTTTGCGTATTGGAAAGGTAGGATGAAGTACTATCTTATGAGAAATATTGAAATTTGGCATAGCATTGTAGATGGCTTCAAGGAACCGGTGGATGAACATGGAGACCCTATTCCAAGCAAGGATTGGACAAGGGAGATGAACTGGAAGTTCGAGTCAAATGCGAAAGCCATACTCACCATCCAATGCGGCATTACAATGGAGCAACTCAACAAGGTGGGGCCTTTCGAATCCGCCAAGGAACTATGGGAAAAGCTCATTGAGCTAAATGAAGGTTCCAAGGAGTCAAAGAGGGCCAAGAAGGACCTACTAATTGGACAACTTCAAGCCTTCCAAATGAAGATGCATGAAACCGTAAGTCAAATGCATGGAAGGTTCAAGGAGATTGTGAATGGACTTCACATCATAGGTGAGCGAGTCGACAACCGGGACTTGGTAAGGTATATACTTCAAGCATTTCCTAGAAATTCTTTATGGACTTCTATAGTTGATGCCATTAAGGTAACTAGGGATCTCTCTCAAATTAAAATTGATGAATTATTTTGTGAGTTTGAATTACATGAGAAAACTAACATGTCCTCTAAGGAAAAGGGTTTAGCTCTATTTGTTGAAAAGAAGGACAAGAAAGAAAAGAAGAAGAAGGAAAGAAAAGAAGCATCATCATCATCCGAGTCGGAGGATGAGTCAAGTAGTGATGGAGACTCATCTAGTGAAATGACAAATTTTGTCAAGAAGCTTTATAGAAAGTCAAAAGAGTTCAAGAATAGAGAAGCAAGGAAGGGGTCTCATTCCTCAAAAGGTAAATTTAGTGGTAATTCAAGTTTTAGCAATAATGTGATTTGTCATGCTTGCAACAAGAAGGGGCACATAAAGCCGAATTGCCCGAAGCTAAAGAAGAAGGAGGAAAAGGAAAAGAAAAAGAAGGACAAGAAGGAGAAGAGGAAGAAGGAGGCCATGGTGGCTCAAACCACATGGGACACACCAAGTGTTGAAGACTCCTCCTCCGATGATGAGCTTTGCCACATCACACGCCATGTGGCACTCATGGAATTAGAAGATGATTCCGGCACATCAAGCCAAGAAGACTCCTCAAGTGATGAATCGTCATCTAGTGACGATGAGGTAATGAACTCTCCCAAAGTTACACTTCTTTATAAATCAATTGTCTATCTTAAAGAAGATCTAGATAAGTCTAAATCTAAGGTTAAGAGCATGAAGGTAGAACTAAAGGCTATTAGGAATGAAAAACCCTCACATGTTGATTCTTGCATGCTTAAGGAAGAAAATGACAAACTTAAGGATGAGGTTAGTGAATTGAAAGCATGTTTAGAGAAATTTTCAAATGGCTCAAAATGTCTTGATATGATCCTTAGTCGACAAAGAGCCGTTTACAACAAGGCCGGTTTAGGATATAAGCCAAAAGAAAAAGAAGTTGCTTATATTTCATTGATTAATAGGAAAGCAACCATTAAGGGAAAAGTTAAGAAAGCATGGGTACCTAAGAAGCTTTTACTTAATGTTACCGGTCCAAATGTTTGGGTACCAAAAGCTTGTGTTTTTCATGTGATTTAGGTAGGAGAGCGAGGTATGTGGACTGTGGATAGCAGTTGCTCAACACATATGACCGGGGATGTGAGCAAGTTCTCCACAATTAAATATGTGAAGAAGGGAGCGGTGTCCTTTGGGAATAGTGGAAAACTCAAGATATTAGGTAGAGGTACAATTGAGGTATCCCCCAAAATTGCCATTCACAAAGTTTTACTAGTTGAAAATATGAAATTTAATCTATTAAGTGTTAGTCAACTTTGTGATGCAAACTATCATGTCTCTTTTGAATCCTCTAAATGCATGATTAGGCACAAGGAATTAAATGATTGCATGTTAGTTGGATATAAAAAATCAAATATCTATTATGTTGATCTTTCATATGTTTCTAACATTTCTACTAAGTGCTTTGTTGCAAAAGAAGAGGAAAGTTGGCTATGGCATAGGAGATTGGGGCACATCAACATGAAAAACATAGCCAAGGTAGCCAAGATGGAGTTGGTCAAAGGACTACCAAAGATCAAGTATGTCAAGAATAAAATGTGTGATGCATGTCAAGAGGGAAAACAAACAAAGGCATCACACAAAGGTAAAACCCTAACTAATACTTCCTTACCATTAGAATTATTGCATCTTGACCTATTTGATTATCATAGTACTCCATCTTTAAATGGCAACAAATATTGTTTGGTTATTGTAGATGATTTCTCTAGGTATACTTGGGTCTACTTTATGAAACATAAGGATGATACCTTAGAAATAATCATAGGATTTAGTAAAAGGGTTGAAAATGAAAAGAGTCTCAAAATCAACCGGATCCGTAGTGATCATGGTGATGAATTTGAAAACTTAAAATTTTCACAATTTTATTTAGAGCAAGGGTATAAGCATGAGTTCTCTTATCCTAGAACACCCCAACAAAATGGGGTGGTGGAAAGGAGAAATCGTGCCCTACAAGAGGCGGCTAGGACTATGCTTAATGCATATTCTCTACCTAGCTACTTGTGGGCGGAAGCGGTTAATACCGCTTGCTATATCCAAAATAGGGTTCAAATCCATAGGTTTTTAGGAAAGACACCTTTTGAATTATGGAATGGGACTATTCCTACAATTCATTATTTTAAAGTCTTTGGATGTAAAGTTTATATTCTAAACACCAAGGATAACTTAGGAAAATTTGAATCCAAAGCGGATGAGGGAATCCTAGTTGGATACTCATCCACAAGTAGAGGATATAGAGTCTACAATAAGAGAACCCAAGGGATTGAGGAGTCCTCCAATGTTCAATTTGATGAAGCTACTAGTACCTACCCTAGAAAGTCTTCTATTGATAAGGATATTAATGACAATAATCAAGACATTACCCAAAAACTTCAAAATTTGACCATTAGGGGTAATGATCAAGGGGGAGGAAGAGGAGACTCCGATGATGAAAGAAGGGTGGAAGATAACAATGATCAAATTGAAACCCCTTCTAGAAACCTAAGAATTCATCAAGATCATCCACTTGATCGAGTAGTAGGTGATCTATCTCAAGGAGTAAGAACTAGGTCATTTCATAGACCTCCTACTAGTCAAGTAGCTCTTATCTCACAAATTGAGCCCAAATCGATCAATGATGCATTATATGATCCGGATTGGATTTTGGCAATGCAAGATGAATTGGCTCAATTTGAGAGAAGTCAAGTGTGGGAATTAGTATCTAGACCCAATGATAGCACCATAATTACTACAAGATGGGTCTTTAGGAATAAGCTAGATGATCAAGGAAATATCACTAGAAATAAGGCTAGGTTGGTTGCTAGGGGATTCAATCAAGTTGAGGGGCTTGACTATGATGAGACTTATGCCCCGGTTGCGAGGTTAGAATCTATTAGGATTCTCTTAGGGTAAGCTTCCTACATGGGATTTAAACTTTACCAAATGGATGTTAAATCGGCATTCTTAAATGGTTATATTAAGGAGGAAGTATATGTAGAGCAACCACCCAGATTTGAGAACATAGATTATCCAAATCATGTATGTAAGCTTAGGAAAGTATTATATGGGTTAAAACAAGCTCCCCAGGCATGGTATGAAAGATTGTCATCTTTCTTAATTTCTAAGGATTTTAGAAGAGGCCAAGTAGATCAAACATTGTTTATAAAGTCAACATTAAAAGATATATTCATAGCCCAAGTATATGTTGATGATATCATTTTTGGGTCAACGAATGATGATCTTCTTCAAGACTTTATAAAAAATATGGAAAATGAATTTGAAATGAGTTTGGTTGGAGAGCTTACCTTTTTCCTAGGTTTACAAGTCAAACAAACCAATGAGGGTATTCATATTTATCAAACCAAATATGCAAATGAAATGATCAAGAAATTTGGTTTGGAAAATGCCAAAATTGTAACCACTCCTATGGCCACTAGCACTAGAATAGATAGTGATCATGAAGGTAAATCAATTGATCTTAAACTTTATAGGAGTATGATTGATAGCCTACTATACCTAACCGCTAGTAGACACGACATTTTATTTGCGGTAGGTATGTGTGCAAGATACCAATCTTGTGCTAAAGAATCACATTTAGTAGCCGTTAAGAGAATATTAAGATATATTAAAGGCACCCTAAATGTAGGACTTTGGTATCCTAGGACTAGGTCATTTGAATTGCTTGGTTATACCGATTCCGATTATGCCGGGTGCAAATTGGATAGGAAAAGTACTAGTGGTGGATGCCAATTTCTTGGGTCCTCCCTGGTTAGTTGGAGTAGTAGGAAGCAACATTGTGTTGCTTTATCAACCACCGAAGCCGAATATGTGGCTATGGGTGGTTGTGTAGCTCAATTACTTTGGATGAGACATACTCTTGTGGACTATGAGCTACACTACTCTAACATTAAAGTTTATTGTGATAATGTGAGTACCATCAACTTGACCAAAAATCCGGTACATCACTCTAGGACCAAGCACATTGAAGTGAAACATCACTTCATAAGAGATCATGTGGCAAGAGGGGACATTGAACTTAATTATGTAGAATCTAAGTCCAACCTTGCCGATATCTTCACCAAAGCTCTTCCCGAAGCCGAATTTTCATCATTAAGGAGAGAGCTTGGTATGTGCTTTGTAGAGTAAAACTCTAGGTTTGCATGATCCCATACTTTTATAGTAGCTTTATACCTTGATGCATCTCACAAAAAGCCTTAAGACACCTTGATTTTTGTATTGAGACAATTAGAACCATGTGAGATGATAGGGAAGGTGTACTTGGCTCATCATGCTTGTTATGATGCATTACTATGAGCCAATAACACACCTAGAGACATAAAAACCTTATGGACCAATCATTGGGAAGGCTTGTATTCAAGTAATGAATACATAGCTCAAAGAACATGGTTGGAAATTCCAAATAATATATATATTAAACTATGTTCATCATATTTTGAAAAACAGTTTTCAAATGGAACACAAAAGTGATACAAAGTTTGCAAAATCTTTAGAACTTTTGTTAGGTTCCAAGTTTGTATCAATCTTGAAATCTGGAAAACATGTATTTTTCAAATTATTTTTCCTTAATAAATTATGATTTCAGAAATGTGTACGCAAAATTTCGTGATTTTTTGAGATTTCTGGAAAAAGGTTTGAAATTTCGATTTAGCGAAATGTTGATCTGTTGAAACCAGTCGACTGATACACTGTATTTTCTGATAAACAGCTCCATTTTATGGTATTTAGTGTATCCTTGATGTCCTACAACTCTAGCTTGATAATATTGCGTATAAACAAAGGTTTAGGACTATTTAGTGCAGTGGTTTAGGGGGAGTTTCATAAATTATATCTTTTTCATCCCCAAATCCATTGTTGGTGCAAAGTTAGGACTTAATGTTTTTAAATTTCTGTTATGCTTTGCTTCAAATATTATTTACACATTATAAAGCTTATCTTGGATTAAGGGGGAGCTTTAATTTCAATTTTATACCTTAGTCCAAGATCCAACACCTTTGATTCCTTCATTTTTGAATCCTTCTCTTTTTGATGTATGTCAAAGGGGGAG
Organism: Wurfbainia villosa; assembly: GCA_025175895.1. Taxonomy (NCBI): domain Eukaryota; kingdom Viridiplantae; phylum Streptophyta; class Magnoliopsida; order Zingiberales; family Zingiberaceae; genus Wurfbainia; species Wurfbainia villosa. Next base: position 94,729,007 of record CM045994.1, on the reverse strand, counting down.
AAGGGATGTTTAAGTTAGATGATTATGTGTGTATCTTTAAAAGACCTAACTTAAATAATTGTCAAACATCAAAAAGGGGGAGATTGTTGGTGCAACAATGCTCCAAGCATTTATATGTTTTGATGTTTGGATAATCATCTAAGTTAGGCAATATCTTGTGATCTAATTGCGAATATGTTTTTAAGTAACAGGGAAATCCAAGGATGAAGACTTGGTAAAAGAGAAGTCCAAGTATGATCTTGGCAAGGAAAGTCCAAGGGATGGACTTGGCAGTGTAAGACCAAGCTTGTAGTCTTGGCAACAGAAGTCCAAGTGAACCTTGGCAAAGGAAGTCCAAAGTAAGGTCTTGGCAGCATAAGTCCAAGTTTGTAGTCTTGGCGGCATAAAGTCCAAGCATTTGGCAAACCCAAGATATGACGAAACCGAAGGAAGCTCCTGGAAGCAAAGCGCAAAGGATGAACAAGTCGCGGACTCGGAGGGATCCTGAAGGCGCAAGGCTTAATGCGGAGCTAGAAGGTTGATTCTAGGTCTAGGGTATAAAATCAAGTATGAATTACTCATACTTGATGAGTATCAGTCGACTGATACGATGTATCACCGATCGTCAGCGCTCGACTAAGTCGGTGAAATCGCCATCACGATCGCCTTGGTCAAGGCGATTGATCGATGGCGATCGACCGATCGACAAGGGCAGCAATGATCGATCAAGAAAAATATCGCCAGTATCGGGCCTCACTCGACTGCTGCCTTGATCACTCGACTGATCACTCCATCAGTCGACTGATGGAGGGATCAGTCGACTGATCACCTGGCCGTTGGAGATTGCGGCTACGAATCTCCATGGAGATCGCATTTCAGAAGCCGTTGGCTTGCGCAATGATCGATGGTAAGCATCACGACCGATCAAGCCCAACGGGAAAAACAACCCCTCTTCTATAAAAAGGGGCCATGGGGAGCTTGGTGAAGCTAGTGCTCTTGCTCCTAACTACACCCTCGTGCTCACCAAGCTTTCCAAGTGTTTTTAGTGATTCAAAACCTCCTCTTCTCTTGTTCTTGATCATCCATCATTGTAAAGAAGAGGAGAGCATTGTAAGAAAGGTTTCTCCACCTTGGTTCATCAAAAGGAGAAGATAGTGAAGCTTGGCTAGGACTAATCCACCTTACGGATTGCCGTGGAATAGGAGCGTCATCTCCGAACCACGTACATCGGGTGTTAGCGTTTGGTTTCTTATTTCTTATTCGTATTCATTTTCGTATTTGTATTGCTTCCGCTAACTTACTTGTAGAAACGAAGAAAGGCTAATCACCCCCCCCCCCCCTCTAGCCATTCCAATATTCCTAACAGCAAGATGGTGCATGACACTAAAGCATGTAACATCAACCATTATACGTCTCCAAATAATATGTAAAAAAAAAAAGAGTACATATCGATAACCTAGGTATATAGGGAAAGTATATCTAAAAGCTAGTCAAGTGTATGTCACAACTCCTAAAATAAGTACACATGGTAAGTATCAAGATAAATGAGCACCAATAAAATAAGCATATGAAAAGACTATAACACGTATTAGGTAGTGACATACCAGGGCAGTTAGAAGCATAGGAAACTATTACTAGCTATAGTAAACAACGCACAACAATATGACAATATCTAAAATAAGGTAAGTCAAAGATACCCGCCTGCTATAATGCTCGTAATAATGAAATCTTCACGCCCGTGGACCTGTCTCGTGACCGAAACCTGGATATAACTGACATTAAGATTAAGTGCAAGTATAGCACAAATGATCAAATCGAATCCTATATTGACTTCGTATCCCGATCAACTAGATTGATCTAGTTATTCCATTAACCTAATCAATACTCCATATTAATCCCTATCAACCATTCACAACTCATGCACAACCTTCACAACTCATGCACATCCTTCACAGGCATTCACATCCCTAAACGGAACCTCACAACCAACTCAATCGACGATAAACTCCAATCTCAGCCAACTCCATCCCTAAACGGAACCTCACAGCCACTCCACACCTCACACAATGCACAACCCCTACTCAACTTCGCAGCCGACAGATTTAACAACAACAAGGAACGAAGGAGATGGGTCAAGCTTACCGGTTCGATAAACTCCCCCAAACAGCTTGGTTCGTTAGAACACCCAATGCCAGCCGCTGCCCTAAACTTTTGCGAAAATCCCCTGTTCACCGGCCCAAGGTCAACTGCCCAATCACAGATCCAATTCAACCAAAGGAAACCATAGTAGGGATTTTGATCAGACCTTACCTAGCTCCGGTAGAGATCGCAGCCTCCGATCAAACACGCTATTGACGCCGCCTAGCCGCTGCTAGCCACCATTTGCTCTGGCAGAAAATGTGGGTTGGAGGAGCTATGCAGCAGGCGGAAAAATCAAGCTCGTGACGGATGGCAAAGGTGGCAAAGGCACACATGTGGAGGGTCGATGAACAAAGCACTCCATCACCCACGCTCGTTGAAAAGTACAGTTCACGGTGTGGCTGGCAAGGCTACCAGCACTGGGACGACATCGATCGGTCAAGGCGACGGCGAATGGCATGGGGAAGGCAGTGCGAGCTCGAGCAATGAAGTTTAGGAAGAAGGACGCCGAGCACCTTTGATCGGCGGAGGAAGAAGTCAGTGATGGGAGGTCGCGCACAGGAGAGGAAGAGAAGAGGCGGCGGCAGCGAATTGAGCTCGCGAGAAGGGAGAAGGGTTGCGCATCGAGGAGTGTGCGACGGAGGAGATCGGGAGGAAAATAGAAAAAATATAAACCTAAGGTTTAATATCTAATTAACCCTAGGTATATTAAACCTATTACCCCTTTACTAATATTTCAAACAGGCTTTATCAAAGCCTATTACATCTTTCCCCATAAAATATCATAAGACATCCATTTAAATTTCTAAAAAATATCTGGAAAATTCCAATGCGTATTTTCCAAATTAACCAGTATTATTTTATTTTTCAGTATCTTACATTCTCCCCTACTAATAAAAAATTTGGTCCCCAAATTTCTTACTCAAGTACTAACAAGCAATGTCACACTACTCAACTCAAGTACATGGGGAAAACTACACATCAAGTAACTAAGTGGGGTACTGAGCTCGAATATTATATTCCAACTCTCACATAGTTTCCAAAAATCTATCGCTCATACTTTCAACAATCCTTCTAAAATATGAAAAATATCTTCCTATCGACCACCTATCAAAGGTACATAACTATACACGAGTGGAGCACTATATCCGTGACCTATTGGAGACTTTGCCAGAATTCGTGAGGTAAATCTCGAATCACTATCTGATACGATATTCAAGATACTTCATGAATTGGAAATCTCTATAGTATAAATCTATCCAGCGATCCAACAAACTCATCTTATGAATAGGAAGAAAATGAGCGGACTTGGCTAATCGATCACCGATTACTCAAAATTGCATCAAGTCCTTTCCGAATTCTAAATAATCTCCCAACACTGTCCATCATACTAGGCTATCACGTCCATCTCGGTACAGAACCTTGCTAATTACTAGTATTCCACCTTTACTAGTTGACACACTAAACACCAGACTGCGAAATCAACTATGTCCCGCATGTCGTTCCACCACGGAGAACGTTTCAATACTTACTATTTTTCTCATACAATCCTATACATCTACAACATATACAACCTACCGCAATCTACTAGAAATACATATCAAAATACCATGACAAAGTCTCATGGCTCTTGAGGTAATACAAAAGGCACTATCTGTGGGCAACGACATGCTACCACGACTGAGACTCGTGGGCAGATAGTCAATATACAGAGCACTGTCTACGCACAACCACATGCTACCACGAACGAGACTCGTAGATAGACAGACAATAAACAGAGCACTGTCTACGCGCAACCACATGCTACCACGAACGAGACTCGTGGGTAGACAGGTAATAAAAGACTCAATGTCTCCGGGCAACGACATGCTACCATGACCGGGTCTCGTGGGTAGACAGAGTATATAGCTATCTAGCTATGGACTGCACACAACCACATGCTACCACGACTGGGTCTCATGGGCAGTCAAGATGTCAGGTAGCTATCTAGCTATAGATGACATACGAATTCCACTATCACTAACTCCGAATGGGTAGAGCAAGAATATAACTCTATGGTAGATTCTCTCTATCATCACAAAAGGGATCTATTTGTTGTCCTGAATCAAAAGTAACTCTTCCTAAATTCGAATGCAACTATGTAACCCACTATTCTCCTCGGAGACGGAGAAATATTCTCTCACAAGAGAAATCTAATGTCTAAAATCCACTCTATCGCACAGAACGGGAGGTGACTGGGAGACTATAATGACCAATCTCCCTAGTTGCAACTATTCGTGTTCTAACAACTCTATGCAGCTACCCAGTAGCTAGCCAAAAACCCATGAGCATTCCTGCTCCTCACCTCTACAAAACAATATAATAACTGCTAAGTCCATGTCATATATTTGACAGCTTATCTCGCAATTCTTTAACTGTCGTAATCTTAGTATACGTCTTATTCAATAGCATCGAAATCGCTCCGATCCCCGAAATGATGCATCCATGTACACTACCCTTCCATCCACACCATAATGATTAAACAATACTGGCGTAAAAGTCAACTATCGTCTGAGCCCTGAAACTAGTTTCCCAAGCTCCAGATTAAGTAAATTCCATCACCTTCCTGGTCCAACCAGTCAATGATGTAGTACTGCTAGAGCATCCTATCCATATCTATGGTAATAATCAAATCAATACAAGGAAACCACCATCTACGGTGGCCAAGTGCACAACTCCAACTACCACCATCAACAGTGGCCAAGTTACGCAACTCCAACGACCATAACTGATCCAATGGTGTCCAGAATACACGACTTCCCAAATCCCTGGACGACTAAGTCGTCAATAAGTCTAATAAGATAATCAAAAGCTCATACAATTCATACCAAGTATGAAATTGTCGTCGCTACACACCTGCATCCTCTTTACTCTAGGCTGATGATATATCAATCATCACAACGACAATGATAATTGTATGACACCATGTCACTACAATATCAACACACCAGTCATAAATCAATCCTAGAGTATACACAGGTGTCCTATAGTAGATCTAAATAGATCCTCTATCCACAATGAAGGATATTCATTTTCTTCTACAACTACCGCATTCCATCATCGATAATTTATGCATAATCTCAAAGGTTCATCTCTCTTTTAACAAAGAGTTACGGATCTTCTCAAGAAAATACTGGGACAGATAAATATCCCATCCAACACCTCCTATAATCGAAACGTAGGTTCTTCTAATTCTCATAGTGTTAAGCAATACTGTTATCAACAAAATTATCTCCTGGAAAAATCGTCATTCTAACAAATACCTCCCGGGCATCATCAACCTTGCCAACTTTGAAAAATCGATCGATGACGGTATCAAAGCAACTCGATTTGGCTCACAGCCAATTGAATGACATTGCCTTGAGTATGTTGGTGCAGTGGGCACCTAAGTCGAACCTATGTTTTGATTAATCCAAATCTAACTTGAACCTAAATCCACTTAATCAAACTTAATTGAAAATCATCTCAACAGAGTACATCACGAGCTTCAACAACTTTGTGTGCTTTACACCAGCCCTCAGCCAACACACCATAAGTAAAAACATTTGACTCATAAAATATCATTACCTCAGTACCAATAAAATTGTCACCCGGTATGAGGTCTTCAATATCGACACTATCTTTGTAATCATTCTGATTGCCTACTCCACTTGCCTATGCAATGGCAAGCCTAGGAGTTCATCCGAAAATACATCCAAATGCTCTCGGATTATACGTGCATTCGAGAGACATACCATACCATAATCTCACAATTTAACCATCTGTAAGGTTTTGTCTACCATAAAGGTATGTCTATCAAAGTCTAAGGGCATCCCTTGACTTCTTAATTATTAGTCAACATCTCACCCGACGGTAGAGATACCACCGACCCACAAGTCAATGTATAGTAACCCTTCTAATCCGAACTAAGAATGTTCTAGTCAAAGATACCTGTAAACTATAAGTATCTCTCAATATATTAACCCAGAGGGTAAACTAAAGTAATACCCTGAATGATCAACTATCTATCGATCTGATCCCAAGGCTCCACGCAGGTCTCGACCTTTCTCCGAAGAGAACGGAATCAGATCCAACAGTCCACGACAAAGCGAACACATTTCTGCGACGAATGACCCAAGGATTTTCCTGGATCGTCTGGTCCCCTCACTTAATCCTACGAGCTACAACTGTAGAATACAGAATAGATACGACCATCGTCGTATACTCTCTCCTTTGTACAAAGTCAATCCACGTCTAGGGGATAACAATTGTTGTCTGCATGAGTCTTCCATGATCGAAAAGTAGCTCGTGGCCTATGACTCCGATCTTGCTCCTTTTATCCATCATTTGGAGGCTTCTGATTCTAATAATTGACCTACAATATCTGCTTATCGGTCTCCAACTCTTAAACACTTCTACGGAGTCATTTCTAAACTCATGACTCGATCCAATGTCTTCCGACAGGATCTGATAAAAGATCCAAACCTCCTAGTCCAAATGTAAGCCAATAAACCATGGGTGACTTAAAACATCCATTCACATTCTTGAGTTATTAGGTGGTCGTAACCTCTGCAAGTCTCACGACTCTACACGGTACACCATTACCAAACGATCCACCTATTTGAAACTCAAGAATTTCCTGACAATGAGTCAAAGGAATAACACGGGGAAAATACCCTCTCACAACATCACTACACCATGACCTAGTGATGTACGATACCCTGAAGATTATTTCCCTGCATCTTCCACCAAGTACCAGCTTAATCCCGATAATGGTATGCAACTAGCTCCACTTTCTCTGTATAATACGAGTTAAGTACTCAAAAATACCTTCAAGGTTATACAACCCAGCATGGACCACTCAGGAATCAAAATTCCTATGAAACACCGTAACCTAACCCTTTGCCATTATCCAATAGGTAATGATCTGACTCGCATAATTAGTGAAAATCTCTAAGACTGTAGTCTTTGATTTCCATAAGAAATGCGATGACTTGACCCTTGCTTTCCGACTCGGTATCAGTCGGCTCTCAAAGGAAATTTACCTTTTCGACACAGGTTCAAGACTCACAGACTTAACAGTTCATGCATGTGGTCAACTCAAACTACGATTACGAATAGTAACCAACACACTAAATGTTATTTCCTGTTATAACCACTAAACGCATAACCAACCTAACCGGGAGTATAAACACTAACGACAACTCCGACTGGTCGCCTTGGTGGGCGACCCCTACTAAGAGTCTCCACATGTGTCATAACTCTGTAAACCTTTCTGGCAACTCCATCGCCAGAGATCTCAATGTCCTCTTGCGTGGCTGCACTGCACCACGTCTCGACGTGAGAGCACGCCCACCTCATTTCATATCCAAGTATTACTACAGATAGACAATTATAACAAATCAATAATTTCACCTGTTAGCCATCTAGAGATGTCCTATCACCGCCAAGTCCCCCAATATGATCTTGTCGAAATATGACTCCAAAATGTCCGAAAATGCCAAATCGACCGAAATTCGTAAAACCCAAAAATGCTTAGGTTGACCTGCCAAATGTGGCGAACTCCGAAAACCCAAAAACAACCCTTAAGAACTCAAAAACCTAAGTGCTCTGATACCAAATAAATTATCACACCCCGAGAGGGGGTATTTGTCCGACAAAAATCGAATAGCACCTCCCCTGTACTGCGGACAATTGAAACCTGCATACACGACCCACTATACATCGGCCAACATAGTCGGAACATACCACACCACAATATATATAATATACGGGCCTCAGGCCAACAACCAAAATAAATAAGGAATCCACAACTTCTAGACTCACCTCTTCTGCCATCTGAGCAGGAATACACAACCACACATAACCATAACCAATCGAATAAAAGTCCATAAATACATATCAAGTACCGCCAAAATAACCACGAGTATAAAATACTACAAGTTTAAAACATAGAGTACTAGCGGTAAAAATATGAAAGCGTGAAATCAAAAATACGAAGGCGTTAGATTAGGGGACTGGCGACTAGACCCTCCGGAAGGCTTCATCCTGAAATAGAATAGGTATTAACGGTGTGAGTAAAACTCAGCGGATATCTAATAGTCATGCATAATAAACTATAAGTAGCAATAATAATCATGCCAGTATAGTCTCCTGATCAATAATAGGAAATGCAAGGAAGAAATGCGGAAAGACTGTACTTACCTGAATCTCCTATCCTGACATAGGAGTGTAAGCCATACTAGTAGAAGTAAGGTCGTCAGACCAAATACATGATGTATCATGTATGCATGTCAATCATATGCAACAACCAAGGCAGCAACCAAAATGCAACAAACACAAACAAATGCAATCCATGCATTATGCATGCGATGCAAATGACATGGTCACCCCTAATGCCAGTCAGCCGCCTCACATGCGATGGTGAGGCCGAGTGGGTAGGGCTATGTCAACTGTGCACTTTGCCATCACTACTCCTGAGTGACTGAGTGGACAGGATGCTGTCGGAGTACACCTATCCTCCTACCCCAAATAGAGTGGGGAAGTAAAGCTCTCATGTCTCGGTGTCATAAACCAAAGGAGGGATCCCTGCCCGCTACCACGCTACCTCACCGCTACCCATGATCGGACCAGCGGAGCCTGACAGAGCTACTGCACACACCCTCCTGATGTACCACTAACCCATGAGTGGCTGTGTGTACAGATCTTGTAACTGGCTGCGGGCTCAACTACAAAGGAACCGCCGACTAGCCAGCATGCAATCATGCAAGATGGTGCATGACACTAAAGCATGTAACACCAACCAATATACGTCTCCAAATAATATGTACAAAAAGAAATGAGTACATATCGATAACCTAGGTATACAGGGAAAGTATATCTAAAATCAAGTCAAGTGTATGTCACAACTCCTAAAATAAGTACACATGGCAAGTATCAAGATAAATGAGCACCAATAAAATAAGCATATGAAAAGACTACAACATGTACTAGGTAGCGACATACCAGGGCAGTTAGAAGCATAGAAATCTATTACTAGCTATAGTAAACAACGCACAACAATATGACAATATCTAAAAGAAGATAAGTCAAAGATATCCGCCTGTTATAATGCTCGTAATAATGAAATTTTCACGCCTGCGGACCTGTCTCATGATCGAAACCTGCATATAACAGACATTATGATTAAGTGCAAGCATATCACAAATGATCGAATCGAATCCTATATCGACTTCGTATCCCGATCAACTAGATTGATCTAGTTATCCCATTAACCTAATCAATCCTCCATATTAATCCCTATCATCCATTCACAACTCATGCACATCTTGTAATGGCTAGAGGGGGGTGAATAGCCTTTTTTCGTTTCTACAAGTAAGTTAGCGGAAGCAATACAAATACAAAAATGAATACGAATAAGAAATACGAAACCAAATGCTAACACCCGATGTACGTGGTTCGGAGATGACACTCCTACTCCACGGCAATCTGTAAGGTGGATTAGTCCTAGCCAAGCTTCACTATATTCTCCTTTGGATAAACCAAGGTGGAGAAACCTTTCTTACAATGCTCTCCTCTTCCTTTACAATGATGGATGATTAAGAACTAGAGAAGAGGAGATTTTGAATTGCTAAAACACTTGGGAAAGCTTGGTGAGCACGAGGGTGTAGTTAGGAATAAGAGCACTAGCTTCACCAAGCTCCCCAAGGCCCCTTTTTATAGAAGAGGGGCTGTTTTTCCCGTTGGGCCTCAATCAGTCGACTGATGCTTACCATCAGTCGACTGTCGCCGAAGCCAACGACTTCTGAACCAAGATCTCCGCGGAGATTCATAGCCGTAATTTCCAACGGCCAGGTGATCAGTCGACTGATCCCTCCATTGATCGTGATGGAGTGATCGATCAGTGATCAATGCGAATGAGTGGGTCGATTCGTGGCGATTTTCTTCTTGTTCGATCATTGCGCCCTTAGCGATCGCAAACATCATCGATCGCGCTCGACCAAGGCGTCCGATGATGGCCGTGTACGACTCGACCGAACGCCGATCGGCCGATCGATACATCGATCGGCCGATCGATACTCATCAAGTATGAGTAATTCACACTTGATTTTACACCCTAGACCTAGGCTCAACCTTCTAGCTCCTCATTAAGCCTTACGCCTTCAGGATCCCTCCGAGTTCGCGACTTGTTCATCCTTTGCGCTTTGCTTCCAAGAGCTTCCTTCGGTTTCGTCATGTCTTGGGTTGGCAAATGCTTGGACTTTACGCCGCCAAGACTACAAGCTTGGACTTATGCTGCCAAGACCTTACTTTGGACTTCCTTTGCCAAGATCATACTTGGACTTCCTTTGCCAAGGTTCACTTGGACTTTACGCTGCCAAGACTACAAGGTTGGTCTTATGCTGCCAAGTCCATCCCTTGGACTTCCCTTGCCAAGATCATACTTGGACTTCCTTTGCCAAGGTTCACTTGGACTTTACGCTGCCAAGACTACAAGTTTGGTCTTATGCTGCCAAGTTTATCCCTTGGACTTTCCTTGCCAAGATCATACTTGGACTTCTCTTTTACCAAGTCTTCATCCTTGGATTTCCCTGTCACTTAAAACATATTCGCAATTAGATCACAAGATATTGCCTAACTTAGATGATTATCCAAACATCAAAACATATAAATGCTTGGAGCATTGTTGCATCAACAATCTCCCCCTTTTTGATGTTTGACAATCATTTAAGTTAGGTCTTTAAAGATACACACATAATCATATTTTCAATATGAATTATAACTTAAACACTCCTTCTCCCCCTTTGACATACATCAAAAAGAGAAGGATTCAAACATGAAAGAAATAATGTGTTGGATCTTGGACTAAGGTATGAGATTGAAATTAAGTTCCCCCTTAATCCAAGATATGCTTTATAATGTGTAAATAATATTTGAAGCAAAGCATAATCAAAAATTCAAAAGTTAAGTCCTAACTTTGCACCAATAATGATTTTGGGGATGAAAGAAAAAAAAAATACAATCTATGAAACTCCCCCTAAAATACTCCATTAATCAGTCCTAAAACTTTATGTATACGCAATATTATCATACTATAATTTTAGGACATCAAAGATACACTAAATACCAAAACATGGAACTGTTTATCCAAAAATACAGTGTATCAGTCGACTGGTTTCTGAACCAGTCGACTGATACGTCTGAAATCGAAATTTCAGCCTTTTCAGCTCAACTTCAGAAATGCATTAGAAATTCTAGAAACCTTGAAAAATCACGAAATTTTGTGTACACATTTCTGAGATCATACTTTATTAAGGAAAAATAGTTTTAAAAATATATGTTCTCCAGATTTCCATATTAACACAAACTTGGAACCTAACAAAAGTTCTAAAGATTTTGCACACTTTGTATCACTTTTGTGTTCCACTTGAAAATTGTTTTTCAAAATATAATGAATATAGTTTAAAATATATATGATTTGTAATTTCCAACCATGTTCTTAGAGCTATGTATCCATTACTTGAATACAAGCCTTCCCAATGATTGGTCCATAAGGTATTTATGTCTCTAGGTGTGTCATTGGCTCATAGTAATGCATCATAACAAGCATGATGAGCCAAGTACACCTTCCCTATCATCTCACATGTTTCTAAGTGTCTCAATACAAATATCAAGGTTTCTTAAGGCTTTTGTGAGATGTATCAAGGTATAATGCCAACATATAAATATAGGATCATGCATACCTAGAATTTTACTCTACAAAGCACATACCAAGCTCTCTCCTTAATAATGAAAATTCGGTTTCGGGAAGAGCTTTAGTGAAGATATCGACAAGGTTGGACTTAGATTCTACATAATTTAGTTCAATATCCCCTCTTGCCACATGATCTCTTATGAAGTGATGTTTCACTTCAATGTGCTTGGTCCTAGAGTGATGTACCAGATTTTTGGTCAAGTTGATGGTACTCACATTATCACAATAAACTTTAATGTTAGAGTAGTGTAGCTCATAGTCCACAAGAGTATGTCTCATCCAAAGTAATTGAGCTACACAACCACCCATAGCCACATATTAGGCTTCGGTGGTTGATAACACAACACAATGTTGCTTCCTACTACTCCAACTAACTAGGGAGGACCCAAGTGTTGGTGCAATCGACCCAGGTCACGATTGACTAGGACTTGAGTTTGACTCGAGTGATGTTTTGATGTTTGACAAAGTGGTTTGACATTGATGTTGGTTAATATGTTGGGGAGATTGTTTATACAATCGATCCAGGTTATAATTGACTAGACTCGAGTTTGACTCGAGGGAGACTTTGATGGTTGACTGGGGTTGACTATGTGATTATGGGAAAGTCCAAGCATGGGTCTTGGCAAGGTAAAGTCCAAGTCATTGGTACTTGGCATGGAAAGTCCAAGTGGGACACTTGGCAATTGGGAAGGTCCAAGTCTTGTGTACTTGGCATGAGAAGTCCAAGCATGGGTCTTGGCAAATGAGAAGTCCAAGCATGGGTCTTAGCATGGAAAGTCCAACATGGGTTGGCAAGGGAAAGTCCAAGCATGGGTCTTGGCATGGAAAGTCCAACATGGGTTGGCAAGGGAAAGTCCAAGCTTGAGTCTTGGCATTTGGAAGTCCAAGGGGATTGATATTGGCAGCGTAAAGTCCAAGCGGAGTCTTGGCGGCGTAAGTCCAATATGCCTTGGCGGTGTAGACACCGTTAGCATGACATAGCCGAGGGAAGCACCTGGAGGCTAGCGCGATGGATGAACAAGTCATGGATGACTTGGAGGGATCCGAGAGGCATGAGGCTGATGGAGGTGGCTAGAAGGCTTAGGTCTAGGCTAAGGGTGGTCTAGCAAGTATGGGGGCACCATATTTGGGTTTAAACCTCATGTTTGAGGTTGGCAATCGACTGACATTATGGCCGGTTCGACTGCCGTGAGTCGACTTGAGTTCGACCGGTTTGGCTGAAAAACTGCTCGGGCGATCATTGCTCATTGGAGCGATCGGTGATCGGCAGTGATCGCCAAGGGACGACAGTCGACTGCTAGTTCAGCCGCGAGCACAAAATGCTCCGTAGCCGACTGGGCAGTCGACTACGCGGCTAGCAGTCGACTGCCAAGAGATCCGTTGGAGTTTTTCCAGCGTGGATCGAGCCATTGTCTCACGACAACAATGGCATCAGTCGACTGGTGACTTATGGCAGTCGACTGATGGGCAGAAATCCAGGTCGCGTGCAAGGATAAAAGGAGCTCGACGGGAGGGTTTTTGCAACTGATCTTCTTGGGCGTTTTGAAGCAATTTGCTGCTGCAAATCAGGGCTTTCAAGTGCTAGTCCAAGGCAATCATCAAGCAAGCTTCTAAAGAGTTTTTGTAAAGTATTCTTTACTTCTCTTGTTGTATTTCCTCTTATATTTGCTTGTTGTATTTAGATTATTGTTGTAATCTTATTGTAAGAGGTTTCTCCACCTCCGACTTGTGTCGAGAAGGAGTATTTATCATAGTGGTGTGTGATTGGCATCGCTAGGGTTCGTACGAACCCAATCCGTGGAGTAGGAACCGTTTCAGTTCCGAACCACGTTATATCTTTGTGTTTGCGTGTTGTGTGTTTCGTTATCATTATTATTCTTGTTATTCCGCTGCATACTAACGAAATTGTAGACAAGCACGTGAACGATTTCCATCTATGTACGGTCAACGCTATTCACCCCCCCCTCTAGCGGCCTCAAATCTCCAACAATTGTTATCAGAGCCCGGGGCTCTTCTACGGACTAACCGCCGGGAGCTAGGATAAAGAAGCTAGAGGGTGAAGATGGAAGAACAATTGGGATGGAATATTAACACACCAATCCCTTACTCCTTCTATGGACAAGAAGGGTTTAAGCAATGGAAGTCAAGAATTGAAGACTTCCTAATGATGAGGGACTTCGAAGAATGGTCTATCTTAATGGAAGGATATAGCTATCCAAGAGGACCAAAAGGTGGATTCCTCAAGAAAAAGAGATGGACCGAAGAGCAAGTCCAAGCCTTCAAAAAGAATGAGAAGGTAATAAAGTTGTTAATTGATTTAATACCTAACAATATCTTGTGTATGTTAGGTAATTATGTAGATGCAAACGAGCTATGGAGTCAAGTGGCCAAGCTCCATGAAAGCCCATCAATGGTCCAAGAGGAAGAGACCGAAGAGGCTAATGCATCACCCTCACAAGGAAGTGAGGACTTGGAGGTTGAGAGATCATCAACATCCAAAGAGGAAGAGGAAGTAGAATCGGAAGTTGAAAGGGAGTCAATTTTCGGGTTGGTGGAGGAAGTGGAGGAAGCATCCACTTATAGGATTGAGGAGGAGATTAGAGTTTCCTCAACACCGGAGCATCAAGAAGAAGCTTCTACATCCAGTCAAGATGAAGAAGTGTCAATTCCGAACTCCACCACTAACCTAGGTAACTCAAACACTCAAATTTCAAATAAAAATAATATTATGTGTTTTAAGTGTAGGGAATTTGGGCACTATAAGAGCAAGTGCCCAAAGAAGATTAGGAAAGCTCCACCGGCACCAAAAGTCAAGGATGCCGGTTCCCCAACACCTAAAGGCAAGGAGCACATCATATGCTTCAAGTGCAATTCAAAGGGGCATTATCGGAGTCAATGCCATAGGGGGAAGAAGAAGGTGTTAGGGCAATCTCTTGCCGTAATATGGTTTTGATGGTGTGGCAAAGGGTTTAAGTTAGTTTGATATGTTGATTTGATATGTGCGTTGAAGTCGTGCAGGACTTAGTAATTCGCACATGGAGCCATGGCAAGTTTCACATCTCATGACTCGTGCCTTGAGTCGGTGAAGGATAGCTTTGCGGAAGCCGTGCGCTTGGAGCATCCGAGGGACCGCCAGACGAGAAGCTTGGAGTGAAGCCGGAGGAAGTAGACTTCGAGGCAAGAGACACGAAGGAGCATTACAGAGCCGTGCGCCTGATGCTGCCGAGGGACGTGGCCAAGAACGAAGAGAACTTCGAAGGCGAGGGACTCCGAGAGATGAGAGTGAGCGATTGTAACCCGGGGAGGGGTAGCTCTTAGGTGAAACTTGGCCATTTGGCCAAGTGTCGGATGGGTGTTCGCCATGTCATGGCGGCGACTTCTCTAGTCGAGTGAGCGGTATCCGATTGATGGTTTATCCGATCTATTGCCATGAATGGCGGTCATCGCAGAGGATATCGCGGGCGCGAGTTGGCTCGTGGCCAGAGCCGATCGATCGACTACGGAGGCGAGAATGATCGGGTGAGGTCCGGAATGATCGGCCAGCAGCGTTGACTACAACGGTCGGGATCCGACATGTTCGGAGGCCGTTGTAGTGACGGCAGTCGACTGCCAAGGGCGGCAGTCGACTGGTGGCGGCCAACAGGAAGAAATCAGCCCTCTCTATAAAAACAGAGGGTGTGAGCCTTTGGGAGGCTAATGCTTATACTCCAAGTGATCTTCCTAGTGCCCCACAAGCTCTAAACTCTTCTTACTTGCTTTTACTCCATTCTATTTGTAAGAAGAGTGATCTTGATTGTAAAGGTTACCTCCACCTAGTTTGGTGCAAAGGAGAGACCATTTAGTGGATTGGTTTAGCGGAGTGATTCACCGAGGACGAATCGGGGACCGTGGATTAGCGGCATAGCCGTGAACCACGTTACATCCTTTGTTAGCATTTGTATTTTCGTTTATCGCTTTGTCTTTATTTTTTATGCTTCCGCTTGCGCTAACGATTGTGTAGACGAGCAAACGAACGAGAAAATTTCGACATCCATCGAACGAGGGCTATTCACCCCCCTCTAGCCGGCCGTATCGATCCCCTACAAGTGGTATCAGAGCAAGGTTGCTTGTCACCGGACTAACCACCGCAACAAGCTCTACATCAAAAATGGCCGGCTCAAACATCCACCCACCGAAGTTCGACGACGAATTCTCTTGGTGGAAAAAGAGAATGGAGGTATTCTTCGAGACCGATTTTGATATTATGCTTATAATGGAAAATGGTTTCGAGTTGCCTAGGGATGAAAGGGGTGACCCAATTGAAAAATCACGTTGGACTAAGAAGCAAAGAGAGGAGCACCTTGCAAACTCAAAGGCAAAACATCATCTTCTCAATGTGCTCCCTCAACAAGAGATCAACCGGATCGGAGAGTGTGCCGGCGCCAAAGAGATGTGGGAAAAGCTTGTAGAACTCCATGAAGCCACATCCGAGGCCAAGCTAGCTAGGAGAGACCTCCTCCGCTCCCAACTCTCAAACATCAAATTAGAAAAGGGAGAAAAGATAACTTCCCTACATTCTAGATTTAAAGAAATATTAATTAGGCTAACAAGGGTAGGAGAAAAGCTCTCCAACCGGGATATGGTAATGAAGGTCATAGATTCCTTTCCCCGGTCCTCAAGATGGAGCTCCATGGTGGATTTGTTTTACATCTCCAAGAACTTGGAAGTAAGTACCTTGGAGGAATTTTTCTCAACAATGGAGCTCCACGAAACTAGGCTTGAAGGAATACAAGAAGAGCCTAGAAGTCAACCCTCAAGAGGAGTAGCTTTGATAGCAAACAAGGGGAAGAAGAAGATGGAAATCCCCTCCTCCTCCGATGACGAAGCGTCTTCCTCCTCCTCCATGGATAGCACCGAAGAAGCCTATATGGTAAGGAGGGTAAGACGTGCATTTAAGAATTTTAGATTTGATAAATCTCATGATAGGAATAGAAGACCAAGGGGGAAGGTCATATGCTACAATTGCCAAGGAGAGGGGCACATAAGGGACAATTGTCCTCTCCTAAACAAGAGCAAGGAAGAGAGGAAAAAGAAAGAAGAAAAGAAGAAGAAAAAGGGGAGCAAGAAAATGAAGGAAGAGGAGAAGAAGACAAAGGAAAAGAGAAAGGCTAAAGCTCTCAAGGCAAGGACTTGGGATGATCCATCCTCATCCTCCTCATCATCATCGGATGAGGAGAATGCCTTTGTCACCAATTTGGCCTTGATGGCCTTTTATGACTTGGATTGTTCTTCATCCGATAATGAAGGATCAAGTTCAAGTGGGGAGAGCTCAAGTGAAGGGAGAGTTTCTACATCTGAAGAAGAAGAGGACATGGAAACTATGGTAACGAAAGCCTCTCCTAAGAAAATAGTTTCCATAATTTCTAGTTTAACTAAGGACTTATTTGGAATGAAAAAGAAAAATAAAAGCATGCTTAATCAAATTAAGGCATTGGAAAATAAGCTAGAAAATGCATGCTTAAATGATAATATTTCTTCTAGCTTAAATGATGCATGTTCACATGATTATATTCCTTTGAATGTTAATGATGCATGCATAGAGGAAAATAGGGCTTTAAGGGAAAAGGTAGACTATTTGACAAAAGCCCTAGAAAAATTCACAATTGGCTCCAACACATTGAACATGATCTTAGGGAGCCAAAGAGCTAGTTTTAACAAAAAGGGCCTAGGCTACAAGGAAAAGAAAAATGAAAAGGCCTACAAATGCCTTATAGCTAGGGGACAAGATAAGAAGAAAGTAATAGCTAGGAAATGGATCCCCAAGGAATACTTAGTGAACCCAATAGGAAAGAACTTATTTTGGGTTCCAAAATCCATCCTTAAGGGTTAGGAAAACCCTAGGGTAGTCAACCATATAGAATTAACCTATATCATATTTTGGTTGACTTAGGATGGCGGGACAATATTTTTAGAATAGTGTTGGGTGATGATAACGTGCCCATAAATAGATAATAATGCTTAAATCATGATAATTAATGTAATTGCTATGTATGTTTGAAATCATGATTTATGATTTTAATATTTGGCACGTAATCATGAGAAATAGGGTTGAATCATGTTTTAGGTGATACTTTGCTTATTATCATCATATAATACCTAATGCATGACTATTATTTGATGAATACATGTATTTCATGATCATAATGTAGAATTCATTCCTATATGCCTTTATGATCATGATGATTATTAGGTTGATACTTAACCTTGATAGAATTGCATGAATATATTGGTTAAGTATACACAAATACCCCCTAGGATGCATCTCACATTCACTATAGGCTAACTTGATTGCAAACTTAGCATGGGTGAGATGTTAGGATGATACAAATGTCCACTAATGCCTATGGCATTTAGATGGTCATTTAAAGTATCAACATAGCAATAATAGACCAATCATGGGGAAGACTTATGTTTAATTCATAGACATATTGCCCAAAGATCATGGTTGGATATTTCATATGTTTTCAAAACAATTTCTTACTTTAAAATACATGCATTCATATTTTGAAACAATTGGATGCAAGACTAGGTGTTAAAATGGATACTCTTATGATCAAAAACCTAGTAGTTTTTAAAGCTTATGGATTTTTGGCAAATACGTGGAAATATAATGATTTTTCATGAAAACTTATTTTTCACTGATAGATATACTTAAAAGAAATGTGTTCCCCAAATTTCATGATTTTTCGAAATTTTTGGAATTTTTAACGCATTTCTGAAATTCACCCAATCAAATCTCGAATTGTACGGTGCAGTCAATGACCGTAGTCCGAACCAATGATCGATTTTAATTCAACTTGTGGTATTTTCTTTCTATTAGACTTGATGCCATGTGCTTTTAACTTAGTGTTAATCTTTTTGATGGTGTCAAAGGGGGAGAAATAATTATGTTTAAGTTAATTATTTTAGGGGGAGAAATATATGATAGTGGAGAAAATTTGCATAGAGAGTTTCATGGATTAAGGGGGAGTTGCATGTTGCTATATCATGTTTATCTTTACATGCTTTCTTACCTTAGAATTTATATCAAATGTTTTTACCTAACTTAAACGGATTGCCACACATCAAAAAGGGGGAGATTGTTAGGGCAATCTCTTGTCGTAATATGGTTTTGATGGTGTGGCAAAGGGTTTAAGTTAGTTTGATATGTTGATTTGATATGTGCGTTGAAGTCGTGCAGGACTTAGTAATTCGCACATGGAGCCGTGGCAAGTTTCACATCTCATGACTCATGCCTTGAGTCGGTGAAGGATAGCTTTGCGGAAGCCGTGCACTTAGAGCATCCGAGGGACCGCCAGACGAGAAGCTTGGAGTGAAGCCGGAGGAAGTAGACTTCGAGGCAAGAGACGCGAAGGAGCATTGCAAAGTCGTGCGCCTGATGCTGCCGAGGGACGTGGCCGAGAACGAAGAGAACTTCGAAGGCGAGGGACTCCGAGAGATGAGAGTGAGTGATTGTAACCCGGGGAGGGGTAGCTCTTAGGTGAAACTTGGCCATTTGGCCAAGTGTCGGATGGGTTTTCCCGACACCAGTCGACTGCCATGTCATGGCAATGATCGCTTCCGAGTCGAGTGAGTTCGACTAGTATCCGACTGATGGGTTTAGCCGAGCCGATCATGCGGAATGACAATGATCGCTGAGGATATTGCAGCATTATCGCCGTGAGCCGATCGGGCAACGATTGATGAGGTAGCGCGATCGGTGAGGTCCAAAGAATGATCGCTAAGAGTTGACTACAAAAGAAATCAGCCTAGCCTTTGGGAGGCTAATGCTTATGCTCCAAGTGAACTTCCTAGTGCCCCACAAGCTCTAAACTCTTCTTACTTGCTTTTACTCCATTCTATTTGTAAGAAGAGTGATCTTGATTGTAAAGGTTACCTCCACCTAGCTTGGTGCAAAGGAGAGACCATTTAGTGGATTGGTTTAGCGGAGTGATTCACCGAGGACGAATCGGGGACCGTGGATTAGCGGCGTAGCCGTGAACCACGTTACATCCTTTGTTAGCGTTTGTATTTTCGTTTATCGCTTTGTCTTTATTGTTTATGCTTCCGCTTACGCTAACGATTGTGTAGATGAGCAAACGAACGAGAAAATTCCGACATCCATCGAATGAGGGATATTCACCCCCCTCTAGTCGGCCGTACCGATCCCCTACAGAAGGGGCAAGGAGGAGCATCACAAGTAGGGGGTGCTTCTATAGCTAACCCTAAGGTATATTTTAATAATGCACCTTCAAAATTTAAAAGTCAAAAGCATGCTAGAAATTTTAATTCTCTTGCAATTCACCATGAAAAGCATGCTAGAGATAAATATATTTGTTTAGGAGCTAAAAGCGTTAACTTCAAAAGTAGGGAGAAATTTGGGACTAATGTCCCTAAAAACAGCTTATTTAAGGACAAACCTAGGTCAAATAACTCAAGATCAATTTTACCTAGGGAGACAATTAGAAAGGTGCAAAAGCACCTAGGTCTAAACCCTAAATGGACTAGGCATATGCCTAGGAAGTCCAATGCCCAAGATTTAAATCAAAATTCTAAAATTGGGCAATTAGAAAAGGAAAATCAAGTCTTGAGGTCAAGGCTTGAAAAACTTGAAAAGACCCTAAATAAGATACAAAATCAATTTAAAGGGTCTAGTGGTCAAAGTCAAAGGTCCAAGAGTCAAAAGTCAACTAAGGACAAGCAAGGTTTGGGTCACAAACCTAAGCCCAAGGTGACTTACCATAGTGTTTCATTAGATTATGGAACACTGACTAGGTCTAGGAAGACCAAGGTCAATAGGGAGGTTATCCCTAGAGTTGACCAAAGGGTGTGCCTAGTGGCTAGGGTTTCTAGGAAACCTAGGGTGGCCACTAAGAAGGTTGCAAGGGGAGTTACCCCTAGAGTCAACCTAGGTAAGACCCAAATGACCAAGGCTAACAAGACTAGGAGGGTCATTAGGAAGGTATCTAGGGAGGTTATCCCTAAGGAATACCTAATTAACCCTAGGAGCTCAAATCGGTTTTGGGTTCCTAAGAGCGTGATTGATTCATGTTAGGTGGGTTTAGGATGTGCCAACCTTGAGTGGATGGGTAGTTAACTCAACCATGATAAAGGTGGCATTTTAGGTTATTTTCAAGGTTATGGATACCTTGGAAATAGGGTTGAATTATAATCCTAAAATATTTTAGGATGTGCCAATATTAGTTATGAAGTTTGATAAAATGATCAAATTGGCACAATTAGGGTTTAGAGTGTTAGTGTGCTATTTTGGGCTTTTGGCACACTAGGGAGATTAATGATAATATGGAAAAATATATCTAACCATATCAAATGGCAATTAATATTAAAATTTAGGTATTATTATACCTATATATTTTATATGTCATGCTTTGATTGCCATATGTCATGTCATGACATCATGCCAAGTTCTATGATTTTATATGTCATGTTCATGTTTAGGATTAAGGTTTCAAATGTCATGTGTTTTTAGATTTCATCTTATGCCATGACATCATGATTATGATCATATGCTTATTTATAACATTTCTAATGCCATAAGCATTCATGCATTTAAGACAATTTGGTTGAAATTGAATTAAGAACTATGGCATGACTTGAAGTCCCATTTATAAGGGAATCAAGTAGGGTTGCCTAGGAAATGCATGAAAACCTAGATTAGGATGAACAAAACCCACATCTCACATTAAATTGATATGTATGTGTATTTATACACCTTAGATACATGTGAGATGCTAGGATATGAGTTAAGTTCAAGGTGCATAGTTTTTGCATCTAGATGAACTAAAACTCATCTAATTTCAAATGTGGATCTTTGGGAGAGCATGTGTACAAGTCATGTACATAGAGCCCAAGGAATATGATCCAAAATAAGGTTTTGAAAACATTTTAAAATCATTTTGAAAAACCTTGGTGAAGTCTATTTTTTGATAGCAATCACCATTGATAGAGTTGATACAAAATAGGGCCAAAACATTGAAAATTTCAATGGTTTTGAGTTTTGTATCAAACTCACTATTTTATGGGTAAAATAATTTTCAAATATTTTTCACCCATTGTGTGTGTCATAAGTATTATACGTATGAATTTTCATGATTTTTCAAATTACGTATAATTATTTATGAATTTCCAAAATTCATTTCTGATAGCTGAAAATCGAGATTTTCAGTTATCAGTCGACTGCCCTGTGTGGCAGTCGACTGATGTGAGTGGCAGTCGACTGATTACTGTCAGGAGTCGACTGTCAGGTCTGATTTCGGGTTAACAAGGTTTGTTTAGCCCGTGTTCAGCTATGGAAAAGGTTCCTAATCACTCCTAACCCTAGGATATGCTTTAGGAAGCATTATAAAGGGTGAAAATCCATTGGATATGGATTAGGAGCTGTGTTAGGTCAAAGTATCAAATTTAGGGTGAGTGAAAGTTCTATGTTGAACTTAGAACCTTAATTTTGATGGTTTAGAGTTCCTATTGGCTTAGGGGCTTCCCAAGGACATTGTTGGTGCAATGGTCAAGGGGGAGCAAGCTTTTAGGGGGAGGTATCCATCTTGGGATGATGGATGTGTTTTTCTCCTTGAAGAGGAGAAGTTATTGGGAGAGTATCATCAATTGAAAAAATTGATGGGTTTTTGATACCCAATTTGGAAATTGGGAGAGAGTATAGGATTGTCTCTCTTGAGTGATATGTGAATTATCACTAGGAAGATGGTAGGCATCCTAGGTATTTATTTTTGGATCAAGGGGGAGATTATAAGATCTCATTGGGACATGAGACATTGACCTCCTTGGAGAGAAAACCTTTTTGATGTTAGTCAAAAAGGGGGAGAATGTTTGGGGGAGAACATTTGGAGAGTGTTTACCAATTTGGGATAATTGGTAAGGGATTTGAGTTAGTGGTCTAACTCAAATGATTTGTTTGGTTTTTGTCAAACATCAAAAAGGGGGAGATTGTTGGTGCAATCGGCCCAGGTCACGATTGACCAGGACTCGAGTTTGACTCGAGTGATGTTTTGATGTTTGACAAAGTGGTTTGACATTGATGTCGGTTAATATGTTGGGGAGATTGTTTATACAATCGATCTAGGTTATAATTGACTAGACTCGAGGGAGACTTTGATGGTTGACTGGGGTTGACCATGTCATTATGGGAAAGTCCAAGCATGAGTCTTGGCAAGGTAAAGTCCAAGTCATGGGTACTTGGCATGGAAAGTCCAAGTGGGACACTTGGCAATTGGGAAGGTCCAAGTCTTGTGTACTTGGCATGAGAAGTCCAAGCATGGGTCTTGGCAAATGAGAAGTCCAAGCATGGGTCTTGGCATGGAAAGTCCAACATGGGTTGGCAAGGGAAAGTCCAAGCATGGGTCTTGGCATGGAAAGTCCAACATGGGTTGGCAAGGGAAAGTCCAAGCTTGAGTCTTGGCATTTGGAAGTCCAAGGGGATTGATATTGGCAGCGTAAAGTCCAAGCGGAGTCTTGGCGGCGTAAGTCCAATGTGCCTTGGTGGTGTAGACACCGTTAGCATGACATAGCCGAGGGAAGCACCTGGAGGCTAGCGCAATGGATGAACAAGTCATGGATGACTTGGAGGGATCCGAGAGGCGTGAGGCTGATGGAGGTGTCTAGAAGGCTTAGGTCTAGGCTAAGGGTGGTCTAGCAAGTATGGGGGCACCATATTTGGGTTTAAACCTCATGTTTGAGGTTGGCAGTCGACTGGCATTATGGCCGGTTCGACTGCCGTGAGTCGACTTGAGTTCGACTGACAGTTTGGAGCTGAAAAACTGCTCTGGCAGTCGACTGCTCATTGGGCGATCAGCGATCAGCGCTAGTGTCGGCAATGATCGGCGCCAAGGGCAGCGATCGCTAGTTCCGAGAATGTTTCCATCGTGGATCGAGTCGTTGTCTCACGACAACAGTGGCATCAATCGACTGGTGACTTATGGCAGTCGACTGATGGGCGGAAATCCATGTCACGCACAAGGATAAAAGGAGCTCGACAGGAGGGTTTTTGCAACTGATCTTCTTGGACGTTTTGAAGCGATTTGCTGCTGCAAATCAGGGCTTTCAAGTGCTAGTCCAAGGCAATCATCAAGCAAGCTTCTAAAGAGTTTTTGTAAAGTGTTCTTTACGTCTCTTGTTGTATTTCCTCTTATATTTGCTTGTTGTATTTAGATTATTGTTGTAATCTTATTGTAAGAGGTTTCTCCACCTCTGACTTGTGTCGAGAAGGAGTATTTATCATAGTGGTGTGTGATTGGCATCGCTAGGGTTCGTACGAACCCAATCCGTGGAGTAGGAACCATTTCGGTTCCAAACCACGTTATATCTTTGTGTTTACATGTTGTATGTTTCGTTATCATTATTATTCTTGTTATTCCGCTGCGTACTAACGAAATTGTAGACAAGCACGCGAACGATTTCCATCTACGTACGGTCAATGCTATTCACCCCCCCTCTAGCGGCCTCAAATCTCCAACACCAAGGAATTGACATCCACCACTAGTACTCTTCCTATCCAATTTGCATCCGGCATAATCGGAATCGGTAAAGCCAACCAACTCAAAGGACCTAGTCCTGGGATACCAAAGTCCTACATTTAGAGTGCCTTTAATATATCTTAAAATTCTCTTAACGGCTACTAAATGTGATTCTTTGGCACAAGATTGGTATCTTGCACACATACCTACCGCAAATAAGATATCGGATCTACTAGCGGTTAGGTATAGTAGGCTACCAATCATACTCCTATAAAGTTTAAGATCAATTGATTTACCTTCATGATCACTATCTATTCTAGTGCTAGTGGCCATAGGAGTGGTTACAATTTTGGCATTCTCCAAACCAAATTTCTTGATCATTTCATTTGCATATTTGGTTTGATAAATATGAATACCTTCATTGGTTTGTTTGACTTGTAAACCTAGGAAAAAGGTAAGCTCTCCAACTAAACTCATTTCAAATTCATTTTCCATATTTTTTATAAAGTCTTGAAGAAGATCATCATTTGTTGACCCAAAAATGATATCATCAACATATACTTGGGCTATGAATATATCCTTTAATGTTGACTTTATAAATAAAGTTTGATCTACTTGGCCTCTTCTAAAATCCTTAGAAATTAAGAAAGATGACAATCTTTTATACCATGCCCGGGGAGCTTGTTTTAACCCATATAATGCTTTCCTAAGCTTACATACATGGTTTGGATAATCTATGTTCTCAAATCCGGGTGGTTGCTCTACATATACTTCCTCCTTAATAAAACCATTTAAGAATGCTGATTTAACATCCATTTGGTAAAGTTTAAATCCCATATAAGAAGCATATCCTAAGAGAATTCTAATAGATTCTAACCTAGCAATCGGGGCATAAGTCTCATCATAGTCAAGCCCCTCAACTTGATTAAATCCTCTAGCAACCAACCTAGCCTTATTTCTAGTGATATTTCCTTGGTCATCTAGCTTATTCCTAAAGACCCATCTTGTGGTAATTATGGTGCTATCATTGGGTCTAGGTACTAACTCCCATACTTGACTCCTCTCAAATTTAGCCAATTCATCTTGCATTGCCAAAATCCAATCCGGATCATGTAATGCATCATTGATCGATTTGGGCTCAATTTGTGAAATGAGAGCTACTTGACTAGTAGGGGGTCTATGAAATGACCTAGTTCTTACTCCTTGAGATAGATCTCCTACTACTTGGTCAAGTGGATGATCTTGATGAATTCTTAGGGTTCTAGAAGGGGTTTCAAATTGATCATTGTTATCTTCTACCCTCCTTTCATCATCGGAATCTCCTCTTCCTCCCCCTTGATCATTACCCCTAATGGTAAAATTTTGAAGTTTTTGGGTAATGTCTTGATTATTGTCATTAATATCCTTATCAATGGAGGACTTTCTAGGGTAGGTACTAGTAGTTTCATCAAATTGAACATTGGAGGACTCCTCAATCCCTTGGGTTCTCTTATTGTAGACTTGATACCCTCTACTTGTGGATAAGTATCCAACTAGGATTCCCTCATCTGCTTTGGATTCAAATTTTCCTAAGTTATCCTTCGTGTTTAGAATATAAACTTTACATCCAAAGACTTTGAAATAATTAATTGTGGGAATAGTCCCATTCCATAATTCAAATGGTGTTTTTCCTAAAAACCTATGGATTTGAACCCTATTTTGGATATAGCAAGCGGTATTAACCGCTTTCGCCCACAAGTAGTATTAACCGCTTCCGCCCACAAGTAGCTAGGTAGAGAATATGCATTAAGCATAGTCCTAGCCGCCTCTTGTAGGGCACAATTTCTCCTTTCCACCACCCCATTTTGTTGAAGTGTTTTAGGACAAGAGAACTCATGCTTGTACCCTTGCTCTAAACAAAATTGTGAAAATTTTGAGTTCTCAAATTCACCACCATGATCACTGCGGATCCGGTTGATTTTGAGACTCTTTTCATTTTCAACCCTTTTACTAAATCCTATGATTATTTCTAAGGTATCATCCTTATGTTTCATAAAGTAAACCCAAGTATACCTAGAAAAATCATCTACTATAACCAAACAATATTTGTTACCATTTAAAGATGGAGTACTATGACAATCAAATAAGTTAAGATGCAACAATTCTAATGGTAAAGAGGTATTAGTTAGGGTTTTACCTTTGTGTGATGCTTTTGTTTGTTTTCCTTCTTGGCAGGCATCACACATTTTGTTCTTGACATACTTGATCTTCGGTATCCCTTTGACCAACTCCATCTTGGCTACCTTGGCTTTGTTTTTCATGTTGATGTGCCCCAATCTCCTATGCCATAGCCAACTTTCCTCTTCTTTTGCAACAAAACAATTAGTAGAAATGTTAGAAGCATATGAAAGATCAACATAATAGATTTTTGATTTCCTATATCCAACTAACATGCAATCATTTAATTCCTTGTGCCTAATCATGCATTTAGAGAATTCAAAAGAAACATGATAGTTTGCATCACAAAGTTGACTAACACTTAATAAATTAAATTTCATATTTTCAACTAGTAAAACTTTGTGAATGACAATTTTGGGGGATACCTCAATTGTACCTCTACCTAATATCTTGAGTTTTCCACTATTCCCAAAGGACACCGCTCCCTTCTTCACATACTTAATTGTGGAGAACTTGCTCACATCCCCGGTCATATGTGTTGAGCAACCGCTATCCACAATCCACATACCTTGCTCTCCTACCTAAATCACATGAAAAACACAAGCTTTTGGTACCCAAACATTTGGACCGGTAACATTAAGTAAAAACTTCTTAGGTACCCATGCTTTCTTAACCTTTCCCTTAATGGTTGCTTTCCTATTAATCAATGAAATATAAGCAACTTCTTTTTCTTTTGGCTTATATCCTAAACCGGCCTTGTTGTAAACGGCTCTTTGCCGACTAAGGATCATATCAAGACATTTTGAGCCATTTGAAAATTTTTCTAAACATGCTTTTAGCTCAACAACCTTATCCTTAAGTTTGTCATTCTCTTCCTTAAGCATGCAAGAATCGATATGTGAATGTTTTTCATTCCTAATTGCCTTTAGTTCTACTTTCATGCTCTTAACCTTAGATTTTGACTTATCTAGAGCCTCTTTAAGATAAGCAATTAATTTATAAAGAAGCTTGACTTTGGGAGAGTTCATTACCTCATCGTCACTAGATGACGATTCATCACTTGAGGAGTCTTCTTGGCTTGGCCAGATGTGCGGAGTCTCATCTCCTCATGAGTGTCACATGGCGTGTGATGTGGCAAAGTTCATCATCGGAGGAGGAGTCTTCAACACTTGGTGTGTCCCATGTGGTTTGAGCCACCATGACCTCCTTCTTCTTCTTCTCCTTCTTGTCCTTCTTTTTCTTTTCTTTTTCCTCCTTCTTCTTTAGCTCCAGGCAATTTGGCTTTATGTGCCCCTTCTTGTTGCAAGCATGACAAATCACATTATTATTGAAACTTGAATTACCACTAAACTTACCTTTTGAAGAATGAGACCCCTTCCTTGCTTCTCTACTCTTGAACTCCTTTGATTTCCTATAGAGCTTCTTGACGAAATTTGCCATCTCACTAGATGAGTCTTCATCACTACTTGAATCATGCTCCGATTCGGATGATGATGATGCTTCTTTTCTTTCCTTCTTCTTCTTTTCCTTCTTTTCAACAAATAGAGCTAAACCCTTTTCCTTAGAGGACATGTTAGTTTGCTCATGTAATTCAAACTCACAAAATAATTCATCAATTTTAATTTGAGAGAGATCCCTAGTTACCTTAATGGCATCAACTATAGAAGTCCATAAAGAATTTCTAGGAAATGCTTGAAGAATATACCTTACCAAGTCCCGGTTGTCAACTCGCTCACCTATGATATGAAGTCCGTTCACAATCTCCTTGAACCTTCCATGCATTTGGCTTACGGTTTCATGCATCTTCATTTGGAAGGCTTGAAGTTGTCCAATTAGTAGGTCCTTCTTGGCCCTCTTTGACTCCTTGGAACCTTCATTTAGCTCAATGAGCTTTTCCCATAGCTCCTTGGCGGATTCGAAAGGCCCCACCTTGTTGAGTTGCTCCATGGTAATACCGCATTGAATGGTGAGTACCGCCTTAGCATTTGACTTGAATCGCCTATTCATTTCCCTTGTCCAATCCTTGCTTGGAATAGGGTTTCCTTGTTCATCCATCGGTTCCTCGAAGCCATCTACAATACTATGCCAAATTTCAATATTGCTCATTAGATAATACTTCATCCTACCTTTCCAATATACAAAGTGACTCCCATCGAAGAGTGGTGGCTTGGCGGTGCTATATCCCTCTTGAAGAGCCATTGATGCCTTGGTTGATGGTGAGATCTTCCAAGCTATCTGGGCTCTGATACCACTTGTTAGGACCCTTGTAATGGCTAGAGGGGGTGAATAGCCTTTCTTTGTTTCTACAAGTAAGTTAGTGGAAGCAATACAAATACGAAAACGAATACGAATAAGAAATACGAAACCAAATGCTAACACCCGATGTATGTGGTTCGGAGATGACGCTCCTACTCCACGGCAATCCGTAAGGTGGATTAGTCCTAGCCAAGCTTCACTATATTCTCCTTTGGATGAACCAAGGTGGAGAAACCTTTCTTACAATGCTCTCCTCTTCCTTTACAATGATGGATGATTAAGAACTAGAGAAGAGGAGGTTTTGAATTGCTAAAACACTTGGGAAATCTTGGTGAGCACAAGGGTGTAGTTAGGAATAAGAGCACCAAGCTCCCAAGGCCCCTTTTATAGAAGAGGGCTATTTTCCGTTGGGCCTCGATCGACTGATGCTTACCATCGATCATTGCCGGCCAACGACTTACGAACCAAGATCTGTGGAGATTCGTAGCGCAATTTCAACGGCGGTGATCGATCGGTGATCCCTCCATCACCAACCGATGGAGTGATTAGTCAGTGATCAATGCAGCAATGAGTGGGGCGCATTATGTGGCAATTTTTTCTTGTTCGATCACGCTTGGCAGATCGATCGATATCATCGCCGCCGACCAAGGCGGCCGATGGCCAAGGTTTTACGGCTCGATCGATCACCGACGGGCCGATCGATACATCGTATCGATCGATACTCATCAAGTATGAGTAATTCACACTTGATTTTACACCCTAGACCTAGACTCAACCTTCTAGCTCCTCATTAAGCCTTGCGCCTTCAGGATCCCTCCGAGTTCGCGACTTATTCATCCTTTGCGCTTTGCTTCCAAGAGCTTCCTTCGGTTTCGTCATGTCTTGGGTTGGCAAATGCTTGGACTTTACGCCGCCAAGACTACAAGCTTGGACTTATGCTGCCAAGACCTTACTTTGGACTTCCTTTGCCAAGATCATACTTGGACTTCCTTTACCAAGGTTCACTTGGACTTTACGCTGCCAAGACTACAAGCTTGGTCTTATGCTGCCAAGTCCATCCCTTGGACTTCCCTTGCCAAGATCATACTTGGACTTCCTTTGCCAAGGTTCACTTGGACTTTACGCTGCCAAGACTACAAGCTTGGTCTTATGCTGCCAAGTCTATCCCTTGGACTTCCCTTGCCAAGATCATACTTGGACTTCTCTTTTACCAAGTCTTCATCCTTGGATTTCTCTGTCACTTAAAACATATTCTCAATTAGATCACAAGATATTGCCTAACTTAGATGATTATCCAAACATCAAAACATATAAATGCTTGGAGCATTGTTGCACCAACATTTCACAGCTCATGCACATCCTTCACAATCGTTCACATCCTTAAACGAAACCTCACATCCCTAAACGAAACCTCACAGCCGACTCCATCGACGGTAAACTCCAATCTCAGCCAACTCCATCCCTAAACGAAACCTCATAACCACTCCACACCTCACACAACACACTCACAACCCCTACTCAACTTCACAGCCGACAGATTTAATAGCAACAAGGAACAAAGGAGATGGGTCAAGCTTACCAGCTCGATAAACTTTCCCAAACAACTTGGTTTGTCGGAACACCCAACGCTAGCCATTGCCCTAAACTTTCACGGAAATCCCCTGTTCACCGATCCAAGGTCAACTGCCCAATCACAGATCCAATTCAACCAAAGGAAAGCACAGTAGGGATTTTGATCGGACCTTACCTAGCTCCGACAGAGATCGTAACTTCCGATCAAACACGCTGTAGACGCTGCCTAGCCGCTGCCAGCCACCATCTGCTCCGACAGAAAATGTGGGTTGGAGGAGCTATGCAGTAGGCGGCAAAATCAAGCCCGTGACAGATGGAAAAGGCACACATCGTGTGGAGGGTTGATGAACAGAGCACTCTGTCACCAACGCTCGCTAAAAAGTACAGCTCGCGGTGTGGCTGGCTTGGCCGCCGGCACTAGGACGACATCGATCGGGCAAGGTGACGGCGAATGGCATGGTGAAGGCAGTGCGAGCTCGAGCAATGAAGTTTAGGAAGAAGGACACTGAGCACCTTTGATTGACGGAGGAAGAAGCCGGCGATGGGATGTCGCGCATGGGAGAGGAAGAGAAGAGGTGGCGGTGGCGGATTGAGCTCACGAGAAGGGAGAAGGGCTATGCGTCGAGGAGTTTGCGGCGGAAGAGATCGAGAGGAAAATAGGAAAATATAAACCTAAGGTTTAATATCTAATTAACCCTAGGTATATTAAACCGATTACCCCTTAACTAATATTTCAAACAGGCTTTATCAAAGCCTATTACATCTTTCCCCATAAAATATCATAAGACATCCATTTAAATTTCTAAAAAATATTTAGAAAATTCCAATGGGTATTTTCCAAATTAACCAGCATTATTTTATTTTTTGGTATCTTACACATATAGTAAAAATGTATGCACATGATGCAATCACCTGTGTCACCCCTGATGCCAGCCAAGCCGCCAACATGTCATGTGTGTCGCCCGAGTGGGTAGGACTATGACAACTGTGCACTCTATCGTCACTACACCTATGTGACCGAGTGGATAGGATGCTGACGGAGTATCACCCTCTTACCCCATGTATGTATATGGGGGACATCACCTCGTCTCATGACAAAGGAGGGATCCCTGTCTGCTACCATGTCGCAATACCAATCACCTGAGCGACCACTGTAGAGCCCTAATAGAGCAACTACACACACACCTGAAATACCGCTAACCCATGAGTGGTTGTGTGTGTAGATAATGTGACTGACGATGGACTCAACTACTAAGTAGTATCACCTCCTACCGAGGAGTCGATGATCACCAATCATGCAATAATGCAAGATGGTGCATGTTACTAATGCACAATACACCTATCAATCCATGGCTACCTATAATATGTACCAATAAGATCCCATATCAAACAACCTAAGTACATAAGTCTATGTACACATGCAAGATATACTCATTATTCATTCAATGCCCAGTATGTAAGGTATGTTACTACTCTAGTGCTAATAAATAAATGATAAGTATCCAAGTGATAGAGCATAATATAATAAGCATATGAAACGACTATAACACGTACTAGGTAGTGACATACCAGGGCAGTTAACAAGAATAGAAAACTACTACTAGTTATAGTAAACAATGCACAACAATATGACAATATCTAAAAGAAGATAAGTCAAAGATACCCGCCTTCTATAAAGAATACCAACTATCTTTACGCTCGTGGACCTGTCTTGTGACTGAAACCTGCATATAACATCATTACCATTAAGTTCTAGCACACGACAACATGCTAACTTACTACTATATAGTTTATATATTCACATTCTTTTATTGAATATGAATTAGAAACCCTCAACTTATACATTTAACACCATAATAAAACCCACCATTTTCCAACTAGCAAATATGCTAACCTTTAACATTTGACTCCATACGCCAATTCCTATATTGATAGAATGGTTCACAACCCAACTTAACTCTCTAACCTTTTAAACCACCTTCACAGTTCCATCACAAATCACAAACAGAGCAATCACAACCATCTCAAATAGAACATCTCAGCCCTCACAACCCCCTCATACCCCTTTACAATCGGCCAAACTCCAACCAACCTACTCCACCTGAGAAACTCCCCCCATCCAAATTAGAACCACCCTCCATAGTTAACAACATCGAACAATCTGCAGATAAAAAGAAGGGAATGGGTCGAGATTTACTATCTCTTGAGGCCACCCTGACGATTCTCCTCCCAAATGCCCTGTTCATCGACAGAACAACCCTGCTGCCCTAAACCACCGATTGATGAGCAACTTGAAAGACAAGGGTTGCAGTTAGAGAGGGATCTATCCGAAATCAGGAAAGAAGTCGTGCCCTACCTTGTTTCGACATCGTTCATCGAGCAGCTCCCCACCGAAACAAAGAAAGGATGTTGTCGACGCAAGCTTCAGCCACATGTACGCAAGCTTCAGGCACACGTACTTGCCGCCAGCTCATCCATGAGGTGTCGAGGAGTTCTGTCACCATCGCTTGTCGTGAGAAGAGGGAGGAAGTGACGAGAAGATCTGTCGCCCACCGCTTGCAGAGGAGGGGAAGAAGAAGAAGAATTTGGTCGTTGTGGTTTTGGCAGGTAAGAGAAACGAAGGATCGGTCATGAGGAGGAAGGGGAGAGGTCAGCGACATGAAGCGGTGTGGTCGAAAGAAGGAGAGGATCGCGAGGATGAAGAGCTCGCGAGGGGAAAAAAAAGGCGTCGGTGGAGAAATTTCGGTTCAATGAAATAAACCAGATTTCCCCCCTTTATAAGCAATTAACCTAGATTAGGTTTCAATTAATCCCTAACCATCCCCATTTATTTAATTAACCCCATAAATATCTCGCACAAACTCTGTTTAATTCCAAAAAAATTCTGAAAATTTTTATAAAATTCTCCAAAAAATCATGAAAATAATTCCTAGGATTATTTTCCTAAATTTTGGCCATTTAAATTTAGTATTTAAAATTTTAGTATTTAACAATTGTTATTGTAAGCAACCGATATATATGAGAAGGTGTACTTTGAAGATTCAGTTGAAGACCATTGATGTTGCTTTTGAGAGGGTGATTTACAATCTCAACAGTAGAGATCATCGCAGAAGATTGGGTTATCACACCAGCAGCGATCTACTACCGTAGACATAGTGGAGTTCCTAGATGTTTCCCTCCAAGGGAAGCAAGTTACTCAGCAGTATCAGCAGAAGACATCTCAGAAGACTCAGATGTCCAGACGACAACTGTTACCTCCCCAGGCGTGGTTATGTTTTGTGCAGAGGAGAGAGTTTACGACGATGGTCATATCTATGCTGTATTCTCTAGACGCAGCTATATTATTTGAAGAGTTAGAGCGTACTACGATGTTGATAGCTATTCAATACTTCACAATCGGTGGTGTACTCATTACCAGTACAATAGTGTTTGCCATCTCCATTGTAGTCATTTTGGGTATTGCATCTCAGTTCAGCAGTTAACTTCAGTTCCTCCATGGCAGATTTTTGTAGCTACATGAGCTCAGTCGTCAAGAATAGATGTTGGATGAGTTTACATGATTACTCGAGAGGAGGTATAGAAGACCGAAGAATTTATCATGCAGGGTATTACTTTAGGTTACCCTATTTGCGGATATATCGAGAGATACTGGTAGTTACAGGTAGCTAGGTCTAGAATATTCTTAGATAGGATTAGAAGGGTTTCTATACATAGACTTGTGGGTTGGTGATTTTTCTCCACCGTCAGGTGAGATGTTGATCAATAACCAAGAAGTCACGGGATACCCTTAGCCTTTGCTAGACATACCTCTACTATAGACATATCATTACAGATAGTTAAATTGTTGGAATGTTTGTATACTAAGTCTCTCAGACGTGCATATAATACGAGGGTATTTGGATGTAGATTCGGATGAAATTCCAGGCTTGCCACTGCATAAGCGGGTGGAGTTGGCGATTGGAGTGACTTCGGGAATAGTTTTGATATTGAAGACCTCATACTGGGAGATAATTTTATTGGTATTAGTGTTGCTAAACACCGTGGAAGAATGTAAGTTGCGATTATCAGAGGTATTAGATGGGAGATTTATCTGTCTCAGTGTTTCTTATTGAGAAGATTCGGAACTCTTTGTTAAAAGAGAGATAAACCTTTGGGGTTATACATCGATTATTGATGATGGAATACAGTAGTTGTTGAGAATGAATATCCTTCATTGTGGATAGGATGCTCTAGCGTTACTATACCGCTGACTTGTTGGACCAAGAAGATGATGGGAATCACTTGGTCAGAAGCTTGTGAAACTAGGTTTCAGGGCCTAGACGATGGTTGATTTCGTAGTTTGATGTTGGGTGTGCCAACAAGTAAAGGTGGAATATTAGTGACTAGTAGGGTTACGTACCAAGATGGAAGTGGTAGCCTAATATGGTGGACAATGTTAGGAGATTATCTAGAATTCAGAAAGGATTTGATGTGATTTAGGTTAATTGGTGATCGATTAGTCAAGTCTGTTCATTTTCATGCAAGCTGTAAGATGGATTTTGTTGGATCGCTTGATGGAATTATATCCATGAGTATCCTTGAGTATCGTTTCTGATAGTGATTCATGATTTACCTTATGATTCTAGCAAAGTCTCAAACATGTCATGGATATAGAGCTCCACTCTAGTACGAATATTTACCTTTTGATAGGGGGTCAAGATAAAGGTATTGTTCATACCTTAGAAGGGTTATTGAAACATGCGTGATAGATTTTAGAGGCTATCAGTACCCCATTTAGTCACTTGAGGTGTGTGACTTTTCTCCAGATACTTGAGATGATTGTGTGACATCTCATACTCATGCATGAGTCAAAAATTTGGGGACCAAATTTTATTAAGTGGGGGAGAATGTAAGATATGAAAAAAAAAATTAATTATTTGGATAAACTCCTTTAAGAAACTAAGTGGGTTTAATTAGTGGTTGGGTTTAATTAGGAGCTGGATTTGAACCAGTTGGGCTTGAACCGGTGGGCTCGAACCAAATGTCAAACCACCTTTATAATCCCCGATCGCAATTGTTGTTTCTCATCGCGATCGCTGACTTCTTCATCTTCTCACGCCTTTGCCTTCCCCCGACGCTTCCTCCACACGATCCCGTCGCCAAATCCCAGCTCGTCGGTGTCCCAGTGAGAGCAGCTCAACGGCGCCGCCACCTTGGCTGATCTTTGGTCGAATATTAGTGGGTTCTTGCCTTGGGATCTCGGCGATACCTTCAGCGGATTGGTAATGTTGTCGCCACGACATCGAGCTACCAATCGAGGTATTTTGGTTGTCTAGGGTTAGGTTTCATCGCTGATTCCTTTAGATCTTGCTGTGGATTCACTGATTTAGTGTCAATCTGTGGTTTGGTTAGTGATCAGAGCTCAGATTGCGTCGGTGAATAGGGGATGAGGAAGGGGGCTGCCGGAGGAGATCTAAGATCGGTAAGTTTCGTTTACCTGGTTGTCTTAATGATAATTGTTGTGTATTCGTGATGTGTCTATGCCTATGGAATTCGAAGGTTTTCTATCGATGGATTGTGGAATTGGAAGTTGCGGTTGGAATGATACCGACTATGGTTTAGGCATTGTTAGGTTTACTGTCATTGATTCAATGATCTTCAAGATGTGCTCAGTCAAGCTTCATCGAGGATGTTAATGGTGATACTCTATTTGTGCCGGTTGTGGAAGTTGCATGGGATTGTGTTATGTTAATTCTAATTTAGTAATGGAGATCGATCTATGACTTAAGACCATGGATCAAGAAGCGGTGGAAGCAAGGCTCAAATTAGGTAAGCTGTGATTTGGTTATGTTTTGGTAGTGAACTAGGTTGTGATAGAAAAATAGTTTATGATTGGATTTAGGTTCGATTTGAGATGTGATACCATCATTGGACTTATGATAGACTTTGTCAATGTTTGCGTGTTGATTACAGGATTTTGATACGAGGTAGGTTCGTGGATGCGGATACAATCAACATAGCCTATACATATTCGGTGGGTAATATCTACCCTGGTCAGGTAGTTTGACTGATTCCAGTGTATGAATTTGGACTTATGATGATACCTTTGATCTTAAATCCACTCTTATTTAATCATGCGCTTGTACTTAGCCTTGACCTTTGAGATATATTGCTATTAATTCATCGTTCATTTATCACAAATATGAACTACAAATCCTATTGTGTGTTAGCTGATGGATGTTCAGTTAAGTGCATGTGGTTAGGGTTACCTATGTGACCTCAGATTGGGTTACCGTGTTACATCACTAGGGTTAGGTGATGGATTAGATTATGGAGTCGATTTATGTATCGTACACATATTGTTGTGCATCTATGGTGGATCTAATCATTTGTGCATAGATAAGTGTGTGTGGTTGTCAGTATGTGGTTATGGACTGGAGGTCCTAGCGTGGTTGTTATGTTCATTATGGATCATGTGTCTGTGTATGGTTATATGGATTGTTGATAGTGTGTTGCTACGGACTAGAGATCATAGCATGGTTGATTGTCGATAGTATGTCACTACGGATTGGAGGTCCTAGCATGGTTGACTATCGGTTGTGTATGACTCTCTGTGTGGTAGAGAGAGAGTCTTGTGAATTAGTAGTCCAGGTATAATTGACTTTTGATTGACTAGGACTCCCCATGGGATAGGGAGTGTTGCGGGGATATGTGTGTAGAGCTATGCATCATTACATTACATGTATACTGTCGACTGGGGTCTCCCTTGTGGTTGAGAGGGGTTGTCAATCATCGTGCCTCCCCGGTCACTCGGGGTAGTGGTAGCAGGGTTGAGTGCAGAGCATTGGATGTGCCGCGCTCGACCACTATAGACGGTGGTAGCTGAAGATGCACACTTGGCCACTGTGCAGAGTGGTGGTTAGCGCACTCGTCCACTATAGACGGTGGTTGCGTGATATGCAATTGTCATGTGTGCGGTACTCATCTACTCATGGGTAGTGACGGTGTAGCTTGCAGCAGGGATCCCAAGGAGTAGTTAGCTCTTTACGCTTATATGCTACTCATTCATACTACCCAACTCGGCCACTCAAGAGTAGTGGTAGTTGGAGTCGGGATAGTGATCATGTTGTGCCACCCATATTGGGGTCGTGGTTGGATGGGTCCGTAGACATGGCCATGCATATGTATTGCTGAGATATATGTATGCATATATTTGATATATGTTTTACATATACCTATGAGATGCTGCATTTGATTGAACTATGTTTGCTACATATGCTTGTTCATCATGTTACATGTCATTTGCATATTATATACTGCTGTGTGTTGAGCATGATGTATGTGTTGGTCCAGATTGTTGTATGTATTTGATTAGTGTCATGTCATAATGTAGTAGAGATCGGGTTGTTATTACATGTGATTATATACTGTTCATATGTCTGAGTGTTGGTCAGATATGGGATTGACCTTGTATGTTATATGGATTACGTTATTGTATACCTATTCAGAATGATATAGCTTATGGTGTTGCAGACCGTCATGTACGTTAGTACATTACTTCATATTCAATTGATCAGTTTAATATATACATTGTGTATGACTATACTAGTGGTTACTGGTTATTACATTTAGGACTATATGTATGTTGGACTGCTTCTATATACCTGTATATCTTCACATGTATACTTATTGATCTCTATAACCCTATATGTTGTTCATGCACTTTCTACATATTACCCCTGAGTTTATACTCACCACCATGGACCCTGGGTTTCTTGTCGCCCAGGTCACAAGTAGAAGATTCCTTGGATGTTCGGAGCTCCGCCAGCTGATCCCATCTCACACCGAATGATTGGGTGTTTATTCCGTTTTGTTGTATTCTATTGGATTATTGGTTTTGGTATTTTATCCTACATTATTCCGCATTTGTGGTATACGGATATGTTGTACGTATTTGGTCTTTATTATGATTCTTGTTGTATTAAAGTCACTCCGGAGTGCATAGTTGAGTCGTTATATCTTTATTATTTGTTAGGATTTTTCACTGTGATTTATGATTATATACATATATATGTTATGTGGTTGTGGTCGAAAGGTCTTGTATCAACAGGATATTGTATCACGTACAGGGGAGATGTTGTCCATTTTTCGGCTCGGCATACTCTCGGGGCGTGACAATGACTTTGGTGTTGGATGGTTTTACAGAAACGATGTGACAATGGAAGGTGTGCCTTCACCGTCAGACCATGAGTACTTTTTAGATTTATCTATGGTGACCGGTGAAAAACTTTTATGATGTCTGACCAATTATTCCTAAAATTAGTCAAGCAAAAACTTAGAAATCTAATGCTAATAAAAAAAAATTGATAGAGATGAAGCCAAAGAGATCAAGCAATTGCAGCAAAGATGAGGATGAAGAGACCGATAGCATAGAGTGATCAAGAGACTACGATAAGAACATATAAAGAAGAAAAAAAATCTTATATCAACTTTTTTTGCATTATTTATTTATTAATGTAAAATAAATTGTAAGGATTAGCCTCTCACCCTAGAATTAGTTTATTATTTATGTACACATATTATATATTGGGTTGAAAAAGTGAATAGAAAAATAGATGAAATTTTATGAATGTATATAGATGGAAGGCTCTTTTTTATGTGCTAAGAGTCTAAATTTTATGAAAGTTTTAGTGCTAAGACTTATTAACTCATGCGTGAATTCGACTTTGTGTGTGTCAAAAATTGGACCATACAAAAATTAGCCAATTAGCTCAACTAATATTTTGTAACTCAAATTATTTTTCTTAATGCCTCAAACCTGAAACAGATATGTTAATGATCACGAAGCGATCAACTATTAATAATGTTACCTACTGCCGAGTCAATAGAGGATTAATGGAAGTTACTGTCCATTAATCAGGATAATTACAAGTGTCAGGATCTCGAGTCTATAAATTTAGACTCTTCCTTTGATAGGGAAAAAAGTCCATTAACATACAACTTCTCCCTCACAATCTTTCTTCGCCGCCGCAATCCATTTCTATTCTTTCTTTATCTTGGTAATACCATTTAGGTACAATATTCAGTTAATCATGAACAATTAATACTTGATTATGAACGTGATCAAGCCATTATATCTCCTAGCTATGAAATCTCTGAATATAATTGAAGAGGGGATAAATCCGTTTTAAAAATTGTTAAAAGTTGGTTGCTCACAATTAGCACCTTTTTTTTTCAAAAAGGTTGTCAAAACACCCTTTGAAAAATATTACCAAAGCAAACTTTGACCCTTATTTAAGGGAGTGGGGTCTTGGCTTCTCAAGACAATACTCAATTGAGATTCTCCCTTTATCTCCCTCGCTAACTTACGAGACTTCTCTCACGAGACATCACCATCGGATCCCGAGGACGTTTGGAGCGAGAAACTATGAAGAAGACTCTTGTAGACTTCTTCTCGATCCTATGAGATTCTGCAATGCATGAGGTAATCACCTCTCAAAAATCATACATTGGTATCAGAGCCTTTACATTCCTCTCTCCACGATGTCGTCAGATGATCTCTATGCGCAAGAGCTTGCTGCAATGGAAAAAGATGATTTTGAACCGATGGAGATCTCCACCGACGATGATAGCTCGACACCCATAGAGGAGTCTGTGCTGCCAATTAGATATCGGCGACTGATGACTGCAAGGGATTATGTTGTAGCATTGCGTGCTTCTCCTTCGACTCGCTTAGTCGACGCTCATGTGCATGACAGTGGCGCTTCATGTGAACTGGACGGAAGCACTACTCGTGAGTGCACTGCATGCACTAATCGCGAGCTTGCAAGGGATGCAGCTCACGTCCATGTGGACGGACGAGCAATCCAAGGCCATGCAGGCCTTGCGGCCCACGGCAACGTGCACAGATGTTCCGTTCGTGGCTTCCCGCAAGAATGCACAGTCCGCTGTTACGTGGGTTGCAGGCTATGGATGCCCGTCAAGCCGCACAGACCACGACCACGTCCCCGACGGTGGTCCTGCATGCCTCGCACGCAGGCGCGGAGGTGTCCATGGCTAGGAGGCATCCATGGCTCGGTGGCGCGCAGAGAGGTCAGTAGCCCAGGCAAGCGTGGAGGCAACCATGGCTCAGGCGCTCTTGCAGGTGTGCGCAGCGGTGGTCCACCCATGACTAGATGCAATTTTCTAGTGGAATAGGCCCGCATGAGGGCATCGGCTCGTCGGCGACGTGCACTTGACCGACTTGCAAGACGTCTCTCTAATGTGATTTTGCCAAGAGGACCTCGTGGTCGAGCTCGACTTAGTCGCATTATTGGACATGGACCAACAGGGAATACTGACTCGGTCTCTCACCATCACCATAATGAAAATTTAGCGGTACAATGAGTCCAACATCACATACGACATGTTCCACGAAGTTGGGCTATGACTCCCACCCGCCTCCAGACGATTGCTTTAGCTATTATGATGTTATCACAATTTTAGACATGATTTTATTAGTACTTCAGATCCGTATTAACTTCATGATTATGAGATTGTTTTATTTAAGTCCATGCAATAAATTAATTGTTATTTGCACATGAATGCTTACTTATTGTTCAACATTATTCGAATATCTTTTGAACATGATTAGCTACTGTTCATCTTTTATTTGAATATTCATGTATATACATGCTTATTAAATGAGAGCTGTTAGTTCCTCTCCCTTTACATTATTTGATCAAAACTACCCTAATAATATTGCATATTCTTATATAAATGAGAGATGACTGTAGGACTCTAAGTCTACTTTCGATCTTATTATATAGCGAATATTCAATATTATAGTGTAGATTTTTGGGTCAAATAGACTGATGTGTAGAATTGTCAATTTAGCCTTCTCATCATTATTTTAAATGTAGTGATACACCGATGGCCTCAAAGAATGTTATTGCTGACTTAACGAAAGGGGATAAATTAAATGACACTAACTATGACATATGACATTGAATAATCTAATATCTCTTGAACGAGCAAGAATTGCTTGATCACATTACTACATTCATGACCCCGCCTGCAGAAGGCAACACTGCTCAACACCAAAGAGATCAAGAGGCTTACAACTCATGGTTCAACAAATATCAAAACATGCGCTTTACACTGTTAAGCAACATGCAGGATGATCTGATTGGCGAATTTAAAAAGTATAAGATTGCCAAGAATATGTGGGATAACTTGAATATTGCTTTTGGAGGAACCTCTATCACGAGGTTAAGAGATCTTGTTTTGAAATTTGAGACCCTCCGAAAAGATCTCCGTTAGAACATGACTGAGCATCTCAGGATGATGTCAAGCATGATTTGCGACTTGAAGTCTGCAGGTCACGATCTCACCGATGAGCAGCAGGTGCAGGCTGTAATAAGATCTTTGCTAGACTCTTGGACTCACATAAAACAAATCCTCACTCACAATGAGAGCATTAAGAATTTTTTTTGACATCTCTCGCCATGTGGAGTTAGAGGCTGAGTGCGAGGAAGCTATGCACACTACTGCCCTTGTCGTCCAGGGAGGCAGACAACAGGCCATGCAAGAAGGGTCCAAAGAAGAACTTCAAAGGGAAGAGGCA
This sequence comes from Wurfbainia villosa, assembly GCA_025175895.1. NCBI lineage: Eukaryota > Viridiplantae > Streptophyta > Magnoliopsida > Zingiberales > Zingiberaceae > Wurfbainia > Wurfbainia villosa. Next base: position 94,687,042 of record CM045994.1, on the reverse strand, counting down.
AAATGATTCATCCACTTCTAAGGCGGGGCAGACACCAAAGAGCCAAAGAGGCAAGTGCGGTGGAAAGAGAGACAAGTCGAAGGCCAAATGCTATAATTGTGGGCAATTGGGACATTTCTCTCGTGAATGCACTGAGCCAAAAAAGGTATTTCCATCTCTTTGCCCTCCAACTGTGCATGTTTGTTCCCATATCTTAGTTGCTCGAACAAATCCTGAATGGATAGTGGATTCAGGATCAACCAAGTACATCACAAGGGATCGAGCAGGATTCATAGATTATCGCCGAATTTCAATGGGATCGCAAAGAGTATACATGGAAAATGGTTCTAGTGAGGAAGTCCTTGGAGTTGGTGTGTGTCAACTCAAGTTAAAGACTGGATGAGTCGTAACTCTCCATGACATACTCTATGCGCCTAGAATTTAGCATAATCTACTATCAGTCTCATCATTATTAGCATTAGACTTCTCTTTTTATTTTTCTAGCAACCAAATTATCATTTGTTTGAACAATGTTCCATATGGTCATGCTTTATTCATGGATGGTTTGTTTAAATTAGATTTGGATTGTCCTAATCTTCCTATGTCTTATGTGGTGAATACTGATAATAACCTTGATTCAAACATTTGGCATGCTCGGCTGGGACACATAGGACAAGATAGAATGACAAGGTTAGCTCGAGAAGGCTTGCTAAGCTCACTCGCTAAAGTCAATCTTCATGTGTGTGAATCGTGTCTTGTTGGTAAGGCATGTTGCAAGCTTTTCGGAAAGGCTAAAAGAGTCACTGAACTCTTGCAATTGATCCACTCCGATATTTGCAGACCCATGAGTGTGAAGACCCGTCAAGGGACTCTCTATTTCCTCACATTTATAGATGATTATTCACGTTATGGATATGTCTATTTGATCACTCACCGCTATGAAGCATTAGATTGCTTCAAACACTTCTTGGCAGAGGTTGAGAATCAATTAAACAAGACCATAAAAGTTCTTCGGATAGATCAAGGATGTGAATATCTTTCAGATGAGTTCCGAACTCTATGTGAAGAAAAAGGAATACGAAGACAATTAACTATTTCGTACACACCGCAATAAAATGGTGTTGCTGAGAGAGGAAATAGAACACTGTTAGATATGATTAGATCAATGATGGTGCATGCCAACCTTCCAATATCTTTTTTTGAAGGGGGGGGGGGGTGCTATAATAACTGCGACTTATATCCTTAATCTCGTACCTTCACCGTCAGTTCCTTCCACCCCTTATAAGTTATGGCGTGGTGAAAAATCAAATTTAGATAATCTACGCCCATGGGGTTCAGTGGGGTATGTCCATGACACTTCTCACAAGTTTGGAAAACTTGGCCCTAAAGAAAGAAAGTTTATCTTTATAAGATATTCTGAAGGCTCTAAGGGTTATGTCATGTACGGACAACATCCGAATAGAGGAATGACAGAAAAAGACATCCGAGATGTTATTTTTTTAGAAACAGAATTTCCTAGTATTGGAGACACTGGAAAGAGTCTTGATCTCCATGAGTTGGGTAACTCTAATCATGTTCTACCATCTTCCAGAAAAGGGAGGAAATTAGTTCCTATCCAGGAAGCCGCCGGAGATAGTAGAGATGATCATGATAGTGAGAGCTTTGTGCCTAGTGGGAGCACACCTATAGAAGAAGTGCCCAGTGGGAGCACACCTATAGAAGAACAAAATGATAAAATATGCCATAGCAAACATGGACACATACCTCGTCATTGATTTGAGATTGAAGAGGAAGTCCTTGTGTGCCAGCTTGCTAATGATGATGAGCTTACTTCTATTAAAAAAGTATTTTTATCTACTAGTAAAGAGTGGAAGGAAGCAATGCAAGATGAGATGGATTCTATGAGTAAGAATCAAGTTTGGGAACTTGTCGACCTCCCTCCAGGGCATAAGGATATTGGAAATAAATAGATTTTCAAAGTCAAACACAAGGTAGATGGATCAATTGACAAATATAAAGCACGACTTGTAGCGAAAGGATATACTCAAAAGGTGGGTATATATTTCGATGAGACATTCTCCCTAGTGGAGAGATTCACATCAGTTCACCCTATTCTAGCTATTGTTGCACATTTAGACTTAGAACTTTTTCAAATGGACATTAAAACAACATTTCTCAATGGAGAACTAGACAAAGAAATTTATATGGTTCAACCAGAAGGTTTTGAGGCAAAGGGACAAGAGCGCAAAGTTTGTCGTCTCAAACGTTCCATTTATGGCCTCAAACAATCGTCTAGACAGTGGTATTTTAGATTTCATAAATCTATTATCTCATTTGGTTTTGAGATGATTGAAGAAGACCACTATGTGTATGTTAAACGTACGGCGGAAAAGATTCTTATTTTGTCATTATATGTCGATGACATTTTATTGGCTAGAAATGACATGGAATCTATCGAAGCTACTCGAAAATGGTTGTCTTCTGTCTTTAAGATAAAAGACATGGGTGAAGCAAATTATGTGTTGGGAAGAAAAATCACCAGAGATCGCTCGAATAAACTTCTGTGTTTGTCACAGTAGACTTATATAAATAAAATTCTTGAGCAATTTCAGATGCATTATTCCAAACCCATCGATACTCCAGTTGATAAGAGTTGTGCTTTAAGTATCAGTCAATGTCCACAAACTGATAAGGAAAAGAATGAAATGTCTAAAGTGACATATGTTGCAACAATTAGAAGCCTAATGTATGTCATGTTATGTACACAGCTAGACATTAGCTTTGCGGTGGGCCTTGTTAGTTGTTATCAAAGTAATCCTGGTCTCGCTCACTGGAAAGCAATTAAGAGGATTTTTCGATATCTCCGTGGTACTTCGGACCTTGCCTTATGTTACAAAGGAGGTGACTTAAGACTGAGAGGTTACAACGATGCTGATTGGGTCGGTGATAAAGATGAATGCAAATCCACCTCAGGCTATATATTTATGTTCGGTAGAGGGGCCATTTCTTGGAGTAGCAAGAAACAAACATGCATTGCTTTATCCACCATGGAATCAAAATATGTGGCTTGTTCTGCTGCATGTCAAGAGGCTATTGTTGGATCGAGCAGATCACTAGAGGGGGGGGGGTGAATAGCGATAAACACTTTCGTTCGACTTCGTTCATTAAAACACGAGTTGACACAGCGGAAGATAAAAATCAAAACAAAAGAGACAATAGAGTTTTTTACTTGGTTCGTAGCCTTCGGCTACTACTCTAAGGCCCTAGTGGTCCTTGACCACGCACTGAGGGCAAATCACTAATGAAGTCCTCTTCGTTGGAGGTAGGAGTTAATCGGATACAAAAACCATGAAAGGATCGAGATAGAGGGACACTCCCCCTCTTCTCGTTATGATAAAACCACGATAAAAAGAAATTAAATACAGATTGAAACTAAAACAAACTTTTACCGACAACTCGTAGATGAAAAGATGGAGCTCTAGTCGTCGTGTCTGCAATGCTTCGTCGTAGGGATGTCGGAGACTCGTAGTGTATCGGAAGCACTTGGAGACTTTTTGAATTGATGAAAAACCCTAGGAGAAGCTCTCCTTTTATAGCCTTTGAGTCCCTCCTCGAGGGGATCTTCATCCAATCAAATTTAGGCACCAAGTTCCTTGGAATGAGGTGATAAGGCTTGACTACTCGAAGCTGATCCTTGACCATCAGTCGACTGATGGCCATCATCAGTCGACTGATTTCAGGTAGTCGAGTGGCTCTTATGAGCAGTCGACTGATGCTAGATGAAATCACAAGTTAGCTTAACAAAAACATAATTTCGACGGCCGTCGACCGTCCGATCTCGACCTAGACCATCCATGGGATGTCTTTGGTCGGATCTACGCTTAAGATCATCCTCGTAAGGAGGATACGACCTCACTTACGCTCACACACATGAGCTTACCTTGATACTTACTTTGTAGCTCTTGCTTCCAGTCTTTCACTCGATTTCTTCGGCTCTCTCCGAAGTCACTCGAGTGTCGCCCGACCACCGCGACTTCCTCCGGGTGTCGCTAGCCTTCAGCTCCAACTTTAGCACTCTTTTGCACATTCGATTAAGCTCGTGAGATAACGATGTAATCTTAACTTTGCATCTTTTGCCATAATCAAAATATAGATTTTATCATCTGGTGCCCCTGCACCAACAGCTGTTTGGCTGCAAAATTTTCTACAACGATTGGCCATAACACAATTGTCAAAGGAGGCGGTGGTGTTGTATGTTGATAGCACATCAGCCTTGGCCTATGCTAAGGACCCTAAATACCATGGATGAACCAAACATATTGACATTCATTATCACTATATTCGGGATTTAGTTGCAAAGTAGTTGGTGGTTCTTCGACACATTTCAACAGGTCATATGTTGGTCGATCCACTAACTAAACAAATCCTGAGGGAGGCATTTGTAACCCATATTAGAAATATGAGATTGTGTAAATTGTAATATGCAAAATATTTTTTGACAATTGGTTATGTTTTCCTTCCTTATATGTGTCTATGGTTGGAATACTTTACACATCAAGAGAAGTGTCACTAGGCTCTGAATGGACCCCCTCACATAGGTCATTCACCTTGGCGCTAAGAAAGTGAGCAAGATGAGATAATTTTTTTTTATCTATGGCGCTATGAGAGCGAGCGAGATAAATTTATATCTATGGCGCTATGAGAGCGAGCAAGATATTTTTTTTATTGTCGTCTTAAACTGAATTAAGATAAGATCCCTCTGGATCAATCATAGAATACGAGAATCAAATCCGTGAAGCCTTCATTAAGCCGGTTGCGAGTTTTATGATAAGACGTCATGAGACTCAAGTTAACCGCAGTGGGAATGGCTAGACTATGAACCGTATGGTGTTTTATTATGTTGTATGTGATACACCTATAATGATGGAAGAACACCGTAGCATGTGACCATACCACATGTGCGTAAAATGACCATTAAAGAAAATGATGAATGAGATATCTGTTTCATCATTGTGTGAGATCTTGGATCATAATTTGTTGATCCATCTGTACCCTTAGGACTTGAGATCTATGTCATGAAAAGGAAGCTTGATGTCGCTACTTTAGCATGCACCTTAGGGCTATGGCTCTACAGTCCAGCGGGACATGACTAGGAAAGCGATCAAGACTAATTGAATTGACATGAGAACTCAAAAAAAACATCTAAATATTGCACCGTGTTTTGTGGCTCATACCTCGAGGGACTATGTTGACTTAGTGATAATAAAGTCATGAGCACAAACGTTCGATTTTTGACATCACTAGTTTTAAGAGATCTGGAATGTCAAAACTGGTGAATATTGAAGATATCTAGGGTACCACGAGATTCCTTTAGAGTATTGTGATCTGTTAGTTTTTGGTGATAACCTAATAGATCACTACTCATTTGTTGTGCCGACTCTCGTAAAGTCGCTCACTCCATTCGTCGTATGTTAGATTGAGAAGAAAATGTTGAGAGATGAATTGCTCTTAGTAAGCAACTAACAATTTATTGTGTCCTCTGTGGGCAAGTGGGAGATGTTAAAAGGTGGTTGCCCACAATTAACACCCTTTTCCAAAAAGATTGTCAAAACACCCTTTGGAAAATGTTACCAAAGCAACCTTTGGCCCTTATTTAAGGGAGGGGGGTCTTGCCTTCTCAAGACAACACTCAATTGAGATTCTCCCTTTCTTTCCCTCGCTAACTTACGAGACTTCTCTCACGGGACATCACCATCGGATTCCAAGGACATTTGGAGCGAGGAACTACGAAGAAGACTCTTGAAGAATTCTTCCCGATTCTATGAGATTCTGCAACGCACGAGATAATCACCTCTCAAAAATTGTACAAAAATATTGTAATAAATATATACCTTGAAAGAGTTCTAGTTTAACTTCTGACTCAACCTTCCAACCTTACAAACTTGGCTCTCTCTCCCGAATCATTCAATAACTCAACCTCCCGAACACTTGACCATATTGCTCCCGATTACTTTGACCCAACTACCTCCTAAGCCACACTTTGGCCTCCCAAGTCTCTCGAGCTGCCCGACTCAATACTAGCTCTTGATCAACACTTTGACTCATCTCAATGCCCACTGGATTATTCTAAATTTAACAATTTAATTTATAATTTATACTAGTCTGTTCCAACATATTGTTCAATGTTAATAAGAAAAATAAAAAAATGTTAATAATTAAGAAAATTATCTCAATTCCTCCCCTCGCCATAGTGGATCTATTCTCCGTTCTCCTCCATTACAGGATCTGGACAACCTTAATACCCATGTGAAACTATCATTTGGATTTGCTCCCAACTCTAATTCGCTTATGATTGTCGCTGCCATCATGTGGCATCGCTATCCATGATCAGACCTATGATTGCAGTTGCCTCCTCACAAAAGAGATCTACATCGAGCACCAAGACACCTACACTACTGGCTGAGCTCTACTTGAGCTCCATTTGTACGGGCACCATTACTCATCTCCAGAGTCTTGGTCTTGATTTAAAATTTTAATTCTAAGATCCTAGATGAAATTTAAAAACTGAAATATATTTTCACTGTCCAATTTAAATATTAGGTCTTAAAATTTAAGTATTTAGTGTTAAAAAATTTTAGGTCCTAAACGAGAGCTCCGATAGTACTCCTCCCTTAGGATCGATTCGGCATCTCTGTTAGTTATAGCCCTAGAACCAATCATGTGATGGTTGAATAGGGAACATTTTGTATCATATTCTATAAAGGCAAAGGATTGGTTATTATATATTTACGTCTTGCTTGTGCCAGCTAAATTAAATATATAATAATGCCCTAGAAAAATAGGTTCTTATCTACAGCACATCAATTGGCAGAATTGATTATGAGAGGCTGTAGAGAACACTTTCCTAAATGTTCCTAGTCAAGTATTAATATGCAAGAGCAATATTAATACATAAAGACTAGCATGTAGGTCAATTGATGACTTGATCTCACAAGTCATGGATATATGATATCAAGTTGACACATGGGTATATATTAGAGAATATATACTGAACTGACCCGCCATGAGAAAGTTTCATGGATCGTCATATGAGTGTCATAAACTTTCTCATGTGACTATTGGTATGAATAGTCCTCAAACCTGAAGTCACTACGGTTCCCTACATAAGGAGTTATGTACTTTGGTATCGTCAAACGTCACCCGTAACAGGGTGGACCATAAAGGCGATTACTGGGTATATAACAAATTATGCAGAGGGATGTGAGTGATGTAGATGGGATCTATCCCTCCCATATGACGGGAGTGATATATGTGGGCCCCTTGATTGAGTAGAACTACTAAAACGCATGGCCATGCTCGAATGAGTCAATATGAGATATTGAGCTCATTTGTTTGGGTTAGTTTACTCAGGGATCAAGAAACACATAGATTGATCGAGGATGACACGGTCTATGCCTCATTGATCAATCTGATATCAAGGATAGAAGGACACGGTCATATATTATAGTAGTCACGGAAAGGTTAGTCGGATCTTGACTTATTTCGTAACTTGGGTAGCAATGATGTATTGCTAGATGCCGCTCATTGCTTGTGTATCTAAAAGAGTTTAGATCCACTGCCAACATTATGAGAGCCTATAGGGTCACACACAAAGACCATGATGATTAGAAGAATTAGTGCATTCTAGTTTGACTAGAATAATTTGGGAATAAGCTTAAGTACAAAATGGTTTTTGGACTTTAAGCTTAATGAGAATTTTAGCTTATTGATTTAATGAGATTAATTCAATATAATAAGCTTAATTGATTTAATAAGATTAACTCAATATGTTACCTTATTGATTTAATGAGATTAATTCAATATGATAACATAAGCCTATTGAATTAATAAGATTAATTCAACATCCATGAATGCCACATAAGCATGCCACCTATGCTTGATGAGGTGGAAGGAGACAAAGGGTTTTGACCTTTGGATTTCCCCCACATGTGGCTGGCCAAACAAGGAGTATAACTCCTTGTTTGATTATCTTTCAATGCCATTGATTGCATTGAATGTGATAGGAGATGAAAGGTTTTTCCAATCCTATAAAACACCCCATGGGGTGGCCGGCCAAAGGAGTTGAAGTGTGGAAGCTTGAGGCTTGGTGGGAGCTTGGTGGGAGAGGCTTTGGTTGTGTGGTTTTTGTGAGTGTAGGCTAGCAAGAAGAGTGGTCTTCTTCTTCCTTTCTCTCTTTCCTTACTTTCCTCTCCTTTAGGGACTTCTCTAGCAAGAAGTAAAGGAGAGCTCTTCTAGTTTCTTTTGTGAGACAAGAGCTTGCTCGTGTGGATACATATAGAGGCACAGACACTTGAACGTGCTAAAAGATCCAACACATCCAAGGAGAAGCGGGATTACAAAGGGCACGCAACAAAGGTAATATTCTCCTATAAGATAGGTTTAGAGAAATTTATTTTGTACGAGGTTTTCTTTCGCAAGGATCACTTGGAAGGGATCCTATTTTTCCGTTGCGTATATGCTATTTTGCATACGAGATCCCTACAGTGGTATCAGAGCCACTTGCTAAAGATCGTATAAAAATAGGTTTTCTCTATTTTATATATGATATAGAAGTAGGATAAATTTTATTATGAGTTGATAATTGCATTAGCAATTTTTCAAACATAATAAAATATTCTATGTCTTTTAAAAGTTAAAATGACATGGTGCATGGTTATGGCCTAGTCCCAAAAGGTTTGTGAATGTGTGTGTTGTAATTCTTAATACGACCTGCGTGTCGTGCCTTTCTCCTAACATTCTTGTTGTAAAATTAGCTTTAGACTCGAATGTAACTCGAGTATTTCTCCTTTTGTAATATACAACAAAGATGGAGGGTCCATTGGAAGATAATGTTACAAGGAGGAAGTCAACAACACAAGACAACCAAAAGGAAGCACTTGGGAGAAGATGCTATCCCTAGGTTGACCAATCAATCTTCTCATTGGCTTGAGAAGATTGTAGAATAAGGGTCATAACCATGACACGCTTAGTTTAATATGTATGTGATGCATGTTAATTTATCTTATATGTGATGTATGCTAATATGTATGTGATGCATGTTTAAGTTTATATCTTAATAAGTCAAAAACGATATGCCTACCAAAGTTTGGTACTCACTACTTCCTCGATCATTTGTTGTTGGGTTTGCCAAAGCAAAGCAATGCATTTTATCTTGGAAGAGTGCGAGTGGACAATCGTGATGTCCAGCTATCAAACTTGGTTAAGACTTAATTAAGAAAGTAGAGGCATATATTAGCTTTGAACATAAGTTTTAAAGATTTGTTTTGTGTGATTTCTGAACATCAGCTTTGTCTTAAGAAGTGGTCATTGCTCCGATATCAAAGAAGGCCTCTGTGCCTCGCCACGACTTGGAAGCTGGTTTAGGAATAAGCACTAAACTAATCTAAACTTAACCAAAGCTATTAAAGAGTTACATCAGATGTAATTGGCAAAAGATTGCCTACCTAATCATACTACGTCTTGGGCGATTAGCCAAAGCTAACTCAAGATGAATTATGATGTGGATCTTTATCCCATATAAATTTATAGCTAAATAGAAGCTAATGATGTAAGCAAAATGTGTTTGCCTACATCAATAATTAGCTCATATCAAAGCTATGAGAATTTAGTGGGAGCCTCATTTAATTAAAGGCCTAATTAAATGACTTAGGTATGATACTTAATTTTGCATTTTAATGTTGTAGATCACAATGTTATCTAACACGACACACCCCCTCAACTTGCGATCTGTCCTTGAGAAAGACAAGCTCAATGGAGCTAACTTTCTAGACTGGTATAGGAACTTGAGGATTATCCTCAAGAAAGAACGTAAACTGTATGTCCTAGGCGGTCTATCCTTTGAAACACCCCTACGGCCACTCGTCTTTGAAAAGGATGCTTATAAGAAGCATCAAGATGACGCATTAGATGTGTCATGTCTTATGCTTGCCACCATGAACTCTGAGCTTCAGAAGCAACATGAGAACATGGATGCCTATGATATGGTTGAGCATTTGAAACAACTATATCAAGGACAAGCTAGGCACGAGCGTTTTGAAGTGTCTAAGGCTCTTTTTGTATGCAAGATGCAAGAAGGAACACCTGTAGGAACTCACTTACTTAAAATGATTGGGTACGTTGAGAACCTTGAAAGACTAGGTTTTCCATTGAGCCAAGAATTGGTAACCGATGTTATCCTGCAATCATTGTCGGAAGCATATAATCAATTCGTCATGAATTATAACATGAATGAAATTGATAAACCTTTGCCTAAGATTCTAAGCATGTTAAGAACTGCTGAACCGAATCTCAAAAGGAAAGTTAGTAACGTACTAATGGTCAAGAAGGGCAAAGGTAAGCGCAAAGGCAAGTGTAAGACCCAAGCCAAAGGCAAGGCCAATTCATCCACTTCAAAGGGTAAAGATAAAGTACCTAAGGAAGGGGACTGTTTCCATTGCGGTGAGACTGGACACTGGAAGCGGAACTGCAAAGTCTACCTTGAGGAAGTAAAGAATAAAAGAAGTGGGACTTCTGCCTCAGGTATACACGTTATAGAAGTTAATCTATCTATTTCTTCTACATGGGTATTAGATAGCAGATGTGCATCTCACATTTGTACTAATGTGCAGGGATTGAGAAATAGTAGACTAATGGCAAAGGGCGAAGTGGACCTACGAGTAGGCAATGGCGCAAAAGTTGCTGCTGTAGCTGTAGGAACATATTCTTTGTCTTTGCCCACTGGGCTTATCTTAGAACTAGAGGAGTGCTTTTATGTACCTGCATTAACGAAGAACATAATTTCTGTATCTTGTTTAGACAAGAAAAACTTTTCTTTTATAATAAAGGACAAATGTTGTTCCATTTATTTAAATGAAATGTTCTATTGTAATGCACCACTTATGAATGGTCTCTATGTTCTAGATTTAGAAAACCCAATTTATAACGTAAATACCAAATGGTATAAATCGAATGATTTGAACCAAACATATCTCTGGCACTGTCGCCTAGGTCACATAAATGAAAAACGCATATCCCAACTCCATAAAGATGGATTATTGGACTCATTTGATTTTGAATCATATGAGGTATGCAAATCTTGTCTTTTAGGAAAGATGACTAAAACTCCATTTAGTGGACATGGCGAGAGAGCGACGGACTTGTTAGGACTCATACATACTGATGTATGTGGCCCTTTCAATGTCGAAGCCAGAGGAGGCTATAAATACTTTATTACTTTCACTGATGATATGGGTAGATTTGGCTACTTATATTTGATGAGACATAAGTCAGAATCCTTTGAAAAGTTCAAAGAATTCAAGAATGAAGTACAAAACCAACTTGGTAAGCGTATTAAGCTACTTCGATCAGATCGAGGTGGTGAATACCTTAGTCAAGAGTTTCGTGATCACCTGGCTGAGTGTGGGATAATATCCCAACTCACTCCACCTGGAACACCACAATGGAATGGTGTATCTGAAAGGAGAAATCGTACTCTATTAGATATGGTACGATCAATAATGAGCCAGACTGATCTACCTACTTCCTTTTGGGGTTTAGCTCTAGAGACAGCCGCTTTCACACTTAATCGTGTCCCATCAAAAGCCGTAGAAAACACACCATACACGTTATGGACTGGGAAGAGTCCCAAAATATCTTTTATAAAGATTTGGGGTTGTGAAGCTTATGTTAGACGTCAAGTCTCAGATAAACTAGGACCCAAATCATATAAGTGTTATTTTGTAGGATATCCCAAGGAAACTAAGGGATATTACTTTTACAATCCCACACTTGGCAAGGTGTTTGTTGCCAGAAATGCTGTTTTTCTAGAAAGAGAATTTATTTCTAGAAAAACTAGTGGGAGTAAAATTAATCTTGAAGAAATTCAGGATGAAGATAACACTAAGGCTTCGATGGAAAATGAACAGGAACCACAAAGTGTTGTGGATGAGGAAATTGTTGCCCAAAGAGTTGTGGAGCAAACACCTGTTCAAGTAGACCAACCTCTTCGTAGATCTGATAGGATCCGTCATCAACCCAAGAGATATTCTTTTCTCTTGATTGACAACGGTGAAGTATTGTTTGTCGATCTTGACGAGCCTACATCCTATCAAGAAGCTATGATGAGCCCAGATTTTGAGAAATGGCTAGAGGCCATGAGATCCGAAATGGAATCCATGTACACTAACCAAGTATGGACTTTTGTTGATCCACCTGAAGGGGTAAAACCCATTGGGTGAAAGTGGGTCTTTAAAGTAAAGACTGACATGGATGGTAATAAGCATACCTATAAAGGTAGATTGGTGGCTAAAGGATTCAAACAAATTCATGGTATTGACTATGATGAAACCTTTTCACCAGTTGCGATGCTTAAATCCATTCGGATCATACTTGCTATTGCAGCCTACCACGATTATGAGATCTGGCAGATGGATGTCAAAACCGCTTTTCTGAATGGAAAGCTACTCGAGGATGTGTACATGACACAGCCTGAGCGTTTTGAAGATCCAAAGCATCCTGGAAAGGTATGCAAACTGCAAAGGTCCATTTATGGACTAAAACAAGCCTCTCGAAGCTGAAATCTTCGATTCGATGATGCAATCAAGGAGTTTGGTTTCATCAAGAATGAAGATGAACTTTGTGTCTACAAGAGAAATAGTGGGAGCATAGTTGTATTTCTTGTCTTGTATGTAGATGACATACTTCTCATCGGAAATGATATTCCCTCACTCCAGTCTGTGAAGATGTGGTTAGGGAATTGTTTCTCGATGAAAGACTTAGGTGAAGCTGCCTATATTCTAGGCATCAAGATCTATAGAGATAGATCTAAAAGATTACTTGGCCTAAGTCAGAGTACATACATTGATAAAGTGCTAGATCGTTTTGCTATGCAAAATTCCAAGAAAGGATTTCTGCCTTTATCACATGGTGTGAGTCTTTCGAAGACTCAATGTCCCTCTTCTAAGGAGGAGAGAGATCACATGGATAAGATCCCTTATGCATCTGCCATAGGGTTTATCATGTATGACATGCTTTGTACTCGTCCTGACGTCTTGTATGCTTTGAGCATGACGAGTAGATACCAGTCGGATCCAGGTGAAAGTCACTGGATAGAAGTCAAAAATATTCTTAAATACTTATGAAGAGCGAAAGAATATTTCCTGATATTTGGAGGCAATGAGGAGCTAACTGTAAAGGGTTACAGTGATGCAAGCTTCCAAACAGACAAGGATGACTATAGATCGCAATCGGGGTACGTGTTTTGCCAGAATGGTGGAGCCGAGTGGAAGAGTTGGCACACAGCTTGCCGATTCTACAATGGAGTATATTGCTGCGTCGATGCAAAGAAAGGAGGTTGTTGGCTCGGAAGTTCATCGCTGAACTTGGGGTAGTTCCTAGCATTGCAGATCCAATAGACCTCTATTGTGACAACAATGGGGCTATTGCAGTGCTAAGGAACCTCGATCACATCAGACCAAACACATATCATGGGCGCCCATCTCATTCGAGAGATCATCGATAGAGGAGATGTGAGGATATGCAGATACCGATAAGCTAACATCGCAGATCCATTGACCAAGGCTTTGGCATGAGGAAGTATGATGGTCACACTAGGTCACTAGGTATTATATATCATAGTGATTGGTACTAGTGCTAGTGGGAGATTGTTAGTTATAGCCCTAGAACCAATCATGTGATGGTTGAATAGGGAACATTTTGTATCATATTCTATAAAGGCAAAGGATTGGTTATTATATATTTACGTCTTGCTTTTGCCAGCTAAATTAAATATATAATAATGCCCTAGAAAAATAGGTTCTTATCTACATCAATCGCGTAATTGATTATGAGAGAGGTCAGAGAGAATACTTTCCTAAATGTTCTAGTCGAGTATTAATATGCAAGGGCAATATTAATACATAAAGACTAGCATGTAGGTCAATTGATGACTTGATCTCACAAGTCATGGATATATGATATCAAGTTGACACATGGGTATATATTAGAGAATATATACTGAACTGACCCGCCATGAGAAAGTTTCATGGATCGTCATATGAGTGTCATAAACTTTCTCATGTGACTATTGGTATGAATAGTCCTTAAACCTGAAGTCACTACGGTTCCCTACATAAGGAGTTATGTACTTTGGTATCGTCAAACGTCACCCGTAACAGGGTGGACCATAAAGGCGATTACTGGGTATATAACAAATTATGCAGAGGGATGTGAGTGATGTAGATGGGATCTATCCCTCCCATATGACGGGAGTGATATCTGTGGGCCCCTTGATTGAGTAGAACTACTAAAACGTATGGTCATGCTCGAATGAGTCAATATGAGATATTGAGCTTATTTGTTTGAGTTAGTTTACTCAGGGATCAAGAAACACATAGATTGATCGAGGATGACACGGTCTATGCCTCATTGGTCAATCTGATATCAAGGATAGAAGGACACAGTCATACATTATAGTAGTCACGGAAAGGTTAGTCGGATCTTGACTTATTTCGTAACTTGGGTAGCAATGATGTATTGCTAGATGCCGCTCATTGCTTGTGTATCTAAAAGAGTTTAGATCCACTGCCAACGTTATGAGAGCCTATAGGGTCACACACAAAGAGCATGATGATTAGAAGAATTAGTGCATTCTAGTTTGACTAGAATAATTTGGGAATAAGCTTAAGTACAAAATGGTTTTTGGACTTTAAGCTTAATGAGAATTTTAGCTTATTGATTTAATGAAATTAATTCAATATGCTAAGCTTAATTGATTTAATAAGATTAACTCAATATGTTACCTTATTGATTTAATGAGATTAATTCAATATGATAACATAAGCCTATTGAATTAATAAGATTAATTCAACATCCATGAATGCCACATAAGCATGCCACCTAAGCATGCCACCTAAGCTTGATGAGGTGGAAGGAGACAAAGGGTTTTGACCTTTGGATTTCCCCCACATGTGGCCGGCCAAACAAGGAGTATAACTCCTTGTTTTATTATCTTTCAATGCCATTGATTGCATTGAATGTGATAGGAGATGAAAGGTTTTTCCAATCCTATAAAACACCCCATGGGGTGGCCGGCCAAAGGAGTTGAAGTGTGGAAGCTTGAGGCTTGGTGAGAGCTTGGTGGGAGAGGCTTTGGTTGTGTGGTTTTTGTGAGTGTAGGCTAGCAAGAAGAGTGGTCTTCTTCTTCCTTTCTCTCTTTCCTTACTTTCCTCTCCTTTAGGGACTTCTCTAGCAAGAAGTAAAGGAGAGCTCTTCTAGTTTCTTTTGTGAGACAAGAGCTTGCTCGTGTGGATACATATAGAGGCACGGACACTTGAACGTGCTAAAAGATCCAACACATCCAAGGAGAAGCGGGATTACAAAGGGCACGCAACAAAGGTAATATTCTCTTATAAGATAGGTTTAGAGAAATTTATTTTGTACGAGGTTTTCTTTCGCAAGGATCACTTGGAAGGGATCCTATTTTTCCGTTGCGTATATGCTATTTTGCATACGAGATCCCTACAGTGGTATCAGAGCCACTTGCGAAAGATCGTATAAAAATAGGTTTTCTCTATTTTATATATGATATAGAAGTAGGATAAATTTTATTATGAGTTGATAATTGCATTAGCAATTTTTCAAACATAATAAAATATCCGATGTCTTTTAAAAGTTAAAATGACATGGTGCATGGTTATGGCCTAGTCCCAAAAGGTTTGTGAATGTGTGTATTGTAATTCTTAATACGGCCTGCGTGTCGTGCCTTTCTCCTAACATTCTTGTTGTAAAATTAGCTTTAGACTCGAATGTAACTCGAGTATTTCTCCTTTTGTAATATACAACAAAGATGGAGGGTCCATTGGAAGATAATGTTACAAGGAGGAAGTCAACAACACAAGACAACCAAAAGGAAGCACTTGGGAGAAGATGCTATCCCTAGGTTGACCAATCAATCTTCTCATTGGCTTGAGAAGATTGTAAATAAGGGCCATAACCATGACACGCTTAGTTTAATATGTATGTGATGCATGTTAATTTAGCTTATATGTGATGTATGCTAATATGTATGTGATGCATGTTTAAGTTTATATCTTAATAAGTCAAAAACGATATGCCTACCAAAGTTTGGTACTCACTACTTCCTCGATCATTTGTTGTTGGGTTTGCCAAAGCAAAGCAATGCATTTTATCTTGGAAGAGTGCGAGTGGACAATCGTGATGTCCCGCTATCAAACTTGGTTAAGACTTAATTAAGAAAGTAGAGGCATATATTAGCTTTGAACATAAGTTTTAAAGATTTGTTTTGTGTGATTTCCGAACATCAGCTTTGTCTTAAGAAGTGGTCGTTGCTCCGATATCAAAGAAGGCCTCTGTGCCTCGCCATGACCTAAAATCTGGTTTAGGAATAAGCACTAAACTAATCTAAACTTAACCAAAGCT
Organism: Wurfbainia villosa; assembly: GCA_025175895.1. NCBI lineage: Eukaryota > Viridiplantae > Streptophyta > Magnoliopsida > Zingiberales > Zingiberaceae > Wurfbainia > Wurfbainia villosa. Next base: position 94,670,587 of record CM045994.1, on the reverse strand, counting down.
ATTAAAGAGTTACATCAGATGTAATTGGCAAAAGATTGCCTACCTAATCATACTACGTCTTGGGCGATTAGCCAAAGCTAACTCAAGACGAATTATGATGTGGATCTTTATCCCATATAAATTTATAGCTAAATAGAAGCTAATGATGTAAGCAAAATGTGTTTGCCTACATCAATAATTAGCTCATATCAAAGCTATGAGAATTTAGTGGGAGCCTCATTTAATTAAAGGCCTAATTAAATGACTTAGGTATGATACTTAATTTTGCATTTTAATGTTGTAGATCACCATGTCATCTAACACGACACACCCCCTCAACTTGCGATCTGTCCTTGAGAAAGACAAGCTCAATGGAGATAACTTTCTAGACTGGTATAGGAACTTGAGGATTATCCTCAAGAAAGAACGTAAACTGTATGTCCTAGAGCAGTCTATCCCTGAAACACCCGCCTGCGGCCACTGTCTTGAAAAGGATGCTTATAAGAAGCATCAAGATGACGATTAGATGTGTCATGTCTTATGCTTGCCACCATGAACTCGAGCTTGAAGCAACATGAGAACATGGATGCCTATGATATGGTTGAGCATTTGAAACAACTATATCAAGGACAAGCGAGCGCGTTTTGAAGTGTCTAAGGCTCTTTTGCATGCAAGATGCAAGAAGGAACACTGAGGAACTCACGTACTTAAAATGATTGGGTACGCTGAGAACCTTGAAAGACTAGGTTTTCCATTGAGCCAAGAATTGGCAATCGATGTTATCCTCGCAATCGCGAAGCATATAACCAATTCGTCATGAATTATAACATGAATGAAATTGATAAACCTTTGCCTGAGATTCTCAGCATGTTAAGAACCGCTGAACCGAATCTCAAAAGGAAAGTTAGTAACGTACTAATGGTCAAGAAGGGCAAAGGTAAGCGCAAAGGCAAGGGTAAGACCCAAGCCAAAGGCAAGGCCAATTCATCCACTTCAAAGGGTAAAGGTAAAGTACGGTGAGGGGACACTGGAAGCGGAACTGCAAAGTCTACCTTGAGGAAGTAAAGAATAAAAGAAGTGGGACTTTTGCCTCAGGTATACACGTTATAGAAGTTAATCTATCTATTTCTTCTATATGAGTATTAGATATCGGATGTGCATCTCACATTTGTACTAATGTGCAGGGATTGAGAAATAGTAGACTAATGGCAAAGGGCGAAGTGGACCTACGAGTAGGTAATGGCACAAAAGTTGCTGCTGTAGCTGTAGGAACATATTCTTTGTCTTTGCCCACTGAGCTTATCTTAGAACTAGAGGAGTGCTTTTATGTTCCTGCATTAACGAAGAACATAATTTCTGTATCTTGTTTAGACAAGAAAAACTTTTCTTTTATAATAAAGGACAAATGTTGTTCCATTTATTTAAATGAAATGTTCTATTGTAATGCACCACTTATGAATGGTCTCTATGTTCTAGATTTAGAAAACCCAATTTATAACGTAAATACCAAACGGTTCAAATCGAATGATTTGAACCAAACATATCTCTGGCACTGTCGCCTAGGTCACATAAATGAAAAATCCATATCCCAACTCCATAAAGATGGATTATTGGACTCATTTGATTTTGAATCATATGAGGTATGCGAATCTTGTCTTTTAGGAAAGATGACTAAAACTCCATTTAGTGGACATGGCGAGAGAGCGACGGACTTGTTAGGACTCATACATACTGATGTATGTGGCCCTTTCAATGTCGAAGCCAGAGGAGGCTATAAGTACTTTATTACTTTCACTGATGATATGAGTAGATTTGGCTACTTATATTTGATGAGACATAAGTCAGAATCCTTTGAAAAGTTAAAAGAATTCAAGATTAAAGTACAAAACCAACTTGGTAAGCGTATTAAGCTACTTCGATCAGATCGAGGTGGTGAATACCTTAGTCAAGAGTTTCGTGATCACCTGGCTGAGTGTGGGATAATATCCCAACTCACTCCACCTGAACACCACAATGGAATGGTGTATCTGAAAGGAGAAATCGTACTCTATTAGATATGGTACGATCAATAATGAGCCAGACTGATCTACCTACTTCCTTTTGGGGTTTAGCTCTAGAGACAGTCGCTTTCACACTTAATCGCGTCCCATCAAAAGCCGTAGAAAAGACACCATACACGTTATGAACTAGGAAGAGTCCCAAAATGTCTTTTATAAAGATTTGGGGTTGTGAAGCTTATGTTAGACGTCAAGTCTCAGATAAACTATGACCCAAATCAGATAAGTGTTATTTTGTAGGATATCCCAAGGAAACTAAGGGATATTACTTTTACAATCCCACACTTGGCAAGGTGTTTGTTGCCAGAAATGTTGTCTTTCTAGAAAGAGAATTTATTTCTAGAAAAACTAGTGGGAGTAAAATTCATCTTGAAGAAATTCAGGATGAAGATAACACTAAGGCTTCGATGGAAAATGAACAGGCACCACAAAGTGTTGTGGATGAGGAAATTGTTTCCCAAAGAGTTGTGGAGCAAACACCTGTTCAAGTAGACCAACCTCTTCGTAGATCTGATAGGATCCGTCGTCAACCCGAGAGATATTATTTTCTCTTGACAGACAACGGTGAAGTATTGCTTGTCGATCTTGACGAGCCTACATCCTATCAAGAAGCTATGATGAGCCCATATTCTGAGAAATGGCTAGAGGCCATGAGATCCGAAATGGAATCCATGTACACTAACCAAGTATGGACTTTGGTTGATCCACCTGAAGGGGTAAAACCCATTGGGTGTAAGTGGGTCTTTAAAGTAAAGACTGACATGGATGGTAATAAGCATACCTATAAAGGTAGATTGGTGGCTAAAGGATTCAAACAAATTCATGGTATTGACTATGATGAAACCTTTTCACCAGTTGCGATGCTTAAATCCATTCAGATCATACTTGCTATTGCAGCCTACCACGATTATGAGATCTGGCAGATGGATGTCAAAACCGCTTTTCTGAATGGAAATCTACTCGAGGATGTGTACATGACACAACCTGAGCGTTTTGAAGATCCAAAGCATCCTGGAAATGTATGCAAACTGCAAAGGTCCATTTATGGACTAAAACAAGCCTCTCGAAGCTGGAATCTTCGATTCGATGATGCAATCAAGGAGTTTGGTTTCATCAAGAATGAAGATGAACCTTGTGTCTACAAGAGAAATAGTGGGAGCACAGTTGTATTTCTTGTCTTGTATGTAGATGACATACTTCTCATCGGAAATGATATTCCCTCACCCACCTCTGAAGATGTGGTTAGGGAATTGTTTCTCGATGAAAGACTTAGGTGAAGCTGCCTATATTCTAGGCATCAAGATCTATAGAGATAGATCTAAAAGATTACTTGGCCTAAGTCAGAGTACATACATTGATAAAGTGCTAGATCGTTTTCTATACAAAATTCCAAGAAAGGATTTCTGCCTTTATCACATGGTGTGAGTCTTTAGAAGACTCAATGTCCCTCTTCTAAGGAGGAGAGAGATCGCATGGATAAGATCCCTTATGCATCTGCCATAGGGTCTATCATGTACGCCATGCTTTGTACTCGTCCTGACGTCTCGTATGCTTTGAGCATGACGAGTAGATACCAGTCGAATCCAGGTGAAAGTCACTGGATAGCAGTGAAAAATATTCTTAAATACTTATGAAGAACGAAAGAATATTTCCTGATATTTGGAGGCAATGAGGAGCTAACTGTAAAGGGTTACAGTGATGCAAGCTTCCAAACAGACAAGGATGACTATAGATCACAATCGGGGTACGTGTTTTGCCAGAATGGTGGAGCTGTGAGCTGGAAGAGTTCGAAGCAGACACGCTTCTTGATTTTACAATGTGAAGCCGAGTATATTGTCGCTGCCGATGCAAAGAAAGGAGGCTGTTTGGCTCCACAAGTTCATCAGTGAACTTTGGGTAGTTCCTAGCATTGCAGATCCGATAGACCTCTATTGTGACAACAATGGGGCTATTGCACAAGCTAAGGAACCTCGATCACATCAGCGGACCAAACACATACTACGGCGCTTCCATCTCATTCGAGAGATCATCGATAGAGGAGATGTGAGGATATGCAGAGTACCGACAGAAGCTAACATCACAGATCCATTGACCAAGGATTTGGCACAGAGGAAGCATGATGGTCACACTAGGTTACTAGGTATTAGATATCATAGTGATTGGTACTAGTGCTAGTGGGAGATTGTTAGTTATAGCCCTAGAACCAATCATGTGATGGTTGAATAGGGAACATTTTGTATCATATTCTATAAAGGCAAAGGATTGGTTATTATATATTTACGTCTTGCTTTTGCCAGCTAAATTAAATATATAATAATGCCCTAGAAAAATAGGTTCTTATCTACAGCACATCAATTGGCAGAATTGATTATGAGAGGCTGTAGAGAACACTTTCCTAAATGTTCCTAGTCAAGTATTAATATGCAAGGGCAATATTAATACATAAAGACTAGCATGTAGGTCAATTGATGACTTGATCTCACAAGTCATGGATATATGATATCAAGTTGACACATGGGTATATATTAGAGAATATATACTGAATCAATTCGCCATGAGAAAGTTTCATGGATCGCATATGAGTGTCATAAACTTTCTCATGTGACTATTGGTATGAATAGTCCTCAAACCTCAAGTCACTATGGTTCCTTACATAAGGAGTTATGTACTTTGTATCACAAACGCCACCCGTAAACAGGTGGACCATAAAGGCGACATCGGGTATATAATAAATTGCGCAGGGATGTGGAGTGATGTAGATGGGATCTATCCCTCCCATATGACGGAGTGATATCTGTGGCCCTTGATTGAGTAGAACTACTAAAACGCATGGCCATGCTCGAATGAGTCAATATGAGATATTGAGCTCATTTGTTTGAGTTAGTTTACTCAGGGATCAAGAAACACATAGATTGATCGAGGATGACACGGTCTATGCCTCATTAGTCAATCTGATATCAAGGATAGAAGGACACGGTCATACATTATAGTAGTCACGGAAAGGTTAGTCGGATCTTGACTTATTTCGTAACTTGGGTAGCAATGATGTATTGCTAGATGCCGCTCATTGCTTGTGTATCTAAAAGAGTTTAGATCCACTGCCAACGTTATGAGAGCCTATAGGGTCACACACAAAGAGCATGATGATTAGAAGAATTAGTGCATTCTAGTTTGACTAGAATAATTTGGGAATAAGCTTAAGTACAAAATGGTTTTTGGACTTTAAGCTTAATGAGAATTTTAGCTTATTGATTTAATGAGATTAATTCAATATGCTAAGCTTAATTGATTTAATAAGATTAACTCAATATGTTACCTTATTGATTTAATGAGATTAATTCAATATGATAACATAAGCCTATTGAATTAATAAGATTAATTCAACATCCATGAATGCCACATAAGCATGCCACCTAAGCATGCCACATAAGCATGCCACCTAAGCTTGATGAGGTGGAAGGAGACAAAGGGTTTTGACCTTTGGATTTCCCCCACATGTGGCCAGCCAAACAAGGAGTATAACTCCTTGTTTTATTATCTTTCAATGCCATTGATTGCATTGAATGTGATAGGAGATGAAAGGTTTTTCCAATCCTATAAAACACCCCATGGGGTGGCCGGCCAAAGGAGTTGAAGTGTGGAAGCTTGAGGCTTGGTGAGAGCTTGGTGGGAGAGGCTTTGGTTGTGTGGTTTTTGTGAGTGTAGGCTAGCAAGAAGAGTGGTCTTCTTCTTCCTTTCTCTCTTTCCTTACTTTCCTCTCCTTTAGGGACTTCTCTAGCAAGAAGTAAAGGAGAGCTCTTCTAGTTTCTTTTGTGAGACAAGAGCTTGCTCGTGTGGATACATATAGAGGCACGGACACTTGAACGTGCTAAAAGATCCAACACATCCAAGGAGAAGCGGGATTACAAAGGGCACGCAACAAAGGTAATATTCTCCTATAAGATAGGTTTAGAGAAATTTATTTTGTACGAGGTTTTCTTTCGCAAGGATCACGTGGAAGGGATCCTATTTTTCCGTTGCGCATATGCTATTTTGCATACGAGATCCCTACAATCTCCTCAATCTTTGGCGTCCGCTTGCATCAACATAACACTAGGTCATCCATCTAAAAAGGAAATGAAGATAGTTTTCAACCAAAGAACAATGTAAGATTAGTAGATTGATAAATTGACAATTAATGGATTGATGTGTTGACAATTGGGAATGATAGTTAGTTGATATATATGTAATTAAAATAGTGAATATATATGTAATTAAAATAGTGAATATATATGTAATTAAAATGGTGGATAAGTAGGATTAGTAGCCATGTATGTAGTTGAAGTAGTGGAGAGAGAGAGAGAGGTCCCATATGTAACTCATCTATGAGTATTCATGAGCATCTCTATTATCCATTATCCGATCAAGTGAATATTCTAGTCTAATCCTTGAACTCTACAATATTATTATCCTAAGCGTCACTTTGTGAGTGTTTGCGCCTGCTTGCCCATGTGGACGTGTCACCTCATCTCGTCGTCGTAACCTATACCTCACATTTTTTTTTATTTCTTTCGATTGTGGTTTTTTGGATTTCTACTTTGCCACTGTGATCCACTCCTCCCCTCTTTCTTTTTTTACTCAACGCTAGATTTTCTGGCTACCTGCGACCCTCACCTCCCCTTGCCGTGATGACGTCGCTCCTGTCGCCACCGCGGATCGCATCTCTCGCCACATGCTGCTGTCGCGAGGAACCCCTCGCCGCATCGATCTCGCCGTAAGCCACCATTCCCCTCACCCTCGAGCGTCGCGAGCTTCACTTCCCCATGCTCCACACACTGCTCTCGCCACCGCAATCCACAGCTCCTCGCCCTTGAGCATCGTCGACATGTGCTCCATCCCCTTGTCCTAGAGCATCACTGGCATGTGCTCCGTCCCCTCGCCCTTGAACTTCACCTCCACGTGTAATAGTGAGCAGCTCCTTGTTGCCATCACTCTCGCCGCATGAGATCCGCACCTCACTTGGATCTACCTTCTGGTTCGTTTTCATTTCTTGTTGATATATTTGTTGGGAATCTAGAGAACGAGTGAAATTGGTGCAAAATTGAAGCGTTTGTGGTGTGGTAAATTTATTGGGAATCTAGAGCAACTTTTTATCATCTTTGATTTGTTTTAATGCTGAGGAAAATAAGATTCATAGCATTTTTTTAACAGATTAAATAAAAAAAATGATTCATAGCATTTCTTTATATTAAAGAATAGTAAAATTCTAATCTTTATAGGGAGTCAACAAAATGAGGATGGTGATAATCTATATATTCTTGAACTTTTAGATCGAAAGTCAAAAATTGATATAGAATTCTCATCACTAGAGGAGACATTTTTGTGCTATAACTAATATACACGATATATCGGATTTAGTTCAAGGATAAACAATATCAAGAAAAATAAGGTTATAAATGAAGTTATTTGGAAAATATTTATATGCTTTAAAGAAGGTCAAACAGATAATAAACATGAAAAAAGTGTTCAACGAACAAGGGAAAGAGCACATGGAGAGGTTAGAAGTGGTTGTAACTCATATATTTCACTTGTTAAAGAATAAACTGGGCCTAATTGGGTTGTCAATTACTTCATGGAAAGTCATAATCATCCACTCTCAACTCCTTCAAAGGTGTACTTGCTACGCTCACATCGTAATATTTCGGCAACAAAGAAGGCATTGACTTACCAATTTTTAGAGGTCAATGTGTCAACTTGTCAATAAATGTGATTATTTGATATAGAGTATGGAGTGCCTAAGCAGGTAGGTTGCATAGAAAGATGTTGGTGCAATCGTCCAAGGTCACGATTGACCAGACTCGAGTGAGACTTGAGTAGGGTTTTAATGTTTGACAATGAGTTTCGACCATTGTTTGACAATATGGTTTGATCATATGTTAACCATATGACAGGTGGATGTTTTGGATATCGAAAGTCATATGAGAGAGATTATTGGGGCAATTAAATCTCAAGTCAAGGTTGACTAGACTTGAGTGAGACTCGAGGGGAAGTCAAAGAATAGTTTTGGCATGAAAATTCTAAGCATGGTCTTGGTATGGAAGTCCAAGTTTGGATACTTGGCATGGAAAGTCCAAGAATGGTCTTGGCATGGAAAATCCAAGCATGGTCTTGGCATGGAAGTTGAAGTTTGGATACTTGGCATGGAAAGTCCAAGTTTGGATACTTGGCATGGAAAGTCCAAGAATGGTCTTGGCATGGAAAATCCAAGCATGGTCTTGGCATGGAAGTTGAAGTTTGGATACTTGGCATGGAAAGTCCAAGAATGGTCTTGGCCACGTAAGTCCAAGTGTATAGTCTTGGCGGTGAATGTCCAAATATTGAGACTTAGCAATTGAAAAGTTGAAGGGTGAGGTTTTTGGTAGCGTAAAGTCTAAGCATGTAGTTTTGGAGGTATAAGTCCAAATGAACCTTGGCAAAGGAGACCTGGTTAGTATGACATAGTCGATGGAAACATTTGAAGGCTAGCACGAAGGGTGAATGAGTCATTGAAGACTCGGAGGGACCTTGAGGGTGTGAGGCTGATGAAGTGGCTAGAAGGCTTAGGTCTAGACTATGGGTGGTTTATCAAGTATGAAGGGATCATACTTAGGTTAAATCTCATGTTTGAGGTTTACTAGTAGACTGGGATTATGGATCATTCGACTGGACAAGTGCACGACACTTGAGAGCCTAGTTTGACTTGAGCAGTCGATTGAGATTATGACCAATTGACTGGTTGTGTAGTCGATTGAGGCTTGACTGCTCGACTGTGTCTCTAGCAGTCGACTGCTAGGGTTTAGTAGTCTACTGGATACTAAGCATTCGACTGCTAGGGTTGAGCAGTTAACTGGAATTAGGTGGTCAGGACACAGAATGTTTGACAGTTGACTGCTAGCTAAGAGCAGTCCTCTGGTGCTCTCTAATAGTCGATTGATGGTCAGGGCAGTTGATTGATAGATAACTTTTTGATGTGGATTAAGCCATTGTGAGGCAACAGTACAATGTCCAATCAACTTCTAGGTAAGAGCAGTTGACTGGAAGGTGGAAATCCAGTTCGTGCAAGACTTTAAAAGGATCTCTATAAGAAAAATGGAAAAGTCGATTCTTGGGCGATTTGAGGCGAAGTGTTGGTGAATTTTAGGGTCTTCAAAGGCATCCCAAAGCAACCAACAAGCAAAAAAAATCAAAATCCCTAGTTTGCAATGTATTTTTCACTTCTTGTTTCATTTACTTGTTCTTGTTTCTTATTGTTGTAAGATCCTATTATAAGAGATTTCTCCACCTCCGGTATCATACTAAGAAGGAGAAGTTTGATAGTGGTGATGTGCATCACTGGAGCTCAACTAGAGCTCGCCCTGTGGAGTAGGAATCTTAGTTTTAACCACATAAATCTTGTGTTGTATTTGAGTTTGTGCATTTTATTTTGTATGTTCCGATACACACTAATATCTTGTAGACAATCACACGATCAAATCAAATGACGAAATCGAATGACACTATTCATCCCCTCTAGCGCAATAATCGATCCCCAACATATCACAGAGCAGGGCATCTTCATCAGACTCATGGCCATAAGAGCAACACTTGAGGAGATGGAATTTCCCAAAAATGGACTAGGCCACATCATCATGGTTCAACCTTTCTTCAACAGCGAAGATTTTACGTATTAGAAAGATAGAATGAAACATTTTCTTATGTGTGATATTGAAAATTGAATTGTTGTGATAGAAGGTTTTGAACCCCCCCCCCCCCTCAGGACAAGAACAGAAGAGTCCTCGATAAGAATAAGTGGATTGAGGAGCAAAATCGAAAATACAAGATAAATAAAAAGGTAATGTTAATTTTAGCTAACTTAATGCCTAGTGACATCTTGTGTAAGCTAGGAGACTATAAGGATGCTAAGGAACTGTGGAGCAAATTAGTCAAGCTCCATGAAGAGCCCTCACCGACACAAATAGTGGAGGAGCCCAAGGAGGAGTACCCATCCCCTTAAGCTCAAGAAGAAAGTGCATCATCATCCCAAGAGCTTGAGGATTCAGAAGTTGAGAGATGATTAACATCCGAGTCGGTATAGGAGGTTGAAGAAGTCTCCACCTCTAGGATTGAGGGGGAAGAGATTAGGCCTTCAATACTGGAGCAAGAGGAGGAACCCTCTACATCCAGTTAAAGTGAAGAGCAAGCTCAAGATCCTACAACCACCATGGAAAGGTATCACAAATGCATATATTAAAAATAAAAATCATATAACATGCTTTGAGTGTAAGGAAGTAGGGCATTATAGAGTAAATACCCAAAAAGAGTCAAGAAGGCACAATCAACACCTAAGGAAAAGAAAAAGATAAAGGAGGCTGGAGTCCCGATATGCAAAAGCAAGGAGCACATTGTGTGTTTCAAGTGCCAACAAAGGGGACACTATAGGAGCCAATGCCCAAGGGAGAGTCACTCCAAGAAGGACAAAATAGGGAGCTCAAATGTATGGGGAGCTAAGACAAATCCTAAGGTATCATTTAATTATGACTACTAATTTTCCTAATAAAAATAAGCATGCTAATAATTTTATTGTTACTGCTCATGAACAAAAGTATGCTAGGAATAGATTTTATTGTTTAGGTGTCAAACATGTTAATTTTTCTAAAGATAATTCAAGAACCATACTGCCTAAGGATAGGAAGGTAGAGAACCTATGCAGTAACCCTAAGAAATCAAGACATATGTCTAAGAAGAATAATACCCAAAAGGTGAATGAAAATTCAACAATTGAGAGATTGGAAAACGAAAATCAAGTTTTGAGGTTAAAACTTGAGAAATGGAAAAGACTCTTAGGAAGATAGAAAATTCAATTAAAGGGTCAAATGGTCAAAATCTAAATTTTAGGAGACAAGAGCCGTCTAAGGGCAAGAGAGGCTTGGGTCACACGTCTAAGTCCAAGGAGGTTATGCCAACCTACCACAATATTCCATTTAACTATGGAACAAGATCAGGTTTAAGAAAACCATGGTCACAAGGGAAGTCATCCCTAGTGTTGACCATGATAGATATCTAGTGGCTAGGGTTTCAAAAAAACCTAGGAAATCCACTAATAAGGTTACAAGGGAAGTTATCCCTAGAGTTAACCTTAAGAAGACCCAAATGACCAAGGCTTCTAAGCCTAGAAGGGTTATTAGGAAGGTACTTAGGGAAGTCATCCCTAGTGAGTACCTTGTGAACCCAAGGAGCTCCAATAGGTATTAGATTCCTAGGAGCATGATCCCTTCACGCTAGATGGGTTTAGAGTGTGTCAATCTTGAATGGATAGGTAGTTAACCTAACCATGGTAAAGGTGACACTTTAGGACATTTTCAAAGTATTGTAATACTTTAAAAATGAAATTATAAATATATCCTAAAAGATTTTAGGATATGTCAATAAAATTTAAGAAGTTTAAAGAATCAATCAAAATTGGCACATGATAGGTTAGAGTCAATGGTGTGTCATTTTGGATTTTTGGCACACTTGGAAAATTGATTTATTATGGGAAAATGGGGGTTAATCTTAGAAAATGATAATTAGGCTTGAAATCTAAGTATTCTTATACTTTTATATTTCATTTGTCATGCCTTTTTTTGCTATATGTCATGTCATGACATCATACTTCATATAATTATTTAAATGTCATGATCATGCTTAGGGTAATATATGTCATGCTTGTGTTTATGTTTAATTTTTAATGTCATGACATCATGATTCATTGGCTATGCTTTAATTTATTCTATGATCATCATTCATGCAATAGGCTAATTAATTTAAAATTAAGGACAATGACATGATTTGAAGTCCCATGATATGAGAATCAAATAGAGTTGCCTAGATAAAATGCATGAACTCTTAGATAAGGAAGAAAAAAAATCTACATCTCAGAAAAACATTAAATTGATATGCGTGTGTATTGATACACTCTAGACATATGTGAGATGTTAGGAAATGAGTTAAGTTCAAGGTGCATAGATGTTGCATCTAGATGAACTCAAAGTCATAATATAACATTGATAAATCATTAGGAAAGCTAATGTACAAGTCATGTACATCTAGCTCATAGACCATGGTTCAATATAAGATTTTAAAAATATTTTGAAAAACCTTGGTGAAGTATATCTTTTGATAGATATCACCATTGAATAAGTTGGCACAAAGTTAAGCAAAAGCATTAAAGTTTTAAATGGTTTTGAACTTTGTATCAATACTTCAATTTGATGGGCATTTTAACTTAAAATTATTTTTCACCCATTGTATTTCATGGAAGTAATGTGCGTATGAATTTTTAAGATTTTTCAAAATACATATAATTACTTATGAATTTTCAAAATTTGATTCTGAAATTTTATTTCTGCATTCTATAGAAACCAGTCGACTGCTAGGTTAGCCAGTCGACTGACTTATGTTTTAGTCATCTGTCGTGTTTGATATTGCCTGAACAAGATTTGTTTAGTTAGTTATCAGTACCCTTAAGTACCCTAACATCTTCTAACTCTAGGATATGCTTTGGAAAATATTGGAAGGGTAAAACAATCATTTAAAATGATTAGGAGAGTTATTTAGGGTGGAGTATCAAATTTTAAGGAGGTTAAAGTTCAAGTTTGAACTTTTACCTTTAATTTCGATTGTATAGATTTCCTATAGGCTTAAGAATTCTCCAAGGACCTTGTTGGTGAAATGGTCAAGGGGGAGCAAGTCTTTATGAAGAGTTTTGTCCATCTTGGTATGATGGATAACCTTTGATTACAAAGGGGGTGAAATGAGGATTAGGTAAACCTTCATTGCAGATTGCCTCTCATTTAGTGATATGAGTCTTATCACTATGAAGAGTGAAGACATCCTAGATGATTTTGGACCAAGGGGGAGAATGTAGAATCTCTTTGGGAAATGAGACATTGAAAATCTTGATAGGATGGCATAAAAAGAGTTAAGTTGGGCTTATTGGTTAGTCTAACTTAAACATATTGTCAAACATCAAAAAGGGAAAGATTATTGGTGCAATCGACCCAGGTCACGATTGACTAGGCTCGAGTGGGACTCGAGTAGGGCATTGATGTTTGACAATGAGTTTGAACATTGTTTGACAATATGATTTGATCATATGTTGACCATATGCCAAGTGAATGTTTATGATATCCAAAGTCATATGGGGGAGAATATTTGAGGGAGATTGTTGGAGCAATCAAATCTCAGGACAAGGTTAACTAGACTCGAGTGAGACTCGAGGAGAAGTCCAAGAATGGTCTTGGCATGGAAGTCCAAGTTTGGATACATACATTGGAAAGTCCAAGCATGGTCTTGGCATGGAAGTCCAAGTTTGGATACTTGACATGGAAAGTCCAAGAATGGTGTTGGTCACGTAAGTCCAAGTATGTAGTTTTGGCAATGAAAGTTCAAGATTGAGTCTTGGCAATCGAAAAGTCCAAGGGTGAGATTTTTAGCAACGTAAAGTCCAAGCACGTAGTCTTGGCAGTATAAGTCCAAATGAACCTTGGAAAAGGAGACCCAATTAGCATGACATAGTCGATAGAAGCACTTGAAGGCTAACATGAAGGGTGAATGAGTCATTGAGGATTCGGAGGGACTTTGAGGGCGTGAGACTGATGGAAGTGGCTAGAAGGTTTAAGTCTAAGCTATGGGTGGTTTATTAAGTATGAAGGGATCATACTTGGATTAAACCTCATGTTTGAGGTTTATCAGTCGACTGGGGTTATGGACCAGTCGACTGGCCAAGTGCACAACACTTGGGAGTCTAGTTTGACTTGAGTAGTTGGTTGGGATTATGACTAGTCGACTGGTCGTGTAGTTGATTGAGGCTTGACTGCTCTACTGTGGCTCTAGCAGTCGACTGCTAGGGTTTAGCAGTCGACTGGACACTAAGCAATCGATTGTTAGGGTTGAGCAGTTGACTAAAATTAAGTGGTCATGGCACAAGAAGGTTTGGCAATCGACTGCTAGCCAAGAGCAGTCGACTGGTGGTCTCTAGCATTCGACTGATGGTCAAGGCAATTGACTTATGGATAACTTTATAACGTTGATTAAGCCATTGTGAGGTAATGGTACAGTGTCTAGTCAACTGCTAGGTAAGAGCATTCGACTAGAAGCGGAAATCCAATTCGTGCGAGGCTTTAAAAGGAGCTCGATGGGAAAAATGGAAAAGTCGGTTCTTGGGCGATTTGAGGCGAAGTGCCGATGCATTTCAGGGTTTTCAAAGGCATCCCAAAGTAACCAACAAGCAAGCAATCAAAAGTTTTAATTTGTAAAGTGTTTTTCACTTCTTGTTTCATTTGCTTATTGTATTTACTTGTTCTTGTTTCTTATTATTGTAAGATCCTATTGTAAGAGGTTTCTCCACCTCCAGTGTCATACCAAGAAGGAGAAGTTTGATAGTGGTGATGTGCATCACTAGAGCTCAACTAAAGCTCGTCCCGTGGAGTAGGAACCCTAGTTCTGAACCACGTAAATCTTGTGTTGTGCTTGTTCTATATTTGAGTTTATGTATTTTATTTTGTATATTTCACTGCACACTAATATCTTGTAGACAAGTATGCTATCGAATCAAACGACGCTATTAACCCCCTCTAGCACAACAATCGATCCCCAACAAAAAGGATATTAGAAACTTTGAGAAAGAGCTAAGGGATGAACAAAAAGGTATCAATGTTGAAACATTGATTGAGTTTTTTGCATTTGAGAGGGAAAAGAATTTTACTTTTTCCTTTGATTATGAGATTGATTTAGATAACAAATTTAGTAGGTGTTTTTGGTTGGATCATGTATCCAAATGATAAACATTTTATTTGGCGATGTAGTTGTATTTGATATGACATATAACACCAACAAATATAGGTTGATTTTTACACCATTTGTAGGAGTTAATCATCATCATCAAATAATTATTTTTTGGTTGCGACTTTATAAGTGATGAGAAAACTGAATTTTTTGTTTGGATGCTTAACAAGTTCATAGAAGTCATGCCTAAAGGAGCACCAAACGTAATCATCGCTAATCAAGATCTTAATATAACGAAAGTCATTGCAAAAGTTTTCCCTCAGATAGTGCACCGGTATTGTTTGTAGCACATACTAAACAAATTTCATGAAAAATTAAACCCTTTGATTTTTCGTGACTACTATTAAACCATAAAGAATATAATTGGAAAATCTACAACACCTGTTGAATTTGAGAAGTCATGGGAAGAGGTTATCAAGTGTGCTAATTTGGAGAAAAATGATTGGTTGTCATTGATGTATGAATTACGACACAAGTGGGTGCCAACATATTTTAGCCATGTATTTTATGCTAGAATGTCAACTAGTCAAAGATCTGAAAGCTCACATGCATTTTTCAAGAGGAATGTCTCAAATAAGAACTCATTGATGGATTTTATCACACATTTCAATAGGGCATTAAGACACCTAAGACACAATGATTTAGTTGTTGACTATTATGATATGAATGAGCATCCTAAGATTAAAATAAACTGGCCAATGAAAACTCAAATGGTCAAGTTGTCCATAAAAGAGAAATGGATGGAGTTTCAAAGTGAAATGAGTGAGAGTCATGGTTATTATGTGCAACGAGCATCTATAGGAGTTGAGTTAGTTGTTTACCAAATGATAAAATTTCAAAGTTGTTCTCCCTCTAAACCAAGGGTAGTCACTCATGACAAACGGATGGACTACATATCTTATAGTTGTAGGAAATTTGAGTTTGAGGGCATTCCATGCTGGCATATATTAGCTTTTTCCGTATCAACCAAGTGTTTCAGTTGCCTGATAAATATAAACTCAAACGATGGATACGAAATACAAAGGCTGGAGCAATATATGCTTTGGTGGAATAAAATTTCATTGATGATTCAAAAAGGTTTTTGATGTCAAGACACTCGAGGTTATCCTATAAAGCTTCAATATTAGTTGATGGTGCATCTTTGACTGATGAGGGGATAGACTTCTTGGATAAACAATTCGATAGTATCTATAGTAAAATTCAAGAGATGAACATTATTAGAACATGCAACAATGAAAGTCAAATGAATAAATCTGTGGATGAGCTGTCACGCCCCGAGGGAGTCCCCACCAGACAAAAATCCGACAGCATCTCCCCTGTACGGATGACAATACCAATTTTCATACAAGGCCTGCACGACCACTATACATCGGTCAACACGACCGGAAAAAAAACTACACACGCATATAATAAATTGGCCTTAGGCCATCAATCCAGGTAAATAGCAACAGTCTACTATATCTAGACTTACCCCTTCTGCCATGTGAGCAGGAATATACAACCAAACCAATCGAATAGTCCATATGGACACAACAAATATCTCCAAACCTCCACAAGTACATAACCAAAACAAACACAAACCCTACACACTTCATCTAGTTAAAAAACAAAACCATAAGACCAATAAAACCTATCCATTTCAACAAGGGGGATTGGCAGCTGGACTCTCTTGGCAGTTTCAACCTGAAACAGATGTAAAGCAACGGGGTAAGTTCAAAGAACTTAGCGGATATGGTCGATATGCAAAGTAAGATATGGCTAACAATAAGAATCATGCCAGTACAATCTCACATATAGGGTATGCAAGAAAGAAATACAAAAGAACTGTACTTAACTAAATCTCCTACCCTGATATAGGAGCATGTGTCATACTATAAGAGATAAAGTCATCACCATATACAAATATGTATCCTGTATGCATGACAATCATATGCAACATCCAAGGCATCAATAAAAATGCAACAAACACAATACAAATGCTATCTATGCAAAGTGCATGCCATGCAAATGACATGGTCACCCCTGACGCCAGTCAGCCGCCTCACACGCGATGGTGAAGCCGAGTGGGTAGGGCTATGACAACTGTGCACTCTGCCATCACTGCTCCTGAGTGACCGAGTGGACAGGATGCTGTCGGAGTACACCTATCCTCCTGCCCCACACAGAGTGGGGGAGCTAAGCTCTCATCTCCCGGTGTCATAGACCAGAGGAGGGATCCCTGCCCGCTACCACGTTGTCTCATCGCTACCCATGAGCGGACCAGCGGAGCCTGACAGAGCAACTACACACACCCTCCTGATGTACCACTAACCCATGAGTGGCAGTGTGTGCAGGCCATGTAATTGGCTACGAGCTCAACTATAAAGGAACCCCGTACAGCCAGCATATAATCATGCAAGATGGTGCATGATACTAAAGCATGTAAATCCAACTAAAAATACCTATCCGAATAATATGCACAATCAATAAGTGCATATCTATGATCCAAGTAACTATGATCCAAATAAAATAGGGAAGATATAATCATACTGATCAAATGCATGTATCTAGTAGGCACAAAAACATACTAGGCATATAAACATGAAAATTATTGTAAGCTATCCTAACTAGCATATCAACATGACTATATCTAGGAGATAAGTCAAAATACCCGCCTTATATAAATTGCTCGAAATAATGCAAATCTTCATGCCCCTAGACCTGCCTCATGACCGAAACCTGCATATAACAAACATTTTGATTAAGTACAATCATGCAACGACTGATTGAATTGGATCCTACATCGACTTTGTAGCCCGATCAACTAGATTGATCTAGTTATCCATATAACCTAAACAATTCTTCACATCAATCCCTATAGACCATTAAACCAATTAACAACCTATAATCTACCAATTTACAGCCAAAAAGAGAGGAGATATACCAAGCTTACCCAGCTCGACCCAACACCAATCCGTCGGCAAGGTTGCTGTGCAGAAATCCCTTCTCACTCAACCAAAACACAAAGTTCTGATCCTCCAACCGAAACCCATGACCTAGCCATCCTCCGTCCAACCTACTTAACTGGTCAACCTGCCACCGCTCCAATCCACCCTGTTGCAGCCCATATAAACTCAACAACGCACCCTGCTCCAATCCATACCAATTACACTGAACAGAAAAGAAAGAGGGGAAATCAAGACATATACCCGAAATTGGAGTTTTGTCGACTTCACTTCCCTTCCCTTGCTGCTGTTGAGATCACAAGCAGAGGCTGACAACGAATCAAACTCGACGATATGAGGGTGATCTGCTCGATCGGGGAAAACAGAAGGAATCGACAACTTCATCACTGAGCATGGAAAAGCCTCAGCTAGGATCTTGGTGGCCTCTTGTACCTTTCCCCCGATCTTATCAGCGGCGACAGAAAGCCGCATGAGGGAGTTCTAGACCAGCACGTCAAATGCAGCAATGGTTGGATCCACAGCGTCAGCTTCTTCGTCAATGAGGCTCGGCGGCAGTGCGCAAGATTCGGCGACAGCAAAGGCCTCGAGCCGCGAGACCGCGCCCTCCAACCTGGCGACCAGTTCCTTCCAAGGCGGCGGTCGCGTGGGCAGCGAGTAAAGGCGCCGACGGTGCTGGGGTGGCGACGTGTGCGACGCGAGCAAGCAACGGCGGCGGCGGGGGTTCGCGTGGAGAAACTGGCATAAGCGACGCTCGGGGAAGAAGACGGCATCGACGGGGACAAAAAATGAGAAAACAAGGATCAGGAGAAAATAGGATATTCCAGAGCCCTAACCTAGGTTTCCTTCATATATTATAGGTTAATGAAACCTATTAACCTCTCATTAATCAATATTCCCTATTAAATCTTTCCGCAATCCATTATTATATAAATTCCATTTAATTCTAGAAAAATCTAAAATTCATATTCGAAAAAATTTCGACGGATATTTTTTTCGATATCTTACATGAGCACCTTAGTATTAGTGATCCTCCTTCTATAATGATAAAGGGATGTGGGAAGAGATTGAAATCATCAAAGGAGAAGTCAACCTCAAAGTCTAGATTATGTCGTGGATGCGGACAATGAGGTGTGTCACATGACAAGCGCAACTGCCCAATTTTGTAGCAAGGGTATGTGTCAATAAATTCTCGATTTATATGATTATTTTATTTTCGATTCTAATATTTTAATTAAATTTTATAGATATAATGATGTATTGATTGCCAGATCAACTTTAGATAATCATCATAACAACAATGACGACATATATGAAGAAGATTTGGCTTCTAGAGCTGGTGTTATAAACATTTCTTTGTATTAAATTATAATAGTTGGTTGATTGATTGAGAAATTGATGCTAATAATTGTCTTTATTGTTACAAGTTCTAACTACCCAGTCATACATGAGTAAAGGTTCACAAAGACGGGAGGCTTTCTTTCTATATGCTTAATTCATGTTGTCTACTTGACATTTTGGTGCATAGTTTAGATGATACTATCAAACTTCAAATGTGTGTTTAATTTCAACTATTTGTTTATGCAATGAAGAAGAAAAACAAAGTTGATATTAATAGAGCATTTGACATATTTGTTGTCTTTTTTTCTATGTTGTTGGATTTGTTGAAACATATGGATGTAACAAAGAAGAAAAAGAAATTTTCTGCATACAATGATATATGTAATGAACAAATTGAATCTGAGTGTTTGATGGAATTCATATTGACTGTGAATTTTATTTGGTGTAATGATTTAATATTGTTTCATAGAGAATGATATTATCATAGGAATTCACTGTTTTTCCTCATATTATTTACCTTCACACACTCATGGGTAGGGTGTGTTTTTCTTGCTATTGTTGCATGGTTGTTTTTTTTCTTTTATGTTCAAGTGTTTTATTGGGTTGTTAACAAATTTGCAGGGGTATATTTAGTTTGTTATTATATTTTGTAGGGTTCCATCAGTTGATGATCTTTAGCAATCAATAGATTGATAACTCATCAGTTGACTATCTTTAGCAATCAATCGACTGATAATCTAGCAATCGAACTGGACAGTCGATTCAAAGAGCATATGTTGGCCTGACATCGAAACCAATTGACGTCTTCCAGTTGACTACTGAAACGCGATTGCTCCTGAGCACCAATTTCTCATCCCGAGCATCGATTCTTAGCTCGAGCACTGTCTCCCAAGCAGCGACTTCCTGTGTGCTGAATTTGTTCCCGAGCATCATGCTCTTGGTCGAGCATCAACTTCCTGAGTCTACACCAAGTCCGCACTTTCCCGAGCACCCCGAGCACCCTGAGCACAAACTTCCCAAGTTCGTAGAGCACCGACTTCCCGAGTCCACGATCTCTACTTGCCCGAGCGTCGACTTCCCGAGTGCGCACTCTCCTCTTGCCCGAGCGTCGACTTCCTGAGTGTGCACTCTCCGCTTGTCAGAGAACCCTACCATTGACACCCTGAGTCCACACTCTCTACTTGCTCGAGCACCGACTTCTCGAGTCTGCGCTCTCTGCTTGCCCAAGCAAGGTCTCCTGAGCACCGACTTCCTGAGTCTGTGCCGAGTCTGTGCTTGCCTGAGCACCCCGATCACCGACTTCCCGAGTCTGTAGAGCACCGACTTCCTAAGTCCACGAAGATCCTGACTTCCTGAGTGCACACTCTCCACTTTCTCGATCACCCTGATCACCGAATTCCCGAGTCCGCACTTGCCTGACCATCAACTTCCCGAGTCCACGCTGTAAAATACTGCAGAAAAAAAAACTTGTTAATTAGGAAAACACCCTATGGAATTTTGTCAGGAATTTTAGAAATTTTTCTAAACTTAAATGAAAATTTCTACGACAGTTGTGGGGAAAGATTTAATAGGCTTTGGAAAAGCCTATTTGGGATAAATTAAATCTTGATGAGGCATGGTTAGTAGTTAATTTAAACCTAACCTAGGTTCAAGGTCTATTAGGTTAATTGTTTGAACCTAGGTTTAAGGGAATGGATTTAATCGAATTTGGATTTAATCTAAAACCCGACCCGACCCGTTAACCTCACCGTTTTCTCTTCCGAGCAGCGGTTTCTCTTCATTTACTTCTCGCGAACGGATGTCTTCACGCGACCTCCTCTCCCATGCGATCTGCCTCCCTTGCATCCCCATTCTCGCCGCAGCCGACCCCCTTTCCTCTCGTTCTTCCTCGCGGCAAGCGGCGGCCACGGCAAGTGGGCGCGGTGGGAAGGTTAGATCGGTGGCGACAACACCGTACTCGGATCGAAAGCCACGACCTCTGCGCACTCGCCGCCTGGCCTCTTCTGCCGTGCATCGTCCTCTCTTCTTCCCGATCTTCGCTGCCAGTCGAGTTGCCTCCGGCCACCACGGATGGCCTTGGTTGTTCCCCTATCTCGATCTCACTCGAGTTTGCCCCTCTTTGTTTCTTCAGTGCGAAGGCGTAGGTGTTGCCGCCCATCACACACAACACCATATTTGGACATCCGTGCCGCCACTCACGGACCGATGGGTTGCTTTTGCCAGATCAGCGTCGCTGGGAGTTGACCTAGCCGGTTGTCGTCGGAGCAAGGTAAGGGCACGATTCTTGGTTGATTTCAGTGGATCTCTACCTCACAACTAGTTGTTTCTCCCGCGTACAGATCGTCCACAGCGTCACTGTGGTTGGGCGTTCCAATCCGAGGTGGAGCTGTTTTGGCAGACAGAGCAATTGGGGGAGGAGAGGTGCCGGTGGAGTTGAAATCGCTGGTAAATCTCACGGTTTCCTTATCCTTTCTGTCTATTGTGGATTGTTGCCCTATTGTGATTGTCATTGTGCCGAAGCTTCCGGCTGACTCTGCACCGCGAGCAGCAGGGTCGACCGCCACAACTCAGATCCTTGGATCACTGATACAACAACGTTGGTTAGTTGTGGGTTGTGGAGCTAGCTGGACGATGTGATCAGAGGTTGCTCGGCTGAGAATGAGTCAAGGGTTGTTGATGGCAGTGTGGATTTGGACAGGTGGTTCAAGTTGGAGGTAAAGTTGTTTTGATCTACGATTCTATTATGTTACTAAGCTGCAACATAGTTTGCTTGTAGTGATTTGGTTATAGGATATTGTGCTTGATAATTGGGAGTGAATTGATTTGCAGTTAATTGAATGAGGATAGATGTGAAGGCTTGATTATGTTAAGTGGATAACTAGATCAATCTAGTTGATCGGGATACAAAGTCATGTAGCATTTGATTGGATCACTCGTTGTATAATAGAACCTAATAGTAGTTCATGTTGTCTTGTAGGACTTTGATGCGAGGCGAATTTGTGGACATGAAGACAATTGGTGTCTACAAAACAGGTAGGTAATTTTTCTACCGATCGGGTAGATATAATGATTTCCAGATTTAGACATAGATATGAACATGTTAGGTGTTCATATTACCTTGATCATGCTCTGTTTATCGTATGCTTGAACTTACCGTTGATATATATATGTGTGCTCGATTATCGATAACACATATTCCCTAGCATAATCTAGAAGTTACATATGTGATGTAAGTTGGTCTAACTGGTTAGTAGGGTGTAGATGTTAGAGTACGGAGGAAGATCTAAGTTGTAAACTTGGCAAAAAGGTCCTCTATGGATAAGTATGGCTCTAGATGTAGGATTTATTTCATACCTGTATGTTGCACATTTATTCACCAACCACGGGTTGTGTGAATGGTCATGTGAGTCGTGGATAGTGTGTCGCTACGGACCGATGGTCCTAGCTTGTCATGATCAGATGAGTGACTCTCTACAGGGTAGAGAGTGTACTGATCAATTGGGTGTGACTCATTGTTGAACAGAGAGTCTAGGGTAGATATTCTGTATGTGAGATAGTACCCTCATTTCATTGCATGCATACTGACGACATCGTCTCCCCTTGGGGTTGAGAGAGAGTCGTCAGTCATCCTGCCTCCCAGGTTACTTTCAGAGGAGTAACTGGTGTGAGGGCATATCATTTGTTGTGCCGCACTCTACCATTATTGACGATGGTAGTTGGAGTTGCGTGCAGTTGTCCTGGGTGCGTGGTACTCGACCACTCATTAGTAGTGTTAGTCGGAGTGACCAGCAGCAGGGACCCCCGTTGCGTAGCGAACTACTTCCGCTCATATGCTACTTGATCATACTACCCAACTCGGTCACTCGAGAGTGGTGGCGGCTGGAGTCGGGATAGTTGTCATGTCGTGCCACCTAGGCCACACTGGGGTCGTGGTAGCGAGTAGGGGTGAGCAGGCATGACCATGCATGTTGCATTGCCGTATCATACGGTGTTTTGCATATGGTTATATATATATACATACCTGCTTGTATATATATGTATATGGATGATGGTGATTAGTATACATACAAATACAGTCTATATGTATACTCACTTTGATGATGCATTTGTATGTACTATGCTTGTTGCATTTGTTTGTACATGTTCATACATGATACTGTATTTCCTGTATGGTAGTAGGCTGATACTTGTATACCTATCGGATATTCACAGTGATACCCTTGACTCAGGTTAGGATATTGTGTTAGTACTATACTGTTATATCCTATGATGTGATTATATGCCCAGGTTGGATCAGGATAGAGTAGCTGACTGCCAGGTATGTCAGCATCGTTGATGTTCAGTTTATTTAGTATATGCATGCATATCTATAGTTATGCTGATGTATAATTGTTGTACTAGTAGATTAAACTGTTGAATGACATGTAATATTGATACATATATTTACATGTTTTCTCTGACACTTTGAGTTTTACTCACCACCTCCGACCACAGGTTTTTCGCCGCCGTAGCTGTAAACGACCGTGACGACTTGGGATTTACTTGGAGCCGACCGATCCATCCCATCTCTGTTTTTTGAGTCTCCCGAGGAGTTCGTTTTTGGTTATGTATGGACTTGTTTATGAGTTATGGATTTTGGTCCTATGTCATGGACCTTTGTTTTGTTATGGACTTGTCGTGATGTCGTTGTGTTATTTACGGTTTTGACTGTGGACTTGTCAGGTGGTGTACACCTGTATATTTTTGTTATGTATGTTGTGGGTATGCGCTCTTTATTTCCGCTGCTGTTATTTGTTGTTTGTTATATATATTATTGTTGTTGTGGGCCTACGGGCCTTGTATTAACCCGAAATGTTGCCACGTACAGGGGAGGTGCCGTCCGTTTGATTTTCGGCTCGGCATGCTCTCGAGGCGTGACAACCTTAGTGGTATCATAGCACAAGGTTCTGCGATGCCATACAATGTTATTTTTGTGTCGAGTCTTGGATTCTCGAGAGTCGATTTATTCGTTTTTGATTTCTGAGATGAGATGGACAGCGGCCTGAGCTCCAAGCAGCATGAGGTAAGAATTCCTGAAAACTTATGATTTAGTAGATGTTTATATAAACTTGATCAGTAGGTGTATACAATAGAGTTATGACACCTGTGCAGCCATGTAGTAGAGATCGTCCACCGAGGCGACCAACCGGGGTTGTCGATAGGGTTTATACTCCCGGTTTTAGTTGACTATGCTCTTAATGTATATAACAGGGAATAACCTGTAGTGTGTTGGTTATTATTCGTAATTGTGGTATGAGTTGACCACGAGAACGACCTGTTAAGTCTGTGAGTCTTGAACCCGTGTCAAAAAGGTGATTTACCTTTGAGAGCCGACTGATACCGAGTCGGAAATCAGGGGCCAAGTCGTCACATTTATTATGGAAATCAGAGACTACAGTCTTAGAGATTTCCACTAACTGTGCTAGTCAGATCATTACCTGTGGGTAATGAACAGACTTGTAGATTATTGTGATGCAGATAGCGGAAGGCTAGGTTATGGAGTTTCATAGGGATTTTATTTCTGAGTTGTATAACTTGGAGAGTACTTTTGAGTACTTAACTCATGTTATACCGAGAAAGAAGAGTTGTTTGCATACCATTATCGGGATCAAACCAGCATTTGGTGATAAATGCAGAAAATAATCTTCGGGAAATAATATATCACTTGATCATGGATTAGTGATGTGGAAAGAGAGTATTTCCCCGTGTCACTTTTAGTGACACATTGTAAGGAATTCTTGAGCTTCAAGAAAGGGTGATCGGTTAGTAACAGTGTACTGTGCAGAGTCGTGAGACTTGCAGAGGTTACGACCACCTAATAGTTCAAGAAGATGAATGAATATTTTAAGCCACCTACGATTGTTGGCTTATAGTTGGATTAGGATGTCGGGATCTTCTACCAGATCCTGCCAGAAGACATTGGATTGAGATAGGAGTTTAGGAATGACTCCGTATAAGTGTTAGGAGATGAAGATCAATAAGCAGATATTGCAAGTCAGATATTGGAGTAAGAAGCCTCCGAATGTTGGACAAAAGGAGCAAGATCGGAGTTAGAGGCCTTGGGGCTACTTTTCGATTATAGAAGACCAATCGCAGATCATTAGAAGGTTCTTGTAGATATCAGCAAAATCAGAACAAAGACTACGAAGGAATTGTGTGCGTGCAGTGCAGATCATGAAGACACGCGAAGTCAGATATCCGTTGGGGCAGTTCAGCTGTTACTATTGTGAGCAACTAGTACAGTGGAGGAGGTGAACGTTGAAGACTCAGTTAAAGACTATCGATGGTATTCCAGGAGGATGATGCACCATCTCGACAGCAGAGATCAGCACTAAAGATTGAGTTATTTCGTCAGCAGCGATCTACCACCTCAGGCATGGTTAGAGTTCCTTGATACTCCCCTTCAGCAGAGATCAGCACAGAAGCAGCATCAGCAGAAGACATTGTAGAAGACTCAGCAGACAACAACAAGTAGTACCTCCAGATGTGTTTTGCTTAGTGCAGAAGAGAGAGTATACGACGAAGGTCGTATCTAGTCGATATTATACCGTTGTAGCTCATAGATTTAAGGGATGGATCAGATGATCTAGGGAAAAATCCCCGAAGCATTCGTCGCAGAATTGCGACCGCTTTGTCGCGGACTGTTGAATTTGATCTTTTCTCTTCGGAGAAAGGCCGAGACCTGTGTGGAGCCTTTTGGATCGGATCAACAGATATTTGATCGTTCAAGGTATTACTCTAGTTTTACCCTCTGGATTAATATATTGAGAGATGCTTGTAGTTACAGGTATCTGTGTCTAGAACATTACTAGTTCGGATTAGAAGGATTCCTATGCATCGACTTGTGTATCGGTAGTATCTCTACCGACAGGTGAGATGTGGACCAACAATTAAAAAGTTAAGGGATGCCCTTAGACTTGGATAGACATATCTTTACTGTAGACATATCCTTACGAATGGTCAAGTTGTTGAGATTATAGTATGATTATGTCTCTCATATGTGCGTATAATCCGAGAGCATTCGGATGTAGTTGCGGATGAACTCCTAGTCTTGTCGTTGCTTAGGCAAGTGGAGTAGGCGATTGAAATGATTGCGAAAATAGTACGGTATCGAAGATCACATATCGAGTGATATTTTTGTTGGTATCAGTGTTGATAAACACTATAAAAGAATTGGAAGAACGTAAGTTGCGATTATAGGAGATGTTTGAGGGGATATTTATCTATCCCAGTATTCCTCCTTGAGAATATCCGGAACTCTTTGTTGAAAGAGGGATGAACCTTTAAAATTATGCATCGATTATCGATGATGGAATGCGATAATTGTTGAAAGTAAATATCCTACGTTGAGGATAAATGATCTATTTAGATCAGCTAAAGACACCTATGTATACTCTAGGGTTGGTTTACGACTGGAGCGTTGATATTGTAGTGACATGGTGTCATACAAGTATCATTATCGTTGTGATGATTGATATATCATCAGCCTAGAAAAAAAAGGGGATGCAGGTGTGTGGAGATGACAATTTTATACTTAGTATGAATTCTATGAGTTTTGATTGTGTTGTTAGGCTATTAAACGATTTAGTCGTCCAGGGATTTGAGAATCGTGTATCCTGAACACGATTGGATCCGTTCATGATTGTTGGAGTTGCGTAACCTGGCCACTGTTGATTGTGGTAGTTGGATGTTGCGCACTCGACCACCGTAGATGGTGGTTTGCCTTATATGTTTTGGTTAGTACAGTAGATGTGGATATAATATCTTAGCATTACTATACCACATACTTATTTGACAAAGGGGATGTTGTAAATCATTTAGTCGGAAGCTGGTGAAACCAGTTTACAAGACCTAGATGACGGTTAACTTTTACACGAGTATTAGTTAATCCTTCCGGAGAGAATCAAAAGGATGATGTACGCAGATTCGTCGTTTCAGGGATCAGAACGATTCCGATGCAGTTGAATGAGGCATATCTTATGTCTGCGTCAGTTAAGAAACTACGAGATAGTCTGTCATATACATGATGTGACTTTAGTAGTTATTATCTGAATTTGTAGTTGTATGGAGCAGGAATGCTCATGAGATTTTAACTAACTACTGGGTAGCTAGTATAAAGTTGCTGGAATGCGAATAGTTGTAATTTGCGAGATTTGATCGCTATAGTCTTCCATGCACTTACAGTGTGTGTGGAGTGTATCTTGGAAGGTTGATGGACTTCTCTTTTGAGAAGATAATTCCCCGTCTCTGATAAGGATAGTGTGTTCCGGACACGCGTCCAGTCAAGGAAGAGTTGCTACTTAAAGCACATCATTCGAGATGGGCTATATACCTTTGAGGTACTCAAATGTACCGAGAGTTGAAATGCTTATACTGGTGGAATGGTATGAAGAGAGATACCGCAGTCTTTGTTGCTGGATATATACTATACAAGTAGGTTAAGGTTGAACATTAGAAACCCCCT
The DNA here is from genome assembly GCA_025175895.1 of Wurfbainia villosa. Classification (NCBI taxonomy): domain Eukaryota; kingdom Viridiplantae; phylum Streptophyta; class Magnoliopsida; order Zingiberales; family Zingiberaceae; genus Wurfbainia; species Wurfbainia villosa. Next base: position 94,642,943 of record CM045994.1, on the reverse strand, counting down.
AGATTGCTCCAGAAAATTCCAATTTCGGAATGGAAGTGGGAGCATATCACTATTGATTGCGTTACGGGATTGCCTAGGACCCGTAAAAGACATGATGTGATTTGGGTGAGTGTGGATCGACTGACCAAATTAGCTCACTTCTTTCCTATTCGTGGGTCGTACCCATTGGACCATTCGACAGAGTTGTATTGTCGGAAGATTATTGGATAGGGATTCGCGATTTACCTCGCGATTTTGGCAGAGTCTGCATCAGACTATGGACACAAAGCTTCGGCTAAGTGCAACATTTCATCCGCGGACTGATGGACTGTCTGAGCATGACATTCAAATGTTGGAGGATCTATTCAGATCTTGTGTCGTGGATTATGGAGGTGTAACTTATCGGTTAGCTTTACCTCCGATACTTGCGGGTGCTCACAACGTATTTCTTGTTGTTATACTGAGGAAATACGTGTCGCATGTTGATTATGTTTTGAAAGAGGTTTCGATTCTACCTCTGTCTAATGCGACTTACGAGGAGATTTCAGTGCATATTTTTGGTCGCAATGAGCGTCAATTGCAGAACACAACCATCCAACTCATAAAGGTTGGATGACAACATCATATTGATGAGCAGACTACTTAGGAGCTGGAAGACACTATCCGAGCTCGATAGTCTCATCTGGTCACTTAAGGAAGGTATGTGGTCCTTTCGGAAAACTTGCTTGAAGTAATTTTTGTATGTTAGTCCGAAATTTGGGGACCAAATTTTTATAAGTGGGGGAGAATGTAAAATACTGCAGAAAAAAAAACTTGTTAATTAGGAAAACACCCTATGGAATTTTGTCAGGAATTTTAGAAATTTTTCTAAACTTAAATGAAAATTTCTACGACAATTGTGGGGAAAGATTTAATAGGCTTTGGAAAAGCCTGTTTGGGATAAATTAAATCTTGATGAGGCATGGTTAGTAGTTAATTTAAACCTAACCTAGGTTCAAGGTCTATTAGGTTAATTGTTTGAACCTAGGTTTAAGGGAATGGATTTAATCGAATTTGGATTTAATCTAAAACCCGACCCGACCCGTTAACCTCGCCGTTTTCTCTTCCGAGCAGCGCTTTCTCTTCATTTACTTCTCGCGAACGGATGTCTTCACGTGACCTCCTCTCCCATGCGATCTGCCTCCCTCGCGTCCCCATTCTCGCTGCAGCCGACCCCCTTTCCTCTCGTTCTTCCTCGCGGCAAGCGGCGGCCATGGCAAGTGGGTGCGGTTGGAAGGTTAGATCGGCGGCGATAGCACCGTACTCGGATCGGAAGCCACGACCTCCGCGCACTCGCCGCCTGGCCTCTTCTGCCGTGCATCGTCCTCTCTTCTTCCCGATCTTCGCTGCCAGTCGAGTTGCCTCCGGCCACCACGGATGACCTTGGCTGTTCCCCTATCTCGATCTCACTCGAGTTTGCCCCTCTTTGTTTCTTCAGTGCAAGGCGTACGGTGTTGCCACCCATCACACCGCAACACCATCAGCTGACATCCGTGGCCACTCACGACCGACGGGTTGCTTTTGCGTCATCGGCCAGAGTTGACCTAGCCGGTTGTCGTCGGAGCAAGGTAAGGGCACGATTCTTGGTTGATTTCAGTGGATCTCTACCTCACAACTAGTTGTTTCTCCCGCGTACAAATCGTCCACAGCGTCACTGTGGTTGGGCGTTCCAATCCGAGGTGGAGCTGTTTTGGCAGACAGAGCAATTGGGGGAGGAGAGGTGCCGGTGGAGTTGAAATCGCTGGTAAATCTCACGGTTTCCTTATCCTTTCTGTCTATTGTGGATTGTTGCCCTATTGTGATTGTCATTGTGCGAAGCTTAGGTGACTGACTTGCACCGCGGCGTCAGCGATACAACAACGTTGGTTAGTTGTGGGTTGTGGAGCTAGCTGGACGATGTGATCAGAGGTTGCTCGGCTGAGAATGAGTCAAGGGTTGTTGATGGCAGTGTGGATTTGGACAGGTGGTTCAAGTTGGAGGTAAAGTTGTTTTGATCTACGATTCTATTATGTTACTAAGCTGCAACATAGTTTGCTTGTAGTGATTTGGTTATAGGATATTGTGCTTGATAATTGGGAGTGAATTGATTTGCAGTTAATTGAATGAGGATAGATGTGAAGGCTTGATTATGTTAAGTGGATAACTAGATCAATCTAGTTGATCGGGATACAAAGTCATGTAGCATTTGATTGGATCACTCGTTGTATAATAGAACCTAATAGTAGTTCATGTTGTCTTGTAGGACTTTGATGCGAGGCGAATTTGTGGACATGAAGACAATTGGTGTCTACAAAACAGGTAGGTAATTTTTCTACCGGTCGGGTAGATATAATGATTTCCAGATTTAGACATAGATATGAACATGTTAGGTGTTCATATTACCTTGATCATGCTCTGTTTATCGTATGCTTGAACTTACCGTTGATATATATGTGTGTGCTCGATTATCGATAACACATATTCCCTAGCATAATCTAGAAGTTACATATGTGATGTAAGTTGGTCTAACTGGTTAGTAGGGTGTAGATGTTAGAGTACGGAGGAAGATCTAAGTTGTAAACTTGGCAAAAAGGTCCTCTGTGGATAAGTATGGCTCTAGATGTAGGATTTATTCCATACCTGTATGTTGCACATTTATTCACCAACCACGGGTTGTGTGAATGGTCATGTGAGTCGTGGATAGTGTGTCACTACGGACCGATGGTCCTAGCTTGTCATGATCAGATGAGTGACTCTCTACAGGGTAGAGAGTGTACTGATCAATTGGGTGTGACTCTTTGTTGAACAGAGAGTCTAGGGTAGATGTTCTGTATGTGAGACAGTACCCTCATTTCATTGCATGCATACTGACGACATCGTCTCCCCTTGGGGTTGAGAGAGAGTCGTCAGTCATCCTGCCTCCCAGGTTACTTTCAGAGGAGTAACTGGTGTGAGGGCATAGCATTTGTTGTGCCGCACTCTACCATTATTGACGATGGTAGTTGGAGTTGCGTGCAATTGTCCTTGGTGCGTGGTACTCGACCACTCATTAGTAGTGTTAGTCGGAGTGACCAGCAGCAGGGACCCCCGTTGCGTAGCGAGCTACTTCCGCTCATATGCTACTTGATCATACTACCCAACTCGGTCACTCGAGAGTGGTGGCGGCTGGAGTCGGGATAGTTGTCATGTCGTGCCACCTAGGCCACACTGGGGTCGTGGTAGCGAGTAGGGGTGAGCAGACATGACCATGCATGTTGCATTGCCATATCATACGGTGTTTTGCATATGGTTATATATATATACATACCTGCTTGTATATATATGTATATGGATGATGGTGATTAGTATACATACAGATACAGTCTATATGTATACTCACTTTGATGATGCATTTGTATGTACTATGCTTATTGCATTTGTTTGTACATGTTCATACATGATACTACATTTCCTGTATGGTAGTAGGCTGATACTTGTATACCTATCGGATATTCACAGTGATACCCTTGACTCAGGTTAGGATATTGTGTTAGTACTATACTGTTATACCCTATGATGTGATTATATGCCCAGGTTGGATCAGGATAGAGTAGCTGATGCCAGTATGTCGACATCGTTCAGTTTATTTAGTATATGCATGCATATCTATAGTTATGCTGATGTATACTTGTTGTACTAGTAGATTAAACTGTTGAATGACATGTAATATTGATACATATATTTACATGTTTTCTCTGATTACCTGCTGAGTTTTACTCACCACCTCCGATCCTGGGTTTTTCTGTCGCCCAGGTAACAGGTAGATGACTTCGTGACGACTTGGAGCTGCGCCGACCGATCCATCCCATCTCTGTTTTTCGAGTCTCCCGAGGAGTTCGTTTTTGGTTATGTATGGACTTGTTTATGAGTTATGGATTTTGGTCCTATGTCATGGACCTTTGTTTTGTTATGGACTTGTCGTGATGTCGTTGTGTTATTTACGGTTTTGACTGTGGACTTGTCAGGTGGTGTACACCTGTATATTTTTGTTATGTATGTTGTGGGTATGCGCTCTTTATTTCCGCTGCTGTTATTTGTTGTTTGTTATATATATTATTGTTGTTGTGGGCCTACGGGCCTTGTATTAACCCGAAATGTTGTCACGTACAGGGGAGGTGCCGTCCGTTTGATTTTCGGCTTGGTATGCTCTCGGGGCGTGACAACTTTAGGATCACTTGGTTACCAGGATTCATAAACTTTAGTATTTAGCCTGGAGGTCTAGAGTTCGAATCCTGGGGAAGGCAAAAACTCACTTCCAGGGGTGGGAAGTCTAGGTGAGTAACGACGGGCCAACAGGGGCGACGGTTGTCGACCAATAGGGGTCACCGAATTCCGCCAACAGGGGCGACGGTCGTTGACCAATAGAGGTCACCGAATTTCGCCAATAGGGACCCGGTCGTTACACACGCTTTCTGGTAGCCCAAGCACCGACTTCTCGAGTTCGCGCTCTCTGCTACCATCTCCCAGCACCGAAGGTTGTGACACTGTGTGATATTTGTTGCTAATTTTTGGTAGCAAACGATGTTGTTGAGAGGACACAAACTCATGTTATTAGAAAGCATTAAATTATAGATTCAAGTTCACAATACAACACTTGTAACAATAATTTAAAATTCCATTTCAGCTGATAAGGAACTCCATAAACAAACAAGTATCAATATCCAATAGAAGCATTTAAATAGGTAACAATCACCCCAGATCAGATTTAAAATACAAGATATGCTTATATGCAAAAAATTTGTCGAGCTGAAAACTGCAATACAAACACACTGAGTTCGTTGTACACGCCAAACTGTTAGTTCGCTTTAAAGAGGTTATATGCCCTTGTGCTTTCTGAACGAGGCCTCAATGTAAGAAATGCTACTGGACCATTAGTTTTAACTTCTTGTGAAAAAGTGTGCGAGAGCATCACGAGTTGCCAATCTATCTCCAAGGTCACATCTCAGAAGCCTTTGTTTGGAAGACTTGCTTCAAGGAAGTGACATAGCCTTGAGCTTAGTTAATGAGATTAAGAGCCTCACGACCTCTCAATCTATCTCCGGGATCACATCTCAGAAGCCCTTGCAACATGTCTATGAAATCCCCAGCAGAATGATCAGTGTCCTGTATGACTAAATTTTGCAAGGCAATACAGATAGAATTATCAATAGTTTTCTTATCCTATAGGATACAATGAAAAACATAAAAAAAAAAGATTGAACCAATCCCACACAGAATAACACTACAAAAATACATAAATTTAGCGATGAAATTTAGCAATGAAAATAATTCATTGTAAATCTGCAACAAAATTTGTGACGAATTTCAAATTTCGTCGCAAATTAGTAACGAAATTTCCAACAAAAATTTTTTTGTTACAAAACTATTTACATTTCCAACAAATTTATTTTCGTCACAAATATCGTCGTAAATTTGCGACGAAAAATAAAATTCTTTATAAATTTTTGCAACGAAATCATAATTCGTTGTAAATTTTTACAACGAATTTTGAATTCGTTGCAAAAATTTGCAACGAATTGTGATTTCGTTGTAAAATTTTACAACGAATTATATTTTCGTTGGAAAATTTGCAACAAATTATATTTTCGTTGTAAAAATTTACAACGAATTATGAATTCGTTATAAAATTTTACAACAAAATATGTTTTCGTTCTAAATTGGCAACAAAAATTTAATTCATTGTAAAAATTGGCAACGAATTATGATTTTTTTGTAAATTTTCCAACAAATTTGGTGATGAAAGATTTTCGACGGCCAATTTCAATTATTTGGCACGACGAGAATTATGAAATTTGCGATGAATATAATATTCGTCACTAATTTAGCGACAAGTTTATTTTCCGTCGCCAATTTTGCGACGAAAAATAAACTTCATCGCAGATGTTAAATACGGAAAATTTAAAATAATAAATTAAATGGCCAAAGAATTAAGCAAATAATCCTAGAAAATTTTCGGGATTTTTAGAGAATTTTAGGAATTTTTTCGAAATTTTTCTGAATTTAAACGGGGTCTGTACGAGATAATTACGAGGATAAAATAAATAGACTTTGGTGGAATCTATTTAAGAGAGTTAATAGGAGATATTAACATAACATTTCAAATACCTAAACCTAGGTTTAGTTTTCACCATCACCATTCTTCTTTTCTTTCCTCTCGGTTTCTCACGCCGCCCGATGGTTTCTTCCTCGGGAACTTTTCTTCTCGCCGCGAGCTGCTCTCCACTTGCCGTCCGATTCCTCTGGTAGCGATGTGCGCCAACCCTTACCTCTAACTCCCTCTCGTTCTTCTTCCTCGCGGCAAACAACGACCAAAGCGAGGATGAGTGGCTGGAAGGTTGAGCCGACAGTGCGCCTCACCCCTTTGCCGCACCTCTCCCTCTTCTCTCGCGAGCCTCTTCTTCCTCGTGTTTACAACCACAGGACGACCGCTTTTCTCTTCCTCACGTCCGCAGCCGCAGGACCACCGCCACGAGCTCCTCGGTCGCCGGTGAGGTGAAGTATAACGACACGGCCTATTGGCGGAAGCCTGTTGTCGTCGGCGAGTCCTGTTGGCGATCGTTACTCACACTCTTCCACCCACAAGTGGGTTTTTGCCTTCCCCAGGATTCGAACTCTAGACCTCCAGGCTAAGTACTAAAGTTTATGAATCCTCGTAACCAAGTGATCCTGGATCACTTGGTTACCAGGATTCATAAACTTTAGTACTTAGCCTGGAGGTCTAGAGTTCGAATCCTGGGGAAGGTCAAAACCCACTTCGTGTGGAAGACCAGTGAGTAACGACCGCCACAGGCTACTGAATATAATTACGACTAAACATATATCCATTAAAGTAAAATAGTTTTTATGACACCAAAACAAATTGCGATAAAATCCAAAGTGCATAACCAAAATGCAATACCGATAAAGTAAACAAAGCGGCATCTCGACGATGCAGTAGAACAAGCACGACAAGGAACTCTCTGAGCGACTCGAAGGTAGGTCAACCAGACACATCCTCCATCAGTTAACCTAGAGGATAAGTGAGGAGGGGGTGAGTACTACCACTCTGTGGATGTATAGACAATAGTGCATAATCATAATACACATAATGGAAGTCACAGGGAACAAGCTAGAGTAACCCAACCCTCAGAGTACCAATATCAGTCTGCAACTATCCTGATCAGCAGTATAATAAATATACCCGTAAAACCCAACCACTGCAACAAGCAGTGCACCTCTGGATACCACGACAAAGTCTCGTGGATCTCACACAAAAAAGGGACTATCTATGGGCTACTGCGAACGTAACCCATGAGCCGACAATCAATAGCACGGTCTACACGCAACTATATGCTACCACGAATGAGACTCGTGGATAGACCGACAGTAGAAAAACTCAATGTTTGTGAGCAATGACATGCTACCATGAATGAGTATCGTGGGCAGACAGCACATATAGATATCTAATTATTGACTGCAAGCAACAACATACTAACACTAATGGGTTGCGTGGCCAGTCGATTATCCTAGGTTGTTAAGCCTAGGGTTATCCAATACGTCTATCAAAATCGATAAGGATCATCGATCTACAATTAAGCCCATTGAGGCGATCAAGCGAGGGTTTCAACACCTCTAAAACGAAATGTTTACCAAAGTCGGTATAGATCATCGACTTATAAATATATACCTCGAGATGGTTAAGTCTAGGGTTCCAACCCTTCTAATATAAATGGTTATCAAGATCGATAAAAGTCATATGTCCACTAATAATCACGTTGATACGATTAATCATAGGGTTTCGTCCCAACTAACAGGAAACGTCTTTCAAGGCCAATAAAGATCACAAATCTACTATCAAGTCCGTCAAGAGGGTTAAGCCTAAATTATACCATTCTACCAGTGCAATCATGAATGCTACAACATGCTACCAGGAACAAATCTCGTGGGTACTTAAGATGTAAAGTAGCTATCTAGCTACAGGCGTCATACAAATCCGATTATCACCAACTCCGAATGAATAACGCAAAAATATAACCTTACAGTAGGTCATCTCAACCATGATTGGGAGATATAGTAAGGATTAATTACATCCTAACCATACGAACTCTACTAGTCCGATCACCATATCACTGAAACAGTAAATAGATAAACATATACCAATATGCACATCCGAGTTATTACACCTAGGGTTCCAACACTTAGGGTTCCACTAATGTTGTTTCATTCCTGAGATCCGCTCCTACAGAATAACTTCATCTAAGTTATTCTATCCCTATTAGTCTTAATCATGGTATCCACCGCAAAAACACATAACCATATAAACATATAACAAGCTGTCTAATAAACGACAGCATAGTCCTACTAATGGAAATCAATGGCTGAAATTAATTAGGGTATAACTAAAGGGTCATGGCAGAACAAAGTCAAGGCAATAATAAATAAAGTATCAGATGCTTGTATATACCCTAAACTACGTAAGCAATGTAATCATGTCCTCATGCCTTCTACGAATTTATCCATCTTAGTCATATTATTCAACTAGTCTAATAATCCTAATACTAGTCAAATCCTAAGAGGTAAACATCTACCAATAATATCTTATCATTTATATCACAATGATAACTAGCTACGTATAGCAGTAATAACAATTAATAATCAAATGCTATCTATAAACCAGCAACCTAAAAATCTAATTGTCCAACAGACATCAGGTTAAAACAATACCAGACAAAACATGATATCACCGCATAACCAATATAAATATGTAATAAATCTAGAAAATTTTCTAAAATGTATTTACCTGTTATCTGTCTGGAGATGTCCTGTCGCCGCCAAATCCCCCATATTGACCTCGTCAATAATACCTCGAATTTCCGAAACATAAAAATCATCGGAAATCCGTACAACTCCGAAAATACCCAGTTAACCTGCCAAACTTGGCGAACTCCATAAATCCAAAGATCCTAAGGAACTCGGAAACCTAGGCTCTGATACCAAATAAATTGTCACGCCCCGAGGGAGTCTCCGCCAGACGAAAATCCGGAAGCACCTCCCCTGTACGGGTGACAATACCAATTTTTAATACAAGGCCTACACGACCACTATACATCGGTCAACACGACCGGAACATACCCCAACACAATATACATAATATGCGGCCTCAGGCCAACAAATCTAGGTAAACAAAAGTCTACACTAACTAGACTTACCCCTTCTGCCATCTGGGCAGGAATACCCAACCAAACCAATCAAAATAAGATCTGACCAATGGTCCACAAGAACCCCAAAAATCCACGAGTACATAAATCCATTTCCAAGCCTAAACATATCTTCTATACAAAATTCAAACCATAACTCAAACAACTAATAAACTGTCACTACGAGGGGGGGGGGATATGACAACTGGACTCTCCTGACAGCTTCATCCTGAAATAAAAATAAAACCACGGGGTAAGTTCAAAGAACTTAGCGGATATTAGTCGATATGAATAGCAAGATATAACTAACAATACTAATCATGCCAGTACAGTCTCATATATATGGTAAGCATGAAATAAATGCAAAAGGACTGTACTCACCTGAATCTCCTACCCTGATATAGGAGCAAGTGCCCTACAATAAGAGTCATCACCATATACAAACATGTATCCTATATGCATGACAATCATATGCAACATCCAAGGCATCAATACAATAATGCAGCAAACACAATACAAATGCAATCCGTGCAAAGTGCATGCCGTGCAAATGGCATGGTCACCCCTGACGCCAGTCAGCCTCCTCACACGCGATGGTGAAGCCGAGTGGGTAGGGCTATGACAACTGTGCACTCTGCCATCACTGCTCCTGAGTGACCGAGTGGACAGGATGCTGTCAGAGTACACCTATCCTCCTGCCCCAAACAGAGTGGGGGAGCTAAGCTCTCATCTCCCGGTGTCATAGACCAGAGGAGGGATCCCTGCCCGCTACCACGCTGCCTCATCGCTACCCATGAGCGGACTAGCGGAGCCTGACAGAGCAACTGCACACACCCTCCAGATGTACCACTAACCCATGAGTGGCAGTGTGTGCAGGCCATGTAACTGGCTGCGGGCTCAACAATAATGGAACCCCATCCAGCCAGCATGCAATCATGCAAAAATGATGCATGATACTAAAGCATGTAAATCCTACCAAAAATACCTATCCGAATAATATGCACAGTCAATAAGTGCATATCTATGATCCAAGGAACAATGATCCAAATAAATCAGGGAAGATAGAAATCATATCTTATCCAATGCATGTATCAATAGGCACAAAAACATACTAGGCATATAGGCATGAAAATTATTGAAAGCTATCCTAACTAACATATCAACTTGACTATATCTAAAAGATAAGTCAAAATACCCGCCTAAATATATATTCGCAAAAAGAACCAAATCGTCACGACTGGTGACCTGCCTCGTGACCGAAACCTGCATATAGCATAACCTTTGTTAAGCACAAAATACAATTCATCGACAAATTGAATAATTAATCGATTTCCTTCATAACCCAATTATCCCAAACTCAATTTCCAATTCTCCTTAATTTTCCAACCGTCTTATTAATCCTTTTCCTACCACAAATATCCATACAATTAATTTAGCTCACTAAATCAATTGATAAAACTTTGATTAATTAATGAATAAGCTAATTAATCAATTAAACCTGATTTAACCTGCATTTTAACAACCTAAGCCAAATAAATAAAATTTACTGGCTTTTAAGTTATCCAATTATTATACCAATCAATTTACCCAATTAATTCCTAATCAATTAACCTAATTCATCACCTACAAAAATCCTCAAGATTAAACAACATCACTCAACCATCCCATATCCTCCGAACACAATACCGATCAACCGAATAACATCAAAATCAGCCCAAATCGACCACAACTCCGACTCAACCCTTTCACAGCCGTTCTTTCACGACTACCTCCAACCCTAACTGCACAACACCCCCAACAAAACCCTCACAACCTCTCACAGTCGGCCCCCAATTCCTTCCCTACTACCCTATTCACCATCACCAACCACACTCACCGATCGACCAAAACAGAAAAGACCCTTACCTACTCCGGCGACCACCGGCCAGAAGGGCAGAGGAGGAGGCGTCCGCTGTGGCAGAAGAGGCCGGCGCCGCAGTCTAGGGAAGAGGAGTCCGGCGATCCACGACCGCAGCGTGGTGGTGGCGAGGAAGAGGCTTCGGCGATGGTTCGATGGGCGATTGCGACGAGCCGGTGGCTGAGCGACGAAAAAGGAGAAGCGGTGGCCGGCGCTTGTGGAGGAAGCGGCACGATGTGATCGGTTGTATCCGCGGCTATAGGCCGGCGATTAAAAGTGGCCGTGGAAGCCGATCGTCGCGGAGGCGTCGGCGCGGCGGCGTCGTGCCGCGAGAAAGAAAGGAAGAAGAGGCGCCCGGTGGAAGTGGGCTCGAAAAGGCTAGAGCGAAGGAAGTCGCGGCGGGGGAAAAAGAAAAAGAAATAGAAATTAGGTTTTCCATCGCGTATTTATCCCCTTTAAATAGACCCCTCTAAAGCCTATTTATTTTATCCCCGTAAAAATCTCGTACAAAGTCCGTTTAAATCCAGAAAAATTCCAGAAAATTCCTAAAATTCCCTAAAAATCCCGAAAATTTTCCAGGATTATTTCCTTAATTATTAGGCCATTTAATTTAATATTTTAAATTTGTAGTATTTAACATTCTCCCCCACTAATAAAAATTTGGTCCCCAAATTTCCTACTCAGATTCACATTGGGTAAGAAATACTACAAGTACTGAAAATATACCTCACGTACCTTAAGTAAACAAGTGGGGGTATTGAGCTATGATCTTTTCCTCGAGCTCCCAAGTAGCTTCCTCGTCGGTGTGGGGACTCCACCCGACCTTGACAAGTCGCACAACCTTGTTCCGCAACTGTTGTTCCTTGTAATCCAAAATCCATACCGGAACCTCTGCGTAAGTAGCATCAGGTTGAATGGAACCTGACACATCTGACAGAATATGCGTAGAGTCTGGCACATACTTCCTCAGCATGGACACATGAAATGTATCATGGATACCAGCCAAAGACGGTGGTAGTGCTAGTCGGTAAGCGATTGCTCCGATCCTCTCAAAAAAAATCTCGAAAGGTCCAATGTACCTTGGAGCTAACTTACCACAGAGGCCAAATCTCTTCACCCCTTTCATGGGTGAGACTCGCAGGAATACCTGGTCACCAACAGAGAACTCTCGAGGTCTCCGTCTCCGATCTGCATAACTCTTCTGACTATCCTGCATCTCGACTATTCTTTGTCTGATAGTACGGACCAACCCTGCCTCATACTGAGCTCTATGTGTCCTAGCAACTGGCCCTCCCAGTTGCCCCCGAAATCCATAACACAGGACCCCAGCAAGTCCTCTAGTGTCTAAATGGTCTGCTCAGACTGTCAATCTATCTGCGGATGGAATGCGAGATTAAAACGGCCGCATGCCTAAGGCACCGCTCTGAGACTAACCAAGGATCTCTATCTAATATAATGCTCAAAGGACACCATGCAATTTGATGATATCCCGACAATATAACTATGTCAAACGATCCAAAGAGTCAGTCTTCCGAATCGCTAAGAAGTGCGCGGATTTGGTTAGTCGGTCAACGACTACCCAAATCGCGTCATGGCCTTGATGTGTCCTAGGCAAACCCACCATAACATCTATAATAATATGCTTCCACGTCCATTCCGAAATCAGAATTTCCTGAAGCATCTGTTCCTTAAACTAATGCAACTTCAGAAACCATTATCCTCCTCGGTGTCAGAGACAATAGTCCATCTACCGTCCAACATCCACTCCACCACACACTCTGTAAGTGCATGGGAGGCTCTCACGACCAAACTTCCTTGTTACAACCGTGTGTGTTTCAGCTACTCTATAGTAGTTATCTCGTAGCTAGCCAAAATCCCATGAGCATTCCTGCTCTTCACCTCTACAATACAACCTAATCACTGCTAAGTCCACGTCATATATATGACTTATCTCGCAGTTCTTTAACTGTCGTAATCTTAGGATACGTCCTATTCTATAGCATCGGAATCGCTCCGATCTCTGAAATGATGCATCCATGTACACCACCCTTCTATCCATACCAGAATGATCAATCAACACTGGCGTAAAAGTCAACCATCGTCTGAGCCCTAAAACTAGTTTCATAAGCTTCAGACCGCATAAATTCCATCACCTTCCTTGTCCAACCAATCAGTGATGTAGTACCGCTAGAGCATCCTATCCATATCCATGGTAATGATCAAATCAATACCAAGAAAACCACCATCTACGGTGGTCGAGTGCGCAACTCCAACTACCACCCTCAACAATGGCCAAGTTACGCAACTCCAATGACCACAAATGATCCTATCGTGTCCAGAATACACGACTTCCCAAATCCCTGGACGACTAAGTCATCAGTAAGTCTAATAAGAAAATCAAACGCTCATACAATTCATACCAAGTATGAAATTGTCGTGTTGAAATCAAGCGGGTATTTTTGACTTTATTGTAACGACCCGACCCCTATTGACGGAATTCGACGACCCCTATTGGTCGACGATCATCGCCCCTATTGGCCCATCGTTACACACCTGGATTTCCCACCCCTGGAAGTGGGTTTTTGCCTTCCCCAGGATTCGAACTCTAGACCTCCAGGCTAAGTACTAAAGTTTATGAATCCTGGTAACCAAGTGATCGGGATCGCGGTTGCGATTCATAAACTTTAAAGAGGTCTAGAGAAATCTGAAGGCAAAACCCACTTCGAGTGAGTGTGTAACGACGGCCAACAGGCGACGATCATCGACGATAAAGCGCTGGAGGTCTAGAGTTACCGAGATTCATAAACTTTAGTACTTAGCCCGGAGGTCTAGAGTTCAATCACGGGAAGGCAAAACCCACTTCGGGGTGGGAAGACCAGTGAGTAATGGTGGGCAACGGCGTCGACCCAGAGTCGCCGAATTCTGCCAATCAGGGCTAGGTGCCAATAGGGGCCAGGTCGTTACAATAAAAGGTGCCTTTTTATTGTAATGACCCAACCCCTATTGGCGGAATTCGGCAACCCCTATTGGTCGACGACCGTCGCCTATTAACGATCGTTACTCACGTCTTCCACCACGGAAGTGGTTACCTTCCCGAATCGAACTCTAGACCTCGATAGAAAGTTATGAATCTTTAGTACTTAGCCCGGAGGTCTAGAGTTCAATCTGGGAAGGCAAAACCCACTTCGGTGGGTGGGAAGACTAGGTGAGTAACGACCGCCAACAGGCGATGCGTCGACCAATAGGGGCAGTGCCAATAGCCAGTTTTCCTCTTGTTTCCTTTCTGTTCAGTGATTCTATGGATTGTGGTGATCAAGGGTGGGCATTGGTGTCGGGTAGTGAGACATGGGCAGTGGTCGGCAGGTTGATCGGAGGGAGGGAGATGTGGTCGGCTGTGAACAGGGGTTGAATCGGCTGGGAGGGAGTGGCTCGGTTAAGGGCTGAGAATAGAGTGTGTGCTGGATGTTAACGGCTGTAAATGGACTGATTTGGGGTTTTGCCGACTGTGAGTTTGGAATGTTGTCGATTGAGAGGGCTGTGAGGGTCTATTTGGGTGATGTCGGTTGTGCACGGTTAGGTGTTGGAGTTTTGTGCAGATTTTCTGTGATGTGGGGTTTTGGCCGACTTTGAATGGGTTAGATAATTTGTGAAATTTGGGAGTTGATTTGGGAAGGAATTATATTTGGATATGGTAGTGAGTTATCATTTAGGTGGATAGTTTAATCCATTAGGTTTTGGACTTGATATTAGGGTTGGCTATATAATCTGATTATATTATGTTTTATGCAGGTTTCAGTCATGAGGTAGGTCCATTGGCGTGACGATTTCATTATTACGATCATTTTAATAGGCGGGTATTTTGACTTATCTTTTAGATAATGTCATATTGATATGCTTAGTTGGTTATAGCTTGCAATAATTTTTATGTTTAACTGCCTTGTATGTTATGGTGTCTACTGGATACATACATTTGATCAGTTTTTAGTTATACCTTTCCTATTTTACCTAGGTCATGGATATGTACCCATTTGTTTGTGCATATTGTTTCGAATGCGTATTTTGGTTGGTGTTACATGTTTTAGTGTCATGCACCATCTTGCTGGCTGGATAGGGTTCCTTTGTAGTTGAGCCCGCAGCCAGTTATATGTTCTGCACACACAACCACTCATGGGTTAGTAGTACATCAGGAGGGTATGTGCAGTAGCTCTGTTAGGCTTCGCTGGTCCGCTCATGGGTAGCGATGAAGCAGCGTGGTAGCGGGCAAGAATCCCTCCTCTGGTCTACGACACCGGGAGATGAGAGCATTGCTCCCCCACTTTGTTTGGGGCAGGAGGATAGGTGTACTCCAATAATATCCTGTCCACTCGGTCACTCAGGAGCAGTGATGGCAGAGTGCACAGTTGTCATAGCCCTACCAACTCAGCTTTACCATCGCGTGTGAGGTGGCTGACTGGTGTTAGGGGTGACCATGTCATTTGCATCGCATGCATTTTGCATGGATGACATTTGTATTGTGTTTGCTGCCTTGGATGTTGCATATGATTTCCATGCATACAGGATACATTTTTTTTGTATTTGGTCTGACGACTTTATTTCTGCTAGTATGACACATGCTCCTATGTCAGGATAGGAGATTCAGGTAAGTACAGTCTTTCTGCATTTCTTTCTTGCATTCCCTATTGTTGATTAGTAGATTGTACTGGCATGATTATTATTGTTAGTTATATCTTACAATGCATATCGACTATTATCCGCTGAGTTCATTGAACTTACCCCGTTGCTTTATATCTATTTCAGGATGAAGCTGCCAAGAGAGTCTAGCTGTCAAATCCCCTCGTCATGATAGTTTTCTTGTTATTTGATTTATGCTTTTGGTATTCACTAGAAGATATGTTTAGGATTGACATTTGATTTATGTACTCGTGGATGTTTTGGTGATATTTGGTATGTCTTTATGGACTTCTATTCGGATTTTTATTCAATTGGATTTGGTTGTGTATTCCTGCCCAGATGGCAGAAGGGGTAAGTCTAAATGTGATAGACTTGTTATTTACTTTGATTGTTGGCCTGAGGCCTATATATGATTTGCGTGTGTGGTTTTTGTTCCGATCGTGTTGACCGATGTATAGTAGGTTGTGTGGGCTTTGTATGTAAGTTTCGTATTGTCACCCGTACAGGGAAGATGCTGCCGGATTTTTTTCTGACGGGGACTCCCCCGGGGCGTGACAATTTATTTGGTATCATAGTGCCTAGGTTTTCGAGTTCCTAGGGGTTTTTGGGATTTTTCGGAGTTCTCCATGTTTGGCAGGTTTTTGTGAGTCAATCTGGGAATTTTTGGATTTGTACGGATTTTTGACGATTTTTTATGTTTCGAAAATTCGAGGTATTATTGACGAGGTCAATTTGGGGATTTGGCGGCGACGGGACCTCTCCTGACGGCAAAATAGGTATGATGATTAATTTTATATATTTTTACTTGTAATAACATCTGGTAATAATTTAATAGATATGAGACGAGGTGGGCGTGCTCTTGCGCCGAGATGTGGTATGGGTCGGCCACGCTAGAGGACATTTAGATCTTTGGCGATGGAGTTGCCGGAAAGATCTACTGAGGGTGAGCATGTTGATCAGGGTCAACTTCCACATGGTGCTGCGGGGGTCGTGGATCCTCAGTCCTCGGCGGTTCCTCCTCCAGAGATACCCACTTCTGGGGTATCTGATGTACCATCAAGAGACCCTGCTGCTACACACCAGACACCCCCGCCAGTAGGGCCTGCTACAGCAGACCTGACAGGCCCATCATGAAGGGATTTGCTTATCGAGTCCATGAGGGAAAACTTCGCTTCCCACTTCACCTCGGTTGCTTGATCATGGCGATCCCTTCGATGTCCCCGTATTAAAAAAATTTAATCCTAGACAAAAGGGATTGCCCAAACAATCAAGTCATCGTCGTGTTATTCGTTTAGAGAGGTCACTTGAACAAACTCGTTGTTCAAGAGACCATCCTCTATTCTATGAGTAGCCGCGGAATAGACGATGTACGGATCGTTGGTTTTTGTGTTTATGTTCGGGATCCAAGTATTATTTATCCATATACAGATTTATATCATGCTCATAATTGAAAAATGAATAAAAACATGTAACATATAAAAATTAGAGAATCGATATACCTCTCGATCTTCTAATGTATGACCTTCCTCCTTTCGGACGTCGTGTGGGCGACGATCTACCAAAAGTTGAAGCTCCTAGATTGCAAATCTTCCTTCCTTGCTCTTCCAAAGCAAGAGGAAGAATAGAAACAAGGCTCATCTCCTTCCTATAGCCAACCAACAAACAACAAGGAGAATGCTTGCCGCCGGCCAACAAGGAGAAGGAGATAATGATGGAAACCGACCAAGACACCAAGGGAAACCCCTAAGTCTTGTTTCCACCACCCAAGGAGAAGGAGAATAGGGTCTTTGGACACCGGCCAAGGGCTGGAAAGAGGGTTGTGGGCGCCGGCCACCAAGGGAAAGGAAGAAGAAAGCAAACTACTTCCTTATTTGGTTCCACCCAAGCCTCCTAAACCCTAAGCTTCCAAACCCTAATCCTAGCTCTCCTAATGGCCGGCCATGGAAGTGGGGAAGAAGATTAGGATGAGCACTGGCCAAGGTAGAGGGAAGAAGGGAGGAACCGGCCAAACCTTAGGAAGAAGAAGAAAAACTCCTCCACTTGTTGCCGCCCACCCCTAGCTCCCAAAAACCCTAGCCACCCAAACCTAATCCTAAACCAACTAGGATTCCTAGCCTCCAAAGGAAGCAAACCCTAATCCCCTTAAGCCATCATCCATCTTGCCGCCCACTTTATGATCTCTATTTATAGAGTTGGGCCCAAGCCATGATTTAATCTCCTCCATTGATTCTAGGGATTTAATCTCAACCGTCGAATCTAGAGATTTAATCTCAACCGTCGGATCTTAGAGATTTAATCTCTACCTTTGGATCTAGAGTTTTGTTTCTATCCATTGGATCTAAGCTTCATGAGGTGTTAATAGGCTATATTAGGGACGATGAGGAGGAGTTGGATCTTGGCCACCCATGGATCAAGCCCACATAAAGTCCGATCCACTAATGATAATCCAATCCACTAAAGGATCATCATCGATCTACCTCACCAACCCCCATATGATAATATGGGCTCCATATATTATTTGTACATTTTCTCCCTGTGTTTAAGATCTTGAATGTCCGTCGATTAATTAATTTACTGACCATTAATTAATCAACATCTAACTCCTTGAGTAGTACCACTCAACCTTTTCATCATGCCGGACCAAGTCCACCTGCAGGGTTTACATGATGAACCTTATGAGCTCCTCAAGGGGACATCATCATCCTAATATATAGGACACGATTTCCTCCTATAATCAACGGCACACCATATAAATAATATCATCTCCCAACTTACCGAGTCTATCGATTTAATCTATAAATCTCGCCCATTGGTAAATCAAAGAGATGAATACTAAGTATATGTGCCCGTTATTATATCGGGATTAAGAGCATGTACTAAATAATATCTTAGGTCCGATTCGATTATGTAGTCAGCAATAAATCGAATCACCTCTAAGTCGGTCCTGCTTAATACACTCAAAGTGCACTAGTGTGATTCTATGGTCAAGACAAACCAATATCAAATCACACTACAACCATTCCGATGGTTTGTCCAAAGTCATCTCGGTTGTGAGCCTTTACTTATACTTTACAAGGAGTCGATAACATAATCTCCCGTGTGACACCACACACTATGTTATCTACAATGTAATGTATTAGATAATATTGCATAACCATATAAATATGCAAACAATGATCATGTGATTCTTATTTCAAAATAAAGATGTTCATACAAAAAATAGACTTTTCAGTATACATCCCTACACATCAGTGGTGTCGGTCGACCCTCACTCGGTATCTGCCCCTGCGTATGCAGCGACACTATCTACAGTAGTTTCGCCAGCTTCTACGACGGTCTCTACTCATCCTATCGATGTGGCTGCGGCACGAGCTCGGATTCCTGGTTTAGCAAAGTTGATGAAAAGCCGATTCACATTATTATGCGGAGAGACTGATCCGAGTGTGGCTCAGTCTTGGATCGAGACTATGGAGCGTACTTTCCTCTATATGGTTTGCTCCGAGTGGGAGAAGGCAGAGTTGGCGGCCTTCCATTTATGAGGCAAGGCCGAGGTCTGGTGGGACACACAACGTTAGATTATCGACGAGCAGCAGATTACCTGGGAGAGATTCAGAGAGGCCTTTTAGAGTCAGTACTTCCCACGGGCATATCAGATGATGCGTCGTCAGGATTTTTTGAGTCTTCGACAGAATAATTGCACAGTGATGGAGTATAATGTAGAATTTAATCGGTTAGCCAGATTTTGTCCAGAGTTAGTCGCTGAGGATAGGTCATGCATGATTCAATTTGTTCAGGGACTAGATGGACATCTTTAGGTCAAGATGGCAGGCTTTGGCAATTCTTCCTATCGAGAGGCATTGGATAGAGCTCTGTTGATTGAGTCGGCTCAATAGAGAGCTAATACTGACAGGAAGAGGAAATAGACAGAACGAACCACAGGACAAACCCAACAGTCACAGACTACTGGACAACATCAAAGTGGTCGTAGTCAGTCGGCTCAGAGTCACTCTGGGGCATCTAGCCGACCTCATAAATTAGGACGATCTTCAGCTGGACCCTCCCAGTCTTCTTAGCAGAACCAGAGGCCGCCCACTAGTGACACTTACTGCACTCGATGTGGGTCGAGAGAGCATACCATTTTAGCCTACACCCTGGGATAGTCAGTTTGCTATTATTGTAAACTACCTGGACACCTAAGCCAAGATTGTTCGTTAAAGGCTCAACATGTGGCTTCCGGGGTTTCTATCCAGGGAGGACAGTTTCGTCAGTCTGGGACTCAGAGAGGGTGGCATATAACCAAACCTTCACAACACCAGTAGAGGACAGCTTCCCCTACAGTAGTTGCATATGGCATGCATAGACAGGAGTACTCCAGTGCCCGTACGATGTCACAGAGTTCTATTTCAGGACCTTAGTATCAAATATAGCCTCAGCCACAGGTACAGTACTAGTCACAACCTCAGCCACTAATTCAGTATCAGATGCAGCCCCTGCCATTGGTTCAGGACCAGCCACAGCTACACGTACAGTACAAGTATCAGCCTACGTATTAGCCTTCATATCAGCCTTAATATCATCCTTTGTATCAGTCTCAGGCCTAGACACAGCCACCTCTGGCAGTGCTACCACCTCCACCTCCATCGGAGACTGGGCGGATTCATGCGGTTACTAGAGAGGATGCGCAATGAGGCAGCGAATCCATTTTCCGTGGTACGGTTTCATTTTATGCATTTTCAGCTATTGTGCTAATTGATACTGGACGCAGTTCGCATTCATTTATTTCTCGTGCATTTATTAGAGAGATTGGTAGACTACCTACTATTAGATCACAGTGATTAACCGTCTCCCTACCGTCCGGTGATACGTTCGACGTTACCCAGGAGGTCCGAGGTTATCCCTTAGATTTCGATAACATTATATTTACTGTAGATTTATTGATACTGGACATGGTCGAGTTCGACATTATCCTTGGCATGGATTGGTTGTCAGCATATCATGTCACAGTTGATTGCCAGACGAGGGCGGTCACATTCCGACCTCCGAACCAACCCTCATGGGATTTCACTGGCATCTGAGACGATGGCATATTGACCATTTCTACGATTCAGGCTCAGAAGCTTTTATTATAGAGTTGCCAGGGTTTTCTATTATCTATGATCAATGTAGAAGACAGTGGTGACTCTTAGATCACTGACATTCCTATTGTCCGAGAATATATGGATGTCTTTCCAGAGGAGTTACCGGGCCTGCCTCCCAGAAGGCAAGTGGAGTTCACGGTTGAGTTAATTCCTGGGACGTCGCTGGCATCGAAAGTTCCTTATCGTATGGCCCCGAGAGAGTTGGACGAGTTAAAGGTCCATCTCCAAAAGCTTTTGGACAGAGGTTTTATTCGCCCTAGCATATCTCCCTGGGGTTCTCCAGTTCTCTTCGTAAAGAAGAAAGATGGTTCGATGAGATTGTGCATCGACTACAGGCAATTGAACGCCGTCACCATCAAGAATAAATATCCCCTGCCACGTATTGAGGACTTGTTTGATCAACTCAAAGGTACATCAATATATTCTAAGATTGATCTACGGTCCGGATATCATCAACTAAGGGTTAGAGACTCAGACTTTCAGAAGACAGCGTTCCGTATCAGATATGACCACTATGAGTTTTTGGTAATGTCATTTGGGCTTACCAATGTTCCAGCGGTATTCATGGATCTGATGAACCATGAATTTATGGATTTTCTAGATCGGTTCGTCATTGTCTTTATTGACGGCATTCTGGTCTATTCTCGTTCCGAAGAGGAACACGCGCAACATTTTTGTCTTGTTTTGGATAGGCTCCAACAGAAGCGACTATATGCGAAATTTAGTAAATGCGCATTCTGGTTATCCTCAGTCGGTTTTCTGGGACATGTGGTTTCTAGTAGAGACATTTCAGTTGACCCCCAGAAAATCGAAGCTGTCACCAGTTGGGAGCAACCGAAATCAGTTTAGGAGGTTTACAGTTTCTTAGGCTTGGTCGGTTATTACAGACGGTTCGTTGAGTGTTTCTTGAGCATTGCTATGTCGTTGACATGCCTTACCAGGAAGGGCGTGAATTTCTCGTGGTCAGAGGCGTGCGAGACTAGTTTCTAGGAGTTGAAGAAGAGACTGGTGTCAGCACCGATTTTGGTTTTGCCATCAGAGGATGATAGTTTCGTCCTTTATACCGATGCGTCTCTCCAGGGTTTAGGAACAATACTGATGCAGCACAGTAGGGTAGTCTCTTATGCTTCTCATCAATTGAAGGAGCATGAGAAAAACTACCCAGTACATGATCTAGAACTAGCCGCTATTATCTTTGCCTTGAAGATTTGGAGGCATCATCTATATGGTATTACATTTGAGATTCTCACTGATCATAAGAGTCTCAAATATCTATTTACGCAGAAGGAACTTAATCTCCGACAGAGGAGATGGATGGAGTTCTTGAAGGATTATGACTGTACGATTAGTTACCACCCAGGGAAAGCCAATGTCATTGCCGATGCACTTAGCCGGAAGTCCCGAGGGACTTTAGCTTCCTATCGAGTTTTAGTCACGGATTTGATTCAGGGTTTCTCCGAGTTAGGCCTTGAGGAGCAGGGACCGACAGAGAAGGGCATTCTTGTTACCATGGTTGCTCAGTCATCTATCCGGACGAGAGTCCGGGAGGCTCTGGCCAGTGATCAGCACATATAGTTCATTGGCAGTCAGATAACCTCTGGACAGCAGACTGAGTTCACTCGAGATGACGAAGGTATAATTTATTTCCGGGGAAGATTATGTGTACCTAAGTCTCACCCGGTCATGGAGGAGTTACTTCAGGAGGCTCATCGCTCTCGATTTGCGATCCACCCAGGTGGAACCCGCATGTATCGAGATTTAAAGCATTTGTATTGGTGGAACGACATGAAGAAAGACATCAAAGATTTTGTGGCGAGATGCCTAGTTTGTCATTAGGTGAAGGCTGAGCACCAGAGACTAGCCAGACTACTTCAGAGGATTCCTATTCCTGAGTGGAAGTGGGATCACATTACCATGGATTTTGTGGTGGGTTTGCCTAGGACACGTCAAGGCCATGACGCGATTTGGGTAGTCGTAGACCGACTAACCAAATATGCATACTTCTTAGCGATTTGGAAGACCGACTCTTTGGATCGTTTGGAAGAGTTATATTGTCAGGAGATCATCAAATTGCATGGTGTTCCTTTGAGCATTATATCAGATAGAGATCCCCGGTTCACATCCCGGTTCTGGCAGAGTCTACAGCAGGCCTTAGGCACGTAGCTTCATTTTCGTACTGCATTCCATCCGCAGACAGATGGACAGTTTGAGCGGACCATTCAGACACTAGAGAATTTGATGAGGTCCTGCATTACGGATTTCGAGAGCAACTGGGGGGACCACTTGTCATTAGTGGAATTCACCTACAATAACAACTATCATTCGACTATTCAAATGACTCCGTTTGAAGCATTGTATGGTAGACAATGTCGTACACCCACCCTTTGGGAGGAGGTTGGGGAGGCCTAGTTGCTAGGACCCCAGAGAGCTCAGCTTGAGGCAGAGTTGGTCCATACTATCAGACGTCAGATGGCAGAGGCGCAGGATCGTCAGAAGAGTTATGCAGATCGGAGACGGAGACCTCTGGAGTTCTCTATTGGTGATCATGTATTCCTGTGAGTCTCACCCATGAAAGGAGTGAAGAGATTTGGCCTCCGTGGTAAGCTAGCTCCTAGGTACATTGGTCCGTTTGAGATTTTGGAGAGGATCGGAGCAGTCGCTTACCGCCTAGCGCTACCACCATCTTTGATGGGTATTCATCATGTGTTTTATGTGTCCATGCTGAGGAATTATGTGCCAGACTCTACACATATTCTGTCAGATGTGTCAGGTTCCATTCAACCTGATGCTACTTACGCAGAGGTTCCGGTACGGATTCTGGATCACAAGGAACGACAGTTGTGGAACAAGATTGTGCGACTTGTCAAGGTCGGGTGGAGTCACCACATGGATGAGGAGGCTACTTGGGAGCTTGAAGAAAAGATCAGAGCTTAATACCCCCACCTCTTTACTTAAGGTACGTGAGATATATTTTCAGTACTTTTGGTATCTCTTACTCACTATGCATCTGAGTAGGAAATTTGGGGACCAAATTTTTATTAGTGGGGGAGAATGTTAAATACAGAAAATTTAAAATACTAAATTAAATGGCCAAATAATTAAGAAAATAATCCTGGAAATTTATTTGGGATTTTTAGGAATTTTTTTGAATTTAAACGGGGTCTGTACGAGATAATTACGGGGATAAAATAGATAGGCTTTGGTGGAATCTATTTAAGGGAGTTAATAGGCGATATTAACCTAAAGTTTCAAATACCTAAACCTAGGTTTAGTTTTCACCATCGCGATTCTTCTTTTCTTTCCTCTCGGTTTCTTCCTCGCGAACTTTTCTTCTTGCCGCGAGATGCAATCCACTTGCCATCCAATTCCTCTAATTGCGACGTGCGCCGACCCTTACCTCTAACTCCCTCTTGTTCTTCTTCCTTGAGGCAAACAGCGGCCAAAGTGAGGGTGAGCGGCTGGAAGGTTGAGCCGGTGGTGCGCCTCACCCCTTTGTCGCGCCTCTCCTTCTTCTCTCCCGAGCCTCTTCTTCCTCACATCCACAGCCACAGGACCGTCGCTTTTCTCTTCCTCGCGTCCGCAGCCGCAGGACCGCTGCCGCGAGCTCCCTCAGTGTCGCCGGTGAGGGTGAAGCTTTCGGTAAATACCTAGTTTTCCTCTTGTTTCCTTTCTGTTTAGTGATTCTATGGATTGTGGTGATCAAGGGTGGGCATTGGTGTCGGGTAGTGAGACATGGGCAGTGGTCGGCAGGTTGATCGGAGGGAGGGAGATGTGGTCAACTGTGAACAGAGGTTGAGTTGGCAGGGAGGGAGTGGCTCGGTTAAGGGCTGAGAATAGAGTGTGTGTTGGCTATTAACGACTGTAAATAGACTGATTTGGGGTTTTGTCGGCTGTGAGTTTGGAAAGTTGCCGATTAAGAGGGCTGTGAGGGTCAATTTGGGTGATGTCGGCTGTGCACGCTTAGGTGTTGGAGTTTTGTGCAGATTTTCTATCACGCCCCGAGGGAGTCCCCGCGAGACGAAAATCCGGCATCATCTCCCCTGTACGGGTGACAATGCCAATTTACATACAAGGCCTACACGACCACTATACATCAGCCAAAACGATCGGAATCCAAACAACCCACGCAGATAATAAATTAGGCCTCTGGCCAACTATCAAAGAAAAAGGTAAACAGTCTACATAACTAGACTTACCCCTTCTGCCATCTAGGCAGGAATACCCAACTAAAACCAATCGGACTAAATCCAATCAAGGGTCCCTAAGGACATACCAAAACATCCACAGGTACAAATATCCAACTCCAGTTCTAAACATATATTCTAATCAAAATATCCAAAACCATAAACACAATAAATAGAACTTCCACAACGAGTGGAGTTTGGCAGCTGAACTCTCCTGACAGCTTCATCCTGAAATAGATATAAATCAATGGGGTAAGTTCAAAGAACTCAGCGGGTATAGTAGATATTCAAAGTAAGATATATCTAACAATATAAATCATGCCAGTACAGTCTCACATATAGGGTAAGCAAGAAATAAATGCAAAAGGGTTGTACTCACCTGAATCTCCTACCCTGATATAGGAACATGTGCCCTACTATAAGAGATAAAGTCATCACCATATACGAATATGAATCCTATATGCATGGCAATCATATGCAACATCCAAGGCATCAATAAAATAATGCAACAAACACAATACAAATGCGATCCGTGCAAAATGCATGCCGTGCAAATGACATGGTCACCCCTGACGCCAGTCAGCCGCCTCACACGCGATGGTGAAGCCGAGTGGGTAGGGCTATGACAACTGTGCACTCTGCCATCACTGCTCCTGAGTGACCGAGTGGACAGGATGTTGTCGGAGAGCACTTATCCTCCTGCCCCAAACAGAGTGGGGGAGCTAAGCTCTCATCTCCCGATGTCATAGACCAGAGGAGGGATCCCTGCCCGCTACCACACTGCCTCATCGCTACCCATGAGCGGACCAGCGGAGCCTGACAGAGCAACTGCACACACCCTTCTGATGTACCACTAACCCATGAGTGGTAGTGTGTGCAGGCCATGTAACTAGCTGTGGGCTTAACTATAAAGGAACCCCGTCCAGCCGGCATGCAATCATGCAAGATGATGCAAGATACTAAAGCATGTAAATCCAACTAAATACATCTATCCGAATAATATGCACAATCAATATGTACATATCAATAATCCAAGTAACTATGATCCAAATAAAACAGGGAAGGTATAATCATAACCTATCACATGCATGTATCAAGTAGGCACCAAAAACATACTAGGCATATAAACATGAAAATTATTGCAAGCTATCCTAACTAGCATATCAACTTGACTATATCTAAAAGATAAGTCAAAATACTCGCCTGAATAAAAATGTCTGCAAGAATGAAATCATCACGACCGGAGACCTGCCTCGTGATCGAAATCTGCATAATGCATAACTATTGTTAAGCACAAAAATACCATTCACCGACAAATCGAATATTTAATCGATTTCTTACATAAACCAATTAACCCAAATAAATTTCCAAATCCACTAATTTATCTAACCCTTTCACCTAATAACGGTCTTTTCATCCAATCACACTTGTACAACACCCAAAGTAAATTCATCTTCAAATCGAGCCTAAAGCTTGATTAGCTTTAGATCTAACATCATAATCATAACAAACACTAGACCAACTATATAATAGTGTACATCCAACCATCCAATATCAACTGAAACACCAAAATCGTGCTTACCGGCCCTTGGATCCCACCGACAGCCGATACTCCCAACTCGCAGCCCACTTCGTGGTCAAGAACCTCACAACCGACTCCATCCACAACCATTCACAGCCGTCAAAGCCGTTCATAGCCCCTTCATAACTTACCGTTACACCAAATTAGGGATCTAACTCCCTAATTGACATCCCCATCGCAAATCCATTTTTATCCACTTCATCAAAGCCCATTAACAACCCTTCACAGTCGGCAAAACCTCACAGCCGTCTCAAACGACCAACCCTCCAATCAACAAAGCCGACAATTCCTAAACAGGAACCCTCAAATCACACTACCTTGACACACATCCATAATCTAACAATTATAGATAAAGAGAACAGTAAATCCAGCTTACCAGTCCTAGAAAACTCCACCAGCAGCCTCCTTCCCAATTCCACAGTTCGCCGAAAAAACCAAACACCAACACCGTTGCCCAAGCTCCCGCTGGAATCCCTATTCACCGGCACCATACCATTGCCAAATTCATCGATCAAGCTCAACGAAGAGAAAATTACTGCTTGTCCAAGGTAAGAGGAGATAATTCCTTACCTAGTTTTGATGACAACCGGTCGAATCTCCCACCAAGAGCCTCGACATTCGCTGGATTGCGGAGGAAACGAAGGAGCAGGCAGATAAGGGGTCGGGAAAGCTTAGAGGTCGTGCGTGAAATCTCTATCGCAAGGAAGAAGAATGTGAGGGAGTTGTCGACGCAAGTTTCAGCCACACACATGTACCGTCGGCTCGTCCACGGGGCGTCGAGAGGTTCCGTCGTCGTCGTCTGCCATGAGGAGAAAAGGGCAAGTCGTGTCCAGGGAGCCCGACCGGCGTTGCAGACGAGCAACGTCGGCAACGGGGAAAGCGACGACAAAGATATGTCGCTGTACTTACGCACAGGAGTGGCCAGCTGTTGTCGCGCGTGGGGCAGTACTGTTGGTAGTCGGCGTTGATTGCCTGGCGACGGCGTCGCGTGATCTGGAGCGGAAGGAGGCAAACGGCGGTGGGTTGAGCTCGCGCGCAGGGAGAAGGGCTGCGCGTCGAGGATTTTTTCGGCGGAAGAGATCGGGCAGAAAATAGGAAAATATAAACCTAAGGTTTAATATCT
The DNA here is from genome assembly GCA_025175895.1 of Wurfbainia villosa. Taxonomy (NCBI): domain Eukaryota; kingdom Viridiplantae; phylum Streptophyta; class Magnoliopsida; order Zingiberales; family Zingiberaceae; genus Wurfbainia; species Wurfbainia villosa. The sequence continues at coordinate 94,615,136 of CM045994.1, read as the reverse complement.
AATTAACCCTAGGTAAATTAAACCTATTACCCCTTAAAATATCATAAGACATCCCATTTAAATTTTTTAAAAATATTTGAAAAATTCCAATGGGTATTTTTCAACTTAATCAGCAATATATATATATATATATATATATATATATATATATATATATATATATATATATATATATATATTCGGTATCTTACATTCTCCCCCACTTATAAAAATTTGGTCCCCAAATTTCCTACTCAAATGTATCTCGAGTAAGAGATACCACAAGTACTGAAAAATATATTTCACGTACCTTAAGTAAACAAGTGGGGGTATTGAGCTCTGATCTTTTCCTCAAGCTCCCAAGTAGCCTCCTCATCGGTGTGGTGACTCCACCCGACCTTGACAAGTCACACAATCTTATTCCGTAACTGTCGTTCCTTGTGATCCAGAATCCATGCCGGAACCTCTGCGTAAGTAGCATCAGGTTAAATGGAACCTGACACATCTGAACAGAATATGTGTAGAGTCTTGCACATACTTCCTTAACATGGACACATGAAACACATCATGAATACCTGTCAAGAACGGTGGTAGCGCTAGGCGATAAGCGACTGCACCGATCCTCTCCAAAATCTCAAACGGACCAATGTATCTAGGAGCTAGCTTACCACGGAGGTCAAATCTCTTCACTCCTTTCATGGGTGAGACTCGCAGGAATACTTGGTCACCAATAGAGAATTCCCGAGGTCTCAATCTCCGATCTGCATAACTCTTCTGATGATCCTGTGCCTCTGCCATCCTACGTCTGATAGTACAGACCAACCCTGCCTCATACTGAGCTCTATGGGTCCTAGCAACTGGTCCTCCCAGTTGCCCCTGAAATCCATAACACAGGACCTCAACAAGTCTTCTAGTGTCTAAATGGCCCGCTCAGACTGTCCATCTATCTGAGGATGGAATGCAGTACTAAAATGAAGTTGCGTGCCTAAGGCCTGCTGCAAACTCTGCCAGAACCGAGACGTGAACCGGGGATCTCTATCTGATATAATGCTCAAAGGAACACCATGCAATCTAATGATCTCCCAACAATATAACTCTGCCAAATGATCCAGAGAGTCAATCTTCCAAATCGCTAAGAAGTGTGCGAATTTGGTTAGTCGGTCTACGACTACCCAAATCGCGTCATGACTTTGACGTGTCCTAGGCAAACCCACCACCAAATTCATAATAATACACTTCCACTTCCATTCCGGAATCGGAATTTCCTGAAGCATCTGTTCCTCAAACTAATGCAACTCCGGAAACCATTATCCTCCTCAAAGTCAGAGATGATAGTCTATCTACCGTCCAAAATCCACTCCACCACACACTCTTTAAATGCATGGGAGGCTGTCGCGGCCAAACTTCCTTGTTACAACCGTTTGTGTTCTAGCTACTCTATAGTAGCTATCCAGTAGCTAGCCAAAACTCCATGAGCATTTCTGCTCTTCACCTCTACAATACAACATAATCCCTGCTAAGTCCATGTCATATATATGACTTATCTCGCAGTTCTTTAACTGTCGTAAGCTTAGGATACGTCCTATTCTATAGCATCGAAATCGCTCCGATCCTCGAAATGATACATCCGTGTACACTACCCTTCCATCCACACCAGAATGATTAACTAATACTGATGCAAAAGTCAACCATCGTCTGAGCCCTGAAACTAGTTTCACAAGCTACAGACCAAGTAAATTTCATCACCTTCCTGGTCCAACCAGTCAGCGATGTAGTATCGCTAGAGCATCCTATCCATATCTATGATAATAATCAAATCAATACCAAGAAAACTATCATCAACGGTGACCGAGTGCGTAACTCCAACTACCACCATCAACAGTGGCCAAGTTACGCAATCCAACAACCACAACTGAGCCAATCGTGTCCAGAATACACGACTTCTCAAATCCCTGGACGACTAAGTCATCAATAAGTCTAATAAGATAATCACAAGCTCATACAATTCATACCAAGTATGAAATTGTCATCGCTATACAACTGCATTCTCTTTACTCTAGGCTGATGATATAACAATCATCCCAATGACAATGACAATTGTATGACACCGTGTCACTACAATATCAACCCACTAGCCATAGATCAATCCTAGAGTATACACAGGTATCCTATAGTTGATCTAAATAGATCATCTTTCCACAATGAAGGATATTCATTTCCTTCTACAACTACCGTATTCTATCATCGATGATCGATGCATAACCTCAAAGGTCCATCTCTCCTTTAACAAAGAGTTCTGGATCTTTTCTGAAAGAAATACTGGGACAAATAAATATCCCATCCAACAGTTCCTATAATAAGGTAAAACAATCTTTCATCGTCTTGACCAGTGTAGACATACACGCCTTATCCATAACCAAATCACTTTTAGTAGGGACTGATATTTTCTGAGGGTTTACTCTTTGTCCTTCAAATTGGTGGCTAGCAGGCCAAATCCCTAGCTTCCTAATTCGTCATCAGTCGACACCTCTAAAGAGTCCGTACTTCTGAAATCATCGTTAGGTTCCGCAAGGTCACTACGTCCTCGACCTCGTCCCCGACCATGAGTAGGGACAATTTCACTAAGTCAATACTCTTCCTAACCACTAAAGACAACACTTTTCCTATAGCTCAGAGATATCCTTCAGCTCGCCTGGTCCCAAAACCCGAGAACTCCCAAAAATCCAAGGAAAAGATAATCCTCGAAACACAAAACCCACAAACCAAAACCGTAAACCAATAAAATTGTCACGTCCTGGGGGCATATCCGTCATCCAAATGACAAAGGAGCCCCTTAGTGACAATATTCCGAAATACAAGGACTAGATCTGGTAAAAACCTCGAAATAATTATAGAAATATCAACATTTTATTAACTGCATGCATGCACGACTAAACATATATCACTTAAAGTAAAATAGTTTTGTGACACCAAATCAAATTGTGACAAAAAATCCAAAGTGCATAAATAAAATGCAATACCGATAAAGTAGATCAAGCAGCATCTCGACGATGCAGTGGGACAAGCACGGCAAGGGACTCTCTGAGCGACACGAAGGTAGGTCAACATGACACGTCCTCCATCAGTTAACCTAGAGGATAAGTGAGGAGGGGGTGAGTACAACCACTCTGTGGATGTATAGACAATAGTGCATAATCATAATTCACATAATGGAAGTCACAGGGAACAAGCTAGAGTAACCCAACCCTCAAAGTACCAATATCAGTCTACAACTATCCTGATCAGCAGTATAACAAATATACCCGCAACATACACAACCACTGCAATCTACATGTAATGCACATCCAGATATCACGACAATGCCTTGTGGCTCTCGCACACAAAGGGAACTATCTATGAGCTACCGCGAACGGTACTCATGGGTCGACAATCAATACGCTAAGCACTGTCTACGCACAACTACATGCTACCACAAATGAAACTCGTGGGTAGACAGGCAGTAGAAAGACTCAGTGTCTGCGGTAATGACATGCTACCACGAATGGGTCTCATGGGCAGACCGCGTATATAAATATCTAGTATTTGACTGCTCATAACCACATGCTACCTCTAATGGGTTGCGGGGGCAGTCGATTATCCTAGGTTGTTAAGCCTAGGGTTATCCAATACATCCAGTATAGAACGTCTATCAAAATCGATAATGATTATCGATCTACAATTATGTCCATTGAGGCGGTCAAGCGAGGGTTTCAACACCTCTAATACGAAATATTTACCAAAGTCGGTAAAGATCATCGAATTATAAATAAATACATCCAGATGGTTAAGTCTAGGGTTTCAACCCTTCTAACATGATCAGTTATCAAGGTCGATAAAAATCACAAGTCCACTAATAAACACGTCGAGACGATTGATACTAGAGTTTCATCCCAGCTAACAGGAAATGCCTATCAAGGCCAATAAGGGCAACAAATCTACTAACGAGCCCGGCAAGAGGATTAAGCCTACATTTTTTTCAATCTACCAGTTCAATCATGCATGCTCAAACCTGCTACCATGAACATATCTCGTGGGTACTTAAGACGTAAAGTAGCTATCTAGCTACAAGCATCATACGAATCCGATTATCACCAACTTCGAACTGATAACGCAAGAATATAACCTTACAGTAGGTCATCTCAACCATGATTGGGTGGCATGATTGACCACATGTATACAAAGCACCTACCTATAGAGAGACTCTACTGTAGACTCTCTCTCTCAACCAAGAATTAGAGATATAGTAAGGATTAATCGCATCCTTACCATACGAACTCTACTAGTCCGATCACCATATGACTGAAATAGTAAATGGATTACCATATATCATTAAGCACATCTGGGTTATTATGCCTAGGGTTCCAACACGTAGGATTCTACTAATATTGTTTCATTCCTGAGATCGGCTCCTACAGAATAACTTCATCTAAGTTATTCTATCTTTACTAGTCTTAATCCTGGTATCCACCGCAAAAACTCATAACCATATAAACATATAACACACTGTCTAATAAACGACATCATAGTCATACTAATAGGAATCAATGGCTGAAATTAATTAGGGTATAATTAAAGGGTCATGCAAGAACAAAATCAAGGCAATACTAAATAAAGCATCAGATGCCTATATATACTCTAAACAATATAAGCAATGTAATCATGTCATCATGCACTAGGATCTCGAGAGTCATAGAACCTATATGTATACCTTCCACGAATTTTTCTATCTTAGTCATATTATTCAACTAGTCTAATCCTAATACTAGTCCAATCCTAATACTAGTCCAAATAGTAAGAGGTAAACATCTACCAATAATATCTAATCATTTATATCACAATGATAAGTAGCTACGTATAGCAGTAATAGCAATTAATACCCATATGCTAACGATAAACCAGCAACCTAAAAAATCTAACAGTCTAATAGATATAAGGTTAAAACAATACTAGACAAAACATGATACCACCACATAACCAATATAACCAATACAAATATGCACTAAATCTAGAAAATTTTCTAGAATTTATTCACCTATTAGCCATCTGGAGATGTCCTGTTGCCGCCAAATCCCCCATATTGACCTCGTCAATAATACCTCAAATTTTCGAAACATAAAAATCGTTGGAAATCTGTACCAATCCAAAAATACCCCAGTTAACCTGCCAAACGTGGCAAACTCCGATAACCCAAAGACCTTAAGAAACTCGGAAACCTACGCTCTGAAACCAAATAAATTGTCACGCCCCGAGGGAGTCCCCGCCAGACGAAAATTCGACAGCATCTCCCATGTACAGGTGACAATGCCAATTTACATACAAGGCCTACACGACCACTATAAATTGGTCAACACGACTGGAATCCAAACAACCCACGCAGATAATAAATTAGGCCTCTGGCCAACTATCAAAGAAAAAGGTAAATAGTCTACATAACTAGACTTACCCCTTCTGCCATTTGGGCAGGAATACCCAACCAAAACCAATCGAAATAAATCCGATCAAAGGTCCCTAAGGACATACCAAAACATCGACAGGTACAAATATCCAACTCCAGTCCTAAACATATAATCTAATCAAAATATCCAAAATCGTAAACACAACAAATAGAACTTTCACGACGAGTGGGGTTTGGCAGCTGGACTCTCCTGACAGCTTCATCCTGAAATAGATATAAATCAACGGGGTAAGTTCAAAGAACTCAGCGGGTATAGTCGATATGCAAAGTAAGATATAGCTAACAATAAAAATCATGCCAGTATAGTCTCACATATAGGGTAAGCAAGAAATAAATGCAAAAGGACTGTACTCACATGAATCTCCTACCCTGATATAGGAACATGTGCCCTACTATAAGAGATAAAGTCATCACCATATACGAATATGAATCCTGTATGCATGACAATCATATGCAACATCCAAGGCATCAATAAAATAATGCAACAAACACAATACAAATGTGATCCGTGCAAAATGCATGCCGTGCAAATGACATGGTCACCCCTGACGCCAGTCAGCCGCCTCACACGCGATGGTGAAGCCGAGTGGGTAGGGCTATGACAACTGTGCACTCTGCCATCACTGCTCCTGAGTGACCGAGTGGACATGATGCTGTCGGAGAGCACCTATCCTCCTGCCCCAAACAGAGTGGGGGAGCTAAGCTCTCATCTCCCGATGTCATAGACCAGAGGAGGGATCCCTGCCCGCTACCACGCTGCCTCATCGCTACCCATGAGCGGACCAGCGGAGCCTGACAGAGCAACTGCACACACCCTCCTGATGTACCACTAACCCATGAGTGGCAGTGTGTGCAGGCCATGTAACTAGCTACGGGCTCAACTATAAAGGAACCTCGTCCAGTCAGCATGCAATAATGCAAGATGATGCATGATACTAAAGCATGTAAATCCAACTAAATACACCTATCCGAATAATATGCACAATCAATATGTACATATCCATAATCCAAGTAACTCTTATCCAAATAAAACAGGGAAGGTATAATCATAACCTATCACATGCATGTATCAAGTAGGCACCAAAAACATATTAGGCATATAAACATGAAAATTATTGCAAACTATCCTAACTAGCATATCAACTTGACTATATCTAAAAGATAAGTCAAAATACCCGCCTGAATAAAAATGTCTAAAAAGAATCGTCACGATAAAGTGACACGCATCTAACTATTGTTAAGTACAAAAATACCATTCACCGACAAATCGAATGCTTAATCGATTTCTTACATAAACCAATTAACCCAAATAAATTTCCAATTCCACTGATTTATCTAACCCTTTCACCAAATAACGGTCTTTTCGTCCAATCACACTTGTACAACACCCAAAGTAAATTCATCCCCAAATCGAGCCTAAAGCTTGATTAGCTTTAGATCTAACATCATAATCATAACAAACACTAGACCAACTATATAATAGTGTACATCCAACCATCCAATATCAACCGAAACACCAAAATCGTGCTTACCAGCCCTTGGATCCCACCGACAGTCGATACTCCCAACTCGCAGCCCACTTCGTGGTCAAGAACCTCACAACCGACTCCATCCACAGCCATTCACAGCCGTCACAGCCCCTTCATAACTTACCATTACACCAAATTAGGGATCTAACTCCCTAATTGACATCCCCATCGCAAATCCATTTTTATCCACTTCATCAAAGCCCATTAACAACCCTTCACAGTCGACAAAACCTCACAGCCGTCTCAAACGACCAACCCTCCAATCAACACAGTCAATAATTCCTAAAAAGGAACCCTCAAATCACACTACCTTGACACACATCCACAATCTAACAATTATAGATAAAGAGAACAGTAAATCCAACTTACCAGTCCTAGAAAACTCCACCGGCATCCTCCTTCCCAATTCCACAGTCCGCCGAAAAAACCTAACACCAACACCGTTGCCCAAGCTCCCTCTAGAATCCCTATTCACCGGCACCATACCACTGCCAAATTCATCGATCAAGCTCAACGAAGAGAAAATTACTGCTTGTCCAAGGTAAGAGGAGATAATTCCTTACCTAGTTTTGATGACAACCGGTCGAATCTCCCACCAAGAGCCTCGACAGTCGCTGGATTGCGGAGGAAACAAAAGAGCAGGGAGATAAGGGGCCGGGAAAGCTTGGAGGTTGCGCGTGAAATCTCTATCGTGAGGAAGAAGAACGCGAGGGAGTTGCCGACGCAAGTTTCAGCCACACACACGTGCCGTCGGCTCGTCCACGGGGCGTCGAGAGGTTCCGTCGTCGTCGTCTGCCGTGAGGTGAAAAGGGCAAGTCGTGTCCGGGGAGCCCGACCGACGTTGCAGACGAGCAGCATCGGCAACAGGGAAAGCGACGGCGAAGATATGTCGCTGTGCTCGCGTGCAGGAGTGGCCACCTGTTGTTGTGCGCGGGGCAGCACCGTCTGTAGTCGGCGTTGATTGCCTGGCGACGGCGTCGCACGATCTGGAGCGGAAGGAGGCAAACGACAGTGGGTTGAGCTCGTGCGCAGGGAGAAGGGCTACGCATCGAGGATTTTTGCGGTGGAAGAGATCGGGCAGAAAATAGGAAAATATAAACCTAAGGTTTAATATCTAATTAACCCTAGGTAAATTAAACCTATTACCCCTTAAAATATCATAAGACATCCCATTTAAATTTTTTAAAAATATTTGAAAAATTCCAATGGGTATTTTCCAACTTAACCAGCAATATATATATATATATATATATATATATATATATATATATATATATATATATATATATATATATTTGGTATCTTACATTTTCTGTAATGTGGGGTTTTGGCCGACTGTGAATGGGTTAGATAATTTGTGAAATTTGGGAGTTGATTTGATAAGGAATTATATTTTGATACGATAGTGAGTGATCGTTTAGGTGGATAGTTTAATCCATTAGGTTTTGGACTTGATATTAGGGTTGGCTATATAATCTGATTATATTATGTTTTATGCAAGTTTCGATCATTAGGCAGGTCCACGGGCGTGACGATTTCATTATTACGATCATTTTAACAGGCGGGTATTTTGACTTATCTTTTAGATAATGTCATATTGATATGCTTAGTTGGTTATAGTTTGCAATAATTTTTATGTTTAACTGCCTTGTATGTTATGGTGCCTACTGGATACATGCATTTGATTAGTTTTTAGTTATACCTTCCCTGTTTTACCTAGGTCATTTGTTGGGAATCGAATCGGTATGAATGGCCGGCTAGAGGGGGGTGAATAACCCTCGTTCGTTGGATGTCGTATTTTGCTCGTCTACGAAAATGTTAGCGCAAGCGAAAGCAATAAACTAAGACAAGCAAATAGAAATAAAACAAAGACAATACAAACAAGGAGATGTAACGTGGTTCACGGCTACGCCGCTAATCCACGGTTCGATTCGTCCACGGTGAATCACTCCGCAATCTATCCACTAGATCTCTCCTTTGCACAAAGCTAGGTGGAGGTAACCTCTTTAAAACAACACTCCTCTTACAAATATAATGAAAATAAGCTTGGGTAAGAGGATGGAAAGCTTTAGGGAACTTTGGGAGAGTATTGGAGTATATGCATTAGACTCCCAAAGCCTTACCCCCTTCCTTTTTATAGAGGAAGAGTGTTTCTTCCCGTTGACACAGGATCAGTCGACTGATGCCCTCGATCAGTCGACTGATCCCGTAGCCGTTGCCCAATAATGGCCACTTTCCATGTTGGATCCCATCCAACGGTATTGGCATCAGTCGACTGATCCTACCATCAGTCGACTGGTGCTCGATCAGTCGAGTGCCTAGTCGAGTCGACTCCATTCTCGCGGCCGCAGTGCCATCGATCGGGCCGATCATTCCCCGTCAGATCGCCGATCGATCGGCCCAAGCAGAACCGGTCTTATACGATCGATCGACCCATCGACTCGAGCGATCGCCATGACATGACATGATCGGCGTGTCGGGAAAACTCATCCGACACTTGGCCAAATGGCCAAGTTTCACCTAAGAGCTACCCCTTCCCGAGTTACAATCGCTCACTCTTATCCCTCGGAGTCCCTCGCCTTCGAAGTTCTCTTTGTTCGCGGCCACGTTTCTCGGCAGCATCAGGCGCACGGCTCTGCAATGCTCCTTCGCGTCTCTTGCCTCGAAGTCTACTTCCTCCGGCTTCACTCCAAGCTCCTCGTCCGGCGGTCCCTCGAATGCTCCAAGCGCACGGCTTCCGCAAAGCTATCCTTCACCGACTCAAGGCACGAGTCATGAGATGTGAAACTCGCCATGGCTCCATGTGCGAATTACTAAGTCCTGCACGACTTCAACGCACATATCAAATCAACATATCAAACTAACTTAAACCCTTTGCCACACCATCAAAACCATATTACGGCAAGAGATTGCCCTAACAATCTCCCCCTTTTTGATGTGTGGCAATCCGTTTAAGTTAGGTAAAAACATTTGATATAATTTTAAAGGAAAGAAGGCATGTAAATATAAACATGATATAGCAACATGCAACTCCCCCTTAATCCATGAAACTCTCTATACAAATTTTCTCCCCCTATCATATATTTCTCCCCCTAAAAATAATTAATTTAAACATAATCATTTCTCCCCCTTTGACACCATCAAAAAGATTATCACTAAGTTAGAAAGACATGACATCAAGTCTAATAGAAAGAAAATACCACAAATTGATTTAAAATTGGAATTCAGCTTTCACTGGTCGGATATTCAGGCCATCAGTCGACTGGTTCAAATACCAGTCGACTGGCATGTGATTTCGGGATTTTCTGATTTTCAGACCGAATTTCAGAAATGCATTAAAAATTTTAGAAAATTCAAAAAATCATGAAATTTGGGGAACACATTTCTTTTAAGTATATCTATCAGTGAAAAATATGTTTTCATGAAAAATCATTATATTTTCACGCATTTGCCAAAAATCCAAAAGCTTTAAAGACTACTAGGTTTTTGATCATAAGAGTATCCATTTTAACACCTAGTCTTGCATCCAATTGTTTCAAAACATGAATACATGTATTTTAAAGTAAGAAATTGTTTTGAAAACATATGAAATATCCAACCATGATCTTTGGGCAATATGTCTATGAATTAAACATAAGCCTTCCCCATAATTGGTCTATTATTGCTATTTTGATACTTTAAATTACCATCTAAATGCCATAGGCATTAGTGGACATTTGTATCATCCTAACATCTCACTCATGCTAAGTTTTCAATCAAAGTAGCCTATGGTGAGTGTGAGATGCATCCTAGGGGGTATTTGTGTATACTTAACCAATATATTCATGCAATTCTATCAAGGTTAAGTATCAACCTAACAATTAACATGATCATAATGACATATATGAATCAATTTCACATAATGATCATGAAATACATGTATTTATCAAGTAATAGTCATGCATTAGGTATTATATGATGATAATAAGCAAAGCATCACCTAAAGGATGATTCAAACCTATTTCTCATGATTACGTGCCAAATATTAAAATCATAAATCATGATTTCAAGCATACATAGCAATTACATTAATCATCATGATTTAAGCATTATTATCTATTTATGGGTACGTTATCATCACCCAACACTATTCTAAAAATGTTGTCCCGTCATCCTAAGTCAACCAAAATATGATATAGGTTCGGTCCATGTGGTTGACTACCCTAGGGTTATTCTAACCCTTAAGGATGGATTTTGGAACCCAAAATAAGTTCTTTCCTATTGGGTTCACTAGGTATTCCTTGGGAATCCATTTCCTAGCTATTACATTCTTCTTATCTTGTCCCCTAGCTATTAGGCATTTGTAGGCCTTTTCATTTTCCTTTTCCTTGTAGCCTAGGCCTTTCTTATTGAAGCTAGCTCTTTGGCTCCCAATGATCATATTTAATGTGTTGGAGCCAATTGTGAATTTTTCTAGGGCCTTGGTTAAATAATCTACCTTTTCCCTTAATGCCCTATTTTCCTCTATGCATGCATCATTAACATCCAAAGGCATATAGTCATGTGAGCATGCATCATCATTTAAGCTAGAAGAAACATTATCATTTAAGCATGCATTTTCTAGCTTATTTTCCAATGCCTTAATTTTATCTAGCATGCTCTTATTTTTATTTTTCATGCCAAATAAGTCCTTAGTTAAACTAGAAATTATGGAAACTATTTTCTTAGGAGAGGCTTTCGTTATCATAGTTTCCATATCTTCTTCTTCTTCTTCGGATGATGAGGATGTAGAAGCTCCCCCTTCATTTGAGCTCTCTCCACTTGAGCTTGATCCTTCATTTTCGGTGGAGGAGGAGCAATCCGAGTCATGAAGAGCCATTAGTGCTAGGTTGGAGTAGACATGCTCTTCTTCTTCGGATGAGGAGGATGAAGCAACGTCATCCCATGTCTTGGCTTTGAGTGCCATGGCCTTCCCTTTTCCTTTTGCCTTCTTCTCTTCTTCCTTTCTCTTGCTCCCTTTCTTCTTCTTCTTTTCTTCCTTCTTTTCCTTCTCTTCCTTGCTCTTGTTTAGGAGGGGACAATTGTCCCTTATGTGCCCCTCTCCTCGGCAATTATAGCATATGACCTTCCCCCTTGGTCTTCTATTCCTATCATGAGATTTATCAAATCTAAGATTCTTAAATGCACGCCTTACCTTCCTTACCATGTAGGCTTCTTCCGTGTTATCCATGGAGGAGGTAGAGGCTTCATCGGATGAGGAGGAGGGGACTTCCATCTTCTTCTTCCCCTTGTTTGCCATCAAGGCTACTCCTCTTGAGGGTTGAATTCTAGGCTCCTCTTGTATTCCTTCAAGCCTAGTTTCGTGGAGCTCCATTGTTGAGAAAAATTCCTCCAAGGTACTTACTTCCAAGTTCTTAGAGATGTAAAACGAATCCACCATGGAGCTCCATCTTGAGGACTGGGGAAAGGCATCTATGGCCTTTATTACCATATCCCGATTGGAGAGCCTTTCACCTACACCTGTTAGCCCAATCAAAATCTCTTTAAACCTAGAATGCATTGAAGTTACCTTTTCTCCCTTTTCTAATTTGATGTTTGACAGTTGGGAGCGGAGGAGGTCTCTTCTTGCTAGTTTAGCCTCCGAGGTGCCTTCATGAAGCTCCACTAGCTTCTCCCACATCTCCTTAGCACTAGAACATTCCCCTATCCTATTGACTTCTTGTTGAGGGAGGACATTGTATAGGTGTTGCTTGGCCTTTGAATTTGCCAAGTATTCTTCTCTTTGCCTTTTGCTCCACCTTGACTTTTCCAATGGCTCCCCATCTTCGTTCCTAGGCAACTAGAAACTGTTTTCCATAATTAACAATATTTCAAAGTCGGTTTCGAAGAATACCTCCATTCTCTTTTTCCACCAAGAGAATTCGTCGTCGAACTTTGGTGGGTGGATGTTTGAGCCGGCCATTTTGAAAATTTGCTTGTTGTGGCGGTTAGTCCTCGACAAGCTTAACTCGGCTCTGATACCACTTGTTGGGAATCGAATCGGTACGAATGGCCGGCTAGAGGGGGGTGAATAGCCCTCGTTCGTTGGATGTTGTATTTTGCTCATCTACGAAAACGTTAGCGCAAGCGGAAGCAATAAACTAAGACAAGCAAATAGAAATAAAACAAAGACAATACAAACAAGGAGATGTAACGTGGTTCACGGCTACGCCGCTAATCCACGGTCCGATTCGTCCACGGTGAATCACTCCACAATCTATCCACTAGATCTCTCCTTTGCACAAAGCTAGGTGGAGGTAACCTCTTTACAACAACACTCCTCTTACAAATATAATGAAAATAAGCTTGGGTAAGAGGATGGAAAGCTTTAGGGAACTTTGGTAGAGTATTGGAGTATATGCATTAGCCTCCCAAAGCCTTACCCCCTTCCTTTTTATAGAGGAAGAGGGTTTCTTCTCGTTGACACAGGATCAGTCGACTAATGCCCTCGATCAGTCGACTGATCCCGTAGCCGTTGCCCAATAACGGCCACTTTCCACATTGGATCCCATCCAACGGTATTGGCATCTGTCGACTGATCCTACCATCAGTCGACTGGTGCTCGATCAGTCGAGTGCCCAGTCGAGTCGACTCCATTCTGTGCCTGTGCACAATGCCATCAGTCGACTGCCATTCCCTGGCAATCGACTGCTGTCGACATTAGTTGACTACTAGTCCATGGCAGTCGACTGCCAAGCACTGAACCGGTCTTATACCAGTCGATCGACCCATCGACTCAGAGCAATCGACTTCCATGACATGACAGTCGACTGGTGTCGGGAAAACTCATCCGACACTTGGCCAAATGGCCAAGTTTTACCTAAGAGCTACCCCTTCCCGGGTTATAATCGCTCACTCTCATCCCTCGGAGTCCCTCGCCTTCGAAGTTCTCTTCGTTCGTGGCCACGTCCCTCGGCAGCATCAGGCGCACGACTCTGCAATGCTCCTTCGCATCTCTTGCCTCGAAGTCTACTTCCTCCGGCTTCACTCCAAGCTCCTCGTCCGGCGGTCCCTCGGATGCTCCAAGCGCATGACTTTCGCAAAGCTATCCTTCACTGACTCAAGGCACGAGTCATGAGATGTGAAACTCGCCATGGCTCCATGTGCGAATTACTAAGTCCTGCACGACTTCAATGCACATATCAAATCAACATATCAAACTAACTTAAACCCTTTGCCACACCATCAAAACCATATTACGGCAAGAGATTGCCCTAACATCATTGATATGTACCCATTTGTTTGTGCATATTGTTTTGGATGCGTATTTTGGTTGGTGTTACATGTTTTAGTGTCATGCACCATCTTGCATGATTGCATGCTGGCAGGATGAGGTTCCTTTGTAGTTGAGCCCGCAGCCAGTTACATGTTCTGCACACACAACCACTCATGGGTTAGTGGTACATCAAGAGGGTGTGTGCAGTAGCTCTGTCAGGCTCCGCTAGTCCGCTCATGGGTAGCGATGAGGCAGCGTGGTAGAGGGCAGGGATCCCTCCTCTGGTCTACGACACCGGGAGATGAGAGCATTGCTCCCCCACTCTGTTTGGAGTAGGAGGATAGGTGTACTCTGACAGCATCCTGTCCACTCAGTCACTCAGGAACAGTGATGGCAGAGTGCACAATTGTCATAGCCCTACCCACTCGGCTTCACCATCGCTTGTGAGGCGGCTGACTGGCGTCAGGGGTGACCATGTCATTTGCATGGCATGCATTTTGCATGGATCACATTTGTATTGTGGTTGCTGCATTTTGGTTGCTGCCTTGGATGTTGCATATGATTGCCATGCATATAGGATACATTTTTTTTTATTTGGTCTGACGACTTTATTTCTGCTAGTATGACACATGCTCCTATGTCAGGATAGGAGGTTCAGGTAAGTACAGTCTTTCTGCATTTCTTTCTTGCATTCCCTATTGTTGATTAGTAGACTGTACTGGCATGATTATTATTGTTAGTTATATTTTACTATTCATATCGACTATTATCCGTTGAGTTCATTGAACTTACCTCGTTGCTTTATATCTATTTCAGGATGAAGCTGCCAGGAGAGTCCAGCTGCCAAATCCCCTCATCATGATAGTTTTCTTGTTATTTGATTTATGGTTTTGGTATTCACTAGAAGATATGTTTAGGACTGACATTTGATTTATGTACTCATGGATGTTTTGGTGATATTTGGTATGTCCTTATGGACTTCTATTCGGATTTTTATTCGATTGGATTTGGTTGTGTATTCCTGCTCAGATGGCAGAAGGGGTAAGTCTAAATATGATAGACTTGTTATTTACTTTGATTGTTGGCCTGAGGCCTATATATGATTTGCGTGTGTGGTTTTTGTTCCGGTCGTGTTGACCAATGTATAGTAGGTCGTGTGGGCCTTGTATGTAAGTTTCGTATTGTCACCCGTACAGGGAAGATGCTGTCGGATTTTTGTCTTGCGGGGACTCCCCCGGGGCATGACAGCAGAATTTTGTGACGAAATATAAATTCGTCTCTAATTTTGCAACGATTTAATAATTCATTACAAAATATGCGATAAATTTAGCGATGAAATTTTTTTCGTTGTAATTATATTTGGTGACGAATACTATATTCATCACCAAATTTGCGACGAATTGAGTATTCATCACTAAATTGGCGATGAATTGAGTATTCGTCGCTAAATTGGCGACGAATCTAGTATTCGTCGCCAATTTTTCGATGAATATTGCAACGAAATAGAATTCATCATCGATTTTCCCCTAATTAATCCTCCACCCTCCTTTCCTCGATCCATCCTCACGCACTTCCCCGATCTGGTACGATTCCTTCTCCCCTTCTTCATTGTCATCGCCGGAGCAGCATCGCTGTCGCGCGAGTTCGCACGAAAGGTACTGTGAGGTCATGACACCTACTAAGAGGTCACGACAGGTGTTGCGTGGCCTCGTAGCAGTAGGTGCCACGTGGCCTCGTGGCACTTGCCCGAGGTCACGACAGTTGTCGCACCTCGCAAACAACTGTTGTGTGTGCACGTTGTAGGGGCGCAGCGACGTGGCAGGTGAGGTTCATTGTCGGCCCCTGCATCGCGCATTTGGGTGGTTCCTCGTCGTCCCAGGTGGAGCGTTTGTTCCAGTCTCCGCATGCATGACCAAGTTAGGTCATTCATCGCCGTCACAATAGAGTTAACATGTTATTTAAATTATATAAATCAGTATAATGTGTATTATAAATACAAAACTAATGTTTTATTTTTCATAGATTTGTTGTCGTACTTCGTCATTTAGGTTATCTGTGTGTTCATGAAGTCTTCAGCTGTGAGCTTATCCATTGCTTCCACCAGGACAAGACAGGTATATATATTGTATATTCATAAATTTGTAGCATTATCATTTTATATTATATATAATTAATATTTGATTTTAAGTAATTTTGTTACTATAAATATTTAATATTTGTTCGGTATGTTATTATAGTTTGCAATTCAATATCACACAAAATCACATTTAGTACTAGAAGAATTTATTTTGAGTATAAATTTATTGTTAGATTAATATGGATGAAATATGAAAAATAAAATAAAATTAATCCTTGATATAAATTTGGAAACAGGACAAATGGAGAAAGAAAGAAGTTGGATATATAAAAAGAATTTACCAGAACGTCATGGTTTAACCGATGAATTTATTATTGGGTTGGAACATTTTTTGAATTTTGCTAATAGGAATGTTGAGTTTATGGATGGGAATAAATTAAGGTGTCCATGCAAAAAATATCATAATGGTAAATTTTTTCAGTGTGATAAAGTTTGAGAACATCTTTATAGATTTGGTTTACTCCAAATTATTATAATTGGACTTGTCATGATGAACCGTTTATATTCAATGAAGAGGTTGGAAGAAACATATAAAGAACAATTAGTGGAGAGAAAAGATATTACGATCAATTCAATCCATATCAGAGGATGATAGTTGATGCAGTTGGTCATAATTTGAATACTGAACCAAACGCTGCAAGTTCTAGTTATCCTCAAACATTTGAACACATGTATACTAGTTATTCATCACTGTTGGAGGAGGTAGAAGTAACTGGTGTTTATGAAAATGTATACAAATGAGTCATATCTCAAATTTCAAGAAGTGTTGAGAGCTGCAGATGAACCTGTATGGTATGGTTGTGACAGTCATACTAAATTATCTCTCACCGCAAGATTGTTGAATGTTAAAGCTGAGCATAATGTGTCCGAAGATTGTTTTAATGATTTTGTTCAAGTTATTGGAGAAGTATTATCGCGTGATCACATAATGCCAAATGATTTTTACAGTATGAAAAAACTTGTGAAAGATTTAGGTCTTCCGGTGCAAAGAATTGATGTTTACAGAGATGATTGTATGTTATACTGGGGAGATAATGAAGATTTAGAGACTTATAAATTCTGCAGTCAATGCAGGTACAAGAGTACCACGAGATTGAATCGTAATAAGCGATGTAAATCATTCAGACAAATGTTCTATTTGCCTTTAACTCCTAAATTGCAAAGACTTTATACATCAAAGGTCACTGTTGAACACATAACTTGGCATGCAAATCATGAAACAAAGGAGGGGCTAATGTGTCATCCATCGGATGTAGAGGCGTGGAAAATTTTTGATAGAACATATCCTGAGTTTGCAAATGAGACTCGAAACATCAGGTTGGGTCTATGTGCTGATGGATTTGCTCCATTTGGCAAATCAAAAATAACTTATTCTTACGGTTCAATTATCGTAATTCCGTATAATCTTCCACCCAGTATGTGTATGAAAATACCTTATATGTTTTTAACATTGATTGTGTCTGTCCCTCATAATCCAAAGAAGTTAATAGATATTTACATGCAACCATTGATTGCCGAGATGAACCAACTATGGGACGAGGGTGATTCTATATATGATGTCCATACTAATCAGATGTTCACAATGAGAGTTGCACTTCTTTGACCCATAAATGATTTTCCTGCTTATGGTATATTATCGGGATGGAGTACCGTGGGGATTTTAGGATGTCCAATATGTATGGAGAGATCAAAGTTATTCAGATTGAAACATGGAAAGAAACCGAGTTATTTTGATTGTCATAGACAATTTTTACCGCCAAATCATAAATTCAGAAGAAATAAAGAATAATTCACTAAGAATAGAATTGAAAGAACATCTCCACCATTGAGATTCACCGGTCAATTTTTATGGCATAGAGTGCTTAACTTTTCATCTGTTATTGAAGAACCAAATGTTACAACATATGACTATGGAATTACGCATAAATGGACTAAACGGAGCATATTTTGGGATTTACCGTATTGGCAGAGTAATTTGATCAATCATCTTGTTGTAATGCATATTGAGAAGAATGTTTTTGATAATTTGATAAATACGGTGATGGATATTACTGAAAAAATAAAAGACAATCTGAATGCAAGAAAAGATATGTGTCTCATCTGTAAACGACCTGCCCTTGATGTTGATGAAAATAGTAGGGGACCAAAACCAAAAGCAATTTATACATTGAATACGGATCAGAGACAGATTGTTTGTGAATGATTGAAATCATTGAGATTTCCTGATGGTTATGTCTCTAATCTTGGCAGATGTGTCGATTTGAAGGAATGCAAATTGATTAGTTTGAAAAGTCACGACTGTCATATATTCATGGAAAGACTAATTCCTATTGCTTTTAAGGAACTGTTACCAAATTTTGTCTGGGGTGCAATTACGGAATTAAGCATTTTCCTTCATGATATTTGCACGATAGTATTGAGTCATTCACACATGGAGACATTAGAGAGAGACATTCCGATCATTTTGTGTAACTTAGAAAGAATATTTTCACCGGCATTTTTTGATTCCATGGAATATCTTTTGGTTTACTTGCCATATGAGGCTAAAGTTGGAGGTCCTATTCAATTTCGATGGATGTATCCATTTGAAAGGTGATTTTTTAACTTTTTTTTATCATTGTTATTTCATTTAATCAATTTTAGTATAAATTAATTTCTAATACATTATATTTTATTACTCTTAGATTCCTCTATCACTTGAAAAAAAGGTAAAAAATAAGGCTCATGTTGAGGCTTCTATTGTTAATGCACATATTATAGAGGAAGTTACAACTTTTACATCATATTATTTTTAACCTCATGTTCAATGCAAGAGTCAGAGAGCATGAAGAAATGATGAGGGTCCTGTTGATCTAAATTTGAGTGGATCTTGTATAAGTAGATACTTAACTAGTCAGGAGTGGCGAGCATCCCACACATATATTTTACTGAACTGTCCAGAAGTAACGTCGTATTTCAAGTGAGTATATAAATGTTATATTATATATTTCATATATCGTAAATTATTGTTCGTGTTATATTTAATTTTATGGTAGGATTTTCCAAACTCTATATTCTGAGCTTTCGGAGCATGAGTTCGATCGTTTCTGCGATGAAAAATTTGCACCATGGTTCAAAAAATATATAAGTAGTCTATGATAATAAATTTGATAAATCTTGACTTTGACACATACTTATTTGACTTTAGGTTCGTGATAATCACGCTCATATTAAGCAAGAACTAGTAAAGCATTTGTCATGGAATCCAAACTCAGTGGTGAAAACTTGACCGACATATTTCATAAATGGATATAATTTTCATACTCAAGTATATGGAACTGAGAAAGCTACAATGAATAGTGGAGTTTGTGTTCAGTCATCTAATGATGGAGGTGCAAGGAATGATTTTTATGGTTTGCTAGATGAAATTTTAGAAATAGCGTACCCAGGCTCAGATTTATGAGTTATTTTATTTATGTGTCATTGGTTTGACCCTATCAAAGGCATGAGGGTGCATCTACAGTTTAATTAGATAGAAATAAATTACAAAAATTTATACAAGAGGTATGAACCATTTGTGTTATCACAATAAGTGATTCAAGTATTTTATGCTTCATATCCTAGTATATATAACATTCTGATATTCTGTGTGATGGTTTCGTATGCACCGCATGCACGACGAATTCTCCACCGTCTGATCTATGGGATTACATAGTAACTGGGAATGCGCGATGCTTCCGTCTTCATGTTGTCAGAGTGATGGACACTATAGTACAACCCTTGAATCTGTCGGGATCACCGTTGTCGTTCCTCCGGTCAGATCACAGTTTGATTTCGGCTAGATCACGAGTAGAATTCAACCTGATCGTGGTCAAAATTCGATCGAATCGTGGTTGAAATCCGGTCAGATCATGGTCGGAATCCAACCAAATCCAGTTGGAATCTGACCAGATCGCAATAGGAATCTGACTGGATCATAGTCAGAATTCGACTGGATTGCGACAGGCATCCGACCGTTCGACGACAATGCTGAGCGATGTAGGTGTCACGCACAGATGTGAAGATATCCGTCAACCCATCGGGGTTGCCAGCCTCATCTTGCCACCGACAGCAGACCATGACCAAACCGCAGTCAAGCGTGATTAGGCCAAAATTTAGTCCAATCACTGATGCGACATCATGACCTAGATCAAGCCGTATTCCAACCACGATTTGATCAAAATATAATCAAGATCCGATCGAACTCCAATGCCAGTTGGATCGTCGGATTCCGGTCGGATCATGACAGGAAGCTTTGACGGTGAAACATTATGTATTCCTCGTTACTGTGTGTGCTCAAGTGCTCATGAGTTGTGCGTCGCACTATATATATATATATATATATATATATATATATATATATATATATATAATATTTATCACTTTTCTATTTTTACTATGATTTAAAAACAAATTCATCATCTTTCTAACCAAATTGGTATCAGAGTCAAGATTAAAGTGTCCTGAGTGTTTAGGTGAATGCAAAACATGTTGAATTGAGAAAGGCAACAATAGTTAATAAAATTTATCAATACCTCATTTCCATTTTTAAAGAAGAGTATTATGGGTTTTGGAATATATAAAATAAAGATTTTCAAGAATTACAACTATCACACTTCGAAAGAGGCATGGGAAACACTGCTAAAAGAATTTCAAAGCTCCTAGCAGTGGAACTCCAAATCTCAAAAGTGAGTTTGAAGTCTTGCTCATAAAGGATAATGTAATAATATAAATTTTGTAACTAAAATATTTTTAATTATTAGTTAAATGAGGGTTTATAGAGAAAATATTACTAATATAATTATTGTTCCCAAAATTTTACAAAGTTTGGCTCTAAAATATGATTATATAATAATTGTAATCGAAGAGACTAAAGATCTCTTTATTTTTTTCATTTGATAAAGTAATGAATTCTTTACAAGTTCATGAGTTAAAACAAAATCAGATTGATTAAGAAGAATGAAAAAAAAGAAGACATTTCAAGCTTCTCAAGTGAAGGGGGAGACAGAAAAAAAGGAAGA
The DNA here is from genome assembly GCA_025175895.1 of Wurfbainia villosa. Taxonomy (NCBI): domain Eukaryota; kingdom Viridiplantae; phylum Streptophyta; class Magnoliopsida; order Zingiberales; family Zingiberaceae; genus Wurfbainia; species Wurfbainia villosa. Next base: position 94,593,724 of record CM045994.1, on the reverse strand, counting down.
ATCCACTAGAAGAGGATGTGGAAGAGGAGACGCTTTTCAAGTCGTCGCTTCCTCCCCTTCAACTTAGAGAGAGAATCTCCCTTCTCTCTAGGATTTCCCTAGAGGAAGGGTGGTTGGCGGTGGATTAGAAGGCAATTTTGAGGGCTTGGGCTGCTCCGACGATCTTTCCTGGAGTTAGCACATTCTTCTCGGCGAAAAGGTGTGCTAGATATTAGCTCCGATGAAGGTGTGTGTCAAGATTGTCGTTGCTCTTGTTTGGACCTATGTGCAAGTTGTGCAGGGGCTAGGCATGTGCACCGGGTAGGCCTGGTGTGGGCGTTTGGTCGCTTGGGTGGTGGTGGCGCAGTCTGTGCAAGAAGGCACATGTGGGCATTCTGCTGGTGTGCGTGGGGTGTGCATGCAGAGAGTTTGCTCGCCAGGCATGGGTTGGTCTGGTAGGAAGGGGTTGGATTCTGCCAGGCGTGGGGTGTGGTGTGCAAGGTGTGAGGCATTTTTTGGTTTTTCGGCGATCCTGTTCATCTTCTTCGGCCAAGCTTGGAGCAAAGGAGTTTGGGTGGGTGGGATTTTTCGAATTACACTGGAAAAGGAAAGTGTTGGAGATTTGAGGCCGCTAGAGGGGGGTGAATAGCGATGTGACCGTACGAAGATGGAACTCGTTCGTGATCGTCTCTACAAAACTCGTTATGCGCAGCGGAATAGAAATAATAAAAGAAATAATGAAAAGATACAATCACGAACACAAGGATATAACGTGGTTCGGAACCACACGGTTCCTACTCCACGGATCGGGCTCAAACGAGCCCTAGTGATGCCAATCACACACCACTAAACAATAACTCCTTCTCGACAACAAGTCGGAGGTGGAGAAACCTCGTACAATGGATTACAACAAGTAATACACAAAAATACAAGCAAAATACAAGGAAATGTAAAGAACACTTTACAAACTAGGGTTTGAGCGCTTTGCTTGTTGGTTGCTTGGATGAGGTTGAAGGGCCCTGAAATGCACCTACAAATCGCCTTCAAATCGCCTCAAGTAAGCTCCCAAAAATCTGATGCCGCAATCTCCATGAATAGCTCCCTTTTATCTCGCGTCGGGCTGGATTTCTGCATGGCAGTCGACTGCCATAAATCACTAGTCGACTGCCAACACTGTAGATGTGAGACAACGGCTCATTCCACGTTGGACAAGTTCCAACGGGACTCTTGGCGATCGCATCGCCAACATTGCGATCGCTAACGCCTGTAGTCGACCGCTCGGCTACGGCGTTCTGTGCTCGACATGACGAGCGATCGGCCATCGTCGACCCTTGGCGCGCCGTAGACATCGGGCCGATCGCTTCCAATGAGCATCACCGCAGCAGTTCTAGCTCTTAAACGACAGTCGAACTCAAGTCGACTCACGACAGTCGAACCGGCCATAATGCCAGCCAACTGCCAACCTCAAAGAAGAGATTTTAACCCAAGTATGGTGCCCCCATACTTGCTAAACCACCCTTAGCCTAGACCTAAGCCTTCTAGCCACCTCCATCAACCTCACGCCTCTCGGATCCCTCCAAGTCATCCATGACTTGTTCATCCATCGCGCTAGCCTCCAGGTGCTTCCCTCGGCTATGTCATGCTAAAGGTATCTACACCGCCAAGGCACATTGGACTTATGCCGCCAAGACTCCGCTTGGACTTTACGCCGCCAATATCAAACCCCTTGGACTTCCCTTGCCAACCCATGTTGGACTTTCCTTGCCAAGACCCATGCTTGGACTTTCCATTTGCCAAGACCCATGCTTGGACTTCTCATTTGCCAAGACTCATGCTTGGACTTCTCATGCCAAGTACTCAAGACTTGGACTTTCCCAAATGCCAAGTACCCATGACTTGGACTTTCCATGCGCCAAGTGTCCCACTTGGACTTTTCATGCCAAGTACTCAAGACTTGGACTTTACCAAATGCCAAGTGTCCCACTTGGACTTTCCATTCCAAGTACCCATGACTTGGACTTTACCTTGCCAAGACCCATGCTTGGACTTTCCAAAATCACATGGTCAACCCTAGTCAACCATTAAGGTCTTCCTCGAGTCAAACTCGAGTCCGGTCAAACATGACCCGGGTCGATTGCTCCAACAATCTCCCCAACATATTAACCGACATTAATGTCAAACATCAATGTCAAACCACTTTGTCAAATCCCTTTGTCAAACATCGAAACATCACTCGAGTCAAACTCGAGTCTGGTCAATCGTGACCTGGGCCGATTGCACCAACTGAAAGTTGGTTGCAGTATTAATTGCATTAATTATTGTTTTAATACCTTCCTTTCTTGGTGGCTAAGCTTCCTAGTTTGGAGATTAAGTTTCCACACTTGGAGTGCTTACTAAATGGCTAAGCGTAAGAAACATAGAGCTGAGATTGAGGAGGGAGGGCAATCTGCGCAAGTTGTCAAAATGTGGCAAATGCTAACAAAGCAGAGGCAGTAGTAAATGCTGATGTGGTGGCTGTTGATGTGGCAAATGCTGACATGGCACGTGCGGATCACCATCCGTTGATCTAGGGCGCTGATCTGGCTGAATCAGAGTTGCACCTTGTTGTGGCATCTATTGATGTGGTAAAGGAAGGTGACATGGAAGAGAAAGATGACATGGCAAGGCTTGCTAATGTGGAAAAGGTGGATGAGGTGGGGTGGGAAGTGGATGTGGGGTTTGTGCTAGTGGTCTCTGTTGTCCTGTCAGCAGATGGTGCTCAAGGAGGGGGAGAGGCAGTGAAGGGCAAGCAAGTTGAGCAGCTAGTGGAGGCTATGGGCAGTGGTGCGATGGTCAAGGAGTGGACCAAGTTTTCTGTGACAATCGTCATTCTAGCTTGGTAATATCTCTTGAGAAACATACGACAACGAGCAAGGCTGTGAAGATTGGTTTTGATGACATTGACACTATCGAGCAGGTCATTGGCTTTTGTCTAGTAGGGTGTTTTATGGGATGACATCCGGGATGCAAGGGGGTGGAGGCGGTTATCAAGAATTGGTAGCTGGCGTGTGCATTTCACTTGCATAGGAGTGGATGGGTCATATTCAAGTTTAGCACAGTGGAGGATTAGGACTCCATCTTGTTCGAAGGTCCACACTTTGTTTATGGCATATCGCTCTTTCTTAAGAGGATGCCACCTTGTTTCCTATTTGAGGAGGATGGGTGTTTTGCTATAGTGTTGGTCCAAATTCATGGACTTCCTCCTGATTGCTAGACGACCAAGGAGCTAAGTCGGATCAGCTCCGAGATAGGGCGACCGCTATACACAGATAAGCTCACTCGAATGTGTGAGTGTGTTGCTTATGCTCGATTACTAGTGGAGGTGGATATGATGAAGGATAGGATCCTTAGGGTTCTGGTGGACTTGCCGACTGGGGTGAACATTGACCTTGAGATTGGATATGAGGTAATCCTGACATTTTGCAGGACATGTCAGTGCCTAGGCCATCGACAGGAGTTGTGCAAGCGAGTGGCTTGAGTAGAAGGGAAGGCTAATGATGGTGGGACAACTATGCGGCAAAAGGAGACCCCTAGGGGCTGACGGCACCCACGGGTGCCTAACAACAATGAATAGCAGCCCCTTCCTAATGAACAACAGTAGGCTGGTCACCTTTAGTAAGGCCAAGTGCAAGCAGAGGTCTCGAAGCTCGTGCAACAAATAGCGACGACGTCTAAGGCAGCGCATATGTGCAAGCAGTGCACCGGCAGGGCAGGCGAATGACATTGGATGCCTGTGCAGGGCTGTTGGTGGAGCACAGGCTCAGGATGATGAACCTTCATCCATGCAATGCCAGGTGGAAAGGTCAGTCCATCACTGGAGCGGTTAGCGCAGACCGCTAAGTGGGAGTGGGCGAACATGGTGCAGACAGACAACCCCTTGCGGGGGCTATTGACTTTTTTTGTTGTGACCACTAGAGGGGGGGGTGAATAGCGTCGTCGATGCTTGATGGATTACGATCATGATTGTCTCTACAAGTCATGTTAGCACAGCATAATATATAGCAATAACAAAATAAGGCAAACACAATCACAAGAGACACAGAGATATAACATGGTTCGAAACCGGATGCTTCCTACTCCATGGATTGGGCTCGTAAGAGCCCTAGCGATGCACACAACACCACTAAGCAATAATACTCCTTCTCAACTACAAGTTAGAGGCGGAGAAATCTCTTACAACAATAAGAAGTAAATGCAAGCTAATACAAGTAAATTACACAAATATAAGTAAAGAAAACTTTACAAAATGTGAACTTGAGCGCTTGCTTTTGGTTGCTTGAAGAGTAGCTTTGGAGACCCTGAATCACACCAGCAATTCGCCCCAAAAGCTCTCAAAGAACCATGATCTCCTCCACGAGCTCCCTTTAAAGCTGCTGCCTGGGCTAGATTTCACCTATCATTCGACTGATCGGGACCATCAGTCGACTGATGACACTGTTGCTGTGAGACAACGGTGTGATCCATGCTGAAAAAAATCCAACGGATAGGACATTAGTCGACTGATCATACTCATCAGTCGACTGATAGAGCCTTCACTCGACTGTTAACCCCAGTAGTCGAGTCCGACTCCATTCTGTACCCGAATTCTCGAGCACCACCGATCGATCACTAAACCGCCGATCGCTCAAGAAAGCCATCGTCCACCTCGGGCGGTCCGCCTTGATTGCCCACCTCTAGCCGCTAGGAACTCCCCCTAGTTGACTCACTCTAGTCGACTGCCCATAGGTCTCAGTCGACTGATACACCTCAAACATGAGGTTTTACCCCAAGTATGGTGCCCCTATACTTGCTAGACCACCCTTAGCCTAGACCTAAGCCTTCTAGCCACCTCCGTCAACCTCGTGCCTATCGGATCCCTCCAAGTCATCCATGACTTGTTCATCCATACGCTAGCCTTCAGGTGCTTCCATCGGCTATGTCATGCTAATGGTGTCTACACCACCAAGGCATATTGGACTTATGCTGCCAAGACTCTGCTTGGACTTTACACCGCCAACCATTGGACTTATGCTACCAAGACTCTCGCTTGGACTTTATGCTGCCAATATCAAACCCCTTGGACTTCTCAAATGTCAAAACTCAAGCTTGGACTTTCCCTTGCCAACCCATGTTGGACTTTCCATGCCAAGACCCATGCTTGGACTTTACATGCCAAGTACTCATGACTTAGACTTTCCATGACATGGTCAACCCTAGTCAACCATCAAAATCCTCCTCGAGTCAAACTTGAGTCCGGTCAATCTTTACCCGGGTCGATTTCACCAACAATCTTCCCAAAATATTATCAAACATCAATGTTAAACATCAATATCAAGTCTCCATGTCAAATATCAAAACATCGCTCGAGTCAAACTCGAGTCCGGTCAATCGTGACTTGGGCCGATTGCACCAACAATCTCTCCCTTTTTGATGTTTGACAAAACCACATACCTTTGAGTTAGAAAACTAACTCAAATCTTCTTACCAATTATCCTAAATTGGTAATCCCATAAATTCTGCCAATAATTCTCCCAAACATTCTCTCCCTTTTTGACTAACATCAAAAAGGTTCTCTCTAACGAGGTCAATGTCTCATGTCCCAATGAGATCTTACAATCTCTCTCTTGATCCAAAAATATCAAGATTTCTACAATCTTTCTAGTGATAAGTCCCATATCACTCAAGAGATCCTATAAACTCTCTCAATTTCCAAATTGGGTATCTCAAAATACTCATTTCTCTCCCTCATGAGGAAAAATAACATCCATCATCCCATGATGGATACCTCCCCCTAAAGGCTTGCTCCCCCTTGACCATTGCACCAACAATGTCCTTGGAAAGTCCCTAAGCCAATAAGAACTTTAAACCATCAAAAATAAGGTCTAAAGTTCAACATTAAACTTTCCCATACCTTAAATTTGATACATCACCCTAACAACTCTCCTAATCCATATCCAATGGATTTTCACCCTTTATAATGCTTCACAAAACATATCCTAGAGTTAGAAGTAGTTAGGGAATTTTACCGTAGCTAAAAATGGGCTAAACAATCTTATTTTTCAAATCAACTCGACAATGACTTATCAGATAACAATGATCGCTAATAAGCGATCGACAACCTTTTCAATTATCAGAATCAAATTTCGAAAAAAACATAAGTAATTCTATGTACATCAAAAAATCGTGAAAAATTATACGTATAATACTTATGACACATACAATGGGAGAAAAATATTTTAAAAATATTTTACCCATAAAATAGTGAAATTTACACAAAGTTCAAAAATGAAGAAAAACTTCAATATTTTAGCTCACTTTGTATCAACTTCATCAATGGTAATTGCTATTAAAAGATAGACTTCACCAAGGTTTTTCAAAATGATTTTAAAATAGTTTTAAAACCTTATATTGGATCATATTCTTTGGGCTTAATGTACATGACTTGAACATAAGCTTTCCCAATGATCCACTAACATGATTTTAGATGAGTTTGAGTTCACCTAGATGCAAAAACTATCCACCTTGAACTTAACTCATATCCTAGCATCTCACATGTATCTAGGGTGTATCAATACACATACATGTCAATGTAATGTGAGATGTGAGTTTTGTTCATCCTAAACTAGGGTTTCATGCATTTTCTAAGGCAACCCTACTTGATTCCCTTATACATGGGACTTCAAGTCATGCCATAGTCCTTAAATCAATTTTAATAAAATTAAATGCATGAATGATCATGGCATAAATGATAACATTAATTAAGCATGACCAATGATCATGATGTCATGACATATGATAGCATCTAAGCATGCATGACATAAAAACCTAAATCCTAAGCATGATCATGTCATATTAAATGATTAAAAAATAAACATGATGTCATGACATGTTATATGACAAACAAAACATGACAAATAAAACATATAGGTATAATAATACCTAAATTTTAATATTAGTTGTCATTTGTTATAATTAATCTCTTTTGCCATATTATCAATTATTCCCAAAGTGTGCTAAAAAACCTAAAATGACACACCAAGACCTCTAAACCTAAATTGTGCCAATTTGATTGATTTATTATAATCTTCAAAGTATATTGACACATCCTAAAATCTTTTAGGATTTAGCTCCATACTTATTTCCAAGGCACCCATAACCTTGAAAATATCCTAAGGTGCCACCTTTACTATGGTTAGGTTAACTATCCATCCATTTAAAGTTGACACATCTAAACCCATCTAGTGTGAATCGATCACGCTCTTAGGAACCCAAATATTATTTGAGCTCCTAGGGTTTAGTAGGTTTTCCTTAGGGATGACCTCCCTAGATACCTTTCTAATGACCCTTCTAGGCTTGTTAGCCTTGGTCATTTGGGTCTTGACTAGGTTAACCTTAGGGATTGCCTCCCTAGTAACCTTCTTAGTGGTCTTCATAGGTTTCATGGAAACCTTGGCCACTAAGCACCTACCTTGGTCAACCTTAGGGATGACTTTCCTATTGACTTTGGCTTTCCTAGACCTAATTTGAGTTCCATAATCAAATGGAACATCGTGGTAGGTCTTTTTGGGCTTAAGCTTGCCCTTGAATTTTTCTTGTTTCCTAGGTCTTTGACTTTGACTTCTAGGCTTTAGGCTTTGACCATTTGACCCTTTAATTGAATTTTGTAGATTCCTAAGGGTCTTCTCTAATTTTTCAAGCCTTGACCTCAAGGCTTGATTTTCTAGCTCTAATCTTCCCAAATTACATTTTTCATGTGTCCTTTGGAAATTGTTCTTCCTAGGCATGTGTCTAGTCCATTTAGGATTAAAACCTAGGTGGTCATCAATTTTTCTAATAGATGCCTTAGGTAAAATATTTTTAGGGACATTAGTCCCAAATTTCTCCTTATTCCTAAGGTTGACCTTCTTAGCTCCTAAGCAATACTCCCTATTCCTAGCATGCTCTTTATGATAAATTGTAAGATTGCTAAAATTACTTCTAGCATGCTTTTGCCCATAATTTAAAGAAAGAGCATTATTTAGATATACCTTAGGGTTTGCCTTAGAGGCTCCCCCTACTTGTGATGCTCCCTTTTTAGTCTTCTTCTCTCCCTTTGGGCATTGACTCCGGTAGTGTCCCGGTTGTCGGCATTTGAAGCAAATGACATGCTCCTTGCTCTTGATTGTTGGGGGACAGACATCCTTGACTTTTTGCATCGGTGGAGTCTTCTTGACCCTTTTAGGACACTTACTCTTGTAGTGTCCGGATTCCCTACACTCAAAGCAAATTTTATGATTTTTATTTAAACCTACATTGCTTGAGTTACCTAGGTTCGTGGTGGAAGCCGGAGTTGCTTCTTCACTTCTTCCGGAGGTTGAAGCTACTTCTTGCTCTTGCTCCGATGTGGAAATTCTCTCCTCCGCCTCAATCTTAGAGGTGGAGGCTTCTTTCATCTCTTCTTCCTTCTCAGATGTTGATTCTCGATCAACTTTTGAATCCTCACTTGCTTGTGAGGATGAGGATGTGCTTGCTTCTTCTTCTTTTTCTTGGACCGATTGAGGGTTTTCATAATATTTTGTTAATTCGCTCCAAAGCTCCTTGGCATCCATGTAATCCCCTAGGCTACACAAGATATCATTAGGAATTAAATCAAAAATAAATTGGACTACCCTCTTATTTTTCTCGAAGGATTGGACTTGATTTTCGGTCCATCTCTTTTTCTTGAGGTATCCACCCTTTGGTCCTCTTGGATATCTAAATCCCTCCATCAGAGTGGACCACTCCTCAAGGTCCCTCATCATCAAGAAGTCTTCAATCCTTGTCTTCCATTGGTTGAAGCCTTCTCGTCTATAGAAAGCATATGGGATTGGGGTGTTGATGTCCCAACCCAAATTCTCTTGAATTTCCATCTTCTTCCTCTTCACCCTCTAGCATCTTGGCTCCAGGTTGTTAATCCGTAGAAGAGCCCCGGGCTATGATACCAATTGTTAGGACCGTTGTGACCGCTAGAGGGGGGGGTGAATAGCATCATCGATGTTTGATGGATTATGATCATGATTGTCTCTACAAGTCGTGTTAGCGCAGCGGAATATATAGCAATAACAAAATAAGACAAACATAATCACAAGAGACACAGCGATATAACGTGGTTCGGAACTGAATGGTTCCTACTCCACGGATTGGGCTCGTAAGAGCCCTGGCGATGCACACAACACCACTAAGAAATAATACTCCTTCTCGACAATAAGTCAGAGGCGGAGAAACCTCTTACAACAATAAGAAGTAAATGCAAGCTAATATAAGTAAACTACATAAATACAAGTAAAGAAAACTTTACACAATGTGAACTTGAGCGCTTGCTTTTGGTTGCTTGAAGAGTAGCCTTGGAGACCCTGAATCACACCATCAATTCGCCCCAAAAGCTCCCAAAGAACCATGATCGAAATCTCCTCCACGAGCTCCCTTTAAAGCTGCTGCCTGGGCTGGATTTCGTCTATCAATCGACTGATGACACTGTTGCTGTGAGACAACGGTATGATCCACGCTGGAAAAATCCAACTGATAGGACATCAGTCGACTGATCATACTCATCAATCGACTGATAGAGCCTTCACTGATCAAGTAACCCCAAAGATGAGTCCGACTCCATCTGTGATCAATTCTCGAGCACCGAGATTGATCACCGGATCGCTGATCGCTGCCGAATGACACCTCGTAGTCGATCGCTAGGGCACTCTCCTAGTTGACTCACTCTAGTAGACTGCCCATAGGTCTCAGTCGACTGATACACCTCAAACATGAGGTTTTACCCCAAGTATGGTGCCCCCATACTTGCTAGACCACCCTTAGCCTAGACATAAGCCTTCTAGCCACCTCCGTCAGCCTCACGCCAATTAGATCCCTCCAAGTCATCCATGACTTGTTCATCCATACGCTAGCCTTCAGGTGCATCCATCGGCTATGTCATGCTAACGGTGTCTACACCGCCAAGGCACATTGGACTTACGCTGCCAAGACTTCGCTTGGACTTTACGCCGCCAACCATTAGACTTATGCTACCAAGACTCCTGCTTGGACTCTACACCAGCAATATCAAACCCCTTGGACTTCTCAAATGCCAAGACTCAAGCTTGGACATTCCCTTGCCAACCCATGTTGGACTTTCGATGCCAAGACCCTTGCTTGGACTTTACATGCCAAGTACTCAAGACTTGGACTTTCCATGACATGGTCAATCCTAGTCAACCATCAAAATCCTCCTCGAGTCAATCTCAAGTCCGATCAATCATGACCCAGGTCGATTGCACCAACAATCTCCCCAAAATATTATCAGACATCAATGTCAAACATCAATGTCAAACATCAATGTCAAGCCTAACATATCAAACATCAAAACATCGCTCAAGTCAAACTTGAGTCCGATCAATCGTGACCTAGGCCGATTGTACCAACATTGACAACACCTATGCTGAGCCACAGAGTGCTTCCGGCATCACAGATACTGTTACCCAAAGTGTGACTTTGGGCTCCGTAGACACGAGGACGATAGATGATGGTGTGAGCAGCAGCAAAGAGGCACCCCTAGCTTTCGACAGTGGGGGTGAGACTATTTGGCAGCTAGTGGGGTGGCAATGAGCGTGAGCAAGCCATGCGCGGCGTTCATGAGGATAGCGAGTTGGAACATAAGGGGATTTCACAAGCCCCTTAAACACCGGGGCAGGGGGGTGGTGCAACACCTCCTCGCAAGCAAGAACATACATTTACTGGCGTTACTTGAAACGAAGCTCACGGTGGAACAACTTTCCCCTATACTTCGTCGATGTTTCAATGGTACGAATTTTGTGCATAATTTTGAAAATTCTAATCGTGGTCACATCTTGATCTTATGGGACGCACAATGGACCACTTTGGATGTCCTTGAGGTGGCAGAGCAACATGTCTATTGTCGTATCCATTGCCTTGTCACCAAAAGGACTTTCTTGGCTACATTCGTCTATGGGCTTCATTCTATTGTCGAGTGTCGGCCACTATGGGATTCTCTTTTGCATCTTTGGTGAGGATATCATTGAGCCTTGAATTCTATTAGGTGACTTCAACTCCAAATTATCTATTGAGGATAAAGAAGGCAGACTTCTGGTGACCAATTATGAAACCCGAGATTTCGATTCATGTGTTCAAGCATGTGGGTTGGAGGATCTTCACTCTATTGGGTGTCACTTGACTTGGACTAATGATATTACATCCTCCAAACTAGACCGTGCTTTGGTTAACACTTATTGGTTAATTGATGATTATGATAGTCTTGTGGAGTTCACACCTCCGGGGTGCCTATCGGATCATTCGGGTTGCATCATCTTGATTTTAGCATGAGAGAAAAGGCCCAAGCATTCGTTCAAGTTCTACAACATGTGAGTGCTTCATGCAGATTTTCAAGACTTGGTTGCGGAATCATGGTGTGAGTCAGTTGAGGGATTCACTCAATTTGGCCTTAAAGCTAAGCTCACAAGGCTTAAGGGTCAGTTGAGGGCCCTTGATCATGAGCATTTTAGTCACATATCTGAGCGAGCACGTCGAGCAAAGGAGGTGTTGGAGGTTGAGAAGGCCTTTCTGCTTGGTCGGCGAGTTGGGCGGTGAGCATGGCACAGGCTTAGCTCAAGAAGACAGCGAATCACACATGGTAGATTGTGCACCGCATGGTAGGCCAGGCAATGCCACTTGGCGGTGTGCATGGCACATGTGTGGCTCGAGCAGACAGTGCACCAGGCATGACAGAGTTTACACTACAAGACAGACAGGGCAGAACATCTAGTGGAGCTCTTGGCATGTGCGTGGCTCAGATGTGCAATGCACCGCGCATGACAGATTGGGCACCATAGGAGGGAACAAGCAGACCCCTTGACGGTGCTCGTGGCACAGGCGTGGCTCAAGCGGACAGTGCACCGGACATGGTAGGTTGTGTGGCGCCAGACAGAACACTTGGCGGCGCCCATGACACATGCGTGGCTTGAGCTGACAGTGCACCATGCATGACAGATTCTGCGTTGCAGGACAGACAAGGAAGAACACCTGGCGGAGCTCATGGCACATGTGTGGCTCGGACAGACAACACACCACGCATGCCGGACAGTGCACCACAGGAGACGGGGGGGCTGCTGCATGTGTGGATTTATGACGACGTGTCACTTTTCTTGCTGATGCGGAGAGGCTCTTCTACTAGCAGCAGGCTCATGGGGCATACCTACAAGGCAGTGATCACTGCACATGGTTTTTCCATGACTTGGTAAAGTAGAATAGCAAGAGGAATGTCATACTTAGCATCGTCAAACCATCAGGGGTGTTGACGGGCAGCATGAATGAGGTTGCAGAGGTGTTTGTGGAGCATTTCCAGGGTCTCTTGGCCATCACTGAGGATTATAGGGCCCTGGATAGTGCTGCCCTACCTGGCCAGCACCTCACCTTGGCCCAATATGCAGCCTTGGAGGAGCCTATCATTGCTGAGGAGGTGTGGGCTGCCCTTTTTGATATTGGAGGGGATAAAGTGGCGAGGCCGGATGGATATAGCTCCAAGTTCTTCACCTCGGCATGGGATATGATAAAGAATGATTTTATTGCAGCCATGAAGGAATTTTTTCGCACTGGACAACTTCTCAAGCAATGGAACCACACCCTTATAGCTTTGGTTCCACAGGGCAATCATGCTCCGATGATAAATGACTATCGACCCATCTCTTGTTGCACCATCTTCTACAAGGTCATCTCCAAAATCATGGCGGAGCGGCTATCGGAGGTGATGGATGATTTATTGGACCCGACTCAAGCAGCTTTTGTTAAAGGTCGCTCGATCGAGGAGAACATACATTTGGCTCAAGAACTCCTTCGGAAATATGCATGGAAGCGGATATCCCCTCATTGCATGCTCAAGGTGGACCTTCAGAAGGCCTTCGACACGGTCGATTGGGATTTTCTTATGGTGGCACTTGTTGGTTTTGGTTTTCCCCAACAATTTTGCCAATAGATATATGCATGTGTCTCTACCGTCTCCTACTCCGTCAGCATTAATGGGGCGATGTATGGACATTTTAGCGGCCGACGAGGACTTCGGCAAGGTGATCCATTATCTCCTTTACTTTTTGGGTTATGTCTTGAGGTATTATCCTAGAATTTGAAGGTGATAGTGCAACGACTCGGTTTTCACTACCACCCCATGTGTGGAGAGGTGTGGGTCACTCACTTAGCATATGCGGATGACCTATTATTGTTTGCTCGGGCGGACTCTACCTCCCTCATGGAGATCTCTCATTGCTTGGCAGACTTCGGTGACATGGCGAGCCTTCGGGCCAACCTCTTGAAGTCCAACATATATATGGCCGGGGTGGATGATCGAGTCAAGGTGGACCTCCTCCGTATCACGGGATTCCAAGAAGGCACATTCCCTTTTCGGTATCTTGGAGTACTCTTGGCAGTGGAGAAGTTGTGGATTTCTAGTTATGAGCCCCTACTTGATGCGGTGCGGAGCAAGATAGTTGGATGGCCGAAGCACACTTTAACTTATGCAGGGCGGCTTGAGCTTGTGCGGTCTGTGCTACAAGGGGTGGAATGCTATTAGATTTCCATCCTTCCGGTTCCAAGGGGTGTGGTGGGAAAGGTTTATAGCATTTGCCGCTCGTTTGTATGGTCAACCAAGCACCCCATGGTGTCATGGGAGACTTTATGCCTTCTGAAGGAGGAAGGGGGCTATGGACTACGGGACTTGCGTGCATGGAATTCGGCTTTACTTTGCCAAGCATTATGGAACCTATAGCGCAAAGCGGATTCCCTTTGGGTGAGATGGATTCATCACCAATATCTCAAGAGCATGGACATTTAGCAATGGCAAGGGCGTCCCACTAACTCGTCGTTGATGAAGAAGTTAGGCTAGCTTCGGGACACCATTCTATAGCAAGTAGGAGGTGGGCATGAGGCCAAGGTGCTACTGGACAGCTAGTATTCAGAGGATCATAGCCCCTCCGCTAGCCCGTTGTGTCACTGGGAGGTGCACCAAGGGGTTGTTGATGGACAACACGTAGGCAGCTTCGACAGTGTCCCATGGTGCAGGCTGGCAGAGCACCATGGGGCTGCAAATTGGCACCTGGCAAATAGCAAGTCGAGCGGTGCACATGGCACAGGCTCGGCTCGAGCAGACAGTGCACCGCGTATGCCAGATTATGCACCATAGGATAGATCAGGCAGAACCCTTGGCGGTGCACATGGTGCAGGCATGGCTTTAGCCGCCAGTGTGTCACACATTGCAAATTGTGCACCAATGAGTGGACAAGGCTGAACACTAGGCGGTGCACATGGCACATGCACAGGTTGAGTAGGCAATGCTCCGTGCATGGAAGGTTGTGCCCCGCAGGACAGGTCATGAAAAAATCTTGGCGATGCACATGGCACAAGCGTGGATCGAGCAGGAAGTGCACCACGCATGGCAGATTGTGCACCATTGGACAAACAGGGCAGAATACTTGTCAATGCACATGCAACGCACCGCGGAGGCAGTGGCACCATGCATTGCAGTGCATTTGGCACTGGGTGGACGGGTGAACCTCCCTGGGAGGCTAGCAACACCCTATGGTGGGGCCTCCAGTGCACCATTGGGCACATGACACTGAGCGGAGAGACAACATTGAGTGGGCTTCTAACGGAGGGCTATGGTGTTGGCGCTTAGCATGCCACGACACACTTGGCACTGGGCGGTTGGCAAACCTCCATGGGAGGCTAGCGACGACCCATGGTGTGGATTGCCAGTACACCACGGGGTAGTTGGGACTGGGCGGACTGACAGACCTCCATCTTACAGAAGGAAGGCAGCAACAGGCATGACATATAAATTTTTTCAGCCGCGAGGTGTCGTGGTGCTTTGGGCAGCGGTGGTGTGGCGATTAGGCAATATGCCTAATCATCGCTTCATCTACTGGCTAGTGGTGCATGGGAGATTGTGCATGGTAGATCGCATGTCGTATGAGCTGAGGAAGGAGTGTGCACTATGCCATTCTGCGGAGGAGTCCAACGCTCACATATTCTTCCGTTGCTCCTTCACTAGGCGGCTATGGGATATGGTGCAGAGATGGCTGCATATGTGGCCCTAGATATACACTGTGTCTCGCCTCTTCTGGGCTTTCCGACATGAGATGTGTGGGAAAGGATGGGTGAGGAAGGCGCGCGACTTGGGTATTTCTTGAATGATCTATCTTGTGTGGCAGGCCCGTAATCAAAGCTGCTTTGAGGACCATGAGTCTAGCATCGAGAGGTTGTTCCTCATGATATTGGCTCATGTTTATCGCTTTATAGAAGCATATGTTGGTACAGGGGCACCAGATGATCGAACCTGTATTTTGATTATGGCAAAGATGCAAAGTTAAGATTACATTGTTATCTCACGAGCTGAATCAAGTATGCAAAAATGCTAAGCTAAGCCGAAGGTCAGCGACACTCGGAGAAAACCGTAGTGGTCGGGAGACACCGGGAGGACTTCGGAGGGAGCCGAAGGAATCAAGTGGAGACCGAATGCAAGGCTTCAAAGGTAAATGTTGAGGTAAGCTCGAGTGAGTAAAGTGAAGTGAGGTCGTGTCCTTTGTACGGGGACGTCCTTAGGCGACGATCCGACCAAGACTTCCCATGGAAGGTCTATGTCGAGATCGGACGGCAAGTGGTCGTCGAATTCACTTATATTTTGAGCTAACTCTTTATTGTAGTCAAAAATCCTGGCCATCAGTTCAACCGGTCAGTTCAACCGGGCCAGTTCAACCGGCCAGTTCAACTACTGTTTGAATTACAGCTTCGAGATAAGTCAAAACTCATCCCTTTCTTCAAGGGTGAGGTGGCCATTGATGGAGGATCTTGATGTGCTCGAGGAGGGGACTTCTAGGGCTATAAAAGAAGGTCCATTCCTCACCATTTCATTAATCCTAAGCTTCCAAAAAGCCTCCGCAATGCTACGACTCTCCGACAACGAAGTTCTAGTTCTCCGACGTCTAGGTTTAATTATTTATATTTTTGTTTCGTCGGTATAATATTCATTTTCAGTTTATATTTTTCATATCAATTGTCTCGTAGTTTTTATCGTTACGAGGAGAGGGGGAGTGTCCCTCTACCTCAAAGCTTTGTGATTTTTCTTGTACTCGATTAACTCCTACCTCTAACGAGGAGGAGTTCTTTAGTGTTTTGCCCTCCGTGCGTGGTCAAGGACCACTAGGGCCTTGGAGTAGTAGCCGAAGGCTACGAACCAAGTAAAAAACTATTTGTCTTTTATCTTTCCGCTGCGATTAATTGTCTAATCAACGAACGATTTTGAAAAAGTTTTATCGCTATTCACCCCCCCTCTAGCGATCCGCTTCGATCCAACAATTGGTATCAGAGCCGGGGGCTCTTAGATTTGGTGAAACCATCAATCTAACATTTTTTACAGATTTGTTTTTCGTTCGTTTAAATTTTTCCCCCGCACTACTAATCCAAGACGAAGTCTTGGTACTCTTCGTTTGGTTTTGTTTTGCAAGTATTCGCTTTTGGAGTAGCCAACGGTCAAACGGGCATAACTTTTCGTACAAGTTGACCCATGACACGGGATACCTACCAAAACGAAGATCTTGGAGAGATCTACACTTCTTACCAAGGGTTTACTCTCGTAACAAGCTTCCTTCATCCCCAAAAACCGACGTTTATTACCCTTTCGGGGACATCGAAGGTTGTAAGTGCTCATCTTTGATTTTAGTTGGTTATTTCTCGTATATTCCTTTTGTTTCTTTTCATTTCCTACATTGCTAATCCAAGGAAAAGTCTTGGAACCTCTTTCGTGTTTTTTTTATTATTTTGTGTGCAAGGTTTTCCTTCCAAATGGCCCACATTGAGGGGTACAGCACCATCCGACCTCCGTTCTTTAACGGAGATGATTTCCGTTATTGGAAAGGTCGGATGGAGTGTTTTCTAAAAACACAAGTCGAGACTTGGATAATCATCCAAACCGGCTTTGCTCTACCCACCAATGATCAAGGCGAGCCCTTGGATTTCAACAAGTGGACCAATGCAACCAAGAGGCAAATCGAAGTCGATGCAAAGGCGACCCAAATGTTGCAGTGCGGTCTGTCCAAAGAGGAGCTCAACCACATCGGACCCTTCATCAGCGCAAAGGACCTGTGGAACAAATTAATCGAGCTACACGAAGGAACGTCCAATGCTAAGGTATGTAAACGCGACCTTATTTTCAATAAGTAGTATAACCTTAAGATGCAGGAACACGAGACGGAAACACAACTACATGCCCACGTCCAGGACATTGTCAATGGCCTGCACACTATCGGACACAAGGTCAAAAACTGTGACCTTCTAAGGTACGTTCTTAATTCATTTCCTAGGACTACCTTGTGGGCGTCCATGGTCGATGCCTACAAGGTCTCTAAGGACCTTTCGAAGCTTAGGTTAGATGAGTTATTTTCCGAGTTTGAACTTCACAAGCAGACTAACATGGTCCGGGCCGAGAAAGGTATTGCTCTATTTGCAGGGCAAAGAAGAAAGCCATCTACTAGGCAAGAAGATGGACTTGAACCCGAAGATGAATCAGAGTCTGAATCCGAAGAGGTGGAAGCAATAGTGAACGTAGTGCGGAAGATCGTTCGGAGGGAAAGGAGGCGACTAAAGAACCAAAAGAGGGCACAATTCAAATCGAATCAAAAGAAGGCTTTTAATGCAACATGGGACAATGAAGAAGGCATCTCCATAGCGTGCATGACAAGACCCGAAGAGTCTGAGTCAGAGTTCGAATCCGAATCCAATTACAACACTGACTCCGAACTCGAGGACTACTTCAAGAAGCAACTCAAAGCCGGACCAAAAGGGAAAATTAAGATTAGCCGCTCACTAATTCATACGCTTTACAAGAAAATTAAATTGCTAACTAGGAAATTAGCTAAATCCGAGTCTAGGGTCGAGTCCTTGGTTGAGGAGGTTGAAACCCTCAAACAAGAGACACCCCTAAACTCTTCGACTAGTCAAGTTAAAGAGGAGGGCTCAACTCGAGTTAAAAAACTTGAAGAATAGAACTCTATCTTGAAAGGACGAGTCCAAGAGCTCGAAGCTCAGTTGAACAAGTTCTCGACGGGGTCCAAGAATCTTAACCGACTTCTTGGAACTCAGAGAGCCGTGTACAATAGAGCCAGACTCGGATATAGCTCAAAGACTACGAATATATCTTACATGTCCATCGTAAATCGTAGTCATCATTGAGTCCAAGCGTGGGTCCCGAAAACTTTATTAAACTCACATATAAGGACCAATAGGTTTTGGATTCCCCAAGATCAAGTTCATTACTTGACCAGACCATATTGGTTCAATGATCCAGGGGGAGCTAATACCAAAATAGTATATCCGGTAACCTAAACCTCTTATTTTCTTTAGAATGGTTAGATAGGACTATAACTCGTCAATGCTTGGTAACATAGTACCAGGACGCGACGAGATGATAGTACGCTAGGAAAACGGAGTCTCGTGTATTCGAGCTAGATAAGGCGTATCTAGTTCGGTTCACTTGACCGAGTGGAACTAGCTGAAGCTACCTTGCCGTATCCTAGACTAGTTAGACCAGGAAGTGGTCTTAGGTGAGTCAAGTTACTATTTTCTCGAAATTGGATTTGTCTAAGTGGTCGTTTTTCCGATCAAAGAAGGCCCCTGTGCCTCGCCACGACCTGGAAGTCAAGATCTTGAAAAGGTGACTTGATGAGCTTAGGATCAAATCCGAATCTAACGCAAGGTTGACCAGTTTCAAATTATTAAATTTAATTAAGATAAAATTGGAATCATCTCACACAATATATAAGGCGAACAAATTCTAAGATACTTAGAATGGGTGAGATGAATAAGGAATAATTTCAATTCACATAATCCTTTCAAAAATGTTATCTATTTTTCAAACTATCGAGCTTAAACGTTTATCTATACTCGGACAAAACTCTAAATATACAACCTTCTAGGTCAATGTTTAGCGCCCCCTAACTCTTCTGTACCTTATATACTTGATTAAGGGGGAGAGCAAACTGACCCTAAGGGTTATATATTTTCAAAAGTTATTAGCATATAAGTATTTTGAAACTCAAAGCTAATTTTATAAGTATTTTTGAAAATCAAATTAGTCTCAAGACTTATATTGTTGGTGCAAAGGGTTATACCTTGAACCAAAGTAAATCGAGACACATGTTTGGACCCATGTTAGATAATATTTATGCATACTACCTTTCATGTTAGAAACCCCTACTTTTTATATTATACAACCCCAAATCTTTTTTGATTTATGGAAAAAGGGGGAGAAGAGCACAAGTTAAGGGGGAGAACAAAAATTTAAAAATTTTAAGATTAACCTTTTGTTCTAAAACTCACCTAAGGTTAAGGGAGAATTGATTTACATTTACTCATTTTCCACATTACATTTTTCCTTAACTTTGCGTAAGTTTGCCATAGATCAAAAAGGGAGAGATTGTTGGTACAGGGGCACCAGATGATCGAACTTGTGTTTTGATTATGGCAAAGATGCAAAGTTAAGATTATATTGTTATCTCACGAGCTGAATCAAGTATGTAGAAATGATAAGCTAAGCTGAAGTTCAGCGACACTCGGAGAAAACCGTAGTGGTCGGGCGACACCAAGAGGACTTCGGAGGGTGCCGAAGGAATCAAGTGGAGACCGAATGCAAGGCTTCAAAGGTAAATGTTGAGGTAAGCTCGAGTGAGTAAAGTGAAGTGAGGTCGTGTCCTTTGTACGAGGATGTCCTTAGGTGACGATCTGACCAAGACTTCCCATGGAAGGTCTATGTCAAGATCGGACGACAAGTGGTCGTCGAATTCACTTATATTTTGAGCTAACTCTTTATTGTAGTCAAAAATCCTGGCCATCAGTTCAACCGGCCAGTTCAATTGGGCCAGTTCAACCGGCCAGTTCAACTACTCTTTGAATTACAGCTTCGAGATGAGTCAAAACTCATCCCTTTCTTCAAGGGTGAGGTGGCCATTGATGTAGGATCTTGATGTGCTCGAGGAGGGGACTTCTAGGGCTATAAAAGAAGGTCCATTCCTCACCATTTCATTAATCCTAAGCTTCCAAAAAGCCTCCGCAACGCTACAACTCTCTGACAATGAAGTTCTAGTTCTCCGACGTCTAGGTTTAATTGTTTATATTTTTGTTTCGTCGGTATAATCTTCATTTTCAGTTTATATTTTTCATATCAATTGTCTCGGAGTTTTTATCGTTACGAGGAGAGGGGGAGTGTCCCTCTACCTCAAAGCTTTGTGATTTTTCTTGTACTCGATTAACTCCTACCTCTAACGAGGAGGAGTTCTTTAGTGTTTTGCCCTCCGTGCGTGGTCAAGGACCACTAGGGCCTTGGAGTAGTAGCCAAAGGCTACGAACCAAGTAAAAAACCATTTGTCTTTCTTTATTTGTCTTTTATCTTTCCGCTCCGATTAATTGTCTAATCAACGAATGATTTCGAAAAAGTTTTATCGCTATTCACCCCCCCCCTCTAGCGATCCGCTTCGATCCAACAACATAGCTTCTGTATCTTTTCACATTTCATATATAAATATTTACCATTCCCAAAAAAATTGAAGAGGAGAGGCTTTCATGGTATAAGACTTGGTAGAGGAAGAGGTCATTTTGATGGATGAAACAATTCACTGGAGATCAAACATGGAACAAAAGCTCTATTCAAAGTTATTATAGAAAAGAATTTTGGGCATATAAAGGGAAATTGTAATGACTTACAAGCAAATTATGTGAAAGAAGAAAATAAGAAACGTATTTTTTTTATAATTCACTCTCATTCTAACAAAGTTCAAAATGATGTATGATTTTTGGATATTAGATGTTCAAACCACATGATTAGCAATAAGTCATTATTTAAAGATGCAACTTGGAGATAACAAACAAATTCAAATTAAAGGCAAATGCACTATTGTTATGAAGAGTAGATATGGTGAAGTGAAATTATATTATGATGTTTTTTTGTTTCTAGTTTCACACATAGTTTCTTAAGTGTTGGATAGTTGATGGCAGGTGACTATGCAATTTTGTTTGATAATAGAGCTTGTATTATCATTGATAAAGATTTTAGGGAATTCATTTTTAGTGTACAAATTGTTAGGACTGATGAAATTTATATATCTTCACGATTATGATATTATCCACTTTGGGTCTAAGACCTTATGAATTTATTTTTAGCATTTACCCAAAAGATCTCATATCAATGGAGATATATTTTTTTTATCTTACTAGCCCATGATCTTTTTCATGACTTTTCAATGTGGAACTTTGATTGTACTCCCAACAATCTCACCCTCAAATGAAGGACCAGATCGAGTCCCCTCTCAAGTCCATCCATCCTTGGAGAACTTTTTCTGCTTGATGTTCGATTCTCATCCCACCAGTTTTTCTTGTCAGTTGTTTGGTCCTCCTGATCCACTTAGACTTCTTGCTTGGTGTTTGACTCACCATGTCATCCTGTGAGTTGTCCAATTCTCTTAACTTAATCTGACTTCCTACCTGTGTCTGCCCATCAAGTCTTCCTGCTAGTTGTCTGCTCCTCCTGACTCAACTAAACTTTTTTTTTGGTGTCTAATTCTTTTTATTCAGATACGGAAGCCCCTACTTCCTTCATTCGAGATTACTATTCCACCCACATGGCTCGACTTGAACCATGACTTTGATACCAATTGTTATGATTGATGAAATTCACATATCTCCATAATGGTATAATATTGTCCACTTTGGATGTAAGCACTCATGGATTTATTTTTGGCTTTAATCCAAAAGGTCTCATACAAATGGAGATATCTTTTCATCTTATAAGGCCATGATATTTTCCATGTCTTTTCGATATGGGCATCTCAACATCAAAGGCATGAAACTTTTAACTCACAAAGATACAATCTTTTGAGACCCTACTGATCATATACTTCCATCACCTTCTCCTTCCATGTCCGAGGCAAGGGTAAGGATTCAGTAGACATAGCTCGGAGAGACGGATGAGGATGACCCTCTAACATCAGGGGTCTGGGGTGGGGCATCTCGGGTGTTGGGATGTATACTGAAAAGTCTATCTTTTGTATGAACATATTTATTTTTGAAATAAGAATCACATGATCATTGTTTGCATATTTATGGTTATGCATATTGTCTAATAAATTACATTGTAGATAACATGGTGTGTAGTGTCACACGGGAGATCATGTTATTAGTTCCTTGTAAAGTATAAGTAAAGGCTCACAACCGAGATGGTTATGGACAAACCATTGGTATGGTTGTAGTGTAATTTGGTATTGATTTGTCTTGACCATAGAATTACACTAGTATACTTTGTGTGTATTGAGTAGGACCAACTTAGAGGTGATTCGATTTATTGCTGACTACATAGTCGAATCAGATCTCAGATATTATGTTATACACGCTCTTAATCCCGATATAATAACAGGCACATATACTTAGTATTCATTTCTTTAATTTACCAATGGGCGAGCTTTATAGAGTAAATCGATAGGCTCGGTAAGTTGGGAAATGATATTATTTATATGGTGTGTCATTGATTATAGGAGGGAACCGTGTCCTATATATTAGGTTGATGATGTCCCCTTGAGGAGCTCATAAGGTTCATCATGTAAACCCTGCAGGTGGACTTGGTCCGGCATGATGATAAGGTTGAGTGGTACTACTCATGGAGTTAGATGTTGATTAATTAATTGTCAGTAAATTAATTAATCGAAGGACATTTGAGATCTTAAACACGAGGAGATATTCTTGTTTATATTCTTGTAATATGTCTATAATTGTTTTTCAATTATATGCATGTTGTATGTTTTATTTTGTGTCTAAATTAACTTGGACCCCGATTACAAATGCAAAAACCGGCGATCCGTACATCGTCTATTCCGTGGCTAATCGTAGAATAGAAGTTGGTTGCTTGAACAACAAGTTTGTTCAAGTGACCACTCTAATCGAATAGCATGACGATGAAATGGTAGCTTGGGTAATCCCTCCTTGTCAAGGATAAATTTTTTTATCCGGGGACATAGAAGGGATCTCCATGAACAATCGACCGAGTTGAGTGGGAAGTGAAGTTTCCTACCTTCAAGCGGTATCAGAGCCACGATTTCCGGTTTTGTGTGTTTAGGATTCGGTTACTTTTATGCACTTTTCATATATTATATATGCCGGATAATAGTAGGATGTGCATAGGTTAACTTTTTGGTTGCAGGCATAGGATCCAACTATTATGGCCATATGTGTGTATGTGATTGTATGTGTGTAATTGTATATTTTGTTGAATCCTCGGGGTTGACGAGGCTAGTATTTAATTTTTGTAATTAGATACGGCATTGTTTATCCACTCCTTTTATTTTAGTTTACTTTCGATCTATATTTCATGTACACTCCCTCGTGGAGTATAGGATCGATGGATGTAAATTAAAATAGTTTTTCTCAGCTCGGATCTCCGGATGGCTTGTACATGGCGTAGGGAGGAGCGGACGAGATAACGATACGACGAGAGGCATATTGGAGACAAAAGCCATAATAGTTGGAAAATATTTATTTTTAATATTTATTGCTTATTGTTTGATATGCATGTCATAGGCTAGAAAATTCCTCAATTTTAAATTACTATATGGGAGAGGGATATTTTTATAAATTCCCACGGCCTCCATTACGATTTGACATGTGATGCAAACAAACTTGCGCGTCGGTTTTGAGTACCTTCCTCCCCATCGGATGAGTTTGTTTGTGGATCACAAGGTCGAATATGATTATAGGAAATTATTAAGGAGCGTGTGTACTTCCCCATCGGAAGGCACATAACCCGACATAATTACCTTTGTACCAAGTAATGGTGAACACTTAGATACAAATATAAGTATCCTCCCCATCGGAGTCACTGCTTTTATTTGTAGGGCCGAAGAGAAACCAACTATTAATTTTATTTGTCAAAAAGTTAGGTTGACAATATAGTAAAATTAATGGGTAAAACCTCCTCTTACAAATGTAGAATTCATATACGTTCACACTATCGTGGCATACGATATTCTCGGTGTTTTGAGGTGTTGGTTGATTTTAAAATTTTATTGTTTGAGAAATCAATAATTTTTTGAAATCTAATGTTTTGATCTATGTGATTCTTAGGTTTTTTCAAAATGACTTTCAACCCATTTGCTGTGATACTGAAAGAAAATAAACTTACTGAACCCAATTATGTTGATTGGAAGAGGAATCTTGACATTGTCTTGACTACTGAGGAATACAAATATGTACTCCTCGAAGAGTGTCCTCCTAAGCCTACGGATGATTCTGGGGAAAAGGAGAAGGAGAGCTATAAGAAGTGGATAAAGGCCGATGAGATGACGCGGTGTTACATTTTGGTATCTATGTCAAATATACTGCAACATCAGCATCAAGCCATGCCCACTGCTTATGACATGATGTTCAATCTCAAAGAACTTTTTGGACACCAGAATCGGGCTGCTAGGCAGGAAGCCATGAGGAACTTGATGACGACCACCATGATTGAGGAACACCCATAAGGGATCATGTTCTCAAGATGATGGCTCATTTGAATGAGCTGGAAGTCCTCGGAGCTGAGATCGATGGGGAAACCCAGGTCAATATCATTCTCCAATCTATACCTAGGAGTTTTGAGTAGTTTTGGTTGAACTACAACATGAACAAGAGATTGTATTCGTTGGCGGAGCTTCTGACAGAACTCCAAGCGGTAGAGGGGCTTTTTCGTCAGAGTGCTCATGCGCAAGCCATGGTTGCCTAAAAGGTTTCTACTTCTAAGCCGAAATGCAAGAAGAAGAAGAAACAAGCTGGGGCAAAGGCGGTAGGAGGAACTTAGGGCGGAGTGAAGAAGCGAAAGGCAAGTGCTTCACTTGTAAGCAGACTGGACACTGGAAAAAGGACTGCCCCAATTAGAAGCAGAACAAAGGTATATTTTTTGGTCTAGTCGTTGAAACATGTTTAACAGTGTTATCTACCGGCACATAGTGTGTAGATACGGGAGCCACTGGTCATGTCTGCAATACTTTGCAGGGGTTCCAGGAAACCAGACGATTGGCTGAAGGGGAGATTACCGTCTACTTGGGTGATGCCACGAAGGTGGTGGCTGTTGCAGTGGGAGATGTTTATTTGTCTTTTGAGAGGAATAAAGTTTTGGTTCTTAAAAATTTCCTTTATGTACCTTTATTTAGAAAGAATTTGATTTCGATTTCTAAATTGTTTATGGATGGATACTCTATTTCTTTTAATGACAGAGTTGTTATAAAAAGGAATAGGGAGATTATCTGTTCTGGTGCATTGATAGGAAATTTGTATACACTCGAACCAAAAGCTCCCACGATGCAAATTGAAGTGAATAACTCATCTTCTAATTCCAATAAGAGAAAAGAACCTTCAAAGATGAACCAAACATATCTTTGGCATCTAAGACTTGGTCATATTAACCTAAGCAGAATTCAAAGGTTGATAGCTGATGGACCTCAGGGTTCATTAGTGGTGGAAGATTTCCCAATCTCCGAATCTTGCTTGGAGGGTAAAATGACCAAGAGGCCTTTTAAGGCCAAGGGGTATAGAGCCAAAGATGTGTTGGAATTGGTTCATTCTGATTTGTGTGGTCCTATGTCTATCCAGGCTAGAAGTTGTTTTGAGTATTCGGTCTCTTTCATATACGATTATTCAAGATATGGATACATTTACTTGATGTGTCGCAAGTCTGAATACTTTGACAAGTTCAAAGAATTCAAGGCTGATGTGGAGAAACATCAAGGTAAAAGTATCAAACCACTACAATCTGATCATAGTGGTGAGTACCTCTTGGGAGAGTTTAGAAATTACTTATCAGAGGCTGGGATTCAATCCCAATTGTCTGCACCTGGCACACCCTAGCAGAATGGTGTAGCAGAGCGAAGGAATAGGACTCTTATGGAGATGGTTAGATCGATGATGAGTTATTCTGAGTTGCCAGATTCGTTCTGGGGATATGCTTTAGATACGACAGTGTATATTCTGAACTTGGTACCATCTAAATAAGTTCCTTCTACTCCCACAAAATTATGGACTGGGCGAAAGCCTAATCTAAGACATATTCGAATTTGGAGGAGTCCAGCACATGTGCTGAAGGAAGATGCTGGTAAGTTGGAACCTCGTACAGAAGTGCGCATGTTCATTGGCTATCCTAGAGGAACGAAAGGTGGTTTGTTTTATAGTCCTAGAGATCAGAGGGTGATCGTTAGCACGAATGTCAGATTTCTAGAGGAAGACTATGTGATGAACTACAAGCCCATAAGTAAGATTGTTCTGGAGGAATTGAAAGGGGAAGTCACTACTTCAGTACCACCGATACAAGAGGATATAACACAAGTCACTGCACCGCGTGTCACAGAGGATACACAGGTGATACCTCATCATAGTAGGAGGGTTGTGAGATAACCAGATAGATTCATGTTCTTGGGAGAATCTTCTAATTTGATCCCTGGCGAACATGAACCTAATCCCTGGACATATGACGAGGCAATCCAAGATAAAGATGCGGTATCTTGGCAAAGTACAATGAATGGTGAGATTGAATCTATGGATTCAAATCAGGTCTGGGACCTAGTAGAACCACCCAATGGTGTAAAAACTATTGGATGCAAGTGGATCTACAAAATAAAGAGAGGAATAGACGGGAAGGTTGAGACCTTCAAAGCGAGGCTTGTTGCGAAGGGGTATACTGAGAAAGAGGGTATCGATTATGAGGAGACCTTTTCGCCAGTAGCCATGCTTAAGTCTATCCGAATTCTCTTATGTATTGCTACTCATATGGATTATGAGGTATGATAGATGGATGTCAAGACAACTTTCCTTAATGGAAGTCTTGAGGAGAACATCTACATGAAGCAACCAGAGGGATTCATTGCGAAGGGCAAAGAGCATCTTGTGTGCAAGCTTAATCGGTCCATTTATGGATTGAAGCAAGCTTCAAGGTCTTGGAACATCCTCTTTGATGAGGTAATCCAGTCTTATGGATTTATTCAAAGCCTGGATGAGTTTTGTGTATACAAGAGATGTGACGAAAATGTAGTGGTATTTCTTGTACTATACGTAGATGACATTTTGTTAATTGGCAACAATATCAAGGTGTTATTAGATGTAAGGGTATGGTTGTCCAAACAGTTTGATATGAAGGACTTGGGAGAAGTGGGACACATCCTTGGGATCAAGGTTATAAGGGATCGCAGGAAAAGGATGTTGTGCTTATCTCAAGCTTCATACATAGACACCATTATGGATCATTTTAGCATGCAAAACTCCAAGAAAGGTTTTCTACCTTTCAGGCATGGAGTTCCTTTGTCTAAGGAGATGTGTCCTAGAACATCTAAGGAGATAGAGGAGATGAAGGCAGTTCCTTATGCTTCGGCAGTAGGAAGCCTCATGTATGTGATGCTATGTACGAGACCAGATATCTGCTTTGTCGTAGGCATGGTTAGCAGATATCAGAGTAATCCAGGACAGGGACATTGGACTGCGATAAAACATATATTGAAGTACCTGAGAAGGACTAGGGATTATATGCTAGTTTACCAGGCAGACCAGTTACTCCATATGGGTTACACAAATTCTGACTTCCAATTAGATAGGAATAACAGTAAGTCTACCTCAGGTTTTATGTTTACTTTAGGAGGTGGAGCCATTGTATGGAGGATTGTCAAGCAGAAATACTTGGCGGACTCTACCATGGAAGCTGAGTATGTGACAACCTCTAAGGCGGCCAAAGAAGTTGTGTGGCTCAGGAACTTCTTGATGGACTTGAATGTGATTCCTAGTTTGCCCAGAACTATCACAATATATTGTGATAATAGTGGTGAAGTTGCAAACTCGAAGGAACCACGAGCTCATAAGGTAAGTAAACACATAGAGTGTAAGTACTACCTGATACGAGAAATCGTAAAGAGAGGAGAAGTTGTTGTGGCCAAGATTGCACCGGAGGATAACCTGGCAGATCCTTTCACTAAGGCCCTTCCAGCGAGAGCTTTTGATAGGCATGTGGAGAGAATGGGAATCAGATGTATGACAGTTTGAGGACAACATAGTCTTTTAGTATAAGTGGGAGATTATTGGGATGTATACTGAAAAGTTTATCTTTTGTATGAACATCTTTATTTTTAAAATAAGAATCACATGATCATTATTTGCATATTTATGGTTATGCATATTGTCTAATACATTACATTGTAGATAACATGGTGTGTAGTGTCACACGGGAGATCATGTTATCAGTTCCTTGTAAAGTATAAGTAAAGGCTCACAATCGAGATGGTTATGGACAAACCATTGGTATGGTTACAGTGTAATTTAGTACTGGTTTGTCTTGACCATAGAATTACACTAGTACACTTTATGTGTATTGAGCAGGATCGACTTAGAGGTGATTCGATTTATTGCTGACTATATAATCGAATCGAACCTCAGATTTTATGTTGTACATGATCTTAATCCCGATATAATAATGGGCACATATACTTAGTATTCATTTCTTTGATTTACCAATGGGCGAGATTTATAGAGAAAATCGATAGGCTCGGTAAGTTGAGAAATGATATTATTTATATGGTGTGCCGTTGATTATAGGAGGAAACCGTGTCCTATATATTAGGTTGATGATGTCCCCTTGAGGAGCTCATAAGGTTCATCATGTAAACCCTGCAGGTGGACTTGGTCCGGCATGATGATAAGGTTGAGTGGTACTACTTGATAACTGCATTTTTTATCGCGCTATTTTTACTTGGTGATTAGATCTTGTAGGCTCTTTGATGGGATGATTATTGTTATTTGGGATGTTTTTACATATTGAGCCTATTTGCGATTAATTGCGTTAATTCCTATAATTCCAGTATTTTTCATGAATTACATGTGATTTTGTAGGAAACATATAATGAGGATCTAATTGCGATCGATCGGATCGGATCTGAGCATTATGGACCGTCCGAGGAAAGCGATTGATTTTGAGCCATCCATCTGGATCTGGAGCGATCTGGCCCATACATTAAGATCTACACATCTTGGCCGTTCATCTGAACCGTTGGATCGTGATTATACCTTTAGACGGATCAGATCCGTCCATTGCAATTCAGATTGATCACAGCCGTTGGATCACAACATGCTTAGGAGATTAATTGGATTCATTTAACCTAGCTATATTTGGGGAGATCAAGCAATCGGACGGCTCAGGAAAATCACTTAATAAACCCAACTTCTTCCCAGCTGCGCCACAACGCGCGACAGAAACTTTGAGCGGCGTCTTCTTCCCCTCGCGAGCGCGGCGACCGGCGACTACACGAGCGATCGACGGCAGGCCGGCAGTATTCCGGCGAGTTCCCTCCGACAGCTGGCGACGATCCCAGCCAATCCTTGGTGGCGGATCCAGATGCCGTGATTCGGGCAGCTGATCCAAAGCGAGGCGAGGCGGGATTCCGGCGAGTTCATCCTTCACCGGCATTTCTCCTTCATTCCGGCGACTGGAATAGGCCGTTCTAGATTCACCGGAGTCACCCACAGGTTGTGCCGATTGGACAATCCCATTCTCACCGCCGGAGAAGAATCCCATTCCACTGTCCGGTGAAATCCAGATTCGTCGGAGCAGTGATCGCAATCATCCATCTTTCCCTTCTCCACTTGGGGCGACGCATTCACCGCCGGAGTGGTTGTTTGGTTTGTTGTGATCGCCGTGTGGTTACCGGTCGTATTTTATTTGGGTTAAGACTGAGTGTGGTTGTGTTAAACACTCGGGATTTCATGTTATTTACATTCTGCAGTTTATTCCAGTCAGTTATGCAATTGTTAGTAGTTGATGATGTTTGTTTCGGTTACTTGTTAATTTGTTTACATGCAATGCTATTTCTATCGGTTTGTTATGCTTAGTTGTTAATTCTGTTCATCGTGCATTTTTATTAGATTTAATATTGGCGTTTGTTATTTAGTTGTAGGTTAGTTTAATTTGATGTCGCTGATGTACTAACCCCATCCATTAAAATTGTCCAGTCAATGCATCGTATAGTGACAGTATGGTGTTTTGGTTGGAGTGCATTCATTATTAGGTTAGATTTCCTTTACATTCGACCAGTTGTCGTATAGTGACAGTGCGGTACCTAGTTGAATTGCTTTTGGTTATTGCATTTCGTTTATTGCAGTTTTCAGTGGCTGTTTGATCACTGTGTCGTATAGTGACAGTGCGGTGCATGGTTGGATTGTTCACCTTCGTTTGATCAGTGTATCGTATAGTGACAGTGCGATGCTTGGTCGCTTTCTTTTGTTCATTAGAATAGTTGTTTGTTACTCATTATTTGGTAGTTAGGTTTACTCTTTGTATATTTAATTCTCATGTTTGCTTTTGATTTTGCATTTTAATAAATTCAGAAAACCCCCAATGTTTACTTCTGTTTAAAAACAAACGTCCAGCCATTAGGTTCGTTGGGAGATGACCCGAGTCAGTCCTATACTGCATTAGTGTAGTTAAGGGGGTTCGGTAAATAATTTGGGAACGGTATTGCGACATTAAAAATCGTTCGGATCAAATTTTAGCGCCGTTGCCGGGGACCTTAATGGGTTCGTTTGTCTTTAAACTGTAGTAGTTTGTTTTGTTTTGTTTGCTTTTGTATTTGTGTCTTTCCTATTATTTCTATCTTTTCTATCTGTACTTATTGTGTTGTTTGTTTTGGAAATGACCAGGTCTTCAGGCGGTAAACTCTTTGAGCTGGATCCGGAGATTGATAGGACTTTTCACGCACTGCGGAGAGCACAGTGTGTCACCGATACGATTGATACCATCAGAGTTACAGATAGTCATGGCAGATAACAACAGGACTCTGAAGGAGCTTGCAGCCCCTGATGCGACATACCAGTATTCTTGCATTAGCTACCCAGCTTTAGAGGAGGATTTTGAGCTCAGATCGGGTACAGTTCATTTGCTTCCTAAGTTTCATGGATTGTCTGGTGAAGATCCCAACAGGCACTTGCACGAGTTCCATGTGGTGTGCTCTACTATGAAGCCACAGGGCATTTCAGAGGAAGATATAAAATTGAGAGCTTTTCCATTTTCATTGGCTGGAGCAGCTAAGGATTGGTTATACTATCTTCCACCTGGATGTATCAGATTGGCTTGAATCAAGAAAGCATTCTTGGAAAAGTTCTTCCCAAAGATCCGAATCGCTACCATCCTGAAAAGTATCTGCAGATCCAAAGAATTCATCGAGAGACATTGTATGAGTATCGGGAGAGATTCATGAAACTATATTCCAGCTTGCCTCAAAGATCGATCGCTGGACTACTGCTCGCTCAATACTTCTACGAGAGGATCGCTTCCCATGGACAGGAGTATGATAGATGCAGCTAGTGGAGGGGCATTAGTTAACAAGACACCCAGTGAGGCCCGAGAGCTTATTGCAAATATGGCAGAGAACTCACAGCAGTTTGGGAGCAGAGCTATAGTGACTAGAGGGGTGAGTGAGGCTCACCTGGCTTATAATCGATCAAAGTGAGATGAAGAATTCTATACAGAGCTCACATCCTTAGTTAGGCAATTGGCTCAACTGTGCAAGCCAATCTTCTATAGTGCCTATGCACCTATGAGAGTTTCAGGGTATTTGTTCAAGTCCAGAGCATCCTTCTGATTCATGTCCTTCACTCCAACAAGATGAAATAGTAGCGGCGAATCGCTTCCTTCCACTCAAGACGCCTCAAGATTATCCTCCATATCAAGATCAACAAGATCAAGATCAACCTCAGACGCGAACAATATTCCAGATATGATCCGATGTCTGCCACTTATAATCCAGGATGGAGAGATCATCCAAATCTGAGGTACGGGAATTCATTCTATCAAGAAATGCTTCACCAGATAGCAGAGACCCCTAGCTATCCAGGTAACCCGATGCAGTCGGACCTTACATTCGGCGATTAGAGATGAGTCTTCCAGTTCAAGTTCAAATCCAAAGATGGAGGATCTTGTGCAGCAGTTTTTGGTACAGCGGCGATTTGTGAGAAGGCGGATGCATCTATTCAGAACATAGAGAGTCAACTTAGCCAGCTTGCATCCAACATTAACCAGCTGCAGTCACAGGGATCTAGTCAGCTACCATCTCAGACCATCCCGAATCCTAAAGGAAACATCAGTTCGATTACACTGCGGAGTGGTAGAGTTGCCAGACCCCGAGGCTTGGACCACTGCGGATCCGATTCTTGGTCGGGTAGCTCGAGGCGGTCAGAGGCGAGCGGGATCCACAGCCGCGACGATCAGAGTCGCCGGTTCCATTACCTTTCCCTCAGAGGCCGATCTGACCTAGGAAGGGGTTAGTGAAGAAAAGGCTAGGGAATTTGGAGCTTGTGGATTTGTTGATGGGTGGAAGTTAATGTCCCTTTATTGATGATGATCGAGCAGATTCCCAAGTATGCCAAATTTCTGAAAGAGTTGTGTGTGCATAAGAAGAAGCTGAAAGGAAATGAGTTAATCAGAGTTGGAAAGAATGTTTCAGCACTTATTCAACCTTTGCCCCAGAAGTGCGAGGATCCAGGAGTTTTCACTGTACCTTGCGTGATTGGGAGCCATGTGTTCGAGGATGCTATGCTAGATCTAGGAGCTTCCATTAATGTGATGCCAAGGTCTATTTTCCGTTCATTAGGTTTTGGACCCTTACAGCCGACAGGTGTAGTGATTCAGTTAGCCAACCGCAGTCAAACTCACCCAGCTGGGGTGATCGAGGATGTGTTGGTTAAGGTAAGAGAGCTGATATTTCCCGCAGATTTCTACATTCTTGATATGGAGGGTGATTCACCGAGCAGCAGAGCTCCGCTTATTCTGGGCAGGCCTTTCCTCAAGACTGCCAAGACCAAGATTGATGTGCATGCAGGTACACTTTCCATGGAGGTAGGAGATACTGTAGTTCAGTTCAGGATTTTAGATGCGATGAAGCATCCGATGGAGGATCATTCTATTCTCAGCATGGATTTAGAGGATGAAATTTGGGCGGCATGAGTTTCATTTCTGAGTCTGTTTTTCAGTTGGATATCTCTATACCTTCTATTTTGTGTAGTGATTTCAGTGATTCTAACGATTCTGATATTATTGATGATATGATAGGACCTATATGTGGGCCCTCTGATTTGGACAAGGACATGGAATGTGTAGGGACTTGCGATTTTCAGGCAACGCCCCAGGAATCACTTCCATCAAATGTGCAACCACAGCAGTTTGAATTGAAACCCCTTCTTGAGCATTTAAAGTATGTGTATTTTGATAAGGACGAGCAGCGACCCGTTATTATTGCCCAAGATCTAGAGTCAGATCAGGAGTACAGATTAGTAGATCTTCTGAGGTGGCATAGGAAAGCGATTGGGTGGACGCTGGCAGATATCCCGGGTATCAGTCCTTCGATCTGTATGCACAGGATTCACTTGGAAGAGGATGTAAAACCAGTTAGACAACCACAACGACGACTTAACCCACTGATTCTTGAGGTAGTAAAGAAAGAGGTGATGAGGCTTCTACAGGCTGGCATTATCTATCCTATTTCAGATAGCAATTGGGTAAGTCCTGTTCAGGTGGTTAGAAGAAAGTGCAGTATTACGGTGGTCGCCAATGCGGATAATGAGTTGATTCCCACGAGTTGAGAACTCTTGGAGAGTTTTGTAGACTACGAGGAAGCTTAATCGGGCCGGTAGGAAAGACCACTACCCCTACCTTTTATTGATCGGATGCTAGAGAGGTTGGCGAGCAAGTCACATTATTGCTTCCTAGATGGTTACACTTTGGGTATTTCGGATCTGTATTGCTCGGAGGATCGAGAAGACCACTTTCACTTGCCCTTTCGGGACGTATGCATATCGCGCATGCCTTTCGGACTTTGCAACGCCCCCGGTTCATTCCAGCGATGTATGGTAAGTATTTTTGGTGATTTATTAGAGCATTGCATGGAGGTGTTTATGGATGATTTTTCTGTGTACGGTTCTTCTTTTGATTCATGTCCGGATAGTTTCGAGAGTTTTACGGAGATGCATTGATCTGATTTGGTTTTGAATTTTGAAATGTCATTTCATGGTAGGGCATGGATAGTCCTAGGTCATATTATCTCTGTACATGGTATAGAAGTAGATCCTGCTAAAATTCATGTTATATCTGCTCTATCTTATCCCTTACATGCGGGAAGTTCGCTTTTCTTGGACATGCGAGTTTCTGAGCGTTTCATCGAGATTTGATCAGTTGCCTTACCTTTGACTAACTTATTACAAAAGGAGGTGGTATTCGGTTTGATCGAGGTGCAAGGATTCATTTAACGGTGAAGAAAGCTTTGATATCGGACCGATCTTGAGACCACAGTTGGACTCTGCCGTTTGAGTTGATGTGTGATGCCTCGAACTATGATAGGAGGGTCTTGGCGCAGAGAGTAGACAGGGCATCTCATGTGATCTGCTACGCCTCGAGGACATTGGATGCTGCATATTCCAACTACACCACCACAGAAAAAGAGCTTTTAGCTATTGTTTTTGCTTTAGATAAATTCTGATCTTACTTGCTATGTTCTCATGTGGTTGTTTTTTCTGATCATGCAGCTTTGAAATTCCTCCTGAAGAAGCCTGATGCAAAACCAAGACTGATTAGATGGATGCTTCTGCTTCAAGAATTCGACGTAGAGATACGCGATAGGAGCGGGAGGGAGAACCTGGTAGCAGATCATCTGAGCAGGATAGTGACAGAGATAGATTCCACCCCCATAGCAGATTCTTTTCCAGATGAGTAGTTTTTTCACCTGTAGGGTAAGACACCATGGTATGCAGATATTGCTAATTATTTAGTTGCCCGTGTTGTACCTTCATTTTTTTCTCATGCACAAGTCCAGAAATTGAAAAGTGATGCCAAGTATTATGTATGGGATGATCCTTACCTTTGGAAGTTTTGTAGTGATCAGATTATTAGGAGATGTGTTCCTGACTATGAGTTTCATTCTGTACTTACTTTTTGTCATTCTCTGGCTTGTGGGGGGCATTTTGGACCCCAAAGGACTGCTAGGAAAGTTTTAGAGTCTGGTCTGTTTTGGCCCACCCTATTTCATGATGCCTATGAATTCTATAAAGTTTGTGAGAGATGTCAACGAACAGGGAATATAGGACGTCGAAATGAAATGCCTCAACAATCTTTGTTATTCTGTGAGATTTTCGATGTTTGGGGTATCGATTTTATGGGACCCTTTCCTGTATCTTTTGGATTTTCTTACATTCTTTTTTGGTGTTGATTATGTTTCCAAATGGGTGGAGCCATCCCCACTGATGATTCTCAATTGTTGTGAATTTTGTCAGTCTCACATATTTTTGATTTGGGGTACCCAGGCGATCATCGATCAAGGGTCTCACTTTTGCAATAGACACATGAAAGCCATGCTGAGCAAGTATGGGGTGTTTCATAAGATTTCTACTCCTTATCACCCTCAGACAAATGGGCAGGCTGAAGTATCAAACAGAGATCAAATCTATCTTGGAAGGCAGTGGGGCAGACAGAAAGATTGGAGCAAAGGTTGGAGGGCGCTCTGTGGGCCTACGGGATGGCTATAAGACTCCAGCATGTCCCCTTACAGTTGGTTTATGGCAAAGCATGTCACTTGCCGGTGGAGATTGAGCACAAGGCTTATTGGGCAGTAAAAGCTTGCAACATGGAGGCTTACAGAGCTGGGAGAGAGAGGAAACTCCAACTTCAGGAACTTGAAGAGATACGGTTAGAAGCATATGAGAACTCCTGCATTTACAAGGAGAAGACTAAAAATTTTCATGACAAGAGGATTTTGAGGAAGGAGTTCCATATTGGTGACAAAGTTTTATTGTACCAGTCTCGTCTCAGGTTGATCGGAGGTAAGTTGAGATCCAGGTGGGACGGTCCTTTTAGTGTTACTAATGTGTTTCCCTATGGTGTTGTAGAGGTGCAGGAACTTTCTTCAGGGAACACTTACGAGTAAATGGACACTCTCAAGATATTTCATGAAGGGTGAGAGAAGCTATAGTAGAGAAATTGTACCTTGAGGATGCTTCTTCTCAGGCATGTGAAGTGTGTTCTTTTGTTTACTGTATTTTCTTCCTTCTTCTCATGTTGGGAAATAACTGGTTGTTTATTTGTTTAGTATTTGCCTGTTTGCCTAGGTTGTTTAGTTATTTTCGTTGAGTCAAATAATATTCCCCTATGCATGCCTTAGTATCATTTCAGAGGTGGTAAAAATTAGTTAAGTTTGATCATTAAATTATGGATTTTTGTGTATGATAGGAGACTTCACTTGCATGCAGTCACTTGTTATGATGGTGAACTTTTTATTGATAGACCAAGCTTGATTTTTATTCACCTAGTGAGGTTTAAGCCATTTCAATCATTTACCCACTTTAGTGTGATACACGTGTGATACTTGTTGCTCTAGAACTTGCTTTGAGTCTTTTCAAAACTGCAAGGACATTTATTTGCATGAATACGATGAAGGATCTCACTCTTGATTCTTTTCCTCACTTGTATTGCTTGTCTAATCCACTTGATACTTCCATGTTATTTTACATGTCATATCCTTACATTTACCATTTATTGTCTTTGTTATCTGCGTGGATTATTTTCTCTCGTATCTTT
Source organism: Wurfbainia villosa (assembly GCA_025175895.1). Lineage (NCBI taxonomy): Eukaryota > Viridiplantae > Streptophyta > Magnoliopsida > Zingiberales > Zingiberaceae > Wurfbainia > Wurfbainia villosa. Next base: position 94,557,060 of record CM045994.1, on the reverse strand, counting down.
TGTTCCCATATTTGAAGAATAACTTGATAAAGTGTTTGTCCGAGACGGACAAAATTTTAAGTGTGGGGGAGGACATTCTGTTTCGTTGGGTAGGAATTTGCTACAGAGCTTGGCCATTCAGAACTTAATCGACCTATAGCTCTGAAAATGGTAGGAAAATTGAGAGGATCTGCACTGGAAATGGCAGTGTTTTTATTTGCTGCCTTTGAAAAAACTAAAATTGCAAGTAGTTCTAATGGGGAATAAACAGAGAAATTAAGCCGGCACATTTCTGCTTCAGACGCAAGTTTTTAAAGTTTAGAGCAATGCACTACAAGAGGGGCACCTGGGTTGTTTAGAAGTTTTAGAAAGTTGCCAGTTTACGGCTGAAACTCCAAAACTTCTCGACATTTTATTAGCAACAACAAAATTTTCTGAAATTCAGAGATTAAACATGTTAGCATTATCAGAACTCAGAAAATTGTTTGCTGGGAAATTGCTTCCACCTGGAGGAAATAGAAATTGCACAAGTGCCCAGCAATCCACTCAAATATGAAATGGGAATTGAGTTTTGATTTCTTTGGTAGTTCGAAATCGATCATCCTCAGTTTTTTTCGATGGTATTGCAATTTAATTGAAGACCACAAAAGAAGGTGCCTTAAGCTGCAGTGAGCTGGAAATTTCGTAGTATCGAGAAAAGAAGGCTTGGAAGAAGAGAGTAAAATCTGCAGAATGGCAAGAGTATTCAGATTTTGGAAGGTCTTCCTAATTCTTTGCAATGTTTAAGTTACCGCTGTATCCTAAAGATCTGCAGTACGTGATGGAGTTTGGGTCATCAAGAGATGGTGCAATTGCGTCTAATGGAGAAAGGAAAGGCAAAAGTCCATCTTGAGCTATGCGGATTTCCGTATGTTTAATTTTGATCGGGATTACAAGGACATTGGTGTTGTTTTGTTACTACTAAATCCATTTTGAAGAAGAATAGATTCACACATATGATAGGAAGCTTGGGAAGTTTTAACCCTTCTTTGGTTCAAGGTGTCCAAGAAATAAAAATTTTTATTGTCCGCCTTTGAGAAGTTTAACGTGCAAGCTTAGATTAGCTAGATACATTCGAAAATGCATGAGTCACCAAAGCTTTAAGAGGATATGCTTATACATGGATTCAAGAAATGCCATGGTTATTTAAAAGGAAGTGTAGCTTGGAATGGTATTTAAATTTGAGGATTCCAAATACGTGATTCAGAAACATCCGCTCAAAGGTTGTATCGATTTTCGTAAATAATAGGACATGTCCCGCACTGATTGGAACTCGCTTGGAATTAATACCCATTGTTGAATATCACTTCCGTTCAACGCTGGGAAGATGTTGGGGAACATGAGCCATCATTCTATTAGAGAGGGAAAGGTTGTCTAAAGCGATGTTGTCGTTCATGCAACCGGATCAAGTTTATTTCGACATGTTTTATTGAGTGAGTTCCTTGTTTGCTATTTAGAGGAGCAGCGTGCAAGATCCGTAAGTTTTGGGAGAACATGTTGGACATTCTGCAACGAACAAGCAAAAGGATGAACACCGTGTTGTTGTCAATTTCAAAGATTCTGCTATATAATAGTCTCTGAATGCTATGCAAGTGATGGATGCAAGAAAATTATGGATTCGGATGCCATATTCTAAGTTAAAATTGTAGAAATTTACGCATGATTGATGAAAACTTGATGTTAGTACAACACTTTTCAATGGTCAGCACCTTGATGTGCATTTTACAAGGTCAATTTACAAGCACATTCTTGGAGTAGAGGTTACTTATCATGACATTGAGGTTATTGATCCAGATTAATATAAGAACCTACAGTGGATGCTTGAGAATGATATACGTGAGGTTTTGGACCTTACGTTTAGTATGGATGCTATTGAGTCTTATCTTCTTGGATCGGTATTGGAAATCTCCCTACACACTTCTAATTGCAACTAATCAGGTTTATTCTTCCAATTCTTCTGTTGTTGCTTATTCATTACATCTTGATCTTCTTTGTATTTCTCTATTGCAATCCACTTCTGATCATGTTTGATTTTCGAAAAATCCTTTTGATTCATGTATGGATGTATTGATAGCAGTAGAGAAATAGATGATAAGCAAGCATATGGTAGGACAAGATTACATGATGTTTTGAGGGTACCCCACTCCTATGATCATTATGTGAGCATGAGTGCAAATATCCATTTGGGAGGTTTTGTATCAGGCTTAGTCTATTTGATTTGACTGTAAATCATCATACATGTTGATTGTTGTAGGAGTCGGATCTTTTGAATACCCTAGATCTTGATGAATTTGGTGATCCTAAGTAACTTATTTTTTCTGTCTCTGAATTATTGATCTAGGTATTGCTAGGGGAATGAGTTAGGGAGTTAGTGTGTCTTTGTTTTTGTTATTGCACGGGACGCGCAAAAATAAGTGTGGGGGAATTTGATAACTGCATTTTTTATCGCGCTATTTTTACTTGGTGATTAGATCTTGTAGGCTCTTTGATGGGATGATTATTGTTATTTGGGATGTTTTTACATATTGAGCCTGTTTGCAATTAATTGTGTTAATTCCTATAATTCCAGTATTTTTCATGAATTACATGTGATTTTGTAGGAAACATATAATGAGGATCTAATTGGAGCAATCACAGCCGTCGATCCAGATCAGATCTGAGCATTATGGACCGTCCGAGGAAAGCGATTGATTTTGAGCCATCCATCTGGATCTGGAGCGATCCGCCCATACATTAAGATCTACACGTCTGGCCGTTCATCCGACCGTTGGATCGTGATTATACCTTCGACGGATCGATCCGCCCATTGCAATTCGATTGATCACGCCGTTGGATCACAACATGCTTAGGAGATTAATTGGATTCATTTAACCTAGCAGATTTGGCAGATTAGATCGGACGGCTCAGGAAAATCACTTAATAAACCCAACTGCGTCCCAGCTTCGCCAACACCGCGCGACAGAACCTTCGAACGGCGTCTTCTTCCTCTCGCAAGCGCGGCGACCGGCGACTACACGAGCGACTCGGCGGCGAGCCGAGATTCCGCGAGTTCCTCCGACACCGGTGGCGACGATCCCCAATCCTTGGTGGCGGATCCAGATGCCGTGATTCGGCAAATGATCCAAAGCGAGGCGAGGGATTCGGCGAGTTCATCCTTCATCTGGCATTTCTCCTTCATTCCATCGAATAGGCCGTTCTAGATTCACGAGTCACCCACAGGTTGTGCCGATTGGACAATCCCATTCTCACCGCCGGAGAAGAATCCCATTCCACTGTCCGGTGAAATCCAGATTCGTCGGAGCAGTGATCGCAATCATCCATCTTTCCCTTCTCCCTGCTGTACGCCGATTGGGGAAGCTTCGCATTCACCGCCGGAGTGGTTGTTCGGTTTGTTGTGATCGCCGTGTGGTTACCGGTCGTATTTTATTTGGATTAGGACTGAGTGTGGTTGTGTTAAACACTCGGGATTTCATGTTATTTACATTCTGCAGTTTATTCCAGTCAGTTATGCAATTGTTAGTAGTTGATGATGTTTGTTTCGGTTACTTGTTAATTTGTTTACATGCAATGCTATTTCTATCGGTTTGTTATGCTTAGTTGTTAATTCTGTTCATCGTGCATTTTTATTAGATTTAATATTGGCGTTTGTTATTTAGTTGTAGGTTAGTTTAATTTGATGTCGCTGATGTATAACCCCATCCATTAAAATTGTCCAGTCAATGCATCGTATAGTGACAAGATGGTGTTTTGCTGGAGTGCATTCATTATTAGGTTAGATTTCTGTCGATAGTGACAAAGTAAGTACCTAGTTGAATTGCTTTGCTTATTGCATTTCGCTTATTGCGCTTTAGTATCGCTTGATCATTGTGCCGTATAGTGACAGTGCGGTGCATGGTTGGATTGTTCACCTTTGTTTGATCAGTGTATCATATAGTGACAGTGCGGTGCTTGGTCGCTTTCTTTTGTTCATTAGAATAGTTGTTTGTTACTCATTATTTGGTAGTTAGGTTTACTCTTTGTATATTTAATTCTCATGTTTGCTTTTGATTTTGCATTTTAATAAATTCAGAAAACCCCCAATGTTTACTTCTGTTTAAAAACAAACGTCCAGCCATTAGGTTCGTTGGGAGATGACCCGAGTCAGTCCTATACTGCATTAGTGTAGTTAGGGGGTTCGGTAAATAATTTGGGAACGGTATTGCGACATTAAAAATCGTTCGATCACTACTCATGGAGTTAGATGTTGATTAATTAATTGTCAGTAAATTAATTTATCGACGGACATTCGAAATCTTAAACACGGGAAGATAGATGTACAAATAATATATGGAGCCCATATTAACTTATGGGGGTTGGTGAGGTAGATCATTGATAATCCTTTAGTGGAATGGATTATCATTAATGGATCGGACTTTATGTGGGCTTGATCCATTGGGTGGCCAAGGTCCAACTCCTCCTCATGGTTCCTATTGTAGCCTATTAAAACCTCATAGAGCCTAGATCCAATGATGGAAAACAAAACTCTAGATCCGACGGTGGAGATTAAATCTCTAGATTCGACGGTTGAGATTAAATCTCTAGATCCGACGGTTGAGATTAAATCCCTAGAACCGACGGTGGAGATTAAAAGGAGGCTTAAGCCTAACTCTATAAATATGGGCTTAAGGCTTGGGCGTGAAGAGAGAATAAGAGAGGTTAGGGTTTTTCTTCCTTGGCTTGGGCGGCAAGGAAGAAGTGGGCTGCTAGGGTTTTTGGAGGTGTATTGGGCGGCCACAATTAAGGAAGGTTTTCTTCCTCCTTAGGTGTTGTCGGCGCCCTTCCTTCTCCTCTCCACCTTGGCCGGCGCTCAACCTATTCCTCTTCTTCTCCTTGGTCGGTGGAAATAAGGGCTAGGGTTATTCCTTGGAGCTCTTGGCCGGCACTCACATCTCCTTGTTCTTCTCCTTGGCCGGCAGCAAGCACCAAGCTTGGAGCTTGGTTGTCGGTTAAAGGAAGGAGAAGAGTTTTGTTTCATATTCTTCCTTTTGTTCGGAGCGAGCAAAGAAAGGAAGATTAGTGATCTAGGAGGCTTTGACTTTTGGAAGATCGTCGCACACACGACGTCCAAAAGGAGGAAGGACATACAATAGAAGATCGAGAGGTATAACGCTTGTTTATATTCTTTTGTAATATGTCTATAATTGTTTTTCAATTATATGCATGTTGTATGTTTTGTTTTGTGGCTAAATTAACTTGGACCCCGAATACAAATGCAAAAACCGGCGATCCGTACATCGTCTATTCCGCGGCTAATCATAGAATAGAAGTTGGTTGCTTGAACAACAAGTTTGTTCAAGTGACCACTTTAATAGAATAGCACGACGATGAAATGGTAGCTTGGGTAATCCCTCCTTGTCAAGGATAAATTTTTTTACCCGGGAATGTAGAAGGGATCTCCATGAACAAGCGACCGAGTTGAAGTGGGAAGCAAAGTTTCCTACCTTCAATGGGAAGAAAGGGACTAACATATTATCTTCTGGGAGGTCGAGAAGAGGATTCCTTTCTGCAGGAGTGGAGGCAGACTTCATCTCAGCTCTCCTCACATTTAACCCTTATTCTCCATTAATATATTCTTCAGCGCGACCAAGTAACTCTTCATAATTAATAGCTGGCTTCCTCAATAAGGAACTGAGAAAGGGTCTCTCCTTCAAACCATGGGGGATGGAAACCCTTAAGAAGTCAGGTATTGCTGAAGGTATCTCACGGGCAGTAGTAGTGAAATGGTGTATATAACTTCTTAAGGATTCAGACGACTCTTGCTTTAAACGAAGTAAAATCGAGGCATCATGCTTATATTTTTTACAATTAACAAATTTCATAAGAAAAAATCCCTTCAAATCAGCAAAACATGTAATAGAGATGGGAGGTAGAGACTTAAACCATCTTTAAGCAGATGATGACAAGGTAATGCGAATGGCCCGACACTTAAGAGCATCAGTATACCAATGAAGGGTAGCCACACCTTCAAACTAGGACAAATGTTCTTCTGGATGAGAAGTGCCATCATATAACCCCACTTGTAGGTTACGAAAATGAGTTGGTGGTTGTTCCAAGACGATATCCTTAGTGAATGGACAAGGTTTATAAGGTTGTGGAGCCTTCGTCGAATGACTCTCCCCCAGCTCCTCACGCCTTACCGGTAACATAGGGAAAGGATACTGATACATCCCCCACGTTGATCCTTCTCTAGGAAAAATCTTTGTCTCCTGAGGACCAAGTGCCGGAATATGAGAAGGTCCCTTGGGTGGTGGCTCTTTTTGGGAAGGTTCGCTAGAGTGAGGATGAGGATATCCCATTCTCTTCCTCTCCCTCACCAGGGCTTCAAACATGGCTGTAACTACCAATGCCTTTAGCTGGGATGGCAATAAAGTGAGGAGAGTCTCTTCCATGGAGGAAGCTACAGGAGGAGGGATCTCTTGGAGGTGCATCTCGACGTCTTATTCATCGAAAATGTTCCCACAAGCGACACCAACTGATGCGGTAAGAATTTTTTGCCTCCTCTAGATGGAATTGTCAAGGAGGACTAGGATTATTTGACCGCAACAATGAGAGTCTCCTTTGCTTCCTTCCTATAAAAGTTAACACACGTTAAATCACCGCTGACCTACCTGGCAAAGATCCTTTGATTCTTAAGTCTGAACTTGTATATGGGAAAGAAGCAAAAAGGAGCTGCCGTAAGAAAATAGTGAATGCAAGCAGAATGAAAAAAAATGGGATCATATCCCCTTTTCCTTTTCTCCTCCTCCTCTTACACCCCCTCTCCTCCCCGAGCAAGTTGTGGCGTAACAAACTATATCAATCACCCTCCACGTGGGAAGCTCTAGCGTTACCAATAAAAATGCCCCTGGCTGTTAGAGAATACCCGTATCAGGAATCTTCCGTGGGTCTTATGAGGTGTCCTAGTTCGTTGTGCCTTGTAATAAACTAGTGCAAGGACGCATCGTAGGGTCCTCCCTTTCCCTCATTTTACCACCATACCCTTCTCTCCTTCGATCATACCTCTTGCTATTCTCCTAGCTCAGCTATATTTCCCAAGTCACTATCTTCCTGACTCGAGCCATTTCCTCTAATTGTGACTTGGCTCGATTCTAGCATCCGAATCATTACACTTATGGATCGACTCTATTTTCCAAGCTATGGTTCCCTTAGTTCGGCTCAGTCCTCAGAGCTAATCCTTTCATGGCTCGGCTTTATGCTTTGAGCTGTGGTCCTCTCCATTTGGTCCCACCCTCTATGTCATGATTTTTCACTCTTCCTTCTTTCAATCCCCTAGTCATGTTACAACAGTATCATAAAGAATTTAACTATTTTTGTCAAGAACATATTATTCATGAGGAGTTGACAATATCTTAAACATTGGATCAAAATAGTATAGTTGAATGGAAAAAACAAATTGTTAAAGAAATGGCTAGAAGTTTGCTAAATATTAAAGGGCTTCCAAATTTTTGGGTCGAAGTAGTAGCAACGTCTATTTACTGGTTGAATATTTTTCCAACTAGAGTTGTCTTGAATCAAACACCATATAAGGCATGGCAAGGTAAAAGATAATTGGTAAATTGTTGAAGAATCTTTTTATATTGTTTATGCTTTGATAAGTTCTCAATTTCGTCCATAATTTGAAGAGAAATTTGAAATATGTTTTTTTATATTGCAATCCATTCAAAGCATGTTAGTTGTATAATCCTTATAGTGGCAACTTAATTATAAGGAGAAATATAATTTTTGATAAAAATTTAGCTAGAATTAGAATAAAACAAGTGAAGAGACTCAAGTTCATATCTCAATGGAGAACAAGACTCTAACCATTAAAGTGTTGAATCATCTCCTTTTGAGCCACAAGCTTTCTCACCATCAAATTCAGAAGTAATAGCTTGTCCTCCTTATAAGAATCTTCTTACAAAGCACCTCCAACAAAAATTAGATCCTTAAGAGAAATTTATGAATCAAATTAATTTTCTATTTTTGTTACAGATCCTACAACCTTTAAAGAAGCAGTAACAAAGGAAGAATAGAGGAATGCAATGAAAAAAGAGTTAATAACAACTCATAAAAATAAAATATAGGAGATGGTGAATCTACTTGAAGGCAAAAATGCAATTGGTCTCAAGTGGGCATTTAAAATAAAATATCATGTGGATGGAACCATTCAAAAAAACAAGGCTCAGTTTATGACAAAAGAGTGTTCACAATAGCAAAATATTGATTTCAAAGAAACTTTTTCTCTAATTGTTTAATTTGAATTGTGAGAATTATCTTAGCATTAGCTATGCAACTACATTAGCTTGTTTATCAATTCAATGTCAAATCTGTGTTTTAAAATAGGGACTTGCAAAAAGAAGTTTATATTGCTCAACCTGAAGGTTTCATAATTGAAGTCAAGGAGGTGAAGGTGTACTAAGAGGCTAAAACAAACACCATAGGCATGGTATAGCAAGATTGATGACTACTTTCGACACAATGGCTTCACAAGAAGTGAAAATGAATCCACTTTTTACATGAAGAAGCAAGGTAGAGATGATTTTATCATTGTCTTTTTTTACATTAATGACATAATATATAAAAGCTCCTTTACTTCTCTGATGTTGATTTTAAGTTTAATATGATCAAGAATTTTTAGATGTTAAATATAGATTTGTTACATTATTTTCTTGTATTGAAGAGAAGCAAGGAGTTGATGGAATTTTTATTTCACAAAAAAAATATGCAATAGATTTTCTGAAAAGGTTTAGCTCACTCAATTGCAATTTAACTACTACACCCATGAGAAATTGCAACTAGAAGATGATTCAAAGAATGTTAATGCAAAGAATTTCAAAAGCTTGGTTGGAGATTTTTTTTTTATTTAACTATACTAGGTCGGATATTGCTTTCTTTATTAGTGTAATTTTTAGGTTCATACAAAATCCTACAAAGCATCATCTTGGAGTAGCAAAAATGATTTTACGCTATGTTACTGGAACTATAAATTATGAAATTTGTTGTAATAAAGTTTTGAAATGCAATCTTTACAGGTTCATTGATAGTGATTGGGCAAGCTCATTGGATAATCAAAAGATCACCTCACTTAGTGTTTTCAATCTTGAGTTACAAGAAATTTTATGGAGTTCAACGAAGCTAACTACAACATCATTATCCAGCTCAAAAGCAGAATGTGTAGCAACAACTTCAATAGTCAAGCAGTTAATTTGAGTTAGAAAAATTGTTGTAAATTTTCAGCAAAAATAAGAAAATGCAGCATATATTTTTTTTTTTATAGTTACTTGACAAAGATTGCAATGATAAAAAATTTAATTTTCCATGGAAGAACTAATTAAATACATTAATGTTCGTTTGCACCTCATTAGAGACTTAGTTGCAAATAAAGAAATTGTATTGAAGAACTATAGTACACATAAACAAGTAGTAGATGCTTGACATAATCACTTCAAAGAGATAAATTTATTTATTTTAGATTACATCTTAGTGCTTGTGATTTTGAATTAAGAGGGTGCATTGAGGAATGATTCTAAATTAGTGGATTGTTAAGTTGACAATTAATAATGATAGTTAGTGGATATGTTTAGGGTTTAGGGATGATTATATAGTTGAATTAGTAGGTATGTACATAGTGGAAGTAGTAAATAAGGTTAGTTTCTTTTGCAAGCCTCTTGAATTTAGTAATTGAAAGATACCTCAAAAAAAAAAAAACATAGCTCCTCTTCTCATTTTATTTGCCACTTATCTATTTTTTTTACTTTACTTCCAAAAGAAAGCTTTGTCCTCTCTAACATCCTTCATAGCCGCATAATCTCCTCAAATTTAACCACCCTCTAAGTCACCTCGTGCCTCCTCATGGTCGTTTTTGAACTTCATCCACCACACCCCTCGAGTCATACACTATGTTTTTGTACCACTGATCAAGCATAAAATCCACCTCGAGTCTTCAAGTAAGTTGGCATGGATCCTAAAATCCATTACGAGTGTTCAAATTAAACAGGTTGTCATGCTTGCAGTGGAATCTATTATCTAACTTCTTTCTACAATCATCCCATTCTAGACTATGTATATGGCTGGATGGAAGCTCAATTTTGTAGCATTATCATTAATCCTTTTTAAAATAGGTTAATGGTTGAGCTCGTCTCTCCTTGAGTTTTGATGCGGTTGAAGATTAGCTCTTTCTTGCCGAGTCCTCATATGAGAGCCTATTCATCTGACTACAATAAGATCCTGTCAAATATAACATGTAGGATATTTGAGGCCGCTAGAGGGGGGGTGAATAGCATTTTTCGTGATAGAATTCGATCGCGTGTTCGTCTCTACAATTTCGTTAGTACGCAGCGGAATAGTAATGAAAGCAATAACGAAACAATTGACAACACACAAACACAATTGTTTAACGTGGTTCGGAACTGAACGGTTCCTACTCCACAGATCAGGTTCGTACGAACCCTAGCGATGCCAATCACACACCACTATAATAAACACTCCTTCTCGACACAAGTCGGAGGCGGAGAAACCCCTTACAAGTAATCTTACAACAGTAAGAAACTAAAACAAGAAATTACAACAATTTATATGAAAGACAAGTAAAGAAAAACTTTACAACTCTTACTTTTGATTGCTTGAATGCTTGGTTATTTGATTAGCACTTGGAGACCTGATTTGCAGCAACAAATCGCCCCTAAAGCTCTCAAAAATCGGATGCCTTTTTCTCCATCACGAGCTCCTTTTATAGCTTCAACCTGTGCTAGAAAAGGTCGATCAGTCGACTGCTCGGGACCATCAGTCGACTGATCACACTGTTGCTGTGAGACAACGGTGCAATCCACGCTGGAAAAATCCAACGGCTAGGACATCAGTCGACTGATCATGACTATCAGTCGACTGATGAGCCATCACTCGACTGCTCGTCCCAGCGGTCGAGTGAGACTCCATTCTGTGCCCTGAAATCCGAGCATCAGTTGACTGATCACAAGATCAGTCGATTGCTCATCTATGACAGTCGACTGCTAGGGCAATTCCCGCAGTCAAACCCTAATTGACTACGCCAGTTGACTGCCATATGGCACCAGTCGACTGGCACACCTCAAACATGAGGTTTTAGCCCAAGTATGGTACCCCCATACTTGCTAGACCACCCTTAGACTAGACCTAAACCTTCTAGCCACCTCCATTAGCCTTGCGCCTCTCGGATCCCTCCAAGTCATCCATGACTTGTTCATCCATTGGCTATGTCATGCTAACGGTGTCTACACCGCCAAGGCATATTGGACTTACGCTGCCAAGACTCCTGCTTGGACTTTACGCCATCAATACCAAACCTCTCGGACTTTTCAAGTGCCAAGACTCAAGCTTAGACTTTCCCTTGCCAACCCATGTTGGACTTTTCATGCCAAGACCCATGCTTGGACTTTCCTTGTGCCAAGTACTCAAGACTTGGACTTTCCCATGACAATTACATTATCATATGTTTTTGTGGAAACATCAAAACATCATTCGAGCCAAACTCGAGTCCTGGTCAATCGTGACCTGGGCCGATTGCACCAACAATCTCCCCCTTTTTGATGTTTGACAAAAACCAAACAAACCATTGAGTTAGACCACTAACTCAAATCTCTTACCAATTATTCCAAATTGGTAATCCCAAATAATTTCCCAAACATTGTCTCCTTTTTTGACATACATCAAAAATGTCTTCGCTCCAAGGAGGTCAATGTCTCATGTCCCAATGAGATCGTACAATCTCCCCTTGGTCTAAAAGTACCTAGGATGCCTACCATCTTCCTAGTGATAAATCTCATATCACTTAAGAGAGGTAATCCTATTCACTCTCCCAATTTCCAAATTGGGTATCAAAAACCCATCAATTTTCCCAATTGATGATACTCTCCCAATAACTTCTCCTTTTCAAGGAGAAAAACACATCCATCATCCCAAGGTGGATACCTCCCCCTAAAGGCTTGCTCCCCCTTGACCATTGCACCAACAATGTCCTTGGGAAGTCCCTAAGCCAATAGGAACTCTAAGCCATCAAAATTAAGGTTAGAAATTCAACATTAAACTTTCCAACACCTTAAAATTGATACAAACCCTAAACACCACTCCTAATCCATATCTAATGGATTTTCACCCTTCATCATGCTTCCCAAAGCATATCCTAGGGTTAGGAGTGGTTAGGGACCTTAACCGTAGCTGAAATCGGGTTAAACAACCTTGGTTACCCTGAAATCAGGTTATCAGTCGAGTGATTCAGAAATCACGATCGACACATAGTCGATCGCCACCTAGGCGATCGTGACATCAAAATCTCGATTTTCAGTTATTAGAAACGAGTTTTGGAAAATCATAACTAATTATACGTATATCAAAAAATCACGAAATTTGATACGTATAATACTTATGACCAATACAATGGGTGAAAAATGTTTGAAAAATATTTTACCCATAAAATAGAGAAATTGATACAAAATCCAAAAGTGACTAAAAACTTTAAAGTTTAAGCTCACTTTGTATCAATCTCATCAATGGTGATTGCTATCAAAAGACAGACTTCACCGAGGTTTTTCAAAATGATTTTAAAATATTTTCAAAACCCTATTTTGGATCATATTCCTTGGGCTCTATGTACATGACTTGTACCCAAGCTTTCCTAATGATCCACATGTTGAGTTAAGATTAGTTTGGGTTCAACTAGATGCAAAAACTATGCACCTTGAACTTAACTCATATCCTAGCATCTCACATGTATCTAGGGTGTATAAATACACATACATGTCAATTGGATGTGAGATGTGAATTTTGGTTCATTTAATCTAGGGTTTCATGCATTTCCTAGGCAACCCTACTTGATTCCCTTATAAATGGGACTTCAAGTCATGTCATTGTCCTTAGTTCAATTTTAATCAATTTAATGCATGAAATGATCATGGCATAAAGATAGCAATAATTAAGCATGACCAATGATCATGATGTCATGGCATATGATAAAATCTAAAAACACATGACATTTAAAATAATCATAACCAATGGCATGACTGTTGGAATGTATACTGAAAGCCTAGCTCCTTTTGTATGAACATTTTATTTTGAAATAAGAATCACATGATCATTGTTTGCACTTTATATTTATTATATGTGTGCATATTGTCTAATATTTTACATTGTAGATAACATGGTACTTGGTGTGGCACAGAAGATCATGTTATCAGTTCCTTGTAGAATATAAGTAGAGGCTCACAACCAAGATGGTTTTGGACAAACCATTGGCATGGTTGTAGTGTAGCTTGGTATTGTTTTGTCTTGAACATAAAGATACACTAGTACACTTAGGTGTATTGAGCAGGACCGACATAGAGGTGATTCAATTTATTGCTGACTACATAATTGAATCGGACCTCGGATATTATGTTGTACATGCTCTTAATCCCGATATAATAACGGGCACATGTACTTAGTATTTATTTCTTTGATTTACCAGAGGGTGAGATTTCTATGGATTAAATCAATATGCCCGGTAAGTTGGGAAATGATATTATTTATATGGTGTGCTGTTGATTATAAGAGGAATCCGTGTCCTATGTATTAGGTTGATGATGTCCCCTTGAGGAGCTCATAAGGTTCATCATGTAAACTCTGCAGGTTGACTTAGTCAACATAATGATAAGGTTGAGTGGTACTACTCGAGGAGTTAGATGTTAATTAATTGATGGTCAGTAAATCAATTAATTGACGAACATTCGATATCTTAAACACGGGGAGATGGATGTACAAATAATATATGGAGCCCATATTAATTTATGGGGGTTGGTGAGGTAGTTCGATGATGATCCTCTAGTGGAATGGAACATCATTGATGGATCAAGTTTGTGTGGTTCCGATCCATCGGGTGGCCAAGATCCAACTCCTCCTCATGGTCCCTATCGTAGCCTAATATAAACCTCATGAAGTCTAGATCAAATGATGGAAAACAAATCTCTAGATCCGACGGTTGGGATTAAATCCCTAGAACCGACGGTGGAGATTAAATCTCTAGATCCGACGGTTGGGATTAAAACCCTAGAACCGACGGTTGAGATTAAATCTCTAGATCCGACGGTTGGGATTAAATCCCTAGAACCGACGGTGGAGATTAAATCTTTAGATCTGACGGTTGGGATTAAAACCCTAGAACCGACGGTTGAGATTAAATCTCTAGATCCGACGGTTGGGATTAAATCCCTAGAACCGACGGTGGAGATTAAATCTCTAGATCCGACGGTTGGGATTAAAACCCTAGAACCGACGGTTGAGATTAAATCTCTAGATCCGACGGTTGGGATTAAAACCCTAGAACCGACGGTTGAGATTAAATCTCTAGATCCGACGGTTGAGATTAAAACCCTAGAACCGACGGTGGAGATTAAACCAAGGCCTAAACCTAACTCTATATATATGGGAGATTGGGTCGGGCGGCAACTAAGTTTTTGGTTGGATGATGGATGCTAAGGAGATTAGGGTTTTGCCTAGCCTTGCTTGGGCGGCAAGAAACCCTAAGGAGGAAACCCTAATTAGGGTTTGGCTCCTTTGGTTGGGCGGCCAAGGTTAGGAAAGAAGGGTGGGCGACAACTTGTGGAAGATCTCTTCTTCTTCCTTGAAGGTGGCTAGCTCCTAGATCTCTTCTCTCCACCATGGTTGGGCGGCAAGAAAGCCTAAGGAGGAAAGCCTAATTAGGGTTTGGCTCCTATGGTTGGACGACTAGAGATTGCAAGGAAGTTGGGCGGCAACTATAGGAGAGGAGCTCTTCCTCTTCCTAGGGTGTGGCCGGCTCCTTCCTCTATTCCCTCCACCGTGGCCGGCGCCCAACATATTCCCTTTCTCCTCTTCACTCCATCTTGGGCGGCGGCACTAGAAGCTAGGGTTTGTCCCTAGTTCGGTTCCTTGGTTGTTTCCATATTATTCTCTCTATTCTTGGGGCCGGCGGCATCAATCCTTTGTGGATTGGTGGTTGGCTCAAGCAAGAAGGGAAAGAGAGTTCTTCTTTCTTTGGATTGAAGAAAACCTAGGAAGCTTCAACTTGTGGAGGATCTTCGCCCACACGAAGTCTACAAGGAGGTTAGGACATACGATAGAAGATCAAGAGGTATAAAAGTTTTACAACTTTTATTATTGTTCTTTTCATGTTCTTATTGATATGCTAGCTTATGTTCTTTATGTTAGTATATGTTGATTATACTAGTTTACATTTGTATGTATTTGTATAATCATAGACCCCGAAGATAAACACAAAAATCGGCGATCCGTCCGTCGTCTCTTCCGCGGCTAACCGACTAGAAGTGTTGTGTTGCTTGAACAACTAGTTTGTTCAAGCGATCGCTCGAGTCGTTAGCACGACGACGAATTGGTTGTGCTTAGGAAACTCATCCCATCCGGATTAGTTTTCATTAGTGAAAATTTTAATCCGAGGACATGGGAGCCGATGAGCCTCCGAGGAATAGCACATTGCCAACAATGACATGTTATATGATAAGATGAAATTTCATGTCATGATATAGCAACTTTCATAAACTAATACATTAATACAAATACACACTCAAACACACATGATTTTCACAAACAGAAATTTCATTCAATTTAAAAAGATTTCAGTTTTTTTTACATCCAAAATAGAGATTTGATATGCTCAATCTCACTACAAAAAATTGAAAAACAAAAAATTCTAACATCCTCTAGATCTAGTCGTCTGTAGAAGGTGGAGGTGGAGGAGGTTGCTGGCTCAAAGTCCAGGCCCGCATCATCTCATACATATTGAGCTGACGCTGCTCGATGCGGCTCTGGGACTCTGGAATCTGAATGTATCTCTCCTCCATCCGACCAAGACGTGTGCCCATGGAGGCTTTCCCTACTAAGAGCTCTGACTGCCTAGAGTCGACTGTCTGCTGATAGTCCTGGAATCTGGACTCTAGCTGGCCAAGACGATCTGATGGACCCGCCGCTGATGCATCTGTTGGCATCTAATCCTCCTCATCAGCGGCGTCTGCATCCTCATAGTTCTCTGCCGCCTCTCTAGGTACCAGAGGCGGCTCTCCACGTGCCCTGGGCGGTGGCCGAGGTGCCAACTCCATCTGCCCATGCCCCATCCGCAGCTTCGCTAACAAGAAGTTACGAACTGATATGCAGTCGTACACCTCAGATAGCGCCCTCAGTGATCCCCTGTGAATGTTGATGCCTACTGACTCTAACCATGCAGTGATAATATGGCCATAAGGCATATGCACTTTCCCTTGTACAGGGGAAATGAAATGCACAATGCAATGAAACATGTTTAATGCAATGTTTATGTCTAATCTATTACGCATGACGTACAATAGAAAGAGATGGGGAGGCCGAATCTTGGCCAGACCCCGAGTCACGATCGGAAGAAAACACCCAACAATGACCTTGTAGAGTACATTGTTAGGTGCAGATAGTTCAGTAATAGGAAATAAATTCTGGGCTGGTGGACGAGGATGACTAAAAACATGCTCA
Source organism: Wurfbainia villosa (assembly GCA_025175895.1). Classification (NCBI taxonomy): domain Eukaryota; kingdom Viridiplantae; phylum Streptophyta; class Magnoliopsida; order Zingiberales; family Zingiberaceae; genus Wurfbainia; species Wurfbainia villosa. The sequence continues at coordinate 94,540,521 of CM045994.1, read as the reverse complement.
TGCATGGAGTCCAAAGAGATATGGTCAAAAGGCTCGGGTAACGGGGCATCAAAGGTAGGGTAGAAAATGAAGGTGTCATCCGATGTCTTACACTCAAGAAACTCCTGCAATATCGCAAGAGTGAACTCTAAATCGCGTTTTGCAACGCGAGTAGTGTAGGTAGGGCCATTGTCTACCTTCTTTAAGTTCTGATAGAACTCCTTAAGGAGATCATCATTGATGGCATGTGTGCATAAGACAATTTTCATAAGATAATAATATGCAAATATGTCCATGACGTCACTACAGTAACGTGTAAAGAAGTCCCTATCGATGTACCTAACCAACATAGGTTGGTACAATCGTGATTCACCCTTGGGTGGATCATTTCTACGGGATCTCCTATATGAATGTAATGCAACGATATGAAATGCAAGGGCACCAATACATGATTAGATTATAATAGATTACAATGGAAAGGAAAAATTAGGGTTTTTTGAGTAAGAAAATTTTACTTCGGTGCCATTTGGAGGGATGATGAGAGAATAGTCGGATATCGCTAAAAGGGGCCGCCGAAAAGTTCACCGGAGGACTGGACGCCGGAACCCTAATCGGAAAAGAGGAAACAATCACTGGAAATAAGTGGATTAGGGTTGTGAGATAAGTGAAAACATGAGTGGAAGAGCTTAGCTACCAAACCTAAGGCTTGGGCGGCTGGCACGGCCAGAAAGACTGGTCGGAGAAGAAGTTGGCGATCGGAGAGGAGAAAGAAAATGAGAGGTCGCCGCGTGAAGACGCCGAACCCTAGTGGTTCGGCGTTATAAAATCGCGACTCCAGTCAACTGATGTGCAGCATCAGTCGACTGATCGTGACTTATTAGTGGGTTTACCGAGCCGGCAATGATCGCCGCCCCGCAATCGATCTTACGAGCCTTCTCGTGCTCGTAGCATCGATCGTGATGTTGCTCATCGACGACTAGTGCGATCACCACTGATCGCCACGAGCACTCGACCGATGACCTCACCGGTGAATAAGAGCATCATCGGCCGATCGATGTATCCCATCACGATCGATGTTCAATGAGTTCCTAAACAACACTGATCGCTGGACGATCGTATCGCTAAGATAAGATGATCACCGATCGATAATCGAGATCGATCTCTCGATTTTCGTTCGTAAATCTCGATTTCTTTATCCAGCAATTCCATTTTCTCATGTTTTAATCTTGTATATTGAATATATTGATGTTATGCTTATATTCATGTACTCGTTAATGTGTTTTGATATTTTATTTCATTTTAGCAGACATTAACATCCAATGGTTTTAAAATCCTAACATCTCACCCTTTCTAAGTGTTGAAATCCACAATCAAGGTAAAAGACTTGTTTTGTGAGATGCAATCCACCCTAGACATTCCTTCCATGCAAACACATGGTGAAACACATGAAGCATGGTAAGTGCAAGACATCAAGGTGTGTGACACTTGAGTATTACTCTTGATGTTACTTCTACATCTTAAACACACTTCTCTTGATACATTGATTCCTAAAGTGTGCCAACAATCAAAGTTACACACTATGACCTCTAAATCTAGATTGTGCCAATTTTATTGATTTTCATGATTTCAAAAATATATTGGCACATCCTAAAATCTTTTAGGATTAAAGCTCAAATGTATTTCCAAGATAACCATAACCTTGAAAATAACCTAAAGTGTCACCTTTACCACGGTTGAGTTAACTACCCATCCAATCATGGTTGACACATTCTAACCCATTTAACGTGAATCAATCACGCTCTTTGGAACCAAAAATCTATTTGAGCTCATTGAATTAATTAGGTATTCCTTAGGGATAACCTCCCTAGATACCTTCCTAATGACCCTCCTAGGCTTGTTAGCCTTGGTCATTTTGGTCTTACCTAGGTTGACTCTAGAGGTAACTCCCCTTGCAACCTTCTTAATGGCCATCCTAGGTTTCCTAGAAACCCTAGCCACTAGGCACAAACCTTGGTCAACTCTAGGGATGACTTCCCTATTGACCTTGGTCTTCCTAGACCTAGTTTGTGTTCCATAATCAAATGGAACACTATGGTAAGCCACCTTAGGCTTAAGTTTGTGACCCAAACCTTGTTCGCCCTTGGTTGACTTTTGTCTTTTGGGTCCTAGATGTTGACTTTGAGATCTTGACCCTTGACTTTGACCATTAGACCCTCTAAATTGATTTTGTATCTTATTTAGAGTCTTTTCTAGTTTTTCAAGCCTTGACCTTAAGGCTTGGTTCTCTAATTCTAATTGCCCAAATGATTTTTGATTAGGTTTTTGGGCATTACCATTTACTTTAGACAAATGTTTACCCTTATTGGGATTGATACCTAAATGGTTTTCGATTTTCTTAATTGCTTTCTTAGGAATGACATTTCTAGGGACATTAGTCCCAAATTTCTCCTTATTTGAAATAAATATAGAGTTATCATTCCTAGCATGCTTTGAATCATGAGTAATAGCAAAGTTATTTGAATTAATTCTAGCATGCTTTTGCTTAGAATTTAAGGAATGAGCATTATGACGATATACCTTAGAGTTTGCCTTAGTAGCTCCCCCTACTTGTGATGCTCCTTCTTAGGTCTTCTTGCTCCCCCTAGGACATTGATTTCGGTAATGCCCTGGTTGTCGACATTTGAAGCAAATGATGTGCTCCTTGTCTTTAGGTGATGGAAACCAACATCCGTTGACTTTTGTTGACTTTTAGGCGCCGAAGGAGCCTTCTTAACCTTCTTTGGGCACTTGCTCTTGTAGTGCCCATACTCCCTACACTCAAAACACAATATATGGATTTTATTTGAAATTAGAGTGTTTGAGTTACCTAGGTAAATTGAGACCGGAATTGGATCTTCTTCATCTTGACTAGATGTCGAAGCTTTCTCTTGTTGCTCCGGAGTGGAAATTCTTTCCTCCCCCTCAATCCTAGAGGTGGAGGTGTCTTCTACTTCTTCTTCCACCGATCTGGAAGTTGTCTCCTCTTCAACTTCCGATTCCTCACTTGCTCTTGAGGAAGATGAACTCTCTTCATCCTCTTCTTTATCTTCTTCTACTTGTGTCAAGTGGGGCTTCTCATTGAATTTGGCTAATTTGTCCCATAGCTCCTTGGCATCAAGATATTCACCTAGCCTAGACAAAACATCATTAGGTATCAAATCTTCTAAGAGTTTTGTTACCTTGGCTTCGGTTTTGAATTTTTGCCGTTGCTCTTGGGTCCATTTCTTCAACTTGAGGACTTGTCCCTTCCTATCCCGAGGAGGTTCAAAACCTTCTACGAAGATGAACCAATCCTCTATATCCATCATAAAGAATGTCTCCATTCTTGTTCTCCACGCCGAAAAGTCTTCTTGATCATATGGCGGTGGAGTGTTGATGTCCCATCTAAGCTTGTTTTGGAATTCCATCTTCCCTCTATCCTTTTAGCTCCCGACGGTTAATCCGTAGAAGAGCCTCGGGCTCTGATACCAAATGTAGGATATTTGAGGCCGCTAGAGGGGGGTGAATAGCATTTTTCGTGATAGAATTCGATCGCGTGTTCGTCTCTACAATTTCGTTAGTACGCAGTGAAATAGTAATGAAAGCAATAACGAAACAATTAACAACACGCAAACACAATTGTTCAACGTGGTTCGGAACCGAACGGTTCCTACTCCACGGATCGGGTTCGTACGAACCCTAGCGATGCCAATCACACACCACTATAATAAACACTCCTTCTCGACACAAGTCGGAGGCGGAGAAACCCCTTACAAGTAATCTTACAGTAGTAAGAAACTAAAATAAGCAATTACAACAATTTATATGAAAGACAAGTAAAGAAAAACTTTACAACTCTTGCTTTTGATTGCTTGAATGCTTGGTTATTTGATTAACACTTGGAGACCTGATTTGCAGCAACAAATCGCCCCTAAAGCTCTCAAAAACCGGATGCCTTTTTCTCCATCATGAGCTCCTTTAATAGCTTCAACCTGTGCTGGAAAAGGTCGATCAGTCGACTGCTCGGGACCATTAGTCGACTGATCACACTGTTGCTGTGAGACAACGGTGTAATCCACGCTGAAAAAATCCAACGGCCAGGACATCAGTCGACTGATCATGACCATCAGTCGACTGATGAGCCATCACTCGACTGCTCATCCTAGCGGTTGAGTGAGACTCCATTCTGTGCCCTGAAATCCGAGCATCAGTCGACTGATCACAAGATCAGTCGATCGCTTCACTAATCGATCATTGCTCATCTATGGCAATGATCGCTAGGGCAATTCCCAGCTCAAACCCTAGTTGACTACGCCCGATGCGCCACATGACACCTGAACATGAGGTTTTAGCCCAAGAATGGTACCCCCATACTTGCTAGACCACCCTTAGCCTAGACCTAAACCTTCTAGCCACCTCCATTAGCCTTGCGCCTCTCGGATCCCTCCAAGTCATCCATGACTTGTTCATCCATCGGGCTAGCCTTCAGGTGCTTCCATCAGCTATGTCATGCTAACAGTGTCTACACCACCAAGGCATATTGGACTTACGCCGCCAAGACTCCCGCTTAGACTTTACGCCACCAATACCAAACCCCTTGGACTTCTCAAGTGCCAAGACTCAAGCTTGGACTTTCCCTTGCCAACCCATGTTGGACTTTTCATGCCAAGACCCATGCTTGGACTTTCCTTGTGCCAAGTACTCAAGACTTGTACTTTCCCATGACATTTACATTATCATATGTTTTTGTCGAAACATCAAAACATCACTCGAGCCAAACTCGAGTCCTGGTCAATCGTGACCTGGGCCGATTGCACCAACATAACATATGTCAAAGGGTGCCAGTGCTCCGATGACTCCCCTCTGATGCCTAAGTCAGACAGGAGAAAAATTAAAGGAGTGTAAGAAGATTAAGTGATTTGTTTTACAAATCGTTCATTGCCCCTTGTCATTATTTACTTCTCTCCCCTTTATAGATTATGTTCCTTACCATAATTAATGAGCACATCTTTGATAGTGCCTTACCCATGCTTCCCCATGGCATGTTACCACATTCACCTGTCCTTCCCTAGTACAGGGACATCTCTGCCCATACCATGGCAACCCATACTCATGTCCACAAACTGTTAGTTGGAGACTCTTTCCCATACTATCATTAATGAGCACTCCTTAGGTCACTTTTTATCCACGCCTCAACAAAGCTCGCCACCACATCCATGCATACCATTTCAGTATATGATCAAGTCCACCCATACCATTACTTCTCGATTCTCGACACCTTGAGCTCTCAACCTCTCATGCTCCAGAGTACTTAAGCTCCCATCTTCTTGAACCCTCAAGTACCTAAGCTCTCGACCTCTCAAGCTCCCGAGTGTCTGAGCTCCCATCTACTTGAGCCCCCAAGTACCAGAGCTCTTGATCTCTCAATCTCTCGACTTCTCTTATTCACGTGGGCCCACTCCTTATGGTCCCAACTCCACTTCATGGGTCTATTGCTCACATATCCAATCTAAGACCTATCCTATCGGTATCATTAGTCACTCTCCAAAATAGTTAGACGATTCCAATAAGTCTGATGTCAGTGGATTCACTCTCATAAATGACTCACCACCATCGCTTCACGGCTTGATGCCCGAAGAATCTATTCCATGTCACCATCATCTTAGGATTTTGCACCCACATGTCTCCAGGTCCCCATTCACCCATGATGCTCAAATGTCACCTCATCCTCTCTCTCTCCTACTTCGGACTCCCCAACCATTATTATTTGTCTTCACTGAAGCCTCTTTAAAATGGCATCGTTGTTGTCACCACCATCCGCTCTGCTCACATTTCTTCTCCTTTGGTGATTTTCCCTTCTTCCTCACCAAGTTGTTGGTGCAAGAATGCCCCAAGTGTTAATTACTTTTGATGTTTGTATAATCATTTATAGTTAGAAAATATTTGTAATCTAAAACGGATGTTAAGTAACAGGTACAAAGAAAGTCCAAGTGTAAAGACTCGGCAAGGAAAGTCCAAGGATGAAGTCTTGGCAAGAAAAGTCCAAGGACAAGGACTTGGCGACATAAGTCCAAGTGTGTAGTCTTGGTAGGGTAAGTCCAAGTAGATCTTGGCAAGGAAGTCTAAGGATGGAATTTTGGTAGCAGAAAGTCCAAGTGTGTAGTTTTGGTGACATAGTCCAAATGAACCTTGGCAAAGAAAGACCCTAAAGCATGACAAAATCGAAAGAAGATTTTGAAGGCAAGGGCAAGGATGAAAGAGTCGTGAACTCGGAGGGATCTTGAAAGCGCGAGGTTGATAGAGAAGCTTGAAGGTGTTAGTCTATGCTTAGGGTTAGGTTTCAAGTATGTGAGACTCATACTCGAGGTGTACATGTGGACTGGCTCTTGGACCAGTCGACTGGTCTTGAGTGCTCGATACTTGAAGGGCCGAGAAGACTCGAACAGTCGACGGAGGATATAACCCAATTGACTGGCAAATAGTCAACTGAGGGTCAACTATTGAATTGTACTATGACATTCGACTGGTGGTTTGTACTAGTCGACTGTCCACTATCAATCAATTGCTGGAATTGAGGAGTTGGTTGGAATTAAGTGGACAGGGCACAGAAGGTTTCATAGTCGACTACTAGATGATAGCAGTTGACTATTGGTTTGGGCAGTCGATTGCTGGTATGAGCAATCGCCTAACCAAGTAGTCATTAGATGGTGACGATCGCAATTAGGCTTCATTAGAAACCATTGGATGCAGTCAATAGTGCCACTAGTCGACTGTTAGTATGCAGCAGTCAATTGGTGAAGCCCTCAACGGACAGAAACGAGCAGACACCCGTTTCTCTATAAAAGATAAGGCTTGGGGCTTTGAAGAGGTTAATGTTCTTACATGAAATTCTTACTCTCTAAGCTCCTCAAGCCTTCTTCTTAGTCTCTAAGCTCCAAATTTCTTCTTCCTAAGCTCACATCCATAATCTTGTAAGAAGAAGAGATTACCTTGTAAAGAAGGTTTCTCCACCTTGGTGTGCTCATCAAAAGGAGATCTTAGTGAAGGCTTGCAAGGGGCGATCCACCTTAAGGATTGCCATGAAGTAGGAGCTTCATCTCTGAACCATGTTAAACAACTTGTGTTGGCATTGTTCCTTATTGTTCATTTTACATTTCTTTATATTTGCTTCCGCTAACAAGATTTGTAGAGAGAATTCGAAGAAAGGCTATTCACCCCCCTCTAGCCATCCAAATGGTCCCCAACACAAGTAAGTGTCATTGCCTCCTCCTCCAAGGTTTCTTCTGAGTCCCTTAGCCTTCCTTGGTTCGAGACCACCTCTTCCAGAATCACCCCATCCTATCCTTAATGTTGTCAGCCAAAGCGACAAGTATATCGCTGATACCATCACCCTCCTACTCTCCAAACCCACCAATCGCCCTCATTGCCTGCCTCATAGTTGTGCCTATTTTTTCCTAGGCTAGCTTAAAGGTGGCCTGAGACTACCCATCCCACCAGTATACCTCCACATCATCGATTTTTACTAGATCTCTATAAACCAACTTGCCTCGAATGCCTTCTGTATTTTGGCTGGGGCGGTTATCATTTTTTGCCACCTACAACTTCCCCTCTTGCTCACCATGTTCCACTGCTTCTTCTAAATGAAGATGGTGGAACCCATGGTATTTTATTTTATGGGTCATGTCGACTACTAGTTCCTTAAGGATATGTCTTCCTCTAATAAGCGCTGGAAAAGTCTTTACTTTTATGCCTCGCTACCCACTCCTCTTCCATACTCTACAACCTAACACACAAAGCTTCTTGAGCTTCCCAATCTCAAAGTGTGTCGCTCCTCCTGCCCTTTAAATCTACCCTTAATATCCTCTAAGACCACCCCTACAACATCTAGTATCTTCTAGATGACTGTCTTCTTGGATATTTCAAACTCTCCCTCCATACTCAATGACCCAACATAATAGGTAGCTTCTCTTTACTTATTTTACTTCCATCTCAAAAATACTAACTTCACTTTCTTTTTGCATATGACATCATGCAAGCTTTCATTCTGAGTGCTCTCTAGAAATCCACAAAAGATAAGTCAACTATGGTAAGGCCCACGACACTTGCTCCTTGCATGGTCGCCTCCTCTCCACTTCCCTCAAAGATTTTAGGTGAGGTAGATCCCTTGGTCGAGGCCCCTGCATTGGGACTTGCCCCCATTGAACTGACTCATCGAACCCTTGCCAAATGATGAAGGGGGTCATTGGGTCTTCTGACAGTGCCTTCGCTGCACCCTCCTTATCCTCAGAAGAGTCTCCTCGATCTCATCATTAGCTACACCTACCGAGTTCATCCCCTTCTCCTCCAAGGGTTGAGCCCACAACCACTCTGGTTGAGTCCTCACTCGAAGTCCAGGACCATCCTTGCCCCCAAGTCCTCCCTTCTCCCCCACGCCCCGTGCTTCCTCCGTCCTCTCCATCCTCTAGACACTCCCCTAGATCCCATAACCTTTCACCATTACCATCCCCCACCTTGTCCCACATTACCACCATTCCAACTGGCAAGGTGGAGTTCTCGGAGGTAGCGGCCTTGGGAATCCATACCTTCACTCTCGAAGAGGCCCAAGTCTCAATCTCATGAGTCCTCGACTCCCCTACTACACCTCTCTTGCCCGAGTTCACATCATTATCCTCTTTTCTCCTACGATCAATATACCACCCCCTCCCCGCCACCCTTTCCTCCCCAACTATTACCCCTCCTCATCGTCCTGAACCCGAGGAGGTCATTGATCCAATGCCTCTATGCCCCTAGGTGCAACATTTCACTCCCTGCTTCAAGTCGATGCACGTGAAGGGCTGTGACTCTTAAACTAGGTCGAGATCTAGCTCCCTTTGGAGTGCATGTGGAGCAAATTAAATTTAGTAAGACTTGGTTTTTATTCTCTCCTTCTCCTTATATGTTTTCTTAACTCTGACTATCATCCCTTATTCAAGTTTACTCTAACTATGATAGCTTGTCGAGTCATCTATCCATTTACCAATGTCAGGTAACATCTCAAAATGCCACCCTCCAAGCCCATGCGAGTTAACTAGCTCAACCCTCATGATGTGAGATTGATCCAGTAGAGGCCAAGATGACCTTGAAGAAAAGTAATTAGGCACTGAAGGAGGAAGTCTCGGCTCTATCAAAGAGTCGAGATGAAGTATGTCATCGAGTCGACTCCCTAGTTGTCAAGTAGGAGACGTGTCAAGCTCAGTTGCAAGAAGCACTGGTCGGGTAGAAGGCGACTCAGTTGGAGGTGGCTCGGCTAAGAAATAAAGTGATGGTGGATACCGAGCAAATTCTTCATGTCATGGAGGAGAGGGGCCAAGTCCTCTCCCAACTTCTAGAATGCATGACCCTTCTTGTTCGTGTGCAAATTGACGCCTCCCACTGTACAACTCAATTAGCGACGCTCAAGGCAATAGCCTTTGAAATCTCCCAGGATGTTGTGGCACTAGTCATAAAAATAAGAGCCTAACAATTAGATCTTTCAGGAAGCCTAAATGTTCTGCCCGAAGCAACATACCGTGATTTGGAGGCCGCCCTGGCAACATATTGCGACTCAGAGGAAGTATGTTGGAAACCACGGGAGAAGGAGTTGCTTGACCGATTGGGCCCGAAGGCTACTTCATTATTTTGGATGGGGTTCGAGGGAGTTGTTCACCAGTTCACCGCCCTAGGCTACCCCCCACCCGAGGACGCTGAGTTCATCGACTATCAGGTAGCCCTGATGTGTGCAAATCAAATAGGGTTTTTGGAGTAGTTTTAGCACACATCTCATTGCATTTCATACTTGTTTCATGCATATTCTCCCTTGTTTTGCATTCATTTACTATTTTCTAGTTCGGAGATTTACTTTTGTTAATTTATGTGTAGGATGATATTTTTGGAGTAAAAATAAAGCATTTTATGGAGCATGAACTTTAGGGAACATTCTCTATCCGTGTTCGAAGACATGGCCATGTTCTCGAAGCGAAATGGATCAAAACGGAGGCTCCAGAGTGACACACAATTGACCATGTTAAATTAGCACGATCGTGTTAAATTTCTAGCCTAATTTTTAGCCTAGATTTCAGCCATTTCCAGGCTTACACATGGCCCGGTCGTGTGAATTTCACACGATCATGTGGTGGCACCGCAAATCAAAGGAATTAGGGGTTTTCAAGCATTTATGGAAAATCAAAGCCACCTCTATGTTGGTGCAGTGGGCACCTAAGTCGAACATGAGTTTTGATTATAGTAAATGATATAAAGTTAAGCTCATATCATTATCTCATGAGCTGAATCGAGTGTGCAAAAAAGTGCTAAAGCTAGAGCTGAAGGCTGGCGACACCCGGAGGAAGCCGCGGTGGTCGGGCGACACTCGAGTGACTTCGGAGGGAGCCGAAGGAATCAAGTGGAAGGCCGGAAGCAAGAGCTACAAAGTAAGTATCGAGGTAAGCTCATGTGTGTGAGCATAAGTGAGGTCGTATCCTCCTTACGGGGATGATCTTACGCATAGATTCGACCAAATACATCCCATGGATGGTCTAGGTCGAGATCGGACAGTTGGCGGCCGTCGAAATTATGTTTTTATTAAGCTAACTTATGATTTCAGTAAACATCAGTCGACTGCCCACAAGAGCCACTCGACTGTGTTAAATCGGGCCGATCAGAGTGTTGCGACTGATCGGCCGCCATCACGATCGATGATGGCCATCAGTCGACTGATGGTCAAGGATCAACTTCGAGGAGTCAAGCCTTATCATCTCATTCCAAGGAGTTTTGTGCCTAATTTTGATTGATTGAAGACTCATTCGATGAGGGGCTCAAAAGCTATAAAAGGAGGGCTTTTCTAAGGGTTTTTCATCAATTCTAAAAGCCTCCAAGTGCTTCTGATATGCTACGACTCTCCGACATCCCTATGACGAAGCGCTGCAGAAACGACGACTAGAGCTCAATCTTCTTCATCTATGAGTCATCGGTAAAAGTGTTTTATAGTTTCAATATGTACTTAAGTTCATTATCATTCTTTTATCGTAACGAGAAGAGGGGGAGTGTCCCTCTATCTCGATCCTTTTCGTGTTTTCTGTATTCGATTAATTCCTACCTCCAACGAGGAGGAGTTCGTTAGTGATTTGCCCTCCGTGCGTGTTCAAGGACCACTAGGGCCTTGGAGTAGTAGCCGTAGGCCACGAACCAAGTAAAAAATCCTCTTGTCTTCTTTATTTTTATATTGTTTTATTCTTTCCACTGTGTAACTCAAGTATCGAAACGAATGAAAGTTTTTATCGCTATTCAACCCCCCCTCTAGCAATCCGCTCGATCCAACAATTGGTATCAGAGCCGAGGGTACTAAGATTTGGTGAAACCACCAATCTAGGTTTTCTACAGATTTTTTTCTTTTTATTTCTATTTATTTCAATTTTTTTTAAAGCTCTTTTCGTTTAGTTTTTCTCCCGCATTACTAATCGAAGACGCAAGTCTTGGTACATTTCGCTCGTTTGTGTCATTGCTAGGTTTTCTTTCTCTCTTCATTTTCTTGGTCTTTTTGTGTCAATGGCCCATCTCGAGGGTTTTAGCACCGTCCGACTTCTGTTTTACAATGGAGATGACTTCCGTTATTGGAAGAGTTGGATGGAGTGCTTCCTTAAGACCCAAATCGAGATGTGGATCATAATCCAAACGGGATTCACACTTCCGACTAATGAAGTGGGTGAATCTTTGGATTATGACCAATGGACCAATGCTACAAAAAGACAAGTTGAAGCCGATGCCAAGGCGACTCAAATCCTCCAATGCGGCTTGTCCAAGGAGGAGCTTAATCGCGTCGGCCCCTTCATCAGTGCAAAGGATCTCTGGACAAAGCTAGTGTAGCTACACGAAGGGACCGATGAAGCCAAGGTATGTAAGCATGATCTCCTTTTCAATAGGTTGTATGATCTAAAAATGTAGGAACACGAGATGGCAACACAATTTCATGCTCGGGTTCAAGATATCGTTAATGACCTACACGCAATCGGACCAAAGGTCGAAAACCGTAACCTTATCAGGTATGTACTAAACTCATTTCCTAGGACCACCTTGTGGGCATCCATGGTCGATGCCTATAAGGTCTCTAAGGATCTTTCAAAACTTAGATTAGATGAATTGTTTTCGAATTTCGAACTCCATGAATAGTCCAACTCTGAACCCGAGAAGGGTATAACACTTTTTGCAGGTTTGAAGAAGAAAACCACGAGCAAGCCACCCCCGAAGGAGAAAGAAGAAGATGAGTCTGATTCGGAGGTCGACCCGGAAATGGAGGCCGAACTAGTCAACCTAGTTTAGAGGATGGTCAAGGGCTGAAAGTGAACTGTCACTCAACCCAACGAAGATAAGCCTAAAAGTTCTAATGTTAGGTGTTACAAATGCAACAGGTTTGGACATATCAAGTCCGAATGTCCGAAGCTCAAGAGCAAAGCACTGAACTCAAGAAGGCACTCAACTCTACGTGGGAAGAAGCGTCAGAGGAAGAAGACGATGATCACGTCTTCATGGCTAAACCAGCTGAATCAAAAATGGAGTCTGAATAGGAACACGAGTCTGAACCGAAACACGAGTCTGAACTCGAAGACGAATCAGACTACGAAGCTCTATTCAAGACAAGCCACGGATCTGCATCCAATTCAAGAGATACACTTAAGGTAGGTCGATCCCTTATCAGTACTCTTTACAGTGCGATTAAATTCTTAACTAGGAAATTAGCTAAGTCCAAGTCCAAGGTCAAGACCCTAGTTGAGGAGGTTAAACTCCTCGAAAACGAGGTCTCCCTAACCTCTTTGACCAGTCGAGTTCGAGAGGAGGACTCAACTCGGGTTGAAAAGCTCGAAGTTGAGAACTCACTCTTGAAAAGTCAAGTCGAAGATCTTAGGAACATGTTGAAAAGGTTTACTTTGGGATCCAAGGGACTTGACCTCCTACTTGGATCGCAAAGGGCCATGTACAACAAGGTCGGACTAGGGTTTAGCTCAAATACGACCAACAAGTCGTATATGTCGATTGTAAGTCGACATAAAAAACGTGTCCAAGCATGGGTCCGCTAAGACCGCTTTGATTTCAAACTTAGGATCCAACTAGTACTGGGTTCCCAAGGACCAAATCCACTATGTGGAGAGACCGAACCGATTCAACGGTCCAGGGAGAGCCAGTATAAAACTTATTTGTTCTTTAACTTAGAAATTGTATGCTTAGGTCCTTTATTTATTTTTATTTTTATTTTTAGAATGGTTAGATAGGACTATAACTCGTCAATACTTGGTAACATAGTACCAGGATGCGGTGAGATGATAATACGCTAGGAAAGCGGAGTCTCGTGTATTCGGACTAGATAAGGCGTATCTAGTTCGGTGCACTTGACCAAGTGGAACTAGCTGAAGCTACCTCATCGTATCCTAGACTAGTTAGACCAGGAAGTGGTCTTAGGTGAGTCAAGTCTCTACTTTCTTAAAAATGGCTTTGTCTAAGGAAGTGGTCATTTTTTCGATCAAAGAAGGCCCCTGTGCCTCGCCATGACCTGGAAGCCATGATCTTGAAAAGGTGACTTGATGAGCTTAAGGTCAAATCCGAATCTAACGCAAGGTTGACAAGTGTTCAAATCATTAAATTTAAATCAAGTAAAATTAGAAGTCATCTCACAAGAACATATAAGGTTAACATGCTTGATCATGTAGACATGGGTAGATGATTTAGGTTTAATAATTTACAACCAACCTTTAATAATTCCAATATCCGATCCAACTACCTTGCGTGTAGGATCAATGGATGTTGGACAATGGTTGCTCCTGACACATGACCGGGGATCAACTCAAGTTTTCAAAACATCGATTCAAATGACAAGGATCGGTAGCCTTCGAAAACAACGACAAGCTCAAAATCATCGGATCAGGTGATATTGAGCTCAACTCAAACTTTATTATTCAAAATGTCTTATTGGTAGAAAATTTCCAATATAATTTACTTAGTGTAAGCCAATTGTGTGATAATAACTATAAGGTCATATTTCTAGAAAATGAATGCGTAATTAATACAAATGAAACCTCTAAAACAATTCTTAAAAGAACCAGAAATAACAATATTTATACTATTAATTTAACTAACTCCTCAACCAAGTGTCTTATGACACGGCAAGAGGAATCTTGGTTGTGGCACCGACAACTCGGTCACTCGCACCCAAGACTCAACCACAAGATGAGTCAGAGTGACTTAGTTAGAGGTTTGCCTAACATCTACAACTTGGATAATAAAATATGTAATGCTTGGCAACAAGGTAAAAAATCTAGGACACAACATCAACTAACTAATCAAGAACGAACCAAAAGTGTTCTTGAGCTCCTACACATGGATCTATTTGATTCACATGGAGCTAAGTCATTTAATGAGAGTCAATTCTGCTTAGTCATAATTGACGACTATTCTAGATTTACTTGGGTTAGGTTCATCAAACACAAAAGTGATACCCTAGATCAATTAATCAACCTATTTAAACTAATAGAAAATCAACAAAACCTTTAAATCAAAAGACTTAGGAGTGACCATGGTGGTGAATTCGAGAACCATAGGTTTACAGAATTCTATAACCTAAATGGATACCACCATGAGTTCTCATGCCCTATAACCCCACAACAGAATAGCCTAGTAGAACGCAAAAATAGAACCCTACAAGAAGCCGCTAGGATAATGTTAAACGAGTATAACCTACCCGACAGGTTTTGGGCAGAAGTCGTTAGTATAGCTTGCTATGTCCAAAATAGGATCCTTATGGTAAAGAGGCACCTTAAGACCTCATACGAGATTTATTATGATAAAATACCTAATATCAAGTACTTTAGGGAATTTGGATGTAAGGTACATATCATAAACACTAAGGATTACCTAGGGAAATTCACATTCAAAACCTCGACCGAAATCTTTCTAGGATACTCGACTACGAGTAGAGCCTATAGGGTATATAACCATCACACCCTTAGAGTCGAAGAGACTATTAATGCAGTGTTTGATGAAGGTCACGAACCTATAAAACCCCTAGCAACCCCAATTAGCGAGCCGATTCATACCAGACTCCACTCTGATCTTGAGATCGAGTCTAGTATTAATCCTAACCTAAGTCAACCAAGTCATCATATTGACCAAGCGATAGGTGACTCTAACCCAAGTCAAACTAGGACTCAAACGAATCATCCTATCGACCAAGCGATAGGTGACTCTAACCCAAGTCAAATTAGGACTCAAACAAATCATCCTATCGACCAAGTGATAGGTGATCCAAGCCTAGGAGTTCGAACTAGAGCTTCATACCGAAACCTTAGTCAAATCTCCTTGGTTTCTAAAATTGAACTCAAAACCATTGACCAAGCTCTTCTTGATCCCGATTGGATTATTGCAATGCAAGAATAGCTAGCTCAATTCACTAGGAATGAAGTATGAGAATTAGTACCACCACCGAAAGATAAAACAATCGTTGGAACAAGGTGGGTGTTTAGAAATAAACTTGATGATAAAGGTGAAGTAGTTAGAAATAAAGCTAGATTAGTCACTAAAGGGTTTAGTCAAGTCGAAGGTTTAGATTACGACGAGACCTATTGCCCAATAGCTAGATTAGAGTCCATCCGAATCATATTAGCATATGTTGCACATCGAGGATTTAAATTATTTCAAATGGATGTAAAGTCAGCATTCTTGAATGGATATATTAAGGAAGAGGTTTATGTTAGTCAATCCCCTGGTTTTGAAAGTCTAAATAAACCCGACCATGTCCTTAGATTAAAGAAAGCTCTCTATGGACTCAAACAAGCTCCTCGAGCTTGGTACGAGAGGCTTTCGGTTTATCTTAAGTCCAAAGTATTTAACCAAGGCCTAGTCGATCCAACCCTCTTCGTAAAAACCATAGGTAAGGAAATATTTATAGCCCAAATTTACGTAGACGATATCATTTTTGGAACAACCAATTCGATCCTACTAAATGAATTCATTTCACTTATGGAAAGTGAATTTGAAATGAATTTAGTAGGTGAGTTGAGTTTCCTCTTAGGTCTACAAATTAAACAAACTAAAGATAGAATATACTTACACCAACATAAATATACTAGGGAATTAATTAAACGCTTTGGAATGCAAGATGCTAAAACTATTAATACCCCAATGGAAACAAATGTAAATATAGGAGAAGATGTAACTGGAAATTCAATTGACTTAAAATATTATAGGAGCATGAAAGGAGACTCCTTTAGTTAACTGCGAGTTGACCTGATATCTTATTTGCAGTAAGTATGTGCGTAAGGTTCCAAACATGTGCCAACGAATCTCACCTAACTCTAGTTAAGCATATCCTTAGATATCTAAAGGGTACACTTAATGTCGGTATTTGGTACCCTAGATCTACCGAGTTCGAACTAATCAGCTACTCCGACTCGGACTATGTCGGTAGTAAGCTTGATAGAAAGAGTACGAGTGGTTGTTGTCAACTTCTCGGCTCGAGTCTAGTGAGTTGATACAGTAGGAAGCAACACTATGTTGCCTTATCTATCACTGAAGCCGAATACATCATGATGGGTGAGTGTGTCACTCAGCTTCTTTGGATGAAGCACACTCTCCGAGATTTTAAGTTAGACTTTACAAACACTAAAATTTACGTAGATAACATTAGCTCAATTAACCTAACTAAAAATCCAATATGTCACTCTAGGACTAAACATATAGAGGTCAAACACCATTTCATTCGAGAACATGTGGCCAACGGAGCCATACAACTCGAATACGTCGAATCGAAGTCCAACTTGACAGACCTATTTACTAAACCCCTACCTGAAGCCGAATTCAGTCTATTAAGACGAAAATTGAGCATGTGCGTAGTAGAGTAAGAATTTACAAATTATATTTTCTTATTACTATATTTTACTTTTCATACTCATGGAACTAGCTTAGGACATACCTTAGATATCATGCACCTATAGATTTAAGGAGCCAATACATCTCACAACACATAAGACTAATGTGTTTGTGTACTTAGCCATGTAGATAGGCGTGAGATGTTAGGACCTTACTCCTGATTCCAGATGTAGAGCTAGTGCATCGCCATAAACTACGGAGTATAATCATATATATTAACCGACTCTGACCAGGACTTGTTGATCTTTCAAATCAATCAAGTCAAATGAGAGTCGAACATTATATAGATGAGATTATTTTTAGTATATTTTTTAAAAATAATATGAAACATGCTTGGACTTGGAACTTAAACTTAATATTTTTTTCAAAACCCCCCACTCTTTCTGATATATGGCAAAAGCGGGAGAAAAAGGCCAAAGTTAAGGAATCAGTTTTTTTTATAACTTAACTTAGTACTCCATACTTATTCTAATGGCCAAAAGTTAAGTAAATATTTACTTAACTTTAATTTTTGAAAATTTACTTAACTTTAAAATTTGCAACTTAACTTGTTTTAGTTAACAAAAGGGATATAAAGGCCAAGTTAAGAAAATTCTTAACTTAAACTTATTTTTAATACTATGGCCAAACATTAATGTTTTATTTAAGAAAGGGGGAGAAGGGGCCAAGTTAAGAAATTTTCTTAGCTTAAATTTTTTTTACTAAGGCCAACATTAAGTAATTGTTAATTACTTAAACTCTTCCTAAATAGCAAACATCAAGGGGGAGGATTAAGATCTTCTTTCAAGACTCACCCACGGTCAAGGGGGAGGTTTCCTCAAGGGGGAGTACTTGGAAGAAAGTCTCTACTACTCCTACTTAATCTTTGATTCTTCATGCATATTATTTCCTTAACTTTGTATGGGTTTGTCATAGATCAAAAAGGGGGAGATTGTTAGTGCAGTGGGCACCTAAGTCGAACCTGAGTTTTGATTATAGAAAACGATACAAAGTTAAGCTCATATGGTTATCTCACGAGCTGAATTGAGTGTGCAGAAAAGTGTTAAAGCTGGAGCTGAAGGCTGGCGACACCCGGAGGAAGCCGCGGTGGTCGGGCGACACTCAAGTGACTTCGAAGGGAGCCGAAGGAATCAAGTGGAAGGCCGTAAGCAAGAGCTACAAAGTAAGTATCGAGGTAAGCTCGTGTGTGTGAGCGTAAGTGAGGTCGTATCCTCCTTACGGGGATGGTCTTAAGCGTAGATCCGACCAAAGACATCCCATGGATGGTCTAGGTTGAGATCAGACGGTCGACGACTGTCGAAATTATGCTTTTATTAAGCTAACTTGTGATTTCAGCAAGCATCAGTCGACTGCCCAGTAGATCCACTTGATTGCCTTAAATCAGTAGACTGCTGAGTGTTGCGAATCGACTGGCATTGCCATCAGTCGACTGATAGTCAAGGATCAGCTTCGAGAAGTCAAGCCTTATCACCTCATTCCAAGGAGTTTTGTGCCTAATTTTGATTGGCTGAAGACCCATTTGATGAGGGGCTCAAAAGCTATAAAAGGAGGGCTTCTCTAAGGGTTTTTCATCAATTATAAAAGCCTCCAAGTGCTTCTGATATGCTACGACTCTTCGACATCCCTACGATGAAGCGTTGCAGAAACGACGACTAGAGCTCAATCTTCTTCATCTATGAGTTGTCGTAAAAGTGTCTTATAGTTTCAATCTGTACTTAAGTTCATTATCGTGCTTTTATCATAACGTGAAGAGGGGGAGTGTCCCTCTATCTCGATCCTTTTCGTGTTTTCTTTATTCAATTAACTCTTACCTCCAACGAGGAGGAGTTCGTTAGTGATTTTCCCTCTGTGCGTGGTCAAGGACCACTAGGGCCTTGGAGTAGTAGCCGTAGGCTACAAACTAAGTAAAAAACCTTCTTGCCTTCTTTATTTTTATATTGTTTTATTCTTTCCGCTGCGTAACTCAAGTATAGAAACAAACGAAAGTTTTTATCGCTATTCACCCCCTCTAGCAATCCGCTCGATCCAACACTCTATATATAGGAAACTCATCTAAGAGGCTGAGGATCATGAGGGAGCCACCCTAGGTCTGCCAAATCTCGAGAGAGAGGCCCGATGACTAGGACGGTAAGAAGGTGCCCTAAGAAGCACCGGAGGCTCGCAACGAGGAGTGAGGAAGCGACTTAAAGACCGGAATCTACGTTCCAATGCCTAGGAGAACGACCAAGAGTACTGCATTTTATTCTTAAACATCTTTGTGTTGTAATGATTCTCTTTATGATGTCTTGTGTTTGTTCTCCTCTATCTATGGAGTAGATACTTTGATTCTAGGATTAGGGAGTAGCTTGTGTATGTGGACATGCTAGTTCAAATAGTTATTCATTTCCTTTGAATCTATTTGCAATTTATGTTGTTTAGATCGATGAAAATTATGTCTTGATTATATTTCTACTACATATAAACGATATAAGGGTGGAAAGCCTTTGTATCAAAAACCTAGGAGAACCAAGGAGGAACCTTGCAGTCATCCTCCCTCCCATAACTATAGAAAGTAGAATATGATAGAGCAAGATATGAAATATGATCCGTCTCTTCATATGGATTACTAGGACATCCTCGTACCTCAATAACCTATCTTAGTAGATGGCCCAAAGTAGGAGACATTAACTCTAGAAGGGTTGAGGGACCTTAGTGACAGAGGGCTCCCAACGGTATCAACCCCATGAGCTCTGACAATCCGAAAGGAAAACTTGGCTAGGAATAGTTAGTTTCCGATAGAAGAAAAAGTTCATCGGGCAAATACATGATGATCCTCTCGCAAGATCATAACTAGAGATCCTAAAAGCATTAAATTGATATCATGTTCAACAACGCACAAGTGAAACTGAAACCCTAGAATCCCTTAAGGAAACTTTGAACCTACCTTCACTTTCTTCATCTGACACCGTAATTAATCTAAGACTACCGTCGACCTCACAACCCTTACTCTCAGGTGATTTACTCTGAATAACGACATCCACTAGACAAATGGTATTCGAATCTCAATCTCTGTGGGATCAATACTTGAATTATAACTTGACGACAATCGTGCACTTGCGGGGGTTGAGTGCGAGCACACGCTTCGAATCCTTGGCGATTCACATCGAAGATTTGGGGTCGTGCTCATGTGCATCAAGCCCTACTTGAGTATCCGGTTAAGGCCTTTGATTTGTAATATATATACCCTTCCTCTTTCCCACTTTTGTAAGATCATGCTTAATGGAACTATTTACATACACGAAGGTATGTAAATGAGATCTTATTTTAAATAAATTATTTAATCTTAAGATGAAGGACAACGAGACGGCGACACAACTCCACGCGAGAATCCAAGACATAATTAATGGTATGTTAGTGCCTATAAGAATCACATATCTCCACAATGGTATGATATTGTCCACTTTGGGCCTAAGCCCTCATGGTTTTATTTTTGGGCTTTACCCAAAGGCCTCATACCAATGGAGATATCTTTTCATCTTATAAGCACATGATATTTTCCATGTCTTACCAATGTGGGACTTTGATTTTATTCTCAATACTCCAACAATCCCTCCCCCCCACCCCCCCCCCCCCCCTTAAATGAATGATCACATTGACCTCCCTCTCAAGCCTATTCATCCTCAAAGGATATCCTCTACTTGATGTCTGATCCTCAACCCATTAGGACTTCCTGCCAACTGTCTAGTCCTCCTGACCTAGCTAGACTTTCTGCTAGTTGTCCAACCCTTCTTGCTCAACTAGACTTCTTGCCAGTTGTTCGGTCCACCCGACCGAACTAAACTTCCTTCCTAGTGTCTGGTTCTCTTCATCCGAACATGGGAGCTGCACTTCCTTCATTCGAGGTTCATGGCTTGACATGGACCATAGCTCTGATACCAATTGTTAGTGTCTATAAGAATCATATATCTCCACAATGGTATGATATTTTCCACTTTGGGCCTAAGCCCTCATGGTTTTATTTTTGGGCTTTACCCAAAAGGCCTCATACCAATGGAGATTTCTTTTCATCTTATAGGCACATGATCTTTTCCATGTCTTATCAATGTGGGACTTTGTTTGTATTCTCGATACTCCAACATGGTCTCCATTCAATTGGGCAAAAGGTGGAAAACCGAGACGTAATAAGGTACACATTAAATGCATTTCCTAGGACCACTTTGTGGGCATCCATGATTGATGCCTACAAAGTATCTAGAGACCTTTCTAAAATTAGATTAGATGAGTTATTTTCAGAATTTGAGTTGCATAAGTAGTCTAACTTGGCTTCGATTGAGAAAAGTGTTGCCTTGGTTGTAGGTCAAAGAAGGAAGGGAAAGAGCAAGTCACCTCTCGAAGATGAAGAGTACGAATCAGAGGTAGACAATGAAATGGAGTCCGAGCTAGTGAACCTAGTTCGGAAGATGATCAAGAGTAGAAGGCGACCTATCAAGCAATCCAAGGAGAAGAGACTTGATCAAAATTCAAATTACAAGTGCTATGAATGCAATAAGAGAGGTCACATAAAATCCGAGTGCCCAAAGCTAAAGAACAAGCAACCACAAAGTAAGAGAGCCCTCAACGCAACTTGGGAAGAGTCCTCAGAGGAAGAAGATAAACTTAACAACTTGGCTTTCATGGTGAACCCAACCGAGTCCGAGTCCTAATCTGAACCCGAGACCAACTACGAGTCCGAGACCGAGTCCAAC
The DNA here is from genome assembly GCA_025175895.1 of Wurfbainia villosa. Lineage (NCBI taxonomy): Eukaryota > Viridiplantae > Streptophyta > Magnoliopsida > Zingiberales > Zingiberaceae > Wurfbainia > Wurfbainia villosa. The sequence goes on along the minus strand of CM045994.1, from coordinate 94,518,874 downwards.
TCCGGATCTAACACCGAGCTCCAATTCAAGACAAGCCACGGATCCGCAACCAATTCAAAAGATTCTATCAAGGTAAGTCGATCCTTAATCAATACTTTGTATAATGCAATCAAATACTTAAATAAGAATTTAGCTAAGTCTAAGTCTAAGGTCGAGTCCTTGCATAAGGAAGTTAAACTCCTTATGCATGAGGCAACCCTAACCTCTTCAACTAGTCAAGTTCGATAGGAAAACTCAACTCAAGTTGAAAAACTTGAGGAAGAGAATTCTCTCTTGAAAGGACAAGTTCAAGAGCTTAGGAGGTCATTGGAAAGGTTTACTTTGGGGTCCAAGGGTCTTGACCTACTACTTGGATCACAAAGAGCCGTGTACAACAAGGTTGGACTTCGGTTTAAGACAACAACTACAAATAAATCGTATATGTGAATTGTCAATCGAAATAATTGAAAAGTCCGAGCATGGATCCCTAAGACCTTTTTGAATTCACAAATAGGATCAAACAAGTATTAGGTTCCCAAGGATCAAATCCACTATGTGGAGAGACCGCAACGTTTCAATGATCCAGGGGGACCTAATACTAAACTTCTGTGTTCTACCTCTTAATCTAGCTTTGCATGCTTAGTTTCTTTTTAATTTTTAGAATGGATAGATATGACCAATAGTTAGTCAACCTTGACAATATAGTATCAGAACACGGCGAGATGATATTACGCTAGGGAAACGAGGTCTTATGTTTTCGAGTTAGATAAGGCGTATCTAGCTTGGTGCATTCGGCTAAGTTGAACTAGATGAAGCTACCTCGCCACATCCTAAACTAGTTAGACCAGGAAGTAACCCTAAGTGAGTTAAGTGAGCATTTTCTTAAAATTGGCTTTGTCTAAAGAAGTGGTCGTTATTCCAATCAAAGAAGGCGTATGTGCCTCACCACGACTTGGAAGGCACTTTTTCGAAAGGTTTACTTAGCGATCTAAAGGTTAAATCCAAATCTAACTCAAGGTTGATTAATCTTCAAATCACTAAGCTTAATCATGTAAAATTGAAGTCATCTCACAAAACATATAAGGTTAACATGTTTGATCATATAGAAAGGGTGAGATGATTCCTAGGTTAAAACTTTCAAACAAATTTAAAATTCCAATATCCAATCCAACTACTATATGTGTAGGATCAATCGATGTTGGACAGTGGGTGCTCCCGACATATGATCGGAGACCTATTTAAGTTTACAAAGCTTAGATTCAAAAACTAGGGATTGGTAGCCTTCGGAAACAACTAGAAGCTCAAAATCATCGGATCATGTGATATTGAGCTAAACTCGAATTTCATAATCCGTCAAGTACTTTTAGTTGAAAACTTTGAATTTAATCTACTAAGTTTTAGTCAATTGTGTGATAATAATTATAAGGTCATTTTCTTACCGAATGAATGCTTAATTAAAAATAGTGATTGTTCAAAAACTATACTTAAGGGAACTAGAAATAACAACATTTATACAATGATTTACCTAACTCCTCAACCAAGTGTCTAATGACAACAAGAGAAATCGTGATTGTGGTACCGATAATTCAACCACTCCCATCCAAGACTCATACACAAAATGAGTCAGAGTGATTTAGTTAGAGGTCTACCCAACTTAATGTAGGATCGAAAAGCACACTAGAGGGGGGGGGGGGTGAATAGCGAGCGATAAATTTTCTTTTCATTCGTAGAAAAACTTGAGTATTGCAGCGGAAAAGTAAATGACACAAGTTTAGTTTTACTTGTTATACAACCTAACGGTTGCTAATCCAAGGCCCTGCGATCCTAGACCATGTATGAAGGGCAAAGCACTAAAAAGTCTCCTCCTAGTTGGAGGTAGGAGACAACGGTTACAAAACAAGAGAGATCGAGGTAGAGGGGCAATCCCACCTCTCCTCCTCGTTATGATTAAAAGCTCGATAAAGAAAACTCGAATAAACTAAAAGAGCAACTACAAAATATACTGACGATGATATGAACTTGAAGTTGAAGGGGTGTCATCGGCGTCACAGCAACGTTTCGGCATCATAGAGTTGTGGCATTGTGGAAGCACTTCGAGAGCTTAGAATGATGACCTAAAGGGGTGAAACCCCCCTTCTTTTATATCCTTGGAAGCCCCATAATGTTCAGATCCAGCTAAGGGTCAAAGAACCTCATCCCCTTAAGATAAGTGGAGCTTATCTTGACTTTGCTTGAGGTGGGCAGTTTGAATGGCAGTCGACTGATTATCCTAATTAGTCGACTGATGACACCGTCAGTCGACTGCCAATAGCCAGGAGTCGACTGATGGCTAGGTCATTCAGCTGCAACACAAAGTTAGCTCTAAAACATAACAGTAAAGGTAAATTCGATGACCACTTATCGTTCAACCTTGACCTAGACCTTCCACTGGAAGTCTTAGTCAGATTGCCACCTAAGGGCGTCCCCGTACGGAGGACTCAACCTCACCTTTACTCACACTCGAGTGTACCTATTGTCCTTTGTGACTTGTCGCTTAGCTTCCGGTCCTCACCTGGGTTCTTCAACTTCCTCCAAAGTTCTTCCGGTGTCGCCCGACCACCATGGTTTCTCGACTCGAGATTCTTTGGGTGTCGCCGACCTTCAGCTCACCTTAGACATTTCTTGCACACTTAGTTCAGCTCATTAGATAACAATATGTCCTTAACTTTGAGCCTTTTCCATAATCAAAACCTAGGTTCGATTATCTGGTGCCCCTGCACCAACACTTAAATAACCCAGAAAAAAAAATGTAATCTTGTCAACAAAGTAAACAAACTAAGACCTCTCATCAACTAACTAATCACTAAAGAACTAAAAGTGTATTTGAGCTCCTACACTTAGACCTTTTTGACTCTCATGGAGCCAAGTCACTAAACGGAAGCCAATACTACCTAATTATAATCGATGACTACTCTAGGTTCACATGAGTTAGGTTTTTGAAACATAAGAGTGAAACCTTAGATCAACTCATTAATTTATGTAAACTAATAGAAAACGAAAAGAACCTAAGGATTAAGAGAATTAGAAGTGATCATGGTGGTGAATTCGAAAACCATAAGTTCACCAACTTTTGTAACCAAAACGGATACCACCATGAGTTCTCCTATCCTAGGACCCCTCAACAAAATGGGTTAGTTGAACATAAAAATAGAACCCTATAAGAAGCCTCTAGAACCATATTGAACGAGTGCAATCTACCTAATAGGTTTTGTCCATAAGCGGTCAATACTGCGTGCTATGTCCAAAATAGGATTTTATTAGTTAAAAGACACCAAAAAACATCGTATGAACTTTATTATGAAAAACTATCAAACATTAAGTACTTTAGGGTTTTTGGATGTAGGGTACACATATTAAACACTAAAGATTACTTAGGGAAATTCACCTCTAAAATAACCACCGGAACGTTTCTAAGATACTCAACCACTAGTAAAGCATATAGGATATATAACAATGAAACCCTAAAAATAGAAGAGACAATCAATGTAGTATTTGATGAACAAAATTAAACTACAAAATCTGAAGTAGAATTGAACAATAACCTAAATCTAACTCACAAAACGAATCTGGTATAGATCCTAACCCAAATCAATCTAGATTACAAGCGAACCATCCTAATGACCAAGTGATAGGTGATCCGAATTTAGGGGTTCAAACTAGAGCATCCTATAGGAACCTAAGTCAAATCTCACTCATCTCTAAAATCAAACCCAAAACAATTGAACAAGCTCTTCTTGACCTCGATTGGATTATAACTACGCAAGAAGAGTTAGCTCGATTCACTAGAAGTCAAGTTTGGGAATTAGTACCCCCCCCCCCCCCCCCCCCATCTAAAGGAAAAATGATCATTGGAACAAGGTGGGTATTTCGAAATAAACTTGATGACAAAGGAGAAGATATTAGGAATAAAGCTAGGTTAGTTGCTAAAGGGTTTAGTCAAGTAGAAGGGTTAGACTATGATGAGACATATGCACCCGTAGCTAGACTCGAATCAATTAGAATGTTATTAGCCTACGCTGTGCATCGAGGTTTCAAATTATTTCAAATGAATGTCAAGTCAGCATTTCTAAATGGATTTATTAAGGAAAAAGTTTATGTTAGCCAACCATCTAGATTTGAAAGCCTAGACAAACCTAAATATTGATGCAGAGAGCATCACTCCTTAGGTTTGATGTATGAACCAAAGTTAAAGTTAGGATTTACTTGTGTTCTGATATGAGTGTTAAGTGTGCAGGCTTAACAGGAAGTCCTAGTAGGTCGTGTTGACTGGATACTAGGCAAATGTCTTGACAGAGTAGGAGAATCGGACACCATGCATGAAGTCCAGATGGATTGAGTGGACCAGACATTTGGTATGAAGATCGGTTGGGTCAGGAGACCAAACAATCGGAAAAATGTCTAGCTGGGTCAAGTAGACCGGACAAGTGGTGGAAACCCTAGTGGGTCAGATCGAATGTCAAGAATGGTAAGTCCGGCAGGGTATCTAATAGGTAAGCCTCAAGTGGAGAGGTGAGGTTGAGTCCTCTGTAGAGGGACAAAGCTAGGCGTTGATCCGATGGATAGTCCATGTGGGACTTAAAAGTCGAGATCGAGCAGTATTACTACTGCTTTTGTGTTTTATAATGTTTCTATTTGCTAATCTCATTTTGCAGGGAACAGTCGATTGAATGGATTCCAGTCAACTGAAGTCCAATAGATTGAGTATGGTCTAGTCGATTGGATACCCAGTTGGCAAGATTAGCTGGTGATCGATCGAGGATCTGGCAGCCCAGATGAAAGATTTCTAGTCCACTAGAGAGGCAAACTTCCCGATGCAGAGCCAGGTGACTTGGAGTCGACTGGGGCGTGTTCATGCGACTGGAAGACCCGAAGTTTCATATCGACAAGCTGATGTGGAGTCGACTGGAAAAGCATTATAAAAGAAATGCATGACCAGCTCCGAATAGAACCAATCTACTACGTCCAAGTGCTGCTACTAATTGTCTTCATCCATAAAAGCTTCATCCCTTCACGAAGATGCAATTCTGACACTCCATGCCTACTTTGATAGCTCCAAAAGTGTCGATATAATTTAGCTTTTAATACTTGTACTTACTTCACTTTTTATACTTAATTTCAAAGATAAGGTAGAGTGTTACCTATCTCTTATTCCTTGTAAAAAGTGAACCCCTCCGAAATCGAGAGTTCTCCAGTCGAAGGGCATTATAGTGTATTGCCCATCAAGATAGCTCTCGGGGAGCTATGAGCCTTGGAGTAGCAACCCGGCTAGGGTTGTGAACCAAGTAAATACTTTGTCTCTCCATTTTATTTATTCTGCTTCATACTCTTACTTCTAACGATTTCATATTTCAAAATAAAAAAATAAGTTTTAATATTTCTAAATAAAAATTTGTAACCTCCGAGATTCACCCCCGCCCTCTCTCGAAGCATTTCGATCCTACACTAACCATGTCCTCAAACTTAGAAAAGCCTTATATAGGTTAAATCAAGCTCCTAGAGCTTAGTATGAAAGACTTTCAATCTGCCTTAAGTCTAAGGGTTTTAATCAAGGTTTAGTTGACCCAACCATTTTTGTAAAATCCATAGGAAGAGAAATTTTTATTGCACAAATTTACGTAGATGACATAATCTTTGGAACAACTAATACGACACTTCTAAATGAGCTTAGTAGGTGAACTCACCTTCTTCTTAGGGTTACAAATAAAACAAACTAGAGAAGGAATTTATTTACATCAACGTAAATATGCTAAGGAATTAATTAATATATTTGGAATGCAAAATGCGAAGGAAATAAATACATCAATTGCTACCAAAGTAAACATAGGAGAAGACTTAGAGGGAAAAGCAATAGATTTAAAGTAATATAGGTGCGTGATAGGTAGCCTTCTATACTTAATTGTGAGTCGACTTGTTATACTCTTTATAGTAAGTATGTGTGCGAGATTTCAAGCTTGCACTAAAGAATCACACCTAACGCTAGTTAAACAAATTTTTAGATACTTAAAAGGAACACTAAACGTAGGAATTCAGTACCCTAGGTCAAGCGAATTCGAACAAATCGACTACTCCGACTCAGATTATGCCAGTAGTAAACTCGATAGGAAGAGCACGAGTAGATGTTGCCAACTCCTAGGCTCGAGTATAGTCAGCTGGTGTAGTAGAAAGCAACATTGTGTTACCTTGTGTACCACTGAAGGCAAATACGTTGCAATGGGTGAGTGTGTAGCTCAACTTCTTTGAATGAAGCGCTCAACTTCTTTGAATGAAGCACACTCTCCAATACTTTCAATTAAACTTTAGCAATACTAAAATTTTAATTGATAACATTAGTTCTATTAACATAACTAAGAACCCAATATGTCATTCTAGGACTAAACACATAGAAGTTAAACATCACTTCATACAAGAACATGTAGCTAATGGGAACATTAAACTTGAGTATGTTGAGTCGAAATCAAACCTAGTAGACATATTTACAAAACCCTTACCCGAAGCAGAATTTAGTCTGCTTAGACGAATATTAGGAATGTGCATAGTAGAGTAGGATTTAACTCTTACTTATAATTTATCTTTATTTCCTTCATGCTACATGTAGCTAGCTTAGGTCTTACCTTAGAAAGCATGCACCTATAGATTTAAGGAGCCAACACATTTCACAACACATAGGTTCAATGTGTTTGTGTATTGAGCCACGTAGATAGGCGTGAGATGTTAGGACTTTCCTCCTAATTCCAGATGTAGATCAAGTGCATCGATATGAATAATGGAGTATAATTATTCAAAATAACCAACTCTAATCAAGACTTATTGATCATCTTATATCAATTAAGTCAAAAAGAGTTGAACATACTTTTGATTTTATCTTTAAACTATTATTTTTCAAAATAAGTAGAGACATGCTTGGACTTAGACATATAAGAATGTTTTTTTTCATATACACACTTCTCAAATTAATTACATCCCTCGGTCTTTCGATATATGGCAAAAGGGAGAGAAAAGGCCAAGAGTTAAGCAAAATTTTTTTTTGAAAAGAGGCCAAAAGTTAGGGGGGGGGGGGGGAGTTCTTTATTGTTTTTTTCAAAATGTAATTTTTCTTTTAGTTTATTTTTCAAAATTCACCTAGGGTTAAGGGGAAGGTAACCTTGAGGGGGAGGAGTTGGAAAAGAACTTACTATTTATGCTTATTCACGTTTACTACTTAATCATACTTACTATTCATATTTCATATGTCATTCATACTTATTATTCATTCTTACTAATTCTTAGTACTACATGATTATTTATGCTTAATGTTTCCTTAACTTTGAATCGGTTTGTCATAGATTAAAAAGGGGGAGATTATTGGTGCAAGGGCACCAGATAATCAAACCTAGGTTTTGATTATAGAAAAGGTTCAAAGTTAAGTTATTATGGTTATCTCATATGTTGTGTTGAGTGTGCATGAAAAGAATTAAGCTAGGCTAAAGGTCAACTGAAAAGACCTAACCCAGTATGCATATACTTAACCCCCAATCATACATCAATACTACCCATTATACATATAATAGGAACACTCGGCTCAAATTTATTTTATTCCATTCAGCTTAGCAGTCTCAACTACACACTTTACCCTCTCAAATTGAAGAAAAATAGAACATCTAAATCAACTCCACTCAAACTGGAAATTTTGTATCTTAGATGTCCCGGACATTGTGTGCCATGCTCATCGTCATCTCCTCAGTTACACCATCTCCGCTTCATGCATCTCAATCTGGGAATCCTGTTTCCTACCTTAAAATATTATGTGAAATCATGAGTTCACAGCCCAGTAAGTAGATCAATGATAGGGACACAACACAGGGAAGAAAATTCAAACATGAAACATATATCTCTACTACTGTAATTGTAAACTACTATAAGCTCAACATACATTTTCTGTTGCACTTTCCGTAAGTTAGTATGAAACATAGCCAATACTTATAGCAACATGCCATTATAACAATACTGCGAACCCAATCATGCCTTTCTGTTATGCTAACTGTACCTAAACATAAACCCTCGTGGTACTTCGCGTTATGCATTTAAAATGCTGAGCCAGTCAAATACCTTATTTTCTTGTGCAATCCTAAGGTACCTCTAGAAAGAAACTAAGGGAATCAGTCATCAGTCAATCTGTCATTTTGGGTGGGCCCTCCCCGGAGCTCAACTCGGGGAGCCCAACCCGTCCAGGCACCACTAATGTTCATGTACATACAGGTAGCTAAATAATGAATTTCTGTCATTTCCTTTCATGCTCAGTCACTGAAGGGTAACATAGAACATCATGGGTGAACGAGTATATATCTATATATAGCATCTAACCTCATACACAGGTAGATGATAATTACACACATGTACATATAGCATCCAACCTTACATACAGGTAGATGATAATATAACTTATTCACATAATATCGAGGCACAAGAAAGATTTGATGAACAATTAACTAAAAATAATAACAGTAAACATCATGGGTGAACAAATATATATATCTATATATAGCATCTAACCTCATACACAGGTAGATGGTTATTACACCCATATACATATAACATCCAACCTCATACACAGGTAGATGATAATTACACACATGTACATATAGCATCCAACCTTACACACAGGTAGATGATAATATAACTTATTCACATAATATCGAGGCACAAGAAAGATTTGATGAACAATTAACTAAAAATAATAACAGTAAACATCATGGGTGAACAAATATATATCTATATATAGCATCTAACCTCATACACAGGTAGATGGTAATTACACCCATATACATATAGCATCCAACCTCATACACAGGTAAATGATAACTAAACCACCTATATATATATATATATATATTTAGCATCTGACCTCATACACAGGTAGATGATATTTATTACATATTACATATCATTTACAGCATTAAGAAAAATCTTATGAAGGATTAACTAAACATGCTGACTGATAACAAATATAGCAGGAATCACTTACGGACATAATGCTCATGTACATACAAATCTATATCCACCCTAGCATGCTGATTTCTTTTAAACAACTACTCATTACATCTATTAAACATTTATCTGGCTATTAACTGAATATTTAACTCTCCTATACATCACTCGGCATACTCAATTCATAATGACCCCAAAATGTGTATTATCAGTTATTACAACCCAACCGATTGAAACCCACCATACCAACCCACGCATAAATTCAACAAAAGCGATCCTAAAATCATCATCCGATCCCCTTCCCTCCTAATAACAAAAATCTGTTTACCCATTCCCTCTCCCCTGTCCCTCACCTGCCGAGTACCCTAATCCACTTGGTCCGATCATCTCCCATCAAGAACTCCCATTACAGCCCAAAGATTGAAATCCCTAATCCTCTTCCCGTGATCCCTCTGCTCTTCAACTCCTCCAAGCCGTCGGGAAGCCAAGCTCCACCAGTTTCCATATCTCAATTCATTCCAAAAATACCAAAAATCCACCCATGAATCCCGCTAGAACCCAATCTGGAAACCCATTGCTCAGGCATGATTCAATCTCGCCGAAATCCCGAAATCCCGATTCAACCCAAAAGAAAACCTGCTAAACTCTCCGCCCTCGCCAGCCCTAGCCAGAGATTACTTACCGTGAGGATGAGGGAGGAGGGTCGGTGTAGCTCCGGCGGCTTTGCGTCATCTCCGGCGGAAGGGGTTCGTCAATCGCCCTTTTCGACGTCTGCGGTGGCTCGCGACCAGAAGATGAGTCGCGGGATAGAAAAAGAAGGGAAAAAGAAGGGAAAAAGAAAAGGAAAAGGAAAAGGGTTCGGCCGGTTTAATAGGTTTAGGAGTTTTCCCCTTTATGCCCCTCAACTGCACTTATTTAGGGTATAAATAAACCCCGAAATTTATCCTCCTTTTCCGATGACATACGCCCGTGTATTTTTATCATTTTATTATTGTTATTATTGTTATTATTATTATTATTATTATTATTTTGAGACTTGACAACTCTCCCCCCCTTAAAAAAATTGCGTCCTCGAAATTTGACTTACTAAATAGTTCAGGGTAACGGTCACGCATATCCCGCTCGGTCTCCCAGGTAGCTTCCTCTATCTACTGATTTCCCCATAAAACTTTCACCATTCTGATTTCTTTATTTCTCAGCTTCCGCACTTGACGATCCAATATTTGTTCTGGTATTACCTCGTAGGATAGATCTGGTGTCCACTGTATGGCTTCATACCCAATCACATGTGTAGGGTTGGAAAGGTACCTCCTGAGCATGGATACGTGAAACACATTATGAACTCCTGCCAGGTTTGGTGGTAGAGCAACTCGGTATGCTCGTGTTCCAATCCGGTCGAGAATCTCAAAAGGCCCAATATACCTCGGACTGAGTTTGCCCTTCCTTCTGAACCACAATACTCCCTTCATAGGTGACACTTTGAGAAATACATGGTCTCCCACTGTGAACTCCAGGTCCCTCCTTCGACAATCAGCATAACTCTTTTGGTGACTTTGTGCCGACTGCATTCTGTCTCGGATCTTTGCTACTAGTTCCACAGTTTGTGTCACAATCTCTGGAACCAGAACTGCCCTTTCTCCTACCTCTTCCCAATGTAGTGGGGTTCTACACCTTCTTCCGTATAGCGCTTCATAGGGAGCCATACCGATGGTGGCTTGATAACTATTATTATAGGTGAACTCTACCAAGGATAGTTTGGACTCCCAACTCCCTTTGAAATCTATAATGTAAGCTCGTAACATATCTTCTAAAATCTGAATTACTCACTCAGATTGACCGTCGGTCTGGGGATGGAAAGCAGTGCTGAAAGTAAGTTTTGTACCCAATCCTCGATGCAAACTCTTCAAGAACCCGGATGTAAATTTTGGATCTCTATCTGACACAATCTGATCCGGAATTCCATGTAACCTTACTATTTCCCGTATATACAGCTCTGCGTATTGTATCATAGTGAAAGTGGTTTTCACTGGCAGGAAGTGTGCTGACTTCGTCAATCGATCCACAATAACCCACACTACATTTGATCCCTTAGTCGAGATCGGTAATCCTACCACAAAATCCATGGCAACATTTTCCCACTTCTAGACAGGTATCGGAAGCAGTTCGAGCAATCCCGCGGGCCTTTGGTGCTCAGCTTTCACCTGTTGATAGGTAAGGCACTCATGGACCATCTTGCTTATGTCTCTCTTCATGCCCGGCCACCAATATAATAGCCGCATATCCTTATACATCTTTGTGCTACTGAGGTGAATAGAGTACGGGGTAGTGTGAGCTTCCCTCATGAGATTCTCCCTTAGGGATCCACCCTTAGGCACCCAGATCGGCCCTTATATCACACCATCCCATCAACCACTGAGTAGATGGTGCTACCCTTTGCTTCATCTTTGCGTTTCCATTTCATTAACTGTTGATCCGAGGCTTGTTCTGCCCGAATCCGATCCCGTAAGTTTGATTTAACCGTCAGTGCCGCCAAACTAACCTGCTCACCTGGTGCTATCACCTCCACTCTCATCTATTGGAATTATGATATCAATCTTTGCTGGGTGGTCAACTGTAATAGCGTCGCCGTCTTGCGACTCAGCGCATCCGCCACCACATTTGCCTTACCCGGGTGATAGTTAATATTGCAGTAATAATCTATTACCAACTCCAACCATCATCTCTGCCGCATATTCAGTTCCTTTTGAGTAAAGAAATATTTCAAACTTTTATGATCTGTGTAGATCTCGCAACATTCTCCATAAAGATAGTGTCGCCAAATCTTCAAAGCGAAGATGACCGCTGCTAGTTCCAGGTCATGTGTAGGATAATTCTGCTGATGCACCTTCAACTGACGTGATGCATAGGCAATGACCCTCCCCTTCTGCATCAATACAGCCCCTAGACCAGTTTTAGAGGCATCAGTGTACACCACAAACTGCCTAGAAGTGTCTGGAACTGCAAGCACATGTGCTATCATCAGCCTTTCCTTTAACTCCATAAAACTCTTCTCGCACTGAGTAGTCCATTCATACCTCACCCCCTTCTTGGTCAACGAAGTCAGGGGTAGCGCAATTCGTGAAAAATTCTAAATGAATCTGTGATAATACCCCGCTTGTCCTAGGAAACTTTGAATTTTTGTAACATTTCTCGGAGTAGCCCAACTCTGGATTGCCTCCACTTTGACTGGATCCACCTCTATTCCCCTCTCCGAGACTATATGTCCTAAAAATGCTATTTGTCTCAACCAAAAATTTCATTTGCTGAACTTAGCATATAACCGCTTATCCTTTAGAGTCTGCAGCACCAGCGTCAGATGTTGTGGGTGCTCTTCACGACTTTGAGAGTAAATTAGTATATCATCGATAAAGACAATCACAAACTGATCCAGGTATGGCTGGAAAATCCAGTTCATCAAATCCATAAAGGCTGCGGGGGCATTAGTAAGTCAAAATGACATAACTAGAAATTCATAATGACCATATCGAGTTATGAACGCAGTTTTATGAACATCTTCTCCTTTTACCCTCAATTGGTGATACCCCGACCTCAAGTCAATCTTTGAGAACACCATTGCTCCCTGTAGTTGATCAAACAGATCATCGATTCTTGGCAACGGGTACTTGTTCTTGACTGTAACCCGGTTCAACTCCCGGTAGTCAATGCACAACCGCATTGAACTGTCCTTCTTACGGATGAACAACACTGGCGCTCCCCATGGTGACACACTGGGTCGGATGAAACCCTTATCCAATAGTTCTTGTAGTTTCTCCTTCAGTTCCTTCATTTCGATGGGTTCCAGGCTGTACGGTGCTTTAGACACAGGGGTGGTTCCCGATATTAATTCTATTCCAAACTCAACCTCCCTGATAGGGGGTAATCCTGCAATATCCTCTGGAAATACATCGGGAAAATCCTGGACTACCTCTACTTCCTCCAGACTTGGTCTAAAAGTCTCAGAACTACACATTATGTTGACTAGAAATCCGTTACACCCCTTGCTTAACATTTTCTGAGCTTTACATGCTGATATAATAGGTGGATGACTCAACGTGGAGGTTGCATTGAAGATGACAAATTCATCATTTTGTAGTTTCAGTTTAACCGTCCTTTGTTTACAGTCAATAATGGCCTCGTACCGGGTCAACCAATCCATACCCAGAATCACATCAAAGTCCACCATCTCTAATTCAATAAGTTCAGCGTACACTGTATAGTTCTGCATCCTTATCGGACAGTTCCTCACTATTCTATTGCTGGTCAGTTCTTCCCCCGAAGGCAAGGACACGTTATAGCCAGTAGCCATCCAATCACATGAAATACCTAGTTTTGCAGCGTAGGCCACCAATATGAAAGAGTGTGTATCTCCAGAATCAATTAAGGCATGAGCAGGTAGGTTGACAATAGAAATTTTACCTGTGATGATGGCCGAATCCGGATCCACCTGCTCCTGTGTCATAGCATACACCCTTCCTCTAGTTGGCTCTTTGAGCTGAGGGCAGTTCATAGCAAAGTGCCCAGACTTCTTGCACTTGTAGCACACATCTGTACCCACCAAACACTGACCTGCATGAGTCTTCTCACACTTGGGACACTAAATTTTTCTTTCTCCCTTGAAGACAGTATAGTCGACTGGTCGGGGTTCCTGGGGTCGCTGTCGTGGCTGCGTCTGAATCTGTGGCTGCTTGCCTCGAAACTGGCTCGGTGCAAACTTCTTCTGACTTGACGCAGGAGGTTCCCTTCCCTGGTAACTAGACCTCTTAGTCTATACTTTCTTTATCATGTCATTCCTGTCCCTCTCTGCCATCAGAGCCTGATCCACAGCCTCTCTGAAGGTGGTAACTCGGCTCACCCTGACATCATGGCGAATTGCTGCCCTCAATCCCTCAGTAAAATGTTTTAGCTCCTCTACTGGTTGACTTGCAATCATAGGTACAAAATACCGCCCCTTCTCGAATTCCTGTACATACTCAGCCACACTCCGGTCCCCTTGGCGAAGCTCTAGGAATTCCCTGGCCATTCTGGTTCTGGTGTCAACAGTAAAGTATTTACCATAAAATACCTCCTTGAATTTAACCCAAGTAACTGTAGCTAAATCCACCGCTGAGCGTGCACCCTCCCACCATATTCGAGCATCGCCCCGCAATATGAATATGGCGCACCTCACCTTGTCAACATCCGTAAGCTGCATGAAGTCATATATCGTCTCCAATGATCGAATCCATCCTTCTGCAATAATCGGGTCTGTACTTCCCTTAAACTCTGTCGGTCCAAGATCTTTGAACTGCTTGTAAACTGGGTTCACACTGCCGGGACCAGCGGGCGTTCCATGCTCCCTGGCTCTCAACAGCTGTTGGATCTGTTCTCCCTGAATCCGACTCTGTTCCTGTATAATTGTGGCAAGCTCAGCGAGAAACTGACTACTCTGCCCCACTTCACCATTGTTTCTTCGGCCCGCCATTCTCCTATAAAACCCGACACCTGCATCATTATCTCCAGTTTGTACATAAACCTAAACATGATTACATTAAAACTACTACTTGAAAAGTAAGTTTAAAGCTTACAAACGCAGGGATGGATGTATCCGAGTCCTTGATGAGATTGCATGCACACACTGTCCTTTAGGATCGTTCGCTCTGATACCAACTGAAAAGACCTAAGCCAGTATGCATATACTTAACCCCCAATCATACATCAATACTACCCATTATACATATAATAGGAACACTCGGCTCAAATTTATTTTATTCCATTCAGCTTAGCAGTCTCAACTATACACTTTACCCTCTCAAATTGAAGAAAAATAGAACATCAAAATCAACTATACTCAAACTGGAAATTCTGTATCTTAGATGTCCCGGACATTGTGTGTCATGCTCATCGTCATCTCCTCAGTTACACCATCTCCACTTCATGCATCTCAATCTGGGAATCCTATTGCCTACCTGAAAATATTATGTGAAATCATGAGTTCACAGCCCAGTAAGTAGATCAATGATAGGGACACAACACAGGGAAGAAAATTCAAACAGGAAACATATATCTCTACTACTGTAATTGTAAACTACTATAAGCTCAACATACATTTTCTGTTGCACTTTCCGTAAGTTAGTATGAAACATAGCCAATACTTATAGCAACATGCCATTATAACAATACTGCAAACCCAATCATGCCTTTCTGTTATGCAAACTGTACCTAAACATAAACCCTCGTGGTACCTCGTGTTATGCATTTAAAATGCTGAGCCAGTCAAATACCTTATTTTCTTATGCAATCCTAAGGTACCTCTAGAAAGAAACTAAGGGAATCAGTCATCAGTCAATCTGTCATTTTGGGTGGGCCCTCCCCGGAGCTCAACCCGGGGAGCCCAACCCGTCCAGGCACCACTAATGTTCATGTACATACAGGTAGCTAAATAACGAATTTCTGTCATTTCCTTTCATGCTCAGTCACAGAAGGGTAACATAGAATATCATGGGTGAACGAGTATATATCTATATATAGCATCTAACCTCATACACAGGTAGATGATAATTACACACATGTACAAATAGCATCCAACCTTACACACAGGTAGATGATAATATAACTTATTCACATAATATCGAGGCACAAGAAAGATTAGATGAACAATTAACTAAAAATAATAACAGTAAACATCATGGGTGAACAAATATATATATCTATATATAGCATCTAACCTCATACACAGGTAGATGGTAATTACACCCATATACATATAGCATCCAACCTCATACACAGGTAGATGATAATTACACACATGTACATATAACATCCAACCTTACACACAGGTAGATGATAATATAACTTATTCACATAACATCGAGACACAAGAAAGATTTGATGAACAATTAACTAAAAATAATAACAGTAAACATCATGGGTGAACAAATATATATCAATATATAGCATCTAACCTCATACATAGGTAGATGGTAATTACACCCATATACATATAACATCCAACCTCATACACAGGTAGATGATAACTAAACCACCTATATATATATATATATATATATATATATATATATATATATATATATATATATATATATATATATATTAACTAAACATGCTGACTGATAACAAATATAGTAGGAATCACCTACGGACATAATGCTCATGTACATACAAATCTATATCCACCCTAGCATGCTGATTTCTTTCAAACAACTACTCATTACATCTATTAAACATTTATCTGGCTATTAACTGAATATTTAACCCTCCTATACATCACTCGGCATACTCAATTCATAATGACCCCAACATGTGTATTATCAGTTATTACAACCCAACCGATTGAAACCCACCATACCAACCCACGCATAAATTCAACAAAAGCGATCCTAAAATCATCATCCGATCCCCTTCCCTCCTAATAACAAAAATCTGTTTACCCATTCCCTTTCCCCTGTCCCTCACCTGCCGAGTACCCTAATCCACCAGGTCCGATCATCTCCCATCAAGAACTCCCATTACAGCCCAAAGATTGAAATCCCTAATCCTCTTCCTGTGATCCCTCTGCTCCTCAACTCCTCCAAGCCGATGGGAAGCCAAGCTCCACCGGTTTCCATAGCTCAATTCATTCCAAAAATACCGAAAATCCACCCATGAATCCCGCTAGAACCCAATCTGGAAACCCATTGCTCAGGCATGATTCAATCTCGCCGAAATCCCAAAATCCCGAAATCCTGATTCAACCCAAAAGAAAACCTGCTAAACTCTCCGCCCTCGCCAACCCTAGCCAGAGATTACTTACCGTGAGGATGAGGGAGGAGGGTCGGTGTAGCTCCGGCGGCTTTGCGTTGTCTCCGGCGGAAGGGGTTCGTCAATCACCCTTTTCGACGTCTGTGGCGACTCACGACCAGAAGATGAGTCACGGGATAGAAAAAGAAGGGAAAAAGAAAAAAGAAAAGGAAAAGGGTTCGGCCGGTTTAATAGGTTTAGGAGTTTTCCCCTTTATGCCCCTCAACTGCGCTTATTTAGGGTATAAATAAATCCCGAAATTTATCCTCCTTTTTCGATGACATACGCCCGTGTATTTTTATCATTTTATTATTGTTATTACTGTTATTATTAGTATTATTATTTTATTTTTTTTGAGACTTGACATCAACGACACCCGGAGAATCTTGAGACGAGAAACTGTGGTGGTCGGGTGGCACCTGGAGGAGAACCTTGGGGAGTCGAGGAGCCTCAGTGGCAACCGGAAGATAAGAGATAGGTTAGGAGGACCAGAGGTAAGCACCCAATGCGAGGTGATGGTAAGGGTGTGTCCTCCGCACGGGGACGACCGTAGGTGGCAATCCGACTAAGACTTCCGGAGGAAGGTCTAGGTTGAGGTTGAACGGTAAGGAACCGTTGTAATTACCATTACTCAACATTTCTGTGCTAACTCTATGTTGCAGGTGAGTGATCAAGCTAACAGTCGACTGAAGGCTATTGGAAGTCCACTGATCCTACCATCAGTCGACTATTGAAAGGCATCAATCGACTGCTAATCAAGCAGATCACTTTGAAGATAGTCAAGATAAGCTCCACCAATAATGGGGGGGGGGGATGAGGAGCTTTGACCCATATCTGGATCTCAACGAACCAAGGCTCAAAGGGCTATAAAAGAAGAGGTGTTTCACCTCTTTGGATCATCTAAGTTTACTCTCAAAGTGCTCCAACAATGCCAAGCTTCCGACAACAACACTACGCCATCGTAACGCCGACATCACGCTAAACCTCGCATCATCTAAGTTGGTAGCTTGTCTTTAATTTTTTTTCATTCTTGTACTCGAGCTTTTAATTGCAAAGAGGAGAGGTAGGCTTGTTGTCTCTTTCTCTATCTTGTGTTTTTGTAATCGTCGTCTCTTACCTCCAACGAGGAAGAGGCTCCTTTAGTAGATTGCCCGTCAAAAGCAGTCTAGGACTGTGGCCCTTGGACTAGCAAACTTTTGGTTGTGAACCAAGTAAAAATAAAGTGTGTCAATATTATTTTTGCTATTAATTTCCACTATGCTACTCATGTTTTCGATGAAAAATAAAAAGATTTTATGTATGCTATTCACCCCCCCCCCCAATCCCCTCTAGCGTATTTACTCGATCCTTCAGATAGAAAATGGGTTTATAGATATGTCTACAAATTTTCATAAAATTTTGACATTTCTATATTTTTTTGTATATTTCGGAATTCTAACTGAAAATCCAGATTGCAACTTTCAGCAACTGTCAGTCGACGGTTGCAGAATCTAGTCGATTGGTTTTAACTTAGTCGACTAGTATTTCTAGTTTTGGATCCAAACACCTAACTTAGCCATTTACCATCATTTCTAGGAAGTCCCTACCATTTACTTTGTCTTAATGCAGCGGAATGTAATAATCTTTTAAGGTCAATGGGGAGAAAAGAAATTTGTGCAATGGTTAAGGGGGAGTTTTTACTATGAAATATATATCTACACCGAAGGCCTATGTGCACATGTTTTATTTTTGGTGCAAAGTTATGCAATACTCTTACTCATATTTTGATACTTTGTTTGGCATGGTTACACTTAGTATGTGTCTTGGATTAAGGGGGAGATCTAAGTATATTTTATATCTTAATTCAAGGCATAAACATCCTATTCGTACATGTTTATTGAAAATTTGCCTCTCTCTTTTTGATGTGTGTCAAAGGGGGAGAGGGGAAGATTTAAGTTAATTAGATTTCATATTATGAAATATGATGTTCATAATGCATATTTAAAGACCTAACTTAAATGATTGTCAAACATCAAAAAGGGGAAGATTGTTAATGCAAGAATGCCCTGAGTATTAATGTATTTTGATGTTTTGATAATCATTTATAGTTAGGCAATATTTGTGATCTAACATGGATAGTTGAGCTGTAGGAAAGTCCAAGTATAAATCTTGGCAAGGAAAGTCCAAGTGTGAAGACTTGGCAAGGAAAGTCCAAGGGTGAAGCCATGGCAAGAAAAGTCCAAGAATGTGGACTTGGCGACAAAAGTTCAAGCTTGTAGTCTTGGTGGCGTAAGTCCAAGTGGATCTTGGCAAGGAAATCCAAGGATGAGGTCATGATAGTATAAGTCTAAGCATATAGTCTTGGTGGCGTAAAGTCCAAGCAGACCTTGACAAAGGAGGAACCCAAAGCATGACGAAATCGAAGGAAGCTTTTGTAGGCATGTGCAATGATGAAGGAGTCACAGACTCGGAGGGATCCTGTAGGTGCAAGGTTGATGAAGAAGCTAGAAGATTTAGTCTAGGCTTAGGGTGTGTTTTCAAGTATGAATTAGTCATACTTGAGGGATACCAGTCGACTGGAGCATTAGCCAATCGACTAGTCTCGAGTCTTTGGCACTCAAGAACTCAGATTGACTCGAGCAATCGACTGGGGTTATGATCTAGTTGACTGGCCGAGTAGTCGACTGCGGGTCCACTACTGAACATAAGCTCTGGCAATTGACTGGTATTTTACACCAGTCGACTGGCCTTTGTTAGTTGACTGCTAAGGTTTGGAAATCGATTGGACTTATGTGGTCAGGGCACAGATTGTTTGGCAGTCAACTGGGCTTCAACAGCCGACTAATCAAGTGTCCATTGAGTGGTGATGATCATGATCAGGCTTCATCAGAAGCCGTTGGATCCGGTCAACAGTAACACCAGTCGACTGGTGGTATGCAGTAGTCGACTTGAGTCAGTTTCAACGAGTAGAAATTTCCCAAACTCTATAAAGAGAGGCTTAGGGAGCTTGGAGATGACTAGTGCTCTAATTCTAAACATCCATGCCAAGCTCTCCAAGCCTTCCTCTTAGTTTTCTAAGTGCTCTAACCTCTTCTTCCTAATCTCATTTCAAATCTTGTAAGAAGAAGAGTGTGCTTGTAAAGAAGGCTTCTCCACCTTAGTGTATTCATCAAAAGGAGATCTTAGTGAAGGCTTGAAAAGGGTTGATCCACCTTAAGGATTGCCATGGAGTAGAAATGTCATCTCCGAACCACGTTAAACAATTGTGTTAGCTTTGCTTATATTGATTTCGATTTTTGTTTTTGTTTTTTCTTCCGCTAATGACTTTGTGTAGAAATCGACAAAAGAGGCTATTCACCCCCATCTAACCATCCAACCGATCCTCAACACTCGAAGACTGCATGTTACGAAGGGTCTTCACCTTCTCAAGGTTGGCTTTGGTCCCTCTCTCGGTCACAACATACCCGAGGAATTTTTTAATGCGTACTCCAAAAACACACTTCTTTGGATTTAACTTCATATTATACTATCGTAGTGCTACGAATGTCTCTTCTAGGTGGGTACTAAGTGGGTTATGAGTCAGGATTCGACTAGATATACTTTCACAGTTCTTCCTTTCTAGTAGCCAAAAATTTGATTCATAAGTTTTTGATAGGTAGCTCCAGTGTTCTTCAATCCAAATGGCATCACAACATAAGTATACATGCCACTAGAAGTGATAAAGATGACCATATTCTAGTCCTCCTGGACGAAAGGAATCTAATGATATCTCTTATAAGCATCCATGAGTTCATGCTTCACTATAGAATCTACTAGTTGATCTATCTAAGACAAGGGGTAACCGTCTTTAGGAAAAGATTTATTTAGATTTCAAAAGTCTACATGAATATGCCATTAACCTAATGGCTTTGGAACTAAGACTACATTAGAGACCCACTTGAAAAACTTGATTTCCTTTATATGCCCCTTCAATAATTGTTTCTCCGACTCTTTCATAATGAATTTTTCCTTCTCAACCCCAAAGTGGCACTTCCTCTTCTTGATAGGGCGAACTTCCTTGGCGATGTTCAAGTGGTGTTCTACAATTTTCGAGTTGATTACCATCAAGTCATGGACATCCCTCATAAAGACATCCATGTTCTTTCTAAGACAAGCGATGAGGGCCTTCTTAATTTCTGGATCCAACTCGCTTACTACCTGTGTTTTTTCTCCTACTATGTCCATGAGCTCTCCTTCCTTCTGAGTTCTTTTTGTTGGGGTCACCTCCTCCATGACATGCACTTCAAAAATAGCTAGGGCTAGTCTTTGGTATGAGCCCTCTTCTAGTCTTCCTTGGTCATCTCCACATAACAATCCTGAGCTGCCTTCTGATCGCCCTAGGCCTCCCCTACCAGAAACCCTATTGGGAACTTTAGCTTATGGTGGTAGGGAGACACTACGACCATGAATGTCGAGAGAAATGGTCACCCCAAAATGATGTTATACATCGAGGGAGTATCCACCACTAGGAACATAGTCATATTAGTCCTCGACCTCGGCTCATCCCCCAATGTCAAGGGCAAGATGATCTGCCTATGCAGATGGATGATATGTCCTATGAAACTAAATGTCATTTCCACAGCTTATACTTGGGCCTCCTCTAGTTGCATATGAGTAACAACATTCTAAAACAATACATTGACCGAACTTCTCGAGTCAACAAAGGCCCGGGTCACCTCATAATTTGCAATGGTGGCCCGGATCACTAGAGCATTATTATGTGAGAAGGCAACTCTCGCCAAGTTTTCTGGTTCAAAGCTAAGTAGCGGGGCTTCTAGGCAGCTCGATTTTCTTCAATAGGAAGACTCTCCATCAACCAATCATGTGCCTTCCGAGCCCTAGTGAATTCAGTATCAGTCGGCCTTCCGACAATGACATTGATGATCCCTCAGGAAGGAGTGCTATCGGGAACTTGATGTGTTTCACTATCTTGCCCTTTCTCCTTGTAAATCTTCATTGAAATCCCGACTACCCTATCCTCCCTTTGAGGTGCATAGGGTCCTAATCGAGCCGAGGAGGGGGATCCCGAATAGAAGACTCATTGAAACTTGTTGCCTCCCAGAGTGGGCTCCAGATATTGCTGCATATAGGGGCATGATATCTCACATTTTTAACATGATATTTGTATTCATTCCTCGATGTTTTAATCCATTCATATGGTTAATTTGATGTATTTATTATTTTTTATGAATATAGAGTGTTTTAGTACCTTAATGCAAATATATGATAATTTAAAGTATATTTTATTTTATAGGGGATTTCAAGAGGATTTAATTGTTGAATGCACAGTGAAGGAGGTGATTGTAGTGAGTTACTGTGGCTATTCATGACACTATAGCAACTCAAGAATACTGCTCGGGAGTTACTGTAGCATGTAGAGGATTTGTTTGCACCGCAGCTTCTGTTGGAATGTATACTGAAAGCCTAACTCTTTTTGTATGAACATTTTATTTTGAAATAAGAATCATATGATCATTGTTTGCACTTTATATATTTATTATATGTGTGCATATTGTCTAATATTTTACATTGTAGATAACATGGTGCTTGGTGTGGCACAGAAGATCATGTTATCAGTTCCTTGTAAAATATGAGTAGAGGCTCACAACCAAGATGGTTTTGGACAAACCATTGGCATGGTTGTAGTGTAGCTTGGTATTGTTTTGTCTTGAACATAGAGTTACACTGGTACACTTAGGTGTATTGAGCAGGACCGACATAGAGGTGATTCAATTTAGTACTGACTACATAATTGAATCGGACCTCGGATATTATGTTGTACATGCTCTTAATCCCGATATAATAACGGGCACATGTACTTAGTATTTATTTCTTTGATTTACCAGTGGGTGAGATTTAGATGGATTAAATCAATATGCCCGGTAAGTTGGAAAATAATATTATTTACATGGTGTGCCGTTGATTATAGGAGGAAACCATGTCCTATATATTAGGTTGATGATGTCCCCTTGAGGAGCTCATAAGGTTCATCATGTAAACCCAGCTGGTTGACTTAGTCAACATGATGATAAGGTTGAGTGGTACTACTCGAGGAATTAGATGTTAATTAATTGATGGCCAGAATCAATTAATTGTGGACATTCGATATCTTAAACACGGGAGATTAATGTACAAATAATATATGGAGCCCATATTGATTTATGGGGTTGGTGAGGTAGTTCAATGATGATCCTCTAGTGGAATGGAACATCATTGATGGATCAAGTTTGTGTGGTTCCGATCCATCGGGTGGCCAAGACCCAACTCCTCCTTATGGTCCCTATCGTAGCCTAATATAATCCTTGTGAAGTCTAGATCCAAGAATGTAAAACAAAACCTAGAATTGACGGTTGGGATGAAATCTTAGATCCGACGGTTGGGATTAAACCCTAGATCCGACGGTTGGGATAAAACCCTAGATCCGACGGTCGAGATTAAATCCCTAGATCCGACGGTGGAGATTAAAGGAGGCTTAAGCCCTATTCTATAAATAGATGCTTAGGGTTGGGCAGCAAGGATCAATGATTAAGGATTTGAATTAGAGAATTAGGGTTTGGCTCTTGGAGAGGTGGGCGGCTAGGGTTTGGAGAAAAAGTGGGCGGCAACTTTCTTCTTCCTTCTAGTTGTTGCCGGCACCCAACTTCCACCATCAATACTTGGCCGACGCCCATTCTTAAGGCTTTTCTCTTCTTCCTTAGCCGGCGGTTCTCCTTCCATTGGTGGCCGGTGGTCTTCCTCCTTCTTTTCTTCTTGGTGGCCGGCGGCAACTCCTTTACAAGTTGGCCGGCGCATCATCCATTGCTCCTTGGAATTCCCTAATTTGGTGGCCGGTTCTAGATAGGAAAGGTATTTGTGAGTTCTTCTCTTTGTTCGCAGAGGACAAGGTAGAGAAGAAAGCGATCTAGAAGGCTTCTACTCATGGAGGATCTTCGTCCACACGTCGTCCACGAGAAGGATAGGATATACGATAGAAGATCGTAAGGTATAAAGTTATTTTAACTTTATTTACAGATCTGAATATATTCTTTAATATTTTGATTATGCATGTGTGTGTATGAATATATATTGTATAATCATGGACCCCGAAGACAAACACAAAAACCGGCGATCCGTCCGTCGTCTCTTCCGCGGCTAACCAACTAGAAGAGTTGTGTTGCTTGAATAACTAGTTTGTTCAAGCGACCACTCAAGTTGTTAGCACGACGACGAATAGGTTGTACTAAAGAAGCTCATCCCATCCGGATTGATTCTTTCATTAGTGAAAATTTTAATCCGGGGACATGGGAGCCAATGAGCCTCCGAAGCATCCACCAACAAGTGGTATCAGAGCCACGGTTTCCGGTTTTGTGTGTTTAGGATTCGGTTAATTTTTATGCATTTTTCATATATTATATGTGCCGGATAATAGTAGGATATGCGTAGTTTAACTCTTTGGTTGCAGGCATAAGATCCGACTATTATGGCCATGTGTGTAGATGTGAATGGATGTGTGTAAAAATTTATTATTTGAATCCTCAGGGTTGACAAGGCTAGATTAGTATTTAATTTTTGTAATTAAATACGACATTGTTTAGCCGCTCATTTTAGTTTACTTTCGATCTAGATTATTTGTACACTCCTTAGTGGAGTATAGGATCGATGGATGTAAATAAAATGATTTATCTCGGCTCGGATATCTTTAGTGACTTGCGCACGGGAAAAGGTGGAGCGGACGAGGTGGAGACACGACAGGATGCATATTGGAGGACAATGCCATAATAGTTGGAAAAATTTTTGTTTTTCCATATTTATTGCTTATTTGTTTTATATGCATGTTGTGTATGTTTAAAATTCCTTGATTGCAATTTACTAAGTGGGAGAGGGATATTTTAATTAATTTCCGCGGCCTCCATTACAATTTGACGTGTGATGCAACAAACATGCGCGTTGGCTTTGAGTGCCTTCCTCCCCATCGGATGGGTTTGTTTGCGGATCACTAGGTCAAATAATGGTTATAGCAAATTATTTAGGAGCGTGTGTACTTCCCCATCGGTAAGGCACATAATCCGAAATAATTCCCTTAGTATCGTGTAATGGTGCACACTTAGATGCAAATAAAAGTATCCTCCCCATCGGAGTCACTGCTTTTATTTGTAGGGCTAAAGAGGAACCAACTATTAATTTTATTTGTCAAAAACTAAGGTTGACAAGATAATAAAATTAATGGGTAAAACCTCCTCTTACAAATGTAGAATTCGTATACGTCCACACTATCGTGGCATGCGATATTCTCGGTGTTTTGAGGTGTTGGTTGATTTCGGAATTTTATTGTTTGAGGAATCAATAATTTTTAAATCTATATTTTGATCATTGTGATTTTTAGGATTTTCAAATGGCTTTCAACCCACTTGCTGTGATTTTAAAAGAAAACAAACTTACTGGTCCAAACTACATTGATTGGAAAAGAAACTTGGATATTGTCTTAACTGCGGAAGAGTACAAATTTGTACTCTTCGAGGTCTGTCCTCCTAAGCCCACCGATGACTCTGATGAAAAGGAGAAAGAATGTTATAAGAAATGGGTTAAGGCAGATGAGATGGTGCGGTGTTATATTTTGGCATCTATGTCAAATGTCCTGCAACATCAGCATCAGGCCATAGCCACTGCTTATGACATGATGTTCAATCTCAAGGAACTTTTCGGACATTAGAGTAGGGCGGCTAGGCAGGAGGCAATGAGAAACTTGATGACGACCACCTGTTGGGTTTTTCCGAGCCACAAAAACTGCTTTTTGCGTTGCGGAAACCTCGGAAGCCCCGGCCACAGATCCGTGCGAAGTATAAAATATAAAACTAACATGTATGTGTTTAATACCTTTAGATCTACTCTAGATCTACATGATAAGAAGTTACCCTCGATGCGATGCCCTTCGCAAATCCCGCTCGTCCAAAAGGTTCGCCGGAACTCGAGAGTGTCAAGTGCACACTCCTCTATTGGTATCCACACAAGCAATAGGTGGAGAAAAATACCTTAGAGTGTGCTAGCACCCTTTAGGAATTTCGGCCAAGGAGGTTGGGAGAGGTTGAGAGGGTGTTCCTAGGAAGAAGATGAAGTTGTGTAACTCACAAAATCAATTCCATCTAATGGAATAAGTGGTTGGCCACTTCATGGAGAGGAGGTTACATGCATGCATGTAACTCCCATGACCCTTGGTCTCCCTCATGATGTGGCACCAATTGACAAAGTCAATGATGATGTGGAGCATCATCATTGGTCGGCCATGCCAAGTCATCATCATGACATGACATTTGGTCAAGTCAAACTTGACCTTTCATCTTCCCTCTCAAGTCAAGTCAAACTTGACCTATAATCTCCCATGGTTGATCAAATCTAACCACTTGACTCAAGTCAATTTAATTTAATGAATCTCTATTCATTAATTTAAATTGATTTGATGAATCAAATATAAATTAGACTCATTCAACACTTGAATCAACTTGAGTCTAACTCAATTAGTCTAATTTGGATTACTCTTAATCCAATTTGGTTCATCCCATGAACCTAATCCTCATGGTTCATCATATGAACCTAATCTCCATCTAATTGCCCTTTGTGTGTGACCCTATAGGTTCTTGTAACGTTGGCAATGTCCCTAAACCGATTTAGGAACATAAGCAATGAGCGGTATCTAGCAACACATCATTGCTACCCAAGTTACAAGAATGTTGAGCTACAACATCACCTTTGTGACTACTAATTGTGACTCTCACAATATGTGACAATGTCCCTCTATCCTTGACATCTAGATTGACCAATCGAGGCATAGACCGTGTCATCCTCGGTACAATCTAAATCTTGAACTCCAAGTAGACTCACTCTAATCAAATGAGCTCAATATCTCATATTGACTCATTTGGGCATGGCCATGCACTTCGTGGTCTCACTCTATCAAGAATATCGATGTCACCCCCGTCATATAGGAGGGATAGATCCCATCTACATCACTCACATCCCTCCGCATAATTCGTTACATACCCAGTAATCGCCTTTATAGTCCACCCATTTACGGGTGACGTTTGACGAAGCCAAAGTATGCAACTCCTTATGTAGGGAACCATGGTGACTTCAGGTCTAAGGACTAATAGTCATACTAATAGCCACATGAGAAAGTATATGACACTCATATAACGATCCATGATACTTTCTCATGGCGGGTCATTCAGTATACATTCTCCAATGCATACCCATGTGTCAACTTGATATCTCATATCCATGACTTGTGAGATCAAGTCATCTTGTTGACCTACATGCTAGTCTCTACGCATTAACATTGTCCCTGAATGTTAATACTCGACTAGGAATGATTAAGAGTAGTGTTCTCTATATCATCTCATTATCGATTCAACTAATCGATTGATATAGATAAGAACCTA
The DNA here is from genome assembly GCA_025175895.1 of Wurfbainia villosa. Lineage (NCBI taxonomy): Eukaryota > Viridiplantae > Streptophyta > Magnoliopsida > Zingiberales > Zingiberaceae > Wurfbainia > Wurfbainia villosa. The sequence goes on along the minus strand of CM045994.1, from coordinate 94,491,647 downwards.
CTACTCAAGGACATTATTATATTTAGTTATTTGGCACCAATACAAGTAAATATAATAACCATGCCTTTATAAATAGGAATATGATACAATAAAGTCCATACAACAATCATCATATGATTGGCTCTAGGGCTTTCACTAACAATCTCCCACTAGCACTAGTGTCAATCACCGTAGTATCTAATACCCAATGACCTAGTGTGACCATCATGCTTTTTCTGTGCCAAAGCCTTGGTCAAGGGATCTGCGATGTTAGCCTCTGTGGGTACTCTGCAAATCTTCACATCTCCTCTATCGATGATCTCTCGAATGAGATGGAAGCGCCGTAGTATGTGTTTGGTCCGCTGGTGTGAGCGAGGTTCCTTAGCCTGTGCAATCGCTCCATTGTTGTCACAATAGAGCTCTATAGGATCTGCAATGCTAGGAACCACCCCAAGCTCAGTAATGAACTCAGGATCCAAATGCCTCCTTCACGCCTCGGATGCAGATATACTCGCCTCTGTTGTAGAATCAGAATCGTGTCTCGTCAACTCTTCCACCACAGCCACCATTCAAGCAAAACACGAACCACTGCGATCTGTAATCATCCCGAGTGGTTTGGAAGTCATCAGTAACCCTTACTACTAGCTCCTCATCGCCTCCAAATATCAAGAAATATTCTTTAGTCCTTCTCAAGTACTTAAGAATATTCTTGACTGCTATCCAGTGACGCTCACCTGGATCTGACTGGTATCTACTCGTCATGCTCAAAGCATACGAGACATCAGGACGAGTACACAGCATGACGTATATGATAGATCATATAGCAGATGCGTAAGGGATCTTATCCATGCTGTCTCTCTCCTCTCTAGAAGAGGGACTTTTAGTCTTCGAAAGACTCACACCATATCGTAAGTCCTTTCTTGGAATTCTCGCATGGCAAACCAAGTAATACCGTGTCAATCGATGTATACTCGACTTAGGCCAAGCAATCTCTTAGATCTATCTCTATAGATCTTGATGCCTAGAATATAGGTCGCTTCACCTAAGTCCTTCATTGAGAAGCACGCCCTCACCAAGTCTTCACGCATCAGTAGCGAAGGGATGTCATTCCCAATGAGCAGTATGTCATCCACATACAATACAAGGAAGACAACTGTATTCCCATTAACCCTCTTGTAGACACAGGGTTCATCTTCATTCTTGATGAAACCAAACTGTTTGATCGCATCATCGAATCGAAGATTCCAGCTCCGAGAAGCTTGCTTTAGCCCATAAATGGACCTTTGCAGCTTGCATACCTTCCCAGTATGCTGTGGATCTACAAAACCCTCAGGTTGTGTCATGTACACATCCTCGAGTAAGTTTCCATTCAGAAATGCGGTTTTGACATCCATCTGCCAGATCTCATAATCGTGGTATGCTGCAATAGCAAGCAAGATCCGAATGGACTTAAACATCGCCACTGGAGAAAAGGTTTCATCATAGTCAATACCATGAATTTGCTTGAAACCTTTAGCCACCAATCGGCCCTTATAGGTATGCCTAAGTCCATCCATGTCAGTCTTTCTCCTAAAGACCCACTTACACCCAATGGGTTTGACCCCTTCAGGTGGATCAACCAAAGTCCATACTTGGTTAGTGTACATGGATTCCATCTCGGATCTCATGGCGTCTAGCCATTTCTCAGAATCTGGGCTCATCACAGCTTCCTGATAGGAGGTAGGCTCATTCTCAATGAGCATAACGTCATCATGGTCAGACAAGAGAAGTGAGTATCTCTCAGGCTGACGACGACTATCGCACTGCGAAGAGGTAGGTCTACTTGAACAGTGGTTGTTCCACAACTCTTTGTGCAACAACCTCATCACCCACAACACTTTGTGGTTCTGCTCAACCTCCATCAAGGCCTCTATGGTCCTTATCTTGAATTTCTTCAAGATCGAAGGTATTCCCACTAGTTTTTCTAGAAACAAAATCCCTTTCTAGAAAAACCCCGCCTTTGCCACAAACACTTTGCCGACCGAATGTAGAAGTAATATCCCTTTGTATCCTTGGGATATCCAACAAAATAGCACCTATCGGATTTGGGTCCCGCTTGTCCGAGACTTGACGTCAACGTAAGCCTCACAACCCCAAATCCTCATAAAAGACATCTTGGGATTTTTCCCTGTCCATATCGTATATGGTGTCTTTACCACACCTTGGATGGTACACGCTTAAGGGTAAAGGTTGTGTCAGAGAGCATATCCCCAAAAGGATATAGGAAGATCTGTGTGACTCATCATAGATCGTACCATATCCAATAGGGTACGATTCCTCCTTTCGGATACACCATTCCACTGTGGTGTTCCAGGAGGAGTGAGTTGGGATAGAATCCCACACTCATCTAGATAGTCACGAAACTCATGGTTAAGGTATTCTCCACCTCGATCTGATCGAAGTATCTTAATACTCTTGCCAAGCTAGTTTTGTACTTCATTCTTGAATTCTTTGAACTTTTCAAAGGATTCTGATTTATGTGTCGTAAGATACATATAATCATATCTACTGAAGTCATCAGTAAATGTAATGAAGTACCTGTAACCACCTCTAGCAGCAACATTGAAAGGACCACATACATCACTATGTATAAGTCCTAACAAATCTGTTGCTCTTTCGCTATGTCCACTAAAGGGAGTCTTGGTCATCTTGCCTAAAAGGCAAGACTCGCATGTCTCATATGATTCAAAATCAAATGAGTCTAGCAGCCCATCCTTATGGAGCTGAGATAAGCGACTCTCATTTATGTGACCTAAGCGACAGTGCCAGAGATAAGTTTGGTTCAACTCATTTGACTTGAACCTCTTGGTACTTATGTTATAGATAGGGCTCTCTAAGTCTAGAAAGTAGAGTCCGTTCATTAGAGGTGCACTACAATAGAACATATCATTTAAATAAACTGAACAACATTTGTTCTTTATTATAAATGAAAAACCTTTCTTGTCCAAACAAGAAACCAAATGATGTTCTTAGTTAAGGCGTACATAACAACATTCATCTAATTCTAGTACAAGCCTAGAGGGCGTAGAGATAGATCATAAGTTCCTACAAAGAATACAAAGAACCCTTGCTCCATTGCCTACTCGTAGGTCCACCTCGCCTTGTCAATGCCCTCGCTATTTCTCACCGCACATTGGTACAAATGTGAGATACTCATACGTTATCTAATACCCATGATGAAGAAATAGATAGATTGACTCTATAACATTTATACCTGAAGTAGAAGTCTCACTTCTCTTCTTCTTAAGATCTTCCAGGTATGCCTTGCAGTTACGCTTCCAGTGTCCTGCTTCCTTGCAGAAGAAGCAAGCCCCTTCCTTGGCTATCCCTCCTTTGGGTTTAAGTTCTTTGCCTTTGCCCTTGGCTTGGGACTTTCCCTTACCTTTAGGCTTGCCCTTGCCTTTCTTCTTCTGCACCATCAAAATGGTGTCAGATTTACCCTTCTTAAGGTTAAGCTCTGCAGTTCTCAACATGCTGAGCATCTCAGGCAATGACTTATCAATTTCATTCATGTTATAATTCATGACAAATTGATTGAAGGCTTGTGGCAAAGATTGCAAGATTAGGTCAGTGGCCAGCTCTTGGCCAAGTGGGAATCCCAGCCTTTGTAGGTTTTCTACGCCCAATCATCTTGAGTACATATGTACCTACGGGAGTCCCTTCTTGCATTTTGGACCCAAATAATGCCTTAGAGACTTCATATCTCTCATGCCTAGCTTGTCCTTGATATAGTTGACGAAGATGTCCAACCATATCATAAGCATTCATGAACTCGTGTTGCTTCTGAAGCTCAGAGTTCATGGTCGCGAGCATTAGACATGACACATCTAATGCATCATCTTGATGCTTCTTATAAGCATCTTTGTCACCGCGAGGCATTGGCGGAGGTGCCTCGGAATGGGCTGCTCCAGGGCGTCTGACTTCCTTTCTTGGGTGAGAACAATTCTCGAGTTCTGTGCATCCAGAAATTTGCTCCATTGAGCTTGTCCTTCTCAAGGCAGATCGCGAGAGAGAGTGTTCGTGTTTATCGACATAGTTATCTACAACATACAATGCGAGAATTAATATCATATTCCTTTTATCATTTAATTAGGCCTTTAATCAAATGATGCTCCCACTAAATTATAGGAATTTTGTAGAATCGAGTTATGGATGTGGTCAAACCACTTTTACTAGATTCATACAAACTAGCTATAATTCTTGGGACAAGATCCACATCATACTAAGCCTTGAGTTAGCTTTGGCTAAATCGCCCAAGACTTAGTACGATCGGTGGGTAACACATTACCGATTACATCTCTATGCAACTCTTGTTTATAGGATTAAGACCCACATTTACAAAAGACCTTGAGTTAGCTTTGGCTAAATCGCCCAAGATTTAGTGTAAATACGATCTTAACCTATCTTTCCAACGATTGGAATATGCCTATAGTTCTACTCGATCCAATTGAGTTAACTAGTTTTGCTCAATCTAATTGAGCTTACTCTAACCCGAGTCGTGATAGGCGGGACCAAGATTGTCCCTCCGCACCCTACCAAGATAATATGCGTTGCTCTGCTTTGGCAGATTCAACAACAACAAATGATCGAGGTAGTGATGGGTATCAAGGCTCGGTAGGCATTTTCGAGTTGATTCGATTATGATCTAATCTAATCGTAATGTGTATCTTATACGCATTTAGGCCTTCATTATCCTATATTAGCATGCATCATATACATACATTAATTATTCTAGCATGCATCATATACATACAAGAAAATTAACCTAGCATGCATCATATACATACAAACATGTTTCTACTAGCATGCATCACATACATACAAGCAAAATCAATTAAATATACATATATATATATCAACATATATATATATCATTAAATGTGATATAGTCATGGCCCTACTACGATCTTCTCAAGCCAATGAGAAGATCGGACGGTCAACCTAAGGCTAGTGGCTTCTCCAAGCGCTTCCATTGACCGCCATGTGTCGTCGTCACCCTCTCGTAAGCTCGTCTTCAAGTGGACTTTCCACCGCTCCATTTTTGTACATTACAAATACGAAACTCGAGTTACATTCGAGTCTAAAACTATTTACAACTAGAATATTAAAAGAAGAGGTGCGACGCGCAGTCATAAACACTTTACAACACGCCTGACCACAAAGCGCGCACATATTATGAATTACAACACATATAATCCAATCCAATTGGGTTATTGGGCCATGACAATCACAGAATTATACATAATTCTAAATTATGTATTTTTACAGAAAATTTCTATAATTTTTCCTAATTTATTTTGAATTTATGAGTCACCTCTCCGAAATGGTCCCGCTAAGCGGTTTCCGGGCGCGATCGCGGGACATGGCCCCTTTCGGGGATAGGGGCAGCGCCCCTACTCGCAAAATAAACTTTGCGAGTGTCCCCTACAATGATCTTACAGCGACTTAAGTCGCTTTCCCAAAAACCTAAAGCGAGAACTCGCCGATTCGGAGAGTTTTTCTCGACGGTTGAAGCCTACGAGTGTCCCAACACTCGTTGTTTCGACTCTACGAGAAAAATACCCAAAAATTCTATAAAATAAGAAAATTTACAGAAACATATAAATCTGTAATTTTTATATCTAATATAAAAACTACAAAAACGAAACACATACATGCTTCGCACGTGGCTCTGATACCACTGTTGGGTTTTTCCGAGCCACAAAAACTGCTTTTTGCGTTGCGGAAACCTCGGAAGCCCCGGCCACGGATCCGTGCGAAGTATAAAATATAAAACTAACATGTATGTGTTTAATACCTTTAGATCTACTCTAGATCTACATGATAAGAAGTTACCCTCGATGCGATGCCCTTCGCAAATCCCGCTCGTCCAAAAGGTTCGCCGGAACTCGAGAGTGTCAAGTGCACACTCCTCTATTGGTATCCACACAAGCAATAGGTGGAGAAAAATACCTTAGAGTGTGCTAGCACCCTTTAGGAATTTCGGCCAAGGAGGTTGGGAGAGGTTGAGAGGGTGTTCCTAGGAAGAAGATGAAGTTGTGTAACTCACAAAATCAATTCCATCTAATGGAATAAGTGGTTGGCCACTTCATGGAGAGGAGGTTACATGCATGCATGTAACTCCCATGACCCTTGGTCTCCCTCATGATGTGGCACCAATTGACAAAGTCAATGATGATGTGGAGCATCATCATTGGTCGACCATGCCATCAAGTCATCATCATGACATGACATTTGGTCAAGTCAAACTTGACCTTTCATCTTCCCTCTCAAGTCAAGTCAAACTTGACCTATAATCTCCCATGGTTGATCAAATCTAACCACTTGACTCAAGTCAATTTAATTTAATGAATCTCTATTCATTAATTTAAATTGATTTGATGAATCAAATCTAAATTAGACTCATTCAACACTTGAATCAGCTTGAGTCTAACTCAATTAGTCTAATTTGGATTACTCTTAATCCAATTTGGTTCATCCCATGAACCTAATCCTCATGGTTCATCATATGAACCTAATCTCCATCTAATTGCTCTTATGTGTGTGACCCTATAGGTTCTTGTAACGTTGGCAATGTCCCTAAACCGATTTAGGAACATAAGCAATGAGCGGTATCTAGCAACACATCATTGCTACCCAAGTTACAAGAATGTTGAGCTCCAACATCACCTTTGTGACTACTAATTGTGACTCTCACAATATGTGACAATGTCCCTCTATCCTTGACATCTAGATTGACCAATCGAGGCATAGACCGTGTCATCCTCGGTACAATCTAAATCTTGAACTCCAAGTAGACTCACTCTAATCAAATGAGCTCAATATCTCATATTGACTCATTTGGGCATGGCCATGCACTTCGTGGTCTCACTCTATCAAGAATATCGATGTCACCCCCGTCATATAGGAGGGATAGATCCCATCTACATCACTCACATCCCTCCGCATAATTTGTTACATACCCAGTAATCGCCTTTATAGTCCACCCATTTACGGGTGACATTTGACAAAGCCAAAGTATGCAACTCCTTATGTAGGGAACCATGGTGACTTCAGGTCTAAGGACTAATAGTCATACTAATAGCCACATGAGAAAGTATATGACACTCATATAACGATCCATGATACTTTCTCATGGCGGGTCATTCAGTATACATTCTCCAATGCATACCCATGTGTCAACTTGATATCTCATATCCATGACTTGTGAGATCAAGTCATCTTGTTGACCTACATGCTAGTCTCTATGCATTAACATTGTCCCTGAATATTAATACTCGACTAGGAATGATTAAGAGTAGTGTTCTCTATATCATCTCATTATCGATTCAACTAATCGATTGATATAGATAAGAACCTACTACTCAAGGACATTATTATATTTAGTTATTTGGCACCAATACAAGTAAATATAATAACCATGCCTTTATAAATAGGAATATGATACAATAAAGTCCATACAACAATCATCATATGATTGGCTCTAGGGCTTTCACTAACACCACCATGGTCTAGGGAACACCCGTTAGGGATCATGTTCTCAAGATGATGGCTCATCTTAATGAGATGGAAGTCCTCGAAGCTGAGATCGATGGGGAAACCCAGGTCGATATCATTCTCCAGTCTCTGCCTAGGAGTTTTGAGCAGTTCCGCCTCAACTACAACATGAACAAGAGGTTGTATTCGTTGGCGCGACTTACGAGAACTCCAAAGCAGAGGGTTTTTCGTCGACGAGTTCTCAAGCCATGGTCGCTCAGAAGGTTTCTTCTTCTAAACCGAAAGGTAAGAAGAAGAAGAAGCAAGGTGGAGCGAAGAAGGTGGAAGTAGGACCTCAGGCCCGAGTGAAGAAGCCAAAAGGCAAGTGCTTCACTTGCAAGCAGACTGGACATTGGAAGGCGGACTGTCCTCACCGAAAGAACAAAGGTATATCTTCTGGTTTAGTTGTTGAAACATGTTTAGCTGTGTTATCTACCAGTGCCTGGTGTGTAGATACAGGAGCCACTGATCATGTCTGCAATACTTTGTAGGGGTTCCAGGAAACCTGACGACTAGCTGAGGGAGAGATTACCGTCTTCATGGGCAATGCTTCAAAGGTGGCGGCTATTACAGTGGGAGACGTTTATTTATCTTTTGATAGGAATAAATTTTTGGTTTTAAGAAATTGTCTTTATGTACCTACTTTTAGAAAGAATTTAATTTTAGTTTCTAAATTGTTTTTGGATGGATATTCTGTTTCTTTTAATGACAAGGTGGTTATAAAAAGGAATAGGGAGATTATCTGTTCTGGTACATTGGTTGGCAATTTATATACTCTTGAACCAAAAACTCCCACGATGCAAATAGAAGTAAATAGCTCATCTTCTAAATCTAATAAGAGAAAAGAACCTTCGCAAATGAACCAAACATATCTTTGGCATCTAAGGCTTGGTAATATTAACCTAAGTAGAATTCAAAGGTTGATAGCTGATGGACCTTTGGGTTCATTAGTGGTGGAGGATCTCCCAACCTGCGAATCTTGCTTGGAAGGTAAAATGACCAAGAGGCATTTCAAGGCCAAGGGGTATAGAACCAAAGATGTGTTAGAATTGGTTCATTCTGATTTGTGCGGTCCTATGTCTATCCAGGCAAGAGGTGGTTTTGAATATTTTGTCTCTTTTATTGACGATTATTCAAGATATGGATACATTTACTTGATGCGCCGCAAGTCTGAATGCTTTGACAGGTTCAAAGAATTCAAGGCTGATGTGGAGAACCGTCAAGGTAAAAGTATCAAGATATTACGATCTGATCGTGGTGGCGAGTACCTCTTGGGAGAGTTTAGGAGTTACTTATCAGAGGCTGGGATTCAATCCCAATTGTATGCACCTGGCACACCCCAGTAGAATGGTGTGGCGGAGCGAAGGAACAGGACTCTTATGGAGATGGTCAGATATATGATGAGTTATTCTGAGTTACCTGATTCGTTCTGGGGGTTTGCTCTGGAAACAGCAGCACACATTCTGAACTTGGTTCCATCTAAGTCAGTACCCTCTACTCCCACAGTGTTGTGGACTAGGCGAAAGCCTAGTCTAAGACATATTCGGATTTGGGGTAGTCCAGCACATGTGCTGAAGGGAGATGCTGGTAAGTTGGAATCTCGTACAGAAGTGCGCTTGTTTGTTGGCTACCCTAAGGGAACGAAGGGTGGTTTATTATATAGTCCTAGAGATCAAAAGGTGATCATGAGTACGAATGCCAGATTTCTAGAGGAGGACTATGTGATGAACCACAAGCCCACGAGTAGGATTGTTCTTTAGGAGATGACTGGGGAGGTCCCGACTTCAGTACCACCGGTACAAGAGGAGACACCACAAGTCACTGCACCACGTGTCACAGAGCATACACAGGAGGCACCTCATCGTAGTGGGAGGGTTGTTAGATAACCCGACAGATTCATGTTTTTGTGAGAGTCTTCGGACTTAGTCCCTAGTGAACATGAACCTGATCCCTGGACATATTACGAGGCAATCCAAGATAGAGATGCAGTATCTTGGCAAAGAGCGATGAATTCAGAGATAGAATCTTTGGATTCTAATCAGGTCTAGGAGCTAGTAGAGTCACCCGATGGTGTAAAAACCATTGGATGCAAGTGGATCTACAAGAGAAAGAGAGGGGTAGATGGGAAGGTTGAGACCTTCAAAGCTAGGCTTGTTGCGAAAGGGTATACTCAGAAAGAGGGTATCGATTATGAGGAGACCTTTTCGCCGGTAGCTATGCTTAAATCTATCCGGATTCTCTTATCTATAGCAGCTCATATGGATTATGAGATATGACAGATGGATGTCAAGACAGCTTTCCTTAACGGAAGTCTTGAGGAGAACATCTATATGCGGCAACCAGAGGGATTCATTGCTAAAGGCAAAGAGCATCTTGTATGTAAGCTTAATCGGTCCATTTATGGATTGAAGCAAGCTTCTAGATCTTGGAGCATCCGCTTTGATGAGGTAATCCAATCATATGGATTTATTCAAAGTCCGGATGAGCCTTGTGTATACAAGAGATGTGACGGAAACGTAGTGGTGTTTCTTGTACTATACGTAGATGACATTTTGTTAGTTGGCAACAATATCAAAGTGTTATCAGACGTAAGGGTATGGTTGTCCAAACAGTTTGACATGAAGGACTTGGGAGAAGTGGGACACATCCTTGGGATCAAAGTTATAAGGGATCGCAAGAAAAGAATGTTGTGCTTATCTCAAGCTTCATACATTGACACTATCCTTGCTCGTTTTAGCATGCAGAACTCCAAGAAAGGTTTTCTACCTTTTAGGCATGGAGTTCCTTTATCTAAAGAGATGTGTCCCAAAACATCAAAGGAGATAGAGGACATGAAGGCGGTTCCTTATGCTTCGGCAGTAGGAAGCCTTATATATGCCATGCTATGTACGAGACCGGATATCTGCTTTGCCGTAGGCATGGTTAGCAAATATCAGAGTAATCCTGGACAGGGACATTGGACTGCGGTAAAGCATATATTGAAGTACCTGAGAAGGACTAGGGATTATATGCTAGTTTACCGGGCAGATCAATTAGTCCCTGTGGGTTACACGGATTCAAATTTCCAATCAGATAGGGACAAGAGTAAGTCTACCTCGGGGTTTGTGTTTACTTTTGGAGGTGGAGCCATAGTATGGAGGAGTGTCAAGCAGAAATGCGTGGCGGACTCTACCATGGAAGTTGTGTATGTGGCAGCCTCTGAGGCAGCCAAGGAAGCTGTATGGCTCAGGAACTTCTTGATGGACTTGGATGTGATTCCTGGTTTGCCCAGATTTATCACAATTTATTGTGATAACAGTGGTGCAGTTGCAAACTTGAAGGAACCACGAGCCCATAAGGCGAGTAAACACATAGAGCGCAAGTACCACCTTATACGAGAGATCGTAAAGTGAGGGGAAGTTACTGTCGCCAAGATTGCATCAGAGGATAACCTGGCGGATCCATTCACTAAGGCCCTTCCAGCGAAAGCGTTTGATAGGCATGTGGAGGACATGGGGATCAGATGTATGGCAGAGTGATGACGGCATAGTATTTTAGTATAAGTGGAAAGAAATAAATACTAAGTACATGTGCCCGTTATTATATCGGGATTAAGAGCATGTACAACATAATATCCGAGGTCCGATTCTATTATGTAGTCAGTACTAAATTGAATCACCTCTATGTCGGTCCTGCTCAATACACCTAAGTGTACCAATGTAACTCTATGTTCAAGACAAAACAATACCAAGCTACACTACAACCATGTCAATGGTTTGTCCAAAACCATCTTGGTTGTGAGCCTCTACTCATATTTTACAAGGAACTGATAACATGATCTTCTGTGCCACACCAAGCACCATGTTATCTACAATGTAAAATATTAGACAATATGCACACATATAATAAATATATAAAGTGCAAACAATGATCATGTGATTCTTATTTCAAAATAAAATGTTCATACAAAAAGAGCTAGGTTTTCAGTATACATTCCAACAGCTTCCTCAATCCAAACACCACCATGGTCCGGCCATCGTGGACTCAACGACCAGTTCGTGGGGCGGAAAAGCCTCCATTTTGGGGATGTACAAAAGCCCAACAAGGTTTTTTTCTAAGGCATCTCTTCTCCCTTCATCCTCCAACCCTAAGCACGCCTCCACCCTCCTCTGCAAGATCTAGTCACTGTCTCCATCTCATCCACCTCCATATTCCTCCTTAGATTCAAGGGAGAAGCTCTACCCCACCATTGACGACATACGCCCACATCAACCACTCCACCATTCCACCGAGATGACTTCGGCGACATTCATCCACATCCACCACTCCACCATTCCACTAAGGAGAGAGAGATCATAATTTATCTTGTTTTACCCTAGATAAACTTTAATTTCTGCATGTCAAATGTTTGATGTAATGCTCCTTACATTTAGTTAGCTTAGTCTAGCTTTACTTCATTTGTGCATGCCACATGTTTGTCTTAATGTTTCTTTCAGTTTTATTACTTCATTTACTACATGTTATGTGTTTGATTTAATTTCTACATTAGATTAGAATGTCTTTCATTTATTAGTCTTAGAATTTCAAGACCAACCCCCCCCCCCCAAATTACATTAGAAAATTGAAAGCAATAACGAAGCAATCCAAGGACAACCACTCTACTGATTACACTCATTGGGAGATGATCTGAATCATCTCTATGCTACATTAGTGTAGAGGAGGTTCAGTTAATTATAAATCTTATTTTGATATTATCGCATCACGACAATGTTGTACCAAATTTTGGCACCGTTGTTGGGGAGTGTAATGGTGTTTGGTAAACTTAGAATTATTTGTCTATTTTTCTAAAAAAAAATTGTAAAAATTCAAAAATTTTGTTTAGAGCTTTATTCTTTTATTCTCTTGTATATCCATGTGTTTTATCATATCTACCTCCTATGTCTTTTAATTTTATTTGCTAGTGTTTCAGATAAGACCAAGAGATTTCTTTCATAAAAAACATGGATCCTTATTATTCACAGTTTAGATGGTTCAATCAGGCATATGATTCAGGCATTGAACAACAAAGCCTAAAGTATCAAATGCAAGAGTTGAATTCTTTCGTCAGGTTGGTGGAATTGAATTAGTACATCAATAGTCAATCTCAGTAGTTTATTTCTACCTTTCATCCAATACAACAGATGGTTGTCTGTCGTATCTGTGAATGCCCATACCACTCAACTGAGCCATGTCCATTCATGCACCAAGATCAGAGGATACAAGCAAGTATTTCTCCTAATGAGTCTCAATACCACTATCACCATTAAAATGTGTATGATCCAACTCCTAGCTCTTATCGTTATGATTAGGGAGATTATTCAATTCAATATTTCAACCCCAATAGTTCTATGAGAAACATTAGTACTTCCAACCTCAACATCAAGATAAGTATGGATTGTTTCCAAATACTTCTGATTATGATCGATTGGATGGATCATTTGGGGTTCGAGTATGGAAACACATAGAAAACCATGGAGCAACCTGAGCATTTCCATCCTAATTTGATGGACTATCAAAACTTCTATGGGAATGAGCAACAATAGATTGATCAATCTTCCCCAACATATCAATGTCCATTTCGATTTCTAGATGACTCGATGCAATTCCAACAGGTTGAGCTAACTTCTTAGAGATCATATCCAGATTACAGTGAAGAAGCGCCCACCACCATTTAGAGAGGAACCTCATTGCAAAAAATAGAAGAGACTATTCAGCAGACGGTAGTGCAACAACAACAATTTTTGCTATAAATACAACAAGTTGAAGCATCAAATCAAGGATTGTACATACAGTTAGATCAACTTTCATCATCCATCAACAAGATGTTAGCAGCAAATTCCACTCAACATTCCATAGAGACCATTCCTAGTGGTATCGATGTACTTAAGGAGATGGATTGCAGAGTTGGGGATAGACTTGCCTTACTTTTATAGCTCTACAAGGCTCCCCTGACTTTTTACATTGCGATGATGTAGTTGTTTATACCCTTGATGCTGATGAGAATATTGATGTATTGCTATTTGCTCCTTTTTCAAATATTATTGTAGAGGAAAGTGCACATGTTTTTACAGATGAGATAGTACTCCATGCATTGTGAGATATCAGTGCCCAGACTTGCTAGCCAGACTAGAAGATAAGTGAGATAGTGGTGGCAAGAAATTATGGTGAGTTGATTTCTATGGAAGTGGTGGATAGTTAGAGGTCCCCAGACTGGACACTTCCATCACACCAAAAGTCTCCAACATATCTGATCAACAAGGCCCTAACACCAATGCAACAATCTAGCTTCCATACTGGTTGCTCCAAATAAATTGCCTCCAACCACCAGAGATAATCTTCAAGGAGACAATAGCTAAAGGAGTGGAGCTCATCTTAGCTCTGATTATTCCACTTCTGGATCAGATTTTACACTGGAACCATCTTCATCCACTTAAAAGAACCTTCAAGAATACGATGATAAAGGGAGCTAGCTAGACTTGACGACATAGACCACATGAAGAAGGCACTCACTTCCACTCGGTCTACTCCACTCCCAACCTAGCTTCTACTCTTGAACCACCTCCAACTATCATGAACTCAGAAGAGTCTATTCCATCTCACCTATTTTTCTTTCTATATACGTTTCCTTGATTTCTTTATTTTAGTTGTTTTAGTTGTTAAGTTTTGTTTGTCGTGTTTTTGTTTTGTTAGTTTTTGAGATAAATTCCCTATGAATTCATTTATATCATTTTATAAGTTTTGAAAGCCAGCTAAATTTTACTGTTGAATTTTGAGATTTATTATCATGAATAGATTATTTGATTCCATGTAGTTACTACTTAGTGATGGATTCGATGATTAATAGACTGAGTTGATTATTTTTATTTACCTTGTGAGAAATGTGCTTAATATTCCTGCTTGTGTGTGATGCACATGTGGTTATTGTAACTTTAGAACTTGCTTTGATTCTTTCGAGACCACACAACCATAAGTTTGCAAGATTATTATGAAGGTCACTTTACTTATTTCCTTTGTTTCTGTTGTTGTCACATGCTTACTGAATAAAATTCTTATCATTCATCACTTCATCTCTTTTCCATATTCCATTTATTTCTTCCCCATTTTTCTTCTAGATGTGGGATATTTGATTGTTCCATTATGAGTGTTTTGCTCAAGACAGAAAAAAGTTTAAGTGAGGGGGAGAGGAATAGCACAGAAGTGTTTAGTGGAAGCATAGGCAAGCTATGCTTGATCACCACAGGCAAGCCATGTTTTATATTTTAGCTAAGCTTGAGAAATAGAGCATAGGGAAGTGCATTGCATGTCAAGAAAAAAAATTGTGAAAAAAAAGTTGTTGGAAAAAATAAAAAAAATAAACATTTGACCAAAGCAATAAAGGCAATGAAAAAAATCTTTGACATGTGCAGTTTTTATTTATGTGTGATAATATTTATTGTGATAGGTATCCCTTGATGCAATCATTAAGAGATTTATTGTATATCATGAGTTGATTTGTATTGTAAAAAGTGATAGGAGTTGTTTACATGTTATTTAGTGAATTGAGAAAAGCTACTTGAATGAAACTTTTGGGGCAATACTTTCCTGTACTCATCTATGTAGCATTTCAGTATTTCCATATCTTCTTGTATTTCTTTAACTATTTCATTTCTTATATTTCTTTCTATATACACATAGTATCATTTTCCTTTATTCATATTTCCCTTACATTCCTAATAAGACTTAAAAAAATTGTGCATTCTTATGTATATAATAGTGGTGAAGATTAGAAGAGAAGCAAGCATATGATAGTGCATAAGCTATGAGTAGCTCGAGTGAACTCCACTATTACATATACATGAGATAGAGAGCCACCACCACTAAACCTTGTGAGGTTTAATTATTCTCAATTTATTCAGGATGGATTGAAATCACCATGCTTATTAACCTGTGTAAAATTTGAGTCTATGAATTCTTGAGTCTTTGAGATTTCATATTTCTAGGTAACTCTCTTTCACGATTTTTTAAGTATGATTAGGAAGTTAGGGGAATGCATCTTTAGTTGTTTTCTTAGTTTGTTTACTTGCATGAGACGTGCAAGAATAAGTGTGGGGAGTTGATAACTCACATTTTTAACATGATATATGTATTCACTCCTCGATGTTTTAATCCATTTGTATGGTTAATTCAATGTATTTATCATGTTTTATAAATAAGGAGTGTTTTAGTGCCTTAATGAAAATACATGCTAATTTGATGTATATTTTATTTTGTAGGGGATTTCAAGCGATTTAATTGAAGAATGCACAATGAAAGAGGTGACTGTAGTGAGTACTATAGCTACTTGGGACACTGTAGCAACTAGGGGAAAGCACTGTAGCAACTTGAGGAATACTATAGCTACTCGAGGAAAGAATTGTAGCTGCGGTGGGTACTGTAGCTGCTCGAGAGCACCGTAGCAACTCGAGAGTACTGTAGCTACTCGGGAAATATTATAGCTGCTTGGGAGTTACTATAGCACGTGGAGGATTTTTTTTTTGTACAACAGCTTCATCAATCTAGACACCACCATGGCATGGTCGTTGTGGACTCCATGGCCAATCGTGGGGCAGATGGAACCTCCGTTTTGGGTGTGTATAAAAGGCCAACAAGGGTTTTTTTTCCGAGGCATCTCTTCTCCCATCTCTTCATCCTCCAACCCTAAGCACACATCCACCCTCCTCCACAAGATCTACCCATCGTTTCCACCTCATCCACCTCTATCTTCCCCCTTGAATTCAAGGGAGAAGTTCAACTCCACCATCGACGACATCTGTTCACATCAACCACTCCACCGTTCCACTGAGGTAACTTCAACGATATCCATCAACATCCACCACTCCGCCATTCCATTAAGGAGAGATCACCATTTATCTTATTTTACCCTAGATTAGCTTTATTTCTGCACATCAAATGTTTGATGTAATGCCCCTTACATTTGGTTAGCTTAGTCTAGCTTTACTTCATTTGTGCACACCACATGTTTTTCTTAATGTTTCTTATAGTTTTATTGCTTTATTTACTGCATGTTATGTGTTTGATAATTTCTACATTAGATTAGAATGTCTTTCATTTATTAGTCTTAGAATTTCAAGACCAAACCCCCTAATTACATTAGAAAATCCAAAGAAATAATGAAGCAATCCTAGGACAACTACTCTACCGATTACACTCATTGGGAGATGAGCTGAGTCATCTCTATGCTACATTAGTATAGAGGGTGTTTGGTTAATTATAAATCTTATTTTGATATATCGCATCATGACAATGCAGTACCAGGGTACTCCCTCTGTACTCTTTCCATCTCTTGCTTCAAGCCTTGACAACTGTCACTAGAGTGACCATACTCCATGTGGTAGATACAAAAATATAACGGATGGTGGGTTGCGAGGCACCCCTACGTAGCCCTTCGCCCACCAAAGGGCTCGATGTTGCTTGCATTCCCATCACCCTCTCTTAGACGATGCTAGGTCGAGGGAGGTATTTGGCCATCATTATGCCCAATGACCTTCTCAAGGCCTTAATTGGAAAAGGCAAGAATTTATCTAGTCTCCTTGGCGTCAGTCAAGGTGCACCATTCTTTCCCGGAGAGCTTGATTCTGAGGTAGGACCTTTAAGAGTTTGATGAGCCTTCTGAGCTTCTTTCATAATAATATTGTTGGAATGTATACTGAAAGTCTAGCTCTTTTTGTATGAACATTTTATTTTGGAATAAGAATCACATGATCATTGTTTGCACTTTATATATTTAATATATGTGTGTGCATATTGTCTAATATTTTACATTGTAGATAACATGGTGCTTGGTGTGGCACAAAAGATCATGTTATTAGTCCCTTGTAAAATATAAGTAGAGGCTCACAAGCAAGATGGTTTTTGACAAACCATTGGCATGGTTGTAGTGTAGCTTGGT
This sequence comes from Wurfbainia villosa, assembly GCA_025175895.1. Lineage (NCBI taxonomy): Eukaryota > Viridiplantae > Streptophyta > Magnoliopsida > Zingiberales > Zingiberaceae > Wurfbainia > Wurfbainia villosa. The sequence continues at coordinate 94,474,147 of CM045994.1, read as the reverse complement.
ATTGTTTTGTCTTGAACATAGAGTTACACTAGTACACTTAGGTGTATTGAGCAGGACCGACATAGAGGTGATTCAATTAATTGCTGACTACATAATTGAATCGGACCTCGGATATTATGTTGTACATGCTCTTAATCCCGATATAATAACGGGCACATGTACTTAGAATTTATTTCTTTGATTTACCAGAGGGTGAGATTTAGATGGATTAAATCAAGATGCCCGGTAAGTTGGGAAATGATATTATTACATGGTGTGTCGTTGATTATAGGAGGAAACTGTGTCCTATATACCAGGTTGATGATGTCCCCTTGAGGAGCTCATAAGGTTCATCATGTAAACCCAGCTGGTTGACTTAGTCAACATGATGATAAGGTTGAGTGGTACTACTCGAGGAGTTAGATGTTAATTAATTGATGGTCAGTAAATCAATTAATTGACGGACATTCGATATCTTAAACACGGAGAGATGAATGTACAAATAATATATGGAGCCCATATTAATTTATGGGGGTTGGTGAGGTAGTTCAATGATCATCCTCTAGTGGAATGGAACATCATTGATGGATCAAGTTTGAGTGGTTCCGATCCATCGGGTGGCCAAGATCCAACTCCTCCTTATGGTCCTTATCGTAGCCTAATATAATCCTCATGAAATCTAGATCCAAGGATGTAAAACAAAACTCTAGAACCAACAGTTGGGATTAAATCCCTAGATCCGATGGTTGGGATGAAACCCTAGAACCAACGGTTGGGATTAAATCCCTAGATCCGATGGTTGGGATGAAACCCTAGATCCGACGGTTGGGATGAATCCCTAGATCCGATGGTTGGGATGAAACCCTAGATCCGACGGTTGGGAAGAAACCCTAGATCCGACGGTTGGGATGAAATCCTAGATCCGACGGTTGGGATGAAACCCTATATCCGACAGTTGGGATAAAACCCTAGATCCGACGGTGGAGATTAAAGGAGGATTAAGCCCAATTCTATAAATAGAGGGCTTAGGTTGGGCGGCAAGGATGGTTCAAGTGCTCTTGGAGTTAGGGTTTTAGGTTGGGCGGCTAGGGTTTGGAAGCTAAGGCTTGGGCGGCAATTCTTGGAAAGTGGTCGGCGCCCATCTTCTTCCAACAAGTTGTGGCCGGCGTCCATCTTCTTAAAACAAGTTGTGGCCGGCGCCCATCCTCATTGTTCCCTCTCTTATTCCTTGGCCGGCAGCAACCTCTCTTCAAGGTTGGCCGGTGTTCATTCCTCCATTCTCTCCAAGGTGGCCGGCGGTTCTCCATTCATTGGTGGTCGGCGCTTCATCCATTCATTCCTTGGCCGGCGGTTACATCGAGCTCTTTTGATTGGTGGCCGGTTCTAGAAAGGAAGAGTTTTGTTTTGTTCTTCTCTTTGTTCGCAGCAAACAAGGAAGGGAAGAACACGATCTAGAAGGCTTCTACTCGTGGAGGATCTTCGCCCACACGTCGTCCACGAGGAGGATAGGACATGCGATAGAAGATCGTGAGGTATAAAAGTTTTACAACTTTATTTTCTGATCTTAGCATGTTCTTTTATGTGTTGATTATACAAGTGTGCATTTGTATATATTTTGTATAATCATGGACCCCGAAGACAAACACAAAAACCGGCGATCCGTCCGTCGTGTTTTCCGCGGCTAACTAACTAGAAGAGTTGTGTTGCTTGAACAACTAGTTTGTTAAAGCGATCACTCAAATTGTTAGCACGACGACGAATTGGTTGTGCTAAGGAAACTCATCCCATCCAGATTAGTTCTTTCATTAGTGAAAATTTTAATCCGGGGATATGGGAGCCAATGAGCCTCCGAAGCAAATCCCTACAAGTGGTATCAGAGCCACGGTTTCCGGTTTTGTGTGTTTTGGATTCGGTTACTTTCATGCACATATCATGTATTGAGTATGCTGGATAATAGTAGGATGTGCGTAGGTTAACTTTTTGGTTGCATGCATAAGATCTGACTATTATGGCTATTTGGTTGTATGTGATTGTATGCATATTATTTAAATCCTCAGGGTTGACGAGGCTAGATTAGTATTTAATTTTTGTAATTAAATACGGCATTGTTTATCCGCTCATTTTAGTTTACTTTTGATCTAGATTATTTGTACACTCCTTCGTGGAGTATAGGATCGATGGATGTAAATTAAAATGATATATCTCGGCTCGGATCTCTTTGGTGACTTACGCACGGGAAAAGGTGGAGCGGACGAGGTGGCGACACGACGGGATGCGTATTGGAGAACAATGCCATAATAGTTGGAAAAATTCTGTTTTTTTCATATTTATTGCTTATTTGTTTTATGTGCATGTTGTGTATGCTTGAAAAATTCCTCATTGTCAATTTACTAAGTGGGAGAGGGACATTTTAATTAATTCCCGCGGCCTCCATTACAATTTGACATGTGATGCAACAAACTTGCGCGTTGGCTCTGAGTGCCTTCCTCCCCATCGGATGGGTTTGTTTGCGGTTCACTAGGTCAAATAATGGTTATAGGAAATTATTTAGGAGCGTGTGTACTTCCCCATCGGTAAGGCACATAATCCGAAATAATTCCCTTAGTATCGTGTAATGGTGCACACTTAGATGCAAATAAAAAGTATCCTCCCCATCGGAGTCACTGCTTTTATTTGTAGGGCTAAAGAGGAACCAACTATTAATTTTATTTGTCAAAAAGTAAGGTTGACAAGATAATAAAATTAATGGGTAAAACCTCCTCTTACAAATGTAGAATTCGTATACGTCCACACTATCGTGGCATGCGATATTCGCGGTGTTTTGAGGTGTTGGTTGATTTCGAAATTTTATTGTTTTGAGGAATCAATAATATTTGAAATCTAATGTTTTGATCATTGTGATTCTTAGGTTTTTCAAATGGCTTTCAACCCACTTGTTGTGATATTAAAAGAAAATAAACTTACTGGACCAAACTATATTGATTGGAAAAGAAACTTGGATATTGTCTTAACTGCGGAGGAGTACAAATTTGTACTCTTCGAGGTCTGTCCTCCTAAGCCCACCGATGACTCTGATGAAAAGGAGAAAGAAAGTTATAAGAAATGGATCAAGGCAGATGAGATGGCGCGGTGTTACATTTTGGCATCTATGTCAAATGTGCTGCAACATCAGCATTAGGCCATGGCCACAGCTTATGACATGATGTTCAATCTCAAGGAACTTTTCGGACATCAGAGTAGAGCGACTAGACAGGAGGCGATGAGAAACTTGATGACGACCACCATGATCGAGAGAACATACGTTAGGGATCATGTTCTCAAGATGATGGCTCATCTTAATGAGATGGAAGTCCTCGGAGCTGAGATCGATGGGGAAACCCAGGTCGATATCATTCTCCAGTCTCTGCCTAGGAGTTTTGAGCAGTTCCGCCTCAACTACAACATGAACAAGAGGTTGTATTCGTTGGTGGAGCTTCTGACAGAACTCCAGGCGGCAGAGGGGCTTTTTCGTCAAAGCACTCAAGCCATGGTTTCTCAAAAGGTTTCTTCTTCTAAACCAAAAGGTAAGAAGAAGAAGAAGCAAGGTGGATCGAAGAAAGTGGTAGTGGGACCTCAGGCAGGAGTGAAGAAGCCGAAAGGCAAGTGCTTCACTTGCAAGCAGACTGGACATTGGAAGGCGGACTGTCCTCGCCGAAAGAACAAAGGTATATCTTCTTGTTTAGTTGTTGAAACATGTTTAGCGGTGTTATCTACCAGTGCCTGGTGTGTAGATACAGGAGCCACTGATCATATCTGCAATACTTTGCAGGGGTTCCAGGAAACCCGATGACTAGCTGAAGGAGAGATTACCGTCTTCATGGGCAATGCTTCAAAGGTGGCGGCTATTGCAGTGGGAGACATTTATTTATCTTTTGATAGGAATAAAGTTTTGGTTTTGAGAAATTGTCTTTATGTACCTACTTTTAGAAAGAATTTAATTACAGTTTCTAAATTGTTTATGGATGGATATTCTGTTTTTTTTAATGACAAAGTGGTTATAAAAATGAATAGGGAGATTATCTGTTCTGGTACATTGGTTGGTAATTTATATACTTTTGAAACGAAAACTCCCACGATGCATATAGAAGTCAATAACTCATCTTCTAAGTCTAATAAGAGAAAAGAACCTTCGCAAATAAACCAGACATATCTTTGGCATCTAAGTCTTGGTCATATTAACCTAAGCAGAATTCAAAGGTTGATAGCTGATGGACCTTTGGGTTCATTAGTGGTGGAGGATCTCCCAACCTGCGAATCTTGCTTGGAAGGTAAAATGACCAAGAGGCCTTTCAAGGCCAAAAGGTATAGAGCCAAAGATGTGTTAGAATTGGTTCATTCTGATTTGTGCGGTCCTATGTCTATCCAGGCAAGAGGTGGTTTTGAATATTTCGTCTCTTTTATAGACGATTATTCAAGATATGGATACATTTACTTGATACGCCACAAGTCTGAATGCTTTGACAGGTTCAAAGAATTCAAGGCTGATGTGGAGAACCGTCAAGGTAAAAGTATCAAGACATTGTGATCTGATCGTGGTGGCGAGTACCTCTTGGGAGAGTTTAGGAGTTACTTATCAGAGGCTGGGATTCAATCCCAATTGTCTGCACCTGGCACACCCCAGCAGAATGGTGTGGCGGAGCGAAGGAATAGGACTCTTATGGAGATGGTCAGATCGATGATGAGTTATTCTGAGTTACCTGATTCGTTCTGGGGGTTTGCTCTGGAAATAGCAGCACACATTCTGAACTTGGTTCCATCTAAGTTAGTACCCTCTACTCCCACAGAGTTGTGGACTGGGCAGAAGCCTAGTCTAAGACATATTCGGATTTGGGGTAGTCCAGCACATGTGCTGAAGGGAGATGCTGGTAAGTTGGAATCTCGTATAGAAGTACGCTTATTTATTGGCTACCCTAAGGGAACGAAGGGTGGTTTATTCTATAGTCCTAGAGATCAGAAGGTGATCGTGAGTACGAATGCCAGATTTCTAGAGGAGGACTATGTAATGAACCACAGGCCCACGAGTAGGATTGTTCTTGAGGAGTTGACAGGGGAAGTCCCGACTTGACCACCTGACAAGAGGAGATGCCACAAGTCACTGCACCGCGTGTCACAGAGTATACACAGGAGGCACCTCGTCGTAGTGGGAGGGTTGTTAGACAACCCGAGAGATTCATGTTTTTGGGAGAGTCTTCGGACTTAGTCCCTGGTGAACATGAACCTGATCCCTGGACATATGATGAGGCACTCCAAGATAGAGATGCGATATCTTGGCAAAGAGCGATGAATTCAGAGATAGAATCTATGGATTCTAATCAGGTCTGGGAGCTAGTAGAGCCACCCGATGGTGTAAAAGCCATTGGATGCAAGTGGATCTACAAGAGAAATAGAGGAGTAGACGGGAAGGTTGAGACCTTCAAAGCTAGACTTGTTGCGAAAGGGTATACTCAAAAAGAGGGTATCGATTATGAGGAGACCTTTTCACCGGTAGCTATGCTTAAGTCTATCCGGATTCTCTTATCTATAGTTGCTCATATGGATTATGATATTTGACAGATGGATGTCAAGACAGCTTTCCTTAACGGAGGTCTTGAGGAGAACATCTATATGCGGCAACCAGAGGGATTCATTGCTAAAGGCAAAGAGCATCTTGTATGTAAGCTTGATCGGTCCATTTATGGATTGAAGCAAGCTTCTAGATCTTGGAACATCCGCTTTGAGGAGGTAATCCAGTCATATGGATTTATTCAAAGTCCGGATGAGCCTTGTGTATACAAGAGATGTGATGGAAACGTAGTGGTATTTCTTGTACTATACGTAGATGACATTTTGTTAGTTGGCAACAATATCAAAGTGTTATCAGACGTAAGGGTATGGTTGTCCAAACAGTTTGACATGAAGGATTTGGGAGAAGTGGGACACATCCTTGGGATCAAGGTTATAAGGGATCGCAAGAAAAGAATGTTGTGCTTATCTCAAGCTTCATACATTGACACTATCCTTGCTCGTTTTAGCATGCATAACTCCAAGAAAGGTTTTCTACCTTTTAGGCATGGAGTTCCTTTATCTAAAGAGATGTGTCCCAAAACATCAAAGGAGATAGAGGACATGAAGACGGTTCCTTATGCTTCGGCAGTAGGAAGCCTTATGTATGTTATGCTGTGTACGAGATCGGATATCTACTTTGCCGTGGGCATGGTTAGCAGATATCAGAGTAATCCTGGATAGGGACATTGGACTGTGGTAAAGCATATATTGAAGTACCTGAGAAGGACTAGGGATTATATGTTGGTTTACCGGGCAGATCAATTAGTCCCTATGGGTTACACGGATTTGGATTTCCAATCAGATAGGGACAAGAGTAAGTCTACCTCGGGGTTTGTGTTTACTTTTGGAGGTAGAGCCATAGTATGGAGGAGTGTCAAGAAGAAATGCATGGCGGACTCTACCATGGAAGCTGAGTATGTGGCAGCCTCTGAGGCAGCCAAGGAAGCTGTATGGCTCAGGAACTTCTTGATGGACTTGGATGTGATTCCTAGTTTGCCCAAAATTATCACAATTTATTGTGATAATAGTGGTGCAGTTGCAAACTCGAAGGAACCACGAGCCCATAAGGCAAGTAAACACAGAGCGCAAGTACCACCTAATACAAGAGATCGTAAAGCGAGGAGAAGTAGCTGTCGCCAAGATTGCATCAGAGGATAACCTGGTGGATCCATTCACTAAGGCCCTTCCAGTGAAAGCGTTTCATAGGCATGTGGAGGACATGGGGATCGGATGTATGGCAGTGTGATGACGACATAGTATTTTAGTATAAGTGGGAGATTGTTGGAATGTATACTGAAAGCCTAACACTTTTTGTATGAACATTTTATTTTGGAATAAGAATCACATGATCATTGTTTACACTTTATATATTTATTATATGTGTGTGCATATTGTCTAATATTTTACATTGTAGATAACATGGTGCTTGGTGTGGCACAGAAGATCATGTTATCAGTCCCTTGTAAAATATAAGTAGAGGCTCACAACCAAGATGATTTTTGACAAACCATTGGCATGGTTGTAGTGTAGCTTGGTATTGTTTTGTCTTGAACATAGAGTTACACTAGTACACTTAGGTGTACTGAGCAGGACCGACATAGAGGTGATTCAATTAATTGCTGACTACATAATTGAATCGGACCTCGGATATTATATTGTACATGCTCTTAATCCCGATATAATAACGGGCACATGTACTTAGTATTTATTTATTTGATTTACCAGAGGGTGAGATTTAGATGGATTAAATCAAGATGCCCGGTAAGTTGGGAAATGATATTATTTACATGGTGTGCCGTTGATTATAGGAGGAAACCGTGTCCTATATACTAGGTTGATGATGTCCCCTTGAGGAGCTCATAAGGTTCATCATGTAAACCCAGCTGGTTGACTTAGTCAACATGATGATAAGGTTGAGTTGTACTACTCGAGGAGTTAGATGTTAATTAATTGATGGTCAGTAAATCAATTAATTGACGGACATTCGATATCTTAAACACGGGGAGATGAATGTACAAATAATATATGGAGCCCATATTAATTTATGGGGGTTGGTGAGGTAGTTCAATGATCATCCTCTAGTGGAATGGAACATCATTGATGGATCAAGTTTGTGTGGTTCCGATCCATCGGGTGGCCAAGATCCAACTCCTCCTTATAGTCCCTATCGTAGCCTAATATAATCCTCATGAAATCTAGATCCAAGGATGTAAAACAAAACTCTAGAACCAACGGTTGGGATTAAATCCCTAGATCCGATGGTTGTGATGAAACCCTAGAACCAATGGTTGGGATTAAATCCCTAGATCCGATGGTTGGGATGAAACCCTAGATCCGACGGTTGGGATGAAACCCTAGATCTAACGGTTGGGATGAAATCCTAGATTCGACGGTTGGGATGAAACCCTAGATCCGACGGTTGGGATAAAACCCTAGATCCGACGGTGGAGATTAAATCCCTAGATCCGACGGTGGAGATTAAAGGAGGCTTAAGCCCAATTCTATATATAGAGGGCTTAGGTTGGGCGGCAAGGATTGTTCAAGTGCTCTTGGAGTTAGGGTTTTAGGTTGGGCGGCTAGGGTTTGGAAGCTAAGGCTTGGGCGGCAATTCTTGGAAAGTGGCCGGCGCCCATCTTCTTCCAACAAGTTGTGGCCGGCGTCCATCTTCTTAAAACAAGTTGTGGCCGGCGCCCATCCTCATTGTTCCCTCTTTTATTCCTTGGCCGGAGGCAACCTCTCTTCAAGGTTGGCCGGCGTTCATTCCTCCATTCTCTCCAAGGTGGCCGACGGTTCTCCATTCATTGGTGGCCGGTGCTTCATCCATTCATTCCTTGGCCGGCGGTTACATCGAGCTCTTTTGATTGGTGGCCGGTTCTAGAAAGGAAGAGTTTTGTTTTGTTCTTCTCTTTGTTCGCAGCGAACAAGGAAGGGAAGAATGCGATCTAGAAGGCTTCTACTCATGGAGGATCTTCGCCCACACGTCGTCCATGAGGAGGATAGGACATATGGTAGAAGATCGTGAGGTATAAAAGTTTTACAACTTTATTTTCTGATATTAGTATGTTCTTTTATGTGTTGATTATACAAGTGTGCATTTGTATATATTTTGTATAATCATGGACCCCGAAGACAAACACAAAAATCGGCGATCCGTCCATCGTCTTTTCCGCGGCTAATCAACTAGAAGAGTTGTCTTGCTTGAACAACTAGTTTGTTCAAGCGATCACTCAAGTTGTTAGCACGACGATGAATTGGTTGTGCTAAGGAAACTCATCCCATCCGGATTAGTTCTTTCATTAGTGAAAATTTTAATCCGGGGATATGGGAGCCAATGAGCCTCCGAAGCAAATCCCTACAAATATATATCTCCGCTTGACCTAGTAGCTCCTAATAACTCCCTAGCCTCTTCAACAGGGATCGAAAAAGTCCCCCTCCTTCAATCCTTGAGATATCGCCGCCATCAGTAGCTTGTAGGGGATCCTTGGATGGCTAGAGGGGGTGAATAGCCTCTTTTTCAATTTCTACAAAAATGGTTAGCGGAAGTACAACAAAAACAATAGTAATAGAAATGGAAATACAATGCTAACACGGAAGCCTTTATGTGGTTCAGAGATAACGCTCCTACTCCACGACGATCCTTAAGGTGGATCAACCCTAATCAATCTCACTAAGAATCTTTCTCTTTTTACAACAACCCTCCTCTTCTTACAAAAGAAGAAGATGAAGTCTAGAGAGGAGGAGGGGAATTAAAACACTAGGAAAGTTTAGAAAATTCTTGGAGGCTTGAGAGGATGATCAGAATGTAAGCATTAACCCTCTCAACCACCACAAGCCCTCTTTTAATAGAGAGAGGGTTTTTTTTCCTGTTGGGCCATGATCAGTCGACTGATGTACAACATCAGTCGACTCCATCGCGGCTAACGGCTTCTGAACAGTCGGATTTGTTGGATTCATAATCGTCATCATCCAACGACATGCTCATCAGTCAACTGATCCCTCCATCAGTCGACTGATGGAGTGATCAGTCGAGTGATCACCGCACACAGTCGAGTGAGACTCATTCTCGGGTCGATTTGATCGATCGATTGCAAACGACGTGGCCGATCGAGATAGCCGTATCGATCGCCAAGACTAGGCAATGATCGTTCATCAATTTTTCAACCTGACTCAGTCGAGCACCCTATCAGTCGACTGATACTCGTCAACTATGAATAATTCATACTTGAATTGACTCCCTATACCTAGACTCAACCTTCTAGCTCTTCCTTAAGCCTTGCGCCTCCAGGATCCCTCCGAGTCCGCGACTTGTTCATCCTTTGCGCTTGCTTCCAAGAACTTCCTTCGATTTTATCATGTCTTGGGTTTCCCTTTGTCAAAGCATGCTTGGACTTTACGCCGCCAAGATTACATGCTTGGACTTACGCTGCCAAGACTTGCTTTTGGACTTCCTTTGTCAAGGTCCATTTGGACTTTACGCCGCCAAGACTACATGCTTGGTCTTACGCCGCCAAGCCTTTTCCTTGGACTTCTCTTGCCAAGATCACACTTGGACTTTGCTTTTACCAAATCTTCATACTTGGATTTTCCTGTCACTTAAACATGTTCACAATTAGATCACAAAGTATTACCTAACTTAGATGATTATCCAAACATCAAAACATATAAATGCTTAGGGCATTGTTGCACCAATAATCTCGCCGTTTTTTATGTTTGGCAATCATTTAAGTTAGGTCTTTAACACATGCACATAATCATATTTCCAATATGAATTCTAACTTAAACATTCCTTCTCCCCCTTTGACATACATCAAAAAGAGAAGGATTCATAAATTTCATGAAGGAGTTAAATTTGTTGTATCTTGAACTAAGGTATAAGATTGAAATTAAGCTCCCCCTTAATCCAAGATATGGTTCATGATGAATAAATAACATGTGGAGCAAAGCCTAACAAAAGATTGGAGGTTAAATCCTAACTTTGCTCCAACAATATAAGTTAAGGGAATGAAAAGATTTATATGATGAAACTCTCCCTAAACCATTGCATCAAACAGTCCTAAAACTTCTTTAAACTTAAGATTATCATACCATAGTTTTAGGACATTCAAAAATACACTAAAAGCCAGGAAATAGAGCTGTTTTTTCAGAAAACACAGTGTATCAGTCAACTGATTTCTGATTCGATTCAGTCGACTGCTATGCCCGAAGTCCACTTTTTTTATTTTTCAGTCCAACTTCAGAAATGCGCCAAAAATTCTAGAAATATCAAAAAATCACAAAATTTTGTGTACACATTTCTAAAATTATTTTCTATCAAGGAAAAAATAATTTAAAAAATATATGTTTTCAAATTTCAAAAATGATACAATTTTGAAACCTAGCAAAAACTTTAAGTATTTTGTAAACTTTGTATCACTTTTGTATTCCACTTAAAAACTATTTTTCAAAGTTTGATAAACATAGTTTAAATTATATTTTATTTGATATTTCAAATCATATTCTTGGAGCTATATGCACATTAATTGTGCATAAGCCTTCCCAATGATTGGTCCAATGAAGGATTAATATCTCTAGATGGCATTTTGGTTCATAGTAATGCATCATAACAAGCATGATGAACCAAGTATATCTTCCTAACATCTCACATATTGTCTAAGTGGCTCAATACAAAAATCATGGTTTCTTAGGTGTTTTGTGAGATGCTTAAAGGTATAAATCCTAGGATTTCTATAGGATCATGCAAACCTACACCTTTATTCAACTAAGCACATCCCAAGTTCTCTCCTAAGTGATGAAAATTCTTCTTCGGGGAGAGGCTTGGTAAAGATGTCGGCTAGGTTAGACTTAGATTCAATGTAATTGAGCTCAATGTCCCCCTTAGCCACATGATCTCTAATGAAGTGATGTTTCACTTCAATGTGCTTGGTCCTAGAGTGATGCACCGGATTTTTGGTAAAATTTATGGTGCTCACATTATCACAAAATACTTTTATGTTGGAGTAAAGTAGCTCATAGTCCTCTAAAGTATGTTTCATTCATAGTAGTTGAGCTACACAATCACCCATAGCCACATACTCGGCCTTGGTGGTGGATAGGGAAACACAAGGTTGCTTCCTACTACTCCAACTAACTAGGGAGAACCCATGGAATTGGCATCCACCACTAATACTCTTCCGATCCAATTTGTAACCGGCATAATCGGAATCGGTGTACCCAACCAAATCAAAAGAACTAGTTCTAGGGTACCATAATCCTACATTTAGTGTGCCTTTAATATATCTTAAGATTCTCTTAACGGCAACTAAATGAGATTATTTGGCACATGATTGGTACCTAGCACACATACCAACCGTAAATAATATATCGGGTCTACTAGCGGTTAGATACAAAAGGCTACCAATCATACTCCTATAGAGTGTAAAGTCAATTTGTTTTCCTTCATGATCATTATCTATTTTTGTATTGGTTGCCATTGGGGTTGACACTACTTTAGCATTTTTCAAACCAAATTTCTTAATCATTTCCTTAGCATATTTGGTTTCGTAAATATAAATTCCCTCACTTGTTTGTTTGACTTGTAATCCTAGGAAGAAATTTAGTTCCCCAACTTGACTCATCTCAAACTCATTTTCCATATTCTTGATAAAGTCTTGAAGGAGTTCATTATTTGTTGACCCAAAGATAATGTCATCGACATATACTTGGCTACAAAGATGTCCTTTGATGTTGACTTTATAAATAGTGTTTGATCTACATTACCCCTCCTAAAGTCCTTAGAGATTAAGAAAGATGATAATCTTTCATACCAAGCCCGGGGAGCTTGTTTCAAACCATATAAAGCCTTTTTAAGCTTAAATACATGGTTTGGATAGTCTATATTCTCAAACCCGGGAGGTTGTTCTACATATACCTCTTCCTTAATGAACCGATTTAGGAATGCCGATTTAACATCCATTTGATGGAGTTTGAAACCCATATAAGAGGCATACCCTAATAGGATTCTAATAGACTCTAACCTAGCAACCGGGGCATATGTTTCATCATACTCAAGTCCTTCAACTTGATTAAAGCCCCTTGCAACTAACCTTGCCTTATTCCTAGTAATTGATCTATTTAAGGCATTTTGAAGACATGCAATGGTTTTATAAAGTAAATCTATCCTAGGGGAGTCTCTTACCTCATCATCACTTGATGATGATTCGTCGCTTGAGGATGAAGATGAAGACTCCTCACTTGAGCTTTCGGCTTCCTCCTCCAAAGCCATGAGAGCTAGGTTCCGGGTGGCATGACACATTTCTTCATCATCGGAAGAGTCCTCCAAGCTTAGTGTGTCCCATGTTTGTGCCACCATTGCCTCCTTCTTCTTTTTCTCCTTCTTTTCCTTCTTCTCCTTATGCTTCTTTTCTTTCTCCTCCTTCTTCTTTAAGTCCGGGCAATTTGGCTTGATGTGACCTTTTTTATTGCAACCATAGCAAACAACATTAGAGGAAGGAGTTGAACTACTAGAAGACTTACCTCTTGAGGATTGGAACATCCTCCTCACATCCTTCTTGGTGAGTTTCCTTGACCTCCCACCAAACTTCTTTACATAATGAGCCACCTCGCTTGACGATAGCTCATCTTCACTACTAGATGAATCCTCCTCGGATTCGGATGAGAAAGACACTTCTTTCTTCTTCTTCTTCTTCTTGTCTTTCTTTCCTACAAAAAGAGCTACACCTTTCTCTTTGGACGAAGTGTTAGCTTGCTCGTGCAACTCAAATTCACAAAAGAGCTCATCTAATTTAACCAAAGAAAGATCCCTAGAGACCTTATAGGCATCTACCATTGAAGCCCACAAGGTTGTTCTAGGGAAGGCTTGGAGTACATACCTCACAAGGTCTCGGTTGTCGACCTTCTCACCTATCACATGTAGTCCATTGACTACTTTCTTGAAGTGACCGTGCATTTGGCTCATGGTCTCATTGGTCTTCATGGCAAAGTTTTGGAGTTGGCCTATCAAGAGGTCCCTCTTGCCTCTCCTCATCTCCTTTGATCCTTCATTCAATTCGATGAGCTTCTCCCAAAGATCTTTAGCGGAGTTGAAGGGTCCGACCTTCGACAATTTCAACTTTGATAGACCACATTGGAGTGTGGTCGTTGCCTTTGCATTTGCTTGTGCCTTCTTGGCCATATCCCTCGTCCAAACTTTGGTCGGTATTGGCGCTCCATGTTCGTCGACCGGCTTCTCGAATCCATTTACAATACTAAACCAATTATCGATATCATTTATAAGGTAGTATTCCATCCTACCTTTCCAATAGCCAAAATCATTGCCGTCAAAGAATGGAGGCCTCGCCGTGCTATACCCCTCTTGGAAAGCCATCATGCTCCGGTTGATTGTTAGATCTTCCGATGCGATCCGGGCTCTGATACCACTTATAGGGGATCCTTGGAAGGCTAGAGGGGGATGAATAGCCTCTTTTTCAATTTCTACAAAAACAGTTAGCGGAAGCACAACAAAAACAATATTAATAGAAATGGAAATACAATGCTAACACGGAAGCCTTTAAGTGGTTCGGAGATACCGCTCCTACTCCACGGCGATCCTTAAGGTGGATCAACCCTAATAAATCTCACTAAAAAGATTTCTCTTTTTACAACAACCCTCCTCTTCTTACAAAAGATGAAGATGAAGTCTAGGAAGGAGGAGGGGAATTAAAACACTAGGAAAGCTTAGAAAATTTGTGGAGGCTTGAGAGGATGATCAAAATGTAAGTATTAACCCTCTCAACCACCACAAGCCCTCTTTTTATAGAGAGAGGGTTGTTTTTCCTATTGGGCCACGATCAGTCGACTAATGTACAACATCAGTCGATTGCCATTGCGGCTAACGACTTCTGAACAACCGAATTCGCGGGATTCATAATCGTCATCATCCAACGACACGCTCATCAGTCGACTGATCCCTCCATCAATTGACTAATGGAGTGATCAGTCGAGTGATCACCACACGTAGTCGAGTGAGACTCCATTATGTGCTCGGGTTCGACTTGATCGATCGCCAAGCGATTCTGATCGTGATGGTGCGTGTCGATCATTGCCAAGACTAGGCAGTCGACTATTCGTCAATTTTTCAGCCTGACTCAGTCGAGCACCCTATCAGTCGACTGATACTCGTCAAGTATGAATAATTCATACTTGAATTGACTTCCTAGACCTAGACTCAACCTTCTAGCTCTTCCTTAAGCCTTGCGCCTCCAGGATCCCTTCGAGTCCGTGACTTGTTCATCCTTTACGCTTGCTTCCAAGAGCTTCCTTCGGTTTTGTCATGTCTTGGGTTTTCCTTTGCCAAAGCTTGCTTGGAATTTACACCGCCAAGACTACATGCTTGGACTTATGCTACCAAGACTTGCCTTTGGACTTCCTTTGCCAAGGTCCATTTGGACTTTACGCCGTCAAGACTACATGCTTGGTCTTACGCTGCCAAACTTTTTCCTTGGACTTCTCTTGCCAAGATCACACTTGGACTTTGCCTTTACCAAGTCTTCATACTTGGATTTTTCTGTCACTTAAACATGTTCACAATTAGATCACAAAGTATTGCCTAACTTAGATGATTATCCAAACATCAAAACATATAAATGCTTGGGGCATTGTTGCACCAACATAGCTTAGAAGTGGCAGTAGGGATTTTCAAAGTGATTTGAGTGAATTGATGGATATATCCCCTCAAGGGTTTAGTCGACTCCTGCTTCAAGTTGAACAGACTAAAGGCAGCCTTCTTGTACTTCTTACAGCTAGCAAAATGCTATAAAAATGTCTCGCATAGGTTTTCAAAGGAGATTAAAGATCTGGGGCACAATGCCTGAAACTATTTTTGTGCCAACCCTACCAATGTGATGTAAAATACTCGATAGTTAATACTGTTAGAGTATTAGTGCAGAATGGTCACGTTCTTGAACTTGTACATATGCTCTTCTGGGTCTGTCGAGTCATCATATTTTCCAAGATGGGAGGAGAAAAAACTAGAGGGGTATTTTTCTAGTATAATCTTTTCAACAAAAGGGGTGTGCTTCCATCATACCTTGTATGTCATTATCTAACTCTCTTCTTTCTCCTCACAGATGAAGCGAGGCATAGTTCAAGTCGTCGTTCAACATTTTTCTAGTTGGTACTCTTCTTGATCTTCCTTCCTTTATTTGTTGTCGCAAGGAAGAAAGGTTTGCTCCCCTATATATGGTTGGGCCCCTCCTTGCTTTTTCAGAGGGGGTGATGGACGACTGACCTTTCTACTTCCTTGGGTCAATGTGCCCTTCATTTCTTTTTGTACTCTTGCAATCAACTGGTCACAAGTCAAGGTCATGGAGGCCTCCTCTAAAGCAGAGGCCAAAGAAGGAACTTCTCACGATTGAATCCTCGATGTCTTTTCCCAAAGTTCCCACAGACAGTGCCAAATGATGCGGTTGGAGAATGATCCTCTCATGTCGAGTTTTCCAATGAGAGCCTATTCACCTAGCCACAGAAAGATATTGTCAAATATTGTTGGTGCAATCATCCCAGGTCACGATTGACCAGACTCGAGTGGGACTCGAGTAGTGTTTTGATGTTTGAAAAATGGATTGACAATGTGATTGTCAAGGAAAGTCCAAGTCATGGGTACTTGGCAATGGAAAATCTAAGTCATGGGTACTTGGCAATTGAGAAGTCCAAGCATGGGTCTTGGCATGGAAAGTCCAAACATGGGTCTTGGTAAAGGAAAAGTCCAAGTCATGGGTACTTGGTATGGGAAGTCCAAAGATATAGTCTTGGCAGCATAAGTCGAAGTGTGTAGTCTTAGCGGCTTAAAGTCCAAGAAACTTTGGCAGTGAAAGTCCAAGAAACTTTGGCAGTGAAAGTCCAAGTATGGGTGCTTGGAAATTTGGAAGTCCAAGGGTTTGATATTGATGATGTAAAGTCCAAGAATGAAGTCTTGGCAGCATAAGTCCAATGTTTAGCGACATAAAGTCTAAGCGTTTGTCTTGGCAACATAAGTCCAAATGCACCTTGGCAATGTAGACCCGATTAGCATGATAATAGGTAATGGAAGTACCTGAAGGCTAGCATATGGATGAATGAGTCATGAAGGACTCAGAGGGATCCGATAGGCATGAAGCTGATGGAGGTTGCTAGAAGGCTTATGTCCAGGCTAAGGGTGATTTATCAAGTATAAGAGGATCATACTTGAGTTAAACCTCATGTTTGGGGTTTATCAGTCGACTGGGATTATGGACCAGTTGACTGGTCGAGTGTTTGCAACTTGGCAGCCTAGTAAATTTGGATCAGTCGACTGGGATTATAACCAATTGACTAGTCGGGTAGTCGACTGAGCTTCAACTACTCAGGTGAAGCTCTGGTAGTTGATTGCCATTATGGGCAGTCGGTGATCGTTTTATAAATGCGATCGCCATATACGATACCAACCGGTTTGCGAACATGAGCATGTAATCTCCGTAGTCGAATATCGAGTAGCAGCTTGATCGAGGGCAATGACTATTAGGGTATCCGTTGGGTAGATTCCAGCATGGATGGAGTCGTTGTGAGACAACATATAGTATAGCAATCGATTAGTGTCTTTTGGCAGCCGACTTCTAGGTGAGAAATCAACTCGATACAGGTTATAAAAGCAACTCAAGAGGGAGGATTTTGACAACATTTTTTTTGGGAGATTTTGGGGAGGAATTACTGTTGTATTCCAGATCATCAAGAGCCTTTCAAAGCAACCATCAAGAAAGAAAAGCATTCAAGTTCTTGTAAAGTGTTATTTACATTGTTGTTTTATTTCCTTTGTATTTGCTTATATTTCATTTTTATTGTTGTAAGATTGTTATAAGAGGTTTCTCCACCTTCGATGTGTCACCGTGAAGGAGTTTATTAGTCGTGGTGTGCATCATTAAAGCTCACTAAAGCTCGCCCGTGGAGTAGGAACTCTAGGTTCCGAACCACGTTATATCTTTGTGTTTGCATGCTTATTGTGTATTTGTTTCTATTATTATATATTCCACTACATACACTAACATCATTGTAAAGGAGCACACAAACAAATAGTGAAATCGATGAACCACTATTCACCCCCCCTCCCTCTAGCGCAACCACATCAGTCCCTGCAAATATAATATAAGTCAAATGGTGTCAGTGCTCCGACGATGCCCCTCCAATGCCTAAGTCAAACAGGAGAAAAGGATTGTAAGAAAATGAAATGATTTGCTTTACAAATCATTCATTACCCTTTGTCATTACCTACTTCTCTCCCCTTTATAGATTCTATTCCTTATCTCAATTAATGAGTGTCTCTTCGATTATGCCTTACCAATGTCTCCCCATGGCATGTGGCCACATCTGCCTGTCCTTCCCTAGTATAGGGACATCTCCACTCATACCATAGCAACACATACTCATGTCAACAGATGGCCAGTTTGAGACTCTTCCCCTTACTATCATTAATGAGCACCCCTTAGGTCACTTCTTATCCACTCCTTAGCAAAGCCAGCCACCACATCTGTACGTACCATGCCAATACCTAATCGAGTATGTCCATATCGTTACTTCTCAATTTCTGACACCTTGAGCTCTTGACCTCTCATGCTCCCAAGTTCTTGAGTTTCCATCTACTTGAGCCCTTGAGTACCTGAGCTCTTGACCTCTCAAGCTCCTGAGTGTCTAAATTGTTAGTGCAATCGACCCAGGTCACGATTGACCATACTCGAGTTTTACTCGAGTAGTATTTTGATGTTAAAAAAAATGATTAACAATGTGATTATCATGGGAAGTCCAAGAATGATCTTGCCATTTGAGAAGTCCAAGTCATGTGTAATTGGCAGGTAAAGTCTAAGTCATGCGTACTTGGCAATGGAAAGTCCAAGTCATGGGTACTTGGCAATTGGAAAGTCCAAGCATGGGTCTTGACATGGAAAGGCCAAGCATGACTCTTGGCAATGGTAAAGCTCAAGTCATGGGTACTTGGCAGGGGAAAATGAAAGGTATAGTCTTGGCAGCATAAGTCTAAGGTGTAGTCTTGGCGGCATAAGTCCAAGGTGTAATCTTGGCGGCGTAAAGTCCAAGTGAACTTTGGCGATGAAAGTCCAAGTATGGATACTTGGCAATTGGGAAGTCCAAGGGTGTGATATTGGCAGTGTAAAGTCCTAGTCATGGCGGCATAAGTCCAATGTTTGGCAATGTAAAGTCCAAGCGTCTATCTTGGCGACGTAAGTCCAAATGTACCTTGGCAAAGTAGACCCAGTTAGCATGATAATAGTCAATGGAAGCACCTAAAGGCTAGCGTATGGATGAACAAGTCATGGATGACTTGGAGGGATCCGATAGGTGTGAGACTGATGGAGGTGGCTAGAAGGCTTAGGTCTAGACTAAGGGTGGTCTATCAAGTATGAGGGGATCATACTTGATTTAAACATCATGTTTGAGGTTTATCAGTCAACTGGGGTTATGGATGAGTCGACTAGCCGAGTGTTTGACACTTGGCAGCCTAGTCAACTTGGATCAGTCGACTGAGATTATAACCAGTCGAATGCTAAGGTTTAGCAGTCGATTGGTTCACAACAATCAATTGTTAGGGTCTGACAGTCGACTGATTTAAGTGGCCACGAGTATAGAAGCTTTGATAGTTGACTGGTCAGTCGATTTATGAGGCAACAGTCGATTGCTAGTAAGGGCAGTCGACTACTGGTAAGGGTAGTCGACTGCTAGGGTATCCATTAGAGTTTTTCCAAAATGGATTGAGTCGTTGTGAGATAACGGATAGGAGAGCAATTGACTGGGACCTTTTGGTAGTCAACTGCTAGGCGTGAAATTAGCCATTTGCAATTATAAAAGGAGCATCTAATGAAGGATTTTATCCATGGTTTAATTGTGATTTTAAGGGAGATTTTAAAGGGGAATTACTGCTGCATTCCAGATCTTCAAGAGAAATCAAAAGCAAGCAACAAGCAAGCAATCAAAAGTACTCTTGTAAAGTTTTCCTGGCATTTTGATGCATGCAAACGCGACCTCAAATCTTATGACGAGAACCGTCGAGGACTCAAAGCATGCGCTCGCGCTCAACGCCCGCAAGTGCACAGATGTCATCAAGTAATAAATAGATTATCGATCCCATAGAGACTGAGATTCGAGTACCGATTGATCAGTGGACATTGTTGTTCGGAGTTAAGTTCTAAGGGTTGTGGTTGCAAGGGTAATGGTAGTCCTAACTCAAATACGGTGTTACATGGAGGAAGTGAAGGTTGGTTCGAAGTTCAAAAAGGGATTCTAGGACTTAGGTTTCACTTGTGCATCATGGAACATACTATCAGTTAAATGTTGGCTGGTTCTCTAATTATGGTCTTATGGAATGGACATCATACCCTTTTTCGATGAGCTTTTGCTTCTACTGGGAACTACCTATGTCTAACCAGACCGACCCTTTTGTTAGGATAGGATAGACGGTACGAGGATGCCGAATCAATCCCTATGAAGAGTTGGAACGTGTCTCGTTCCCTACTCCTTCATACCCATCTACCTACGGTTACCGGAGATGAGGACAACCACTAGGTTCCTCCTTAGTTCTCCTAAATCTTTGATAGAAGGGTTGTAACCTCTTGTATTGGCTATGCAAAATAGATAGAAAACCAAACACAATCTTCATCAAATCAAACCAACATAAACTGCGAATAAAAATCCATAAACAGAATTAACATTCAACTAGCATATTCTGCGTTACACAAGTTACTCCCTAATCCTATAATCAAAAATTCTACTCCTTAGATGGAACAGAATGAACACAATGCATAATAGAATTAGTCATTACAATGTAGGAGATGAATAGGAAGTAAATTGCAGTACTCTTAGTCCTTCTCTTCGACATCGGAGCGCAGGTTACAATCCTCTCACCGTCTCCTTCCTCTTCATTGCGAGTTTTCAGTGCCTTTTAGGGCACCGGTGTGTCGTCCCAGCCATCGGGCCTCCCCCTAGGGTTTGGGCATGGCTTTCATTTTATAGACTTGAAGTTGGTGCTGCCCGAAGCCATGAAAAAACCCTAGTCACGTCGAAATAAGCCAACGCCACACGACCGTGTGGATCCACACAGCCAGGTAGTGTGTGGTGCTGGGGTGGCCAAATCCGTGGTTTGGACACGGGCGTGTGGATTCACATGGCTAGGTCATATCCCTCTCTGTTCCTCCTGCCAAATGTCTTTTTTTGCCCTAAGAATGTGTTGTTTTCCCTATAAAATGTTGTCCTACACATAAAAGTACAACGAGCAGATCTCCGAACTAGAAAATAGGAAATGCATGCAAAACAAAGTGAAATATGCATGAAAAAAGTATGAAATGTAATGAGATGTGAGCAAAAATAACTCCTAAAACCCTATGTTTTGCTCACTTCAATTCCCCAGACTTAAATCTTTGCTCTTCCTCAAGCAAACCTCAATCCCATGACATTTTAAAAAGCATTGTTCCATGCTCAGTATATTAACTAGATTTATCAAGTGGTATTTTCCATCAAAGCAAAATAGATATATTCTAAAGGTTCACTAAGTTAGCTTCTCATGAACGTGCTAAGCGAATCTTCTTAAGGGATACATCGTTCCACGGTAAGTTAAGTCATCATCTTACAGCTTTCCTAAGGTTTTTGGCTTTTAGGCACTAGTCTGCCCTAAGCGAGGGTCGTTCCCTAGATCTAGTATAAAGTCTCAAAGACGTGCTCAGTATTGAGAGAAATTAGTAGGTGTTTCCCCAGTAACCTAACTCAGTCTCAAAGGGGCACCTAGCCATTTCCATCTGCGACAAACTTTTTTTTTTTGGCGAATAGAACTCTTGTTCTTCTCATACTCACGGGTGATTTTGATTTTTCCAAACGGGCTTACACAATCCTAGCATCTTCAGTAACTAAGATGCTAAATCTAGAGTCACCTATGGATTCCAAGGTACTAGACTATTGGGATGAATCATAACTATGTATATACTAGATTCTCCCTTTCAGAGTATTCGTCAAGTGTAAGTGTAAAAATAAAAGCCAACCAGTGCAAGTCTAGAACATTCATTAGAGCAAATAAAATAAAATACCACAAGATAAATGAAGTTATGCTACCTATGGAAATAATTCGTGAAGAGATCTTAACAATACTACTAAGGCAGCTTAAAGATAGCAAAAACTAAGTGCTGAAAGAAACCTAACACTCTATGTATGAACAAATGAATGCAAATTAAAACTAAAATACAAGTATCAAGAAAGAAACTACTGCTAGAAATAAAACATATCAAAACTTGGGGCCCCCAGACTTAAGCGATGCAATACCTCTAATATGGTGGTCGAGGTGGGAAGTTTGGTAATCTCGGCATGTCCGAATCCTGGGAAAATCTGGTGCTCAGCCACTGATGCTATATATACATGTGGTCTATCTGAGATTTGGTAGATGCAACGACTGTTCTGTACTCCTCCCTGGCCCACTGTGAGCGGGCATCGCTCATGAACTGTCTGATCTCCTGCCAGTGAATGACCTCCTCCTGGTGATGGGTAGCCTCCTCCTGAAAATAGATATGTGCCTCATCGTAGAACTCCTCGGCCCACTGGAAGTGCTTCCGTAAGCTCTGAAACTCCGCCTGCATGTAAGAGTTGTGCTCCTCCCATCGCTGCCCCTGTGTTTGTTGCTCGGCGTATATGTCATTGAGGAGTGATCGAAACTCTGAGAAGTCATAGGCAGATGTGCCTGCATTCTGCTCAAAAGTAGGAAAAGAAGGTGGTGCAGGTGCAGGCTGTCTACATGGACTAGGTGGGCTCTTATACCTATACAAAAAACACACAGTGCGACCCTTTTATCCCTTGCGCGACACGACCGTGTGAAAACACATGGCTTGGCCATGTGCACCACTGGGAGATGAGTCGACTTGGGGCACAACTGTGTGAGTTCACACGGCCAGGTCGTGCACCCCTCTGCCTGTGGAGCACGACTGTGTGGAATCCACACGGGCCGCCCATGCTTCTTTCTGAGGTTTCAAAAAGGTATCTCTTTTCTACCTAGAAAGTTCTTAAGTTCTTTCCAACTCTAAACTACTTGCAAAGATGCTAATAAACAAAAATTAAAGTATAAACTATACACATGAATGCAGAAAGATTAAAAACATGTCAAATTTAACTTGGGTTGCCTCCCACCAAGCATTTTGATTAAGGTATTTTAGCTCGACCACACTCCATCGCTTCATCTCGGCTCTAGTGGCCCAAGGAAATTTTTCTCCCTCCCTTTCTTGATACATTTGAATCTCGCTCGTAGGGGAGCAAGATATTTGCTCACTTTATGCCTCTTACCTCGCGGTCCTCCATAACCATATCTCTTAAACCTTCCTTGTGGAGGAGCAAGATATTTTCTCACTTTTTGATTCCGACCTTTTTGTCCTCCATCACTATATCTCTTAAATCTTACTCATGGAGGGGCAAGATACTTGTTAGCTGCTTTCCTTGGCTCGAGATTGTTGGGTTTCCGGCACCGCGGCGTGTGTGTGTTCGATCATGTTTCGTAAACATGAGCACAGCGGAAGCAATAAAAATAATAAATCTACATTTATTACAACACACACAACACACGCATGCATAGTACAACAAGTGTAGACATAACCGTAAATTTAAATTTGCAATAAAAGAAAATTTAACTACGTTATACCTTTCGTATTACGTGTAGCGGGAACGGCATCAACCGGAACGATCCTCACTAGAATCGTCTCTATCCGTATCCATGCCGAGTATCCTTAGGATGACTTCGCTAAGCCACGAACTTCGTCTTCGTACGGGTTACTAGCCTCGTGTTGAAGACGACGTGATCGAGAGATGATCACGATCCGAATCCAAATTCGGATCCAAAACGAGTCCTCAAAACTCGCTTCTCCGGAGAGGTATTCGTCAACCGATTGACGAATCCTTCGTCCTCCACCTCAGAGGATTACCGGAGATCAAATCCCCGGTAAGTTAGCCGCTGTCGGAGCTCTAACCGTCGTCCAAATGACGCTCCGACGAGAGGAGAACAAGCTGTCCAGAAAACTGGACAGCTTTGGTGGAGGAGATAGGCGCCGGCCAACAAAGGAAGCCAAGTGCTCACCTTTTCACCGAAGCCTAGGAAGATCACCGGAGGGTCGCCGGAGGATCACCGGCTGAAGCTTGGACATCGGCAAGGAGCTGGACGGCGGCACAAGGGCTGGGCGGCAATGGAGTTGGCGCCGAAAACTCCAAGGAGAGGAGGTGGGCGGCAACTAGGTTTAGGGCTCTTGGATTAGGGCTTAATTATCCCTTAAGCCCTCTTTTATAGAGAACTAATTCTCTTAATGGTTATTGGATCATAACCATTAGGCCCGTTAACCCGCTCCATTAAGATAAGTTAAAATAAACCAAACCATGATGGTTTATTTTAAGTTAAAACGAACCGAACCAACTTTTGGTTCATTCGTTTAAAATAAACCAAACCCTTTGGTTTATTCTCCTCCATTGGATTAGAACCAAACTATTTTGGTCCATCCATTATGTCTTCATAAGACACGGCCCATCCATGCTTCCATTGCGACTGAAACGATTTCATGCTCGCTCCATGTTTGGTCCAACCAAACTTAGTTTCTCTCGGTCTGAGAATTCCATTCTCAAGCTCGTTTTAAATCCTTCGGATTACGCTCGTTGTGCGTGTGACCAAATAGGTTCTCGGTTTATGTTGGCCGTCTATAATTAACCATTAATTATAGAATGATCATGAGTGGCACCTAGTAGTACATCATGATCCCCAATTAACCGAAAAGATCAACGATTGATCCAGAACTATTTCTGAAACCCTTCAGCAGCTCGAATGATTCGTGCCCCATTCTCTTCACTCATCTTATACCCACTTGGTTCAGGACATGGTCTATAGTGTCAGTCCCCACTAGGCTGACTACGTCACACCTAGCCCAAGTATCATTTCCTCGTCATACGGATTCTAGTTACTGCACATGTATCGAAGAGTACCTTACTCTAAACATGTAATGCTTTGGCCAAAGACTTTAGTAACAATCCGACGAGAGGCCATGGGTATACGTCTCCTCGCAAGGAGTGGTGAATCCTTTATAGGCTATTCAAACACCTTCGATCACTTCGACATATACCCAATCATCCCGGGTCCACATCTCCTTAGAGATGCTTGCTTAAGATGTCAAAGCATAAGTCTCCATGATCAAGATGACTTGAATACCGCAAGTCAAAGGAACATCGCACTTAAGCTACAGTAAGAACTTCATCGACATATCTATATATGCAGAGAACCATATGAAGTCTTACTACTGGTCACTCCAATGAACTAGTTACCATAACTAGCATCCACGATCAACTCGACATCACAATGTCTCCAAAAGGAGAATCACCGCTTGGATACACCAAGGAGTATACCTCGTTAGTCTCGATAATTGATGGTGTCCAAATCCATCAATTCATCGACTAGGGATAATTTCGATACATCACAATTACACATGTAGAGATACTCACTAGTTGTGATCCAATCACAAATTCTCTCATGCTGTGAATCGTATCGTGGACATTCAGTAAATGAGTTTAAGATCCAATCAAATACATAAAACATGTATACTCAAATAGTGAAACTTTATTTATCATATAAATGGTTCATACATAAGGCGATTGCCTTAGGACATCTCTCATATATTACTAACAGACTCCCACTTGGCCTAATGCCAATCGCTACGGTATCCAATACCATAAGCTCTAACATGACCCTCAAACTTATTTTGAGGTAATGCCTTAGTCAAAGGATCCGCTAAGTTCCTTTCAGTGGGAATTTTCTCGATTTGTATTTCGTTCCTACTGATGATCTCTCTGATAAGATGATAGCGGCGAAGCACATGTTTGGATCGTTGATGAGACCTTGGCTCTTTCGCCTGTGAAATTGCTCCATTGTTGTCGCAGTAGACCGATATTGCTTCAACAATGGCCGAAATCACACCAAGTTCATAAATGAACTTCTTGATCCAAACCGCTTCCTTTGTCGCCCAAGCCGTAATGTATTCTCGCCTCGAGAATCCGCCATGATATCTTGTTTGGAACTTTTCCAACTCACTGTGCCCTCATTCAAGGTGAACACGTATCCAGACTGAGACCTAGAATCATCCTTGTCTATCTGGAAGTTGGCATCCGTATACTCGCGTATCACCATGTCCCCTTCTCCATATATTAGGAACACATCCTTAGTTCTTCTTAAGTACTTAAGGATCGTCTTAACAGCCACCCAATGATCCATTCCTGGATCGAACTGGTATCTGCTCGTGACACTCAGAGCATACGATACATCGGCCCTCGTACATAACATAGCATACATGATAGATCCTATTGCGGATGCATAGGGAATCTTACTCATGTAAATCCTCTCGTCTTCTGTGCGTGGACACATAGACTTCGAAAGGTGTACCCCATGCCTGATGGGTAGGAAACCTTTCTTGGATTCCGACATGCTAAACCTCTTTAGCACTCGGTCTATATATGTAGACTGCGAAAGACCAAGCAACCGTTTCGATCTATCTCTATAGATCTTAATCCCGAGGATGTAGGTTGCTTCTCCCAGGTCTTTCATGGAGAATGTCTTGGATAACCAAACCTTCACTGACTGTAAGATTGAGACATCGTTTCCTATAAGTACTTTGTCATCGACATACAATACTAGGAACACGACTGCACTCCCACTAACCTTCTTGTACACACAAGGTTCGTCTGGATTTTGTGAGAAATCAAACTTTTTTATTGTCTCATCAAAACGGATATTCCAGCTCCTGGATGCTTGCTTCAATCCATAAATGGACCGTCGCAATTTGCATACCTTGGTTTTATCAACCGATGTGAAACCCTCAGGCTATATCATATACATATCATCGAGCAGGTTTCCATTAAGGAAAGTTGTTTTCACATCCATCTGCCATATCTCATAATCATAATGAGCCGCTATGGCCAGGAGCATCCGAATGGATTTAAGCATAGCTACAGGCGAATAGGTTTCGTCATAATCAACACCTTGCTTTTGACGATATCCTTTCGCCACCAATCTAGCCTTATAGGTAATCACATTGCCATCCATGTCGGTTTTCTTCTTGAAAACCCACTTGCACCCTATAGGCTTTATGCCTTCAGGTGGGTCAACCAAGTTCCAAACTTGGTTTTCATACATGGAATCCATTTTCGACTTCATGACATCAAGCCACTTATCCCTTTCTGAACTTGTCAGCACTTATTCATAACTAGTAGGCTCCTCATCATCAATGAGTAACACATCCTTCGATTCACTTACGAGAAATCCATATCTCTCGGGAATATTGCGTGCTCTACTAGATCTACGAAGATGTGGTGCCTCAATAGGTCCAGCCGATGGCTCATCACTATGAGTCATCGGTCGAAGTGCTTGACTAGGTATCTCTTCAATGTCTACTAAAGTCTCTTGAACCTCCTCAAGTTCAACGACACTCCCACTGTTTTCTTGTAAGAGAAACTCTTTCTCTAGAAACACAGCATTCCTTGAAACAAACACCTTTTGTTCCAAGGGATGATAGAATTGGTAACCCCTCATTTCCTTAGGGTATCTAATAAATAGATATTTATCAGACTTAACATCCAATTTGTCTGACACAGTCCGCTTCACATAAGCAGGACAACCCCATATCTTCAAGTAAGATTAATGAGGTTTCTTACTAGCCCATATCTCGTATGGAGTAGTAGAGACTACCTTGGTGGCACTCGCTTAACAAGTAAACAAATGTCAAGTGCATAGCCCCAAAAGGACTTGGGAAGATTCGCGTGATTCATCATTGACCTGACCATGTCCAACAAGGTCCGGTTTCCCCTCTCAGATACACCATTAAGTTGTGGTGTATACGGCGGAGTCCATTGAGACAATATACCATTGTCCCTCAGATAATCTAGAAACTCTTGACTCAAGTATTCACCACCTCGATCTGATCGAAGTATTTTAATACTCTTGCCAAGTTGTTTCTCTACTTCATTTCTGAATTCTTTGAACCTTTCAAAGGCTTCAGACTTGTGTTTCATCAAGAACACATACCCAAATCGTGAGTGATCATCGGTGAAGGTAATGAAGTAGCTATAGCCTCCTAAAGTTTGAGTTGACATGGGTCCACATACATCAGTATGTATTAGACCTAGCAACTCTTCCACTCGTTCACCTTTTCCAGTAAAAGGTAACTTAGTCATCTTGCCTTTTAATCATGATTCGCATGTATCGTATGAATCCAATTCAAACGATTCCAGAATTCCACATCGGTGTAATTCGGACATGCGTTTC
Source organism: Wurfbainia villosa (assembly GCA_025175895.1). NCBI lineage: Eukaryota > Viridiplantae > Streptophyta > Magnoliopsida > Zingiberales > Zingiberaceae > Wurfbainia > Wurfbainia villosa. The sequence goes on along the minus strand of CM045994.1, from coordinate 94,446,276 downwards.
TTACTTGCATGGCCAAGACGACAATGCCACATATAGGAGTCTAATTGATTATCTTTTCGAGCACGCTTGTTGCTCACTTCGATATTGAAAATGTCACTGGATACGTCCAATGTATAAATACCATTGCTTAAAGTTCCAGTCCCATAAAGAACTCCATTCAAAGTTATGTAACAACAATTGTTACTAAAAGTCAAATGGTACCCATTTCTATTTAAACAAGAAATAGAAATGATTTTCTTTATCAACGAAGGAACATAAAAGCAATTGTCCAGTTCTAAGACAAGTCTTGTAGGGAGTCTCAACAAATACGTTCCGATGGCGAGTGCAGCAACCTTTGCTCCATTCCTAACACGTAAATTTGACTCTCCCTTGATGAGTCTTCTTCTATTTCTTAGCCCATGTATGTCTTTACATATATGTGAGCCACACCCAGTATCCAATACCCAAGTGTCTGAGGAAATAGAATGACAATCAATAACGAAGATATCTGAGGAAGATGGGGCATCCGATGCCTTATTCTTCTTCACAGACTCAAGCTAAATCTTGCACTTTCTTCACCAATGGCTCTCCTTGCCATAATGATGGCAAGTTTCCTTTTGTGCTAGTTCTACCTTCTTAGCCCTTATCTTCTTTCCCTTCTGCTGTTCCTTTGACTTCCTCTTAGAACCTTTCTTCGAGGAATCAACTAACAGCACCGTCCCCTGCTCATGCTTCTCAGAAGGCATTACAATCTTCAACATGTTGAGCAGTACCACAGATGAACCTTCTTGCATCTTAGAGGTGAAGAGGAGCTTGGAGACTTCGAACCTTTCGAATCTCACTTGCTCATCAAACAACTCATAAAGATGAAGGACTATGGTATGAGCATCCATATGCTCATGCTGCTTTCGCAGCTCGGGTACCATCGCCCCTAGCATGATGTAACTCACTTGCTCATAATCACTCACATGTTTCTGATGGGCCAACAATTGGTCCGGTGTTGCATCATCACTAGGACGGGCGGGAAGAGATGCTTCGAGGACATACTCAAGCTTTTCTGCCTTGAGAACAATTCTCAAGTTTCTAAGCCAGTCCAAGAAGTTCAGCCCAGTCAATTTATTCGAATTCAAAATAGAGCGCAAATTCAAAGACATCATGATCAAGCGATTAACCTAGAAATACAAAATGAGCATATATGAGAAAGATGATTTTAAAATGCATCCACATACATTTACAAAATCCCATTCATTTTTTCGAATTCAAAAACCCTTGAAATCAATTCAGGAGATCGTAGGTCAATCTCCGAATGGGCTGATATCCAATATAGATAAGAACAACCTTGGAGTGAGTCCAACAAGCCATTCTTAGCTATGATGGTGGGTATCAAGTATACCGATTACATATCATGTATATGTAACTATCACAATGTGCTATCAACTAATTGAATGTTTACACATACATTGCGTTGTTAACACATTAACAAGTATGCATCATATGCATAGCACCCAACTTCACCTCTCTTCACATCGACCTTGGAGTGAGTCCAACAAATCGATGCTCCAAGTTAGAGCCGACCCATTAATCGCGAAATAGTTTTAATATGGTTAGAGCGCATTCAACCAATTAGCCAGGCTTGGAGTGAGTCCAACAACCCAAACTAACGATTGACCTCTGACTCTTACCATATTATTGTTAAACTATTCCAATGATTTGAACATGTTCAGGTTCAAGCCGGGCTTGGAGTGAGTCCAACAACCCAAACAAGAAACAGAACTCTGGTTCTAACCATATTAATGGAAGGTGTAGGCTTTAATATTGAGTTAGGGTTTTATGTCTCATCCTCTTTGAATGCAAATAACTATTATCTACATGGCATGACATACATGGCATACATCTACATGTCACGACACGCATGGCATAATGTTATGCATCTAATGCAATTACATGACATACAATTATGTCATGTACATAATTTCCTTATTTGTCATAACTATTTATGGAAATAAAATATGTTTAAGATTTTATTCTCCAAATCAAATCATGATTGAATTAGGAAACAAATTTCCAAATCTAATCACATATTTTATTTATGAAAATAATTGATTAAGGAAAATCAATTTAGGAAACCAATTTCCTAAATCATCAAAACTACTTATAGAAATAAAATATTTTAAGATTTGATTCTCCAAATCAAATCATGATTAAATTAGGAAACAAATTTCCAGAATCTAATTAAATATTTTATTTATGGAAAATATCAATTTCCATAAATACTTCCAACTTTCCAAAAGTGGAAGATTTCCATAAATACATCTAGACTTTCCAAAATTGAAAAATTTCCATAAATACTTCTAAATTTCCAAAATTAGAAAATTTCCAGAAATAACATTATGACTATCGCAAAACCATTTTACGATTATGTCGAAACACAAGCTGGGCTCTGATACCACTGTTGGGTTTCCGGCACCGCGGCGTGTATGTGTTCGATCATGTTTCGTAAACATGAGCACAGCGGAAGCAATAAAAATAATAAATCTACATTTATTACAACACACACAACACACGCATGCATAGTACAATAAGTGTAGACATAACCGTAAATTTAAATTTGCAATAAAAGGAAATTTAACTATGTTATACCTTTCGTATTACGTGTAGCGGGAACGGCATCAACCGGAACGATCCTCGCTAGAATCGTCTCTATCCGTATCCACGCCGAGTATCCTTAGGATGACTTCGCTAATCCACGAGCTTCATCTTCGTATGGGTTACTAGCCTCGTGTTGAAGACGATGTGATCGAGAGATGATCACGATCCGAATCCAAATTCGGATCCAAAACGAGTCCTCAAAACTCGCTTCTCTGGAGAGGTATTCGTCAACCGATTGATGAATCCTTCGTCCTCCACCTCAGAGGATTATCGGAGATCGAATCCCCGGTAAGTTATCCGCTGTTAGAGCTCTAACCGTCGTCCAAACGATGCTCCGACGAGAGGAGAACAAGCTGTCCAGAAAACTGGACAGCTTTGGTGGAGGAGATAGGCGCCGGCCAACAAAGGAAGCCAAGTGCTCACCTTTTCACCGAAGCCTAGGAAGATCACCGGAGGGTCGCCGGAGGATCACCGGCTGAAGCTTGGACATCGGCAAGGAGCTGGACGGCGGCACAAGGGCTGGGCGGCAATGGAGTTGGCGCCGAAAACTCCAAGGAGAGGAGGTGGGCGGCAACTAGGTTTAGGGCTCTTGGATTAGGGCTTAATTATCCCTTAAGCCCTCTTTTATAGAGAACTAATTCTCTTAATGGTTATTGGATCATAACCATTAGGCCCGTTAACCCGCTCCATTAAGATAAGTTAAAATAAACCAAACCATGATGGTTTATTTTAAGTTAAAACGAACCGAACCAACTTTTGGTTCATTCGTTTAAAATAAACCAAACCCTTTGGTTTATTCTCCTCCATTGGATTAGAACCAAACCATTTTGGTCCATCCATTATGTCTTCATAAGACACGGCCCATCCATGCTTTCATTGCGACTGAAACGATTTCATGCTCGCTCCATGTTTGGTCCAACCAAACTTAGTTTCTCTCGATCTGAGAATCCCATTCTCAAACTCATTTTAAATCCTTCGGATTACGCTCGTTGTGCATGTGACCAAATAGGTTCTCGGTTTATGTTGGCCATCTATAATTAACCATTAATTATAGAACGATCATGAGTGGCACCTAGTAGTACATCATGATCCCCAATCAAAAGATCAACGGTTGATCCGGTAACTATTTCACGAAACCCTTCAAAGACTGAATGATTCGTGCCCCATTCCCTTCACTCATCTTATACCCACTTGGTTCAGGACATGGTCTATAGTGTCAGTCCCCACTAGGCTGACTACGTCACACCTAGCCCAAGTATCATTTTCTCGTCCTACGGATTCTAGTTACTGCACATGTATCGAAGAGTATCTTACTCTAAACATGTAATGCTTTGGCCAAAGACTTTAGTAACAATCCGACGAGAGGCCATGGGTATACATCTCCTCGCAAGGAGTGGTGAATCCTTTATAGGCTATTCAAACACCTTCGATCACTTCGACGAGAGGCCATGGGTCCACATCTCCTTAGAGATGTTTGCTTAAGATGTCAAAGCATAAGTCTCCATGATCAAGATGACTTGAATACCACAAGTCAAAGGAACATCGCACTTAAGCTACAGTAAGAACTTCATTGACATATCTATATATGCAGAGAACCATATGAAGTCTTACGGCTGGTCACTCCAATGAACTAGTTACCATAACTAGCATCCACGATCAACTCCGGACATCACAATGTCTCCAGCCAGTGAGAATCAGCTGCTTGGATACACCAAGGAGTATACCTCGTGCTAGTCTCGACAGATTTGATGGTGTCCAAATCCATCAATTCATCGACTAGGGATAATTTCGATACATCACAATTACATATGTAGAGATACTCACTAGTTGTGATCCAATCACAAATTCTCTCATGCTGTGAATCGTATCGTGGACATTCAGTAAATGAGTTTAAGATCCAATCAAATACATAAAATATGTATACTCAAATAGTGAATCTTCATTTATCATATAAATGGTTCATACATAAGGCGATTGCCTTAGGACATCTCTCATATATTACTAACAGAGATTGAACATGCTTAGCCTCAAAGAATCATCAGGAGTTGGATCATGATATTCCATTGTGTCCAAATGCTATAAATAATGTAACTCACCACAAATATCCTCACCACAAGATTAATTAGTAGATCCTATTACGTCGAATGAAACTTTATCATTACTAATCACTAGAAGGGCTTCATTATAGGCAACTAAAGTTTCGGTGAGGGTTAAGACAGGTTCTTATGGGTCCTTGAGGTTAGGAGGTATTTTAATTAAAGCAATGCACTCCTTGATTAAATTATCAATTATATAATCCTCAAGTTCTCCTTCAAGTGGTGGTTGAATGGATTGTCCTTCTTCACTTCCTTTGTCATCTATGTCTTCCTCATCCTTTCATTCAAAGTGAGTCTCCGCCATATTAGGTGTAATCCAGTCATCAAAGTCACCTTCTCGTCGTTTGGTTTCTTCCCTTGCTAGATCTCGTTGCATAAGCTCCGCGAATTGTCTGATATGCTCCTCGAATTCCCTAGTAAAATTAGCTAGCAAGGCTTCTAAGTGGGGACTTGGTTTTGGATAAAATTTGCCTGGTGATTCATAGATCTCGCTCTCACTTGGGAAACAATATTGAGGGTTCAAGTAGCCAGGGTAATAACTATATGAATAAGAATCATTTCGTGGCCACTGGTTGTAATCATAGGTGACATCTTCATGTTCAAATCGCTAAGGTTCAAATATATCTGGACAATTATTAATGGTTTGCCATGTTTCACCACAATGCTCACAATAAATGTTACTAAAGCTCATAGCATTAACTTGACCATAATCTTGAGAAAAAGCATACATGTTTATCTATAAGAAATTATGAATAAGGAAATGAACAGCAGTGTCATAGCAAGAGACTAAAGCTACTAGAACTATGATTAAACTAAAAGAATAATTGCTAGAAAATAACTAAATCTAGAAGAAGACTAAAATCTAAATTAGAACCAAATTAAACTGGAAAGCAATAAAAACTAGAGAAATAAACCTAAACTAGGTCCGATCCAAACTATCCACTTTCGATTCGATATCAAATCAACAGTCCCCGACAACAGCACCAAAAACTTAATGCACGCGAACGCGACCTAAAATCTTATGACAGGAACCATCGAGGACTCGAAGCGTGCACTCGCGCTCAACACTTGCAAGTGCATGGATGTCGTTAAGTAATAAATAGATTATCGATCCCACAGAGACTGAGATTCGAGTACTGATTGATCAGTGGACATTGTTGTTCAGAGTTAAGTTCTAAGGGTTGTGGTTGCAAGGGTGACGGTGGTCCTAACTCAAATATGGTGTCACACGGAGGAAGTGAAGGTTGGTTTGAGGTTCAAAAAGGGATTCTAGGACTTCGATTTCACTTATGCGTCATGGAACATACTATCAGTTAAATGTTGACTGGTTCTCTAATTATGGTCTTATGGAAGGGACATCATACCCTTTTCCGATGAGCTTTCACTTCTACTGGGAACTACCTATACATAACCAGGCCGACCCTTTCGTTATGATAGGATAGATGGTACAAGGATGCCGAATCAATCCCTATGAAGAGTTGTAACGTGTCTCGTTCCCTACTTCTTTATACCCTTCTACCTACAGTTATCGGAGATGAGGACAACCACTAGGTTCCTCCTTAGTTCTCCTAAATCTTTGATACAAGGGTTGTCACCCCTTGTATCAGCTATGCACAATAGATAGAAAACCAAAACACAATCTTCATCAAATCAAACCAATATAAACTGCGAATAAAAATCCATAAACTGAATTAACATTCAACCAGCATGTTCTACGTTACACAAGTTACTCCCTAATCCTAGAATCAAAGATTCTGTTGGTGTAATCGGCCCAAGTCACGATTGACTGAACTCGAGTTTGACTCGAGTAAGTATTTTGATGTTTGACATGGATGTCTGACATTGATGTTTGACATGTGTTGGGGAGATTGCTAATGCAATCGACCCAGATTAGTATTTGATGTTTAACGATGGTTTGACCATTGTCATGGAAAGTCCAAGTGGGACAATTGTCATGGGAAAAGTCCAAGCTTGAGTCTTGGCATGGAAAGTCCAACATGGGTTGGCAAGGGAAAGTCCAAGCTTGAGTCTTGGCAATTGAGAAGTCCAAGGGGAATATTGGCGGCGTAAAGTCCAAGCGGAAGTCTTAGCAGCATAAGTTCAATGGTTGGCAGCGTAAAGTTCAAGCGAGAGTCTTGGCAGCATAAGCCCAATGTGCCTTGGTGGTGTAGACCACATTAGCATGATAATAGCTTATGGAAGCACCTGAAGGCTAGCATATGGATGAACAAGTCATGGATGACTTAGAGGGATCCGATAGGCACGAGGCTGACGGAGGTGGCTAGAAGGCTTAGGTATAGGCTAAGGGTGGCTTAGCAAGTATGGGGGCACCATACTTGGTATTAAAACCTCATGGATGAGGTTATCAGTCGATTGATATCATTATCAGACGACTGGTGTGAGTGACTACGATTGAGCGGCGACCAGAGATGCAAGGGCACCTCGACTAGTGCCTCGACTGGAGGCCCAATCGACGCAGTGCCTCGACTGCCTTCGGCTAGCGGCCAAAACTGTAAAGCGCCAGTCGAGGCGGCACCTCGATTGGACCATCAATCGACTGAAAATTGGTATTAGTTGACTAATGCTATGGAAAAGCCACAGACGCAAGGCAAACTCGACTAGTGACTCGACTGCCTATTCATCAGTCGACTTATGGGCATGATCAGTCGACTGATGGTGTATCCGTTGGACTTATCCAACGTGGATCATGCAATTGTGAGACAGCGGCTACACGGGCAGTCGACTGATGGTCCCGATCAATCAACTGTCAGGCGAAATCTAGCCCAAAGAGTAGCTTTAAAGGGAGCTCATGGAGGAGGAATTGAGGTTCTTGAGCTTCCTTAGGGCAATTTGTTGATGCAAATCAGGGTCTCCAAGTGCAATTCAAGCAACCACAAAGTAAGTATCCAAGTTCACAATTGTAAAGTGTTTCTTTACTTATATTTGTGTAGTTTCATTGTATCAGCTTGTATTTGTATTTATTACTGTTGTAATTCATTATACGAGGTTTCTCCACCTCCGACGTGTTGTCGAGAAGGAGTTTTATTAGTGGTGTTGTCATCACTCGAGCTCATAGAGCTCAATCCGTGGAGTAGGAACCATTCAGTTTCAAACCACGTTATATTGCATGTTGTGCTTGTGTTCTTGTTGTATTTGTTTTATTATTGTATATTCCTCTGCGTATAACAAGTTTTGTAGTAAGCACGCGATAGAGTTTCATCAAGCAATGCCGACGCTATTCACCCCCCCCTCTAGCGGGCGCATCGTTCCTAACAGATTCTACTCCTTAGACGAAAAAAATGAACACAATGCATAATCAGTCATTACAATGCAGGAGATGAATATGAAGTAAATTGCAATACTCTTAGTCCTTCTCTTCGACATTAGAGAGCAGGTTACGATCCTCTCGCCATCTTCTTCCTCCCCGTTGTGAGTTTTCGGTGCCTTTTAGGGCACCGGTGTACCGTCCCAGCCGTCAAGCCTCCCCCTAGGGTTTGGGCATGGCTTTCCTTTTATAGACTTTAAGTCAGTGCTTCCTGAAGCCACGAAAGAATCCTAGTCGTGTCAAAATAAGCCAGCATTATACGACCATGTGGATCCACATGGTCAGGCCATGTGTGGCGCTGGGGTGGCCAAATCTGTGGTTTGGACATGGTCGTGTGGATTCACATGGCTAGGTCATGTCCTCTTCTGTTCCTCTTGTCAAATGTCTTCCTTTTGCTCTAAGAATGTGTCGATTTCCTTGTAAAATGTTATCCTACACACAAAAGTACAACGAGCAGATCTTCGAACTAGAAAATATGAAATGCATACAAAACAAAGTGAAATATGTTGGTGCAATCGGCCCAGCAGTACCTTGATGATATTTTGATGATAGACAAAACTCATGACATGGGATTGTCATGGGAAAGTCCAACATGGGGTTGGCATGGAAAATCCAAGCATGAAGCTTGGTGTGGAAGTCCAAAGCATTGCGAAGCCGTGCGCTTGGTGCTTGGCATGGAAAATGCATTGCGAAGCCGTGCGCTTGATGCATGTGGGAAGTCTTGAGGACTTGGTAAGTTCACTAGGCTCGGGGTCCTTGAGTCGGTGAAGGATGGCATTGCGAAGCCGTGCGCTTGGTGCATCCGAGGGACTGCCGGACGGGGAGCGAATGGAGTGAGCCCAAAGGGAAGCATACTTCTAGGGCATGAGACGCGAAGGATGGCGTTGCGAAGTTGTGCGCTTGGCGCATCCGAGGGACGTAGGCCGAGAAAAGAGAGCTTCGGTGGGGAACTCCATGAGGGATAAGGTGGACTTGGCCAAGTGGCTAAGACTGAGTGTCGGAGGCTCAAACATCGTTATGTTTGAGGTTTTAGCCGACATCAGTCGACTGGCATAGGTGCCAGTTGACTGCTCTAGGTCGTATGGGTTCGACCAGTGTTCGACTGAACCAAGTTCGGTGATCCGATCGGCCGAGGAGAGCGGTCATTGAGGATCGACCGATCGGCGAGGGATGGCGATAATCGATGACACCGCTGCACGCGGAGCGAATGGAGTCGAGCTCGCAAAGACTGATCGGTGATGGATGATCAGTCGACTGATGGGTGCCATCAGTCAACTGATGTGTGATCCGTTGGAACTTAGCCAACGTGGATCTGGTCGTTGTGAGACAACGACTACAGGACCAGTCGACTGATGGTCACGATCAGTCGACTGATGGGCACGAAAATAGCTTGATGCAGGTTATAAAAGGAGCACGAGTTGGAGGATTTCGCCAAGCCTTTTGTGGAGCTATTGGAGGGGAATTGCTGTTGCATTCTAGTCCTTCAAGAGCCATCTAAAGCAAGCAATAAGCAAAGTGATCAAAGCAATCGGTGAAAGTTTTCTTGTGTATTGTATTTGTGTATTTGCTTGTATTTCTATATTACTATTGTAATTGCTTGTGAGAGGTTTCTCCACCTCCGATGTGTAGTCAAGAAGGAGTTTTGAGTATTGCCGTGTGCATCTCTAGAGCTCGAGGAGCTCGCCCGTGGAGTAGGAACCATTCGGTTCCGAACCATGTATATCGTGTGTATTTGCGTGTGCTTATTTGTTGTTAGTATTATTATTGTTTTATTGTTTCCGCTGCGCTAACGATAATCGTAGACAAGCAACGCAACGAGAACGAGTGAATTACGACATCCAACGAACGAGGGCTATTCACCCCCTCTAGCCGGCCAATCGATCCCCCCAACAAGTGGTATCAAAGCAAGGTCGCTCTTCAAGGACTAACCGCCGTGAGAGCACTACAAGATGGCCGGCTACAACCTCAAACCACCAAAATTCGAAGGAGATTTACTATGGTGGAGAAGAAAAATGGAGGTATACCTAGAAATAGATTTTGATTTTATGCTAATCTTAGAAAACGGTTTCGAATTGCCTATGGATGAAAGAAATAGGCAAATTGAGAAGTTAAGGTGGACTCAAGACCAAATCAAGGACTTCGAGACAAATCGTAAGGTAATCGAATTGCTTAGTGATTTGATTCCTAACAATATTTGGTCTAGGTTGGGTAATTTTAGGGATGCAAGGGAATTATGGGAGAAAATAATGAAATTCCAAGAAAATTCCCAATCGGCACAAGTAGAGGAGAATGCCGAAGAAGAAGCACCCACAACATTTGAAGATGTTGATGATTTGGTGGAGACCTCCACCTCTAGCATTGAGGGGGAGGAAAGGCAATCTTCCATCCCGGAGCAAGAACAAGAAGCATCCACATCCGGGAGAAGTGAAGATCATGAAGAGGCCTCCACCAACTCCCTAGGTAACTCAAGTGTTGTAATTTTAAATAAAAATCACATAATATGCTTTGAGTGTAGGGAGAAAGGGCATTACAAGAGAAAATGCCCAAAATTGGCTAAGGAGAAGGCATCAATACCAAAAGTCAACCCAAAGTCAAACGATGCCGGTGTTCCCAAAATCAAGAGCAAAGAGCACATTGTGTGCTTCAAATGCAATCAAAAGGGACACTACCGAAGCCAATGCCCTAGGGGGAGGAAGAAAGGGCAAGAAGGTGCAACTCATGTAGGGGGAGCTTCTAAAGCTAACCCTAAGGTACATTTAGTTAATGCACCTTTAATTCCTAAAGTCAAAAAGCATGCTAAAAATTATTTTAGTTCTCTTGCTATTATCAATGAAAAGCATGCTAAGAGAAACAATAAGGTTTATTGCTTAGGTGCCAAGCATGTTCATATAACTAAGGACAAACCTAGGACTCAAAACACTAGATCTATTTTACCTAGGGAGTCAATTAGGAGAATTGAAGAAAACTTGGGTGTTAATCCCAAGAAATCTAGGCATATGCCTAAAAAGAAAAACATTTCCCAAAAGATAAATGAAAATTCAAAATTGGGAAAATTAGAGTTAGAAAACCAAGCCTTGAGGTCAAGGCTAGAAAAATTGGAGAAGACCCTAGCAATAATATCAAATTCGGTTAAGGGGTCTAATGTACAAAAGTCAAGACCTAGAAAACAAGAAATGTCTAAGGGCAAGAAGGGTTTGGGTCACAAACCTATGTCCTACCATAATGTTCCATTTAATTATGGAACCACATCTAGGTCTAGGAAAACCAAGGCTAATAGGGAAGCCATCCCTAAGTCTAGCCATGGTATGTGCTTAGTGGCTAAGGACTTAAGGAAAACCAAGAAAGCCACTAAGAAGGTCAATGGAGGAGACACCTCTAGATTTGACCCAAGTAAGACCCAAAAGACTATGGTTTCAAAGCCAAAAAGGGTCATTAGGAAGGTATCTAGGGAAGTTATCCCTAGGGAATACCTTGTTAACCCAAGGAGCTCCAATAGATATTGGGTTCCTAAGAGCGTGATTGATTCACGCTAAATGGGTTAGGGTGTGTCAACCCTAAGTGGAGGGGTAGTTAACCTAGCCATTGTGAGTTGACACATTAGGGTGTGCCAATATGCTTGAAAAGTCAAAAATGATTTAAATTGGCACAATTAGGTCATAGAGGTCATGGTGTGCCACTTTGGGTTTTTGGCACACTAGGGAAATGAATGGCATTAAGGAAAAATGAATTTAATTCCTAGAAATGGCAAATTAATTTTAACACTTAGGTATTTTATACCTTAGTATATTTTTCTTGCCATGCTTTATTTGTCTTGCCATGTCATGACATCATTTTCATTTTTATCTATAAAATGTCATGATCATGTTTAGAATTATTTTTAGGTGTCATGTATGCTTAGTTCTCATTCACATGCCATGACATCATGATATTGGCATATGTTTTTATCTAAATCATGTTTATGCCATAATCATATTATGCATAGCTTAAAATGGAGTTAAGGACTATGACACAATTTGAAGGGAATCAAATTAATGTTGCCTAGAAATATGCATGAAAACATAAACAAAACAAAACCCACATCTCACAAAAATTTGACTTGTATGTGTTTTACACATCTAGATATTGGTGAGATGTTTAGGAAAAAGAAAATAAAGGTTTGAAAAACATTTTGAAAACATTTTGAAAAACCTTGGTGAAGTCTATCTTTTGATAGCTATCACCATTGAATGGGATGATACAAAGATGGCTCTTTATTGAAGCTTTTCTTAAATTTTGAACTTTGTATCAATCTCCTAATTTAATGGGTAAAATAAATTTCCAATACTCTTCACCCATAGTGTTTAGGATAAGTATTATACGTATACATTTTCAAGATTTTTAGAATTACATATATTTACTTATGGATTTCGAAAATCCATTTTCTAAATCAAAATCGCAGAATCGATTATCGATCGCCTGTAATGGCAATGATCGATGGTAAGTCCAATGATCGTATCTGATGGAGTCGACTGGCACAGGCTGATTTCGGGTAAACTTGATGGTTAGACCCATGTTTAGCCATGTTTTGGTCCCCTAACCACTCCTAACCCTAGGACATGCTTGGGAGAGCATTAGAGAGGGTGGAAATCCATTGGATATGGATTAGGAGTTGGGTTGAGGGTGAGTATCAATTTTAAGGTGGAAGAGAGTTCATTGTTGAACTTTGCCTTAATTTTGATCTGGTGCAATGGTCAAGGGGGAGCAAGCTTCTAGGGGGAGGTATCCATCATGGGAAGATGGATGTGTATTTCCTCATGGGAGGAAAATTGGGTTGCCTCTCTTTAAGTGATATGGGATCACTAGAAAGATTGTAGGCATGTGTTCCTCCAAGGGAGAGATCGTAAGATCTCATTGGGATATGAGACATTCATACCCTTGGGGAGGACCTTTTTGATGTAATGTCAAAAAGGGGGAGAAGTTACCGAGTTACCAATTAGGGTTCGTTGGAATTCTCATTGGGATATGAGAATTGCCAATATGGGAGAATTGGTAGACTTGAGATGGAAGTTTTGTCAATCATCAAAAAGGGGGAGATTGTTGGTGCAATCGGCCCAGCAGTACCTTGATGATATTTTGATGATAGACAAAACTCATGACATGGGAGTGTCATGGGAAAGTCCAACATGGGGTTGGCATGGAAAATCCAAGCATGGAGCTTGGTGTGGAAGTCCAAAGCATTGCGAAGCCGTGCGCTTGGTGCTTGGCATGGAAAATGCATTGCGAAGCCGTGCGCTTGATGCATGTGGGAAGTCTTGAGGACTTGGTAAGTTCACTAGGCTCGGGGTCCTTGAGTCGGTGAAGGATGGCATTGTAAAGCCGTGCGCTTGGTGCATCCGAGGGACTGCCGGACGGGGAGCGAATGGAGTGAGCCCAAAGGGAAGCATACTTCTAGGGCATGAGACGCGAAGGATGGCATTGCATCCGAGGGACGTAGGCCGAGGGAAGAGAGCTCGTGGGGAACTCCATGAGGGATAAGGTGGACTTGGCCAAGTGGCTAAGACTGAGTGTCGGAGGCTCAAACATCGTTATGTTTGAGGACCGCTTCTAGGTCGTATGGGGGTTCGACCGGTTCGACTAAACCAAGTTCGGTGATCACCGATCGCCGAGGGAGGGCAATGATCGTTAGGATTCCGATCGCCAAGGGATGGCAGTCGACTGATGACACTGTGCACGGGCACAAAATGGAGTCGAGCTCGCCAGCACTCGACTGATGGATGATCAGTCGACTGATGGGTGCCATCACTCGACTGATGTGTGATCCATTGGAACTTAGCCAACATGGATCTGGCCATTGTGAGACAACGGCTACAGGACCAGTCGACTGATGGTCACGATCAGTCGACTGATGGGCGCGAAAACAGCTTGATGCAGGTTATAAAAGGAGCACGAGTTGGGGGATTTCGCCAAGCCTTTTGTGGAGCTATTGGAGGGGAATTTCTGTTGCATTCCAGTCCTTCAAGAGCCATCTAAAGCAAGCAACAAGCAAAGTGATCAAAGCAATCAGTGAAAGTTTTCTTGTGTATTGTATTTGTGTATTTGCTTGTATTTCTATATTAATATTGTAATTGCTTGTGAGAGGTTTCTCCACCTCCGACGTGTAGTCGAGAAGGAGTTTTGAGTATTGTCGTGTGCATCTCTAGAGCTCGAGGAGCTCGCCCGTGGAGTAGGAACCATTCGGTTCCGAACCACGTATATCGTGTGTATTTGTGTGTGCTTATTTGTTGTTAGTATTATTATTGTTTTATTGTTTCCTCTGCGCTAACGACAATCGTAGGCAACGCAACGAGAATGAGCGAATTACGACATCCAACGAACGAGGGCTATTCACCCCCCTCTAGCCGGCCAATCGATCCCCCCAACAAAATATGCATGAAATAAGTATGAAATGTAACGAGATGTGAGAAAAAACTACTCCTAAAATCCTATATGTTTTGCTCACATCATATTTCATTTGTATACTTGTATTTGCTTGGTGTATTACTTTTGTAATCTTGTTGTAAGAGATTTCTCCACCTCCAGAGTGTTTTCCGAAAAGGAGAGGCTTATTTGTGGTTGTGTGCATCACTAGAGCTCACTTGAGCTCGCACCGTGGAGTAGGAACCCTAGGTTTCGAATCACATTATATCTTTTTATTCGCTTATGCATTTATGTTTGTTGTATTTTGTTATCGTTATTTTTTTCCACTGCGCTAACAAGTCTTATAGACGAAAGAACGCGAACGAATTCTAATCGACAAGTGTAATCGCTATTCACCCCTATAATTTGGGAAAACCAAGGTTACTAGTGAAGTCATCCCTAAGGCTAACCTTGGTAAGTGTCAAGTGACTAAGGCTTCGAAGAAGTCTAAGAAAGTCACTAGCAAGGTTACAAGGGGAGTTACCTCTAGAGTTGACCTTGACAAGACCCTAATGACAAAGGCTTCAAAGCCTAGAAGGGGCATTAGGAAGGTACTAAGGGAGGATATCCCTAGTGAGTACCTAGTAAGCCCAAAGGACTCCAATAGGTATTGGGTTCCTAGGAGCATGATTCCCTCACGCTAGATGGGTTAGGGTGTGTCAACTTAAATTGGTAAGGTAGTTAACCTAACCATAGAAAAGTTGGAATTTTATGGCATTTTTAAAGTAATGTGATACTTTGGAAATGGTTAAACTTTTGACCCTAAAGATTTAAGGATGTGCCAATAGAATTTGAGAAGTATGAAAAATTGATCAAAAATTGACACAATTAAGTTTAGAGGTCATGGTGTGCCATTTTGGATTTTTGGCACACTTGGGAGAATAGTGTTTAAGGCAAAATTATTTTAATTTTAGAATATGACAATTTTGGCCTAACACTTAGGTATTATATACCTTTGTATTTCATACACTTGCCATGGTTCATATGTCATATCGTATGTTTGCATGGGAGGTGTATCTATGATGCATCACATCTCACAAAAACTTAGGACTAACCTTGATTGTGTATTTCAACATCTACATAAGGTGAGTTGTTATGAATAAATTTTTGACTACTAATGGTTGTAAGAAAATCAAATAGAATGTCAAAATACATCAATATACACACAAATATAAGCATGATACTGTTACAATGAGTATACATGCAACAAATACACAAAACGCAACTAGATAGGAGTTAAACAAAGCAATTTCCAATATTTCAGTCGAATATTCAGATATCAGCTGACTGCTTCAGTAGAGCAGTCGACTGAAGTTACTATAGCACGACACAAAGAGTTGAGCAGTCAACTACTAGTGTTGTAACCCAGCCACAAAACCCTGAGCAGTTGACTGATGGGCATGATTTTATAACATCGAACAACTAGGGTTCGTCTTCTTCATGCACACAGCTACCGTCTGATTGGCGCACAGATCCCAAATTTCGATTCAATCCCTCTCTCCCAAATACGCCACCTTCTCACCTTTCCAAGCTCATTCAGTGGAGGTCATCTAGACTTGTTGGGGAGCACACGTAACTGGAACGGGAAGATTTTCACCGGTTCCATGAAAGCTAGGTCTCTAGGCTAGAGGGATCACTTCCGATCGTCCTTCTTCGGCATTAGCCTATTCCGATTGTCTTCTGCAACTTCACATCCATAATGGCACCTAAGTAACGTTTATAACCTAAACCCTAACTAGTTTTATCATGTAATGTCATGATCTAATCAAAATTTGTATTCATTCATTGCATTGAATTCATGTAAACAAAAACGTAGGAAAGAGTCTGGTGAAGGATCCCAAGCTCCATCTCGAACATATTAGCCCATGCCCGTGCAATACCTAGATGAACCATTCTTTAGGACTCATTGTGAGGATGTCATTCAGATTCTCCTACATTATTAGTTAGCAAAGTTGGTATTTTGCTTGCATCCTATAAATGTTGACCTTCTCATGAAATTTATTCTAACCTTAGGAATGTCGAAGATGGTTCAATGTATCAGACTTGCATTGCAAAATGCAATCTGGATTTTACTCTAGAGATCCTACGAGAATTTCTGGAGTGTCAACCATCGGATAACACTTTTGTGTTTTATCCTGTTCTAGATCAGTCATCCCCCACACCTTTTGATCATATCACTCTAGATCATATGCATTAGTATTTCTTTCACCGACCCCGTCGCTTAGGTCAAAACTTATTTTCAATCAATGACTTATCAACTCTGGATAATGTCCTCTACAAGGTTATTATTGCATGCATATTACCTATAGTCACTAGGGGTCAAGCCATGGTTCGTCTTCCTCATTTATTTTTGATGCATGCAATGTGTAATTTATTAGATGTCAATATGTCATTGAATGTTTTCCATTGCATCGACCACTTTCTGTCCCCTATTCAAGGGAAGATTCATATGCCCTTTGGCCACATCATTACTACATGGTTAGCATCTAGGGGCATAAATATCTCCAGGGGAATTTTGAGGCCACTATCTGACTCCTATGACCGCATGACTCTGAGGCATTTTGCATTGGTCGGCATGTGGACATGCTTTAGAAGGATGGAATGGCTAGTGCAGCCTTAGCCAGCTAGGGAGGCTAGAGAGGAAGCTGCAGAGGGGGATGCCCATGTGTTACTAGATGCACTATATGAGGGTCTCTCTACTCACTTTGCACGACTAGAGTCTAGATTCGAGGACTTCTATGAGGAGATCGACACTCGTTTTGAGGAGCTCAACTTAGAGCATTCCTCAATTTCTTACCAGGTGTCCTTGATCTAGCGAGAGCAGCCCTCCATGGCTCAACAACTAACTCAGATAGAGCAACGTCGGCTCGAGATATATGAGATGATGCGGAGTTGGACTCTGAGCCAGCAGCCTCCACCTCCTCCATCACCTCCGGCCGATGACATTGGTGGATGGTAGCTAGGACTGAGATTATGTATTTTCTTTTATTTTTTAGCGAGATTGAGGGTCAGAACCTTCGTCTATCACTTGCATGGATGACTCTTAAAATGAATGAAATATTTTCTTTTACAAAATTGTGTATTATTTACCCTATATTTTTTGGTTGTGATAATGTGTGTTGTATTGCTTATTACATGTGTTGATGTGTATGCTCATTCATTACTCTTATACCATGTCATCATGTATAAGCCATTGTCTTTCTTTCAACAATGAAATCCATATATATCATGACATTATACTTATAGTTGTTTTAATATGTCATGATCATATTTTTGTAAATGTCATGCTTATACTTAAGTTATATCTTTATGTCATGACATCATGTATCATTGGCACATACTTTAATTATACTATCATTTTATGCCATGATCATATTTTATGCATTTTGGTTAATCAAATTGATTTAAGGCAAATTGCATGATTTGAAGTCCCAAGTATAAAGGAATCAAATAGAGTTGCATAGACAAATGCATGAAACTTTAAGAACCTAAATCCACATCTCACAAGAATATTAGATTGACTTGTGTGTGTTTTCATATACCTTAAACAAATGTGAGATGCTAAGAATTGATTTAAGTTCATGTGCTTATTTAGTACATCATATTGAACTTAGAACTCATTAAATGGTAATGATGAATCTATTGGAGGATCGATGGTCTGTTAGAGGGGGGTGAATAGGCCAATTCGCGTACTTCATGGAAATCGTTTGCTCTTGCGTGCTTGTCTACAATTCATTAGTATGCGCAGTGGAAATACGAATACAAACACAAAGGAAATATACAAGCACACACAATACACGACGATATACGTGGTTCGAAACCTTAGGGTTTCTACTCCATGGGGTGAGCTCACTGAGCTTGAGTTATGCGCACGACACTAAACAAACTCCTTCTCGACAACAAGTCGGAGGTGGAGAAACCTCGTACAAGAAATTACAATAGGTAATACAAAATTACAAGAAAAATACAAAGACAATATGAAATACAAGTAAAGAACAACTTTACAACACTTGGCTTTGATCACTTGCTTGTTGCTTGCTTTGGTTTGCTTTTGAAGGTCTGGAATGCAGCAACAATTCCCCTTCAAAATCTCCCCAAAAATGGTTGTGGAAATCCTCCCCAAGCTCCTCCTTTTATGATCATCTCGGGCTGATTCCGCACCTAGCAGTTGACTGCCAAAATCCCCAGTCGAACTGCTCCTATAGTCATTGTCTCACAACGGTTCGATCCACGCTGGAAAAACCCAACAGGCCGCTCAATAATTGCCTACCAACATTGGTAGTCAACTGCCAACGCCCATAGCCAACTGCCGAGTCGGCTACCGAGCATTATGTGCTCTGACGTCAACCAGAAGTCGACTATCATCCATGGAAATCGACTGCAATCAGTCGACTGCTCCAATTAGCAGTCGACTGCCGGTCGGGCAGTCTCAACCGCACACCAATCGAACCCTGTCGACTTGGATCAGTCGAAATGACACTTATACCAGTTGACTGTTATCGGGTAAAACCTCAAACACCATGTTTGAGCATCCAACACTTCATCTTAGCCATTTAGCCAAGTCCACCTCATCCTCTCATGGAGTTCCCCACCGAAGCTCTCTTCCCTCGGCCTACGTTCCTCAGATGCACCAAGCGCACGGTTTCACAATGTCATCCTTCGCGTCTTGCTCTCAAAGTTTGCTTCCCTTTGGCCTCACTCCATTCGCTCCCCGTCCGGCCGTCCCTCGGATGCACCAAGCGCACAACTTCCACAATGTCATCCTTCACTGACTCAAGGACCCTGAGCCTACGAGATTAGTGACCTTGCTAAAGTCCTCAAGACTTCTCATTGCCAAGGCTACACACTTGGACTTACCAACACCAAGCCTCATGCTTGGATTTTTCATGCCAAGGCTACACACTTGGACTTACCAACACCAAGCCTCATGCTTGGAATTTCCATGCCAAGGCTACACACTTGGACTTTACCAACACCAAGCCCTATGCTTGAATTTTCCCAACACCAAGCCCCATGCTTGGATTTTCCATGCCAAGGCTACACACTTGGACTTTACCAACACCAAGCCCTATGCTTGGATTTTCCCAACACTAAGCCCCATGCTTGGACTTCCCATAACACTCACATGTCATACGTTTTGTCTAACATTAAAATATTGTTCGAGTCAAACTCGAGTCCGGTCAATCGTGACCTGGGTCGATTGCACCAACAATCTCCTCCTTTATGATGTTTGACAAAACCTCAAACTCAAGTCTATCAATTATCCCCAATTGGAAATTCTTACATCCCAATGAGAATCCAACTAACCCCAATTGGTAACTTCTCCCCCTTTTGACATACATCAAAAAAGGTCCTCCTCAAAGGTGTCAATGTCTCATATCCCAATGAGATCTTACAATCTTCCCTTTAGTACAAAAACATTTAGGATGCCTTTAATCTTCCTAGTGATAAGTCCCATATCACTTAAAAGATGCAATCCTTTAATTTTCCTCCCATGAGGAAAAATACACATCCATCTTCCCATCATGTATACCTCCCCCTAAAAGCTTGCTCCCCCTTGACCATTGCAACAACAATATCCTTAGAGAGTCCCTAAGCCAATAGGAACACTAAACTATCGAAATTAAGGAGAAAAATTCAACATTAAACTTTTACCTCCTTTAAAATTTGATACACACCCTAAACACTTCTCCTAATCCATATCCAATAGATTTTCACCCTTTTTAATCCTCTCCAAAGCATGTCCTAGGGTTAGGAGTAGTTAGGAAACCAAAACATAGCTGAACATGGGTCTAACAAATCTTGTTTACCCGAAATTAGCATTGACAGTCGACTCTCGGATACTACGATCATCATTGGTGCTACGACCGCCATACATGGTATCGATCGATTTAATGTGCGTAAATCAACTTCGTAAACGAATTTAAAATTCATAAGTAAAAATATGTATTTTGAAAAATCTTAAAAATTCATACGTACATTACTTATAACAAACATTATGAGTGAAAAATATTAGAAAAATAAAATACCCATAAACTAGTGAGATTGACACAAAGTTCAAAACCATTGAAATTTTCAATGTTTGGCTCTACTTTGTATCAACTCATTCAATGGTGATTGCTATCAAAAGATAGACTTCACCAAGGTTTTTCAAAATGCTTTTGAAATAATTTTAAAACCTTTAAATTCATTTTCCTAAATATCTCACTTGTATCTAAGTGTATGAAATACATACAAGTCAAGTATTTTAGTGAGATGTGGGTTTTGGTTAATTAGGGTCTCATGCATATGCTAGGTAACTCTATTTGATTCCCTTATGCATGGGACTTCAAATCATGTCATAGTCCTTAACTCAATTTTATTTAATGCATGAATAATGATTATGGCATAAATGATAACAAGAATAAAAGCATATGCCAATAATCATGATGTCATGACATGTGATACAAACTTAAGCATAACATGACATTCCTAGGAATAAATCATGACATTTTCTATGATTAAAAATAAATATGATGTCATGACATGACATGACAAGGCAAATAAATCATGGCAAGTACAAAATACTAAGGTATAAAATACTTAAGTGTTAAGCCTAAATTTCCATTATTTGAATTAAATCCATTTTGCCTTAATTCCAACTATCCCCCTAGTGTACCAAAAATCTAAAATGGCACACCATGACTTCTAAGACCTAATTGTGCCAATTTAATCAATTTTTAACTTCTCGAAGCACATTGGCACATCATAAAGTGTCAACTCTACCATGCCTAGGTTAACTACCCATCTAGTGTGAATCGATCATGCTCCTAGGAACCCAATACCTATTGGAGCTACTTGGGTTAACAAGGTATTCACTAGGGATAACTTCCCTAGATACCTTCCTAATGACCCTTTTTGTCTTTGAAGCCTTAGTCAAATGGGTCTTTCCTAGGTCAACTCTAGAGATAACTCCCCCTTTGTCCTTCTTAGTGACTACCTTAGATTTTCTTGAATTTTTAGCCATTAGACACACACCATGGCTAATCTTAGGGATAACTTCCCTATTAACCTTGGTTTTTCTAGACCTAGAAATAGTTCCATAATTGAATGGAATATTATGATAAGTCTTCTTGGAGTTAGGTTTGTGACCCAAATCTTTCTTACCCCTAGACGGTTCTTGCCTTCTAGGACCTAGATTTTGACCGTTTGACCCCTTAAATGAATTTGTCATAATTGCTAGGGTCTTTTCAAGTTTCTCAAGCCTTGGCCTCAAGGCTTGGTTTTCTAATTCTAGTCTTCCCAATTTTGATTTTTCATTCTTTCTTTGGGAATGACACTTCCTAGGCATATACCTAGACTTTTTGGGGTTAATGCCCAAATTCTCTTCTATCCTCCTTATGCTCTCCCTAGGTAGGATAGGTCTAGAATTGTTGGCTCTAGGTTTGTCCTTAGGTAAATCAACATGCTTGGCACCTAAATAATAAAATCTATTATTTCTACTAGCATGCTTTTCATTAACAATATCAAGAGTACTAAAATAATTTCTAGCATGCTTTTTAAACCTAGAACTAGAAGGTGCATTAAAATATACCTTAGGGTTTGCTTTAGAAGCTCCCCCTACTTGTGTAGCTCCTTCTTGCCCCTTCTTCTTCCCCCTAGGGCATTGGCCTCGGTAGTATCCCCGTTGATGGCACTGGAAGCACACAATGTGCTCTTTGTTTTTCTTAGCGAGGACTTCGGCATCCTTAGACTTGTCCTTGACTTTTGGTGCCGATATTTTCTCCTTAGCCAATTTTGGGCACTTACTCTTGTAATTCCCTTTCTCCCTACACTCAAAGCAAATTATATGATCTTTACTATTAGGAATTGCATTTGAGTTACCTAGGGTAGTGGAAGCCTCTTGGTCTTCACTTCTCCCGGATGTAGACGCTTCTTCTTGTTCTTGCTCCGAGATGAAAGATCTTTCCTCCCCCTCAATGATAGAGGTGAAGGTTTCTTCCAATTCATCCACATTCTCTGATGTTGATGGAAATTCTTCCTCGGCATACTTCTCTACATGTGCCGGTTCGGGATTCTCATGGAATTTTACAAAATTATTCCATAGGTCCTTGGCATCCCGGTATTCACCTAGATTGCACAAGATATGGTTAGGTATTAATTTAATTAACATTTTCATTACCTTAACCATTGTCTTGAATTATTGCCTTTGCTCCTCGGTCCATCTTAAATTTTCAATTAGCTTGCCTTCTTCATCCCTAGGCACTTCGAAACCATCTTCAATTGTTAGCATTATATCAAAATCGGTTTCAAAGTATACCTCCATCCTTTTCTTCCATCAAGAAAAGTCTCCTTTGAATTTCGGTGGACAGATATTGATGTCGGCCATTTCGGTTGCTTATCGCGGCGATGAGTCCAATGGTAAGCTCCTAGCTCTGATACTACTTGTCACGCCCCGGGGGAGTCCCCCGTCGGACAAAAATCTGGCAGCATCTCCCTATACGGGTGACAATACGAAACTTACATACAAGACCCACACGGCCTACTATACATTGGTCAACACGACCGGAACAAAACCACACACGCAGGTCATAAATAGGCCTCAGGCCAACAATCAAAGTAAATAACGAAAGTCTACAATATCTAGACTTACCCCTTCTGCCATCTGAGCAGGAATACTCAACCAAACCAATCGAATAAAAGTCCATAAGGACATATCAAATACGATCAAAGTATCCACGCATACATAATCAAAATACAAAACCTAAACATGTCTTCTAGTCAAAAACCGAAACCATAAATCCAATAACAAAAACCATCATGACGAGGGTGTTTGGCAGCTGGACTCTCCTGACAGCTTCATCCTGAAATAGACATAAAACAATGGGGTAAGTTCAATGAACTCAACGGATAATAGTCGATATGCATAGTCAGATATAACTAACAATAAAAATAATGCCAGTACAGTCTACTAAACAATAATAGGAAATGCAAGAAAAAAATACAAAAAGATTTTACTTACCTGAATCTCCTATCCTGACCTAGGAACATATGCCATACTAGCAGAAATAAAGTCATCAGACCAAATACAAAAATGTATCATGTATACATGACAATCATATGCAACATCCAAGGCAGCAACCAAAATGCAGCAAACACAATACAAATGTCATCCATGCAAAATGCATGCGATGCAAATGACATGGTCACCCCTGACGCCAGTCAGCCGCCTCACACGCGATGGTGAAGCCGAGTGGGTAGGGCTATGACAACTGTGCACTCTTCCATCACTGCTCCTGAGTGACCGAGTGAACAGGATGCTGTTAGAGTACACCTATCCTCCTACCCCAAACAGAGTGGGGGAGCAAAGCTCTCATCTCCCGGTGTCATAGACCAGAGGAGGGATCCCTGCCCGCTACCACGCTGCCTCATCGCTACCCATGAGCGGACTAGCGGAGCCTGACAGAGCTACTACACACACCCTCCTGATGTACCACTAACCCATGAGTGGCAGCGTGTGTAAATCATGTAACTGGTTGCAGGCTCAACTACAAAGGAACCCCGTCCAGCCATCATGCAATCATGCAAGATGGTGCATGACACTAAAGCATGTAACACCAACCAAAATACGCATCCGAAATAATATGCACAAACAAATGGGTACATATCAATGACCTAGGTAAAACAGGGAAGGTATAACTAAAAGCTGATCAAATGCATGTATCCAGTAGGCACAATAACATACAAGGCAGTTAAACATAAAAATTATTGCAAGCTATAACCAACTAAGCATATCAATATGACATTATCTAAAAGATAAGTCAAAATACCCGCCTGATAAAATGCTCGAAATAATGCAAATCTTCACACCCATGGACTTGTCTCATGACCGAAACCTGCATAAAACTAATATACTCAGATTATGTTGTCAACCCTAATATCAAGTCCAAAATCTAATGGATAGAACTATCCACCTAAACGATCACTCACTGTCGTATCAAAACATAATTCCTTCCCAAATCAACTCCTAATTTCACAAATTATCTAACCCATTCACAACCGGCCAAAACCCCAAAATCAGCCCATTCACAACTAATCCAGTCTCTCCTCTCACCCACCGCCACCATAGCCTTGCAAACCTCCAATTTACAGCCCCTAATCGACTACAACTCCACCTGGCACCGCCTTTGCACCCACAGTATTCACAACCTTTCAATGACTCAACCCTGTTTACACTGTGTCTCACCACCCGACACCAACACACACGCTGGACAAAAAAGAAAATAAGGAAAAAAACAAGGTAATTACTGAAAACTTCAACTTCACCGGCAACCAACCCTTCCCCCAAACCTGTACTGTTCGCCGGAAAAATCCCACTACCCAAATCAAATCCATCGTCAACCATGGAAGATACCGTAGGGGTTAGACAAAACACAAGGTCGACCCTTTACCTTGCTCCGGCGACCACCGGTGCTAATCAATCTGTGCAGAGGAGAAGGCTACGGCGACGGGGGCGAGTGGAGAAGGCAGTCACAGGCTCTATCGGCGGCGTCAGTGGTAGAGGAGCCGGGCTCTACGGAGTGGCGGAGGTTGTGACTCGGCCGTCGACGCATGCGGCTCAGGTGAGCAGCGGCGATGAGGGAACCTGCGGCGAAGCAGCAGCGGCGTCGTGGGGTTGGGCACCGAAAAAAGGGGCGTTGCGGCGAAGGGGGAAGAAAGAAGGAGGCAACGATCCTGTGCCCACGGACGTGAGGAAGAGAAGGCTCGTGGGAGAAAGGAGGGGTGCAGCGCACGGTGAAAATGTCGCGGAAGAAGAAGAAATCGACGTCGCGTGGACACAGATCGCGAGAGAAAGAAGGGGGAAAAACCGATGGTGTGGCGCGATCGGGAAACTAAACCTAGGTTTAGGTATTTGAAACTTTAGGTTAATGTCGTCTATTATCTCCCTTAAATAGATTCCACCAAAACCTATTTATTTTATCCTCATAATTATCTTGTACAGGCTCCGTTTAAATCCAGAAAAATTCTGGAAAAATTCTCTAAAAATCCTGAAATAATTCCCAAGATTACTTTTCCTAAATTTTTTCCATTAAATTTATATTTTAAATTTTCCATATTTAACATTCTCCCCTACGAATAAAAATTTGGTCCCCAAATTACTTACTCAAATGCATAATGAGTAAGAGATACCACAAGTACTGAAAATACATCTCACGTACCTTAAGTAAACAGGTGATGGTATTGAGCTCTGATCTTTTCTTCAAGCTCCCAAGTAGTCTCCTTATCCGTGTGGTGACTCCACCCGACCTTGACAAGTCACACAATCTTGTTCCGCAACTATCGTTCCTTGTGATCCAGAATTCGTACTGAAACCTCTGCGTAAGTAGCATCAGGTTGAATGGAACCTGACACATCTGACAAAATATATGTAGAGTCTGGCACATACTTCCTCAGCATGGACACATAAAACACATCATGAATACCCGTCAAGGATGGTGGTAGCGCTAGGCGGTAAGCGACTGCTCTGATCCTCTCCAAAATCTCAAAAGGACCAATGTACCTAGGAGCTAGCTTACCACGGAGGCCAAATCTCTTCACCCCTTTCATGGGTGAGACTCGCAAGAATACATGATCACCAATAGAGAACTCCAGAGGTCTCTGTCTCTGATCTGCATAACTCTTCTGATGATCCTGCGCCTCTGTCATTCTACGTCTGATAGTACGGACCAACTCTGCCTCACGCTGAGCTCTTTGGGGTCCTAGCAACTAGGCCTCCCCAACCTCCTCCCAGAGGGTGGGTGTACGACACTGTCTACCATACAATGCTTCAAACGGAGCTATTTGGATAGCCGAATGATAGCTGTTGTTGTAGGCAAATTCTACTAATGGCAAGTGGTCCTCCCAGTTGCCCCCGAAATCCATAACACAAGACCTCAGCAAATCCTCTAGAGTTTGAGTGGTCCGCTCGAGATCCCATCCTGCATCTGCGGATGGAATGCGATTACTAAACGGTTACATGCCTAAAGCCTCTGCGGCACTCGGATGGACGTAAACCGGGGATCTCTATCTGATATAATGCTTAAAGGAACACCATGCAATCTGATGATCTCCCGACAATATAACTCTGTCAAATGATCCAGAGAGTCAGTCTTCCGAATCGCTAAGAAGTGTACAGATTTGGTTACTCGGTCTACGACTACCCAAATTGCGTCATGACCTTGACGTGTCCTAGGCAAACCCACCACAAAATCCATGGTAATGTGATCCCACTTCCCCTCAGGAATAGGAATCCTCTGAAGTAGTCCAGCTGGTCTCTGGTGCTCAACCTTTACCTGTTGACAAACTGTTGGGGATCGAATCGGCCGGCTAGAGGGGGTGAATAGCCCTCGTACGATGGATGTCGTAAATTGCTCGTCTACAAAAGATTAGCACAAGCGGAATATACAAATACAAATAGACAAAGCAAAAGATAAACAAACAATGTTAACAAGGATGTAACGTGGTTCACGGCTACGCCGCTAATCCACGACCCGATTCGTCCTCGGTGAATCACTCCGCCAAAACCAATCCACTATTGGTCTCTCCTTTGCACCAAGCTAGGTGGAGGTAACCTTTACAATCAAGATCACTCTTCTACAATAGAATGAAGATTAGAGCAAGTAGAAGAGTGGAAAATTGTTTAGGGCACTTTGGGAGTAGTTGGGCATTCAAGCATTAGCCTCCCAAAGCCCCATCCTCTTCCTTTTTATAGAAGAAGAGGGTTTCTTCCCGTTGACACAGGAGCAGTCGACTGATGCCCTCGATCAGTCGACTGGTCCTGTATCCGTTGCCCAATAACGACCACTTTCCACGTTGGATTCCATCCAACGGTATTGACATCAGTCGACTGATGGCACCCATCAGTCGACTGATGTCAATCAGTCGAGTGCTCCGCGAGATCGACTCCATTCTCGCGTCTGCACGCATCATCACCGATCGCCATCCTTACGGATCGATTACATCACCGATCGCCCATGCCGGCAGTCGACTGATCAACTTGATTCAGCCATATTAGACCAGTCGATCGAACCATCGACTCAGAGCAGTCGATTGCCATGACATGGAAGTCATCTGGTGTCGGGAAAACTCATCCGACACTTGGCCAAATGGCCAAGTTTCACCTAAGAGCTACCCCTTCCCGGGTTACATTCGCTCACTCTCATCCCTCGGAGTCCCTCGCCTTCGAAGTTCTCTTCGTTCGCGACCACGTCCCTCAGCAGCATCAGGCACATGGCTCTGCAATGCTCCTTCGCGTCTCTTGCCTTGAAGTCTACTTCCTCCGGCTTCACTCCAAGCTCCTCGTCCGGCGGTCCCTCGGATACTCCAAGCACACGACTTTCACAAAGCTATCCTTCACCGACTCAAGGCCCGAGTCATGAGATGGTGAACCCGCCAAGGCTCCATGTGCAAATTACTAAGCCCTGCATGACTTCAACGCACATATCAAATCAACATAACAAACTAATTTAAACCCTTTGCCACACACATCAAAACCTTTTCATGGCAAGAGATTGCCATAACAATCTCTTCCTTTTTGATGTGTGGCAATCCGTTTAAGTTAGGTAAAAACATTTGATATAAAATTTTAAGGTAAGAAAGCATGTAAACATAAACATGATATAGCAACATGCAACTCCCCCTTAATCCATGAAACTCTCTCTACAAATTTCTCCCCCTATCATAATTTACTTAAACATAATCAATTCTCCCCCTTTGACACCATCAAAAAGATTAACACTAAGTTATAAACTCATGGCATCAAGTCTAATAGGAGGAAAATTCCAAAAATTGTTTTAAAACCTGAAATCATCCTTTACTATTCGGAATATCAGGTCACCAGTCGACTGGTTCAGACTACCAGTCGACTGGCACACTGTTTTCAGGAATTCTGATTTTCGGGGTGAAATTCAGAAATGCATTAAAAATTCTAGAAAATTCAAAAAAAATCATGAGATTTGGGGAACATATTTCTTGTTAGATTCTTTATCAGTGAAAAATAGTTTTTCATGAAAAGTCATTATATTTCCAGAGATTTGACAAAAATCCAAAAGTTTTAAAAACCACTAGGTTTGGTTCCAATTGTTTAACACCTAGTTTTGGTTCCAATTGTTTCAAAACATGAATACATAGATTTTAGATTAAAAAATTGTTTTGAAAACATATGAAATATCCAACCATGATCTTTGGGCAATATGTCTATGAATTAAACATATGTCTTCCCTATGATTGGTCTATTATTGCTATTTTGATACTTTAAATGACCATCTAAATGCCATAGGCATTAGTGGACATTTGTATCATCCTAACATCTCACCCATGCTAAGTTTTCAATCAAAGTAGCCTATGGTGAGTGTGAGATGCATCCTAGGGGGTATTTGTATATACTTAACCATTATATTCATACAATTCTATCAAGGTTAAGTATCATCCTAACACTCAACATGATCATAAAGACATATATGACTTAAATTCATATTATGATCATGAAACACATGTATTCATCAAATTGTAATCATGCATTAGGTATTATATCATGATAATAAGCAAAATATCATCTAAGGCATGATTTAACCCTATTTCTCATGATGATATGCCAAATTTTAAAATCATAAATCATGATTGCAACCATACATAGCAATTACATTAATCATCATGATTTAAGCATTATTAACTATTTATAGGCACATTATCATCACCTAACACTATTTAAAAATGTTGTCCCGCCATCCTAAGTCAACCAAAATATGATATAGGTCAATTGCATATGGTTGACTACTCTAGGGGTTTTCTAACCCTTAAGGATGGATTTTGGAACCCAAAATAAGTTCTTGCCTATGGGGTTCACTAGATACTCCTTGGGAATCCATTTCCTAGCTATTACTTTCTTCCTATCTTGTCCCCGAGCAATTAGGCATTTGTAGGCCTTTTCATTTTTCTTTTCTTTATAACCTAGGCCCTTTTTGTTGAAGCTAGCTCTTTGGCTCCCTATGATCATGTTCAAGGTGTTTGAGCCAATAGTGAATTTTTCTAGGGCTTTTGTCAAATAATCTACCTTTTCCCTTAAAGCCCTATTTTCTTCTATGCATGCATCATTAACATTAAATGGCATATATTCATGTGAGCATGCATCATCATGGCAAGAAGAAATATTATCATCATTTAAGCATGCTTTTTCTAGTTTATTTTCTAAGTCCTTAATTTGATCTAGCATGCTTTTGTTCTTCTTCTTAGCTCTAAATAAGTCCTTAGTGAGGCTAGAAATCATAGACATAATTTGCTTAGGGGGTAGATTTGTTACCTCACTTACTAAATCCTCTTCTTCGGATGAGGATGTAGAAGCTCCCCCTTCACTTGAGCTCTCTCCACTTGAGCTTGATTCTTCATTTTCGGTGGAGGAGCAATCCAAGTCGTCGAAGGCCATCAATGCAAGGTTGGAGTAGACATGCTCTTCTTCATCGGATGAGGAAGAGGAAGCAAGGTCATCCCATGTCTTTGATTTGAGAGCCATGGCCTTTCCTTTTTCCTTGGCCTTCTTTTCTTCTTCCTTTTTCTTGTTCCCCTTTTTCTTCTTCTTTTCTTCTTTCTTTTTCCTCTCTTCCTTGCTCTTGTTTAGGAGGGGACAATTGTCCCTTATGTGTCCCTCTCCTTGGCAATTGTAGCAAATGATTTTCCCCCTTGGTCTTCTATTCCTATCATTATATTTATTAACATGAAAACCTTTTAATGCACGCCTTACCCTCCATACCATATACGCTTCTTCCGTGCTATCCATGGAAGAGGAGGAAGAGGCTTCATCATCGGAGGAGGAGGGGATCTCTATCTTCTTCTTCCCCTTGTTTGCCAAGAATGCTACTCCTCTTGAAGGTTGGATTTTTAGCTCTTCTTATATTCCTTCAAGCCTAGATTCATGCAATTCCATAGTGGAGAAAAATTCATCTAGAGTACTTACCTCTAGATTCTTTGAAATATAAAATGAGTCCACCATTGAACTCCACTTGGATGATCGGGGAAAGGCATCTATGTCTTTCATTATCATATCCCGATTGGAGAGATTTTCACCTACACTTGTTAGCCCAATTAAAATCTCTTTAAACCTAGAATGCAATGAAGTTACCTTTTCTCCCTTTTCTAATTTTATGTTGGATAATTGGAAGCGGAGGAGGTCTCTCCTTGAAAGTTTGGCTTCCGAAGTGCCTTCATGAAGTTCAACCATTCTCTCCCACATCTCCTTGGCACTTGAGCATTCCCCAATTCGGTTGATCTCTTGTTGGGGGAGCACATTGAAGAGATGGTGCTTGGCTTTTGAATTTGCAAGGTGCTCTTCCCTTTGCTTTTTGGTCCACCTAGATTTCTCTATTGGCTTCCCTTCTTCATCCCTAGGCAAAACAAAACCGGATTCCATTGTAATCATAATATCAAAATCCATTTCAAAAAATACCTCCATTCGCTTCTTCAACCAAGCGAATTCTCCTTCAAACTTTGGTGGATGAATGTTTGAGCTGGCCATTTTGATGTAGAGCTTGTTGCGGCGGTTAGTCCTGTAGGGAGTTGCTTCGGAGGCTCATTGGCTCCCATGTCCCCGGATTAAAATTTTCACTAATGAAAAAACTAATCCGGATGGGATGAGTTTCCTAAGCATAACCACTTCATCGTCGTGCCAACAACTTGAGTGATCGCTTGAACAAACTAGTTGTTCAAGCAACACAACTCTTCTAGTTGATTAGCCGCGGAAGAGACGATGGATGGATCGCCGGTTTTTGTGTTCGTCTTCGGGGTCCATGATTATACAAATACATGCATATGCGAACTAGTACAATCATGCATACAAGAACATGCTAAGATCAAAAAATAAAGTTATAAAACTTTTATACCTCACGATCTTCTACCGTATGTCCTATCCTCTTCGTGGACGTCGTGTGGGCGAAGATCCTCCACGAGTAGAAGCCTCCTAGATCATGTTCTTCTCTTCCTTGTTCGCTCCGAACAAAGAGAAGAACCAAACAAAGTTCCTTCTCCTTTCTAGAACCGGCCACCAAGCCAAGGAGCTTGATGTGACCGCCGGCCAAGGAGTGAATGGTTGAGCGCCGGCCAACCTTGTGACAATGTTGCCGCTGGCCACCAATGAATGGGAGAAGCACCGGCCACCAATGTATGGAGAACCGCCGGCCACCAAGGAGAAAAGGAGGAGGAAGAGAGCCGACCAAAACAAGGATGAGGATGGAGTGAGCGCCGGCCACCAAGGAGAAAAGGAAGAAACCCTAATCTCCTTCCTTGTTGCCGCCCAAACCACACACAAAACCCTAGCCGCCTAAACTCTTGAGAGGCAAAACCCTAATCCAAAGAACCATGCTTGCCGCCCAAGCCTTAGCCCTCTATTTATAGAATTGGGCTTAAGCCTCCTTTAATCTCCACCGTCAGATCTAGGGATTTATTCTCCACCGTCGGATCTAGGGTTTTATCCCAACTGTCGGATCTAGGGTTTCATCCCAACCGTCGGATCTAGGGTTTCATCCCAACCGTCGGATCTAGGGATTTAATCTCAACCGTCGATTCTAGGAATTTAATCCCAACCGTCAGATCTAGAGATTTAATCTCAACCGTCGGTTCTAGGGTTTTGTTTTACATTCTTGGATCTAGACTTCTTGAGGATTATATTAGGCTACGATAGGGACCATGAGGAGGAGTTGGATCTTGGCCACCCGATGGATCGGAACCACACAAACTTGATCCATCAATGATGTTCCATTCCACTAGAGGATCATCATTGAATTACCTCACCAACCCCCATAAATTAATATGGGCTCCATATATTATTTGTACATCCATCTCCCCGTGTTTAAGATATCGAATGTCCGTCAATTAATTGATTTACTGACCATCAATTAATTAACATCTAACTCCTCGAGTAGTACAACTCAACCTTATCATCATGTTGACTAAGTCAACCAGCTGGGTTTACATGATGAACCTTATGAGCTCCTCAAGGGGACATCATCAACCTAGTATATAGGACACGGTTTACTCTTATAATCAACGGCACACCATGTAAATAATATCATTTCCCAACTTACCGGGCATATTGATTTAATCCATCTAAACCTCACCCTCTGGTAAATCAAAGAAATAAATACTAAGTACATGTGTCTGTTATTATATCGGGATTAAGAGCATGTACAACATAATATCCGAGGTCTGATTCAATTATGTAGTCAGCAATAAATTGAATCACCTCTATGTCGGTCCTGCTCAATACACCTAAGTGTACTAGTGTAACTCTATGTTCAAGACAAAACAATACCAAGCTACACTACAACCATGCCAATGGTTTGTCCAAAACCATCTTGGTTGTGAGCCTTTACTTATATTCTACAAGGGACTGATAACATGATCTTCTGTGCCACACCAAGCACCATGTTATCTACAATGTAAAATATTAGACAATATGCACACATAAATATAAAGTGCAAACAATGATCATGTGATTCTTATTTCAAAATAAAATGTTCATACAAAAAGAGCTAGGTTTTCAGTATACATTCCAACAATCTCCCACTTATACTAAAAGACTATACTGTCATCATACTGCCATACATCTGATCCCCATATCCTCCACATGCCTATCAAACGCTTTCGCTGGAAGGGCCTTAGTGAATGTATCCGCCAGGTTATCCTCTGATGCAATCTTGGTGACAACTACTTCTCCTCACTTTACGATCTCTCGTATCAGGTGGTACTTGCGCTCTATGTTTTTACTTGCCTTATGGGCTCATGGTTCCTTCGAGTTTGCAACTGCACCACTGTTATCACAATAAATTGTGATAGATCTGGGCAAACTAGGAATCACATCCAAGTCCATCAAGAAGTTCCTGAGCCATACAGCTTCCTTGGCTACCTTAGAGGCTGCCATATACTCAGCTTCCATGGTAGAGTTCGTCATGCATTTCTGCTTGACACTTCTCCATACTATGGCTCCACCTCCAAAAGTAAATACAAACCCCGAGGTAGACTTACTGTTATCTCTATCTGATTGGAAATCAGAATCCGTGTAACCCACAGGGACTAATTGATCTGCCCGGTAAACCATCATATAATCCCTAGTCCTTCTCAGGTACTTTAATATATGCTTTACCGTAGTCCAATTTCCCTGTCCAGGATTACTCTGATATCTACTGACCATGCCCACGGCAATGCAGATATCTGGTCTCGTACATAGCATAGCATACATGAGGCTTCCTACTGCTGAAGCATAAGGAACTGCCTTCATGTCCTCTATCTCCTTTGATGTTTTGGGACACATCTCTTTAGATAAAGAAACTTCATGCCTAAAAGGTAGAAAACCTTTCTTGGAGTTCTGCATGCTAAAACGAGCAAGGATAGTGTCAATGTATGAAGCTTGAGATAAGCACAACATCCTTTTCTTGCGATCCCTTATTACTTTGATCCCAAGGATGTGTCCCACTTCTCCCAAGTCCTTCATGTCAAACTGTTTGGACAACCATACCCTTACGTCTGATAACACTCTGATATTGTTGCCAACTAACAAAATGTCATCTACGTATAGTACAAGAAATACCACTACGTTTCCGTCATATCTCTTGTATACATAAGGCTCATCCGAACTTTGAATAAATCCATATGATTGGATTACCTCATCAAAGCGGATGTTCCAAGATCTAGAAGCTTGCTTCAATCCATAAATGGACCAATTAAGCTTACATACAAGATGCTCTTTGCCTTTAGCAATGAATCCCTCTGGTTGCCGCATATAGATGTTCTCCTCAAGACTTCCGTTAAGGAAAGCAGTCTTGACATTCATATGCCAAATCTCATAATCCATATGAGCAGCTATAGATAAGAGAATCCGGATAGATTTAAGCATAGCTACCGGCGAAAAGGTCTCCTCATAATCGATACCCTCTTTCTGAGTATACCCTTTCGCAACAAGCCTAGCTTTGAAGGTCTCAACCTTCTCGTCTACTCCTCTCTTTCTTTTGTAGATCCACTTGCATCCAATGGCTTTTACACCATCGGGTGGTTCTACTAGCTCCCAGACCTGATTAGAATCCATAGATTCTATCTCTGAATTCATCGCTCTTTGCCAAGATACCGCATCTCTATCTTGGAGTGCCTCGTCATATGTCCAAGGATCAGGTTCATGTTCACCAGGGACTAAGTCCGAAGACTCTCCCAAAAACATGAATCTCTCAGGTTGTCTAACAACCCTCGCACTACGACGAGGAGCCTCCTGTGTATACTCTGTGACACGCGGTGAAGTGACTTGTGGTATCTCCTCTTGTACCGGTGGTACTGAAGTCGGGACTTCCCCTGTCAACTCCTCAAGAACAATCCTACTCGTGGGCTTGTGGTTCATCACATAGTCCTCCTCTAGAAATATGGCATTCGTACTCACGATCACCTTCTGATCTCTAGGACTATAGAATAAACCACCCTTCATTCCCTTAGGGTAGCCAACAAACAAGCGTACTTCTGTACGAGATTCCAACTTACCAGCATCTCCCTTCAACACATGTGCTGGACTACCCCAAATCTGAATATGTCTTAGACTAGGCTTTCACCCAGTCCACAACTCTATGGGAGTAGAGGGTACTGACTTAGATGGAACCAAGTTCAGAATGTGTGCTGCTGTTTCCAGAGCAAACCCCCAGAACGAATCAGGTAACTCAGAATAACTCATCATCGATCTGACCATCTCCATAAGAGTCCTATTCCTTCGCTCCGTCACACCATTCTGCTGGGGTGTGCTAGGTGCAAACAATTGGGATTGAATCCCAGCCTCTGATAAGTAACTCCTAAACTCTCCCAAGAGGTACTCGCCACCACGATCAGATCGTAGTGTCTTGATACTTTTACCTTGACGGTTCTCCACATCAGCCTTGAATTCTTTGAACCTGTCAAAGTATTCAGACTTGCGGCGCATCAGGTAAATGTATCCATATCTTGAATAATCGTCTATAAAAGAGACGAAATATTCAAAACCACCTCTTGCCTGGATAGACATAGGACCGCACAAATCAGAATGAACCAATTCTAACACATCTTTGGCTCTATACCCCTTGGCCTTGAAAGGCCTCTTGGTCATTTTACCTTCCAAGCAAGATTCGCAGGTTGGGAGATCCTCCACTACTAATAAACCCAAAGGTCCATCAGCTATCAACCTTTGAATTCGCAGTTAATATGACCAAGCCTTAGATGCCAAAGATATGTCCGTTCATTTTTCAAGGTTCTTTTCTCTTATTAGACTTAGAAGATGAGTTATTTACTTCTATATGCATCGTGGGAGTTTTGTTCAAGAGTATACAAATTGCCAACCAATGTACTGTATCAGATAATCTCCCTATTCCTTTTTATAACCACTTTGTCATTAAAAGAAACAGAATATCCATCCATAAACAATTTAGAAACTGAAATTAAATTCTTTCTAAAAGTAGGTACATAAAGACAATTTCTCAAAAAAAAACTTTATTCCTATCAAAAGATAAATAAACGTCACCCACTGCAATAGCCGCCACCTTTGAAGCATTGCCCATGAAGACGGTAATCTCTCCCTCAGCTAGTCGTCGGGTTTCCTGGAACCCCTGCAAAGTATTGCAGACATGATCAGTGGCTCCTATATCTACACACCAGGCACTGGTAGATAACATCGCTAAACATGTTTCAACAACTAAACAAGAAGATATACCTTTGTTCATTCGGCGAGGACAGTCCGCCTTCCAATGTCCAGTCTGCTTACAAGTGAAGCACTTGCCTTTCGGCTTCTTCACTCCTGCCTGAGGTCCCACTGCCACTTTCTTTGCTCCACCTTGCTTCTTCTTCTTCTTACCTATTGGTTTAGAAGAAGAAACCTTCTGAGCAACCATGGCTTGAGCGCTTTGACGAAAAAGCCCCTCTACCGCCTGGAGTTCTGTCAAAAGCTCCGCCAACGAATACAACCTTTTGTTCATGTTGTAGTTGAGGCGGAGCTGCTCAAAATTCCTAGGCAGAGACTGGAGAATGATATCGACCTGGGTTTTCCCATCGATCTCAGCTCCGAGGACTTCCATCTCATTACGATGAGCCATCATCTTGAGAACATGATCCCTAACGGGTGTTCCCTCGACCATGGTGGTCGTCATCAAGTTTCTCATAGCCTCCTGTCTAGCCGCCCTACTCTGATGTCCGAAAAGTTCCTTGAGATTGAACATCATTTCATAAGCTGTGGCCATGGTCTGATGTTGATGTTGCAGCACATTTGACATAGATGCCAAAATGTAACACCGCGCCATCTCATCTGCCTTGATCCATTTCTTATAACTTTCTTTCTCCTTTTCATCAGAGTAATCGATAGGCTTAGGAGGACAGACCTCGAAGAGTACAAATTTGTACTCCTCCGCAGTTAAGACAATATCCAAGTTTCTTTTCCAATCAATATAGTTTGTTCCAGTAAGTTTATTTTCTTTTGATATCACAACAAGTGGGTTGAAAACCATTTGAAAAACCTAAGAATCACAATGATCAAAATATTAGATTTCAAATATTATTGATTCCTCAAAACAATAAAATTTCGAAATCAACCAACACCTCAAAACACCGAGAATATCGCATGCCACGATAGTGTGGACGTATACGAATTCTACATTTATAAGAGGAGATTTTACCCATTAATTTTATTATCTTGTCAACCTTACTTTTTGACAAATAAAATTAATAGTTGGTTCCTCTTTGGCCCTACAAATAAAAGCAGTGACTCCGATGGGGAGGATACTTTTTATTTGCATCTAAGTGTGCACCATTACACGATACTAAGGGAATTATTTCGGATTATGTGCCTTACCGATGGGGAAGTACACACGCTCCTAAATAATTTCCTATAACCATTATTTGACCTAGTGATCTGCAAACAAACCCATCCGATGGGGAGGAAGGCACTCAGAGCCAACGCGCAAGTTTGTTGCATCACACGTCAAATTGTAATGGATGCCGCGGGAATTAATTAAAATGTCCCTCTCCCACGTAGTAAATTGACAATGAGGAATTTTCAAGCATACACAACATGCATATAAAACAAATCAGCAATAAATATGGAAAAAATAGAATTTTCCCAACTATTATGGCATTGTTCTCCAATACGCATCCCGTCGTGTCGCCACCTCGTCCACTCCATCTTTTCCCGTGCGCAAGTCACCAAAGAGATCCGAGTCGAGATAAACTATTTTAATTTATATCCATCGATCCTATACTCCACGAAGGAGTGTACAAATAATCTAGATCGAAAGTAAACTAAAATGAGTGGCTAAACAATGTCGTATTTAATTACAAAAAATTAAATACTAATCTAGACTCGTCAACCCCGATGATTCAAATAATATACATACAATCACACACAAATAGCCATAATAGTCGGATCTTATGCCTGCAACCAAAAAGTTAGCCTACGCACATCCTACTATTATCTGGCATCCTCAATATATGAT
Source organism: Wurfbainia villosa (assembly GCA_025175895.1). Taxonomy (NCBI): domain Eukaryota; kingdom Viridiplantae; phylum Streptophyta; class Magnoliopsida; order Zingiberales; family Zingiberaceae; genus Wurfbainia; species Wurfbainia villosa. The sequence continues at coordinate 94,408,303 of CM045994.1, read as the reverse complement.
ATGTGCATGGAAGTAACCGAATCCAAAACACACAAAACCGGAAATCGTGGCTCTGATACCAACTTGTAGGGAGTTGCTTCGAAGGCTTATTGGCTCCCATGTCCCCGGATTAAAATTTTCACTAATGAAAAAACTAATCCGGATGGGATGAGTTTCCTAAGCATAACCACTTCGTCGTCGTGCCAACAACTTGAGTGATCGCTTGAACAAACTAGTTGTTCAAGCAACACAACTCTTCTAGTTGATTAGCCACGGAAGAGACGACGGATGGATCGCCGGTTTTTGTGTTCGTCTTCGGGGTCCATGATTACAAATACATGCATATGCGAACTAGTACAATCATGCATACAAGAACATGCTAAGATCAGAAAATAAAGTTATAAAACTTTTATACCTCACGATCTTCTACCGTATGTCCTATCCTCTTCGTGGACGTCGTGTGGGCGAAGATCCTCCACGAGTAGAAGCCTCCTAGATCACGTTCTTCTCTTCCTTGTTCGCTCCGAACAAAGAGAAGAACCAAACAAAGTTCCTTCTCCTTTCTAGAACCGGCCACCAAGCCAAGGACCTCGATGTGACCGCCGACCAAGGAGTGAATGGTTGAGCATTGGCCAACCTTGTGACAATGTTGCCGCCGGCCACCAATGAATGGGAGAAGCACCGGCCACCAATGTATGGAGAACTGCCAGCCACCAAGGAGAAAAGGAGGAGGAAGAGAGCCGGCCAAAACAAGGAGGAGGATGGAGTGAGCGCCGGCCACCAAGGAGAAAAGGAAGAAACCCTAATCTCCTTCCTTGTTGCCGCCCAAACCACACACCAAACCCTAGCCGCCTAAACTCTTGAGAGGCAAAACCCTAATCCAAAGAACCATGCTTGCCTCCCAAGCCTTAGCCCTCTATTTATAGAATTGGGCTTAAGCCTCCTTTAATCTCCACCGTCAGATCTAGGGATTTAATCTCCACCGTCGGATCTAGGGTTTTATCCCAACCGTCGGATCTAGGGTTTCATCCCAACCGTCGGATCTAGGGTTTCATCCCAACCATCGGATATAGGGATTTAATCTCAACCGTCGATTCTAGGAATTTAATCCCGACCGTCGGATCTAGAGATTTAATCTCAACCGTCGGTTCTAGGGTTTTGTTTTACATTCTTGGATCTAGACTTCTTGAGGATTATATTAGGCTACGATAGGGACCATGAGGAGGAGTTGGATCTTGGCCACCCGATGGATCGGAACCACACAAACTTGATCCATCAATGATGTTCCATTCCACTAGAGGATCATCATTGAATTACCTCACCAACCCCCATAAATTAATATGGGCTCCATATATTATTTGTACATCCATCTCGCAATGTTTAAGATATCGAATGTCCATCAATTAATTGATTTACTGACCATCAATTAATTAACATCTAACTCCTCGAGTAGTACCACTCAACCTTATCATCATGTTGACTAAGTCAACAAGCTGGGTTTACATGATGAACCTTATGAGCTCCTCAAGGGGACATCATCAACCTAGTATATAGGACACGGTTTCCTCCTATAATCAACGGCACACCATGTAAATAATATCATTTCCCAACTTACCGGGCATATTGATTTAATCCATCTAAACCTCACCCTCTGGTAAATCAAAGAAATAAATACTAAGTACATGTGCCCGTTATTATATCGGGATTAAGAACATGTACAACATAATATTCGAGGTCTGATTCAATTATGTAGTCAGCAAAAGTGTACTAGTGTAACTCTATGTTCAAGACAAAACAATACCAAGCTACACTACAACCATGCCAATGGTTTGTCCAAAACCATCTTGGTTGTGAGCCTTTACTTATATTCTACAAGGGACTGATAACATGATCTTCTGTGCCACACCAAGCACCATGTTATCTACAATGTAAAATATTAGACAATATTCACACATAAATATAAAGTGCAAACAATGATCATGTGATTCTTATTTCAAAATAAAATGTTCATACAAAAAGAGCTAGGCTTTCAGTATACATTCCAACAAGTCCTGTGACAAGCAACATTGCTCTGATACCACTTGTTGGGGATCGAATCGGCCGACTAGAGAGGGGTGAATAGCCCTCATATGATGGATGTCGTAAATTGATCATCTACAAAAGGTTAGCGCAAGCGGAATATACAAATACAAATAGACAAAGCAAAAGATAAACAAACAATGCTAATAAGGATGTAACGTGGTTCACGGCTACGCCGCTAATCCACGACCCGATTCGTCCTCGGTGAATCACTCCGCCAAAACCAATCCACTATTGGTCTCTCCTTTGCACCAAGCTAGGTGGAGGTAACATTTACAATCAAGATCACTCTTCTGCAATAGAATGAAGATTAGAGCAAGTAGAAGAGTGGAAAACCGTTTAGGGCACTTTGGGAGTAGTTGGGCGTTCAAGCATTAGCCTACAGAGGAAGAGGGTTTCTTCCTTTTTATAGAGGAAGAGGGTTTCTTCCCGTTGACACAAGAGCAGTCGACTGATGCACTCGATCAGTCGACTGGTCCTGTAGCCGTTGCCCAATAATGGCCGCTTTCCACGTTGGATTCCATCCAACGGTATTGACATCAGTCGACTGATGGCACCCATCAGTCGACTGATGTCAATCAGTCGAGTGCTCCGCGAGATCGACTCCATTCTGCGCGTGCACGGTCATCGATCGTCGCCTTATAGCCGATCGATTAGCCATCACCGATCACCATGCCGACACCGATCGATCAACTTGATTCAGCCATATTAGACCAGTCGATCGAACCATCGACTCAGAGCAGTCGAATGCCATGACATGGCAGTCGACTGGTGTCGAGAAAACTCATCCGACACTTGGCCAAATGGCCAAGTTTCACCTAAGAGCTACCCCTTCCCGGGTTACATTCGCTCACTCTCATCCCTCGGAGTCCCTCGCCTTCGAAGTTCTCTTCGTTCGCGGCCACGTCCCTCGGCAGTATGAGGCGCACAACTCTGCAATGCTCCTTCGCGTCTCTTGCCTTGAAGTCTACTTCCTCCGGCTTCACTCCAAGCTCCTCGTCTGGAGGTCCCTCGGATGCTCCAAGCGCACGACTTCCGCAAAGCTATCCTTCACCAACTCAAGGCCCGAGTCATGAGATGGTGAACCCGCCAAGGCTCCATGTGCGAATTACTAAGCCCTGCATGACTTCAACGCACATATCAAATCAACATAACAAATTAACTTAAACCCTTTTCCACACACATCAAAACCTTTTCATGGCAAGAGATTGCCCTAACACAAACTAGACATCTAGCTACAAAATCTGCGATGTCTTTCTTCATGTCGTTCCACCAATACAAATGCCTTAAATCTCGATACATGCGGGTTCCACCTGGGTGGATCGCAAATCAAGAGCGATGAGCCTCCTGAAGTAACTCCTCCATGACCGGGTGAGACTGAGGTACGCATAATCTGCCCCAAAAATAAATTATACTTTCTTCATGTCGGGTGAACTCAGTCTACTGTCCAGAGGTTATCTGACTGCCAATGAACTGTAAGTGTTGATCACTGGCCTGAGCTTCTCGGACTCTCATCCGAATAGACGACTGAGAAACCATAGTAACAAGAATTCTCTGCTCTGTAGGTCCCTGCTCCTCAAGTCCCAACTCGGAGAAACCCTAAATCAAATCCGTGACTAAAACTCGGTAGCAAGCTAAAGTCCCTTGGGACTTCCGGCTAAGTGAATCGACAACCACATTGGCTTTCCCTGGGTGGTAGCTAATGTTACAGTCATAATCCTTCAGGAACTCCATCCATCTCCTCTGTCGAAGATTGAGTTCCTTCTGCGTAAATAGATATTTGAGACTCTTATGATCAGTAAGAATCTCAAATGTAATACCATACAAATGATGTCTCCAAATCTTCAAGGCAAAGATAATAGCAGCTAACTCTAGATCATGTACTGGGTAGTTTTTCTCATGCTCCTTCAACTGGCGAGAAGCATAAGAGACCACCCTGCCGTGTTGCATCAGTACTGCGCCTAAACCCTAGAGAGACGCATCAGTATAGAGGACAAAACCGTCGTCCCCTGATGGCAATACCAAAATCGGTGCTGACACCAGTCTCTTTTTCAACTCCTGGAAACTAGTCTCGCACGCCTCTGACCACGTGAACTTCACGCCCTTCCTGGTAAGGTGTGTCAACGGCATAGCAATGCTCAAGAAACCCTCAACGAACCATCTGTAATAACTGGCCAAGCCTAAGAAACTATGAACCTCCTGAACTGATTTCGGCTACTCCCAACTAGTGACAGCCTTGATTTTCTGGGGGTCAACAGAAATGCCTCGACTAGAAACCACATGTCCCAAAAAACCAACTGAGGATAACCAGAATGCGCATTTACTGAACTTCGCATATAGTCGCTTCTGTCGGAGCCTATCCAAAACAAGGCGAAGATGCTGCGCGTGTTCCTCTTCAGAACGAGAATAGACCAGAATGTCGTCAATAAAGACAATGATGAACCGATCTAGGAAATCCATAAATTCACAGTTCATCAAATCCATGAATACCACTGGAGCATTGGTAAGCCCAAATGGCATTACCAAAAACTCATAGTATCCATATCTAGTACGGAACGCTATCTTCTGAATGTCTGAGTCTCTCACCCTTAGTTGATGATATCCAGACCGCAGATCAATCTTAGAATATACTAATGTACCTCTGATCTGATCAAACAAGTCCTTAATATGTGGTAGGGGATATTTATTCTTGATGGTGACGGCGTTCAACTGCCTGTAGTTGATGCATAATCTCATCGAACTGTCTTTCTTCTTTACGAAGAGAATCGGAGAACCCCAGGGAGATACGCTAGGGCGAATAAAACCTCTGTCCAAAAGCTCTTTGAGCTGAACCTTTAACTCGTCCAACTCTCTCGGGGTCATATGATAAGGAGCTTTCGATGCCAGTGACGTCCCAGGAATTAACTCAATCGTGAACTCCACTTGCCTTCTGGGAGGCAAGCCCGGTAACTCCTCTGGAAAGACATCCGGATATTCCCGGACAATAGGAATGTCAGCGATCTGAGAGTCACCACTGTCTTCTACATTGATCATAGATAATAGAAAACCCTGGCAACCATGTAATAGAAGCTTCTGAGCCTAAATCGCAGAAATGGTCAATATGTCATCGTCTCGGATGCCAGTGAAATACCACGAGGGTTGGTTCGGAGGTCGGAATGTGACCACCCTCATTTGGCAATCAACTGTGGCATGATATGCTGACAACCAATCCATGCCCAGGAAAATGTCGAACTCGACCATGTCCAGTACCAATAAATCTACAATAAGTATAATGTTACTGAAATCTAAGGGACAACCTCGGACCTCCTGGGTAACGTCCAACGTATCACCAGACGGTAGGGAGACGGTTAATCGTTGTGATCTAATAGTAGGTAGTCTACCAATCTCCCTCATAAATGCATGAGAAATAAATGAATGTGAACTGCCAGTATCAATTAGCATAATAGCTAAAAATGCATAAAGTGAAACAGTACCACGGAAAACGGATTCGTTGGCTCGCTGCGCATCCTCTCTAGTAACCGCATGAATCCGCCCAGTCTTCGACGGAGGTGGAGGTAGTACCACTGCCAGAGGTGGCTGTGTATGGGCACAGGCCCGTCGAAGGTTGCTACCGTCTTGTATCGGTAGCTATTCTGGCCCAGTCTGAACTGGCGCTGCGGTGATACTAAATCGGTGGCTACGATTGCAGTCTTGTACCAATGGTGGGCGTCGTCGAGAGGTCTCAGAACCCTGTGACATCGTATGGGCACTGGAGTACTCCTGTCCATGCATGCCATATGCGACTACTGTAGGGGAAGCTATCCTCTGATGTCGTTGTGAAGGTTTGGTTGTTCGCCCCCCTCTCTGAGTCCCAGACTGACAAAACTGTCCTCCCTAGATAACAACCCCGGAAGCTACATACTGAGCCTTCAACGAACAATCTCGGCTCAGGTGTCCAGGCAGTTTGCAATAATAGCAAACTGACTATCCCAAGGTGCAGGCTGAGATGATATGCTCTCTCGACCCACAATGAGTACAGTAAGTGTCACTAGTGGGCGACCTCCAATTCTGCTGAGAAGACCGGGAGGGTCCAGCTAAAGATCGTTCTGATTTCTGAGGACGGCTAGATGCCCCAAAATGACTCTGACCCGACTGACTACGACCACATTGCTGCTGTCTAGTAATCTGTGGCTGCTGGGTCTATCCTGTGACCCGTTCTGTCTGTTTCTTCTTCCTGTCAGTATTAGCTCTCTGTTGAGCCGACTCAATCAACAGAACTCTATCCAATGCCTCTCGGAACTACTGTAGATGGTGTCGCTGCATGAGTAGGGGCGAATCTGAGTGAGGATGTCGGCACCAGCGATGGGTCTTGTCGGGTCTGGGAGCCCTCGGGTGTTCGGTGTGCGGCGCGGTCTCCCGATGGCACATTAGATACCTCAGAAGTGGGTATCTCTGGAGGAGGAACCACCAAGGACTGAGGATCCATGACACCCGCGGCACCATGTGGAAGCTGACCCTGATCAACATGCTCACCCTCAGTAGATCTTTCTGACAACTCCGTCGCCAAAGATCTCAATGTCCTCTGGCGTGGTCGCCCCGCACCACGTCTCGACGCAGGAGCACGCCCACCTCGTCTCATATCTGTTAAATTATTACCAGATGTTACTACAAGTAAAAACATATAAAATTAATCATCATAGCTATTTTGCCGTCAGGAGAGGTCCCGTCACCGCCAAATCCTCAAATTAACCTCATCAATAATACCTCGAATTTCCGAAATATAAAAATCATCGAAAATTCGTACAAATTCAAAAATCCTCAGATTGACTCACAAAAACCTGCCAAACTTGGCGAACTCCGAAAAATCCAAAAACTCCTAGGAACTCAAAAACCTAGGTGCTCTGATACCAAATAAATTGTCACACCCCGGAGAAGTCCCCCGCCAGACAAAAAACCGATAGCATCTCCCCTGTACGGGTGACAATACGAAACTTACATACAAGGCCCACATGATATACTATACATCGGTCAACACGATCGGAACAAAACCACACACGCAGGTCATAAATAGGCCTCAAGCCAACAATCAAAGTAAATAACGAAAGTCTACAATATCTAGACTTACCCCTTCTGCCATCTGAGCAGGAATACTCAACCAAACCAATCAAATAAAAGTCCATAAGGACATATCAAATACGATCAAAGTATCCACGCGTACATAATCAAAACACAAAACCTAAACATGTCTTCTAGTCAAAAACCGAAACTATAAATCCAATAATAAAAACCATCATGACGAGGGGGTTTGGCATCTATACTCTCCTGACATATTCATCCTAAAATAGACATAAAGCAACGGGGTAAGTTCAATGAACTCAGTGGATAATAGTCGATATGCATAGTCAGATATAACTAACAATAAAAATCATACTAGTACTGTCTACTAATCAATAATAGGAAATGCAAGAAAGAAATGCGAAAAGACTGTACTTACCTGAATCTCCTATCCTGACCTAGGAGCATGTGCCATACTAGCAGAAATAAATGTTGGTGATCGGATCGATACGAATGGCCGGCTAGAGGGGGTGAATAGCCCTCTTTCGTTGTATGTCGGACTTTGCTCGTTTTCGTTGCGTTGCTTGTCTACGATTGTTGTTAGCGCAGCGGAAATAATAGAAACAATAGTAATACTAACAACAACACAAGCACATGCAATACACATGATATAGGTGGTTCGGAATCTAATGGTTCCTACTCCACGGGCGAGCTCCTCGAGCTCTAGTTATGCTCACGGCACTAACTCAAACTCCTTCTCGACAACACGTCGGAGGTGGAGAAACCTCTCACAAGCAATTACAAAGTAATATAGAAATACAAACAAGAATACAAAATACAATACAAAAGAAACTCTTTTCACCGATTGCTTTTGATCACTTGTTTGCTGCTTGCTTTGGTTGGCTCTTGAAGGACTGGAATGCAGCAGCAATTCCTCTCCAATAGCTCCCTTAAAGTCTTGGCGAAATCCTCCAACTTAAGCTCCATTTATAACCTGCATCAAGCTGTATTCGCGACCATCAGTCGACTGATCGTGACCATCAGTCGACTGGTCATGTGGCCGTTGTCTCACAATGGCTAGATCCACGTTGGCAAAGTTCCAACGGATCACACATCAGTCGACTGATGGCACCCATCAGTCGACTGATCATCCATCAGTCGAGTGCTGGCGAGCTCGACTCCATTCTGTGCCCGTGCACAGTGTCATCAGTCGACTGCCATCCCTCGGCTGATCGATTGATCCCAATCAACGATCGATCCTCTCTCTGATCGATGATCATCCGAACTTGGTTTGATCGAACAGTCGAACCCAGATGTCGGCTAAAACCTCAAACATAACGATGTTTGAGCTTCCGACACTCAGTCTTAGCCACTTGGCTAAGTCCACATCCCTCATGGAGTTCCCCACCGAAGCTCTCTTCCCTCGGCCTACGTCCCTCGGATGCGCCAAGCGCACGGCTTCGCAACGCCATCCTTCTCATCTCATGCCCTAGAAGTATGCTTCCCCTTTGGGCTCACTCCATTTGCTCCCCGTCCGACGGTCCCTCGGATGCACCAAGCGCACGGCTTCGCAATGCCATCCTTCACCGACTCAAGGACCCGAGCCTAGTGAACTTGCCAAGTTCTCAAGACTTCCCAAATGCACCAAGCGCACGGCTTCGCAATGCATTTCTCACCAAGCACCAAGCGCACGACTTCACAATGCTTTGGATTTCCCATGCCAAGCACCAAGCGCACGGCTTCGCAATGCTTTGGACTTCCCATGCCAAGCAATGCTTTGGACTTTCCATGCCAACTCCATGTTGGACTTTCCCATGACAATCCCATGTCATGAGTTTTGTCTATCATCAAAATATTATCAGGGTACTGCTCGAGTCAAACTCGAGTCAACCTGGGACGATTGCACCAACAATCTCCCAACAATCTCCCCCTTTTTGATGATTGACAAAACTACCATATCAAGTCTACCAATTCTCCCATATTGGCAATTCTCATATCCCAATGAGAATTCCAAACCTAATTGGTAACTTGGTAATATCTCCCCCTTTTTGACATTACATCAAAAAGGTCCTCCCCAAGGGTATGAATGTCACATATCCCAATGAGATCTTATATCTCTCCCTTGGAGGAACACATGCCTACCATCTTTCTAGTGATCCCATATCACTTAAAGAGAGGCAACCCAATTTCCTCCCATGAGGAAATACACATCCATCTTCCCATGATGGATATCTACCCCTAGAGGCTTGCTCCCCCTTGACCATTGCACCAACAATGTCCTTGGAGAGTCCCTAAGCCAATAGGAACATTAAACCAATCAAAATTGAGGTAAAGTTCAACAATGAACTTTCTTCCACCTCAAAATTGATACTCTCCCTCAACCCAACTCCTAATCCATATCCAATGGATTTCCACCCTTTTTAATGCTCTCCCAAGCATATCCTAGGGTTAGGAGTGGTTAGGGGACCAAAACATGGCTAAACATGGGCCTAACTATCAAGTTTACCCAATCGGCATCGACTCGACTACTACGATCGATCCCATTCCCATCATCGATCGACATTGACATTGCAAGTAATCGTGATAACTATATCGATTTTGAAATTGGATTTTCGAAATCCATAAGTAAATATACATAAGTTTAAAAATCGTGAAATTTCATATGCATATTACTTATCCTAAACACTATGGGTGAAAAATGTTGGAAATTTATTTTACCCATTAAATTAGGAGATTGATACAAAGTTCAAAATTTAAGAAAAGCTTCAATAAAGAGCCATCTTTGTACCATCCCATTCAATGGTGATAGCTATCAAAAGATAGGCTTCACCAAGGTTTTTCAAAATGTTTTCAAAACCTTTATTTTCGTTTTCCTAAACATCTCACAAATATCTAGATGTGTAAAACACATTCAAGTCAAGTTTTTAGTGAGATGTGGGTTTTGTTTTCTTTATGTTCTCATGCATATTTCTAAGGCAATATTATTTGATCCCTTTCAAATTATGCCATAGTCCTTAACTCCATTTTAATTCATGCATGATATGATTATGGCATAGATATGATATAGATAAAAACATATGCCAATACCATGATGTCATGGCATGTGAATGAAACTTAAGCATACATGACATCTAAACATAAATCTAAACATGATCATGACATTTTTATAGATGAAAATGAAAATGATGTCATGACATGGCAAGGCAAATAAAGCATGGCAAGTAAAATATACTAAGGTATAGAATACCTAAGTGTTAAAATTAAATTGCCATTTCTAGGAATTAAATTCATTTTGCCTTAATGCCATTCATTTTCCTAGTGTGCCAAAAACCCAAAATGGCACACCAATATCACTAGGACCTAATTGTGCCAATTTAAATCATTTTAAACTTCTCAAGCATATTGGCACATCCTAATGTGTCAACTCTTCTATGGTTAGGTTAACTACCCATCCATTTAGGGTTGACACACCCTAACCCATTTAGCGTGAATCGATCACGCTTTTAGGAATCCAATACCTATTGGAGCTCCTTGGGTTAACAAGGTATTCCCTAGGGATAACTTCCCTAGATACCTTTCTAATAACCCTTTTTGGTTTTAAAACCATAGTCTTTTGGGTCTTACTTAGGTCAACTCTAGAGGTGACTCCTCCATTGACCTTCTTAGTGGCTTTCTTGGTTTTCCTTAGGTCCTTAGCCACCAAGCAAACACCATGGCTAGACTTAGGGATGGCTTCCCTATTAGCCTTGGTTTTACTAGACCTAGATATTGTCCCATAATTAAATGGAACATTATGGTAGGACATAGGTTTGTGACCCAAACCCTTCTTGCCCTTAGATAGTTCTTGTTTCCTAGGCCTTGATTTTTGTGTATTTGACCCCTTAACCGAGTTTGATATTATTGCTAGGGTCTTCTCCAATTTTTCTAGCCTTGACCTCAAGGCTTGGTTCTCCACCTCTAATTTCCTCAATTTTGAATTTTCATTAAGTTTAGGGGAATTGTTTTTCTTCTTAGGCATATGCCTAGATTTCTTGGGATTAATACCCAAATTCTCTTCTATTCTCCTAATGGACTCTTTAGGAAGGATTGGTCTAGTGTTTTGAGTCCTAGGTTTGTCCTTAGAGAAACTAACATGCTTAGCACCTAAGCAATAAACTTTATTGTTTCTCCTAGCATGCTTTTCATTGATAATAGCAAGAGAACTAAAATAATTCTTAGCATGCTTTTTAACTCTAGGAATTAAAGGTGCATTAACTAAATGTACCTTAGGGTTAGCTTTAGAAGCTCCCCCTACATGAGTTACACCCTCTTGCCCTTTCTTCCTCCCCCTAGGGCATTGGCTTCGGTAGTGTCCCTTTTGATTGCATTTGAAGCACACAATGTGCTTTTTGCTCTTGATTTTGGGAACACTGGCATCGTTTGACTTTGGGTTGACTTTTGGTGTCGATGCCTTCTTCTTAGCCAATTTAGGGCATTTGCTCTTGTAGTGCCCTTTCTCCCTACACTCAAAACATATTATGTGATTTTTATTTAAAATAATGACACTTGAGTTACCTAGGGAGGTGGTGGAGTCCTCTTCACTTCTTCCGGAGGTAGATACTTCTTGTTCTTGCTCCGGGATGGAAGATTGCCTCTCCTCCCCCTCAATGCTAGAGGGGGAGGTCTCCACCAAATCATCCACCTCTTCAAATGTGGATGGACTCTCTTCCATGGCATCTTCTTCTATTTGTGCCGGTTGGGAATTTTCTTGGAATTTCATTATCTTCTCCCATAATTCCCTTGCATCCCTATAGCTACCCAATCTAGACCAAATAGTGTTAGGTAACAAATCACGAATCAACTTGATTACCTTGAGATTTGTCTTGAAGTCTTTGATTTGGTATTGGGTCCATTTTGACTTCTCAATTGGCTTGTTGTACTTGTCCCTAGGCATCTCAAAACCGTTTTCTATAATAATCATAAAATCAAAATCGGTTTCGAGATATACCTCCATCTGTTTCCTCCACCAAGCAAAATCTCCATCGAATTTCGGTGGATGGACGAAGCCGGCCATTTACTTGTTAAAGTGCTCTCGCGGCGGTTAGTCCTTGAAGAGCGACCTCGCTCTGATACCACTTGTTGGTGATCGGATCGATACGAATGGCCGGCTAGAGGGGGGTGAATAGCCCTCTTTCGTTGTATGTCGGACTTTGCTCGTTTTCATTGCGTTGCTTGTCTACGATTGTTGTTAGCGCAGCGGAAATAATAGAAACAATAGTAATACTAACAACAACACAAGCACATGCAATACACACGATATACGTGGTTCGGAATCTAATGGTTCCTACTCCATGGGCGAGCTCCTCGAGCTCTAGTTATGCTCACGGCACTAACTCAAACTCCTTCTCGACAACACGTCGGAGGTGGAGAAACCTCTCACAAGCAATTACAAAGTAATATAGAAATACAAACAAGAATACAAAATACAATACAAAAGAAACTCTTTTCACCGATTGCTTTTGATCACTTGTTTGCTGCTTGCTTTGGTTGGCTCTTGAAGGACTGGAATGCAGCAGCAATTCCCCTCCAATAGCTCCCTTAAAGTCTTGGCGAAATCCTCCAACTTGAGCTCCATTTATAACCTGCATCAAGCTGTATTCGCGACCATCAGTCGACTGATCGTGACCATCAGTCGACTGGTCATGTGGTCGTTGTCTCACAACGGCCAGATCCACGTTGGCAAAGTTCCAACGGATCACACATCAGTCGACTGATCATCTATCAGTCGAGTGTTGGCGAGCTCGACTCCGTTCGCATTGCCGTGCGCGTGTCATCGATCATTGCCATCCCTCGACGATCGGTGATCATCCCAGCGATCATTGCCCTCTCTCGGCGATCGGTGATCGGCCGAACTTAGTTCGATCGAACACCTCTCGAACCCATACGACCTAGAGCAGTCGACTGGCACCTATACCAGTCGACTGATGTCGGCTAAAACCTCAAACATAACGATGTTTGAGCTTCCGACACTCAGTCTTAGCCACTTGGCTAAGTCCACATCCCTTATGGAGTTCCCCACCGAAGCTCTCTTCCCTCGGCCTACGTCCCTCGGATGCGCCAAGCGCACGGCTTCACAACGCCATCCTTCTCGTCTCATGCCCTAGAAGTATGCTTCCCCTTTGGGCTCACTCCATTTGCTCCCCGTCCGGCGGTCCCTCGGATGCACCAAGCGCACGGCTTCGCAATGCCATCCTTCACCGACTCAAGGACCCGAGCCTAGTGAACTTGCCAAGTTCTCAAGACTTCCCAAATGCACCAAGCGCACGGCTTCGCAATGCATTTCTCACCAAGCACCAAGCGCACGGCTTCGCAATGCTTTGGATTTCCCATGCCAAGCACCAAGCGCACGGCTTCGCAATGCTTCGGACTTCCCATGCCAAGCAATGCTTTGGACTTTCCATGCCAACTCCATGTTGGACTTTCCCATGACAATCCCATGTCATGAGTTTTGTCTATCATCAAAATATTATCAGGGTACTGCTCGAGTCAAACTCGAGTCAACCTGGGACGATTGCACCAACAATCTCCCAACAATAAAGTCGTCAGACCAAATACAAAAATGTTTCCTGTATGCATGATAATCATATGCAACATCCAAGGCAGCAACCAAAATGTAGCAAACACAGTACAAATGTCATCCATGCGAAATGCAAGCGATGCAAATGACATGGTCACCCCTAATCCCAGTCAGCCGCCTCACACGCGATGGTGAAGCCGAGTGGGTAGGGCTATGACAACTATGCACTCTGTCATCACTGCTCCTGAGTGTCCGAGTGGACAGGATGCTATCGGAGTACACCTATCCTTCTGCCCCAAACAGAGTGGGGAGCAAAGCTCTCATCTCCCAGTGTCATAGACCAGAGGAGGGATCAGAAGGAGGCGACGATCCTGTGGCCGCGGACATGAGGAAGAGAAAGCTCACGGGATAAAGGAGGGGTGCGGCACGCAGTGAAAATGTCGCGGAAGAAGAAAAAACCGGCGTCGCGTGGAAATAGATCGCGAGAGAAAGAATGGGAAAAAACAGATGGTGCAGCACGATCGGGAAACTAAACCTAGGTTTAGGTATTTGAAATTTTAGGTTAATGTCATCTATTATCTCCCTTAAATAGATTCCACCAAAGCCTATTTATTTTATCCCCGTAATTATCTCGTACAGGCTTCGTTTAAATCCAGAAAAATTCTGGAAAAATTCCTAAAATTCTCCAAAAATCCTGAAATAATTCCCAGGATTACTCTTCCTAAATTTTGGCCATTAAATTTATATTTTAAATTTTTCGTATTTAACACCACTTGTTAGGGGATTGGTGGCCAGCTCGAGGGGGTGAATAGCCCAATTCGCGTACTTCATGGAAATCATTCGCTCTTACATGCTCGTCTACAATTCGTTAGTATGCACAGCAGACATATGAATACAAACACAAAGGAAATATACAAGCACACACAATACACGGCGATATACATGGTTCAAAATCTTAGGGTTCCTACTCCACGGGGTGAGCTCACCGAGCTCGAGTTATGTGCATGACACTAACCAAACTCCTTCTCAACAACAAGTCAGAGGTGGAGAAACCTCGCATAAGAAATTACAACAGGTAATACAAAAGTACAAGAAAAATACAAAGATAATATGAAATACAAGTAAAGAACAACTTTACAACACTTGGCTTTGATCACTTGCTTGTTGCTTGCTTTGGTTTGCTCTTGAAGGTCTGGAATGAAGCAACAATTCTCCTCCAAAATCTCCCCAAAAATGGTTGTGGAAATCCTCCCCAAGCTCCTCCTTTTATGATTGTCTCGGGTTGATTCTGCACCTGGCAGTCGACTATCAAAAGCACCAGTCGAACTTCCCCTGTAGCCGTTGTCTCACAACGGTACGATCCACACTGGAAAAATCCAACGGATCGCTCAGTAGTCACCTGCCAACGCCCGTAGCCGACTGCCCAGTTGGCTACTGTTGCTCAGGTTCGACGCCAACTAGAAGTTGGATCGTCATCCATGGCAATGATCATTATCTATGGCGCTCAACTACAATCGATTGACTATCACCGATTGTTAATCGGGCGCCTCGAGCAACAATCGAACCCTGTCGACTTGGATCAGTCAAATCGATACCTATATCAGTCGACTACTGTTGGGTAAAACTTCAAACACCATGTTTGAGCATTCGACACTTCGTCTTTCCACTTGCCAAGTCCACCTCATCCTCTCATGGAATTTCCCACCGAAGCTCTCTTCCCTCGGTCTACATCACTCGAATGCACCAAGCACACGGCTTTGCAATGTCATCCTTCGTGTCTTGCCCACGAAGTATACTTCCCTTTGGCCTCACTCCATTCGCTCCCCGTCCGACGGTCCCTCGGATGCACCAAGCGCACGACTTCTGCAATATCATACTTCACCGACTAAAGGACCCTGAGCCTACGAGACTAGTGACCTTGCCAATGTCCTCAAGACTTCTCATTGTCAAGGCTACACACTTGGACTTACCAACACCAAGCCCCATTGTCATGCCCCGAGAGCATGCCGAGCCGAAAATCAAACGGACGACATCTCCCCTGTACGTGACAACATTTCGGGTTAATACAAGGCCCGTAGGCCCACAATAACAACAATATATATAACAATATAACCAAACTACAACAACATAACAAAACTACTACAACAAATACACAGCGGAAACGATACAACAACCATACAATGTCACACATGCATACCGGTATGACTAACACCATAACATAAAGAAAACCTCGACAAAACCCGCACCAACATGTGTGTACATCACATAATACATAACATCACGAAAACTCCGAATGCAAAACAAGACATACGGAAAATCCAAAATAGACACGGGAGCCACGGTGGTGAGATGAGACGATGTCAGCCGGCGGTGCTCCAATGCCATCCCGAAGTCTTCTACTTGTTACCTGGGCGACAAAAAACCCAGGGTCCGCGGGGGTGGTGAGTAAAAATCAGCAGGTAATAGAAAACATGTATATATATGTAATATCACATGTATTTCAACAACATAATCTAAAGGTGCAACAGGTATATCAGCATAGTATATAAATACAAGCATATACCGTCTAACCAAATGAATACGTAAAATGCAGACATACCTGAAGTCTGCCATGCTACTCAGATCCAACCTGAACATATATCCAACATATATATATATAACAGGAAGAGTAGATCAACTCACAATATACTCTAGCTACAGGTCAAGGTATCTAATGGTCTGTCCAAACATATATCAGTACCTGACACAACCGTATAATAAATGCAAGAAGCATGCATGAATATGATGTACAAACAAGTGCAGCAACCATAATACAAACAAATGCAACATCACAATAAGTATATATATATAGATTGTATCTATATATATATTAATCTCAACCATTCATATATATATATACATACATATATGTATTTATATATGGTAATATGCAAAGCGTCATAAGATACGGCAATGTAACATGCATGGTCATGCCTGCTCACCCCTACTCGCTACCACGACCCCAATGTGGCCTAGGTGGCACGACATGAAAACTATCCCAACTCACACCAACCACTGCTATAGAGTGGCCGAGTGGGCAGTATGATCAAGTAGCATATGAGCGTAAAGAGCTCGCTACACAACGGGGGTCCCTGCTGCTGGCCACTCCGACTAACACTACCAATGAGTGGTCGAGTACCACGCACCCAGAACAACTGCATGCAACTCCAACTACCACCGTCTATAGTGGTAGAGTGCGGCACAACAGATGCTCTGCCCTCACACCAATTACTCCTCGGGGAGTGCTCTGGGAGGCAAGATGACTGACGACTCTCTCAACCCCAAGGGAGACTATGTCGTCAGAATGCATGCATATGACATGAGTATGCTGTCACTCGTACAGCCATCTACCACAGACTCTCTGTTCAACAAAGAGTCATACTCATCTGATCAATACACTCTCTATCCTGTAGAGAGTCATACTTAACTGATCGACGGACTCTCTATCCTGTAGAGAGTCGTACTCGACTAATCATACCAAGCTGGGACCATCGGTCCGTAGCGACACACTAATCGCCCTTCACTTAACCATTACACAACTCATGGTTGGTAACAGTATGCAACATACAGGTATTAGAAGTAAATCCTACATTTAGGGCATTACCTATCCATGGATGACTTTTTTCCAATTTATAAATTGGGTCATCCCCCGTACTAACATTTACACCCTACTAAACATCTAGGCCAATTTACATTACATCTATAACTCCTAAATCATGATAGGGTATATGTGATATCAACAATTGAGCATAAATATATCCAACGATAAGTTCAAGCATACGATAATAAGAGTAGGGTCAAGGTAATATGAACACCTAACATGCTCATATCTATGACTAAATCTGAAAGCAATACATCTACCCAGACCAGGTAGGAAATTACCCACCTGCTTAAATAGCTCCGTAACATAAATATCCTCACGCCCATAGATCTGCCTCATATCCACGTTCTGCAAATATCATCATTTATAATTAAATTCAAGCACACGATAAATATACAAATCCACTACGATATCGTTCCTATATTCGTATCCCTTTATCGAACACGAATTAGAAACCCCCCATCATCAAACGTAACCCTTCTACAACACCTAACTAGGTTTAAATTATTAAACCTCTTAGGTAGACTCCACCCAAATCAATTTAACACACTAACTCACATCCACTTAAATCCATCCATCAGATCTATAGTAACTACGACTAAGTACAAGCATACAATGAATGATCAAATCGATCCCTACATCGACTTCGTATCCCGATCAACTAGATTGATCTCGTTATCCAATTAACTCAATCAATCTTCCACATTAATCCTTATCAACTATTGATCAGCAAATCTAATAATAACCGACTATCGATCCCCCATCACATCTATAACAATTCAAATCAAAACTTAGCAAGCTTAGATTTACCTACACAACGTCGTGTTCCAAGATTGGGATATCATTCCAGATCACAAAAATCGAAATGTAAACATCCGATCTCACCCCCCATCAATATCAAATTCACTGCAAATCAACGCATAAATCTATAAACTATATCCCAAGCAATCAAATTCACCATATTTGACTGTAAATATACCCAACCGTAACTCACCTTTCACTGCCTATCCAACTCCTGCTTCCCCTGCGTCATTCCAATCCCGGCGACAGATTGATGGCTGAGGATTGTTGCTCCTGGTGGAGAGAAGGGTATGTTGGGTTGTGATCGCATTGATTGCTATCGTCTAGATCGACACAGCACAGCTTGGAGATGGCGGATCTGAACAGTGAGGCGACCAAATTTCAGCGATGCACGCGAGGCTAGGCTCGACAGTGATCCAATCCCTCGGTGGCGACACCCGATCCGAAGACATCCGAATCCTCAATGAAAAGCGGCGGAGAGGAGGGCGGCGCGACTTCCTGCTTGGCAGAACAGAGGGCCGAGGGAGCTGCGATGCCAGCATCTTCACACTCACGGCGGCCGCGACAGCGGCGTGGCGACGCGCGAGGGAGAAGGCGGCGGCTGCGGCCGCGGCTGCGGCGTGGCGACGTGCGAGGGAGAAGGCAGCGGCGCGTGGGAAGGGCCAGATCCGGCGAAGATCAAGCGGGGATCGGCCGGATTGGGCGACGACAGCAGCGTGGCGGTGTGTGTGGAGGCGGAGATCACCCGGCTAGATCGGTGAGGAGAAAAGGAAGAAGAGAAGTCGGGGAAAAGAAGAGGAGTCGGGGGAAAAGAATCGACGGGAAAACGGAAAGCATCGGGTTAATTAACCCATTTAATTCCCATCTAAACAGGCTTTATAAAAGCCTATCCATTTTATCCCCATGAAATATCCATAAGACCTCCATTTAAATCCAGAAAAAATTTTAAAAATTTCTGAAAAATTCCACAAGATGTTTTATCAATTATCGAGGAATATTTTTTTTCCGATATTTTACATTCTCCCCCACTTATAAAAATTTGGTCCCCAAATTTCATACTAACATGCAAAGATTTACTTCAAGCAAGTTTCCAAAAGGACCACATACTTTCCTCAAGTGGACAGATGAGACTATCGAGCAAGGATAGTATCTTCCAGCTCCCACATAGCCTCCTCATCGGTATGATGCTGTCATCCAACTTTTACGAGTCGGATGGTTTTCGTCCCAATATTGTCACTCATTACGACCTAGGCTCCACCCTGGAATCACCTCGTAAGTCGCATTAGACTAAGGTAGAATCGAAACCTCTTTCATAACTTGGTCAGATCGCGAGACGTATTTCCCCAGCATAGAAACATGAAATACGTTGTGAACACCCGCAAGTGTCGGAGGTAAAGCCAATCGATAAGCTACCACCTCTATAATCCACGACACATGATCTGAATAGATCCTCCAATGTCTAAATGATACACTCAGACTATCCATCAATCCGCGGATGAAATGTTACACTAAGCCGAAGCTCTGTGCTCATAGTCTAGTGCAGACCCATTCAAAATCGCGAGGTAAATCGCAAATTTCTATCCGATATGGTACTTAAAAGTACCCTACGCAACCTGATAATTTCTCAACAGTACAACTCTGCCAGACGATCCTATGGGTATAACCCACGAATAGAAAGGAAATGAGCTGATTTGGTCAGTCGATCTACAATCACCCAAATGGCATCACGTCCTTTACGGGTTCGGCAATCCCATAACGAAATCAATCGTGATATGCTCCCACTTCTATTTCGGAATCGGAATTGTTTAGAGCAATCCAATGAGTTTCTGATGTTCAGCCTTCACCTACTAGCATACTAAACATCGAGTAGCAAAATCTTCTATAACTCTCTTTATACAATTCCACCAATATAAATGTTTCCAATCGCAGTACCTCCAAGTACCACCAAGGTACATAGCCCATCTCGGATGATGTACTTCCTGTAGCAACTCCGGAACCCACTATAATTATTAGAGATGGAGAATTATTTTCTTAAAAGAGAAATCCATCAACCATTCAAAATCCACTCTACCACACACTCTGTAAGTGCATGGGAGACTATAGCGACCAATCTCTCTTATTGCAATTGTCCGAGTTCCAACAACTCTATAGTAGCTACCCAATAGCTAATCCAAAATCCCATGAGCATTCCTGCTCCATACATCTACTAATCAGGATAATAACGACTAAGCCCCACGTCATAAGTATGACCGCTTATCTCGTAGTTCCTTAACTGACGTAAGCATAAGTTACGTCTCATGCAACTGTATCGGAATCGTTCCGATCCCAGAAACGATACATTTGAGTACAACATCCTTTTATCCACTCCGGAAGGATTAACTAGTACTCGTGTAAAAGTTAACCGCCATCTAGATCTTGTAAACTGGTTTCACCAGCTTTCGACTAAATGATTTCCAACATCACCTCTGTCAAACAAGTCTGTGGTATAGTAATGCTAAGACATTCTATCCACATCTACAGTACTAACCAAACCATACGAGGCAAACCACCTTCCACGGTGGTCGAGTGTGCAACCCCAACTACCACAACCAACAGTGGCCAGGTTACGCAACTCCAACAACTACAAAAGGATCCAATCGTGTCCAGGATACACGATTCTCAAATCCAGTGGCGACTAAATCGTTAATTAGTCTAACAACTTAATCAAAATTCATACAATTCATACCAAGTATGAAATTATTGTCTCCACACACCTATATCCCCTTTACTCTACGCTGATGATATATATTAATCATCACACCGACAATGATAATTGTATGACACCATGTCATTACAATATCATTACTCCACGTCGCAAATCAACCTTAGAGTATACACAGGTGTCCTTTGCTGATCTAAATAAATCATTTATTCACAACGAAGGATATACATTTTCAACAACTACTGTATTCATCATCGATAATTGATGCATAATCTCAAAGGTTCATCTCTCTTTCAATAAAGAGTTTCAGATCTTCTCAAGGAGGAATACTGGGATAGATAAATATCCCTTCCAACTTCTCCTATAATCGCAACACACAATCTTCCAATTTCTATAGTGTTTAGTAACACTTATACTAGTTAAATTATCACCTGGTATAGGATCTTCGATACCGGAACTATTTCCGCAATCATTTCGATCGCCTACTCCACTTGCCTATGCAACGGCAAGCCTAGGAGTTCATCCGAAACTACATCCGAGTGCTCTCGGATTATATGCACATCTGAGAGACATAATCATACTATAATCTCAACAACTTGACCATCCATAAGGATATGTCTACAGTAAAGATATGTCTATCAAAGTCTAAGGGCATCCCTTAACTTCTTAATTGTTGATCCTCATCTCACCTGACGGTAGAGATACCATCGACCCACAAGTCGATGTAAAAGACCCTTCTAATCCAACTGAGAATGTTCTAGATACAAATACCTGTAACTACAAGCATCTCTCAACATATTAACCTAGAGGGTAAACTAAAGTAATACCCTGAACGATCCATTATCTGTCGATCCGATTCAAAGGCTCCCCGTAGGTCTCGGCATTTCTCCGAAGAGAATAAGATCAGATCCAACAGTTCGCGACAAAGCGATCGCATTTCTGCGATGAATGATCCTAGGATTTTTCCTAGATCATCCGATCCCATTACTAAATCCTACTAGCTGCAATTGTAGTATACTGAATAGATACGACCCTCCATGTATACTCTCTCCTCTGCACAAATCCAATCACATCTGGAGGTAACTATTGTTATCTGCATGTTTCTTCTACGATGGCTTCTGCTGATACTGCTTCTGTGCTGATCTCTGCTGAAGGGGAGTATCAAGGAACTCCAACCACGCCTTAGGTAGTAGGTTGCTGCTGATGAGATAACCCAATCTTCTGTGTTGATCTCTGCTGTCGAGACGGAGCGTCATCCTTCCGAAACACCATTGGTAGTCTTCAACTGAATCTTCAAAGTACACCTCCTCAACTGTACTGGTTGTTCAACAATAGCAATAGCTGAATTGCTCCAACGGATAATCTGGCTTCGTGTGTCTCCGTGATCTGCACTGCACGCACATAATCCCTTCGAAGTCTTTGTTCTGATTGTGCTGATATCCACGAAAACATCTTGATGATCTGCAGTTGGTCTTCTATAATCAAAAAGTAGCTCAAGGTCTATGACTTCGATCTTGCTCCTTTTATCCAATAGTCGGAGACTTATGACCCAATAAGCTGACCTACAATATCTGCTTTCAATCTTCATCTCCTAACACTTGTACGGAGTCATTTCTAAACTCCTGTCTCAATCCAACGTCTTCAGACAGGATCTGATAGAAGATCCCGGCATCCTAATCCAACTATAAGCCAATAACTCTGGGTGGCTTAAATCATTCATTCATCTTCTTGAGCTATTAGGTGGTCGTAACCTCCGCAAGTCTCACGACTCTGCACAGTATTCTATTACTAACCGATCACCCTTTCTTGAAGCTCAAGAATTCCTTACAATGTGTCACTAAAAGTGACACGAGGAAATATTCTCTTTCAACATCACTAAACCATGATCAAGTGATATATTATTTCTCGAAGATTATTTTCTGCATTTATCACCAAATACCGGCTTAACCCAGATAATGGTATGCTAATAACTCTACTTTCTCGGTATAACATGAGTTAAGTACTTAAAAGTACTATCAAAGTTATACAACTCAGTATGAACAATTCAGGGATAAAATCCCTATGAAACACCATAACCTAGCCTTCCGCTATCTGCATCACAAATAGTCTACAAGTTTGTTCATTACCCACAGGTAATGATCTGACTACCATAGTTAGTGGAAATCCCTAAGACTGTAGTCTCTGATTTCCATAATAAATGTGACAACTTGGCCCCTGTTTTCCGACTCGGTATCAGTCGGCTCTCAAAGGTAAATTACCTTCTTGACACAGGTTCAAGACTCACAGACTCAACAGGTCATTCCCGTGGTCAACTCATACCACGTTTACGAATAATAACCAACACACTACAGGTTATTTCCTGGTATAAGCATCTAAATGTATAGCCAACATAACCGAGAGTATAAACCCTAAAGGTCACTCTGGTTGGTCACCTCGGTGGACGACCCCTACTACAAGTCTGCACAGGTGTCATAACTATATTGTATACACCTACTGATCAAGTTTAGATAAATATCTACTAAACCAGAAGTTATCAGGAATTCTTACCTTGTGCTGCTTGGAGCTCAGGTCGCTGTCCATCTCATCTCAGAAAACCAAAACCGAATAAATCGACTCCCGAGAATCCAAGACTCGACACAAAAACAACATTGTATGGCATCGCAGAACCTTGGGCTCTGATACCACTAAAGTTGTCACGCCCCGAGAGCATGCCGAGCCGAAAATCAAAAGCACGGCATCTCGCCTGTACGTGGCAATATTTCGGGTTAATACAAGGCCCGTAAGCCCACAATAACAACAATATATATAACAATATAACCAAACCACAACAACATAACAAAACTACTACAACAAATACACAATGGAAACGATACAACAACCATACAATGTCACACATGCATACCGGTATGACTAACACCATAACATAAAGAAAACCTCGATAAAACCCGCACCAACATGTGCGTACATCACATAATACATAACATCACGAAAACTTCGAATGCAAAACAAGACATACGGAAAATCCAAAACAGACACGGGAGCCACGGAGGTGAGATGAGACGATGTCAGCCGGCGGTGCTCCAATGCCATTTAGAAGTCTTCTACCTGTTACCTGGGCGACAGAAAACCCAGGGTCCACGGGGGTGGTGAGTAAAACTCAGCAAGTAATAGAAAACATGTATATATATGTAATATCACATGTATTTCAACAACATAATCTAAAGGTGCAATAGGTATATCAGCATAGTATATAAATACAAGCATATATCGTCTAACCAAATGAATACGTAAAATGCAGACATACCTGAAGTCTAACACGCTACTCTGATCCAACCTGAACATATATCCAACATATATATATATAACAGGAAGAGTAGATCAACTCACAATATACTCTAGCTACAGGTCAAGGTATCTAATGGTCTGTCCAAACATATATCAGTACCTGACACAACCGTATAATAAATGCAAGAAGCATGCATGAATATGATGTACAAACAAGTGCAACAACCATAATACAAACAAATGCAACATCACAATAAGTATATATATATAGAATGTATCTATATATATATTAATCTCAACCATCCATATATATATATACATACATATATGTATCTATATATGGTAATATGCAAAGCGCCATAAGATACGGCAATGCAATATGCATGGTCATGCCTGCTCACCCCTACTCTCTACCATGACCCCAGTGTGGCCTAGGTGGCACGACATGACAACTATCCCAACTCACACCAACCACTGCTATAGAGTGACCGAGTGGGCAGTATGATCAAGTAGCATATGAGCGTAAAGAGCTCGCTACACAACGGGGGTCCCAGCTGCTGGCCACTCCGACTAACACTACCAATGAGTGGTCGAGTACCATGCACCCAGGACAACTGCACGCAACTCCAACTACCACCGTCTATAGTGGTAGAGTGAGGCACAATAGATGCTCTGTCCTCACACCAGTTACTCCTCGGGGAGTGCTCTGGGAGGCAAGATGACTGACGACTCTCTTAACCCCAAGGGAGACTATGTCGTCAGAATGCATGCATATAACATGAGTATGTTGTCACTCGAACAACCATATACCAAAGACTCTCTGTTCAACAAAGAGTCGTAGTCATCTGATCAATACACTCTCTATCTTGTAGAAAGTCGTACTTAACTGATCGACGGACTCTCTATCCTGTAGAGAGTTGTACTCGACTAATCATACCAAGCTGGGACCACCGGTCCGCAGTGACACACTAATCACCCTTCACTTAACCATTACACAACTCATGGTTGGTAATAGTATGCAACATACAGGTATTGGAAGTAAATCCTACATTTAGGGCATTACCTATCCATGGATGACTTTTTTCCAATTTATAAATTGGGTCATCCCCCGTACTAACATTTACACCCTACTAAACATCTAGGCCAATTTACATCACATCTATAACTCCTAAATCATGATAGGATATATGTGATATCAACAATTGAGCATAAATATATCCAACGATAAGTTCAAGCATACGATAATAAGAGCAGGGTCAAGGTAATATGAACACCTAACATGCTCATATCTATGACTAAATCTCAATGCAATACATCTACCCGGACCAGGTAGGAAATTACCTACCTGCTTAAATAGCTCATCAACATAAATATCCTCACGTCCATAGATCTGCCTCATATCCACGTCCTGCAAATATCATCATTTATAATTAAATTTAAGCACACGATAAATATACAAATCCACTACTATATCGTTCCTATATTCGTATCCCTTTATCGAACATGAATTAGAAACCCCCCATCATCAAACATAACCCTTCTTCAACACCCAACTTGGTTTAAATTATTAAACCTCTTAGGTAGACTCCACCCAAATCAATTTAACACACTAACTCACATCCACATAAATCCATCCATTAGATCTATAGCAACTACGATTAAGTACAAGGATACAACGAATGATCAAATCGATCCCTACATCGACTTCGTATCCTGATCAACTAGATTGATCTAGTTATCCAATTAACTCAATCAACCTTCCACATTAATCCTTATCAACTATTGATCAGCAAATCTAAAAATAACCGACTATCGATCCCCCATCACATCTATAACAATTCAAATCAAAACATAGCAAGCTTAGATTTACCTGCACAACGTCGTGTTCCAAGATTGGGATATCATTCCAGATCACAAAAATCAAAATGTAAACATCCGATCTCACCCCCCATCAATATCAAATTCACTGCAAATCAACGCATAAATCTGTAAACTATATCCCAAGAAATCCAATTCACCATATTTGACTGTAAATATACCCAACCGTAACTCACCTTTCACTGCCTATCCAACTCCTGCTTCCCCTGTGCCATTCCAATCCCGGCGACAGATTGATGGCTGAGGATTGTTGCTCATGGCGGAGAGAAGGGTATGTTGGGTTGTGATCGAGTTGATTGCTATCGTCTAGATCGACACAGCACAACTTGGAGATGGCTGATCTGAATAGTGAGGCGACCAAATTTCGGCAATGCACGCGAGGCTAGGCTCGGCAGTGATCCAATCCTTCGGTGGCGACACCCGATCCGAAGACATCCGAATCCTCAATGAAAAGCGGCAGAGAGGAGGGCGGCGCGACTTCCTGCTCGGCAGAACAGAGGGCCGAGGGAGCTGCGATGCCAACATCTTCACATTAGCGGTGGTCGTGGCAGCGGCGTGGCGACGCGCTAGGGAGAAGGCGGTGGCTGCGGCAGCGGCGTGGCGACGCGCGAAGGAGAAGGCGGTGGCACGTGGGAAGGGCCAGATCCAGCGAAGATCAAGCGGGGATCAGCCGGATCGGGAGGCGGCAGCAGCGTGACGGCGCGCGTGGAGGCGGAGATCACCCGCCTAGATCGGTGAGGAGAAAAGGAAGAAGAGAAGTTGGGGAAAAGAAGAGGAGTCGGGGGAAAAGAATCGACAGGAAAACGGAAAGCATCGGGTTAATTAACCCATTTAATTCCCGTCTAAACAGGCTTTATAAAAGCCTATTCATTTTATCCCCATGAAATATCCATAAGACCTCCGTTTAAATCCAGAAAAATTTCTAAAAATTTCTGAAAAATTCCACAAGATGTTTTATCAATTACCGAGGAATATTTTTTTTTCCAGTATTTTACATTCTCCCCCACTTATAAAAATTTGGTCCCCAAATTTCGTACTAACATGCAATGATTTACTTCAAGAAAGTTTCCGAAAGGACCACATACTTTCCTCAAGTGGACAGATGAGACTATCGAGCTCGGATAGTATCTTCCAGCTCCCACATAGCCTCCTCATCGGTATGATGCTGTCATCCAACTTTTACTAGTCGGATGGTTTTCGTCCCACTATTGTCGCTCCTTGCGACCTAGGCTCCACCCTGGAATCACCTCGTAAGTCGCATTAGACTGAGGTAGACTCGAAACCTCTTTCATAACTTGGCCAGATCGCGACGCGTATTTCCCCAGCATAGAAACATGAAATACGTTGTGAACACTCGCAAGTGTCGGAGGTAAAGCCAATCGATAAGCTACCACCTCTATAATCCACGACACATGATCTGAATAGATCCTCCAACGTCTAAATGATACACTCAGACTATCCATCAATCCGCGGATGAAATGTTACACTAAGCCGAAGATCTGTGCTCATAGTCTGGTGCAGACCCTGTCAAAATCGCGAGGTAAATCGCGAATTTCTATCCGATATGGTACTTAAAAGTACCCTACAAAACCTGATAATTTCTCAACAGTACAACTTTGCCAGACGATCCTATGGGTACTACCCACGAATAGAAAGGAAATGAGCTGATTTAGTCCGTCGATCAACAATCACCCAAATCGCATCACGTCCTTTACGGGTTCGACAATCCCGTAACGAAATCAATCGTGATATTCTCCCACTTCCATTCCGGAATCGGAATTGTTTAGAGCAATCCAACGAGTTTCTGATGTTCAGCCTTCACCTACTAGCATACTAAACATCGAGCAGAAAAATCTGCTATAACTCTCTTTATACCATTCCACCCGTATAAATGTTTCCAATCTCAGTACCTCCAAGTACCACCAAGGTATATAGCCCATCTCGGATGATGTGCTTCCTGTTGCAACTCCAAAACCCACTATCCTTATCAGAGACGGAGAATTATTTTCTCAAAAGAGAAATTCAACAACCATTCAAAATCCACTCTACTACACACTCTGTAAGTGCATGGGAGACTATAGCGACCAATCTCTCTTGTTGCAATAGTTCGAGTTCCAACAACTCTATAGTAGCTACCCAGTAGCTAATCCAAAATCCCATGAGCATTCCTGCTCCATACATCTACTAATCAGGATAATAAGTACTAAGCCCCACGTCATAAGTATGACCTCTTATCTCGTAGTTCCTTAACTGACGTAAGCATAAGTTACGTCTCATGAAACTGCATTGGAATCGTTCCGATCCTAGAAACGATACATTTGAGTAAAACATCCTTTTATCCACTCCGGAAGGATTAACTAGTACTCGTGTAAAAGTTAACCGCCATCTAGATCTTGTAAACTGGTTTCACTACCTTTCGACTAAATGATTTCCAACATCACCTCTGTCAAACAAGTCTGTGGTATAGTAATGCTAAGACATTCTATCCACATCTACAGTACTAACCAAACCATACAAGGCAAACCACGTTCTACGGTGGTCGAGTGCGCAACTCCAACTACTACAACCAACAGTGGCCAGGTTACGCAACTCCAACAACTACAAAAGGATCCAATCGTGTCCAGGATACATGATTCTCAAATCCAGTGGTGACTAAATCGTTAAATAGTCTAACAACTTAATCAAAATTCATACAATTCATACCAAGTATGAAATTATTGTCTCCACACACCTGCATCCCCTTTACTCTACGCTGATGATATATATTAATCATCACACCGACAATGATAATTGTATGACACCACGTCATTACAATATCAATACTCCAGTCGCAAATCAACCTTAGAGTATACACAGGTGTCCTTTGCTGATCTAAATAGATCATTTATCCACAACGAATGATATTCATTTTCAACAACTACTGTTTTCATCATCGATAATTGATGCATAATCTCAAAGGTTCATCTCTCTTTCAATAAAGAGTTTCAGATCTTCTCAAGGAGGATTACTGGTATAGATAAATATCCCTTCCAACTTCTCCTATAATCGCAACACACAATCTTCCAATTTCTATAGTGTTTATTAACACTTATACTAGTTAAATTATCACCTGGTATAGGATCTTCGATACCGGAACTATTTCTGCAATCATTTCGATCGCCTACTCCACTTGCCTATGCAACGGCAAGCCTAGGAGTTCATCCGAAACTACATCCGAGTGCTCTAGGATTATATGCACATCTGAGAGACATAATCATACTATAATCTCAACAACTTGACCATCCGTAAGGATATGTCTATAGTAAAGATATGTCTCTCAAAGTCTAAGGGCATCCCTTAACTTCTTAATTGTTGATCCTCATCTCACCTTACGGTAGAGATACCATCGACCCACAAGTCGATGTAAAGGACCCTTCTAATCCAACTGAGAATGTTCTAGATACATATACCTGTAACTACAAGCATCTCTCAACATATTAACATAGAGGGTAAACTAAAGTAATACCCTGAACGATCCATTATCTGTCGATCCGATTCAAAGGCTCTCCGTAGGTCTCGGCCTTTCTCCGAAGAGAATAAGATCATATCCAAAAATTCGCGACAAAGCGATCGCATTTCTGCGATGAATGATCCTAGGATTTTTCATAGATCATCCGATCCCATTACTAAATCTTACTAGCTACAATTGTAGGATACCGAATAGATACGACCCTCGTTGTATACTCTCTCCTCTGCCCCAAATCCAATCACATCTGGAGGTAACTATTGTTGTCTGCATGTATCTTCTACGATGTCTTCTGCTGATGCTGCTTCTGTGCTGATCTCTGCTGAAGGGGAGTATCAAGGAACTCCAACCACGCCTAAGGTAGTAGGTTGTTGCTGATGAGATAACCCAATCTTCTGTGCTGATCTCTGCTGTCGAGATGGAGCGTCATCCTTCCGAAACACCATTGGTAGTCTTCAACTGAATCTTCAAAGTACTCCTCCACTATACTGGTTGCTCAACAATAGTAACAGCTAAACTGCTCTAACGGATAATCTGGCTTCGCGTGTCTCCGTGATCTGCACTGCACGCATATAATCCCTTCGAAGTCTTTATTCTGATTGTGCTGATATCCACGAGAACATCTTGATGATCTGCAGTTGGTCTTCTATAATCGAAAAGTAGCTCAAGGTCTATGACTCCGATCTTGCTCCTTTTATCCAACAGTCGAAGACTTCTGACCCAATAAGTTGACCTGCAATATCTGCTATCAATCTTCATCTCCTAACACTTGTACGGAGTCATTTCTAAACTACTGTCTCAATCCAACGTCTTCAGACAGGATCTGATATAAGATCCCGGCATCCTAATCCAACTATAAGCCAATAACTCTGTGTGGCTTAAATCATTCATTCATCTTCTTGAGCTATTAGGTGGTCGTAACCTCCGTAAGTCTCACGACTCTGCATAGTATTCTGTTACTAACCGATCACCCTTTCTTGAAGCTCAAGAATTCCTTACAATGTGTCACTAAAAGTTACACGAGGAAATATTCTCTTTCAACATCACTAAACCATGATCAAGTGATATATTATTTCTCGAAGATTATTTTCTGCATTTTTCACCAAATACTGGCTTAACCCCGATAATGATATGCAAATAACTCTACTTTCTCGGTATAACATTAGTTAAGTACTTAAAAGTACTCTCAAAGTTATACAACTCAGTACGAACAACTAAGGGATAAAATCCCTATGAAACTCCATAACCTAGTCTTCCGCTATCTGCATCACAAATAGTCCACAAGTCTGTTCATTACCCACAGGTAATGATCTGACTAGCACAGTTAGTGGAAATCCCTAAGACTGTAGTCTCTGATTTCCATAATAAATGTGACGACTTGGCCCCTGTTTTCTGACTCGGTATCAGTCGGCTCTTAGAGATAAATTACCTTCTCGACACAGGTTCAAGACTCACATACTCAACAGGTCATTCCCGTGGTCAACTCATACCACGGTTACAAATAATAACCAACACACTACAGGTTATTTCCTGGTATAAGTATATAAATGCATAGCCAACATAACCGAGATTATAAACCCTAAAGGTCACTCCGGTTGGTCGCCTCGGTGGACGACCCCTACTACAAGTCTGCACAAGTGTCATAACTATATTGTATACACCTACTGATCAAGTTTAGATAAATATCTACTAAACCAGAAGTTATCAGGAATTCTTACCTCGTGCTGCTTGGAGCTCAGGCCGATGTCCATCTCATCTCAGAAAACCAAAACCGAATAAATCGACTCCCGAGAATCCAAGACTCGACACAAAAACAACATTGTATGGCATCGCAGAACCTTGTGCTCTGATACAACTAAAGTTGTCACGCCCCGAGAGCATGCCGAGCCGAAAATCAAACGGACGGCATCTCCCCTGTACGTGGCAACATTTCGGGTTAATACAAGGCCCGTAGGCCCACAATAACAACAGTATATATAACAATATAACCAAACCACAACAACATAAAAAAACTACTACAACAATACACAGCGGAAATGATACAACAACCATACAATGTCATACATGTATACCGGTATGACTAACACCATTACATAAAGAAAACCTCGACAAAATCCGCACCAACATGTGCGTACATCACATAATACATAACATCACAAAAATTCCGAATGCAAAACAAGACATACGAAAAATCCAAAACAGACTTGGGAGCCACGGAGGAGAGATGAGACGATGTCAGCCGGCGGTGCTCCAATGCCATCACGAAGTCTTCTACTTGTTACCTGGGCGACAGAAAACCCAGGGTCCGCGGGGGTGGTGAGTAAAACTCAGCAGGTAATAGAAAACATGTATATATATGTAATATCACATGTATTTCAACAACATAATCTAAAGGTGCAACAGGTATATCAGCATAGTATATAAATACAAGAATATACCATCTAACCAAATGAATACGTAAAATGCAGACATACCTGAAGTCTGCCACGCTACTCTGATCGAACCTGAACATATATCCAACATATATATATATATATATATAACAGGAAGAGTAGATCAACTCACAATATACTCTAGCTACAGGTCAAGGTATCTAATGGTCTGTCCAAACATATATCAGTACCTGACACAACCATATAATAAATGCAAGAAGCATTCATGAATATGATGTACAAACAAGTGCAGCAACCATAATACAAACAAATGCAACATCACAATAAGTATATATATATAGACTATATCTATATATATAGTAATCTCAACCATCCATATAGATATATATACATACATATATGTATCTTTATATGGTAATATGCAAAGCGTCATAAGATACGACAATGCAATATGCATGGTCATGCTCACACTACTAGCTACTACGACTCAAGCTAGGTGGCACGACATGACAACTGCCCCAACTCACACCAACCACGCTATAGAGTGGCCGAGTGGGCAAGATGATCAAGTATATGAAATAAAGAGCTCACATACAACGGGGTCCCCGCCGCCACTCGACTAACACTACTAATGAGTGGTCGAGTACCACGCACTCAGACAATCACGCAACTCCAACTACCACCGCCTATAGTGGTAGAGTGCGACAACAGATGCTCCTCACACCGCCATTCGGGAGTGCTCTGGGAGGCAAGATGACTGACAACTCTCTCAACCCCAAGGGAGACTATGTCATTAGAATGCATGCATATGACATGAGTATGTTGTCACTTGTATAGCCATCTACCACAGACTCTCTGTTCAACAAAGAGTCGTACTCATCTGATCAATACACTCTCCATCCTATAGAGAGTTGTACTTAACTGATCGACGGACTCTCTATCCTGTAGAGAGTCATACTAGACTAATCATACCAAGTTGGGACCACCGGTCCGCAATAACACACTAATCACCCTTCACTTAACCATTACACAACTCATGGTTGGTAACGGTATGCAACATACATGCATTGGAAGTAAATCCTACATTTAGGGCATTACCTATCCATGGATGACTTTTTTCCAATTTATAAATTGGGTCATCCCCCGTACTAACATTT
This sequence comes from Wurfbainia villosa, assembly GCA_025175895.1. Taxonomy (NCBI): domain Eukaryota; kingdom Viridiplantae; phylum Streptophyta; class Magnoliopsida; order Zingiberales; family Zingiberaceae; genus Wurfbainia; species Wurfbainia villosa. The sequence continues at coordinate 94,375,295 of CM045994.1, read as the reverse complement.
ACACCCTACTAAACATCTAGGCCAATTTACATCACATCTATAACTCCTAAATCATGATAGGGTATATATGATATCAATAATTGAGCATAAATATATCCAACGATAAGTTCAAGCATACAATAATAAGAGCAGGGACAAGGTAATATGAACACCTAACATGCTCGTATCTATGACTAAATCTGAATACAATACATCTACCTGGACCAAGTAGGAAATTACCCACCTGCTTAAATAGCTCCGCAACATAAATATCCTCACGTCCATAGATCTGCCTCATATCCACATCCTGTAAATATCATCATTTATAATTAAATTCAAGCACACGATAAATATACAAATCCACTACTATATCGTTCTTATATTCGTATCCCTTTATCGAACACGAATTAGAAACCCCCCATCATCAAATGTAACCCTTCTACAACACCCAACTAGGTTTAAATTATTAAACCTCTTAGGTAGACTCCACCCAAATCAATTTAACACACTAACTCACATCCACATAAATCCATCCATCAGATCTATAGCAACTACGATTAAGTACAAACATACAACGAATGATCAAATCGATCCCAACATTGACTTTGTATCCCAATCAACTAGATTGATCTAGTTATCCAATTAACTCAATCAATCTTCCACATTAATCCTTATCAACTGTTGATCAGCAAATCTAATAATAACCGACTATCGATCCCCCATCACATCTATAACAATTCAAATCAAAACTTTGCAAGCTTAAATTTACCTGCACAACGTCGTGTTCCAAGATTGGGATATCATTCCATATCACAAAAATCAAAATGTAAACATCCGATCTCACCCCCCATCAATATCAAATTCACTGCAAATCAATGCATAAATCTGTAAACTATATCCCAAGCAATCCAATTCACCATATTTGACTGTAAATATACCCAACCGTAACTCACCTTTCACTGCCTATCCAACTCCTGCTTCCCCTGCACCATACCAATCCCGGCGACAGATTGATGGCTGAGGATTGTTGCTCCTGGCGGAGAGAAGGGTATGTTGGGTTGTGATCGCGTTGATTGCTATCGTCTAGATCGACACAACACAGCTTGGAGATGGCGGATCTGAACAGTGAGGCGACCAAATTTCGGCGATGCATGCGAGGCTAGGCTCGGCAGTGATCCAATCCCTCGGTGGCGACACCCGATCCGAAGACATCTGAATCCTCAATGAAAAGAGGCGGAGAGGAGGGCGGCGCGACATCCTGCTCGGTAGAACAGAGGTCCGAGAAAGCTGTGATACCAGCATCTTCACACTCACGGTGACCGTGGCAGCGGCATGGCGACGCGCGAGGGAGATGGCGGCGGCCGTGGCAGTGGCGTGGCGACGCGCGAGGGTGAAGGCGGCGGCACGTGGGAAGGGCCAGATCCGGCTAAGATCAAGCGGGGATCGGCGGGATTGGACGGCGGCAGCAGCGTGGCAGCGCGCATGGAGGCGGAGATCACCAGGCTAGATCGGTGAGGAGAAAAGGAAGAAGAGAAGTCGGGGAAAAGAAGAGGAGTCGGGGGAAAAGAATCGACGGGAAAAAGGAAAGCATCGGGTTAATTAACCCATTTAATTCCCGTCTAAATAGGCTTTAGAAAAGCCTATCCATTTTATCCCCATGAAATATCGATAAGACCTCCGTTTAATTCCAGAAAAATTTCTAAAAATTTCTGAAAAATTCCACAAGATGTTTTATCAATTACCGAGGAATATATTTTTTTTGGTATTTTATATTCTCCCCCACTTATAAAAATTTGGTCCCCAAATTTTGTACTGACATGCAAAGATTTACTTCAAGCAAGTTTCCGAAAGGAACACATACTTTCCTCAAGTGGACAGATGAGACCATCGAGCTTGGATAGTATCTTCCAGCTCCCACATAGCCTCCTCATCGGTATGATGCTGTCATCCAACTTTTACGAGTCGGATGGTTTTCGTCCCACTATTGTCGCTCCTTGCGTCCTAGGCTCCACCCTGGAATCACCTCGTAAGTCGCATTAGACTAAGGTAGAATCGAAACCTCTTTCATAACTTGGTCAGATCACGGCGCATATTTCCCCAGCATAGAAACATGAAATACGTTGTGAACACTCGCAAGTGTCGGAGGTAAAGCCAATCGATAAGCTACCACCTCTATAATCCACGACACATGAACTAAATAGAACCTCCAACGTCTAAATGATACACTCAGACTATCCATCAATCCGCGGATGAAATGTTACACTAAGCCGAAGCTCTGTGCTCATAGTCTGGTACAGACCCAGTCAAAATCGTGAGGTAAATCGCGATTTTCTATCCGATATGGTACTTAAAAGTACCCTACGCAACCTGATAATTTCTGCATAACTCGCTGCGAACGATCCTATGATGCGACCTACGAATAGAAAAAAAATGAGTTGATTTGGTCAGTCGATCTACAATCACCCAAATCGCATCATGTCCTTTACGGGTTCGGCAATCCCGTAACGAAATCAATCGTGATATGCTCCCACTTTCATTGCGAAATCGGAATTGTTTAGAGCAATCCAACGAGTTTCTGATGTTCAGCCATCACCTACTAGCATACTAAACATCGAGCAGCAAAATCTGCTATAACTCTCTTTATACCATTCCACCAGTATAAACGTTTCCAATCTCAGTACCTCCAAGTACCACCAAGGTACATAGCCCATCTCGGATGATGTTCTTCCTGTAGCAACTCCGGAACCCACTATCCTTATTAGAGACGGAGAATTATTTTTTCAAAAGTGAAATCCATCAACCATTCAAAATCCACTCTACCACACACTCTGTAAGTGCATGGGAGATTATAGCGACCAATCTCTCTTGTTGCAATTGTTCGAGTTCCAACAACTCTATAGTAGCTACCCAGTAGCTAATCCAAAATCCCATGAGCATTCTTGCTCCATACATCTACTAATCAGGATAATAACTACTAAGCCCCACGTCATAAGTATGACCGCTTATCTCGTAGTTCCTTAACTGACGTAAGCATAAGTTACGTCTCATGCAACTGCATCGGAATCGTTCCGATCCCTGAAACAATACATTTGAGTACAACATCCTTTTATCCACTCCGGAAGGATTAACTAGTACTCGTGTAAAAGTTAACCGCCATCTAGATCTTGTAAACTGGTTTCACCAGCTTCCGACTAAATGATTTCCAACATCACCTCTGTCAAACAAGTCTGTGGTAAAGTAATGCTAAGACATTCTATCCACATCTACAGTACTAACCAAACCATACAAGGCAAACCACCTTCTACGGTGGTCGAGTGCACAACTCCAACTACCACAACCAACAGTGGCTAGGTTACGCAACACCAACAACTACAAAAGGATCCAATTGTGTCCAGGATACACGATTCTCAAATCCATTGGCGACTAAATCGTTAATTAGTCTAACAACTTAATCAAAATTCATACAATTCATACCAAGTATGAAATTATTGTCTCCACACACCTACATCCCCTTTACTCTACGCTGATGATATATATTAATCATCACACCGACAGTGATAATTGTATGACACCATGTCATTACAATATCAATACTCCACGTCGCAAATAAACCTTAGAGTATACACAAGTGTCCTTTGCTGATCTAAATAGATCATTTATCCACAATGAATGATATTCATTTTCAACAACTACTGTATTCATCATCGATAATTGATGAATAATCTCAAAGGTTCATCTCTATTTCAATAAAGAGTTTCAGATCTTCTCAAGGAGGAATACTGGGATAGATAAATATCCCTTCCAACTTCTCCTATAATCGCAACACACAATCTTCCAATTTCTATAGTGTTTAGTAACACTTATACTAGTTAAATTATCACTTGGTATAGGATCTTCGATACCGGAACTATTTCCGCAATCATTTCGATCGCCTAGTCCACTTGCCTATGCAACGGCAAGCCTAGGAGTTCATCCGAAACTACATCCGAGTCCTCTTAGATAATATGCACATCTGAGAGAAATAATCATACTATAATCTCAACAACTTGACCATCCGTAAGGATATGTCTATAGTAAAGATATGTCTATCAAAGTCTAAGGGCATCCCTTAACTTCTTAATTGTTGATCCTCATCTCACCTGACGGTAGAGATATCATCGACCCACAAGTCGATGTAAAGGACCCTTCTAATCCAACTGAGAATGTTCTAGATACAGATACCTATAACTATAAGTATCTCTCAACATATTAACCTAGAGGGTAAACTAAAGTAATGCCCTGAACGATCCATTATCTGTCGATCCGATTCAAAGGCTCCTCGTAGGTCTCGGCCTTTCTCCGAAGAGAATAAGATCATATCCAAAAATTCGCGACAAAGCGATCGCATTTCTGCGATGAATGATCCTAGGATTTTTCATAGATCATCCGATCCCATTACTAAATCTTACTAGCTGCAATTGTAGGATACCGAATAGATACGACCCTCGTCATATACTCTCTCCTCTGCCCAAATCCAATCACATCTGGAGGTAACTGTTGTTGTCTGCGTGTGTCTTCTACGATGTCTTCTGCTGATGCTGCTTCTGTGCTGATCTCTGCTGAAGGGGAGTATCAAGGAACTCCAACCACGCCTGAGGTAGTAGGTTGTTGCTGATGAGATAACCCAATCTTCTGTGCTGATCTCTGCTGTCGAGACGGAGCGTCATCCTTCCGGAACACCATTGGTAGTCTTCAACTGAATCTTCAAAGTACACCTCCTTCACTGTACTGGTTGCTCAACAATAGCAACAGCTGAACTGCTCCAACGGATAATCTGGCTTCGCGTGTCTCCGTGATCTGCACTGCACGCACATAATCCCTTCGAAGTCTTTGTTCTGATTATGCTGATATCCACGAGAACATCTTGATGATCTGCAGTTGGTCTTCTATAATCGAAAAGTAGCTCAAGGTCTATCACTCCGATCTTGCTCCTTTTATCCAACAGTCGGAGACTTCTGACCCAATAAGTTGACTTGCAATATCTATTTTCAATCTTCATCTCCTAACACTTGTACAGAGTCATTTCTAAACTCCCGTCTCAATCCAACGTCTTCAGACAGGATCTGATAGAAGATCTCGGCATCCTAATCCAACTATAAGCCAATAACTCTGGGTGGCTTAAATCATTCATTCATCTTCTTGAGCTATTAGGTGGTCGTAACCTCCGCAAGTCTCACGACTCTGCATAGTATTCTGTTACTAACCGATCACCCTTTCTTGTAGCTCAAGAATTCCTTACAATGTGTCACTAAAAGTGACACGGGGAAATATTCTCTTTCAACATCACTAAACCATGATCAAGTGATATATTATTTCCCGAAGATTATTTTCTGCATTTATCACCAAATAACGGCTTAACCCCGATAATGATATGCAAATAACTCTACTTTCTTGGTATAACATGAGTTAAGTACTTAAAAGTACTCTCAAAGTTATACAACTCAGTACGAACAACTAAGGCATAAAATCCCTATGAAACTCCATAACCTAGCCTTCTGCTATCTGCATCACAAATAGTCCACAAGTCTGTTCATTACCCACAGGTAATGATCTGACTAGCACAGTTAGTGGAAATCTCTAAGATTGTAGTCTCTGATTTCCATAATAAATGTGACGACTTGGCCCCTATTTTCCGACTCGGTATCAGTTGGCTCTCAGAGGTAAATTACCTTCTCGACACAGGTTCAAGACTCACAGACTCAACAGGTCATTCCCGTGGTCAACTCATACCACGGTTACGAATAATAACCAACACACTACAGGTTATTTCCTGGTATAAGCATCTAAATGCATAGCCAACATAACCGAGAGTATAAACCCTAAAGGTCACTCCGGTTGGTCGCCTCGGTGGACGACCCCTACTACAAGTCTGCACAAGTGTCATAACTATATTGTATACACCTACTGATCAAGTTTAGATAAATATCTACTAAACCAGAAGTTATCAGGAATTCTTACCTCGTGCTGCTTGGAGCTCAGGCCGCTGTCCATCTCATCTCAGAAAACCAAAACCGAATAAATCGACTCCCGAGAATCCAAGACTCGACACAAAAACAACATTGTATGGCATCGCAGAACCTTGGGCTCTGATACCACTAAAGTTGTCACGCCCCGAGAGCATGCCGAGACGAAAATCAAATGGACGGCATCTCCCCTGTACGTGGAAACATTTCGGGTTAATACAAGGCCCGTAGTGTTGGTGCAGTGGGCACCAAAGTCGAACCGGTATTTTGATTATGGCAAAAGGCTCAATAGTTAAGGGTATATTTGTTATCTTACGAGCTCAATTAAGTGTGCAGAAATGCTAAAGTTGAGCGGAAGGTCTGCGACACCCGGTGGGAACCGAGGTGGTCGGGCAACGCCAGAGGGACTTCGGAGGAAGCCGAGGTACTCGGGTGAAGACCGGAAGCGAGGCTACAAGGTAAGCTCGTGTGAAAGCGAAGCAAGGTCGTTAAGTGTAGATCCGACCCAATACCTCCAATGGAAGGTCTAGGTCGAGATCAGATGGTTAGAACCATCGTACTTTATATTTTAAGCTAACTTGTACTGCAGTCCAAAACCCTTTGACTACAGTCAATTGCTAGTCAAGTTCCAGCCTCGAGAAGAGCTCGAATTTCAAGGGGGTGAATTTGGACTTGACTCGTGTTTTGGTACAAAGGGTGATGTGGCATCAAGGTGGACATCCAAACCATCACCAAGCTTCCTTGTGGTGGGCCCAAAATAAGGTGAGTTGGCACAAGATGGTTGGCTCCCATGATGTGGCACAAGTTGAATGGCTCCAACAAGTTGGCGCCCAAGGAGGTTGGAGGTGGCACAAGGTGGTTGGATGAAACACCTCATCCTCAAGTTGGCGCCCAAGGAGGTTGGAGGTGGCACAAGGTGGTTGGATGAAACACCTCATCCTTGAGTTGGCGCACAAGAAGGTTGGAGGTGGCACAAGGTGGTTGGATGAAACACCTCATCCTTGAGTTGGCGCACAAGAAGGTTGGAGGTGGCACAAGGTGGTTGGATGAAACACCTCATCCTTGAGTTGGGATAAGAACCTCACCTTGGACACTACCTATGTCTAAATTCATAGATCAATATCCATAAATAGACATGTTCAAGCCAAGCAAATAACAAGAATTCAAGAGCTCTCAACACGCCCGTAAATGCGCCGCTACTACTACTCACATTTGCTACGACGAAGTGCCGACAACGAAAGCTACATCTTCTACTTATAAGAGTTGTCGGTATATTTATTTAAGTTCTACTTCTTTAAATTGTCTTTGTGCTTTAATCGTAACAAGGAAAGGGGGAGTGTCCCTTTGCCTTGATTTCTTTTTGTAATTGTTGCTCCTACCTCCAACGAGGAGGAGTGGTTTTAGTGAATTGCCCTCCGTACGTGATCAAGGATCACTAGGGCCGTGGATTAGCAATCGAAAGATTGTGAACCACGTAAAAATATCTTGTCTACTTTATATTTCCGCTGTGCACTCTCTACTTGCTTTTTACTTATTGCAAAAGTTTTTTAACGACATCGTATCGCTATTCACCCCCCCCCCCTCTAGCGACACTTTCGATCCAACAATTGGTATCAGAGCCGGGGGGGCTAAGATTCGGTGAAACCACCAATCTAGCTTTGTTTTTCTTTTTTTTTACAGATTTTTTATTTTTTTTATTTATTTATTTCTGTTTTCGTATAATTATTTCACTTGCTTATCTTCTCCTACATATAGAATTGCATTAGAGGCTTTAGGATCCGGATAAGGTTGTCCTTCGGGTTAGATCCCGAGTAAGGTTGTCCTCCGGAACTTCAACGACATTCGCATTTGATTGTTTATTTCTTTTTGCAAGTTACATTTTATATATCTTTTTTTACTTCCTGCACTACTAATCCAAGACGAAAGTCTTGGAATATTCTTTCCGTGTGTGTTTTGCAAGATTCTTTTCGTCGTTCTTCTTCTTGTTTTTAAATGGCCCATCTCGAAGGGTTTAGCAACTACCGACCAACATTTTACAACTATAATGACTTTCGTTATTGGAAGGGTCGGATGGAATGCTTTCTTAAAACCCAAATCGAGATGTGGATCGTAATCCAAACCGGTTTCACACTTCCTATTAATGAAGATGGTGAATCTTTGGGTTACGATCAATGGTCAAATTCCATGAAAAAACAAGTAGAAGCCGATGCCAAGGCAACTCAAATCTTGCAATGTGGGTTGTCCAAGGAAGAGCTCAACCGCGTCGGCCCCTTCATTAGTGCAAAGGACTTATGGACCAAGCTAGTGGAACTACACGAAGGCACCGACGACACGAAGGTATGTAAAAGAGATTTACTTTTAAATAAATTGTATAACTTGAAAATGCAGAAAAACGAGACCGCAACTCAACTACATGCTCGTATCCAAGACATCGTCAACCAACTCCATGCCATCGGACAAAAGGTCGAGAATCGCGACCTTATCAGGTATTCTCTTAACTCGTTTCCTAGGACCACCTTGTGGGCATCCATGGTCGATGCCTACAAGGTCTCCAAGGACCTTTCTAAGATTAGGTTAGACGAATTGTTTTCGGAACTTGAATTACATGAGCAAACTAACGTGGTCCAGGCCGAGAAGAGTATTGCGTTAGTTGCAGGTTCCAAGAAGAAGAAGCCCCCAAGCAAGCCACCCTCGGAGGAAGAAGACGATATCCAAGCTCTAATGGCCAAGCCGACCGAGCACGACTCCGAAACCGAAGAAGAGTCCGAGTCCGAATCCGATGATGAGCTTCCATTCAAGACAAGCCACGGATCCGTATCCGGTTCAAAAGAATCATTAAGGGTAAGTCGGTCGTTACTTAATACTTTGTATGGTGCAATTAAATTTTTAAATAAGAAACTAGCTAAGTCCGAGTCCAAGGTCGAGACCCTAATTGAGGAGGTTAACCTTCTCAAACATGAGGTTTCCCTAACCTCTTCGACTACTCGTATTCAAGAGGAGGACTCAACTCAAGTTGAAAAGCTTGAAGTTGAGAACTCGCTTTTGAAAACACAAGTCGAAGACCTTAGGAACACGTTGGAAAGGTTCACTTTGGGATCCAAGGGACTTGACCTCTTACTTGGATCACAAAGGGCCGTGTACAACAAGGCCGGACTCGGGTTTAACTCAAATACAACCAATAAGTCATATATGTCTATAGTAAACCAACATAAGAAAAATGTCCAAGCATGGGTCCCTAAGACCACTTTGATTTCAACTTTAGGATCTAACATGTATTGGGTTCCCAAGGACCAAATTCACTATGTGAATAGACCCACTCGAGTCAATGGTCCAGGGGGAGCCAATACAAAATGTATTTTTGTTAAGTCTTAGAAATTGCATGATTATTTTTTCCTTTATTTTTAGTATGGTTAGATATGACTCATAACCAACTAAAATCCTGCGAAAAGATTGAGCCTCGGGAGCCTCTTTTCAAAAATAAACCAACTAAAATCCTACGAAAGATTGAGCCTCGAGCCTCTTTTCAAAAATAACTAGTTAGACCAAGACGCGTAGTCTCAAGTAAGTCGAGTTATCAATTTCTTGAAATTAGCTTTGTCTAAGGAAGTGGTCGTTGTTCCGATCAAAGAAGGCCTCTGCCTCGCCACGACTGGAAGCTAATCTCTTGAAAAGATTACTTGATGAGCTTAGACTAAATCCGAATCTAACCTAATGTTGGTTAAAATTAATCAAGTAAAATTGAAAGTCATCTCACAGTAACACATAGGAATAACATGTTTTGATCATGTAGATATTGGTGAGATGATTTAGGTTTAAAAACTTACAAACAACCCTTTAGTAATTCCATTGATCCTACATTCTTAGAGTCGAAGAAACCATTAATATAGTTTTCGACGAAGGACACGAACCCGTTCAATCCTTAACAAAACCAACTAGCAAATCAACTTATAGCGAACCCGACTCTGATCTTGAACTTGAATCTCGTCCTAACCCAAGTCATCCTATCGACCAAGTGATAGATGACTCTAACCCAAGTCAAACTAGAACTCACCCAAGTCATCCTATCGACCAAGTGATAGATGACCCTAACCCGAGTCACACTAAGACTCAAACAAATCATCCTATCAATCAAGTTATAGGTGATCCAAATTTAGGGGTTCGAACTAGAGCTTCATATCGAAACCTTAGTCAAATCTCGTTAATTTCCAAAATCGAACCCAAAACTATTGAACAAGCACTTCTTGATCCCGACTGGATTATTGCTATGCAAGAAGAGCTAGCTCAATTCACTAGAAATGAAGTCTGGGAATTAGTACCACCACCTAAAGAAAAATCAATTATTGGAACAAGGTGGGTATTTGAAATAAACTTGATGATAAAGGTGAAGTAGTTAGAAATAAAGCTAGGTTAGTCGCAAAAGGGTTTAGTCAAGTCGAAGGTTTAGATTACGATGAGACCTACGCCCGTAGCGGACTAGAGTCCATCCAGAATGTTGTTAGCATATCTTTTAAATTGTTTCAAATGGATGTCAAGTCAGCATTTTTGAATGGATACATTAAGGAAGAAGTTTACGTCAGTCAACCTCCCGGATTGAAAATCTAGATAAACGACCATGTCCTTAGACTTAAGAAAGCCCTATATGGACTCAAACAAGCCCCAAGAGCTTGATGCGAAAGGCTTTCGATCTATCTTAAGTCCAAAGGATTCAACCAAGGTTTAGTCGACCCAACCTTATTCGTTAAAACCGTAGGAAAAGAAATCTTTATAGCCCAAATCTATGTAGATGATATAATTTTTGGAACTACCAACTCGATCCTGCTAAACGAATTCATCTCACTTATGGAAAGTGAATTTGAAATGAATTTAGTGGGAGAGTTAAGTTTCTTCTTAGGTTTACAAATTAAACAAACTAAAGATGGAATATATTTACATCAACAAAAATATACTAAGGACTTAATAAATCGATTTGGAATGCAAGATGCTAAAATAATCAATACACCTATGGCAACTAATGTTAATATAAGCGAAGATGTAGAAGGAAAACCCGTTGACCTAAAATACTATAGGAGCGCAATAGGAAGTCTCCTATATATACTTAACCGCGAGCGACCCGACATTTTATTTGCGGTAAGTATGTGCGCAAGGTTACAAACCTGTGCCAAGGAGTCTCACCTAACCCTAGTCAAGCGTATCCTTAGATATCTAAAGGGCACGCTAAACGTAGGTATTTGGTACCCTAGATCTACCGAGTTTAATCTAATCGGCTACTCCGACTCCGACTATGCGGTAGTAAACTCGATAGAAAGAGCACAGTGGTTGTTGTCAAATCCTCGGCTCAAGTCTAGTAAGTTAGTGCGGTAGGAAGCATCATTGCGTTGCCTTATCTACCAAAGCGAATACGTTGCGATGGGTGAGTGTGTCTCTCGGCTCACTGTGGATGAAGCACACTCTCCAAGACTTTAGCTTAATCTTTAACAACATTAAAACCTACATAGATAACATTAGTTCAATTAACTTAACTAAAAATCCAATATGTCATTCTAGGACAAAACATATAGAAGTTAAACACCACTTCATTAGGGAACATGTAACTAATGGAACTATACAACTAGAGTATGTTGAGTCCAAATCAAACCTAGCGGACATCTTCACCAAACCACTACCCGAGCGAATTTAGTTTATTAAGGCGAAAGTTAGGTATGTGCGTAATAGAGTAGGATTTAAATTTTCTATATATGTACTCTACTTTTGCTTCTTTTTTTATAAATTAGCCTAAGTCTTACCTTAGAAATCATATACCTATAGATTTAAGGAGCCAACACATCTCACAACACATAGGACTAATGTGTTTGTGTACTTAGCCACGTAGACGGCGTGAGATGTTAGGACCTTACTCTGGTTCCAGCGTAGATTGATTGCATCGACATGAACCATGGAGTATAATTATTTAAAATTAATCAACTCCTTCAAGACTTATTGATCATTCTATATCAATCAAGTCCAACCGGAGTTGTACATTTTAGATAAACATATTTTCAAGCTTATTATTATTTAAAAAAAAAATATATATTTATATTGGGAACTTGCTTGGACTTACAAACCTTAAAATATATTTACAAACTTTTTGAGTTAAGGCAAAAGGGGGAGAAAGTCACAAAAGTAAGGAAGAAAGTAAACAAAATTATTACCTTTTATATTAAGTAATTCCGTTTACTTAAGCAACTATTAAGGGGGAGTAAAAATTATTTTTCAAGAACTCACCTTCGGTCAAGGGGGAGGTTACCTCAAAGGGGAGAACTTGAAACAATAATATTTCTCACTCATGCTTAATCTTTATGCTAGCTCACTCATGCTTAATCTTTATGCTAGCTCATTCATACTTAATCATTATGCTAGCTCATTCATATTTAATCATTATGCTAGTTCATTCATACTTAATCATTATGCTAGCTCATTCATACTTAATCATTATGCTAGCTCATTCATATTTAATCATTATGCTAGCTCATTCATATTTAATCTTTATGCTAGCTCATTCATTTTTAATCTTTATGCTAGCTCATTCATGCTTAATCATTATGCTAGCTCATTCATATTTAATCTTTATGCTAGCTCATTCATGCTTAATCATTATGCTAGCTTCTTTGTTATGTTAATTTTTCCTTAACTTTTGTGTCGGTTTGCCATGAATCAAAGGGAGATTGTTGATGCGATGGGCACCAAAGTCGAACCGTATTTTTATGGCAAAAGGCTCAATAGTTAAGGGTATATTTGTTATCTTACGAGCTCAATTAAGTGTGCGAAATGCTAAAGTTGAGCGAAGGTTCTGACACCCGGTGGGAACCGAGGTGGTCGGGCAACGCCAGAGGACTTCGGAGGAAGCCGAGGTACTCGGGTGAAGGCGAGCGAGGCTACAAGGTAAGCTCGTGTGAAAGCGAAGCAAGGTCGTTAAGCGTAGATCCGACCCAATACCTCCAATGGAAGGTCTAGGTCGAGATCGGATGGTTAGAACCATCGTACTTTATATTTTAAGCTAACTTGCATGCTGCGGTCAAAACCCTTTGACTACAGATCAGCTGCTAGTCAAGTTCGACCTCGAGAAGAGCTCAATTTCAAGGGGTGAATTTGGACTTGACTCGTGTTTTGGTACAAAGGGTGATGTGGCATCAAGGTGGACATCCAAACCATCACCAAGCTTCCTTGTGGTGGGCGCCCAAAATAAGGTGAGTTGGCACAAGATGGTTGGCTCCCATGATGTGGCACAAGTTGAATGGCTCCAACAAGTTGGCCCAAGGAGGTTGGAGGTGGCACAAGGTGGTTGGATGAAACACCTCATCCTCAAGTTGGCGCCCAAGGAGGTTGGAGGTGGCACAAGGTGGTTGGATGAAACACCTCATCCTTGAGTTGGCGCACAAGAAGGTTGGAGGTGGCACAAGGTGGTTGGATGAAACACCTCATCCTTGAGTTGGCGCACAAGAAGGTTGGAGGTGGCACAAGGTGGTTGGATGAAACACCTCATCCTTGAGTTGGGATAAGAACCTCACCTTGGACACTACCTATGTCTAAATTCATAGATCAATATCCATAAATAGACATGTTCAAGCCAAGCAAATAACAAGAATTCAAGAGCTCTCAACACGCCGTCGTAAATAGCAGCTACTACTACTCACATTTGCTCTGACGAAGTGCACGACAACGAAAGCTACATCTTCTACTTATAAGAGTTGTCGGTATATTTATTTAAGTTCTACTTCTTTAAATTGTCTTTGTGCTTTAATCGTAACAAGGAAAGGGGGAGTGTCCCTTTGCCTTGATTTCTTTTTGTAATCGTTGCTCCTACCTCCAACGAGGAGGAGTGGTTTTAGTGAATTGCCCTCCGTACGTGATCAAGGATCACTAGGGCCGTGGATTAGCAATCGAAAGATTGTGAACCACGTAAAAATATCTTGTCTACTTTATATTTCCGCTGTGCACTCTCTACTTGCTTTTTACTTATTGCAAAAGTTTTTTAACGACATCGTATCGCTATTCACCCCCCCCCTCTAGCGACACTTTCGATCCAACACGTAGGCCCACAATAACAACAATATATATAACAATATAACCAAACCACAACAACATAACAAAACTACTACAACAATACACAGCGGAAACGATACAACAACCATACAATGTCACACATGCATACCAGTATGACTAACACCATAACATAAGGAAAACCTCGACAAAACCCGCACCAACATGTGCGTACATCACATAATACATAACATCACGAAAATTCCGAATGCAAAACAAGACATACGAAAAATCCAAAACAGACACGGGAGCCACGGAGGTGAGATGAGATGATGTCAGTCGGCGGTGCTCCAATACCATCACGAAGTCTTCTACTTGTTACCTGGGCGACAGAAAACCCAGGGTCTGCGGGGGTGGTGAGTAAAACTCAGCAGGTAATAGAAAACATGTATATATATGTAATATCACATGTATTTCAACAACATAATCTAAAGGTGCAACAGGTATATCAGCATAGTATATAAATATAAGCATATACCGTCTAACCAAATGAATACGTAAAATGCAGACATACCTGATGTCTGCCTTGCTACTCTGATCCAACCTGAACATATATCCAACATATATATATATATATATATATAACAAGAAGAGTAGATCAACTCACAATATACTCTAGCTACAGGTCAAGGTATCTAATGGTCTATCCAAACATATATCAGTACTTGACGCAACCATATAATAAATGCAAGAAGCATGCATGAATATGTTGTACAAACAAATGCAACATCACAATAAGTATATATATATAGACTATATATATATATATATAGTAATCTCAACCATCCATATATATATATACATACATATATGTATCCATATATGGTAATATGCAAAGCGTCATAAGATACGGCAATGCAATATGCATGGTCATGCCTGCTCACCCCTACCCGCTACCACGACCCCAGTGGGGCCTAGGTGGCACGACATGACAACTGTCCCAACTCACACCAACCACTGCTATAGAGTGACCGAGTGGGCAGTATGATCAAGTAGCATATGAGCGTAAAGAGCTCGCTACACAACGGGGGTCCCTGCTGCTGGCCACTCCGACTAACACTACCAATGAGTGGTCGAGTACCACACACACAGGACAACTGCACGCAACTCCAACTACCACCGTCTATAGTGGTAGAATGCGGCATAACAGATGCTCTGCCCTCACACCAGTTACTCCTCGGGGAGTGCTCTGAGAGGCAAGATGACTGACAACTCTCTCAACCCCAAGGGAGACTATGTCGTTAGAATGCATGCATATGACATGAGTATGCTGTCACTCGTACCACCATCTACCACAGACTCTCTGTTCAACAAAGAGTCATACTCATCTGATCAATACACTCTCTATCCTGTAGAGAGTCGTACTTAACTGATCGACGGACTCTCTATCCTGTAGAGAGTCATACTAGACTAATCATACCAAGTTGGGACCACCGGTCTGCAGTGACACACTAATCACCCTTCACTTAACCATTACACAACTCATGGTTGGTAACAGTATGCAACATACAGGCATTGGAAGTAAATCCTACATTTAGGGCATTACCTATCCATGGATGACTTTTTTCCAATTTATAAATTGGGTCATTCCCCGTACTAACATTTACACCCTACTAAACATCTAGGCCAATTTACATCACATCTATAACTCCTAAATCATGATAGAGTATATATGATATCAATAATTGAGCATAAATATATCCAACGATAAGTTCAAGCATACGATAATAAGAGCAGGGTCAAGGTAATATGAACACCTAACATGCTCGTATCTATGACTAAATCTGAATACAATACATCTACCCGGACCAGGTAGGAAATTACCCACCTGCTTAAATAGCTCCGCAACATAAATATCCTCACGTCCATAGATCTGCCTCATATCCACGTCCAGCAAATATCATCATTTATAATTAAATTCAAGCACACGATAAATATACAAATCCACTACTATATCGTTCCTATATTCGTATCCCTTTATCGAACACGAATTAGAAACCCCCCATCATCAAACGTAACCCTTCTACAACACCCAACTAGGTTTAAATTATTAAACCTCTTAGGTAGACTCCACCCAAATCAATTTAACACACTAACTCACATCCACATAAATCCATCCATCAGATCTATAGCAACTACGATTAAGTACAAGCATACAACGAATGATCAAATCGATCCCTACATCGACTTTGTATCCCAATCAACTAGATTGATCTAGTTATCCAATTAACTCAATCAATCTTCCACATTAATCCTTATCAACTGTTGATCAGCAAATCTAATAATAACTGACTATCGATCCCCCATCACATCTATAACAATTCAAATCAAAACTTTGCAAGCTTAGATTTACCTGCACAACATCGTGTTCCAAGATTGGGATATCATTCCAGATCACAAAAATCAAAATGTAAACATCCGATCTCACCCCCCATCAATATCAAATTCACTGCAAATCAACGCATAAATCTGTAAACTATATCCCAAGCAATCCAATTCACCATATTTGACTGTAAATATACCCAACCGTAACTCACCTTTCACTGCCTATCCAACTCCTGCTTCCCCTGCACCATACCAATCCCGGCGACAGATTGATGGCTGAGGATTGTTGCTCCTGGCGGAGAGAAGGGTATGTTGGGTTGTGATCGCGTTGATTGCTATCGTCTAGATCGACACAACACAGCTTGGAGATGGCGGATCTGAACAGTGAGGCGACCAAATTTCGGCGATGCACGCGAGGCTAGGCTCGGTAGTGATCCAATCCCTCGGTGGCGACACCCGATCCGAAGACATCTGAATCCTCAATGAAAAGAGGCGGAGAGGAGGGCGACGCGACATCCTGCTGGGAAGAACAGAGGGTCGAGAAAGCTGCGATACCAGCATCTTCACACTCACGGCGACCGCGGCAGTGGCATGGCGACGCTCAAGGGAGAAGGCGGCGGCCGCGGCAGCAGCGTGGCGACGCGCGAGGGAGAAGGCGGCGGCGCGTGGGAAGGGCCAGATCTGGCTAAGATCAAGCGGGGATCGACGGGATTGGGCGGCGATAGCAGCGTGGCGGCGCGCGTGGAGGCGGAGATCACCCGGCTAGATCGGTGAGGAGAAAAGGAAGAAGAGAAGTCTGGGAAAAGAAGAGGAGTCGAGGGAAAAGAATCGATGGGAAAAAGGAAAGCATCGGGTTAATTAACCCATTTAATTCCCGTCTAAACAGGCTTTATAAAAGCCTATCCATTTTATCCCCATGAAATATCGTTAAGACCTCCGTTTAAATCCAGAAAAATTTCTAAAAATTTCTGAAAAATTCCACAAGATGTTTTATCAATTACCGAGGAATATATTTTTTTCTGGTATTTTATATTCTCCCCCACTTATAAAAATTTGGTCCCCAAATTTCGTACTGACATGCAAAGATTTACTTCAAGCAAGTTTCCGAAAGGAACACATACTTTCCTCAAGTGGACAGATGAGACCATCGAGCTTGGATAGTATCTTCCAGCTCCCACATAGCCTCCTCATCGGTATGATGTTGTCATCCAACTTTTACGAGTCGGATGGTTTTCGTCCCACTATTGTCGCTCCTTGCATCCTAGGCTCCACCCTGGAATCACCACGTAAGTCACATTAGACTAAGGTAGAATCGAAACCTCTTTCATAACTTGGTCAGATCGCGGTGCATATTTCCCCAGCATAGAAACATGAAATATGTTGTGAACACTCGCAAGTGTCGGAGGTAAAGCCAATCGATAAGCTACCACCTCTATAATCCACGACACATGATCTGAATAGATCCTCCAACGTCTAAATGATACACTCAGACTATCCATCAATCCGCGGATGAAATGTTACACTAAGCCGAAGCTCTATGCTCATAGTCTGGTGCAGACCCTGTCAAAATTGTGAGGTAAATCGCGAATTTCTATCCGATATGGTACTTAAAAGTACCCTACGCAACCTGATAATTTCTCAACTGTACAACTCTGCCAGACGATCCTATGGGTACGACCTACGAATAGAAAAAAAATGAGTTGATTTGGTCAGTCGATCTACAATCACCCAAATCGCATCACGTCCTTTACGGGTTTGGCAATCCCGTAACGAAATCAATCGTGATATGCTCCCACTTCCATTCCGAAATCGGAATTGTTTAGAGCAATCCAACGAGTTTCTGATGTTCAGCCTTCACCTACTAGCATACTAAACATCGAGCAGCAAAATCTTCTATAACTCTCTTTATACCATTCCACCAGTATAAACGTTTCCAATCTCAGTACCTCCAAGTACCACCAAGGTACATAGCCCATCTCGGATGATGTGCTTCATGTAGCAACTCCGGAACCCACTATCTTTATTAAAGACGGATAATTATTTTTTCAAAAGAGAAATCCATCAATCATTCAAAATCCACTCTACCACACACTCTGTAAGTGCATGGGAGATTATAGCGACCAATCTCTCTTGTTGCAATTGTTCGAGTTCCAACAACTCTATAGTAGCTACCCAGTAGCTAATCCAAAATCCCTTGAGCATTCTTGCTCCATACATCTACTAATCAGGATAATAACTACTAAGCCCCACGTCATAAGTATGACCGCTTATCTCGTAGTTCCTTAACTGACGTAAGCATAAGTTACATCTCATGCAATTGCATCGGAATCGTTCCGATCCCTGAAACAATACATTTGAGTACAACATCCTTTTATCCACTCCGAAAGGATTAACTAGTACTCATGTAAAAGTTAACCGCCATCTAGATCTTGTAAACTGGTTTCACCAGCTTCCGACTAAATGATTTCCAACATCACCTTTGTCAAACAAGTCTGTGGTAAAGTAATACTAAGACATTCTATCCACATCTACAGTACTAACCAAACCATACAAGGCAAACCACCTTCTACGGTGGTCGAGTGCGCAACTCAAACTACCACAACCAACAGTGGCCAGGTTACGCAACACCAACAACTACAAAAGGATCCAATCGTGTCCAGGATACACGATTCTCAAATCCATTGGCGACTAAATCGTTAATTAGTCTAACAACTTAATCAAAATTCATACAATTCATACCAAGTATGAAATTATTGTCTCCACACACCTGCATCCCCTTTACTCTACGCTGATGATATATATTAATCATCACACCGACAATGATAATTGTATGACACCATGTCATTACAATATCAATACTCCACGTCGCAAATCAACGTTAGAGTATACACAGGTGTCCTTTGCTGATCTAAATAGATCATTTATCCACAACGAATGATATTCATTTTCAACAACTACTGTATTCATCATCGATAATTGATGCATAATCTCAAAGGTTCATCTCTCTTTCAATAAAGAGTTTCAGATCTTCTCAAGGAGGAATACTGGGATAGATAAATATCCATTCCAACTTCTCCTAAAATCGCAACACACAATCTTCCAATTTCTATAGTGTTTAGTAACACTTATACTAGTTAAATTATCACCTGGTATAGGATCTTCGATACTGGAACTATTTCCGCAATCATTTCGATCGCCTACTCCACTTGCCTATGCAACGGCCTAGGAGTTCATCCGAAACTACATCCGAGTCCTCTCAGATAATATGCACATCTGAGAGAAATAATCATACTATAATCTCAACAACTTGACCATCCATAAGAATATGTCTATAGTAAAGATATGTCTATCAAAGTCTAAGGGCATCCCTTAACTTCTTAATTGTTGATCTTCATCTCACCTGACGGTAGAGATACCATCGACCAACAAGTCGATGTAAAGGACCCTTCTAATCCAACTGAGAATGTTCTAGATACAGATACCTGTAACTACAAGCATCTCTCAACATATTAACCTAGAGGGTAAACTAAAGTAATACCCTGAACGATCCATTATCTGTCGATCCGATTCAAAGGCTCCTCATAGGTCTCGGCCTTTCTCCGAAGAGAATAAGATCATATCCAAAAATTCGCGACAAAGCGATCGCATTTCTGCGATGAATGATCCTAGGATTTTTCATAGATCATCCAATCCCATTACTAAATCTTACTAGCTGCAATTGTAGGATACCGAATAGATACGACCCTCATCATATACTCTCTCCTCTGCCCAAATCCAATCACATCTGGAGGTAACTGTTGTTGTCTGCGTGTGTCTTCTACGATGTCTTCTGTTGATGCTGCTTCTGTGCTGATCTCTGCTGAAGGGGAGTATCAAGGAACTCCAACCATGCCTGAGGTAGTAGGTTGTTGCTGATGAGATAACCCAATCTTCTGTGCTGATCTCTGCTTTCGAGACGGAGCGTCATCCTTCTGGAACACCATTGGTAGTCTTCAACTGAATCTTCAAAGTACACCTCCTCCACTGTACTGGTTGCTCAACAATAGCACCAGCTGAACTGCTCCAACGGATAATCGGCCAGCGTGTCTCGTGATCCGCCGCATGCACATAATCCCTTCGAAGTCTTTGTTCTGATTGTGCTGATATCCACGTGAACATCTTGATGATCTGCAGTTGGTCTTCTATAATCGAAAAGTAGCTCAAGGTCTATGACTCCGATCTTGCTCCTTTTATCCAACAGTCGGAGACTTCTGACCCAATAAGTTGACCTATAATATCTATTTTCAATCTTCATCTCCTAACACTTGTACGGAGTCATTTCTAAACTCCTGTCTTAATCCAACGTCTTCAGACAGGATCTGATAGAAGATCCCGGCATCCTAATCCAACTATAAGCCAATAACTCTGGGTGGCTTAAATAATTCATTCATCTTCTTGAGTTATTAGGTGGTCGTAACCTCCGCAAGTCTCACGACTCTGCACAGTATTCTGTTACTAACCGATCACCCTTTCTTGTAGCTCAAGAATTCCTTACAATGTGTCACTAAAAGTGACACGGGGAAATATTCTCTTTCAACATCACTAAACCATGATCAAGTGATATATTATTTCCCGAAGATTATTTTCTACATTTATCACCAAATACCGGCTTAACCCTGATAATGATATGCAAATAACTCTACTTTCTCGGTATAACATGAGTTAAGTACTTAAAAGTACTCTCAAAGTTATACAACTCAGTACGAACAACTAAGGGATAAAATCCCTATGAAACACCATAACCTAGCCTTCCGCTATCTGCATCACAAATAGTCCACAAGTCTGTTCATTACCCACAGGTAATGATCTGACTAGCATAGTTAGTAGAAATCTCTAAGATTGTAGTCTCTGATTTCCATAATAAATGTGACGACTTGGCCCCTGTTTTCCGACTCGGTATCAGTCGGCTCTCAGAGGTAAATTACCTTCTCGACACAGGTTCAAGACTCACAGACTCAACAGGTTGTTCACGTGGTCAACTCATACCACGGTTACGAATAATAACCAACACACTACAGGTTATTTCCTGGTATAAGCATCTAAATGCATAGCCAACATAACCGAGAGTATAAACCCTAAAGGTCACTCCGGTTGGTCGCCTCGGTGGACGACCCCTACTACAAGTCTGCACAAGTGTCATAACTATATTGTATACACCTACTGATCAAGTTTAGATAAATATCTACTAAACTAGAAGTTATCAGGAATTCTTACCTCGTGCTGCTTGGAGCTCAGGCCGCTGTCCATCTCATCTCAGAAAACCAAAACCGAATAAATCGACTCCCGAGAATCCAAGACTCGACACAAAAACAACATTGTATGGCATCGCAGAACCTTGGGCTCTGATACCACTAATGTTGTCACGCCCCGAGAGCATGCCGAGCCGAAAATCAAACGGACGACATCTCCCCTGTACTTGGCAACATTTCGGGTTAATACAAGGCCCGTAGGCCCACAATAACAACAATATATATAACAATATAACCAAACCACAACAACATAACAAAACTACTACAACAATACACAGCGGAAACGATACAACAACCATATAATGTCACACATGCATACCGGTATGACTAACACCATAACATAAAGAAAACCTCGACAAAACCCGCACCAACATGTGCGTACATCACATAATACATAACATCACGAAAATTCCGAATGCAAAACAAGACATATGAAAAATCCAAAACAGACACGGGAGCCACGGAGGTCAGATGAGATGATGTCAGCCGGCGGTGCTCCAATGCCATCACGAAGTCTTCTACTTGTTACATGTGCGACAGAAAACCCAGGGCCTGCGGGGGTGGTGAGTAAAACTTAGCAGGTAATAGAAAACATGTATATATATGTAATATCACATGTATTTCAATAACATAATCTAAAGGTGCAACAGGTATATCAGCATAGTATATAAATACAAGCATATACCGTCTAACCAAATGAATACGTAAAATACAGACATACCTGAAGTCTGCCACGCTACTCTGATCCAACCTGAACATATATCCAACATATATATATATATATATATAACAGGAAGAGTAGATCAACTCACAATATACTCTAGCTACAGGTCAAGGTATCTAATGGTCTGTCCAAACATATATCAGTACCTTACACAACCATATAATAAATGCAAGAAGCATGCATGAATATGATGTACAAACAAGTGCAGCAACCATAATACAAACAAATGCAACATCACAATAAGTATATATATATAGACTATATCTATATATATAGTAATCTCAACCATCCATATATATATATATATACATACATATATGTATCTATATATGGTAATATGCAAAGCGTCATAAGATACGGCAATGCAACATGCATGGTCATGCCTGCTCACCCCTACTCGCTACCACGGCCCCAGTGTGGCCTAGGTGGCATGACATGACAACTGTCCCAACTCACACCAACCACTGCTATAGAGTGACCGAGTGGGCAGTATGATCAAGTAGCATATGAGCGTAAAGAGCTCGCTACACAACGGGGGTCCCTGCTGCTGGCCACTCCGACTAACACTACCAATGTGTGGTCGAGTACCACGCACCCAGGACAACTGCACGCAACTCCAACTACCACTGTTTATAGTGGTAGAGTGCGGCACAATAGATGCTCTGCCCTCACACCAGTTACTCCTCGGGGAGTGCTCTAGGAGGCAAGATGACTGACAACTCTCTCAACCCCAAGGGAGACTATGTCGTCAGAATGCATGCATATGACATGAGTATGTTGTCACTCGTACAGCCATCTACCACAGACTCTCTGTTCAACAAAGAGTCATACTCATCTGATCAATACACTCTCTATCCTGTAGAGAGTAGTACTTAACTGATCGATGGGCTCTCTATCCTATAGAGAGTCGTACTCGACTAATCATACCAAGATGGGACCACCGGTCCGCAGCGACACACTAATCACCCTTCACTTAACCATTACACAACTCATGGTTGGTATCAGTATGCAACATACAGGTATTGAAAGTAAATCCTACATTTAGGGCATTACCTATCCATGGATGACTTTTTTCCAATTTATAAGTTGGGTCATCCCCCGTACTAACATTTACACCCTACTAAACATCTAGGCCAATTTACATCACATCTATAACTCCTAAATCATGATAGGGTATATATGATATCAACAATTGAGCATAAATATATCCAACGATAAGTTCAAGCATACGATAATAAGGGCAGGGTCAAGGTAATATGAACACCTAACATGCTCATATCTATGACTAAATCTGAATACAATACATCTACCCGGACCAGGTAGGAAATTACCCACCTGCTTAAATAGCTCCGCAACATAAATATCCTCATGTCCATAGATCTGCCTCATATCCACGTCCTACAAATATCATCATTTATAATTAAATTCAAGCACACGATAAATATACAAATCCACTACTATATCATTCCTATATTCTTATCCCTTTATCGAACATGAATTAGAAACCCCCCATCATCAAACGTAACCCTTCTACAACACCCAACGAGGTTTAAATTATTAAACCTCTTAGGTGTTGAAGATCGATTGGTCGGCTAGAGGGGGGTAAATAGCCCTCTTATGATGGATGTCGGAATTCTCTCATTCGTTTGGTCGTCTACACAATCGTTAGCGCAAGCAGAAGCATAAACAATAAAGACAAAGAAATAAACGAAAATACAAACGCTAACAAAGAAGATGTAACGTGGTTCACGGCTACACCGCTAATCCACGATCCCGATTCGTCCGAGGTGAATCACTCCTTCAAAGCCAATCACTATTGGTCTCTACTTTGTACCTAGCTAGGTGGAGGTAACCTTTACAAATCAAGCACACTCCTTCTTTTACAATAGATGTGAAAGAAAGCTAAGAGAATGAGTTTGAATCTTGTGGAGCACTTGGATGGTCGTTTAGAACTCAAGCATTAACCTCCCAAAGGTCCATACCCTCTCTTTTTATAGAGAGGGCTGATTTCATCCCGTTGGGCGCCATCAGTCGACTGCTGCCCTTGGCAGTCGACTGCCGCCACTCCAACGACCTCCGAACACGTCGAATCCCGACCATTGTAGTCCAACGGAACACTTGGCAGTCGACTGAAGGACCTCACGATCATTCGCCTCCGTAGTATTGCCCGATCACTTCTGGCCGGTTACGTGCCGCGACATCCTCTGTGAGTTGACTGCTGGGCATAAACCCATCAGTCGGATACCAGTCAAACCAACTCAAACTTAACATAAGTTTGAACTCCCGGCGGTCGGGTAAACCTTAACCCTTGCGGTCAAGTCTCCGACACTCA
The DNA here is from genome assembly GCA_025175895.1 of Wurfbainia villosa. Lineage (NCBI taxonomy): Eukaryota > Viridiplantae > Streptophyta > Magnoliopsida > Zingiberales > Zingiberaceae > Wurfbainia > Wurfbainia villosa. Next base: position 94,350,569 of record CM045994.1, on the reverse strand, counting down.
GCCATTCGGCCAAGTTCACCTAATGAGCTACTTACATTTCACTCATTCTCTCATATCACTCGAAGTCCCTCGCCGAAGCTCTCTTCGTTCGCGGCCACGTCCCTCGGCAGCATCAGGCGCACGGCTCTGCAATTCCCCTTCGCGTCTCTTGCCTCCGAAGTCTGCTTCCTTAGCTTCACTTCAAGTCATCTCGTCCGGCGGTCCTTCGGCAGCATCAAGCGCACGGCTCTGCAATGCTCCTTCTCCGACTCAGACACGAGGTTGTGACGGTGAACCCGCCAAGGCTCCATGTGCGAATTACTAAGTCCTGCAAGACTCCAACGCACATATCAAGTCAACATAACAACCTAACTTAAATCCTTTGCCACACACATCAAAACCTTATCATGGCAAGAGATTGCCCTAATAATCTCCCCCTTTTTGATGTGTGGCAATCCGTTTAAGTTAGGTAAAAACATTTGATAAAAATTTCTAAGGTAAGAAAGCATGTAAACATAAACATGATATAACAACATGCAACTCCCCCTTAATCCATGAAACTCCCCATACATATTTCTCCCCCTATCATAATTTACTTAAACATAATTTCTTCTCCCCCTTTGACACCATCAAAAAGATTAACACTAAGTTATAAATCCTTGGCATCAAGTTTAATAGAAGGAAAATACCCAAAAACATGATTAAAATTGAAATCAAAAAATATTGTACTGTATTTCAGGTGGGCATTCGACTGCTATAAGTATGGCAGTCGACTGGCATAAAGGATTCCGAAATTCTGATTTTCTGGGTGAAATTCAGAAATGCATTATAAATTCCAAAAAATTCAAAAAATCATGAAATTTGAGGAACATATTTATTTTAAGTATATCTATCAATGAAAAATAGGTTTTCAAGAAAAATCATTATATTTTCCGTGATTTGCCAAAAATCCAAAAGCATTAAAAACCACTAGTTTTTGAGCATGTTAGTATCCATTTTAACACCTAGTTTTGGTTCCAATTGTTTCAAAACATGAATACATAGATTTTAGATTAAGAGATTGTTTTGAAAACATATGAAATATCCAACCATGATCTTTGGGCAATATGTCTATGAATTAAACAAAAGTCTTCCCGATGATTGGTCTATTATTGCTATTTTGATACTTTAAATGACCATCTAAATGCCATAGGCATTAGTGGACATTTGTATCATCCTAACATCTTACCCATGCTAAGTTTTCAATCAAGGTAGCCTATTGTGAATGTGAGATGTATCCTAGGGGTATTTGTATGTACTTAACCATTAAATTCATGCAATTTTATCATGGTTAAGTATCACCCTAACAATCTACATGATCACAAAGGCATATATCAATTAATTCTACATTATGATCATGAAACACATTAAAACATGCATTAGGTATTATATCATGATAATAAACAAAGTATCACCTAAAACATGATTTAACCCTATTTCTCATGATTACGTGCCAAATATCGTAAATCATGATTGCAAACATACATAGAAATTACATTAATCATCATGATTTAAGCATTATTATCTAATTATGGGCACGTTATCATCACCCAACACTATTTAAAAATGTTGTCCTGCCATCCTAAGTCAACCAAAATATGATATAGGTCAATTGCATATGGTTGACTACCCTAAGGTTTTCCTAACCCTTAAGGATGGATTTTGGAACCCAAAATAGATTTTTGCCTATGGGGTTCACTAAATACTCTTTGGGGATCCATTTCCTAGCTATTACTTTCTTCTTATCTTGCCCCCTAGCTATTAAACATTTATAGGCCTTTTCATTTTTCTTTTCTTTATAACCTAGGCCTTTTTTTATTAAAACTTGCCCTTTGGCTCCCTATAATCATATTCAATGTATTTGAGCCAATTGTAAACTTTTCTAGGGCTTTTGTCAAATAGTCTACCTTTACCCTTAATGCTCTATTTTCTTCTATGCATGCATCATTTACATCTAATGGCATGTAATTATCATGTGAGCAAGAATCATCATTATCATCATTAACACATGCTTTTTCTAGTTTTTGTTCTAAATCCTTAATTTGTTCAAGCATGCATTTGTTCTTTTTCTTGGCTCTAAATAAGTCCTTAGTGAGGCTAGAAATCATGGACATAATTTGTTTAGGGGGTAGATTAGTTACCTCACTTACCAAGTCCTCTTCTTCGCATGAGGATGTAGAGGAGGCTCCCCCTTCACTTGAGCTCTCTCCACTTGAGCTTGATTCTTCATTTTCGGTGGAGGAGCAATCCAAGTCGTCGAAGGCCATCAATGCTAGGTTAGTGACAAAGGAATTCTCCTCTTCCGATGATGATGAAGAGGATGAGGATGGATCATCCCAAGTCCTTGCCTTGAGAGCTTTGGCTTTTCCCTTTTCCTTTGTCTTCTTCTCCTCTTTCTTCTTGCTCCCCTTTTTCTTCTTCCTTTCTTCTTTCTTCTTCCTCTCTTCTTTGCTCTTGTTTAGGAGAGGACAATTGTCCCTTATGTGTCCCTCTCCTTGGCAATTGTAGCAAATAATTTTCCCCCTTGGTCTTCTATTCCTATCATTTGATTTGATAAATCTAAAACCTTTTAAAGCATGTCTTACCCTCCTTACCATATATGCTTCTTCCGTGCTATCCATGGAAGAGGAGGAAGACGCTTCATCATCGGAGGAGGAGGGAATCTCTATCTTCTTCTTCCCCTTGTTTGCCATCAAAGCTACTCCTCTTGAGGGTTGTATTTTTGGCTCTTCTTGTATCCTTCAAGCCTAGATTCATGTAATTCCATAGTGGAGAAAAATTCATCTAGAGTACTTACCTCTAGATTCTTTGAAATGTAAAATGAGTCCACCATTGAACTCCACTTGGATGATCGGGGGAAAGCATCTATGGCCTTCATTATCATATCACGATTGGAGAGCCTTTCTCCTACACTTGTTAGTCCAATTAAAATTTCTTTGAATCTAGAATGCAAAGAAGTTACCTTTTCTCCCTTTTCAAGCTTGATATTTTAAAGTTGGGAGCGGAGGAGGTCTCTTCTTGCTAGTTTTGCCTCCGAAGTGCCTTCATGAAGCTCTACTAGCTTCTCCCACATCTCCTTGGCACTTAGGCATTCTCTAATTCTATTTATTTCTTGTTGAGGAAGCACATTGTATAGATGGTGCTTGGCTTTTGAGTTTGCAAGGTGCTCCTCTCTTTGCCTCTTGGTCCATCTTGACTTTTCTATTTGCTTCCCCTCTTCATCCCTAGGCAAAACGAAACCGGATTCCATTGTAATCATAATACCAAAATCCGTTTCGAAAAATACCTTCATTCGCTTCTTCCACCAAGCGAATTCTCCTTCAAACTTCGATGGGTGGATGTTTGAGCCGGTCATTTTGAATGTTGCTTGTTTTGGCGGTTAGTCCTCGACAAGCTTTCCTTGGCTTTGATACCACTTGTTGAAGATCGATTGGCCGGCTAGAGGGGGGGTGAATAGCTCTCTTACGATGGATGTCAAAATTCTCTCGTTCATTTGCTCGTCTACACAATCGTTAGCGCAAGCGGAAGCATAAACAATAAAGACAAAGCAATAAACGAAAATACAAACGCTAACAAAGAAGATGTAACGTGGTTCACGGCTACACCGCTAATCCACGATCTTGATTCGTCCGAGGTGAATCACTCCTTCAAAGTCAATCACTATTGGTCTCTCCTTTGCACCAAGCTAGGTGGAGGTAACCTTTACAAATCAAGCACACTCCTTCTTTTACAATAGATGTGAAAGAAAGCTAAGAGAAGGAGTTTGAATCTTGTGGAGAACTTGCATAGTCGTTTAGAACTCAAGAATTAACCTCCCAAAGGTCCACACCCTCTCTTTTTATAGAGAGGGTTGATTTCTTCCCGTTGGGCGCCATCAGTCGACTGCTGCCCTTGGCAGTCGACTGCCGCCACTCCAACGGCCTCTGAACACGTTAGATCCCGACCGTTGTAGTCTAACGGAACACTTGGCAGTCGACTGATGGACCTCACCCGATCGGCTGCGCCTCCGTAATCGACGCCCGATGGGCTCTGGCGGTTCTACTGCGACATCCTCCGGCGATCGACTACCATTCCATGGCGATCGACTCACGGCATAAACCCATCGATCGGATACGGTCAGAACCAACGACACACAGCGACTTCCATTACATGGAAGTCGACTGGTGCCGTGTGAAACTCAAACTTAACATAAGTTTGAACTCCCGGCGGTCGGGTAAACCTTAACCCTTGCGGTCAAGTCTCCGACACTCAGCCATTCGGCCAAGTTCACCTAATGAGCTACTTACATTTCACTCATTCTCTAATCTCACTCGAAGTCCCTCGCCGAAGCTCTCTTCGTTCGCAGCCACGTCCCTCCAAAGTCTGCTTCCTTGGCTTCACTTCAAGTCATCTCGTCCGGCGGTCCCTCGGCAGCATCAAGCGCATGGCTCTGCAATGCTCCTTCTCCGACTCAGGCACGAGGTTGTGAGGGTGAACCCGCCAAGGCTCCATGTGCGAATTAGTAAGTCCTGCAAGACTCCAACGCACATATCAAGTCAACATAACAACCTAACTTAAATCCTTTGCCACACACATCAAAACCTTATCATGGCAAGAGATTGCCCTAACAATCTCCCCCTTTTTGATGTGTGGCAATCCGTTTAAGTTAGGTAAAAACATTTGATAAAAATTTCTAAGGTAAGAAAGCATGTAAACATAAACATGATATAGCAACATGCAACTCCCTCTTAATCCATGAAACTCCCCATACATATTTCTCCCCCTATCATAATTTACTTAAACATAATTACTTCTCCCCCTTTGACACCATCAAAAAGATTAACACTAAGTTATAAATCCATGGCATCAAGTTTAATAGAAGGAAAATACCCAAAAACATGATTAAAATTGAAATCAAAAAATATTGGACTGTATTTCAGGTGGATGATCAGCTATCGATATGGCGATCGCACAAAGGATTCCAAAATTCTGATTTTCTGGGTGAAATTCAGAAATGCATTATAAATTCTAAAAAATTCGAAAAATCATGAAATTTGAGGAACATATTTATTTTAAGTATATCTATCAATGAAAAATAGGTTTTCAAGAAAAATCATTATATTTTCCGAGATTTGCCAAAAATCCAAAAGCTTTAAAAACCACTAGTTTTTGAGCATGTTAGTATCCATTTTAACACCTAGTTTTGGTTCCAATTGTTTCAAAACATGAATACATAGATTTTAGATTAAGAGATTGTTTTGAAAACATATGAAATGTCCAACCATGATCTTTGGGCAATATGTCTATGAATTAAACATAAGCCTTCCCCATGATTGATCTATTATTGCTATTTTGATACTTTAAATGACCATCTAAATGCCATAGGCATTAGTGGACATTTGTATCATCCTAACATCTTACCCATGCTAAGTTTTCAATCAAGGTAGCCTATTGTGAGCGTGAGATGTATCCTAGGGGTATTTGTATGTACTTAACCATTAAATTCATGCAATTTTATCATGGTTAAGTATCACCCTAACAATCTACATGATCACAAAGGCATATATCAATTAATTCTACATTATGATCATGAAACACATGTATTTATTGAATTGTTCTCATGCATTAGTTATTATATCATGATAATAAACAAAGTATCACCTAAAACATGATTTAACCCTATTTCTCATGATTACGTGTCAAATATCATAAATCATGATTGCAAACATACATAGAAATTACATTAATCATCATGATTTAAGCATTATTATCTAATTATGTGCACGTTATCATCACCCAACACTATTTAAAAATGTTGTCCCGCCATCCTAAGTCAACCAAAATATGATATAGGTCAATTGCATATGGTTGACTACCCTAAGGTTTTCCTAACCCTTAAGGATGGATTTTGGAACCCAAAATAGATTTTTGCCTATGGGGTTCACTAAATACTCTTTGGGGATCCATTTCCTAGCTATTACTTTCTTCTTATCTTGTCCCCTAGCTATTAAACATTTATAGGCCTTTTCATTTTTCTTTTCTTTATAACCTAGGCCTTTTTTATTAAAACTTGCCCTTTGGCTCCCTATAATCATATTCAATGTATTTGAGCCAATTGTAAACTTTTCTAGGGCTTTTGCCAAATAGTCTACCTTTTCCCTTAATGCCCTATTTTCTTCTATGCATGCATCATTTACATCTAATGGCATGTAATTATCATGTGAGCAAGCATCATCATTATCATCATTAACACATGCTTTTTCTAGTTTTTATTCTAAATCCTTAATTTGTTCAAGCATGCATTTGTTCTTTTTCTTGGCTCTAAATAAGTCCTTAGTTAGGCTAGAAATCATGGACATAATTTGTTTAGGGGGTAGATTAGTTACCTCACTTACCAAGTCCTCTTCTTCTCATGAGGATGTAGAGGAGGCTCCCCCTTCACTTGAGCTCTCTCCACTTGAGCTTGATTCTTCATTTTCGGTGGAGGAGCAATCCAAGTCGTCGAAGGCCATCAATTCTAGGTTAGTGACAAAGGCATTCTCCTCTTCCGATGATGATGAAGAGGATGAGGATGGACCATCCCAAGTCCTTGCCTTGAGAGCTTTGGCTTTTCCCTTTTCCTTTGTCTTCTTCTCCTCTTTCTTCTTGCTCCCCTTTTTCTTCTTCCTTTCTTCTTTCTTCTTCCTCTCTTCTTTGCTCTTATTTAGGAGAGGACAATTGTCCCTTATGTGTCCCTCTCCTTGGCAATTGTAGAAAATAATTTTCCCCCTTGGTCTTCTATTCCTATCATTTGATTTGTTAAATCTAAAACCTTTTAAAGCACATCTTACCCTCCATACCATATATGCTTCTTCCGTGGTATCCATGGAAGAGGAGGAAGACGCTTCATCATCGGAGGAGGAGGGAATCTCTATCTTCTTCTTCCCCTTGTTTGCCATCAAAGCTACTCCTCTTGAGGGTTGTATTTTTGGCTCTTCTTGTATTCCTTCAAGCCTAGATTCATGTAATTCCATAGTGGAGAAAAATTCATCTAGAGTACTTACCTCTAGATTCTTTGAAATGTAAAATGAGTCCACCATTGAACTCCACTTGGATGATCGGGGGAAAGCATCTATGGCCTTCATTATCATATCGCGATTGGAGAGCCTTTCTCCTACACTTGTTAGTCCAATTAAAATTTCTTTGAATCTAGAATGCAAAGAAGTTACCTTTTCTCCCTTTTCAAGCTTGATATTTGAAAGTTGGGAGCGGAGGAGGTCTCTTCTTGCTAGCTTTGCCTCCGAAGTGCCTTCATGAAGCTCTACTAGCTTCTCCCACATCTCCTTGGCACTTAGGCATTCTCCAATTCTATTTATTTCTTGTTGAGGAAGCACATTGTATAGATGGTGCTTGGCTTTTGAGTTTGCAAGGTGCTCCTCTCTTTGCCTCTTGGTCTATCTTGACTTTTCTATTTGCTTCCCCTCTTCATCCCTAGGCAAAATGAAGTCGGATTCCATTGTAATCATAATATCAAAATCCGTTTCGAAAAATACCTTCATTCGCTTCTTCCACCAAGCGAATTCTCCTTCAAACTTCAGTGGGTGGATGTTTGAGTCGGCCATTTTGAATGTTGCTTGTTTTGGCGGTTAGTCCTCGACAAGCTTTCCTTGGCTCGGATACCACTTGTTGAAGATCGATTGGTCGGCTAGAGGGGGGGTGAATAGCCCTCTTACGATGGATGTCGGAATTCTCTCATTCGTTTGGTCGTCTACACAATCGTTAGCGCAAGTAGAAGCATAAACAATAAAGACAAAGCAATAAACGAAAATACAAACTCTAACAAAGAAGATGAACGTGGTTCACGGTCTACACCGCTAATCCACGTTCCCGATTCGTCCGAGGTGAATCACTCCTTCAAAGCCAATCACTATTGGTCTCTCCTTTGCACCAAGCTAGGTGGAGGTAACCTTTACAAATCAAGCACACTCCTTCTTTTACAATAGATGTGAAAGAAAGCTAAGAGAAGGAGTTTGAATCTTGTGGAGCACTTGGATGGTTGTTTAGAACTCAAGCATTAACCTCCCAAAGGTCCACACCCTCTCTTTTTATAGAGAGGGCTGATTTCTTCCCCTTGGGCGCCATCACGATCACGCTGCCCTTGACGATCGTATCGCTCCAACGACCTCCGAACACGTCGGATCCCGACCGTTGTAGTCCAACGGAACACTTGGCAGTCGACTGATGGACCTCACCAGTCGACTGCTGCCTCCGTAGTCGACTGCCCAGTCGGCTACGAGCGGTTCTGTGCCCGCGACATCCTCTGGCAGTCGACTGCTATTCCATGATAGTCGACTGCTGGGCATAAACCCATCAGTCGGATACCAGTCGAACCCAACTCGACTCAGAGCAGTCGACTTCCATTACATGGCAGTCGACTGGTGCCATGTGAAACTCAAACTTAACATAAGTTTGAACTCCCGGCGGTCGGGTAAACCTTAACCCTTGCGGTCAAGTCTCCGACACTCAGCCATTCGGTCAAGTTCACCTAATGAGCTACTTACATTTCACTCATTCTCTCATCTCACTCGAAGTCCCTCGCCGAAGCTCTCTTCGTTCGCAGCCACGTCCCTCGGCAGCATCAGGCGCACGACTCTGCAATGCTCCTTCACGTCTCTTGCCTCCGAAGTCTGCTTCCTTGGCTTCACTTCAAGTCATCTCGTCCGGCGGTCCCTCGGCAGCATCAAGCGCACGGCTCTACAATGCTCCTTCTCCGACTCAGGCACGAGGTTGTGAGGGTGAACCTGCCAAGGCTCCATGTGCGAATTACTAAGTCCTGCAAGACTCCAACGCACATATCAAGTCAACATAACAACCTAACTTAAACCCTTTGCCACACACATCAAAACCTTATCATGGCAAGAGATTGCCCTAACATTAGGTAGACTCCACCCAAATCAATTTAACACACTAACTCACATCCACATAAATCCATCCATCAGATCTATAGCAACTACGATTAAGTACAAGCATACAACGAATGATCAAATCGATCCCTACATCGACATCGTATCCAGATCAACTAGATTGATCTGATTATCCAATTAACTCAATCAATCTTCCACATTAATCCTTATCAACTATTGATCAGCAAATCTAATAATAACCGACTATCGATCCCCCATCACATCTATAACAATTCAAATCAAAACTTAGCAAGCTTAGATTTACCTGCACAATGTCGTGTTCAAAGATTGGGATATCATTCCAGATCACAAAAATCGAAATGTAAAGATCCGATCTCACCCCCCATCAATATCAAATTCACTGCAAATCAATGCATAAATCTGTAAACTATATCCCAAGCAATCCAATTCACTATATTTGACTGTAAATATACCCAACCGTAACTCACCTTTCACTGCCTATCCAACTCCTTCTTCCCCTGCGCCATTCCAATCCCGGCGACAGATTGATGGCTGAGGATTGTTTCTCCTGGCGGAGAGAAGGGTATGTTGGGTTGTGATCGTATTGATTGCTATCGTCTAGATCGACACAGCACATCTTGGAGATGGCGGATCTGAACAGTGAGGCGACCAAATTTTGGCGATGCACGCGAGGCTAGGCTCGGCAGTGATCCAATCCCTCGGTGGCGACACCCGATCCGAAGACATCCGAACCCTCAATGAAAAGCGGCAGAGAGGAGGACGGCGCGACTTCCTGCTCGGCTGAACAGAGGGTCGAGGGAGCTACGATACCAGCATCTTCACACTCACGGCGGCCGCGGCAGCGGCGTGGTGACACGCGAGGGAGAAGGCGACGGTCGCGGCAGCGGCGTGGCGACGCGCGAGGGAGAAGGCAGCGGCGTGTGGGAAGGGCCAGATCCGGCGAAGATCAAGCTTGGATCGGCCGGATTGGGCAGCGGCAGCAGCATGGCGGCGCGCGTGGAGGCAGAGATCACCCGGCTAGATCGGTGAGGAGAAAAGGAAGAAGAGAAGTCGGGGAAAAAAAGAGGAGTCGGGGGAAAATAATCGACGGGAAAACGGAAAGCATCGGGTTAATTAACCCATTTAATTCCAGACTAAACAGGCTTTATAAAAGCCTATCCATTTTATCCCCATGAAATATCCATAAGACCTCCGTTTAAATCCAGAAAAATTTCTAAAAATTTCTGAAAAATTCCACAAGATGTTTTATCAATTATCGAGGAATATTTTTTTCGGTATTTTACATTCTCCCCCACTTATAAAAATTTGGTCCCCAAATTTCATACTGACATGCAAAGATTTACTTCAAGCAAGTTTCCGAAAGGACCACATACTTTCCCCATGTGGACAGATGAGACTATCGAGCACAGATAGTATCTTCCAGCTCCCACATAGCCTCCTCATCGGTATGATGCTGTCATCCAACTTTTATGAGTCGGATGGTTTTCGTCCCACTATTATCGCTCCTTGCGACCTAGGCTCCACCCTGGAATCACCTCGTAAGTCGCATTAGACTAAGGTAGAATCGAAACCTCTTTCATAACTTGGTCAGATCGCGGTGCATATTTCCCGAGCATAGAGACATGAAATACGTTGGGAACACCCGCAAGTGTCGGAGGTAAAGCCAATCGATAAGCTACCACCTCTATAATCCACGACACATGATCTGAATAGATCCTCCAACGTCTAAATGATACACTCATACTATCCATCAATCCGCGAATGAAATGTTACACTAAGCCGAAGCTCTGTGCTCATAGTCTGGTGCAGACCCTGTCAAAATCGCAAGGTAAATCATGAATTTCTATCCGATATGGTACTTAAAAGTACCCTACGCAACCTAATAATTTCTCAACAGTACAACTCTGCCAGACAATCCTATGGGTACGACCCATGAATAGAAAGGAAATGAGCTGATTTGGTCAGTCGATCTACAATCACCCAAATCGCATCACGTCCTTTACGGGTTCGGCAATCCCGTAACGAAATCAATGGTGATATGCTCCCACTTCCATTCCGGAATCAAAATTGTTTAGAGCAATCCAACGAGTTTCTGATGTTCAGCCTTCACCTACTAGCATACTAAACATCGAGCAGCAAAATCTTCTATAACTCTCTTTATACCATTCCACCAGTATAAATGTTTCAAATCTCAGTACCTCAAAGTACCACCAAGGTACATAGCTCATCTCGGATGATGTGCTTCCTGTAGCAACTCCGAAAACCACTATCCTTATCAAAGACGGAGAATTATTTTCTCAAAAGAGAAATTCATCAACCATTCAAAATCCACTCTACCACACACTCTGTAAGTGCATGGGAGACTATAGCGACCAATCTCTCTTGTTGCAATTGTTCGAGTTCCAACAACTCTATAGTAGCTACCCAGTAGCTAATCCAAAATCCCATGAGCATTCCTGCTCCATACATCTACTAATCAGGATAATAACTACTAAGCCCCACGTCATAAGTATGACCGCTTATCTCGTAGTTCCTTAACTGACGTAAGCATAAGTTACGTCTCATGCAGCTGCATCGGAATCGTTCCGATCCCTGAAATGATACATTTGAGTACAACATCCTTTTATCCACTCCGGAAGGATTAACTAGTACTCATGTAAAAGTTAACCGCCATCTAGATCTTGTAAACTGGTTTCACCAGCTTCCGACTAAATAATTTCCAACATCACCTCTATCAAACAAGTCTGTGGTATAGTAATGCTAAGACATTCTATCCACATCTACAGTACTAACCAAACCATACAAGGCAAACCACCTTCTACGGTGGTCGAGTGTGCAACTCCAACTACTACAACCAACAGAGGCCAGGTTACGCAACTCCAACAACTACAAAGGGATCCAATCGTGTCCAGGATACACGATTCTCAAATCCAATGGAGACTAAATCGTTAATTAGTCTAACAACTTAATCAAAATTCATACAATTCATACCAAGTATGAAATTATTGTCTCCACACACCTGCATCCCCTTTACTCTACGCTGATGATATATATTAATCATCACACCGACAATGATAATTGTATGACACCATGTCATTACAATATCAATACTCTAGTCGCAAATCAACCTTAGAGTATACACAGGTGTCCTTTGCTGATCTAAATAGATCATTTATCCACAACGAAGGATATTCATTTTCAACAACTACTGTATTCATCATCGATAATTGATGCATAATCTCAAAGGTTCATCTCTCTTTCAATAAAGTATTTCAGATTGTCTCAAGGAGGAATACTGGGATAGATAAATATCCCTTCCAACTTCTCCTATAATCGCAACACACAATCTTCCAATTTCAACCATCCCTATGTACCCTACCATCTCCTAACCCTAGAATATACTTTGGAAAGCATTGGAAGGGTGAAAATTCATTGGAAATGAATTAGGAGAGGTGTTTAGGGTGAAAATTAAATTTTAAGGGAGGTAAAAGTTAAATGTTGAATTTTTACCCTTAATTTTGATTATTTAGTGTTCCTATTGGCCTAGAAACTCTCCAAGGACATTGTTAGTACAATGGTCAAGGGGGAGCAAGCCTTTAGGAGGAGGTTATCCATCAAGGGATGATAGATGAGTTTTTCCTCAAATAGGGAGTTGGAGAATAATGAGGATTGTCTCTCATTTAGTGTTATTTGATTTATCACTAGAAAGAGTGAAGACATCCAAAATATTTTTAGACTTTGATGTATGTCAAAAAGGGGGAGAATTGATGGCTTGAGTTTGGTAGCCTAACTCAAAGGTTCTGTCAAACATCAAAAAGGTAGAGATTGTTGGTTCAATCGGCCTAGGTCACCATTGACCAAGACTTGAGTTTGACTCGAGTAGTATTTTGATGTTCGACAAAACGATTGACAATATAATTGTCATGGAAAGTCCAAGAATGATCTTGGCATTTGAGAAGTCCAAGTCATGTGTACTAGATAGGTAAAGTCCCAATCATGGGTACTTGGCAATGGAAAGTCAAAGTCATGGGTACTTGGCAATTGGAAAGTCCAAGCATGAGTCTTGGCATAGAAAGTCCAAGTATGGGCCTTGGCAATGATAAAGTCAAAGTCATGGATACTTGACAAGGAAAGTCCAAAGGTATAGTTTTAGCGGCATAAGTCCAAGTTGTAGTCTTGGCGACGTAAAGTCCAAGTGAACTTTGGTGGTGAAAGTCCAAGTATGGATACATGGCAATTGGAAAGTCCAAGGGTGTGATATTGGCGGTGTAAAATCTAAGTTATAGTCTTAGCGACATAAGTCCAATGTTTGGTGGAGTAAAATCCAAGAATCTGTCTTGGCAACTTAAGTTCAAATGTACCTTGGCAAAGTAGATCCGATTAGTATGTCAATAGCCGATGGAAGCACCTAAAGTTTACCGTATAGATGAACAAGTAATGGATGACTTGGGGTGGTCCATCAAGTATGAGGGGATCATACATGAGTTAAACCGAGTTATGGATCAGTCGACTGACCAAGTGTGTAAAATACCAGAGAAAATAAAAAGGGTATGGTTAGGAGTTGATTTCATTTAACCTAACTTAAGAAATTAGGTTTAGTTCAATTAACCTAGATTTAATTAAATCTAGGGTTAATGGTGTTAGTAATATATGAGAGATGTCCTAAGGCAATCGCCTTATGTATGAACCATTTATATGATAAATGAAGATTCACTATTTGAGTATACATGTTTCATGTATTTGATTGGATCTTAAACTCATTTACTGAATGTCACGATATGATTCACGGCATGAGAGAATTTGTGATTGGATCACAACTAGTGAGTATCTCTACATGTGTAATTGTGATGTATCGGAATTATCCCTAGTCGATGAATTGATGGATTTGGACACCATCAATTCTGTCGAGACTAGCACGAGGTATACTCCTTGGTGTATCCAAGCAGCTGATTCTCACTAGCTGGAGACATAGTGATGTCCAGAGTTGATCGTGGATGCTAGTTATGGTAACTAGTTCATTGGAGTGACCATCCGTAAGACTTCATATGGTTCTCTGCATATATAGATATGTCAATGAAGTTCTTACTATAGCATAAGTGCGATGTTCCTTTGACTTGCGGTATTCAAGTCATCTTGATCATGGAGACTTATGCTTTGACATCTTAAGCAAACATCTCCAAGGAGATGTGGACCCGGGATGATTGGGTATAAGTCAAAGTGATCGAAGGTGTTTGAATAGCCTATAAAGGATTCACCACTCCTTGCGAGGAGATGTATACCCATGGCCTCTCGTCGGATTGTTACTAAAGTCTTTGGCCAAAGCATTACATGTTTAGAGTAAGGTACTCTTCGATACATGTGCAGTAACTAGAATCCATAGAACGAGGAAATGATACTTGGGCTAGGTGTGACGTAGTCAGCCTAGTGGGGACTGACACTATAGACCATGTCCTGAACCAAGTGGGTATAAGATGAGTGAAGGGAATGGGGCACGATTCATTCGAGCTGCTGAAGGGTTTCAGAAATAGTTCTGGATCAACCGTTGATCTTTTCGGTTATTTGGGGATCATGATGTACTACTAGGTGCCACTCATGATCGTTCTATAATTAATGGTTAATTATAGACGGCCAACATAAACCGAGAACCTATTTGGTCACACACACAACGAGCGTAATCCGAAGGATTTAAAACGAGCTTGAGAATGGGATTCTCAGACCGAGAGAAACTAGGTTTGGTTGGACCAAACAAGAAGTGAGCATGAAATCGTTTCAGTCACAATGGAAGCATGGATGGGCTATGTCTTATGAAGACATAATGGATGAACCAAAATGGTTTGGTTCTAATCCAATGGAGGAGAATAAACCAAAGGGTTTGGTTTATTTTAAACGAATGAACCAAAAGTTGGTTCGGTTCGTTTTAACTTAAAATAAACCATCATGGTTTGGTTTATTTTAACTTATCTTAATGGAGCGGGTTAACGGGCCTAATGGTTATGATCCAATAACCATTAAGAGAATTAGTTCTCTATAAAAGAGGGCTTAAGGGATAATTAAGCCCTAATCCAAAAATCCCTAAACCTAGTTGCCGCCCACCTCTCCTTGGAGAAATTCGGCACCAACTCTCCTCCTCCTTGCCGCCGCCCACCTTGAGGCTCCAACCGGCGTCCAGAAGGTGCTGACCTTCCCCCTCGCTGGCATCGAGCTGCTGCCGGTTGGTACTCCGGTGATCTCCTTTAGGTTTGGCATCAAGGTGAGCTTTATCTTCCCTTGGTTGGCCGGCGCCTATCTCCTCCACCAAAGCTGTCCAGTTTTCTGGACAGCTTGTTCTCCTCTCGTCGGAGCATCATTTGGACGACGGTTAGAGCTCCGACAGTGGCTAACTTACTGGGGGTTCGATCTCCGGTAATCCTATGAGGTGGAGGACGAAGGATTCGTCAAACGGTTGACGAATACCTCTCCGGAGAAGCGAGTTTTGAGGACTCGTCTTTGCATCCGAATTTGGATTCGGATCGTGATCATCTCTCGATCACGTCGTCTTCAACACGAGGCTGGTAACCCGTACGAAGACGAAGCTCGTGGCTTAGCGAAGTCATCCTAAGGATACTCGGCGTGGATACGGATAGAGACGATTCTAGCGAGGATCGTTCCGGTTGATGCCGTTCCCGCTACACGTAATACGAAAGGTATAACGTAGTTAAATTTCCTTTTATTGCAAATTTAAATTTATGATTATGTCTACACATGTTGTACTATGCATGCGTGTGATGTGTGTATTGTAATAAATGTAGATTTATTAATTTTATTGCTTCTGCTGTGCGCATGCTTACGAAACATGATCGAACACACACACGCCGCGGTGCCGGAAACCCAACAGTGGTATCAGAGCCCAGGTTGTGTTTCGACATAATCGTAAAATCGTTTTGCGATAGTCATAATGTTATTTCTGGAAATTTTGTAATTTAGAAGTATTTATGGAAATTTTTCAATTTTGGAAAGTCTAGATGTATTTATGGAAATCTTCCACTTTTGGAAAGTTGGAAGTATTTATGGAAATTGATATTTTACATAAATAAAATATTTGATTAGATTCTGGAAATTTGTTTCCTAATTTAATCATGATTTGATTTGGAGAATCAAATCTTAAAATATTTTATTTCCATAAGTAGTTTTGATGATTTAGGAAATTGGCTTCCTAAATTGATTTTCCTTAATCAATTATTTTCATAAATAAAATATGTGATTAGATTTGGAAATTTGTTTCCTAATTCAATCATGATTTGATTTGGAGAATCAAATCTTAAACATATTTTATTTCCATAAATAGTTATGACAAATAAGGAAATTATGTACATGACATAATTGTATGCCATGTAATTGCATTAGATGCATATCATTATGCCATGCGTGTCGTGACATGTAGATGTATGCCATGTATGTCATGCCATGTAGACAATAGTTATTTGCATGCAAAGAGGATGAGACATAAAAACCCTAACTCAATATTAAAGCCTACACCTTCCATTAATATGGTTAGAACCAAAGTTACGTTTCTTGTTTGGGTTGTTGGACTCTCTCCAAGCCCGGCTCAAACCCGAACATGTTCAAACCATGGAATAGTTTAATACTAATATGGTAAGAGTCAGAGGTCAATCGTTAGCTTTGGTTGTTGGACTCTCTCCAAGCTGGGCTAATTGGTTGAATGCGCTCTAACCATATTAAAACTATTTCTCGATTAATGGGTTGGCTTTAACCTGGAGCATCGGCTTGTTGGACTCTCTCCAAGGTCGATGTAAAGGGAGGTGAAGTTGGGTGTTATGCATATGATGCATACTTGTTAATGTGTTAACAACCCGATGTATGTGTGAACATTCAATTAGTTGATAGCACATTGTGATAGTTGCATATACGTGATATGCAATCGGTATAGTTGATACCTACCATCGTAGTTATGAATGGCTTGTTGGACTCTCTCCAAGGTTGTTCATAACTATGATGGATATCAGCCCATTCGGAGATGGATCTACGATCTCCCGAAGTGATTTTGGGGTTTTTTGAAATTCGAAAAATGAATGGGATTTATGAATGTATAATGATGCATTTTAAAATCATCTTTCTCATATATGCTCGTTTTGTATTTCTAAGATTGATCATGATGTCTTTGAATTTGCGTTCCATTTTGGATTCGAATAAATTGACTGGGCCGAACTTCTTGGACTGGCTTAGAAACTTGAGAATTGTTCTCAAGGTTGAAAAGCTTGCAAATTTCCTCGAAGCGCCTCTTCCCGCCCGTCCTAGTGACAATGCAACTCTGGACCAATTATTGGACTATCAGAAACATGTGAGTGATTCTGAACAAATGAGTTGCATCATGCTAGCCATGATGGAACCCAAGCTACGGAAGCAGCATGAGCATATGGATGCTCATATCGTAGTCCTTCATCTTTATGAGTTGTTTGATAAGCAAGTGAGATTCGAAAGGTTCGAAGTCTCCAAGCTCCTCTTCACCTCTGAGATGCAAGAAGGTTCATCTGTGGTACTGCTCAACATGCTGAAGACTGTGGAGCCTTCTGAGAAGCATGAGCAGGGGACGGTGTTGTTAGTTGATTCCTCGAAGAAAGGTTCTAAAAGGGAGTCAAAGGAACAACAGAAGGGGAAGAAGAAAAAGGCTAAAATGGCAAAACCAGCTCAAAAGGGCACTTGCCATCATTATGGCAAGTAGGGCCATTGGCGAAGAAATTGCAAGATTTATCTTGAGTCTGTGAAGAAGAATAAGGCATAAGATGCTCCATCTTTTTCATATATCTTCGTTATTGATTGTCATTATATTTCCTCAGACACTTGGGTATTGGATACTGGGTGTGGCTCACATATATGTAATGACATACATGGGCTAAGGAATAGAAGAAGACTTGTCAAGGGAGAGTCAAATTTACGTGTTGGGAATGGAGCAAAGGTTGCTGAACTCGCCATTGGAACGTATTTGTTGAAACTCCTTGCAGGACTTGTCTTAGAACTGGACAATTGCTTTTATGTTTCTTCATTGATAAAGAACATCATTTCTATTTCTTGTTTAAATAGAAATGGGTACCATTTGACTTTTAGTAACAATTGTTGTTACATAACTTTGAATGGAGTTCTTTATGGGACTGGAACTTTAAGTAATGGTGTTTATACATTGGACGTATCCAGTGACATTTGCAATATCGAAGCGAGCAACAAGCGTGCTCGAAAAGATAATCAAATAGACTCCCATATGTGGCATTGTCATCTTGGCCATGTAAGCAAGAAACGCATGTCCGAATTACACATATGTGGAATTCTGGAATCGTTTGAATTGGATTCATACGATACATGCGAATCATGCTTAAAAGGCAAGATGACTAAGTTACCTTTTACTGGAAAAGGTGAATGAGTGGGAGAGTTACTAGGTCTAATACATACTGATGTATCTGGACCTAAGTCAACTCAAGCTTAAGGAGGCTATAGCTACTTCATTACCTTCACCGATAATCACTCACGGTTTGGGTATGTGTTCTTGATGAAACACAAGTCTGAAGCCTTTGAAAGGTTCAAAGAATTCAGAAATGAAGTAGAGAAATAACATGACAAGAGTATTAAAATACTTCGATCGGATTAAGGTGGTGAATACTTAAGTCAAGAGTTTCTTGATTATCTAAGAGACAATGACATATTGTCTCAATGGACTCCGCCATATACACCACAGCATAATGGTGTATCTGAGAGGCGTAACCGGACCTTGTTGGACATGGTCAGGTCAATAATGAATCATGCGAATCTTCCCAAGTCCTTTTGGGGCTATGCACTTCAGACAGCTGTTTACTTGTTGAACAGAATGCCTACCGAGGTAGTCTCAACTACTCCATATGAGATATGGAATAGTAAGAAACCTCATGTATCTTACTTGAAGATATGGGGTTGTCCTGCTTATGTGAAGCGGACAGTATCAGACAAATTGGATGCTAAGTCTGATAAATGTCTATTTATTGGATACCCTAAGGAAACAAGGGGTTACCAATTCTATCATCTTGTGGAACAAAAGGTGTTTGTTTCAAGGCATGCTGTGTTTCTAGAGAAAGAGTTTCTCTTGCAAGAAAACAGTGGGAGTGTCGTCGAGCTTGAGGAGGCTCGAGAGACTCAAATAGACATTGATGAGATGCCTGGTGAAGCACAACAGCCGACAACTCATAGTGATGAGCAATTGACTGGACCTATTGTAACACCACATCTTTGTAGATCTGGTAGAACACGCAATATTCCTGAGAGATATGGATTTCTCATAAGTGAATCGAACGACGTGTTACTCATTGATGATGAGGAGCCTACCAGTTATGAAGAAGTACTGACAAGTTCAGAAAGGGATAAGTGGCTTGGTGCCATGAAGTCGGAAATGGATTCCATGTATGAAAACCATGTTTGGAACTTGGTTGACCCACCTAAAGGCATAATGCCTATAGGGTGCAAGTGGGTTTTCAAGAAGAAAACCGACATGGATGGTAATATGATTACCTATAAGGCTAGATTGGTGGCGAAAGGATATCGTCAAAAGCAAGGTGTTGATTATGACGAAACCTATTCGCCTGTAGCTATGCTTAAATCCATTCGGATGCTGCTGGCTATAGAGGCTCATTATGATTATGAGATATGGCAGATGGATGTGAAAACAGCTTTCCTTAATGGAAACCTGCTCGAGGATGTGTATATCGTACAGCCTGAGGGTTTCACATCGGTTGAAAAAACCAAGGTATGCAAATTGCGACGGTCCATTTATGGATTGAAGCAAGCATCCAGGAGCTGGAATATCCATTTTGATGAGATGATCAAAAAGTTTGATTTCTCACAAAATCCAGATGAACCTTGTGTGTACAAGAAGGTTAGTGGGAGTGCAGTCGTGTTCCTAGTATTGTATGTCGATGACATATTACTTATAGGAAATGATATTTCAATCTTATGGTCAGTTAAGGTTTGGTTATCCAAGACATTGTCCATGAAAGACCTGGGAGAAGCAACCTACATCCTCGGGATTAAGATCTATAGAGATAGATCGAAACAGTTGCTTAGTCTTTCGCAGTCTACATATATAGACCAAGTGCTAAAGAGGTTTAGCATGTTGGAATCCAAGAAAGGTTTTCTACCCATCAGGCATGGGGTACACCTTTCGAAGTCTATGTGTCTGTGCACAGAAGACGAGAGGATTTGCATGAGTAAGATTTCCTATGCATCCGCAATAGGATCTATCATGTATGCTATGTTATGTACGAGGCCCGATGTATCGTATGCTCTGAGTGTCACGAGCAGATATCATTCCGATCCAGGAATGGATCATTGGGTGGCTGTTAAGACGATCCTTAAGTACTTAAGAAGAACTAAGGATGTGTTCCTAATATATGGAGAAGGGGAAATGGTGATACGCGGGTATAAGGATGCGGCTTCGACGGAACAAGGATGATTCGGTCTCTCGGTCTGATCGTGTTCACCTTGAATGGGGGCGCATGAGTTGGAAAAGTTCCAAACAAGACAGCATGGCGGATTCTACCACGAGGCGAGAATACATTGCGGCGGAGCGTGAAAGGCGGTTTGGATCAAGAAGTTCATTTATGAACTTGGTGTGATTCCGGCCATTGTTGAAGCAATACCGGTCTACTGCGACAACAATGGAGCAATTGCACAGGCGAAAGAACCAAGGTCTCATCAACGATCCAAACATGTGCTTCGTCGCTATTATCTTATCAGAGAGATCATCGGTAGGAACGAAATACAAATCGAGAAAATTCCCACTGAAAGGAACTTAGAGGATCCTTTGACTAAGGCATTACATCAAAGAAAGTTTGAGGGTCATGTTAGAGCTTATGGTATTGGATACCGTAGCGATTGGCATTAGGCCAAGTGGGAGTCTGTTAGTAATATATGAGAGATGTCCTAAGGCAATCGCCTTATGTATGAACCATTTATATGATAAATGAAGATTCACTATTTGAGTATACATGTTTCATGTATTTGATTGGATCTTAAACTCATTTACTGAATGTCCACGATACGATTCACAGCATAAGAGAATTTGTGATTGGATCACAATTAGTGAGTATCTCTACATGTGTAATTGTGATGTATCGGAATTATCCCTAGTCGATGAATTGATGGATTTGGACACCATGAATTCTGTCTAGACTAGCACGAGGTATACTCCTTGGTGTATCCAAGCAGCTGATTCTCACTAGCTGGAGACATAATGATGTCCAGAGTTGATCGTGGATGCTAGTTATGGTAACTAGTTCATTGGAGTGACCAGCCGTAAGACTTCATATGGTTCTCTGCATATATAGATATGTCAATGAAGTTCTTACTGTAGCTTAAGTGCGATGTTCCTTTGACTTGCGGTATTCAAGTCATCTTGATCATGGAGACTTATGCTTTGACATCTTAAGCAAACATCTCCAAGGAGATGTGGACCCGGGATGATTGGGTATAAGTCAAAGTGATCGAAGGTGTTTGAATAGCCTATAAAGGATTCACCACTCCTTGCGAGGAGATGTATACCCATGGCCTCTCGTCGGATTGTTACTAAAGTCTTTGGCCAAAGCATTACATGTTTAGAGTAAGGTACTCTTCGATACATGTGCAGTAACTAGAATCCGTAGGACGAGGAAATGATACTTGGGCTAGGTGTGACGTAGTCAGCCTAGTGGGGACTGACACTATAGACCATGTCCTGAACCAAGTGGGTATAAGATGAGTGAAGGGAATGGGGCACGATTCATTTGAGCTGCTGAAGGGTTTCAGAAATAGTTCTGGATCAACCGTTGATCTTTTCGGTTAATTGGGGATCATGATGTACTACTAGGTGCTAGTCATGATCGTTCTATAATTAATGGTTAATTATAGACGGCCAACATAAACCGAGAACCTATTTGGTCACACGCACAACGAGCGTAATCCGAAGGATTTAAAACGAGCTTGAGAATGGGATTCTCAGACCGAGAGAAACTAGGTTTGGTTGGACCAAACAAGAAGCGAGCAAGAAATCATTTCAGTCGCAATGGAAGCGTGGATGGGCCATGTCTTATGAAGACATAATGGATGAACCAAAATGGTTTGGTTCTAATCCAATGGAGGAGAATAAACCAAAGGGTTTGGTTTATTTTAAACGAATGAACCAAAAGTTGGTTCGGTTCGTTTAAACTTAAAATAAACCATCATGGTTTGGTTTATTTTAACTTATCTTAATGGAGCGGGTTAACGGGCCTAATGGTTATGATCCAATAACCATTAAGAGAATTAGTTCTCTATAAAAGAGGGCTTAAGGGATAATTAAGCCCTAATCCAAAAAGCCCTAAACCTCGTTGCCGCCCACCTCTCCTTGGAGAAATTCGGCGCCAACTCTCCTCCTCATTTTCGCCGCCCACCTTGAGGCTCCAACCGGCGTCCAGAAGGTGCTGACCTTCCCCCTCGCCGGTGTCGAGTTGCTGCCGGTTGGTACTCCGGTGATCTCCTTTAGGTTTGGCATCAAGGTGAGCTTTATCTTCCCTTGGTTGGCCGGCACCTATCTCCTCCACCAAAGCTGTCCAGTTTTCTGGACAGCTTGTTCTCCTCTCGTCGGAGCATCGTTTGGATGACGGTTAGAGCTCTGACAGTGGCTAACTTACCAGGGGTTCAATCTCCGGTAATCCTCTGAGGTGGAGGACGAAGGATTCGTCAAACGGTTGACGAATACCTCTCCGGAGAAGCGAGTTTTGAGGACTCGTCTTTGCATCCGAATTTTGATTCGGATCGTGATCATCTCTCGATCACGTCGTCTTCAACACGAGGCTGGTAACCCGTACGAAGACGAAGCTCGTGGCTTAGCGAAGTCATCCTAAGGATACTCGGCGTGGATACGGATAGAGATGATTCTAGCGAGGATCGTTCCGGTTGATGTCGTTCCCGCTACACGTAATACGAAAGGTATAACTTAGTTAAATTTCCTTTTATTGCAAATTTAAATTTACGGTTATGTCTACACATGTTGTACTATGCATGCGTGTGATGTGTGTGTTGTAATAAATGTAGATTTATTAATTTTTTTGCTTCCGCTGTGCTCATGTTTACGAAACATGATCGAACACACATACGCCGCGGTGTCGGAAACCCAACACCATCTGACCTGTAAACCCCCCCCCCCCCGACCCTTAAACCCATTAAACCACCGTCGTTTTCCTTCTTCCGTTTTTCGCCGACACCATCTCCTCGATCGAGCGTTACGCGCAGCGGAATAAATCGTCGCCGCCTCCGCCGCCCGGCGCTGCCCTTCCCTAGCCCCTCATTTCCTCTTCTTCCTCGGCAAACGGCGACCAACGCCCTCAACAATCTCTAAGGAACGGGTGGAAGCGCGGACTAGGCGGTGGAAGCAAACAGAGTTGCCGATCGAGGGAGGGGAGTCAAGGTCACTTGTAGTCGGTAATAGGTAAGGATTTCTCCCTCCCTACCTTGGCCGAATTCTGGAGTTATGATGGGGTTCTTCATCAATTGATCTCCTTCCCCTGTGTAGCCCTAACTCAGCAATGATAGGGCAGCGTCGTTGTGGTTGGGGCATCCGGCGAACCAAGCAGAATTGGGGGAGATTCCGACTGTCGGTAAGTTGATCTCTCCTCCATTTATCTTACTGTTCATCTTCCTTGGTTAAGTCGATCGATGGATTTGGGCAGCGACGTTTCTCTGGGATGCCGATCAGTGGGGAGCTACTGCCAGATTCCGAGAGTTACTGTCGGCTTTGGGATTGGGTTGCCGGAGGAGATTACAACAGCAAGGTAAAGCTTGTATTTGGACAAGATTTTTGGATGTTCTGTGACTTGTCGTGACCTAATTTGGTTTGAGCAGTGGGTTCGATCAGTTGAACGGGGCTGATAATTCAAGTGGATTTTGCTGCCGACGAGGATCAACTTCGAGTAAGCACGATTGATCCTGTTTAGGCCGCTAATTCCATCTTGCTGAATGGAATGATGTGTCGTGGGCTATTTCTCTTGAACTCGACGATAGATTTGTGGGCGTACGATTCTCGAAAACGGTGGAATTCGAAGGTTATACCGCAGGAGAGCAATACGTAAAGTCGGTAAGCAAGCCATTTTCTGTCTTGATTTTTACAGTGTAGGTCAATTCATTATTGCCCTTGATTAAGCTAGTTAACAATGGTTAAATAGTTGGGTATCTAATTGGTGGAACTGGGTTTGAATTAATAATAAGGGTTGGTCGATGGTGAGGTTTTGTTGGGTGTTGGACCGATTGTGAGATAGTAGCTGTGTTTGGGCTACAAATAGAGATGTGTATCGGTGTGAATATAGATTAGATTAATACTTAATTTGTTAGTGATCCTATTACATCAAATTAAGTATAAAAAGATTTAAATCTTCATGAGATTGACTTTGTTAAGTCGATTATAGAATTGGATGAGGGAGTTAGCACTGTTGCTAATTGAAACCGATGGATGTAAAATAAATGGTCAAGTCTGGCTAATTCGGGTTTCTAAATCGTATTCGATAAGGGATGCGAATATGGAAACGATAGAATAGTAAATTATATACATCTATTGACATGTGCTTGAACTTAATGCATATCATGGTTGTGCAGGACGTGGATACGAGGCAGGACCGCGACCGTGAGGATTTATATTGTCACAAGCTTCTTATCAAATAGGTAATTTCCTACTGATCAGGTAGATGTAATGATTTCCAGATTTAGACATAGATATGAACATGTTAGGTGTTCATATTACCTTGATCATGCTCTGTTTATCATATGCTTGAACTTTTCGTTGATATATATGTGTGCTCGATTTTTGATAACACATATTCCCTAGCATGATCTAGGAGTTACAGATGTGATGTAAGTAGGTCTAACTATTTAGTAGGGTGTAGATGTTAGAGTACGGAGGATGACCTAAATTGTAAATTTGGCAAAAAGGTCCTCTGTAGATAAGTATGACCCTAAATGTAGGACTCATTCCATACCTATATGTTGCACATTTATTTACCAACAACGGGTTGTGTAAATGGTCAGGTGAGTCATGGACAGAGTGTCGCTACGGACCGATGGTCCTAGCTTGTCATGATCAGATGAGTATGATTCTCTACAGGATAGAGAGTGTACTGATCAATTGGGTGTGACTCTCTGTTGAACAGAGAGTCTATGGTAGATGTTTGTATGTGGGACAGTACCCTCATGTCATTGCATGCATACTGACGACATTGTCTCCCCTTGGGGTTGAGAGAGAGTCGTCAGTCATCCTACCTCCCAGGTTACTTCCAGAGGAGGAACTGGTGTGAGGGCATAACATTTGTTGTGTCGCACTCTACCATTATTGAC
Source organism: Wurfbainia villosa (assembly GCA_025175895.1). Classification (NCBI taxonomy): domain Eukaryota; kingdom Viridiplantae; phylum Streptophyta; class Magnoliopsida; order Zingiberales; family Zingiberaceae; genus Wurfbainia; species Wurfbainia villosa. The sequence goes on along the minus strand of CM045994.1, from coordinate 94,325,295 downwards.
GATGGTTGTTGGAGTTGCGTGCAGTTGTCCTGGGTGCGTGGCACTCGACCGCTCATTGGTAGTGTCGATCAGATGGCGACATGGACCCCGTTGCGTAGCGAGCTCTTTACGCTCATATGCTACTTGATCATACTGCCCACTCGGCCACTCTATAGTAGTGGTTGGTGTGAGTTGGGACAGTTGTCATGTCGTGCCACCTAGGCCACACAGGGGTCATGGTAGCGAGTAGGGGTGAGCAGGCATGACCATGCATGCTGCATTGTCGTATCATACGGTGCTTTGCATATGGTTATATATATATACATACCTGCTTGTATATATATATATATATGGATGATGGTGATTAGTATACATACAGATACAGTCTATATGTATACTCACTTTGATGATGCATTTGTATGTACTATGCTTGTTGCATTTGTTTGTACATATTCATACATGATACTGCATTTCCTGTATGGTAGTAGACTGGTACTTGTATACCTGTTGGTTATTCACGGTGATACCCTTGGATCATATTCAGGATATTGTGTGAGTTAGTGTTATTCTTTTATACCCTATGATGTGGATATATGCCCAGGTTGGATCAGGATAGAGTAGCTGACGGTCAGGTATGTCAGCATCGTTGTTGTTCAGTTTATTTAGTGTATGCATGCATATATACCTTTTATGCTGATGTATACCTGTTGTTCGAGTAGATTTAGACTGTTGAATGACATGTAATATTGATACATATATTTACATGTTTTCTCTGATTACCTGCTGAGTTTTACTCACCGCCTCCGACCCTGGGTTTTTCTGTCGCCCAGGTAACAGGTAGACGCCTTTGTGACGACTTGGAGCTGTGCTGACCGATCCATCCCATCTCCATTTTCCGATGTCTCCCGAGGAGTTCATTTTGTTTTTTTTCTCTCTTATGGCTTGGACTGGTTTATGTGTTATGGATTTTGGTCCTATGTCATGGACCCTTGTTTTGTTATGGACTTTACTTTGTGTCGATGTTTTATGTACGGTTTTAGTACTGTGGACTTGTCAGGTGGTGTACACCTGTATGTTTTGGTATATTTTGTTGTGGGTATGTGTTTTCCTATTTTTGCTGCGTGTTCATATATATTTATCTATTCATTATATTATGTTGTTGTTGTGGGCCTACGGGCCTTGTATTAACCCGAAATGTTGTCACGTACAGGGGAGATGTCGCCCGTTTGATTTTCGGCACGGTATACTCTCGGGACGTGACAACTTTATTGGTATCAGAGCCGAAGGTTCTGCGATGCCATATTGTGATTTTGTTTTGAGTTTTGGATTCTCCGGAGTCGGTATATTTTTCGATTTTGGTTTTTGTGAGATGGGATTGATCGCGGCATGGGCTCCAGGCAGCACGAAGTGAGTATTCCTGATAATTTATACTTTAGTTAGATACTTATCTAGACTTGTCCAACAGGTGAATACTATCAGAGTTATGCCACCTGTTCATACTCGAGGTCGAGGTCGTCCATCCAGGCGAGCAGCCAAAGGGAGGGGACGAGATACTGTTGCGACTGAGCCTACTACTCAAGTACCACCTCAGCAAACCCCTATTGGTTATTCGGAGCCTCAGAATCCGGATATACCACTGACTACGCCAGAGCCCACAGAGTCCAGTAGGCTCAATGATAAGTCACGGATACTCGTGTTAGCACGATCAGCCAAGGAGAAGTTCACCCTGTTCCGAGGGGAGTCCGACCCATGGATTGCCCGATCTTGGCTGGAAAATATGGAAGACACCTTCGAGTATATGAACTGTACAGATGTGGAGAAGGTGGGCCTTGCTGCATATCATCTCAGAGATCAGGCTGTCACTTGGTGGAAATTGCAGAAGACTCTATCCGGGGAGCGTGGGATTACTTGGGCCAGCTTTCGAGATGCTTTCTGGAAGCAGTACTTTTTTTCACCATTTTCTACAGCACGTCGTCAGGAATTTCTAAGCCTGAAGCAAGGTGATCATTCTGTAATGGAGTACAACGTAGAGTTTACCAGACTATCAGAGTTCTTCTCTCACCTAGTAGCTCAGGATGCAGATCGGATGTACCAGTTCACCCAGGGTCTCGCTATCTATATACGGAGCCGGATGTCAGGATCTATTATTACCTCAAACAGGGAGGCACTGGACTGCGCCCTCTTCATCGAGATGACTTCCCAGCAAATTTCCAGGGAGAAGGATATCGAGAAGCAGATGACTAAGGGCAAGCAGCAGAACCAGGGTTTAGCTCAGGGGACTCAAGAGAAAGGGGAGCAAAAAGGAACTACGCGAAGTGCTGCAGAAGGGTCAGCTAGATCACAGAAGGGGAAGCGTCCAGCATCAGAGTTTTCTGGAGGATCTCAGAGTAGTGTTAGGGGTCGAGGCAGGAATGGATGCTATAATTTCTCAACAGTACAACTCTGCCAGACGATCCTATGGGTACGACCCACGAATAGAAAGGAAATGAGCTGATTTGGTCAGTCGATCTACAATCACCCAAATCGCATCACGTCCTTTACAGGTTCGGCAATCCCGTAACAAAATCAATCGTGATATGCTCCCACTTCCATTCCGGAATCGGAATTGTTTAGAGCAATCCAACGAGTTTCTGATGTTCATCCTTCACCTACTAGCATACTAAACATCGAGCAGCAAAATCTGCTATAACTCTCTTTATACCATTCCACCAGTATAATGTTTTCAATCTCAGTACCTCAAAGTACCACCAAGGTACATAGCCCATCTCGGATGATGTGCTTCCTGTAGCAACTCCGAAAACCACTATCCTTATCAAAGACGGAGAATTATTTTCTCAAAAGAGAATTCATCAACCATTCAAAATCCACTCTACCACACACTCTGTAAGTGCATGGGAGACTATAGCGATCAATCTCTCTTGTTGCAATTGTTCGAGTTCCAACAACTCTATAGTAGCTACCCAGTAGCTAATCTAAAATCCCATGAGCATTCCTGCTCCATATATCTACTAATCAGGATAATAACTACTAAGCCCCACATCATAAGTATGACCGCTTATCTCGTAGTTCCTTAACTGACGTAAGCATAAGTTACGTCTCATGCAACTGCATCGGAATCGTTCCGATCCCTGAAATGATACATTTGAGTACAACATCCTTTTATCCACTCCGGAAGGATTAACTAGTACTCGTGTAAAAGTTAACCGCCATCTAGATCTTGTAAACTGGTTTCACCAGCTTCCGACTAAATAATTTCCAACATCACCTCTGTCAAACAAGTCTGTGGTATAGTAATGCTAAGACATTCTATCCACATCTACAGTACTAACCAAACCATACGAGGCAAACCACCTTCTACGGTGGTCGAGTGCGCAACTCCAACTACTACAACCAACAGTGGCCAAGTTACGCAACTCCAACAACTACAAAGGGATCCAATCGTGTCCAGGATACACGATTCTCAAATCCAGTGGAGACTAAATCGTTAATTAGTCTAACAACTTAATCAAAATTCATACAATTCATACCAAGTATGAAATTATTGTCTCCACACACCTGCATCCCCTTTACTCTACGCTGATGATATATATTAATCATCACACCGACAATGATAATTCTATGACACCATGTCATTACAATATCAATACTCCAGTCGCAAATCAACCTTAGAGTATACACAAGTGTCCTTTGCTGATCTAAATAGAGCATTTATCCACAACGAAGGATATTCATTTTCAACAACTACTGTATTCATCATCGATAATTGATGCATAATCTCAAAGGTTCATCTCTCTTTTAATAAAGAGTTTCAGATCTTCTAAAGGAGGAATACTGGGATAGATAAATATCCCTTCCAACTTCTCCTATAATCGCAACACACAATCTTCCAATTTCTATAGTGTTTATTAACACTTATACTAGTTAAATTATCACCTGGTATAGGATCTTCGATACCGGAACTATTTCCGCAATCATTTCGATCGCCTACTCCACTTGCCTATGCAACGGCAAGCCTAGAAGTTCATCCGAAACTACATCCGAGTGCTCTCGGATTATATGCACATCTGAGAGACATAATCATACTATAATCTCAACAACTTGACCATCCGTAAGGATATGTCTACAGTAAAGATATGTCTATCAAAGTCTAAGGGTATCCCTTAACTTCTTAATTGTTGATCCTCATCTCACCTGATGGTAGAGATACCATCGATCCACAAGTCGATGTAAAGGACCCTTCTAATCCAACTGAGAATGTTCTAGATACAGATACCTGTAACTATAAGCATCTCTCAACATATTAACCTAGAGGGTAAACTAAAGTAATACCCTGAACGATCCATTATCTGTCGATCTGATTCAAAGGCTCCCCGTAGGTCTCGGCCTTTCTCCAAAGAGAATAAGATCAGATCCAATAGTTCGTGACAAAGCGATCGCATTTCTGCGATGAATGATCCTAGGATTTTTCCTAGATCATCCGATCCCATTACTAAATCCTACTAGCTGTAATTGTAGGATACTGAATAGATACGACCCTCGTCGTATACTCTCTCCTCTGTAAAAATCCAATCACATCTAGAGGTAACTGTTGTTGTCTGCATGTGTCTTCTACGATGTCTTCTACTGATGCTTCTTCTGTGTTGACCTCTGTTGAAGGGGAGTATCAAGGAAATCCAACCACGCCTGAGGTAGTAGGTTGCTGCTGATGAGATAACCCAATCTTCTGTGTTGATCTCTGCTGTCGAGACAGAGCGTCATCCTTCCGAAACACCATTGGTAGTCTTCAACTGAATCTTCAAAGTACACCTCCTCCACTGTACTTGTTGCTCAACAATAGCAACAACTGAACTGCTCCAATGGATAATCTGGCTTCGCGTGTCTCCGTGATCTTGACTGCACACACATATTCCCTTCGAAGTCTTTGTTCTGATTATGCTGATATCCACAAGAACATCTTGATGATCTGCAGTTGGTCTTCTATAATCGAAAAGTAGCTCAAGGTCTATGACTCCGATCTTGCTCCTTTTATCCAACAGTCGGAGACTTCTGACCCAATAAGTTGACCTGCAATATCTGCTTTCAATCTTCATCTCCTAACACTTGTACGGAGTCATTTCTAAACTCCTGTCTCAATCCAACATCTTTAGACAGGATCTGATAGAAGATCCCGGCATCCTAATCCAACTATAAGCCAATAACTCTGGGTGGCTTAAATCATTCATTCATCTTCTTGAGCTATTAGGTGGTCGTAACCTCCGCAAGTCTCACGACTCTGCACAGTATTCTATTACTAACCGATCACCCTTTCTTGAAGCTCAATAATTCCTTACAATGTGTCACTAAAAGTGACACGGGAAAATATTCTCTTTCAACATCACTAAACCATGATCAAGTGATATATTATTTCCCGAAGATTATTTTCTGCATTTATCACCAAATACCGGCTTAACCCCGATAATGGTATGCAAATAACTCTACTTTCTCGGTATAACATGAGTTAAGTACTTAAAAGTACTCTCAAAGTTATACAACTCAGTACGAATAACTCAGGGATAAAATCCCTATGAAATCCATAACCTAGCCTTCCGCTATCTGCATCACAAATAGTCCACAAGTCTGTTCATTACCCACAGGTAATGATCTGACTAGCACAGTTAGTGGAAATCTCTAAGACTGTAGTCTCCGATTTCCATAATAAATGTGATGACTTGGCCCCTGTTTTCCGACTCGGTATCAGTCGGCTCTCAAAGGTAAATTACCTTCTCGACACAGGTTTAAGACTCACAGACTCAACAGGTCGTTCCCGTGGTCAACTCATACCATGGTTACGAATAATAACCAACACACTACAGGTTATTTCCTGGTATAAGCATCTAAATGCATAGCCAACATAACCGAGAGTATAAACCCTAAAGGTCACTCCGGTTGGTCGCCTCGGTGGACGACCCCTACTACAAATCTGTACAGGTGTCATAACTATATTGTATACACCTACTGATCAAGTTTAGATAAATATCTACTAAACCAGAAGTTATCAGGAATTTTTACCTCGTGCTGCTTGGAGCTTAGGCCGCTGTCCATCTCATCTCAGAAAACCAAAATCGAATAAATCGACTCCCGAGAATCCAAGACTCGACACAAAAACAACATTGTATGGCATCGCAAAACCTTGGGCTCTGATACCACTAAAGTTGTCATGCCCCGAGAGCATGCCGAGTCGAAAATCAAACGAACGACATCTCCCCTATACGTGGCAACATTTCGGGTTAATACAAGGGTCGTAGGCCCACAATAACAACAATATATATAACAATATAACCAAACCACAACAACATAACAAAACTACTACAACAAATACACAGCAGAAACGATACAACAACCATAGAATGTCACACATGCATACCGGTATGACTAACACCATAACATAAAGAAAACCTCGACAAAACCCGCACCAACATGTGCGTACATCACATAATACATAACATCACGAAAACTCCGAATGCAAAACAAGACATACGGAAAATCCAAAATAGACACGGGAGTCACGGAGGTGAGATGAGACGATGTCAGTCGGCGGTGCTCCAATGCCATCACGAAGTCTTCTACCTGTTACCTGGGCGACAGAAAACCCAGGGTTCACGGGGGTGGTGAGTAAAACTCAACAGGTAATAGAAAACATGTATATATATGTAATATCACATGTATTTCAACAACATAATCCAAAGGTGCAACAGGTATATCAGCATAGTATATAAATACAAGCATATACCGTCTAACCAAATGAATACATAAAATACAGACATACTTGAAGTCTGCCACGCTACTCTGATCCAACCTGAACATATATTCAACATATATATATATAACAGGAAGAGTAGATCAACTCACAATATACTCTAGCTACAGGTCAAGGTATCTAATGGTCTGTCCAAACAAATATCAGTACCTGACACAACCGTATAATAAATGCAAGAAGCATGCATGAATATGATGTACAAACAAGTGCAACAACCATAATACAAACAAATGCAACATCACAATAAGTATATATATATAGACTGTATCTATATATATATTAATCTCAAACATCCATATATATATATATATACATACATATATGTATCTATATATGGTAATATGCAAAGCGCCAAAAGATACGGCAATGCAACATGCATGGTCATGCCTGCTCACCCCTACTCGCTACCATGACCTCAGTGTGGCCTAGGTGACACGACATGACAACTGTCCCAACTCACACCAACCACTGCTATAGAGTGGCCTAGTGGGCAGTATGATCAAGTAGCATATGAGCGTAAAGAGCTCGCTACACAACGGGGGTCCCTGCTGCTGGCCACTCCGACTAACACTACCAATGAGTGGTCGAGTACCACGCACCCAGGACAACTGCACGCAACTCCAACTATCACCGTCTATAGTTGTAGAGTGCGGCACATCAGATGCTCTGCCCTCACACCAGTTACTCCTCGGGGAGTGCTTTGGGAGACAAGATGATTGACGACTCTCTCAACCCCAAGGGAGACTATGTCATCAGAATGCATGCATATGACATGAGTATGTTGTCACTCGTACAGCCATCTACCACAGACTCTCTGTTCAACAAAGAGTTATACTCATCTGATCAATACACTCTCTATCCTGTAGAGAGTCGTACTTAACTGATCGACGGACTCTCTATCCTGTAGAGAGTCGTACTCGACTAATCATACCAAGCTGGGACCACCGGTCCGCAGCGACACACTAATCACCCTTCACTTAACCATTACACAACTCATGGTTGGTAACAGTATGCAACATACAGGTATTGGAAGTAAATCCTACATTTAGGGCATTACCTATCCATGGATGACTTTTTTCCAATTTATAAATTGGGTCATCCCCCGTACTAACATTTACACCCTACTAAACATCTAGGCCAATTTACATCACATCTATAACTCCTAAATCATGATAGGGTATATGTGATATCAAAAATTGAGCATAAATATATCCAATGATAAGTTCAAGCATACGATAATAAGAGCAGGGTCAAGGTAATATGAACACCTAACATGCTCATATCTATGACTAAATCTGAATACAATACATCTACCTGGACAAGGTAGGAAATTACCCACCTGCTTAAATAGCTCCGCAACATAAATATCCTCACGTCCATAGATCTGCCTCATATCCACGTCCTGCAAATATCATCATTTATAATTAAATTCAAGCACACGATAAATATATAAATCCACTACTATATCGTTCCTATATTCGTATCCCTTTATCGAACACGAATTAGAAACCCCCCATCATCAAACGTAACCCTTCTACAACACCCAACTAGGTTTAAATTATTAAACCTCTTAGGTAGACTCCACCCAAATCAATTTAACACACTAACTCACATCCACATAAATCCATCCATCAGATCTATAGCAACTACGATTAAGTACAAGCATACAACGAATGATCAAATCGATCCCTACATCGACTTCGTATCCCGATCAACTAGAATGATCTAGTTATCCAATTAACTCAATCAATCTTCCACATTAATCCTTATCAACTATTGATCAGCAAATCTAATAATAACCGACTATCGATCCCCCATCACATCTATAACAATTCAAATCAAAACTTAGCAAGCTTAGATTTACCTGCACAACGTCGTGTTCCAAGATTGGGATATCATTCCAGATCACAAAAATCGAAATGTAAAGATCCGATCTCACCCCCCATCAATATCAAATTCACTGCAAATCAATGCATAAATCTGTAAGCTATATCCCAAGCAATCCAATTCACCATATTTGACTGTAAATATACCCAACCGTAACTCACCTTTCACTGCCTATCCAACTCCTGCTTCCCCTGCGCCATTCCAATCCCGGCGACAGATTGATGGCTGAGGATTGTTGCTCCTGGCGGAGAAAAGGGTATGTTGGGTTGTGATCGCATTGATTGCTATCGTCTAGATCGACACAGCACAGCTTGGAGATAGCGGATCTGAACAGTGAGGCGACCAAATTTCGGCGATGCACGCGACGCTAGGCTTGGCAGTGATCCAATCCCTTGGTGGCGACACCCGATCTGAAGACATCCGAATCCTCAATGAAAAGCGGCGGAGAGGAGGGCGGCACGACTTCTTGCTCGACAGAATAGAGGGTCGAGGGAGCTGTGATGCCAGCATCTTCACACTCACGGTGACCGCGGCAGCGGCATGGCGACGCGCGAGGGAGAAGGCGGTGGCCGTGGCAGCGGCGTGGCAACGCGCGAGGGAGAAGGCGGCGATGCGTGGGAAGGGCCAGATCCGACGAAGATCAAGCGGGGATCGGTCGGATTGGGCGGCGGTAGCAGCGTGGCGGTGTGCGTGGAGACGGAGATCACCCGGCTAGATTGGTGAAGAGAAAAGGAAGAAGAGAAGTCGGGGAAAAGAAGAGGAGTCGGGGGAAAAGAATCGACGGGAAAACAGAAAGCATCGGGTTAATTAACCCATTTAATTCCCGTCTAAACAGGCTTTATAAAAGCCTATCCATTTTATCCCCATGAAATATCCATAATACCTCCATTTAAATCTAGAAAAATTTCTAAAAATTTCTGAAAAATTCCACAAGATATTTTATCAATTACCGAGGAATATTTTTTTTTTCCGATATTCTACACCCATGCTTGGATTTTTCCTGCCAAGGCTACACACTTGGACTTTACCAACACCAAGCCCTATGCTTGGATTTTCCTAACACCAAGCCCCATGCTTGGATTTTCCTTGCCAAGGCTACACACTTGGACTTTACCAACACCAAGCTCTATGCTTGGATTTTCCTAACACCAAGCCCCATGCTTGGACTTCCCATGACACTCACATGTCATACGTTTTGTCTAACATCAAAATATTGTTTGAGTCAAACTCGAGTCCGGTCAATCGTGACCTGGGTCGATTGCACCAACAGAATTATAAGGAAAGCTAATGTACAAGTCATGTACATCTAGCCCATAGACCATGATTCAAAATAGATTTTCAAAAATATTTTAAAATCATTTTAGAAAACCTTGGTGAAGTCTATCTTTTGAGAGAAATCACCATTGAAGATGTTGATACAAAGTATGTCAAAAACATTGATATGGTTTTGAACTTTATATCAACCTCACAATTTAATGGGTTTTTTAGTTTAAAACTATTTTTTACCCATTATATTTCATGTAAGTAATATACATATGAATTTTTAAGATTTTTTGAAATATATATATTTACTTAAGTATTTTCAAAATTCATTTCTACAAATCTGATTTCTGGAAATCAGATGGCAGTCAACTGGCTCAGTCTAGCAGTCGACTAATTGCTGATCAAGTAGATTGTTGGGTTGATTTCTGATAAACAAGATTTGTTTAGCCCATTTTCAACCATCCCTATGTACCCTACCATCTCCTAACCCTAGAATATGCTTTGGAAAGCATTGGAAGGGTGAAAATTCATTGGAAATGAATTAGGAGAGGTGTTTAGGGTGAAAATTAAATTTTAAGGGAGGTAAAAGTTAAATGTTGAATTTTTACCCTTAATTTTGATTATTTAGTGTTCCTATTGGCCTAGAAACTCTCCAAGGACATTGTTAGTACAATGGTCAAGGGGGAGCAAGCCTTTAGGAGGAGGTTATCCATCAAGGGATGATAGATGAGTTTTTCCTCAAATAGGGAGTTGGAGAATAATGAGGATTGTCTCTCATTTAGTGTTATTTGATTTATCACTAGGAAGAGTGAAGACATCCAAAATATTTTTGGACTTTGATGTATGTCAAAAAGGGGGATAATTGATGGCTTGAGTTAGGTAGCCTAACTCAAAGGTTCTGTCAAACATCAAAAAGGTAGAGATTGTTGGTTCAATCGGCCTAGGTCACCATTGACCAAGACTTGAGTTTGACTCGAGTAGTATTTTGATGTTCGACAAAACGATTGATAATATGATTGTCATGGAAAGTCCAAGAATGATCTTGGCATTTGAGAAGTCCAAGTCATGTGTACTAGATAGGTAAAGTCCCAATCATGGGTACTTGGCAATGGAAAGTCAAAGTCATGGGTACTTGGTAATTGGAAAGTCCAAGCATGAGTCTTGGCATAGAAAGTCCAAGTATGGGCCTTGGCAATGATAAAGTCAAAGTCATGGATACTTGACAAGGAAAGTCCAAAGGTATAGTTTTAGCGGCATAAGTCCAAGTTGTAGTCTTGGCGACGTAAAGTCCAAGTGAACTTTGGCGGTGAAAGTCCAAGTATGGATACATGGCAATTGGAAAGTCCAAGGGTGTGATATTGGTGGTGTAAAATCTAAGTTATAGTCTTAGCGACATAAGTCTAATGTTTGGTGGAGTAAAATCCAAGAATCTGTCTTGGCAACATAAGTTCAAATGTACCTTGGCAAAGTAGATCCGATTAGTATGTCAATACCCGATGGAAGCACCTAAAGGTTACCGTATGGATCAATAAGTCATGGATGACTTGGGGTGGTCCATCAAGTATGAGGGGATCATACATGAGTTAAACCAAGTTATGGATCAGTCGACTGACCAAGTGTGTAAAATACCAGAGAAAAAAAAAAGGTATGGTTAGGAGTTGATTTCATTTAACCTAACTTAAGAAATTAGGTTTAGTTCAATTAACCTAGATTTAATTAAATCTAGGGTTAATGGGTTATTGGGTTTAAAGCCCAACCCATTTAGAACTTCCGACCCGTAAACCCATTAAACCACCGTCGTTTTCCTTCTTTTGTTTTTCGCCGACACCATCTCCTCGATCGAGCGTTACGCGCAGCGGAATAAATCGTCGCCGCCTCCGCCGCCCGGTGCTGCCCTTCCCTAGCCCCTCATTTCCTCTTCTTCCTCTGCAAACGGCGACCGACGCCCTCAACAATCTCTAAGGAACGGGTGGAAGCATGGACTGGGCGGTGGAAGCAAACAGAGTTGCCGATCGAGGGAGGGGAGTCAAGGTCACTTGCAGTCGGTAATAGGTAAGGATTTCTCCCTCCCTACCTTGGCCGAATTCTAGAGTTATGATGGGGTTCTTCATCAATTGATCTCCTTCCCCTGTGTAGCCCTAACTCGGCAATGATAGGGCAGCGTCGTTGTGGTTGGGGCGTCCGGCGAACCAAGCAGAATTGGGGGAGATTCCGACTGTCGGTAAGTTGATCTCTCCTCCATTTATCTTGCTGTTCATCTTCCTTGGTTAAGTCGATCGATGGATTTGGGCAGCGACATTTCTGTGGGATGCCGATCAGTGGGGAGCTACTGTCGGATTTCGAGAGTTACTGCCGGCTTTGGGATTGGGTTGGCGGAGGAGATTACAACAGCAAGGTAAAGCTTGTATTTGGACAAGATTTTTGGATGTTCTGTGACTTGCCGTGACCTTATTTGGTTTGAGCAATGGGTTCGATCAGTTGAACGGGGCTGACAATTCAAGTGGATTTTGCTGCCGATGAGGATCAACTTCGGGTAAGCACGATTGATTCCCTGTTTGTGCTGCGAATTCCATTCGGTTGAATGGAATGATGTGCTATGGATATTTTTCCTGAACTGATCGATAGATTTGTGGGCAGTGGCTGATTCTGGAAAACGGTGGAATTCGGGAAGGTTATACTGCCGGTGGAGTTTCCAAAACTTGTCGGTAAGCAAGCCATTTTCTATCTTGATTTTTACAGTGTAGGTCAATTCATTATTGCCCTTGATTAAGCTAGTTAACAATGGTTAAATAGTTGGGTATCTAATTGGTGGAACTGGGTTTGAATTAATAATAAGGGTTGGTCGATGGTGAGGTTTTGTTGGGTGTTGGACCGATTGTGAGATAGTAGCTGTGTTTGGGCTACAAATAGAGATGTGTATCGGTGTGAATATAGGTTAGATTAATACTTAATTTGTTAGTGATCCTATTACATCAAATTAAGTATAAAAAGATTTAAATCTTCATGAGATTGACTTTGTTAAGTCAAATATAGAATTTGATTAGGGAGTTAGCACTGTTGCTAATTGAAACCGATGGATGTAAAATAAATGGTCAAGTCTGGCTAATTCGGGTTTCTAAATCGTATTCGATAAGGGACGCGAATATGGAAACGATAGAATAGTAAATTATATACATCTATTGACATGTGCTTGAACTTAATGCATATCATGGTTGTGCAGGACATGGATACGAGGCAGGACCGCGGCCGTGAGGATTTATATTGTCACAAGCTTCTTATCAAATAGGTAATTTCCTACTGATCAGGTAGATGTAATGATTTCATGATTTAGACATAGATATGAACATGTTAGGTGTTCATATTACCTTGATCATGCTCTGTTTATCGTATGCTTGAACTTTTCGTTGATATATATGTGTGCTCGATTATTGATAACACATATTCCCTAGCATGATCTAGGAGTTACAGATGTGATGTAAGTAGGTCTAACTGTTTAGTAGGGTGTAGATGTTAGAGTACGGATTATGACCTAAATTGTAAATTTGGCAAAAAGGTCCTCTGTAGATAAGTATGACCCTAAATGTAGGACTCATTTCATACCTATATGTTGCACATTTATTTACCAACAACGGGTTGTGTAAATGGTCAGGTGAGTCATGGACAGAGTGTCGCTACGGACCGATGGTCCTAGCTTGTCATGATCAGATGAGTATGATTCTCTACAGGATAGAGAGTGTACTGATCAATTGGGTGTGACTCTCTGTTGAACAAAGAGTCTATGGTAGATGTCTGTATGTTGGACAGTACCCTCATGTCATTGCATGCATACTGACGACATTGTCTCCCCTTGGGGTTGAGAGAGAGTCGTCAGTCATCCTGCCTCTCAGGTTACTTCCAGAGGAGGAACTGGTGTGAGGGCATAACATTTGTTGTGTCGCACTCTACCATTATTGACGATGGTTGTTGGAGTTGCGTGCAGTTGTCCTGGGTGTGTGGCACTCGACCGCTCATTGGTAGTGTCAGTCGGAGTAGCTAGCAGCATGGACCCCCGTTGCATAGTGAGCTCTTTACGCTCATATGCTACTTGATCATACTTCCCACTCGGCCACTCTATAGTAGTGGTTGATGTGAGTTGGGACAGTTATCATGTCGTGCCACCTAGGCCACACTGGGGTCGTGGTAGCGAGTAGGGGTTAGCAGGCATGACCATGCATGCTGCATTGCCATATCATACGGTGCTTTGCATATGGTTATATATATATACATACCTGCTTGTATATATATATATATGGATGATGGTGATTAGTATACATACAGATACAGTCTATATGTATACTCACTTTGATGATGCATTTGTATGTACTATGCTTGTTGCATTTGTTTGTACATATTCATACATGATACTGCATTTCCTGTATGGTAGTAGACTGGTACTTGTATACCTGTTGGTTATTCACGGTGATACCCTTGGATCATATTCAAAATATTATGTGAGTTAGTGTTATTCTTTTATACCCTATGATGTGGATATATGCCCAGGTTGGATCAGGATAGAGTAGCTGACGGTCAGGTATGTCAGCATCGTTGTTGTTCAATTTATTTAGTGTATGCATGCATATATACCTTTTATTCTGATGTATACCTGTTGTTCGAGTAGATTTAGACTGTTGAATGACATGTAATATTGATACATATATTTACATGTTTTCTCTGATTACCTGATGAGTTTTACTCACCACCTCCGACCCTGGGTTTTTCTGTCGCCCAGGTAACAGGTAGACGCCTTTGTGATGACTTGGAGTTGTGCTGACCGATCCATCCCATCTCCATTTTCCGATGTCTCCCAAGGAGTTCATTTTGTTTTTTTCTCTCTTATGGCTTGGACTGGTTTATGTGTTATGGATTTTGGTCCTATGTCATGGACCCTTGTTTTGTTATGGACTTTACTTTGTGTCGATGTTTTATGTACGGTTTTAATACTGTGGTCTTGTCAGGTGGTGTACACCTGTATGTTTTGGTATATTTTGTTGTGGGTATGTGTTTTCCTATTTCCGCTGCGTGTTCATATATATTTATCTTTTCATTATATTATGTTGTTGTTGTGGGCCTACGGACCTTGTATTAACCCGAAATGTTGCCACGTACAGGGGAGATGTCGTCCATTTGATTTTCGGCACGGTATACTCTCGGGGCGTGACAACTTTATTGGTATCAGAGCCGAAGGTTCTGCGATGCCATATTGTGATTTTTTTTTAGTTTTGGATTCTCGGGAGTCAGTATATTTTTCGATTTTGGTTTTTGTGAGATGGGATTGACCGCGGCATGGGCTCCAGGCAGCACGAAGTGAGTATTCCTGATAATTTATACTTTAGTTAGATACTTATCTAGACTTGTCCAACAGGTGAATACTGTCAGAGTTATGCCACCTGTTCAAACTCGAGGTTGAGGCCATCCATCCCGGAAAGCAGCCAGAGGGAGGGGACGAGATACCGTTGCGACTGAGTCTACTACTCAAGTACAACCTCAGCAAACCCCTATTGGTGATTCGGAGCCTCAGAATCCGGATATACCACTGACTACGCCAGAGCCCACAGAGTCTAGTAGGCTCAATGATAAGTCACGGATACTCGTGTTAGCACGACCAGCCAAGGAGAAGTTCACCCTATTCCGAGGGGAGTCCGACCCATGGATTGCCCGATCTTGGCTGGAAAATATGGAAGACACCTTCGAGTATATGAACTGTACAGATGTGGAGAAGGTGGGCCTTGTTGCATATCATCTCAGAGATCAGGCTGTCACTTGGTGAAATTGCAGAGGACTCTATCCGGGGAGCGTGGGATTACTTGGGCCAGCTTTTGAGATGCTTTCTGGAGGCAGTACTTTCCTTCGGCGTTTTCTACAGCACGTCGTCAGGAATTTCTAAGCCTGAAGCAAGGTGATCGTTCTGTTATGGAGTACAACGCAGAGTTTACCAGACTATCAGAGTTATGCTCTCACCTAGTAGCTCAGGATGCAGATCGGATGTACCACTTCACCAGGGTCTCACTATCTATATACGGAGCCGGATGTCAGGATCTATTATTACCTCATACAGGGAGGCACTGGACCGCGCCCTCTTCATCGAGATGACTTCCCAGCAAATTTCCAGGGAGAAGGATATCGAGAAGCAGATGACTAAGGGCAAGCAGCAGAACCAAGGTTCAGCTCAGGGGACTTGAAAGAAAGGGGAGCAAAAAGGAACTACACGAAGTGTTGCAGAAGGGTCAGCTAGATCACAGATGGGGAAGCGTCCAACATCAGAGTTTTCTGGAGGATCTCAGAGTAGTCGTAGGGGTCAAGGCAAGAATGGATGCTATAAATGTGGATCTGAAAGCCACAGAGTATCAGAGTGTCCGTTGGAGCAGCCGGTTTGCTATTATTGCAAACAATCGGGTCATACTAGCCGTGATTGTACACTGAAGGCACAGTTGGAGTTTCCTGATAGCTCCAACAAAGGGAAGAAGACCGTGGGCTCGAGACATATGGGATGAGGCCACGATACCTCCACCAACTCGGTTGTACGGATGTAGGGGGTGCCCATACGGTGATGCCGCCGCGATCGATATCTTGCATCTCCAATGATTTAACCCGGCCGATTTTACGGCCAACTCGAGGATATCTTATCGGCACCGGCGACTCGACCTCGACCACCGAGCGATTGGTAGGAGTGGAGGCACACTACTACTTCGTCAGGTGATGTGGGTGAATCATGCTATGTTTTCACTACTTTATATATGTGCATTTTATCTCATTTCATATCCTAGACATGTATTTTATCATGATTAGCATATTTTGGAGGAAGAGACTGCTGTCAGGGTGTTTTTGTTAGAGGCAAAGAAGAAGGGCGTATCAAAACAACACAGCGTGCTCGGAATCGACACGCTGTGTCATGAGAGCCGGACAACACGCTGAGTTCAAAGAGCAACACGCCCGTTCGGTGATTCCAGCAGCCCAACACGCCCTATCGATACAACACGCCCGTCGGCGGTGATTCCGCACCAACACGCCTATGGCCCGCGACACGCCCGATTCAAACCGTAACACGCCTTGTGGGAAACCCGCGACAGCGGTGCCCTCATGTGGCATGGGCGTGTTGGCACGATTTCGACCTTCCTTTTCGCGAGCAATCGGGATCTTCGTGGGAATCTATTGCCTTAAATTGAAGAGGAGGCAAGGCTATAAAAGAGAAGATATTCTAACCCTAAAAGGGACGGCGGATGGTCAAAAAGGGGAGAGAAGGCGGCAAAGGGATCGACAATGAGAGGAAGCAAAAGAGAAGGAGTAGGCAGAGGAACGCAGATGGCATCCATTATTGTATTTTATTTCTCTAGCAACTCTTGTCAGACTATTGAGTATTTTACTTTAATCTTATGATGGGTGAGTATCACTTTGTCGATTTAATATGATGATTTTATCTATTCTACTTAATTTATTGTTTGAGTTGATTTGGTTTTCGTTGGATTCTTATTGACAAACCTAAGGAGCTAAGGGAAGTACCTAACAAAGGAACCCAAGTTCTCAAACCCCGAACCAACTAGGATAAACTCTGTCAAGTAGCGGTAGCGTATCTACGAGGGCTTATGGGGTCTCGTGTGACAGTCCCCTTAGTGATTATGGTCCCGTGTGCAAACCTACCGTGAAAAAGGAAATGTGACTCTAGAGGAACTCTGATGGACTTAATGGATCTATCAAATCCAGTTTCTACCTAGTGACATAGGTAATAATAGGGAGGTTTTCTGGGGTCTCGTGACAGGTCCCCTTAGCTGATTATGATCCCCTATGCTCGAACACCGTGACAGGTAAATTGAATTTGATAGGTACAGTCAGCGTAGACCTCGAAAGGGGCCGTTGATTTACCTTAGGATAGGTTCCATCAAAACAAACTCTAATAGGGGTAGGAAAGAATCAAATCACCTTATAAATCATCGACGTGGTGAAACCCATATCCTGAGATTCTCCTCAACTATCGACTTTTAGCTCGTTCTTCTCATTCGTTGTTATTGACTGCTCAGTTTCTTAGCTTAAACCATACATTGATTTACTAGATAACTTGGTATCACGATCATTCGGTAATTGTTCCAATCCCTGTGGGATCGATATTTTTATTACTTGACGACAACCGTTCACTTGCGGAAAATAACACATCAAGTTTTTGGCGCCGTTGCCGGGGATTGGCACTCAATATTGAATTGAGCGTGATTTAGTTAATCTAGATTTCTGATCTGAATTCTTGTTCCGAATATTGATTGTTCCTATTTTTCTTTTTGTATCTATTCTGAATTCTTGTTTTGGGAGCCTCTCTTGTTGTTGCATGCACAGACTTAATAGGGAAATTCTCGATATTGATCCTGAGATAGAGAGAACTTTCCTTGCTAGAAGACGATTTCAAAGAACAACCTGAGAAAACAATCGACCTCGACATGGCTGACGAAGCGAAAAATAAACCTTTAAGGGATTATGCAGCACCTAGTACAAGGGGATTGAGATCGAGTATTAGAAGACCCCCTATTGAAGCAAACAATTTCGAATTAAAACCGGCGCTACTATCTATGGTCCAACAGCATCAATTCGGAGGAGCACCTACTGAAGATCCAAATCTGCACTTGGAAGTATTTTTGGAATTTTGCGAGACTTTGAAACTGAATGGAGCCTCAGCAGATGCTATTAGATTGCGCTTGTTTCCTTTCTCATTGCGGGACAAAGCCAGAGCTTGGCTACACTCTCTTCCAGCAGATTGTATAACTACCTGGGATCAACTGGAGCAAAGATTTTTAGACAAGTATTTTCCACCCAGCAAAACTGCAAGTCTTCGCCATCAAATCACTAATTTTGCGCAAAAGGATGGAGAAACATTATTTGAAGCCTGGGACAGATTTAAGGGATTACTACAACAATGCCCTCATCATGGGCTGGAGAAGTGGCTCATTGTGCATACTTTCTACAATGGAATCTCGTATGCTACTAAGGTTTCTCTTGATTCTGCTGCAGGAGGAGCTCTTATGAACAAAACATTGGATGAAGCTTTTGAGATCATCGAGAATGTGGCAATGAATTCTCACCAATGGGCTACAGAACGAGGATATCAAACTAAAATGCCAGGTAAGTTTGAGGTAAGTACCATTGATCTACTCAGTGCAAAAGTCGATGCATTAACTCAAAAGCTCGAACATTTTAATGTATCAGCCGTAAACTCATCTAATGTCACTTGCGAGATCTGTGGTGTAACAGACACGCGTAGCGATGAATCACAAAATCCTACACGCACCATCATCGGAAGCTGGGATTGAGCAAGTTGATGCGTTGAATAATTTTAATCAGAAGCCTAATGGTGGCAACCCTTACTCAAACACGTACAATCCCGGTTGGAGAAATCATCCCAACTTTTTGTATAGAGCCCATCAAAATTCTTCTGGACAGAACAACTTTGGAGCACCTTCGGGATTTCCCAGACCCAAGTCGAGCTTAGAAAAGATGATGGAAAATTTTATCACATGTCAGGGGAAGATAAATGATGAATTTCGGCAGCATGTTGTAGAATCAAATAGGCAACATCAAAATAATACCGAGGCAATCAAGCAGTTGGGAAGCAAGGTTGATAATTTGACTAATCACACAAGAATGCTGGAAAATCAAATTTCCCAAAGTGCCACCAAGATCAAGGACGCCTGAGCATTTCACGGAAATTGACAAGTAAACCCAGTAGAGCATTGTAATTCTATAAGTCCGAGAAGTGGAAGGATTTTAGAAGGAGACAAAGCTAAACAGCGACCTCGACACGGCGTGTCGGAGTTGGAAGATGACATCGACGCACGCTGTGTTGAACCGACACACACCTGACCCGAGCGTGTTGAGCAACACGCTGAGGCCCACGTGTCGTGTCACCGACACACCCGCGGTCTCATTCCAAAGAAACTGACACGCCTGTGTGCCAAACAACACTGAGCATGTCGAATAGGGAACCAAGAGCATATAAGCCCCTATCCCGTTCCTCAAAGACTGATTAAGGAAAATTGGATGAACAATTTGGTAAGTTCCTTGAGGTAATTAGGAAGTTGTATATCAATATACCTTTAGAAGCTCTTCAACAAATGCCTACGTACTCTAAGTTCTTGAAGGACATCTTAACCAATAAAAGAAAAGTCGAGGAGCATGTAATGCAGTGGCTCTTCTTGAGGAGGCAAAGGTGCCTTAATTAAGAACATGGTACCTCCCAAACTAAATGATCGTAGCTTTTCTATACCTTGCATAATCAATGACTCAAATTTTGATAAGGCTTTTGCGATTTGGGCGCGGTGTAAATTTGATACCTCTTTCCATATGCAAGAAATTGGATTTGGGAGAAATGAAACTAACTACTATGGCTTTGCAGTTAGCCGATCGTTCCATTAGATATCCTTTGGGAATCTTAGAAGATGTACCAGTACAAGTGGGAAATTTTATTGTTCCAAAGAGATTTTGTAGTACTAGACATGGATGAAGACCCATGTATCCCACTTATCTTGGGGAGACCTTTCTTGGCTCATAGGAGCAATGATAGATGTCAAAACCACAAACTTTCACTTGCATTTGGAAACGAAAAAATTGAATTTGATCTTTCAAAAGCGTTAAACAACCCTCTGCTTTTGATGTTTGTTGTAGGATTTCGGTCACCAACAAAGACTAAAAGGAGCACGAGAACAAACTCATCTTAATAAGCTCGAGGGGATTTTGAAGATAAAGAACCGGAGATTTCGATTCGATCTCACGCCACAGTAGAACTTAAGCCTCTTCCATCGACACTGAGTGAGTTTCTTGGCGAAAATTCGACTTACCCTGTGATCATTAATGCTAATCTGAGTAATGCAGAGACTGAAAAACTGATTGAGGTATTGAAAATATATAAGAATGTCATTGGATACAAGATTGATGACATTAAAGGAATTAGTCCATCGGTTTGCATGCACAGGATTTTATTAGAAGACAATTTTAAAACCTCTATAGAGCATCAAAGAAGATTGAACCCTATAAAAGAGAGATAGTCAAGAAAGAGGTTATGAAATTGCTAGATGCAGAATTATCTATCCAATATCCGATAGCGAATGGTAAGTCCTGTCCATGTTGTGCCAAAGAAAGGGGATAACGGTAATAAGGAATGCTACGAATGAGTTAATCCCCACTAGAGTATTACTGGATGGAGAATGTGTATTGATTATAGAAAATTGAATAAGGAAACTAGAAAGGACCATTTTCCCATCCCATTTATTGACCAAATGTTAGGCCAGGTTAGCAAAACACTGCATTTACATTACTTAGATGGATACTCGGGTTTCTATCAAATCCCTATCTCTCCTAATGACCAAGAGAAAACAACTTTCACTGCCCCTATGGTACCTTTGCCTTGGAGAATTCCTTTTCGGTTAAGCAATGCACCCGCCACTTTTCAGAGGTGTATGACTTCAATTTTTTCTGATATGATCGAGAATATAATGGAAGTATTCATGGATGATTTTTCTGTATATGGTGCAAATTTTGATATATGTTTATCTAATTTGGTCAAGGTATTGCAGAGATGCGAGGAAATGAATTTAATGCTTAATTGGGAGAAGTGTCACTTCATGGTGCGAGAAGGCATAGTACTTGGACACCTAATTTCACACCGTGGTATCGAGGTGGATATTGCTAAAACTGAAGTGATCAAGAGGTTGCCACCTCCAACTGATGTCAAGGGAGTGCGTAGTTTCTTAGGACATGCAGGGTTCTACCGGCGGTTCATCAAGGACTTCTCAAAAATTTCAAGGCCATTAACTAATTTGCTTGCTAAAGATGTTGTGTTTCACTTTGATAACCCTTGTCTTGATGCATTTTCCAGTTAAAGGAAGCATTAACAACCGCCAATAATGCAACCTCATTGAGTCTCCTTTGAAATTATGTGTGATGCAAGTGATTTTGTGGTAGCAGTGTTAGGACAAAGAAAGGATCGCAAGGTGTATGCAATCTACTACGCTAGTAAGACATTGGATGAAGCACAAATGAATTATGCTACCACAGAGAAGGAACTCTTGGCTATAGTATTTGCTTTCGACAAGTTCAGATCTTATATCATAGGGACCAAGGTGATAGTTTATACAGATCATGCAGCCATAAGATACTTGCTGAGTAAAAAAGAATCTAAGCCAAGACTGATCCGGTGGATACTTCTCCTACAAGAGTTTGACTTAGAAATTCGAGACAAGCAAGGAACGGATAACGTAGTTTCAGACCATATATCGTGGATTAATCTAGAACCAAATGCGTGAAGATCAGACGATCTTTCTATAAATGATTTATTTCGAACAATCAAGGCAATCAAGGCACCGTGGTATGCTGATTTTGCCAACTACCTAGCTTGCGGGATAATACCTTCTAACATGAGTTATCATCAGAGGAAGAAGTTTCTTTCGGATGTAAAGCATTATGTGTGGGACGACCCATTCCTATTCAAGAAAGGGGCGGATGCTATATATCGAAGATGCGATCCGAAGAAGAGATTGAGGATATATTGTACCCGTCATTCTTTTGCATATGGAGGTCATGCGAGCAGCATAAGAGCTGCAAAGGTTTTGCAATCGGGATTTTATTGGGCTCACATTTTTAGAGAATCTCGGAATTATGTGACGACTTGTGACCGCTGTCAAAGGACCGGGTACTTATCAAGGAGACATGAGATGCCTCTAAATTCGAGATTGGAAGTCGAATTGTTCGACGTATGGGGAATTGACTATATGGGACCCTTCCCTACTTCCTATAAAAACACCTATATCTTTGGTAGCGTGGACTATGTGTCTAAATGGGTTGAGGCTCTACCATCCCCTCTTGTGATGCAAAACAGTCATTAAGCTCTTTAAGAGTATAATATTTCCAAGATTTGGAATAATGAGAGCGATAATAAGTGATGGAGGCTCACACTTTATCGAAAGACAATTTGAAAGTCTTCTCAAGAAGTATGGAGTAACCCATAAACTAGCCTCACCATATCATCCACAAACGAGTGGGCAAGTAGAAGTTTCGAATAGGGAGATCAAGACTATCTTGGAAAAAAGATCAAGATCAAGGAAGGATTGGTCTTTAAGACTTGATGATGCTCTATGGGCCTATCGAATCGCTATAAGACACCCATTGGAATGACTGCTTCGATTAGTTTATGGAAAACCATGTCATCTTCCTTGAAATAGAGCATAGGGCATATTGGGCAATTAAATGGCTTAATTTTGACTTGAAGAAAGCCGAGAGAAAAGAAAGCTGCAGACTAAGCAGAACTTGAAGAACTACGCCTTGATGCATATGAACATGCGAGGTCTTATAAGGAGAAAACGAAGAGGTGGCATGACAAGAATATCATGCGCAGAGAATTCCATCAAGGAGACTTGGTATTACTATTCAACTCCAGATTGAAACTCTTTCCCGGGAAGCTGAAATCCAGATGGTCGGGGCCATATCGAATTGAAAAGGTTTATCCTCATGGAGCTATTGATATATCTAGTGAGTCTACCGGAATTTTCAAAGTAAATGGTCAAAGACTTAAGAGATACTTCGCAAATAATTCTGTTGAGCTGATTGGAGATGAGGAGAGGCAGAGCATACTCAAGCCATATCCCCAAAACTAAGGAGTAACTGAGGGGTCAAGCTAACGACCTTAAACAAGCGCTTCTTGGGAGGCAACCCATGCTATTTTCATTTTATTTTATTTTATTTTATTCTTTATTCTATTTTTATTTATTTTTTTTTCAGGTTTTCAGGATGCGTGCCACTGCGTGCCAAGTTGACACGACCCGCCTGTGCCGAATGACACAGGCGTGTTGTTGGTACCCGAAGACAACATAGGCAGGGCGTGCTGACTAGCACGCCCGTGTCGCACACTTCTCAACACTAGGCACGCCTGGGCCGGACTACGACACGCCTAGGGAGGGACGGAACACGCCCATGTCGCACCTAAACGGGTCGGGTATTTGCGTAAGAACAAGCCCGACACGCCTATGCTGCGGATAACCCTCTAAAACCAGCCCGAGCACGCCCTAATCTTCCACTCGCGATACAAGGTTGAAGCCACACGGTCTCCCTCTCAAGCGAGGAGCAAACTGCTTGTCTCTCCAATTCCAACGCCATGAGCAAGCGAGTGAAGACAAGAGGAGGAGCTTCTTCCTCTGACAAAGGACAAGGGAAAAGAAAAGCCTGTGGATTTGGGTAACGAACCTCCTCCGACCTCTAGCCATCCTTATGGAATTGTTTTTAGGGATGATATTATGAAGACTAAATTCAGAAGCTTGAAAAGAGGAAGTTAGTATCTACGAACTATAGACTTCTACACGCTGACCACCTTAGGGTTAAGAGATGACATAACTTGGTTAACAAATAGGATAGGTCGGACAGAGTTTATCACACACCATCACCTTACTTACCCTAGTATCACTCTTGAATTCCTTAGCTCCTGTCTCATTTGAAATCTGCAAGGAAAGATTGTGAGGAAGGAAAAATAAAATTTAGATTAATGAACCATGAATTTACCCTTTCTGAGTGATTTTAATATGATATTTGATTTTCCTAGGGAGGGGAGAGGCAAATTCATAGACATTTTATTGATCATCAATTTTGGAGATTAATTTCTGATGACCCTCGCCCTTACGATGCATCTAGATCTAAATCATTTAACATCCCTAATCCTACTTTCCGTTATCTCCTTAGATTCATGGCTAATACAATCTCAGGGAGATATGATAGTGCAGGGGTGGCTAGGCAGAGTGAGTTACAATTTCTATGGGCCATGCTAAATGAAGTTAAGATTGATTCAGGAGCCCATATGGTTAGGCATTTAGTTAAGGTTAGTAATAGCCCATCCGGAGTCATAGTCATAGGGGGTATTATCACTAGGATTGCTGTAGCCTTAGGATGTGATTTGGATGACCTTGAATATTGTCCTGCTAGCCCTAGATTGGATTTGGATGCTTGTATAAATATGAAGATGATTGAGGCATGTGACGAGGGATATCGTTTGGTGTTAAGAAATGGAATTAAAATCCCTCTTCCGAACCCTGAGCGGATGACTGTACGTAATTCATCCAATTGGCTTTTTAGAGATGTTCAGGAACCCTTTCCTACCCCCACTGCCCATGCTCCATCACCCCCTGCTAGGGAGCCATCTCACATAGCCCCCGAGCCATCACATTCGACTCCTGAACCCCCACGGTTTCCTACTGACAATGTTTCTGCAGGGTACTCTTCTTTTGATTTTTCAGGATTCCGATCATCATTCGAAGCATTTAGGGTCGAGCATACCTCGCACATTGGTGTGTGGGATCGGTATGCCCAAGCTACAGAGGAGCACCATCGCATGGTGACACAGCATTTGGATAGGGCAGCTGATTTTTACAGGAGAGCTGATGAATTTTTCACTGCTGAGTCCGCCCGGAGGGAAGATAATGATAGATTTCGACAAGAGTCCCGGGAGTTTTACCAGGAGCAGCGACGTAGGTGGGCAGAGGAGGATGCTAGTAGCGAAGACGATGACCATTGACCACCTTCAACTATTTTGTGAGTTTTGATGCACATCCTTATCGCTATGCCGCTTTCTACTTAGATCTTTTGGTTATTGCTATTTTATTTTATTTGCATCTTTTCATATCTCATAACAGTGCAATTTTTTTATATATCATCCAGCGTAATACAACTGAATATTGGTCGGATCATGAAATTCCTTTTTGCCTATTTGATAAGAACCCTATTTCACTTCGAACACGGTCTATAGGTCTGAGGTATCCAATGAAAAGATTTAAATCCCCCATATCGCATTTAGTACTGATTTTCCATTGAGACTTACTTGCGCAACTTGGTTACTGGAGAAACACTTTCACTAAAAAAGGGCGTATGGGAATTGTTTTCAAGCACCCCTTTGAGACCAAGTAGTTACTGGGGAAACACCTGAAAGGTGCCCCTTTGAGACTAACTAGTTCCGGGTAAATGCTCTATAATTCCTTACCTTCTCTCTACTTGGAAAGTGCTCCTTTGAGACCTTTTGATGATAGGTAAGAATGATCCATGCATTAAGGCAGGTAAGTGCCTCTATGCCGGAAATAAGAATATTCTACGATAGAAGGGATGTCAAGTCCATTGGTGTCCAATGACTTTAGTCCACCATTTCACGCACTATATAGGATCTTCGAACTTGGCAACTAGGAATGATTTGAAAAGATTAAGATCGATGTATACCCTAGATGATGCTTAGTATTTCCACAAATAAGTTGTCTTTCGAGTTGTCTTTGCTTGAGGACAAGCAAAAGTTTAAGACTAGGGGATTTTGATGTGGGTGAATCATGCTATGTTTTCACTACTTTATATATGTGCATTTTATCTCATTTCATATCCTAGACATGTATTTTATCATGATTAGCATATTTTGGAGGAAGAGATCATGCTGTGGTGTTTTTGTGTTAACAGGCTAAGAAGAAGGGCGATCAAAACAACACAGCGTGCTCGAATCGACACGCTGTGTCATGAGAGCCGGACAACACGCTGAGTTCAAAGAGCAACACGCCTGTCCGGTGATTCCAAAGAGCAACACGCCTATGCACCACAACACGCCTGCGGTGATTCCAAGCCAACACGCTCTACGCACCGCGACACGCCTTTCAAACCGTAACACGCCTTGTGGAAACCCGCGACACGCCGGTGCCCTCATGTGGCATGGGCGTGTTGGCGATTTCACCTTCCTTTCTCGCGAGCAATCGT
The DNA here is from genome assembly GCA_025175895.1 of Wurfbainia villosa. Classification (NCBI taxonomy): domain Eukaryota; kingdom Viridiplantae; phylum Streptophyta; class Magnoliopsida; order Zingiberales; family Zingiberaceae; genus Wurfbainia; species Wurfbainia villosa. The sequence continues at coordinate 94,298,594 of CM045994.1, read as the reverse complement.
GATCTTCGTGGAATCTATTGCCTTAAATTGAAGAGGAGGCAAGGCTATAAAAGAGAAGATATTCTAACCCTAAAAGGGGCGGATGGTCGAGAAAGGGGAGAGAAGGCGGCAAAGGATCGACAACAGCGAGAGGAAGCAAAAGAGAAGGAGTTGGCAGAGAACGCAGATGGCATCGATTGTATTTTCTTTCTCTAGCAACTCTTGTCGACTATGGAGTAGTGTCCTGTAATCTTAGGATGGGAGTAGCCCTTTGACGATTTACGATGATGATATAATCTATACTACTTAAATTATTGTTTGTGTTGATTTGGTTTCGTTGGATTCTTATTGACAAACCTAAGGAGCTAAGGGAAGTACCTAACGATGAACCCAAGTTCACGAAACCCGAACCAACTAGGGATAAACTCTGTCAAGTAGCGGTAGCGTATCTCACGAGGGCTTCATGGGGGTCTCGTGACAGTCCCCTTAGTGATTATGGTCCGTGTGCAAACCTACCGTGAAAAAGGAAATTTGACTCTAGAGGAACTCTTATGGACTTAATGGATCTATCAAATCCAGTTTCTACCTAGTGACAGAGGTAAGAATAGGGAGGTTTGCGGGGGTCTCGTGACAGGTCCCCTTAGCTGATTATGATCCCCTATGCTCGAACACCGTGACAGGTAAATTGAATTTGATAGGTACAGTCAGCGTAGACCTCGAAAGGGGCCGTTGATTTACCTTAGGATAGGTTCCATCAAAACAAACTCTAATAGGGGTAGGAAAGAATCAAATCACCTTATAAATCATCGACGTGGTGAAACCCATATCCTGAGATTCTCCTCAACTATCGACTTTTAGCTCGTTCTTCTCATTCGTTGTTATTGACTGCTCAGTTTCTTAGCTTAAACCATACATTGATTTACTAGATAACTTGGTATCACGATCATTCGGTAATTGTTCCAATCCCTGTGGGATCGATATTTTTATTACTTGACGACAACCGTGCACTTGCGGAAAATAACACATCATCAGGGATGCAGCCGACGAATCTAGAGACTGGACGAGTTTTTGCCATCACTAGAGATGAGGCACAGCGGGCTGAGGGATCAGTCATACGCGGTATGGTTTCAGTTTATTCTATATATGCTGATACTTTGATTGATACCGGTAGTTCTCATTCATTCGTATCTAGAGTATTTCTGAGTAGAGTTGGAAGAATCCCAAGGGTTCGTTCTTGTGGGTTAGCAGTATCCTTGCCATCAGGAGAGGTGCTGACTAGCCACCAAGAAATCAAGGGTTGTCCATTAGACTTTGACGGGCATATCCTTACAGTGGATCTTCAGGTGTTGGAAATGATAGAGTTCGATATTATTCTCGGTATGGACTAGTTGGCCGCTTATCACGCTACAGTGGATTGTAGAGCAAGAGTGGTGAATTTCTGACCACCAGATCAACCAGCTTGGAAATTTGTTGGTACTAGAGATGATGGATTATCTATAATATCGGCTTTACAAGCTCAGAGGCTATTGGCTCAGGGTTGTCAAGGTTATCTGTTATCTCTAGTCAAAGTTGAGAACGAAGGACTACCACCCCTCTCTGATGTGCGAGTAGTCCGAGAGTATCCAGATGTATTTCTTGATAAACTTCCAGGCTTGCCACCTCCTAGGCAAGTTGAATTTGCGATAGAGGTGATTCCAGGAACCGCTCCTATATCGAAACCTCCTTATCGGATGGCGCCAAAGGAGTTGAATGAACTTAAAGTCCAACTGCAGGAGTTGCTGGATAATGGATTCATCTGACCTAGTGTTTCACCATGGGGAGCACCAGTACTCTTTGTCAAGAAGAAGGATGGATCGTTGCGGTTATGTATTGACTATCGACAACTGAATGCAGTCACAGTTAAGAACAAATATCCACTGTCGAGGATAGAAGATTTGTTCGATCAGCTGAAGGATACATGTGTGTATTCTAAAATTGATCTGCACTCAGGATATCATCTGTAGGGAAATCTCGTATGCCAAATGGCATATGCGCAACGGAAAATAGGATCCCTTCCAAGTGATCCATGCGAAAGCAAACTCGTATAAAATAAATTTCTCTAAACCAAACCTATCTTATAGGAGAGGATTACCTTTGTTGCGTGCCCTTGTTAATCCCGCTTTTCCTTTCGGTTTGTTGGATCTTTAGCACGTTCAAGTGTCCGTGCCTCTATACGTATCCACACGAGCACGCTCTTGTCTCACAAAAGGAAAACTAGAAGAGCTCTCCTTTACTTCTTGCTAGAGAAGTCCCTAAAGGAGAGGAAGAGAGGGAAAAGGAGAAAGGAAGAAGAAGACTCCTCTTCTTGCTAGCCTACACTCACAAACCCACACAACTAAAGCTTCCACCAAGCTCTCTCACAACCACAACACCAAAAACTCACTATGGCCGGCCACTCCATGGAGCCTTTTATAGGGTTGGAAAAACCCTTCCACCTCCTTCACATTCAATGCAATCCATTGCATTGAGACACACTCAAAAAGGATTTGGCTTCCTTGTTTGGCCGGCCACTTAAGGAGACAAAACCATTTTTTTCCTTCCACCTTAACTAGCTTAGGTGGATGCTTAGGTGGCATGCTTATGTGGCATGCTTATGTGGCATTCTTATGTGGCATTCATGCATGTTGAATTAATCTTATTAATTCAATTAAGCTTATGTTATCATATTGAATTAATCTTATTAATTCAATTAAGCTTATGTTATCATATTTAATTAATCTTATTAAATCAATAAGGTAACATATTGAATTAATCTCATTAAATCAATTAGCTAAAATTCTCATTAAGCTTAAAGTCCAAAAACCATTTTGTACTTAAGCTTATTCCCATATTATTCTAAATAAACTAGAAAGAATACTCTAATTCCTCTAATTATCATGCTCTTTGTGTGTGACCTATAGGCTCTCATAACGCGTTGGCGGTGGACCTAAACTCTTTTAGATACACAAGCAATGGCGACATCTAGCAATACATCATTGCTACCCAAGTTACGAGATAAGTCAAGATCCAACTAACCTTTCCGTGACTACTATAATATATGACCGTGTCCTATCCTTGATATCAGATTGATCAATGAGGCATAGACCGTGTCATCCTCGATCAATCTATGTGTTTCTTGATCCCTGAGTAAACTAACTCAAACAAATGAGCTCAATATCTCATATTGACTCATTTGAGCATGGCCATGCGTTTTAGTAGTTCTACTCAATCAAGGGGCCCACCGATATCACTCCCGTCATATGGAAGGGATAGATCCCATCTACATCACTCACATCCCTCCGCATAATTTGTTACATACCCGATGTCGCCTTTATGGTCCACCCTGTTACGGGTGACGTTTGACGATACCAAAGTACATAACTCCTTATGTAGGGAACCATAGTGACTTCAGGTCTAAGGACTATTCATACCAATAGTCACATGAGAAAGTTTATGACAATCATTATAACGATCCATGAAACTTTCTCATGGCGGGTCAGTTCAGTATATATTCTCCAATATATACCCATGTGTCAACTTGATATCATATATCCATGACTTGTGAGATCAAGTCATCAATTGACCTACATGCTAGTATTTATGTATTAATATTGCCCTTGCATATTAATACTCGACTAGGAACATTTAGGAAAGTGTTCTCTACAGCCTCTCATAATCAATTCTGCCAATTGATGTGCTGTAGATAAGAACCTACTTTTCTAGGGCATTATTATATTTAAATTAGTGGCAAGATGTAAATATAATAACCAATCCTTTGCCTTTATAGAATATGATACAAAATGTTCCCTATTCAACCATCACATGATTGGTTCTAGGGCTATAACTAACAATCTCCCACTAGCACTAGTACCAATCACTATGATATCTAATACCTAGTGACCTAGTGTGACCATCATGCTTCCTCTGTGCCAAAGCCTTGGTCAATGGATCTGCGATGTTAGCTTCATCGGTACTTGCTGCATATCCTCACATCTCCTCTATCGATGATCTCTCGAATGAGATGGAAGCGCCCATGTATGTGTTTGGTCCAGCGATGTGATCGAGGTTCCTTAGCTCGTGCAATAGCCCCATTGTTGTCACAATAGAGGTCTATTGGATCTGCAATGCTAGGAACTACCCCAAGTTCAGCGATGAACTTGCGGGCTAACGACCTCCTTTCTTTGCATCGAGATCTTTGCAATATACTCATACATTGTAGAATCGCAAGCGTGTCTGCTTGAACTCTTCCGACTCACGGCTCCACCATTCAGCAAAACCATTACCCGATTGCGATCTATAGTCATCCTTATGCATTTGGAAGCTTGCATCACGTAACCCTTCTGATTAGCTCCTCATTGCCTCCAAATATCGGAAATATTCTTTCGTTCTTCGTAAGTACTTAAGAATATTTTGGATGCAATCCAGTGACTTTCACTGGATCATGGTATCTACTCGTCATGCTCAAAGCATCTGAGGCGTCGAGAACAGTACAAAGCATAGCGTACATGATAGACCCTATAGCTGATGCATAAGGGATCTTATCCATGCGATCTCTCTCCTCCATAGAAGAGGGACATTGAGTCTTCGAAAGACTCACACCATGTGATAAAGGCAGAAACACTTTCTTAGAATTTTGCATAGCAAAACGATCTAGCACTTTATCAATGTATGTACTCTGACTTAGGCCAAGTAATCTTCTAGATCTATCTCTATAGATCTTGATGCCTAGAATATAGCGACTTCACCTAAGTCCTTCATCGAGAAACAATTCCTAACCACATCTTCACAGTGGGTGAGGAATATCATTTCCGATGAGAAGTATGTCATCTACATACAAGACAAGAAATACAACTGTGCTCCCACTATTTCTCTTGTAGACACAAGGCTCATCTTCATTCTTGATGAAACCAAACTCTTTGATTGCATCATCGAATCGAAGATTCCGGCTTGAGAGGCTTGCTTTAGTCCATAAATGGACCTTTGCGGTTGCATACCTTTCGAGGATGCTTTGGATCTTCAAAACCCTCGAGGTTGTGTCATGTACACATCCTCGGTAGCTTTCCATTGAGCGGTTTTGACATCCATCTGCCAGATCTCATAATCATGGTAAGGTCTGCAATAGCAAGTATGATCCGAATGGATTTAAGCATCGCCGGTGAAAAGGTTTCTTCATAGTCAATACCATGAATTTGTTTGAATCCTTTAGCCACCAATCTACCTTTATAGGTATGCTTATTACCATCCATGTCAGTCTTTACTTTAAAGACCCACTTACACCCAATGGGATTTACCCCTTCAGGTGGATCAACCAAAGTCCATACTTGGTTAGTGTACATGGATTCCATTTCGGATCTCATGGCCTCTAGCCATTTCTCGGAATCTGGGCTCATCATAGCTTCTTGATAGGATGTAGGCTCGTCAAGATTGATAAGCAATACATCACCGTTGTCAGTCAAGAGAAAAGAATATCTCTCGGGTTGACGACGGATCCTATTAGATCTACGAAGAGGTTGGTCTACTTGAACAGGTGTTTGCTCCACAACTCTTTGGGCAACAAATTCCTCATCCACAACACTTTGTGGTGCCTGTTCATTTTCCATCGAAGCCTTAGTGTTATCATCATCTTGAACTTCTTCAAGATGAATTTTACTCCCACTAGTATTTCTAGAAATAAATTCTCTTTCTAGAAAGATAGCATTTCTGGCAACAAACACCTTGCCAAGTGTGGGATTGTAAAAGTAATATCCCTTAGTTTCCTTGGGATATCCTACAAAATAACACTTATCTGATTTGGGTCCTAGTTTATACGAGACTTGGCGTCTAACGTAAGCTTCACAACCCCAAATCTTTATAAAAGACATTTTGGGACTCTTCCCGGTCCATATCGTATATGGTGTCTTTTCTCACGGCTTTTGATGGAGCGATTAAGTGTGGCGGTGTCTCTAGAGCTAAACCCCAAAGGAAGTAGGTAGATCGATCGGCTCATCATTGATCGTACCATATCTAATAGAGTCACGATTTCTCCTCTCGGATACACCATTCCATTGTGGTGTTCGGGTGGAGTGAGTTGGGATATTATCCCACACTCGGCCAGTGATCACGAAACTCTTGACTAAGGTATTCACCACCTCGATCGATCGAGTAGCTTAATACACTTACCAAGTTGGTTTTGTACTTCATTCTTGAATTCTTTGAACTTTTCAAAGGATTACGACTTATGTCTCATCAAATATAAGTAGCGAATCTACTCATATCATCGGTGAAAGTAATAAAGTACTTATAGCCTCCTCGGCCGACATTGAAAGGGCCACATACATCGGTATGTATGAGTCCTAACAAGTCCGTCGCTCTCTCGCCATGTCCACTAAATGGAGTTTTAGTCATCTTTCCTAAAGACAAGACTCGCATACCTCATATGATTCAAAATCAAATGAGTCCAATAATCCATCTTTATGGAGTTGGGATATGCGTTTTTCATTTATGTGACCTAAGCGATTGCGAAGATATGTCTGGTTCAAATCATTCGATTTGAACGTTTTATTCGTTATAAATTGGGTTATCTAAATCTAGAACATAGAGACCATTCATAAGTGGTGCATTACAATAGAACATTTCATTTAAATAAATGGAACAACATTTGTCCTTTATTATAAAAGAAAAGTTTTCTTGTCTAAACAAGATACTGAAATTATGTTCTTTGTTAATGCGGTACATAGAAGCACTCCTCTAGTTCTAAGATAAGCCCGGTGGGCAAAGACAAAGAATATGTTCCTATAGCTCTGTGACAACTTTTGCGCCATTGCCTACTCGTAGGTCCACTTCACCCTTTGCCATTATTCTACTATTTCTCAATCACATTAGTACAAATGTGAGATGCACATCCGTATCTAATACCCATGTAGAAGAAATAGATAGATTAACTTCTATAACGTGTATACGAGGCGAAGTCCACTTCTCTTGTTCTTTACTTCCTCGAGGTAGACTTTGCGATTCGCTTCGATGTCGATCTCACGCAATGAGCGGTCCCTTCCTTAGGTACTTTACCTTTACCCTTTGAAGTGGATGAATTGGCCTTGCCTTTGGCTTGGGTCTTACCCTTGCCTTTGTGCTTACCTTTGTCCTTCTTGACCATTAGTACATTACTAACTTTCTTCTTGAGATTTGGTTGTGATTCTCAACATCTTTGAGAATCTCGAGCAAGGTTTATCAATTTCATTCATGTTATAATTCATGAATTGATTGTATGCTTGACAGCGATTGCGGGATAACATCGATTGCCAATTCTTGGCTCAGTGGAAAACCTAGTCTTTCAAGGTTCTCAACGTACCCAATCATTTTGAGTACGTGAGTTCCTACAGGTGTTCCTTCTTGCATCTTGCTTGCAAAAAGAGCCTTAGACACTTCAAAACGCTCGTGCCTAGCTTGTCCTTGATATAGTTGTTTCAAATGCTCAACCATATCATAGGCATCCATGTTCTCATGTTGCTTCTGAAGCTCAGAGTTCATGGTGGCAAGCATAAGACACATCTAATCGTCATCTTGATGCTTCTTATAAGCATCCTTTTCACCTGCAGTGGCCGTAGGCGGGTATTTGAGGTAACTGCTCTAGGACATATAGTTTGCGTTCTTGGTTGAGGATAATCCTCAAGTTCCTATACCAGTCAAGAAAGTTTGCTCCATTGAGCTTGTCCTTCTCAAGGACAGATCGCAAGTTGAGGGGGTGTGTCGTGTTAGATGACATGGTGATCTACAACATTAAAATGCAAAGTTAAGTATCATACCTAAATCATTTAATTAGGCCTTTAATTAAATGAGGCTCCCACTAAATTCTCATAGCTACTATTTAGCTATAAATTTATATGGGATAAAGATCCACATCATAATTAGTCTTGAGTTAGCTTTGGCTAATCGCCCAAGGCGTAGTATAATTAGGTAGGCAATCTTTTGCCAATTACATCTGATGTAACTCTTTAATAGCTTTGGTTAAGTTTTAGATTAGTTTAGTGTTTATTCCTAAACGACTTCGGTACTGTGGCGAGAGCCGAGGGCCTTCTTGGATATCAGACAGCGACCACTTCTAAGACAAAGGCGATGTTGAAATCACACAAAACTAATGTTAACACTTATGTTCAAAGCTAATATATGCCTCTACTTTCTTAACCAATTAAGAAAACACTTAATTAAGTCTTAACCAAGGCGATGGCGGGACATCACGATTGTCCACTCGCACCCCTCAAGATAAAATGCATTGCTTTGCTTTGGCAAACCCAATAACAAATGATCGAGGAAGTAGTGAGTACCAACTTTGGTAGGCATATCGTTTAGACTTAGAAATAAACATGTATCATATACATATTAGCATACATCACATATAAGCTAAACTAATCATAAATCACATACAATTTAAACTAACATTGTCATGGTTATGGCCCTTATTCTACAATCTTCTCAAGCCAATGAAAAGATTGATTGGTCAACCTAGGGATAGCATCTTCTCCTAAGTGCTTCCTTTTGGTTGTCTTGTGTGTTGACTTCCTCCTTGTAACCTCATCTTCCAATGGACCCTCCATCCTTGTTTTGTACATTACAAAAGGAGAAATACTCGAGTTACATTCGAGTCTAAAACTAATTTTACAACAAGAATATTAGGAGAAAGGCACGACACGCAGGCCGTATTAAGAATTACAACACACAATCACAAACTTTTTGGGACTAGGCCATAACCATGCACCATGTCATTTTAACTTTTAAAAGACATTGGATATTTTATTATGTTTGAAAATTTGTTAATGCAATTATCAACTCATAATAAAATTTATCCTACTTCTATATCACATATAAAATAGAGAAAACCTATTTTTATACGATCTTTCGCAAGTGGCTCTGATACCATTGTAGGGAAATCTCGTATGCCAAATGGCATATGCGCAATGGAAAATAGGATCCCTTCCAAGTGATCCATGCGAAAGCAAACTCGTATAAAATAAATTTCTCTAAACCAAACCTATCTTATAGGAGAGGATTACCTTTGTTGCGTGCCCTTGTTAATCCCGCTTTTCCTTTCGGTTTGTTGGATCTTTAGCACGTTCAAGTGTCCGTGCCTCTATCACGTATCCACACGAGCAGCTCTTGTCTCACAAAGGAAAACTAGAAGAGCTCTCCTTTACTTCTTGCTAGAGAAGTCCCTAAAGGAGAGGAAGAGAGGGAAAAGGAGAAAGGAAGAAGAAGACTCCTCTTCTTGCTAGCCTACACTCACAAACCCACACAACTAAAGCTTCCACCAAGCTTTCTCACAACCACAACACCAAAAACTCACTATGGCCGGCCACTCCATGGAGCCTTTTATAGGGTTGGAAAAACCCTTCCACCTCCTTCACATTCAATGCAATCCATTGCATTGAGACACACTCAAAAAGGATTTGGCTTCCTTGTTTGGCCGGCCACTTAAGGAGACAAAACCATTTTTTTTCCTTCCACCTTAACTAGCTTAGGTGGATGCTTAGGTGGCATGCTTATGTGGCATGCTTATGTGGCATTCTTATGTGGCATTCATGCATGTTGAATTAAGCTTATTAATTCAATTAAGCTTATGTTATCATATTGAATTAATCTTATTAATTCAATTAAGCTTATGTTATCATATTGAATTAATCTTATTAAATCAATAAGGTAACATATTGAATTAATCTCATTAAATCAATTAGCTAAAATTCTCATTAAGCTTAAAGTCCAAAAACCATTTTGTACTTAAGCTTATTCCCATATTATTCTAGTCAAACTAGAATACTCTAATTCCTCTAATTATCATGCTCTTTGTGTGTGACCCCTATAGGCTCTCATAACGTTGGCAGTGGACCTAAACTCTTTTAGATACACAAGCAATGAGCGACATCTAGCAATACATCATTGCTACCCAAGTTACGAGATAAGTCAAGATCCGACTAACCTTTCCGTGACTCCTATAATATATGGCCGTGTCCTTCTATCCTTGATATCAGTTGATCAATGAGGCATAGGCGTGTCATCCTCGATCAATCTATGTGTTTCTTGATCCTGAGTAAACTAACTCAAACAAATGAGCTCAATATCTCATATTGACTCATTCGAGCATGGCCATGCGTTTTAGTAGTTCTACTCAATCAAAGGGCCCCAGATATCACTCGTCATATGGAAGGGATAGATCCCATCTACATCACTCACATCCCTCCGCATAATTTGTTACATACCCGATGTCGCCTTTATGGTCCACCCTGTTACGGGTGACGTTTGACGATACCAAAGTACATAACTCCTTATGTAGGGAACCATAGTGACTTCAGGTCTAAAAACTATTCATACCAATAGTCACATGAGAAAGTTTATGACACTCATATAACGATCCATGAAACTTTCTCATGGCGGGTCAGTTCAGTATATATTCTCCAATATATACCCATGTGTCAACTTGATATCATATATCCATGACTTGTGAGATCAAGTCATCAATTGACCTACATGCTAGTCTTTATGTATTAATATTGCCCTTGCATATTAATACTCGACTAGGAACATTTAGGAAAGTGTTCTCTACAGCCTCTCATAATCAATTCTGCCAATTGATGTGCTGTAGATAAGAACCTACTTTTCTAGGGCATTATTATATTTAAATTAGCTGGCACAAGCAAGATGTAAATATAATAATCAATCCTTTGCCTTTATAGAATATGATACAAAATGTTCCCTATTCAACCATCACATGATTGGTTCTAGGGCTATAACTAACATCATCAGCTTCAGATAAGAGATGAGGATGTTCAGAAAACAGCTTTCCGCACCCATTATGGGCATTACGAGTTTCTAGTGATGCCTTTCGGTCTCACGAATGCCCCAGCTGCATTTATGGACTTAATGAACCGTGTATTCCTGAGGTATATAGATCAGTTTGTGATCGTGTTCATCGATGACATATTGATTTATTCTCGATCTGAGGAAGAGCATGAACAACATCTGCGGATAGTATTAGAGACGTTGCGACAGGAGCAGTTATATGCCAAATTTAGCAAGTGTGCGTTTTGGTTATCCTCAGTGGGATTTCTTGGACATGTGGTGTCCAACAGAGGTATTTCTGTAGATCCCTAGAAGATTGAGGCGATTACTAGTTGGGAGCAGCCAAAATCAGTTTAGGAGGTCCGTAGTTTCCTTGGTCTGGCCGGGTATTATCGGAGATTCGTGGAGGGATTCTCGAGTATCGCCATGCCACTCACTCGTCTGACTCGGAAAGGGGTCAAGTTCACCTGGTCAGAGCCCTGTGAGACTAGCTTCCAGGAGCTTAAGCGACGGCTAGTTTCTGCACCTATCTTAGTGATTCCTTCTGGTGTTGATGGGATGGTTCTCTATACGGATGCTTCTATCTAAGGGTTGGGAGCAGTTCTGATGCAGTCCAACCATGTGGTATCTTATGCCTCCCGTCAACTAAAAGATCACGAGAGAAATTACCCAGTGCACGATCTGGAGTTAGCCGCCATTATTTTCACATTGAAGATATGGAGGCACTACTTGTATGGGATTACCTTTGAGATCTACACAGACCATAAAAGTCTGAAGTATCATTCACACGTAAAGAGTGAATCAGAGGCAGAGGCGGTGGATGGAATATCTAAAGATTACATTGCACCATCCGATTATCATCGGGAAGGCTAATGTGGTAGCGGATGCCGAGCGAAGTCTCGTGGAGTTACGGCGATCATCGGCGGCGATTACTAATCTAGTTCGACAGTTCTCAGAGTTGGGATTGTCTGAACACGGTCAAACATCCCGAGGGATATTGGTATCTATGGTTGCCCATTCCGCTATTGCCGAGAGGATCAAGGAAGCACAAGTCAGTGATCAGCATCTGCAGTTCTTGAGCAGCATGATAGACTCAGAACGTCGGACAGATTTCTCGAGTGACGAGAATGGTGTACTTTGTTTCCGAGGACGACTATGTGTTCCGAACACACACCCAGTTAAGGAAGAACTACTACAGGAAGCACATCAGTCGAGATTTGTTATACATCCTGGTGGTACACGGATGTACCGAGATTTGAAGCGCTTATACTGGTGGAACGGTATGAAACGAGATATTGCGAACTTTGTCGCACGATGCCTAGTATGCCAGCAAGTGAAGGCCGAGCATCAGAAACCTGTTGGGTTACTTCAGGAAATCCCGATCCCGGAATGGAAGTTGGAGCATATCACGATGGACTTCGTTACGAGATTACCCAGAACCCGTAAAGGACATACTGCGATTTGGGTGATCGTGGATCGATTAACCAAATCCGCTCACTTCCTTCCGATACGTGAGACGGACTCATTGGATCATCTAGCGGAATTGTACTGCCGAGAGATCATCAGATTACATGGAGTACCATTGAGTATTATATCTGATAGAGATCCGCGATTTACTTTCGATTACGGCGGAGTCTACGAGCCATGGGCACGCGAGCTTCGACTCAGTCTGACCTTTCATCCGTAGACAGCGGGCATGACGTACCATTCAGACTCTGGAGGATTTATTGAGATCTTGCGTCATGGATTTCGGTGGCAGTTGGGAGGATCACATTCCTTTAGTGGAGTTTGCCTACAACAACAGCTACCACTCTTCTATCCAGATGGCTCCATTCGAGGCATTATATGGTAGACCCTGTAGATCTCCTGTGTTATGGGAGGAAGTTGGGGAACGATAGATATTGGGGCCTCAGAGTATCCAGCGGGATGCAGAGTTGGTGCGAGTGATCAGACGATGGTTATCTAAGGCACAGGATAGACAGAAGAGCTATGCGGACCGGAGGCGAAGGCCTTTGGAATTTTCAGTCGGGGACCATGTATTATTACGAGTGTCACCCACCAAAGGAGTCAAGAGATTTGGGCTAAAAGGGAAATTAGCTCCATGTTACATTGGCCCATTTGAGATATTAGAGCGGATTGGAGGTGTAGCTTATCGGTTGGCTTTACCTCCGACACTTGCGGGTGTTCACAACGTATTCCATGTTTCCATGTTGAGGAAATACGTGCCGCGATCTGACCACGTTCTGAAAGAGGTTCTGATACCCCTCCAGGCGAATGCGACTTATGAGGAGACTCCAGTGCGGATTCTTGATCGCAAGGAGCGGCAGTTGCGGAACAAAACCATCCGACTTGTAAAGGTGGGATGGCAGCATCATATGGATGAGGAGGCTACATGGGAGCTGGAAGATACTATCCGAGCTCGATACCCTCATTTATTTATTTGAGGTATGTGGTTATTTTAGAATATGCTTGAATTAATTTTTAGCATTTAAGTACTGAATTTGGGAACCAAATTTTAATAAGTGGGGGAGAATGTAAAATACCAGAGAAAAAAAAAGGGTATGGTTAGGAGTTGATTTCATTTAACCTAACTTAAGAAATTAGGTTTAGTTCAATTAACCTAGATTTAATTAAATCTAGGCTTAATGGGTTATTGGGTTTAAAGCCCAACCCATTTAGAACCCCCGACCCGTAAACCCATTAAACCACCGTCGTTTTCCTTCTTTCGTTTTTCGCCGACACCATCTCCTCGATCGAGAGTTATGTGCAGCGGAATAAATCGTCGCCGCCTCCGCCGCCCGGCGCTGCCCTTCCCTAGCCCCTCATTTCCTCTTCTTCCTCTGCAAATGGCGACCGACGCCCTCAACAATCTCTAAGGAACGAGTGGAAGCGCGGACTGGGCGGTGGAAGCAAACAGAGTTGTCGATCGAGGGAGGGGAGTCAAGGTCGCTTGCAGTCGGTAATAGGTAAGGATTTCTCCCTCCCTACCTTGGCCAAATTCTGGAGTTATGATGGGGTTCTTCATCAATTGATCTCCTTCCCCTGTGTAGCCCTAACTCGGCAGTGATAGGGCAGCGTCATTGTGGTTGGGGCGTCCGGCGAACCAAGCAGAATTGGGGGAGATTCTGACTGTCGATAAGTTGATCTCTCCTCCATTTATCTTGCTGTTCATCTTACTTGGTTAAGCCGATCAATGGATTTGGCGACAAGCGTTTACGTGAAATTCTTGCCGTCGGTGGGAGGCTAACTGGGATTAGGAGTTCTTAGGCTTTGGGATTGGGTTGCCGGAGGAGATTACAACAGCAAGGTAAATCTTGTATTTGGACAAGATTTTTGGATGTTCTGTGACTTGTCGTGACCTAATTTGGTTTGAGCAGTGGGTTCGATCAGTTGAACGGGGTTAACAATTCAAGTGGGTTTTGCTGCCGACGAGGATCAACTTTGGGTAAGCATGATTGATTCCCTGTTTGTGCTGCGAATTCCATTCGGTTGAATGGAATGATGTGCTGTGGCTATTTCTCCTGAACTGATCGATAGATTTGTGGGCAGTGGCTGATTCTGGAAAACGGTGGAATTCGGGAAGGTTATACTGCCGGTGGAGGTTCCAAAACTTGCCGGTAAGCAAGCCATTTTCTGTCTTGATTTTTACAGTGTAGGTCAATTCATTATTGCCCTTGATTTAGCTAGTTAACAATGGTTAAATAGTTGGGTATCTAATTGGTGGAACTGGGTTTGAATTAATAATAAGGGTTGGTCGATGGTGAGGTTTTGTTTGGTGTTGGACCGGTTGTGAGATAGTAGTTGTGTTTGGGCCACGAATAGAGATGTGTATCGGTGTGAATATAGGTTAGATTAATACTTAATTTGTTAGTGATCCTATTACATCAAATTAAGTATAAAAAGATTTAAATCTTCATGAGATTTACTTTGTTAAGTCGAATATAGAATTGGATGAGGGAGTTAGCACTGTTGCTAATTGAAACCGATGGATGTAAAATAAATGGTCAAGTCTGGCTAATTCGGGTTTCTAAATCGTATTCGATAAGGGACGCGAATATGGAAACGATAGAATAGTAAATTATATACATCTATTGACATGTGCTTAAACTTAATGCATATCATGGTTGTGCAGGACGTGGATATGAGGCAGGACCGCGACCGTGAGGATTTATATTGTCACGAGCTTCTTATCAGGTAGGTAATTTCCTACTGGTCGGGTAGATGTAATGATTTCCAGATTTAGACATAGATATGAACATGTTAGGTGTTCATATTACCTTGATCATGCTCTGTTTATCGTATGCTTGAACTTTTCGTTGATATATATGTGTGCTCGATTATTGATAACACATATTCCCTAGCATGATCTAGGAGTTACAAATGTGATGTAAGTAGGTCTAACTGTTTAGTAGGGTGTAGATGTTAGAGTACGGAGGATGACCTAAATTGTAAATTTGGCAAAAATGTCCTCTGTAGATAAGTATGACCCTAAATGTAGGACTCATTCCATACCTATATGTTGCACATTTATTTACCAACCACGGGTTGTGTAAATGGTCAGGTGAGTCGCGGACAGAGTGTCGCTACGGCCGATGGTCCTAGCTTGTCATGATCAGATGAGTATGATTCTCTACAGGATAGAGAGTGTACTGATCAATTGGGTGTGACTCTCTGTTGAACAGAGAGTCTATGGTAGATGTATGTATGTGGGACAGTACCTTCATGTCATTGCATGCATACTGACGACATTGTCTCCCCTTAGGGTTGAGAGAGAGTCGTTAGTCATCCTGCCTCCCAGGTTACTTCCAGAGGAGTAACCGGTGTGAGGGCATAACATTTGTTGTGCCACACTCTACCATTATTGACGATGGTTGTTGGAGTTGTGTGCAGTTGTCCTGGGTGCATGGCACTCGACCGCTCATTGGTAGTGTCAGTCGGAGTAGCCAGCAGCAGGGACCCCCGTTGCGTAGCGAGCTCTTTACGCTCATATGCTACTTTATCATACTGTCCACTCGACCACTCTATAGTAGTGGTTGGTGTGAGTTGGGACAGTTGTCATGTCGTGCCACCTAGGCCACACTGGGGTCGTGGTAGCGAGTAGGGGTGAGCAAGCATGACCATGCATGCTGTATTGCCGTATCATACGGTGCTTTGCATATGGTTATATATATATACATACCTGCTTGTATATATATATATGGATGATGGTGATTAGTATACATACAGATACAGTCTATATGTATACTCACTTTGATGATGCATTTGTATGTACTATGCTTGTTGCATTTGTTTGTACATATTCATACATGATACTGTATTTCCTGTATGGTAGTAGACTGGTACTTGTATACCTGTTGGTTATTCACGGTGATACCCTTGGATCATATTCAGGATATTGTGTGAGTTAATGTTATTCTTTTATACCCTATGATGTGGATATATGCCCAGGTTGGATCAGGATAGAGTAGCTGACGGTCAGGTATGTCAGCATCGTTGTTGTTCAGTTTATTTAGTGTATGCATGCATATATACCTTTTATGCTGATGTATACCTATTGTTCGAGTAGATTTAGACTGTTGAATGACATGTAATATTGATACATATATTTACATGTTTTCTCTGATTACCTGCTGAGTTTTACTCACCACCTCCGACTGGTTTTTCTCGTCGCCAGAAATGTAGACGCTTTGTGACTTACTTGAGTCCGTACTGACCGATCCATCCCATCTCCATTTTCCGATGTCTCCCAAGGAGTTCATTTTGTTTTTTTCTCTCTTATGGCTTGGACTGGTTTATGTGTTATGGATTTTGGTCCTATGTCATGGACCCTTGTTTTGTTATGGACTTTACTTTGTGTCGTTGTTTTATGTACGGTTTTAGTACTGTGGTCTTGTCAGGTTGTGTACACCTGTATGTTTTGGTATATTTTGTTGTGGGTATGTGTTTTCCTATTTCCGCTGCGTGTTGATATATATTTATCTGTTCATTATATTATGTTGTTGTTGTGGGCCTACGGGCCTTGTATTAACCCGAAATGTTACCATGTACAGGGGAGATGTCGTCCGTTTGATTTTCGGCACGGTATACTCTTGGGGCGTGACAAAGTGTTTAAAACTTGGCAGCCTAGTCAATTTGGATCAGTCGATTGGGATTAAGACCAGTCGACTGGTCACGGAGTCGACTGAGGTTCGACTGCTAATCTGTGGCTCTAGCAGTCGACTGCTAGAGTTTAGTAGTCGACTAGTCCACAGCAGATGACTATTAGGGTTTGGCAGTCGACTGATTTAAGTGGGCACGAATATAGAAGCTTTGGTAGTTGACTGGTCAATTGGATGACGAGGCAGCAGTCGACTTTTGGTAAGGACAGTCGACTACTAGGTATCCGTTGAAGTTTTTCCAATATGGATTGAGTCGTTATGAGACAACGGATAGGAGAGCAATCGACTGGGGCTTTTTGACAATCGATTGCTAAGTGTAAAATCAACCGTCGATAGGTTATAAAAGGAGCAGGTTTCTCTACCTTCGGAGTATTTTTCGAGAAGAAGAGATTTATTAGTGATGATGTGCATCACTAGAACTCACTTGAGCTCACCCCATGGAGTAGAAACCCTAGTTTCCGAACCACATTTTATCTTTGTGCTTGCTTATGCATTTGTATTTGTTGTATTTTGTTATCGTTATTTATTTCCGCTGTGCTAACAAGTCTTGTAGATAAATAAACATGAATAAATTCCAAGCGACAAATGAAATCACTATTCACTCTCCCGTTAGCGAAGCCATCGTTCCTAATATAAACTCTCATTTACTTGAGCCCCCAATTGCTTGAGTTCTTGACCTCTCAAACTCCCGACTTTTCTTATTCACGTGGGGCCACTCCTTACGATTCCAACTCCGTTTCATAAGCCTATCGCTTGGATATCCAATCTGAGACATGTCCTATTGATATCAAGTTTGTTGTAAGAAACCTCTTCTTTTGTTAAATTCGCAAGAACAATGTGTTGAAAGTTTGAATTCTCTGACCCACTTATTTATGACACTGGTATAACTCTCCCACAGCTTCTTTTTGTATAATTTTTTATTGGCATTAAATATCTAAATTTTTGATCCGATTAAATTTTTAGAGTGATCAGTTTTACCTTACGGACCTTCGGGACGCCTTGCTAACAACTGAGTCGGATAAGGTCGAAGTCAAGTGGCCTCCACCGACCACCAAAGATAAATCAGAAAAGCACTCGCAGCTTTTTCACGGTTCAGTTCAGACTCCACAGTCGCGTCATTCCTGAACAATGGTCCAACGTCGAAGTCGTACTTCGTCCATCGAAAAACTTTCTGAACCATAGAACCAACCGAATAGATTTTTTCTAAATTCATTATTAAATGAAGTCACAGTAGAAAATCAAACTACGTTCATAAATTCTCTTATGAAGTATCTGTCCGCTTTTGCTGGAGCTCGAAATTTTTACATCTTCAATCCTTACAACAAAAGGTTAAAGTCTTCAATATTAATTAGTATTAAATAATAGAGATATTACCAAGAATCATTAGAAGTGTACCCGTGCATAATTTCAAATGGATTCTTCTTAGTAAACAAACTCAGCCCGAGACAGAATGAAATCTCTTTTTTTTCTTTTTTTTGTACATTTTCAAAATAAAACATGAAATAGATTTTTCAATTTTTGACTGGCCACCTTAATTAGTCTACTCATGTCTTGTGGATGATAACTACTACCAAACATGAACATTTTTAATAACTTTTATTAAAGTAAAGATTAGCAAAAAAATAAAGCATCAATATGTTTTTGTAGAGGATAAAATTATCCATCTTACAAAACTTATTTCCAACCATAGAAATAGTATCATTTCCTTTTTGAGTCATTTGTAGGTCATCAAAAAAAAATAACATTATTCCAAGGAAAATCAATACCATAAATCTAATTTTCATCTTTGCACATTTAGTATACATGACATCTTTTCAAAAGCTTAACAATATTATGATAAAAAAGAATGACAATTATATTTATCTTTGACCAAATAGGGTCCCAACAAATGTTTGAATTCGTATGTGTTATAGTAAAGCAGTCAGCTGAGGTATTTGAGCAATTGACTAAATAATAATTTCCAAACTCGTGAGGAGGCTTATAACAAATTTCATAGAGGTTTTGAAATAATATTTCTAGAATGATTTTGGGCGAGTGATGCTACATTCAAAGGCCTTCTTAGAATAACTCAAAGCAAGAGAAAACAAACAAGCGAACATTTCATTTACGAATTTCTTTTATTTATATTATTTTCTTTTTCATTTATACTTTTATACTTTTATATTGTGCTTTGTAAGTATAAAAAATTATAAGAGATTTCTTCACCTTCAAAAGATATCCGAAAAAAAAAATATAATAGAATTTTAAAAGTGATTTACTAATGAATCAATCATTGATGTATTAATTCTTGGGAGAATTAGGGATTACGTTATCTGTAACGACCTGGCCCCTATTGGCACTTGGCCCATATTGGCGGAATTCGGCGACCCCTATTGGTCGACAACCGTTGTCCATGTTGGCCCGTCGTTACTCACCTGGCCTTCCCACCCCTGGAAGTGGATTTTTGCCTTCCCCAGGATTCGAACTCTAGACCTCCAGGCTAAGTACTAAAGTTTATGAATCCTGGTAACCAAGTGATCCATAAAGTTGTCACGCCCCGAGAGCATGCCGAACCGAAAATCAAACGGACAGCACCTCCCCTGTACGTGATAACATTTCGGGTTAATACAAGGCCCGTAGGCCACAACAATAACAACATATATATATATATATATCAAATCAGCAACTACACAAAAACACAGCGGAAATATACCACAACAATACACATCCTACACATGCATACCGGTATGACTAACACATCACAACAATACAAAACTTCGTCAAAAATCCGAATATACATGTACATCAGCGAAAATACCGAATACATAACACGGCGGACGGAAGGCCCAAAACCAAAACACGGGAGCCTCGGAGGTGAGATGAGACGATGTCGTGGCGGTGCTCAAGCCGCGAAGTCTTCTACATTACAGGCGACAGAATACCCAGGGTCCGTGGGGGGTGGTGAGTAAAACTCAGCAGGTAATAGAAAACATGTATATATATGTAATATCACATGTATTTCAATGACATACTCTAGAAGTACAACAGGTATATCAGCATAGTATATAAATACAAGCATATACCGGCTAACTGTAATGAATAACATAAAATGCAGATATACTTGAAGTCTGCTACGCTACTCTGATCCAACCTGATCATATATCCAACATATATATAACAGGAAGAGTAATACCAACACATAATCTACTCATGCTACAGGCCAAAGTATCTATGGTCTATCCAACACATACCAATATCTGACACAACTGTATAACATATGCAAGAAACATGCATGAATATGATGTCCACCCAAATGCAGCAAGCATAGTACAAACAAATGCAACATCACAATAATCATATATATATATAGACTGTATCTATATATATATTAATCTCAACCATCCATATATATATATATATACATGCATATATGTATATATATATGGTAATATGCAAAGCGCCATCAGATACGGCTATGCAGCATGCATGGTCATGTCGGCTCACCCTAAAGCTACCACGACCCCAGTGTGGCCTCGGTGGCTCGAGCATGACAACTGTCTCAACTCAACACCAACCACTACTCTCGAGTGGCCGAGTGGGCAGTATGATCGAGTAGCATATAAGCGTAAAGAGCAAGCTACACGATGGGGGTCCCTGCTGTTGGTCACTCCGACAGTCACTACCCATGAGTGGTCGAGTACCACACACGCAGGACTACGACACGCAAATCCAACTACCACCGTCTATAGTGGTAGAGTGCGGCACCTCAATGCTCTGCCCTCACACCGGTTACTCCTCCTATGAGTAACCGTGGAGGCAGGATGACTGGCGACCCTCTCAACCACAAGGGAGACCTCGTCGCCAGCGTGCATGTAAATGCATGAATGCAATGTCTCACATACAGACATCCACCATAGACTCTCTATCCTGTAGAGAGTCATACCAATCTACTCGACGCACTCTCTATCTTGTAAAGAGTCATACTAATCTACTCGACGCACTCTCTATCCTGTAGAGAGTCGTACTCATCTGATTATAACAAGCTAGGACCACCGGTCCGTAGCGATACCCTAAGTATCATTCCTCTGACCATTTACACAACACATGTTCGGTGGTAACATACAACCTAAGGGTACTAGAACTAACCCTAGGTTAAAGTCATTATCTACCTACGGATGACCTTTTTGCCCAATGTACAATCAGGTTGTCATCCGAACTTTACCATTTGCACTTGACTTAAATAAATTCTAAGTTACTTGCATCACCTATATGTATAACTCCTAATCATGATAAAATAAATATGATATCAGCAATAGAGTTAATAGCCAACGGTAAAGGATCAAGCATACGATAAAAAAAGAACATGGTCAAGGTAATATGAACACCTAACATGCTCATATCAATAACTAAATCTGAATGAAATACAACTACCCGGACCAGGTAGGAAATTACCCACCTGTTAAATAGCTCTTGCGAAATAAATATCTTCATGTCTGTGGATCTGCCTCGTATCCACGTCCTGTAAATATCATCATTTACAATTAAATTCAAGCACACGACAAATATACAAATCCATCCATCAGATCTATAGCAACCACACCTCTTCCATCGATTATTACTCAATGAATCCAACAATAATCGTCTATAGATCTAACATCACATCTATAATAATCCGAATTCGTACTTACCAAGTTTAGCCTCCCTTCATAGTTTCTTGATCCAATTTGCGAGAAACCTAATCTGCCCAGTCAGTTTAACTGCAAGCAAATCCCATCAGATTAGCTAAACCTAGCAATCAAGCCAATCAATCGTATAAGTTTGTACCAAATTTAATTAATCAAAATTCCTAAATAGCAGAAAGATACCAAGATTACCCTAATTCAGATGTGAGGCCAATACACAACTATCGATTGACATATCTGAGCCAATCAAGTTGATACAGGAATACTCGATCACTGCAACACATCCCAAAATGTCACCACACCTGCTGGATCTGCTACTTCTCGATACTATAATCCCAAAACAGACGAAAGGGTAAAGGAAATCATACCAGTGGAAGAAGAGGGCAACCACCACTTTGGTCACAGTTGGAACAGTGGCGAACAACCGCTGGAATCGCAATGAGGTGCCGACGGCGCTCACTGTCATCAGATCAACGAAGCCTAGCTAAGAAACAAAACCATCGATGCGAGGTACCTTGCGACGACCTGGCACAGGGAAGGCGGCGACGGGGATCTTGGTGGCTGGTGATGGGGCAGCGACCAACGGACGAAGAGATTGGCAACCGTCGGCCTGCAGTGCGAGCTCGCAGTGGAGATCAGCGGTGGACAAGAGTGGTGGTCGTCGGTCGTGTGCGAGGGCGGCGACCTCACGGCGATGCGCTCGACGAGCAGGGCAATAGGACGCGACGCGATCTGCCCGGGAGTCGCGAGAAGCCGTGGATGGTCGCAGGCGACGGTGAGGTGAGCAGGGCATCCCAAAGGTAGTTCGCCGGCGGGGTAGTCAGTGGCGGGCAGGCGATGGGTGCGGCGGCAACCCTATCGCGAGAGGGGCGGCGGATGGGAACTAGGGCACGGGAGATGGCGGTGAGCACATGAAGGTCGCCGACTGCGGCGAATCTTTGTTGTCGTCGAGATTCGGAGGAACAAGGCGACGACGAAGCTATCGCCCGTGACGACTGTTATGGGGCAACGACCGGCATGGCGATTGTAGAGGGGCGAGCTCGAGGGTGGCGTCGCGCGGGGAAAAGAATTAGGGCTCGGGGGAGAATGATCGACGAAGAAAGGGGAGTCGGCGGAGAAGGAAACGTCGATCGGGTGAAGGAAACGACTGGCCATTAAGGAATCAACAATTGGGCCTGTTTTAGGTGGTTGTGCTAGCCCAAATCTAATCTAATCACCTATTTAAGCCTTAATCTTCTCCGATTCGATCATATGAATTCAATTCAATTCCAGAAAAATTTCTAAAAACTCCTGTAAAATTCCACACGATAATTTATCCATTAACAAGGAATATATATATTTTTTTCCGGTATTTTACATTCTCCCCCACTTATAAAAATTTGGTCCCCAAATTTCGTACTAACATACAAAAATTTACTTCAATCAAGTTTTTGAAGGGACCACATACCTTCCTCAAGTGACCAGATGAGACTATCGAGCTCGGATAGTATCTTCCAACTCCCATATAGCCTCCTCATCGGTATGATGCTGTCATCCAACTTTTATGAGTCGGATGGTTTTCGTCCCACTACTGTCGCTCCTTGCGACCCAGGCTGCACCCTGAAATCACCTCGTAAGTCGCATTAGATTGAGGTAGAATTCGGAACCTCTTTCAGAACATAATCAATATGCGACACGTATTTCCTCAGTATAACAACAGGAAATACGTTGTGAGCACCTGCAAGTGTCAGATGGTCCAACGAGTATGACCCACGAATAGGAAGGAAATGAGCTGATTTGGTCAGTCGATCCACAATCACCCAAATCGCATCACATCATTTACGGGTTCTAGGCAATCCCGTAATGCAATCAATCGTGATATGCTCTCACTTCCATTCCGAAATCCGAATTTTCTAGAGCAATCCAGCAAGTTTCTGATGTTCAGCCTTCACCTACTGGCATACTAAACATCGAGCAGCAAAATCTGCTATAAACTCTCTTTATACCATTTCATCAGTATAAACGTTTCAACTCTCAGTACCTCAAAGTACCACCAAGGTACATAACCCATCTCGAATGATGTGCTATCTGTAATAACTCTTCCATGATTGGTCGCGTGTCCGAAACACACTATCCTTATCAGAGAAGGAGAATTATCTTCTCACAAGAGAAGTCCATCTACCGTCCAAAATTCACTCTACCACACACTTTGTAAGTGCATGGAAGATTATAGCGATCAATCTCACTGGTTACAACTGTTTGCGTACCAGCAACTCTATTGTAGCTACCCAGTAGCTTATGAAATTCAATGAGCACTTCTTCTCCATACAACTACAAATCCAGATAATAACTACTAAAGTCATGTCATGTATATGACAGACTATCTCGTAGTTTCTTAACTGTCGTAGGCATAAGATATGCCTCATTCAACTACATCGGATTCGTTCCGATCCCTGAAACGACGCATCTGCGTACATCATCCTTTTATCCACTCCGGAAGGATTAACTAATACTCATGTAAAAGTTAACCGTCGTCTAGGTCTTGTAACTGGTTTCACCAGCTTCCGACTAAATAATTTCCAACATTACCTTTGTCAAACAAGTTCATGGTATACTAATGCTTAAAAGCACCCCATCCACATCTACAGTACTAACCAAACCATACAAGGAAAACCACCAACTACGGTGGTCGAGTGCGCAACTCCAACTACCACAATCAACAGTGACCAAGTTACGCAACTCCAACAATCACGAACGGATTCAATCGTGTTCAGGATACACGATTCTCAAATCCCTGGACGACTAAATCATTAATTAGTCTAGCAACTTAATCAAAACTCATACAATTCATACCAAATATGAAATTGTTGTCTTTACACACCTGCATCCTCTTTACTCTAAGCTGATGATATATATTAATCATCACATCGACAATGATAATCGTATGACATCATGTCACTAATATATCAGCACTCCAGTCGTAAACCAACCTTAGAGTATACATAGGTGTCTTTGGCTGATCTAAATAGATTATCTATCCACAACAAGGATATTTATCATGACAACTACTGTATTCCATCATCGATAATCGATGCATACCTTCAAAGGTCCATCTCTCTTTTAACAAAGAGTTCCGGATCTTCTCAAGGAGGAATACTGGGATAGATAAATATCCCCTCCAACATCTCCTATAATCACAACTTACGTTCTTCCAATTTCCATAGTGTTTAACAACATGCGATACCGATTAAATTATCACCCGGTATAGGATCTTCGATACCGGACTATTTTCGCAATCATTTCGAACGCCTGCTCCATTTGCCTAAGAAACGGCAAGGCTAGGAGTTCATCCAAAACTACATCTGAATGCTCTCGGATTATACGCACATCCGAGAGACATACCATACCATAATCTTAACAATTTGACCATCTGTAAGGATATGTCCACAATAAAGATATGTCTATCAGAGTCTAAGGGTCTCCCTTGACTTCTTAATTGTTAGTCCATTTCTCACCTGATGGTAGAGATACCACCGACCTACAAGTCGATGTAAAGGACCCTTCTAATCCAACTAAGAATGTTCTAGACAAAGATACCTGTAAACTACAAGTATCTCTCAATATATTAACACAGAGGGTAAAACTAGAGTAATACCCTGAACGATGAAATATCTGTCGATCCGATCCAAAGGCTCCATGCAGGTCTCGGTCTTTCTCCGAAGAGAACCAGATCAAATCCAACAGTTCGCGACAAAGCGGTCACATTTCTACGACGGATGCCGCGGGGATTTTCCCTAGATCATCTAATCCATCCCTTAATCCTACGAGCTACAACTATAGAATACTGAATAAATACGACCATCGTCGTATACTCTCTCCTCTGTACTAATCAAATCACATCTGGAGGTAACTGTTGTTGTCTGCTGAATCTTCTAAGATGTCTTCTGCTGATGCTGCTTCTGTACTGATCTCTGCTGAAGGAGAGTATCACGGAACTTCATCCACGCCTGAGGTAGTAGGTTGATGCTGATAAGGTAATTCACATCTTCTGTGCTGATCTCTGCTGTCGAGACGGAGCGTCATCCTCCCGGAACACCATCGATAGTCTTATTTGAATCTTCAGTACACCTCCTCCTTTATCTTGGTTGCTCAACAATAGCAACGGTGAGCGCTCAACGGATAATCGGCCAGCGTGTCTTCGTGATGCGCCTTTGCGCACATAATTCCTTCGGAGTCTTTGTTCTGATTTTGCTGATATCCACAAGAACCTTCTGATAATCTGCGATTGGTCTTTTATAATCGGAAAATAGCCCCAAGGCCTCTAACTCCGATCTTGCTCCTTTTGTCCAACATTCGGAGGCTTCTTACTCCAATATCTGACTTGCAATATCTGCTTATCGATCTTCATCTCCTAAACACTTATACGGAGTCATTCCTAAACTCCTGTCTCAATCCAACGTCTTCCAGCAGGATCTGGTAGAAGATCCCGGCATCCTAATCTAGCTATAAGCCAATAACTCTGGATGACTTAAGTCATCCTTCGATCTTCTTGAGCTATTAGGTGGTAGTAACCTCTGCAAGTCTCATGACTCTGCACAGTACATTATTACTGACCGATCACCCTTTCTTGAAGCTCAAGAATTCCTTACAATATGTCACTAAAAGTGACACGGGGAAATATTTTCTTTCAACATCACTAATCCATGATCAAGTGATATATTATTTCCCGAAGATTATTTTTTTTTGCATTTATCACCAAATATCGGCTTAATCCCGATAATGGAATGCAAACAACTTTTCTTTATCCATATAACATGAGTTAAGTACTTAAAAGTACTCTCAAAGTTATACAACTCGATATGAACAACTCAGGGATAAAATCCCTATGAAACTCCATAACCTAGCCTTCCGCTATCTGCATCAACAATAGTCTACAAGTCTGTTCATTACCCACAGGTAATGATCCGACTAGCACAATTAGTGGAAATCTCTAAGACTGTAGTCTCTGATTTCCATAATAAATGTGACGACTTGGCCCCTGTTTTCCGACTCGGTATCAGTCGGCTCTCAAAGGTAAATTACCTTCTCGACACAGGTTCAAGACTCACAAACTCAACAAGTCGTTCCCGTGGTCAACTCATACCACGGTTACGAATAATAACCAACATACTAATGGTTATTCCCTGGTATAAGCATTAAAAGCATAGTCAATATAACCGGGAGTATAAACCCTAAAGGTCACTCCGGTTGGTCGCCTCGGTGGACGACCCCTACTACAAGTTTGCACAGGTGTCATAACTACACTGTATACACCTACTGATCAAGTTTAGATAAATATCTACTAAACCATAAGTTATTAGGAATTCTTACCTCGTGCTGCTTGGAGCTCAGGCCGCTGTCCATCTCATCTCAGAAAACCAAAACCGAATAAATCGACTCCCGAGAATCCAAGACTCGACTCAAAAACAACATTGTATGGCATCGCAGAACCTTGGGCTCTGATACCACTAAAGTTGTCACGCCCCGAGAGCATGCCGAACCGAAAATCAAACGGACAGCACCTCCCCTGTACGTGGCAACATTTCGGGTTAATACAAGGCCCGTAGGCCACAACAATAACAACATATATATATATATATATCAAATCAACAACTACACAAAAACACAGCAGAAACATACCACAACAATACACATCCTACACACATGACACATCACAACAATACAAAACTTCGACAAAAATCCAAATATCAACATATACATCGAAAACATCAAAATACAATACATAACGGACAGAAGGCCCAAAACCAAAACAGGGGTGCCCTGTTGGTGTGATGAGACGATGTCACCCGACGGTGCACCAAGCTGCCACGAAGTCTTCTACATTACAGGCGAGAAACCGAGTCCGTGGGGGTGGTGAGTAAAACTACATGTATATATGTAATATCACATGTATTTCAAACATAATCTAGATGTACAACGCGGTATATCGGCATAGTATATAAATACAAGCATATCACATCTAGCAGAAATGAATAACATAAAAATGCGGACATCACGAGTGCCTTTCGCTACTCTGATCCAACACGACATATATCCAACATATATATAACAGGAAGAGTAATGCAACACATAATCTATACAGCCAAAGTATCTATGGTCTATCCAACACATACCAATATCCACATATCATATAACATATGCAAGAAACATATGCATGAATATGATGTCCACCTAAATGCAAAGACAAGCATAGTACAAACAAATGCAACATCACAATAATCATATATATATATAGACTATCTATATATATATTAATCTCAACTATCCATATATATATATATATACATGCATATATGTATATATATATGGTAATATGCAAGCGCCATCGATACTATTATGCAGCATGCATGGTCATATCGGCTCACCCTAAAGCTACCACGACCCCAGTGTGGCCTCGATGGCTCGAGCATGACAACTGTCCCAACTCAACACCAACCACTACTCTCGAGTGGCCGATTGGGCAGTATGATCGAGTAGCATATAAGCGTAAAGAGCAAGCTACACGATGGGGTCCTCGCTGCTGGTCACCCGATACTACCTATGAGTGGTCGAGTACCACACACGCAGGACTACGGACGCAAATCCAACTACCACCGTCCTATAGTGGTAGAGTGCGGCACCTCAATGCTCGCCTTCACACGGTTACTCCTCCCATGAGTAATCGCGGAGGCGGAGAGGCGACCCTCTCAACCACAAGGGAGACCTCGTCGCCAGCGTGCATGTAAATGCATGAATGCAATGTCTCACATACAGACATCCACCATAGACTCTCTATCCTGTAGAGAGTCATACCAATCTACTCGACGCACTCTCTATCTTGTAGAGAGTCGTACTCAACTGATCATAATACTCTCTATCCTGTAGAGAGTCATACTAATCTACTCGATGCACTCTCTATCCTGTAGAGAGTCGTACTCATATGATTATAACAAGCTAGGACCACCGATCCGTAGCGATACCCTAAGTATCATTCCTCTGACCATTTACACAACACATGTTCGGTGGTAACATACAACCTAAGGGTACTAGAACTAACCCTAGGTTAAAGTCATTATCTACCTACGGATGACCTTTTTGCCCAATGTACAATCAGGTTGTCATCCGGACTTTACCATTTGCACTTAACTTAAACAAATTCTAAGTTACTTGCATCACCTATATGTATAACTCCTAATCATGATAAAATAAACATGATATCAGCAATAGAGTTAATAGCCAACGGTAAAGGATCAAGCATACGATAAAAAAAGAACATGGTCAAGGTAATATGAACACCTAACATGCTCATATCAATGACTAAATCTGAATGAAATACAACTACCCGAACCAGGTAGGAAATTACCCACCTGTTAAATAGCTCTTGCGAAATAAATATCTTCACGTCTATGGATCTGCCTCGTATCCATGTCCTGTAAATATCATCATTTACAATTAAATTCAAGCACACGAGAAATATACAAATCCATCCATCAGATCTATAGCAACTACACCTCTTCCATCGATTATTACTCAATGAATCCAACAATAACCGGCTATAGATCTAACATCACATCTATAATAATCCGAATTCGTACTTACCAAGTTTAGCCTCCCTTCACAGTTTCTTGATCCAATTTGCGAGAAACCTAATCGCGATCGGTTTAATCATAAGTAAATCCCCGATTAGCTAAACCTAGCAATCAAGCCAATCAATCGTATAAGTTTGTACCAAATTTAATTAATCAAAATTCCTAAATAGCAGAAAGATACCAAGATTACCCTAATTCAGATGTGAGTCCAATACACAACTATCGATTGACATATCTGAGCCAATCAAGTTGATACAGGAATACTCGATCACTGCAACACATCCCAAAATGTCACCACACCTGCTGGATCTGCTACTTCTCGATACTATAATCCCAAAACAGACGAAAGGGTAAAGGAAATCATACCAGTGGAAGAAGAGGGCAACCACCACTTTGGTCACAGTTGGAACAGTGGCGAACAACCGCTGGAATCGCAATGAGGTGCTGACGACGCTCACTGTCATCAGATCAACGAAGCCTAGCTAAGAAACAAAACCATCGATGCGAGGTAGCTTGCGACGACCTAGCACAGGGAAGGCGGCGACGGGGATCTTGGTGGCTGGTGATGTGGCAGCGACCAACGGACGAAGAGATCGCAGCCGTCGGCTGCGGTCACGAGCTCGCGGTGGAGATCGGCGGTGGACAAGAGTGGTGGTCGTCGATGCGTGCGCTCGAGGGCGACAACTCTCGCGGCGGATGTCGCGGCGATGGTGAGGTGGCAGAGGCATCCCAAAGGTAGTTCGCCGTGGGTAGTCGATGGCGGCGGCGATGGGTGCAGCGGCAACCCTATCGCGAGAGGGGCGGCGGATGGGAACTAGGGCACGGGAGATGGCGGTGAGCACATGAAGGTCGCCGACTGCGGCGAATCTTTGCTGTCGTCGAGATCCGGAGGAACAAGGCGACGACGAAGCTATCGCCCGCGACGACTGTTATGGGGCAGTGACCGGCATGGCGATTGTAGAGGGGCGAGCTCGAGGGTGGCGTCACGCGGGGAAAAGAATTAGGGCTCGGGGGAGAATGATCGACGAAGAAAGGGGAGTCGGCGGAGAAGGAATCGTCGATCGGGTGAAGGAAACGGCTGGCCATTAAGGAATCAACAATTGGGCCTGTTTTAGGTGGTTGTGCTAGCCCAAATCTAATCCAATCACCTATTTAAGCCTTAATCTTCTCCGATTCGATCATATGAATTCAATTCAATTCCAGAAAAAATTTCTAAAAACTCCTATAAAATTCCACACGATAATTTATCCATTAACAAGGAATATATATTTTTTTTTTTCGGTATTTTACATTATCGGTTTGTCTTGTTTATTATTATTGTATTTTGAGTTTGTTTTCATCTTTTTTGTTGCAAACTAACTCATTATAAATGAACAAGAAAAGCAAATTAACAAGTGTCTATTCACCCGTGGTTTTTAACAAAGCCTTCATAGAATTAAATAATACATATATTAGTGTTTTAAAAAGGTCCAATTAGTAATTAAAGTTTAGAAGTGCACCCATGCATAATTGCAATTGGATTCTTCATTCTTTCTTGTAAACAAACTCTAACTCTAGAAAGGAATCAAACCATCGTTTTTACCCTTTTAAAATAAAACAATAATTTTTTTAATTAATTTTTGGCATTTCTTTGGGGATGATAGCTACTACTAAATATGAATATTTTAATAACTTTTATTAGAGTAAAGATTAGAAATAATTGAAGAATTAATATCTTTTTTTAAGGATAAAATGATCCATCATAGAAAACTTATTTCTAATAATAAAAATAGTAACATTTCCTTTATATAACACAATCTGTTAGTGTCAGTCCGAAGAGTCAATCATGAGATGATTAATTTGAATTTTTTTATTATAATTTAATAAAAAGAAATATTTTGTGTTTGTTACATTTACTTTATTTATGTGCAAAATTAAATAAATATAATAATGTCATAGAGGAGTAGGTTCTATTTTATAACATATCAATTATTTGAATTGATTGTGAGAAATTATAGTGAACATTACTCTTAATTATCCCTAGTCAAGTATTAATATACAACAATATTAGTGCATTAGGACTAATATGTAGGTTAATTGATGATTTAATCTCACAAGTCATGGATATAAGATATCATGTTAATATATTGGTATATATTAGATAATATGTACTAGATTGACTAGTTACAAGAATATTTCATGGATTATTATATAAGTATCATAAATATTCACATAGTGACTATTGACATAAATAGCCCATTGGTCTAAAGTCACTATGATCCGCTACATAAGGAGTTATGTACTTTAGTATCGACAAACGTCACCTATAACAAAGTTGATTATAAAAATTTTCACTATGCATGTAACAAGTTATGCGAAGAGATGTGAGTGATGTAGATGAAATTTGTCTCTTCCATATAACGGAAGTGATGTTTATGAGTCTCTTATTAAGTAGGACAACTAGAATTCATGATCATGCTCAAATAAGTCAATATAAGATATTGAGCTTATTTGTTTAAGTAAGTCCATTTAGAGATCAAGAAACACATAGATTGATGAGAGGATGATACACTCTATGTCTCGTAAATTAATCTAGATGACATGGACAAAAGGACTAAATTATATAATATAATAGTCATAAATATGTTAGATCGAATCTACAACATTTTCGTCACTTGGATAGTCATATTAATTACATGATATATTGTTAGATGTCACTCATTGCTTGTGCCTTTAAAATGATATTTAAGAGTCATAGCCAACGTTACAAGAACCTATTGGGTTACAGTCAAAGAGGTGATGATGGTAGTGCTCGTGCGGATACCAAAGAGGTGTCAATGTACTGATCGCGTTCAAATCAACTTGACTCTCCAAATTTGCAAAGGTTCTGCACTTAAAGAGGTAAATTCTAAATAGACGATGAATTCCAATTCGCATGGATCTTTGGTGAATTTTTTTTCTGCTGCATTTTATGTTTACTTTCACTGTGGAACCCAACGTAATCTTCATACTTTCTTCCTTACATTTCTCATAAATTTGTATTAAATCAACATTTTTTTATACAAATCTTCTAACGTATCAATGCATTCCATTTGTCTAGTGTGTAACAATTCAACTGTTTTGCCAAACACATCAATCAATTGGTTAAGTCTCCCACTTTTGTGTTGTAATATAAAAGTGCATTCCAACAAGAGACCTAATTATCATGTCTTTCACTCAAGTTAGCTCAAGAATTAATAACTTAAGAACTTCATGATAAAAAAATTATAATGAACTCTATGTGAAGAAGATATAATTCTTCATGATGAAGAGCTTGTACAGTGTCATATAACTCTTAAGTTTAGTATTTTTTTCCTTGACCCATTTTACTTTTCATCGAAGAAGGAAATGAGATGCCCTTCCTTCCTAGATAAGTACTCTAAATTTCACGTGAGATTCATCACAATCAACTTCAAAAAAAATCTTCCTAAAATTTGAAAGTACGAGAATTATGGTAGTAGGCAACTTTCTTCTTGATATGGTTGAATCTTTCCTCTAAATCTAAGCTGCATAAAAATTCTCCTTTCTTTAGATATGTCATTTGAAGGAAGAGATCTCAAATGTTATTATTAGTTTCATGGTATATATTAAATACAGAAAATTTAAAATACTAAATTAAATGGCCAAAGAATTAAGAAAATAATCCTGAAAATTTTTCGGGATTTTTGGAGAAATTTTAGGAATTTTTTCAGAATTTTTCTGGATTTAAACGGAGTTCTTATGATATTATATATGGAAATATTTAACAGGCTTTTATAAGGCTGTTTGGATTATCTGTTATTGAAGAGTTAATAGATTATATTAACCTAAGGTTTCAAATAGGTTTTTCTATTTCTTCTTTTTCTTTCCCCGACGCGCCGCTCCGTCGGTTTCTCCCTCGCGATAACTCCTCTCCCAGCCGCAGCGCGAGTCCTTCCTCACCGCGACTTCGCCTCTTCGCGCCCGACGGTTTCCCCATGTCTTCCTCCCTCGATCGCGAGCACTGTCGTCGCGCGCACGCTAGAAGTCGGTTGCCACCTTCGTTGTTGTGTGGTTGTCGACCTGCGCATCGCGCGCACGCGGCCAGCAGCCGCAGCTTCCACCCGCTCGCTGCCCTCAGCCTCCCAGCACCGACTCACTGTCGCCTTCTCCTCGTGGCAAGCGGTGACGAGTGATTCGCCTCAGCGGTGCCCACGACCGAGCCAGGGTAGCGGGCTTGGGTCGGTGGCGTCTACAGCATATGTTGGCTTGGGGTTGGCGGCGTCTGCAGCGTGGGTTAATCAGAGGTTGCAATCTCTGCCGAAGTAAGGCTAGGGCAGTGACATGGTGTTAGGGTACCGACGGACTGGGCAATTGGCGAGGAGGGCTGCCGAGGGGAGTTTCCAATTTACGGTATATGTCTTGTTTTCCTTTGTGCTCTTTTGGTCCATTTTAATTCTGTGAATTTCGATCGAGTGTTGGATTGTGGGTGCCAATTTGTGGGATCGAAGGGTTGGATCGAGTTTGAGGTAAGGTTTGGGTTGATCTATGATTTTATCGGGTTTAGTATACGACAATGTGGTTGTATGGTGGTTTGGCTGTGCGGCTGTGAAGATTGTGATCACTATGAATGGGTCTATGGGAGTCGATGTGGCTGTGAATAAGGTTTGTGCAGTAGTGAATTGAAGATTAAGGATTTGGGATAGGTTGTGCAGGATTATGGGCAACAATTAGTTTGTGGAGGTTGTTGGGCTTAAGGTGAGTCCTAAATTAACCCATAGTTGTTGGCTGTGAGATTTAAGATGGAAAATTGGTGAGTTTAGATATGGGTGTTGTCAGTTATGAAGTTGTGGAGGGTTGTGATTGGTTGCGAATGAGGTTGTTCTTGGCCGCGAAGGGGATGTGAAAGGGTAAGATAAATTAGTGAAATTGGAAGTTGATTTGGGTTAATTGGTTTATGTACGAAATCGGCTTTAGATTTGATTTGACGGTGGATTGCATTTTTGTGGTTAACAATGGTTATGTTGTATGCAGGTTTCGGTCACGAGGCAAGTTCACGGGCGTGAAGATTTATCGTATTTCGAGCATTTAATCAGGCGGGTATTTTGACGTATCACTTAGATATTATCATTGTCATGCCCCGAGAGCATGCCGAGCCGAAAATCAAACGGACGATATCTCCCCTGTACGTGACAACATTTCGGGTTAATAGAAGGTCCGTAGGCCCACAATAACAACATAACATATAAAGTAAATACAACACTACTCAAAGCACAGCGGAAACATAATACAACAAGCTACACACATGCATACCGGTATGACTAACACATCACAACAACACGAAACCTCGACAAAATCCGAATCTACAACATAGTACATTACGAAAACTCCAAATACATAACACAATGTACGGAAAGCCCAAAACGAACATGAGAGCCTCGGAGGTGAGATGGGATGTCAGCCAATGGTGCTCCAAGCTATCACGAAGTCTTCTACCTGTTACCTGGGTGACAGAAAAATCCAAGGTCCATGGTGGTGGTGAGTAAAACTCAGCAGGTAATAGAAAATATGTATATATGTAATATCACATGTATTTTAACAACATAATCTATAGGTACAATAGGTATAGCAGCCTAGTATATAAATACAAGCATATACCGTCTAACCAAATGAACAACGTAAAATGCATACATACATGAAGTCTGCTATGCTGCTCTGATCCAACCTGAACATATATCCAACATATATATATATAATAGGAAGAGTAATACCAACTCATAATCTACTCATGCTATAGGTCAAGGTATTTAATGGTCTATCCAACACATACCAGTATCCAACACAACTGTATAACATATGCAAGAAGCACGCATGAATATGATGTACAATCAAATGCAACATCACAATAAGCATATATATATATATATAGACTGCATCTATATATGTATACTAATCACAATCATCCATATATATATATATACATGCATATATGTATATATATGACAATATGCAAAAATGTCATAAGTCAGCAATGCAGCATGCATGGTCATGTCGGCTCACCCTAAATATACCACGACCCCAGTGTGGCCTCGGTGGCTCGAGCATGACAACTGTCCCAACTCAACACCAACCACTACTCTCGAGTGGCCGAGTGGGCAGTATGATCGAGTAGCATATAAGCATAAAGAGCAAGCTACACGATGGGGGTCTCTGCTGTTGGCCACTCCGACAGTCACTACCCAAGAATAGTCGAGTGCCACACACGCAGGACTACGACACGCAAATCCAACTACCACCGTCTATAGTGGTAGAGTGCGGCACCACAATGCTCTTCCCTCACACCGGTTACTCCTCCTATGAGTAACGGTGGAGGCAGGATGACTGGTGACACTCTCAACCACAAGGGAGACCTCGTCGCCAGCGTGCATGCAAATGACATGAATGCAATGTCTCACATACAGACATCCACCATAGACTCTCTATTCTTCAGAGAATCATACTAACCAGATCAACATACTCTCTATCCTGTAGAGAGTCGTATTCAACTGATCATAATACTCTCTATCCTGTAGAGAGTTATACCAATCTAATCGACGCACTCTCTATCCTGTAGAGAGCCGTACTCAACTGATGGACGCACTCTCTATCCTGTAGAGAGTCGTACTCATCTGATTATAACAAGTTAGGACCACCTGTCCGTAGCGACACACTAAGTATCATTCCCCTGACCATTTACATAATACATGGTCGATGGTAATATGCAACCTAAGGGTACTAGAACTAACCCTAGGTTCAAGACATTATCTACCTACGGATGACCTTTTTTCCCAATGTACAATCAGGTTGTCATCCAGACTTTACTATTTGCACTTAACTTAAACAAATTCTAAGTTACTTGCATCACCTATATGTATAACTCCTAATCATGGTAAAATAAACATGATAGCAGCAATGGAGTTAATAGCCAAAGGTAAAGTATCAAGCATAAGATAATAAGAGCAGGGTCAAGGTAACATGATCATAAAGATGATCATGCATCTAAATCTGTATGCATTAAACTACCTGACCAGGGTAGGAATTACCCACCTACCTTATAGACACCAATCGTCTTCACCTCCGTGAATGTCTCGACCCAAAATCCTGCAACGTGCAATATGCATATCAATAGATCTCTAGCATAACCCTAAATTAATCCAAATTTTGATTAGTTAACCCCTACTAATCATTCCCTTTATGGATTCATATAACTCACGGTTTCATATAATTCACGGTCATCCCTAAGATGCCCAAACACTATATATATAAATTAACAAATGGAACCAATAGTAAACTAGCAATAGATCTAGATCACATCCTTAATACCTAGATTACATTTTCCTCACTACGTTCCATTTAACCATTTACTCTTGAATCAATATCAGATTAATTGCCAATAAATCATATACTACTGTATCATGTTCCAATCTAAACTTACCACAGTAATTTGACACACCCTTCTACAATATATACCTTTAAATACACCCATCAGAATTTACCTTCACTGCCAACACAAATCTTGCTTCCCAGCTCAACTTCAAACACTGCAACAGATCCATGATCCAAGCCTCCTATCTCCTGCCTCGGAACATCATCGCAGAAGTCAAATAACCACAGTTGCAAATCAAGTAGGAGATAGTTGTGAATTTGACCTGAGACTACATATCTGAGGACAGCGGTGACAACTGATCCTACTCTCAACGAGAACGAGCTTACTGTGGAACCCCTAGCAGAGACATCGATCGACGCCGGCATTGTAGTTTGGCCACCGGGGTGAGCTCGTGCAAGGAAATCCTACGAGCAAAAGGGCCGGCGATGGTGGCATCACTGTGTTCGCGAAATCCCCAATTGCTCGGGTGGAGCTCCGACGAAGCGGCGGCGACAGTAGAGGAAGAGGTCACGACAGAGCTAGAAATGGGTTGCAGAGATCAGGGAGGGGTCAACAACGGAGACGCTCATCCACGGTGACAGCATCGCCGATCTGCTCAAACAAAAAAAATCCCGACGAATGCGACGAACGCCACAGAATCGACGGTGGAGGGTGGTTCAGAAACTACACAGCGTGCGACTTATGGAGGCAGATCAGTCGAGGAAGGAGCGACGGCAGCATGGCAACTACACTCTGCGTGGCCGGCTGGCTTAGGGCGCCGACGATCGAAGAGTAGAGGAGAGTGTGCGGCTAACTTGGGGCTTGTGTCGTCTGGAGGCCGGCCAGCACCGGCTGATCAGAGGCGGCGGCGAGCGAAGAGGAGACACCGTCGAGCTAAACTCCAATGGCGATCTGCGATCGGGAAAGGAAAAGGAGAGGTCGCGTGCGATCGAGAGAAACGACCGATGGTGGAGAAATAGGAGGAGTCGCGAAGACAGAACCGACGGGGAAACGGAAAGATTCGGTCTAATTAACCCATTTAATACCTCGTAGAAGATAGTCTAAATAGGCTTTATAAAAGCCTATTCGTTTTATCCCCATTAAATATCCATAAAATATCCATTTAAATCCAGAAAAATTTCTGAAAATTCCTGAAAATTTCTATAAGACAATTCCTTAATTAAAAAGGTTTTTTTTTTGGTATTTTACATTCTCCCCCACTAATAAAATTTGGTCCACAAATTTCGTACTAACATGCAAAAATTACTTTAAGCAAGTTTCAACAAGGACCATATACATTCCTCAAGTGAACAGATGAGGCTATCGAGCTCGGATAGTATCTTTCAGCTCCCACATAGCCTCCTCATCTGTATGATGTTGTCATCCAATTTTTATGAGTCGGATGGTTTTGTCTCACTATTGTTGTTCCTTGCGAACCCAGGCTCCACCCTAGAATCTCCTCGTAAGTCACATTAGACTGAGGTGGAATTGCTACCTCCTTCAGAACATGATCAACAAGCGACACGTATTTCCTCAGTATATAAACCTGAAATACGTCGTGAACACCCGTCAGTGTCGGAGGTAAAGCCATCCAATAAGCTACACCTCCAATCCATGTCAATATCTCAAATGGGCCAATAAAGCGCAGAACTAATTTCCCTTTTTGCCCGAATTGTTTCGCCCCTCTTTTGTAGGTGAAACACGCAAAATACATGTTCCCCAATGGAAAACTCCAAAGGCCTTCGCTTCTGGTCTGCGTAACTCTTCTGTCGATCCTGTACCTCTAATAACCATCATCTGATGACGTGCACCAACTCTATATCATGTTGGATAGTCTGTGGCCCCCCAACAGCTGGCATTTCTCAACTTTCTCCCAGAACACAGGAGATCTACAGGGTCTACCGTATTGGGCCTCAGAAGAAGTCATCTGAATGGAGGAGTGATAACTGTCCTCATAGTTAAATTCCACTAAAGGAATGTGATCCTCCCAACTACTCTCATAATTTATGACACAAGATCTTAATAGATCCTCTAACGTCTAAATGATACACTCAGACTGTTCATCTGTCTGCGGATGAAACGTTGCACCAAGTCGAAGCTCTGTGCCCATAGTCTAGTGCAGACTCTGCCAAAATTGCGAGGTAAATCGCGAATCTCTATCCGATATGGTACTTAAAAGTACCCCATGCAATCTGATAATCTTTCGGTAATACAACGCTGTCGGATGGTCCAACGAGTACGACCCACGAATAGGAAGGAAATGAGCTGATTTGGTCAGTCGATCCACAATCACCCAAATTGCATCACATCCTTTACGAGTTCTAGGCAATCCCGTAACGCAATCAATCGTGATATGCTCCCACTTCCATTCAGGAATTGGAATTTTCTAGAGCAATCCAGCGAGTTTCTGATGTTCAGCCTTCATCTACTAGCATACTAAACATCGAGCAACAAAATCTGCTATAACTCTCTTTATACCATTTCACCAGTATAAGCATTTCAACTCTCAGTACATCTGAGTACCACCAAGGTATATAGCCCATCTCGAATGATGTGCTTTCTGTAGCAACTCTTCCTTAAACACTGCAACTCCGAAACTTGTTGGTGCAACAATGCCCCAAGCATTTATATGTTTTGATGTTTGGATAATCATCTAAGTTAGGAAACAAATTGTGATCTAATGGTGAACATGATTAAGTGACAAGTAAAGGCAAAGTTCAAGTATGATCTTGGCAAGAGAAGTCCAAGGTAAAGGTTTGACGGTATAAGACCAAGCATGTTGTCTTGGCGCCATTAAGTTCAAATGGACCTTGGCAAAAGATGTCCAAAGGCAAGTCTTGGCAGCGTAAAGTCCAAGCACGCCTTGGCAAAGGAAACCCAAGAAATGACAAAACCAAAGGAAGCTCTTGGAAGCAAAGCGCAGAGGATGAATAAGTCGCAGACTCGGAGGGATCCTGGAGGCGCAAGGCTTAAGGAAGAGCTAGAAGGTTGAGTCTAGGTCTAAGGGGTAAAATCAAGTATGAATTACTCATACTTGATGAGTATCAGTCGACTGGTCAAGTGCTCGACTGAGTTAGGATGAAACCCTGACCATCAGTCGACTGCTTTGGTCGTGGCAGTCGACTGATATTGCGATCAGTTGACTGCCAACAGTGGTAGTCGACTGATCAAGTTAAAAATGGGCACAGAGTGGAGTCACACTTGACTGCGGCCTGTGATCACTCGACTGATCACTCCATCAGTCGACTGATGGATGGATCAGTCGACTGATGAGAATGTCATTGGAGAAAACAACTCTGAATCCCGTGAATCCAGCTGTTCAGAAGCCGTTAATCGCGCCGGCAGTCGTCTGATGCTGTGCATCAGTCGACTGATCGTGCTCCAACAGGAAAATCAACCTTCTCTCTATAAAAAGAGGGTTGGTGGAGGTTTTTAGGGTCAATGCTCATTCTCTGATTATTCTCTCAAGCCTCCACGAGTTTTCAAGCTTTCTAGTGTTTTTAAATCTCCTCCTCCTCTCCCTAAGCTCAAGTTTCATTCTTTGTAAGAAGAGGAGGATTGTTGTAAAGGAAATCTTCATAGTGATTTGATTAGGGTTGATCCACCTCAAGGATCACCGTGGAGTAGGAGCGCCATCTCCGAACCACGTAATAGAGAAGCTTGAGCTCAAGCGAGGAGTCAACTTGAAATGTACGGTCACTTCAAAGAAGTAGTCAACGGACTACATGTTATAGGTGAGAAGGTCGACAACCGAGACCTTGTAAGGTATGTGCTACAAGCTTTCCCTAGAACAACCTTATGGGCCTCAATGGTAGATGCCTATAAGGTCTCTAGGGATCTTTCATTGGTTAAGTTAGATGAGCTATTTTGTGAATTTCAATTATATGAACAAGCTAACACTTCATCCAAAGAGAAGGGTATAGCTCTTTTTGTAGGAAAGAAGGACAAAAAGAAGAAGGAGAAGAAAGAAGTGTCCTCTTCATCCGAATCCATGGAAGACTCATCAAGTAGTGAAGATGAGTTATCAGCAAACGAGGTGGCACATTACGTCTAGAAGTTTGGTGGGAAGTCAAGGAAACTTACCAAGAAAGATGTGAAGAGGATGTTCCAATCCTCAAGAGGTAAGTCTTCAAATAGTTTAAATTCTACCTCTAACGTGACTTGTTTTGGTTGCAACAAGAAAGGGCATATAAAGCCAAATTGCCCGGAACTAAAGAAGGAGGAGAAGGAAAAGAAAAAGAAGGAAAAGAAGGAGAAGAAGAAGAAGGAGGCAATGGTGGCACAAACATGGGGCACTCTAAGTATGGAGGAGTCTTCCGACGATGAAGAAGTATGTCATGCCACTCTGAATCTAGCCCTCATAGCATTGGAGGAAGAAGTCGGGAGCTCAAGCAAGGAGTCCTCTTCTTCTTCAAGCGACAAATCATCATCAAGTGATGATGATGAGGTAAACAACTCACCTAAAGTAGATTTACTTTACAAGACTATTGCATGCCTACAAAATGCTTTGAATAGATCGAAAACTAGGATTAAGGATTTAAAAATAGAGATTAAATCACTTAAGAGTGTAGAATCATCTTGTGGTAAATTATCTAGTGATGAATGTACCCTTAGGGTTGAAAATGATGAATTAAGAAAAGAAATAGGTAACTTAAGAGCATGCTTAGAAAAATTTACTAATGGATCTAAATACCTAGACATAATTATTAAGGATCAAAGGGCTATTTACAACAAGGCCGGATTGGGATATAGGCCTAAGGAAAAGGAGGTAGCATTTACATCTCTTGTTAGTAGAAAATTCATGATTAAAAGCAAGGGTAGAAAGGCTTGGGTACCTAAAAAATTTCTAATTAATGCTAGTGGTCCTAAGATTTGGGTACCTAAGGATTGTATTTTTCATGTGATATAGGTAGAAGAACCAAGTTTGTGGATAATTGATAGTGGGTGCTCAAAGCACATGACCGGTGATGAGAGAAAATTCTCCACTATCAACCACACTAGCAAAGGAAAAGTATCATTTGGTAATAGCGACAAACTTAAGATTCTAGGAAAGGGCACAATTGAGGTATCCCCAAACCTTGCCATTCAAAAAGTATTATTAGTTAAAAATATGAAATTTAATTTACTTAGTGTAAGCCAACTATGTGATGCAAACTTTGATGTTAAATTTGATTCCTTAAAATATTTTATAAGACAAAAAACTCTAAATGATTGCATGTTAGTAGGTTTTAGGAAATCAAATATATATTATGTTGATTTATCCTATGCTACTAATGCTTCTACTAAGTGTCTTATTGCAAAAGAGGAAGAAAGTTGGCTTTGGCATAGGAGGCTAGGACACATAAACATGAAGAACATAGCCAAAATAGCAAAAATGAAATTAGTCAAAGGGTTGCCTAAAGTCAAATTTCTCAAGGACAAGATGTGTGATGCATGCCAAGAAGGGAAACAATCAAAAACATCACACGAAGGTAAAAATTTACTTAGTACTGCTTTACCTTTAGAACTCTTACATATGGATTTATTTGATTGTCATAGTACCCCTTCTATGATTTGTAGTAAATATTGCTTAGTAATAGTAGATGATTTCTCTAGGTTTACTTGGGTATTTTTCTTAAAAAATAAAGATGAAACCTTAGGAATAATCATAGGTATTAGCAAAAGAGTAGAAAATGAAAGAAAACTCAAAATCAATCGAATCCGTAGTGATCATGGTGGAGAATTTGAGAATTCTAATTTTTCAACCTTTTGCTTAGAATAAGGGTATAAGCATGAGTTTTCTTGTCCTAGAACACCCCAACAAAATGGGGTTGTGGAAAGGAAAAATCGCGCCCTACAAGAAGCGGCTAGGACAATGCTTAATGCATACTCCTTACCTAGCTACTTGTAGGCGGAAGCGGTTAATACCGCTTGCTATATCCAAAATAGGGTATTGATTCATAGGTTTTTAGGAAAAACTCCATTTGAATTGTGGAATGGTACAATTTCAACAATTCATTATTTTAATGTCTTTGGATGTAAAGTCTATATTTTAAATACCAAAGACAACCTAGGTAAGTTTGAGTCCAAAGCGGATGAGGGAATCCTAGTTGGATACTCATCCACTAGTATAGGGTATAGAGTTTACAATAAAATGACTCAAAAGATTGAAGAATCATCAAATGTCTAATTTGATGAAACTTCCAATACATACCCTAGAAAATCCCCTATTGATGATGATATTAATAATGAAAATCAAGAAATTACCCAACAATTTCAAAATTTAACCTTAGGGGGTAATGATCAAGAGGGAGGATTGAATCAAGGGGGAGTAAGAGGTGATTCCGATGATGAGCAAAGGATTGAGGTTATTCATGATCAAACTCAAATTAATACACCTCCTACAACCATAAGAGTTCATCAAAATCACCTCTTAGATCAAATTGTGGGAGAATTATCTCAAGGTGTTAGAACTAGGTTATTTCATAGGGATCCTACTAGTCATATAGCTCTAATTTCTCAAATTGAGCCCAAAACAATCAAAGATGCATTACTTGATCCGGATTGGATCTTAGCAATGCAAGATGAATTGGCTCAATTTGAAAGGAGTCAAGTATGGGGGTTAGTTCCTAGACCAAATGAAAACACCATTATTACTACAAGATGGGTTTTTTAGGAACAAACTAGATGACCAAGGAAATATCACTAGAAATAAAGCAAGATTAGTTTCAAGGGGTTTTAATCAAGTTGAAGGACTTGATTTTTGTATTGAGCCATTTAGACAACATGTGAGATGTTAGGAAAATACATTTGGTTCATCATGCTTGTTATGATGCATTACTATGGACCAAAGTGTCATCTAGAGACATTAATCCTTCATTGGACTAATCATTGGGAAGGCTTATACACAATTGATGTGCATATAGCTCCAAGAACATGATTGGAAATGTCAAATAAAATATATTTTAAACTATGTTTATCATATTTTGAAAAATAATTTTTAAGTGAAACACAAAAGTGATACAAAGTTTACAAAAATATTAGAACTTTTGTTGGTTTTCAAGTTTGTATCAATCTTGAAATCTGGAAAACATATATTTTTCAAAATATTTTTCTTTGATAAAGTATGATTTCAGAAATGTGTACACAAAATTTCGTGATTTTTTGAGGTTTATGGAATTTCTGACGCATTTCTGAATTTGGGATGAAAAGGCTGAAATTCGAACAGCGTGCGATCGACTAGTTCGAAACCCGATCGGCCCGATACACTAAATAGCTCCATTTTCTGATATTGAGTGTATCTTTGATCTCCTAAAACTTTAGCATGATAATACTGAGTATAAACCAACTCTTAGAACTGTTTAATGCTGTGTTTTAGGGGGAGTTTCATAAGATGTATCCTTTTCATTTCCAAATTTACATTGATTGGTGCAAAGTTAGGATTTAAACCTTCAAATTGTTTGATAGACTTTTTCTCCACATGTATTTTACTCATCATGAACTATATCTTGGATTAAGGGGGAGCAAACTTTCAATTTTATACCTTAGTTCAAGAATACAATGCATTCAATTCTTCTATGAAATATATGATTTCTTCTCGTTTTGATGTATGTCAAAGGGGGAGAAGAAATGTTTAAGTTAGAATTGGATATATGATTATGTGATATGATTATGTATCTTTAAAAGACCTAACTTAAATGATTGTCAAACATCAAAAAGGGGGAGATTGTTGGTGCAATAATGCCCCAAGCATTTATATGTTTTGATGTTTGGATAATCATCTAAGTTAGGCAACAAATTATGATCTAATGGTGAACATGATTAAGTGACAGGTAAAGGAAAAGTCCAAGTATGATCTTCGCAAGAGAAGTCCAAGGTAAAGGTTTGGCGGCATAAGACCAAGCATGTTGTCTTGGCGGCATTAA
Organism: Wurfbainia villosa; assembly: GCA_025175895.1. Lineage (NCBI taxonomy): Eukaryota > Viridiplantae > Streptophyta > Magnoliopsida > Zingiberales > Zingiberaceae > Wurfbainia > Wurfbainia villosa. The sequence goes on along the minus strand of CM045994.1, from coordinate 94,254,080 downwards.
GTCCAAATGGACCTTGGCAAAGGAAGTCCAAAGGCAAGTCTTGGCAGCGTAAGTCCAAACATGTAGACTTGGCGGCGTAATGTCCAAGAACGCCTTGGCAAAGGAAACCCAAGACATGACAAAACCAAAGGAAGCTCTTGGAAGCAAAGAGCAGAGGATGAACAAGTCGCGGACTCGGAGGGATCATGGAGGCACAAGGCTTAAGGAAGAGCTAGATGGTTGAGTCTAGGTCTAAAGGGTAAAATCAAGTATGAATTACTCATACTTGATGAGTATCAGTCGACTGATACGATGTATCGATCGGTCAGTCGGTGCTCGGCCGAGTCGAAGAAACCCGACCATCGATCGGTGATATTACGATCGGTCATGCACAGCGATGTGATCGGTCCGATCAAGTTAAAAACGGGCACAGAGTGGAGTCACACTCGACTGCAGCCTGTGATCACTCGACTGATCACTCCATCAGTCGACTGATGGATGGATCAGTCGACTGATGAGAATGTTGTTGGAGGAAACGACTCTGAATCCCGCGAATCCGGTCATTGAAGCCGTGTCGCGCGTGATCGACCGATCTTTGCATCGTCGTGCTCCAACGGGAAAAACAATCTTCTCTCTATAAAAAGAGGGTTGGTTGAGGTTTTTGGGGTTAATGCTCATTCTCTGATTATTCTCTCAAGCCTCCACGAGTTTTCAAGCTTTCTAGTGTTTTTAAATCTCCTCCTCCTCTCTCTAAGCTCAAGTTTCATTCTTTGTAAGAAGAGGAGGATTGTTGTAAAGGAAAGCTTCATAGTGATTTGATTAGGGTTGATCCATCTTAAGGATCACCGTGGAGTAGGAGCGCCATCTCCGAACCACGTAAAAGAATTGTGTTAACGTGTTTTTTATTTGTGTTATTCATATTTTTGTTGTGCTTCCGCTAATATTTTTCTAGAGAAGAAAAACAAGCTATTCACCCCCCCTCTAGCTTCCAAACGATCACCAACAGAACCCACTATCCTTATCAGAGACGGGGAAATATTTTCTCAAAAGAGAAATCTATCAACCATCCAAGATACACTCCACACACGCTGTAAGTGCATGGAAGACTATAGCGATCAATCTCCCTTGTTGCAATTGTTGCAACTGTTCGCGCTCCAACAACTCCATTGTAGCTACCCAGTAGCTTGTTAAATTCAATGAACACTTCTGCTCCATACAACTACAAATCCAGATAATAACTACTAAAGTCACGTCATGTATATGACAGACTATCTCGTAGTTTCTTAACTGACGTAGGCATAAGATATGCCTCATTCACTGCATCGGAATTGTTTCGATCCCTGAAATGACGCATCCGCGTACAACTTCCTTTTTATCCACTCCGGAAGGATTAACTAATACTTGCATAAAAGTTAACCGCCGTCTATGTCTTGTAACTGGTTTCACCAGCTTCCGACTAAATGATTTCTATCATCACCTTTGTCAAACAAGTCCGTGGTATAGTAATGTCAAGCATTCTATCCACATCTACGGAATTAACCAAAATATACAAGGAAAACCACCATCTACGGTGGTCGAGTGCGCAACTCCAACTACCACAATCAACAATGGCCAAGTTATGCAACTCCAACAACTACAAAAGGATCCAATCGTGTTCAGGATACACGATTCTCAAATCCAGTGACGACTAAATCGTTAATTAGTCTAGCAACTTAATCAAAATTCATACAATTCATACCAAGTATGAAATTGTCGTCTCCACACACATGCATCCCCTTTTACTCTAGGTTGATGATATATCAATCATCACAATGACAATGATACTTATATGACACCATGTCACTACCATATCAACGCTCCAGTTGTCACGCCCCGAGGGAGTTCCCGCCAGACAAAAATTCGGCAACATTTTCCCTGTACGGGTGACAATACCAATTTTCATACAAGGCCTACACGGCCACTATACATCGGTCAACACGATCGGAACAAAAACTACACACGCAGATAATAAATTGGCCTCAGGCCATCAATCCAGGTAAATAACAACAGTCTACTATATCTAGACTTACCCGTTCTGTCATCTGAGCAGGAATATACAACCAAACCAATCGAATAGTCCATAAAGACACAACAAATATCTCCAAATCTCCACAAGTACATAACCAAAACAAACACAAATCCTACACACTTCATCTAGTTAAAAACCAAAACCATAAGACCAATAAAACCTATCCATTTCGACGAGGGGGGGGGGGATTGGCAGCTGGACTCTGCTGACAGCTTTATCCTGAAATAAATATAAAACCACGGGGTAAGTTCAAAGAACTCAGCGGATATAGTCGATATGCAAGGTAAGAAATAGCTAACAATACTAATCATGCCAGTACAGTCTCATATATAGGGTATGCAAGAAAGAAATACAAAAGGATTGTACTTACTTGAATCTCCTACCCTGATATAGGAGCATGTGCCCTACTAGAAGAAATAAAGTCATCACCATATACAAATATGTATCATGTATCCATGGCATTCATATGCAACATCCAAGGCATCAATAAAAATGCAGCAAACACAATACAAATTTTATCCATGCAAAATGCATGCCGTGCAAATGACATGGTCACCCCTGACGCCAGTCAGCCGCCTCACATGCGATGGTGATGCCGAGTGGGTAGGGCTATGACAACTATGCACTCTTCCATCACTGCTCCTGAGTGATCGAGTGGACAGGATGCTGTCGGAGTACACCTATCCTCCTGCCCCAAACAGAGTGGGGGAGCTAAGCTCTCATCTCCCGGTGTCATAGACCAGAGGAGGGATCCCTACCCGCTACCACGCTGCCTCATCGCTACCCATGAGTGGACCAGCGGAGCCTGACAGAGCAACTGCACACACCCTCCTGATGTACCACTAACCCATGAGTGGCAGTGTGTACAGGCCATGTAACTGGCTGCGGGCTCAACTATAAAGGAACCCCATCCAGCCAGCATACAATCATGCAAGATGGTGCATGATACTAAAGCATGTAAATCCAACTAAAAATACCTATCCGAATAATATGCACAATCAATAAGTACATATCTATGATCCAAGTAACTATGATCCAAGTAAAACAGGAAAGATATAATAATAACCGATCAAATGCATGTATCAAGTAGGCACAAACACATACTAGGCATATAAATATGAAAATTATTGCAAGCTATCCTAACTAGCATATCAACTTGACTATATCTAAAAGATAAGTCAAAATACCCGCCTGATATGTAGATGTACTGATTTTCTTCGCATCCGTGCGTCCATCTCAAATCAAGGTCCAACTCCTAGTTCTTGATCCACAATAGATGATCCACTCGGTACAATCCCCTTTGATATACAACATATAAATAATCAAATCAACCCAAACCACAGCAATATTAGTATGCATTCATAAATTTATCCAGATACCACTCACCTTGCTTAATCTCAGCTACACAACATCTGAATCCAAAATTGGGAGTTTTAGATCTAAACATATTAATCACAATCTGAGCAACCAATCCCCATTCCAGCAGTTTCTAGCTCTGCTTCCGTTCTCAAATAGTGGAACAATCTTGCCACCCAACTCATAAAAGTATAGGCAACAAACCCTTAAGTTAACACATGCAATATCATCCTTAATTTCCTTCTTAGTCTTTTGACTAAAGCAGGCTGGATTTATGCAGATCAGGCACCTCTCGGCCATTGGACTGCTCCTAAATTTCCTGCCTTTGCTTCTTCTTCTGCTTCAATGCCTCTCTCTGCTTTGGAGCTAAGCTGAACATGGCTCTCCATGAAGGGAAAATCTTCGCCCTTCAAGATTACAACTTTCTCTAGAAACCCATGAGTAGATGCAACATTCAACGGCTGGCCACCTGGACGACCACCTGGTGACATGTACGGATGACCTCCAAGCTCATTGCCGAAGGTGGCTAATCTTCCCAAGTGAACCTGCCCTCTGATGTTATCGTCCTTCTCTGGGACGGCGGTGATCTTGAAGGAAATCTGGTTTGCTCGACCTAAAAGCGAAGCCGTCTGCGATCCGAGTCCTAGGCTTCCGTGGCCAGCATCGGCACCAATGGAAGCAGAACATGGGAAAGGGTGGCGACGAGTGCGCGAATCCGGCCCACTCAAGCTGTGGCAGTGATTGAGGTCGGGAGAGGGACAACGACTGGCGATGGTTCGAGCTCGCGAGAAGGGCAGAAGACATGATCGACCTCAGATCAACCTCGCGGCGGCCGACATGGCGACGACGACGGGGCGAGCTCAAGCGGCGGTGATGGTTAGGGCACGGGAAGGCAATGCAAGCTCGAGCAATGATGTTTAGGAAGAAGGACGCTGAGCACCTTTGATCGGCGGAGGAAACAACCGACGATGGGAGGTCGTGCACGGGAGAGGAAGAGAAGAGGTCGCTGATTGAGCTCGCGAGAAGGGAGAAGGCTGCGCGTCGAGGAGTTTGCGGCGGAAGAGATCGAGCAGAAAATAGGAAAATATAAACCTAAGGTTTAATATGTAATTAACCCTAGGTAAATTAAATCTATTACCCCTTAAAATATCATAAGACATCTCATTTAAAATTTTAAAACTATCTAGAAAATTCCAATGGGTATTTTCCAAATTAACCAGCAATATATATTTTTTCGGTATCTTACACCAGTCGTAAACCAACCCTAGAGTATACACAGGTGTCTTTAGCTGATCTAAACAGATCATTTATCCTCAACGTAGGATATTTACTTTCAATAATTATCGCATTCCATCATCGATAATCGATGCATAATTTCAAAGGTTCATCTCTCTTTCAACAAAGAGTTTCGGATCTTCTCAAGGAGGAATACTGGGATAGATAAATATCCCTTCCAACTTCTCCTATAATTACAACTTACATTCTTCCAATTTCTATAGTGTTTAGCAACACTGATACCAACAAAACTATCACTCGATATGTGATCTTCGATACCAGAACTATTTCCGCAATCATTTCGATCGCCTACTCCACTTGCCTATGCAACGGCAAGCCTTGGAATTCATCCGAAATGACATCGGAATACTCTCAGATTATACGCACATCCGAGAGCATATCGTACCATACTTCCAATAACTTGACCATCCAGAAGGATATGCATACAGTAAAAGTATGTCTATCAAAGTCTAAGGGCATCCCTTGACTTCTTAATTGTCGGTCCACATCTCACCTGACGATAGAGATACCACCGACCTACAAGTCGATGTAAATGACCCTTCTAATCCAAACAAAGAATGTTCTAGACAAAGATACTCGTAAACTACAAGTATCTCTCAATATATCAACCCAAAGGGTACACTAAAGTAATACTCTTTACGATCAATTATTTGTCGATCCGATCCAAAGGCTCCCCGCAGGTCTCGACCTTTCTCCGAAGAGAACCAGATCAGATCCAACAGTTCGCCACAAAGCGATTGCATTTTTGCGATGAATGATCCGAGAATTTTTCCTAGATCATCCAATCCTATCACTTAATCCTACGAGCTACAATTGTAGAATACCGAATAGATACGACCATTGTCGTATTCTCTCTCCTCTGTACAAAGCAAATCACATCTGGAGATAACTGTTGTTGTTTGCTGAATCTTCTAAGATGTCTTCTGTTGATGCTGCTTCTGTGTTGATCTCTGTTGAAGGAGAGTATCAAGGAACTCCAACCACGCCTGAGGTAGTAGGATGTTGCTGATGAGATAACCCAATCTTCGGTGCTGATCTCTGCTGTCGAGACGGTGCATCATCCTCCAGGAATACCATCGATAGTCTTCAACTGAGTCTTCAAAATACACCTCAAATGTACTGGTTGCTTACAATAGCAACAGATGAATCAATCCAACGGATAATCTGACTTCACGTGTCTTCGTGATCTACATTGCACGCACACAAACCTTTCGAAGTCTTTGTTCTAATTTTTGCTGATATCCACGAGAACATCCTGATGATCTGCGGTTGGTCTTCTATAATCGAAAAATGGCTCAAAGCCTATGACTCCGATCTTGCTCCTTTTATCCAACAGTCGGAGACTTCTGACTCTATTAAGTTGACCTGCAATATTTTCTTATCGGTCTCCAACTCTTAAACCCTTGTACGAAGTCATTTCTAAACTCCTATCTCAATCCAACGTCTTCCAGCAGGATCTGGTAGAAGATCCCGACATCCTAATCCAACTATAAGCTAATATCTTTGGGTGGCTTAAATCATTCATTCATCTTCTTGAGCTATTAGGTGGTCGTAACCTCCGCAAGTCTCATGACTCTGCACAGTACACTATTACTAACCAATCACCCTTTCTTGAAGCTCAAGAATTTCTTACAATGTGTCACTAAAAGTGACATGGGAAAATATTCTCTTTCAACATCACTAAATCATGATCAAGTGATATATTATTTCCCGAAGATTATTTTCTGCATTTATCACCAAATACCGGCTTGATCCCGATAATGGTATGCCAATAACTCTTCTTTCTCAGTATAACAAAAGTTAAGTACTCAAAAGTACTCTCAAAGTTATAGAACTCAGTACGAACAACTCAGGGATAAAATCTCCATGAAACACCGTAACCTAGCCTTCCGCTATCTGCATCAACAATAGTCTACTTGTCATGTCCATTACCCAACAGGTAATGATCTGAATAGCATAATTAGTGAAAATCTCTAAGACTGTAGTCTCTGATTTCCATAAGAAATGTGACGACTTGACCTCTGTTTTTCGACTCGGTATCAGTCGGCTCTCAAAGGTAAATCACCTTTTCGACACAGGTTCAAGACTCACAGACTTAACAGGTCATTACCGTGGTCAACTCATACCACGTCTACGAACAATAACCAACACACTACAGGTTATTTCCTGTTATATACACTAAAAGCATAGCCAACAAAACCGGGAGTAAAAACACTAAAGGCCACTCTAGTTGGTCGCCTCGGTGGACGACCCCTACTACAAATCTACACAGGTGTCATAACTATACTGTATACACCTACTGATCAAGTTTAGATAAATATCTACTAACCCATAAGTTATCAGGAATTCTTACCTCATACTTCTTGGAGCTTAGGCCGCTGTCCATCTCATTTCAGAAAACCAAAACCGAACAAATCAACTCCCGAGAATCCAAGACTCGACACAAAACAACATTGTATGGCATCGCAGAACCTTGGGCTCTGATACCACTAAAGTTGTCACGCCCCGAGAGCATGTCGAGCCAAAAATCAAACGGACGACATCTCCCCTGTACGTGGCAACATTTCAGGTTAATACAAGGCTCGTAGGCCCACAATAACAACATAACATATAAAGTAAATACAACACTACTCAAAGTACAGCGGAAACATAATACAACAAGCTACACACATGCATACCGGTATGACTAACACATCACAACAACACGAAACCTCGACAAAATCCAAATCTACAACATAGTACATTACGAAAATTCCAAATACATAACACAATGTACGGAAAGCCCAAAACGAACACGGGAGCCTCGGAGGTGAGATATGATGTCAACAATGATTACTTGGCCCGTCACGCGAAGTCTTCTACACATTGCACAGGCGACGGAAAAACCTCGTGATGGTGGTGAGTAAAACTCAGTAGGTAATAGAAAACATGTATATATGTAATATCACATGTATTTCAACAACATAATATATAGGTACAACAGGTATAGCAGCCTAGTATATAAATACAAGCATATACCGTCTAACCAAATGAACAACGTAAAATGCAGACATACCTGAAGTCTACTACGCTACTCTGATCCAACCTGAACATATATCCAACATATATATATAACAGGAAGAGTAATACTAACTCATAATCTACTCATGCTATAGGTCAAGATATCTAATGGTCTGTCCAACACATACCAGTATCCGACACAACTGTATAACATATGCAAGAAGCATGCAAGAATATGATGTACAATCAAATGCAGCAAGCATAATACAATCAAATGCAACATCACAATAAGCATATATATATATATTGCATCTATATATGTATATTAATCACAATCATCCATATATATATATATACATGCATATATGTATATATATGGCAATATGCAAAAATGTCATAAGTCGGCAATGCAGCATGCATGGTCATGTCGGCTCACCCTAAAGCTACCACGACCCCAGTGTGGCCTCGGTGGCTCAAGCATGACAACTGTCCCAACTCAACACCAATCACTACTCTCGAGTGGGCAGTATGATCGAGTAGCATATAAGAATAAAGAGCAAACTACACGATGGGGGTCCCTGCTATTGGCCACTCCAACAGTCACTACCCATGAGTGGTCGAGTGCCACACACGCAGGACTACGACACGCAAATCCAACTACCACCGTCTATAGTGGTAGAGTGCGGCACCACAATGCTCTGCCCTCACACCGGTTACTCTTATGAGTAACCGTGGAGGCAGGATAACTGACGATACTCTCAACCATAAGGGAGACCTCGTCGCCAGCGTGCATGCAAATGACATGAATGCAATGTCTCACATACAGACATCCACCATAGACTCTCTATTCTTCAGAGAATCATACTAACCAGATCAACATACTCTCTATCCTGCAGAGAGTCGTATTCAACTGATCATAATACTCTCTATCCTGTAGAGAGTTATACCAATCTAATCGACGCACTCTCTATCCTGTAGAGAGTCGTACTCAACTGATGGACGCACTCTCTATCCTGTAGAGAGTCGTACTCATCTGATTATAACAAGCTAGGACCACCGGTCCGTAGCGATACACTAAGTATCATTCCCCTGACCATTTACACAATACATGGTTGGTGGTAACATGCAACCTAAGAGTACTAGAACTAACCCTAAGTTCAAGACATTATCTACCTACGGATGACCTTTTTACTCAATGTACAATCAGGTTGTCATCTTGACTTTGAAAGAAAAATTCTCTCCTTTTTCTCTTTATTTTTCTCCCCCTTTTCAATTTTAGTTTTAAAAAAAATTTAAAAGTTTCTTTTACACTTTATAACCTTTCTCTCACTTTGATGACTTACATCAAACAACGAGTAAAATAAATTTTTTATTTTCTTTTTCAAAATTCATATTCTTTTTTTTTTTTGATAAAAGGTGATGTGCTCATTTCAAACTCTTCTTATCATTATTTTCATAGCTAAATGACGAGAGACAAATCACGAGGGATATTTTTATTGAATCAAGAACTAATATGACGGGAGGGTAGGCTCCTCAAAAAATTTTATGATTTTGAAAACTCTTACTTTTTGAAACAATTTTACTGTCCATACTAATCACTTGATATTCTCATAGAGACAATCACATTCTCTCTCAATGCATACAATGATGGCAATCATTAAATCATAATGTGCTAAGCTATTTATCATGCAATTATACGGTCAAGACATGAGTCAAGACATGATATCAAGTAAAATAATTAAGTCAACGGGAGCAAATCAAGCTACAATGTATTCAAGTCAACTTATGATTTAAACTTGCTGAGTCAAACTAGTCAAAAACTAATAACCAGCATAAAGTCAAGTCAATATCAGTCAACTAAGGCAAAAATTAATCACAATAATGTAATGTAAGTCAAGTTAAATCAAACTAGACCCGAGTCAAAATAAAATCAATGAGTGCAAGTCAAATTAAAATTTAAATAAGTCAACCTAAGATCAAACAATCCAAGTCAAACAAAAACATTTCCTTCATCTCCATGCGACAAGCTTGCTGCAGCTCTATCATAACCTACTGCTACTCCTTTAATCGGTGAAATTCTAGACATAGTCCCCTCTAATCTAATGACTCTATCCTCTAATAAAGGAGAAGCTGAAGTTGGAAATAGGTAGGGTAAATTGGAGAAATCAAAATTTGATAACTCCTCATCCTCTAGATGTGAAATATATGCAAACTAGTATTTATGTCTGACATATTGCATACAAGAAAAAATGAATAAAAAGATCATAGTTCTATACTCTAATTTTGTAGAGCTAAAGTTATTTTGTGTGGGAGTGACGATCATCAAGAGATAAAGCGCGAAGAGGAAAACATACGAAAATAGATGATAATAGTCTGATTTTTAAATGCTTTCTAAACAGATCAGGAATAAATATAATGCTCCTATCTCTTGATCTGGTAGTATATGTATGGTTATTTATTGATATTACTGGTACCTTCCCTACATAATCCTCGATAGAGGGGTTAGCAGGTGACCCAAGATCCGATCCAAAATACACAGCTCAGCTAAGAAAGGAAAGGAAGATTGACACGGGCGAACATTGAAAGTCATTGGCACGGACGAATATTGAAAGTCATTGGCACGGGCGAATATCAGAAGTCATTGGCATGGGCGAATATTGAAAGTCATTGGCACAGGCGAATATTGAAAGTCATTGGTACGGGAGAATTAATGAAAGCAATTGATACGATAAAGGAGACACGGAAGGCGCTTCGCCAAGAGGTCGGTCCAATCTGATCAATACAAAGGGAATTTAACATGGGGAAAAGAGGAGTTGGTTCGGGTTGATAAAAAGTCCTAGGGCTAGGTCACCCGTGGGCTATAGACCTAAACTAGCTTCCCTCAGCACGGAAGGTTGAGGGAGATAGTCTAGCCTAGTTTTCCGAAAAATAGAGGAAAAGGTGTTAGGCAACGGCCTGGGAGGCCCCACATAATATTCCAAGGAGTCTTCACTCTTGATATCTGTAACAGAATTATTCTCCAGGGAAAGGTGGTGGCCACGTGTACGATGGAGATAACCTACGACGTTACGATGAAGGAAGGGGGAAGATAAAAGGGAGGGAGCAAGGAGGAAAAAAGAGAGCCGACAATCATTCCAACCCAGCAAGAGAGCAGAGGACGCAAGAGGAAGAGGAGAACCACAGTTGCCTCACCGGAGAAGAAGGAAGGAGATCTATCGCTGTCACATCTCTTGTATTTTTCTCGCTTTACGATATCACTGTAAAAGGTCTTCTATCCTCCACCTTCGGAAATTGACCTTCCGTAAAGGAGGACCCTCATAGTGAAAGTGCTTAGGCACCGCCTCCGGTGAGAAAGTTCACCTCCGTGGAGTAGGAATCCTTATTCCGAACCACGTTACATCTTGTGTCTGAATCTCGATTGCTATCGTCGATTTGCTTGCGTTTCACCTATTTCATCTTCTTATTCTTTACTGATTGCGGCCGGTGAGGACCCTCTGAGACCCCCCTCAGTGCTTCACTGCATTGAAAATGGAGCGAGCATGTTTTCACTCTTTCCGCATCAGTTGGCATCGTCTGTGGGAACATTGAGCTGGACGTCGAGATGCAACCGGAAGAAGTACAACCCCCTGCTACCTCAGTAGCGGAGGAGCGTCCCATCATCCTTCTACCCTCGCAGTTGAAAGCCCTGATGGATGACGCTATCACAGAAGCTCTCGCTAGGGAAAGGAGAAGGACCGGATATCTGCATCCGCATTCCAGGGAACCTTCTTCCAGAGACCCACCCCCAGAAATGCCTCCTCCCTCTCGTACAGCCGTCAATGGGGAAACATTGCTTGGAGGCGGACTCGGGGGAAGAACGCCTCAGAACACTATGCCCTTCACCCAAACGCGTAGGGAGGAACAGGGCGAAAGTCAATCAACCAGGCTTCCGGAAGTATACGATCCTAGTCCCTTCACAATGGACATTCTCTCGGAGCTCCCTCCATCCTACTTCCGGAATCCTCAGATTAATAAGTATGACGGTTCGACGGATCCCGAAGAGCACATATCTCAATTTGACGGAGCGGCCTCGCTTCACTGTTATACTGACGCTCTCAAGTGTCGAGTCTTCCGAACCACCCTAACTAGCTCGGCGCAAAAGTGGTTCAATACCCTACCCCCAGGGTCTATCACCCGTTTCGCTGATTTCCAGAGAATGTTTAGTCGGGAATTTGTCAGCTGCAAGGCGTATAGACAAGACACATCTATGTTAATGCATATCACCCAGGGACCTTCAGAATCCCTTAGGGGGTATCTTCATCGATTCACTTCTGCAGCTAGGGGAATCCCCTCAGCCCGATCTGAATCTTTCAGAGGTGCTATTCAGCACGGACTGAAGGAGGGCCCTTTCCTCAGTTCCTTGTTAAGACAACCTATAGATAGTTATGAGGAGCTACTAAGCCGTGTGGAGCAGTTCATCCGCAAAGAAGAAGGATTAAAGGTACGGATCGCCTAGCCCCAAAAAAGGGCTCGTCCCGCTGCTCCCCAAGCACCACTCAGGCGGGAGTATCCAAGACCTTTTCGACAAGAGGTCCCGAGGCCTCGTCCGATGTTGCCAGGAGTTCGCCCCGTCCCACCCTTACAAATCATGGCCGCTGAAGCGCTTCCTCCCGTGAGGACTTGGAAAGAACGGGAAATGGAATTCTACGACCAACAGGGTCTGCTGCAATGACCCTTAGGACACAGGGGGATCCCACGTAACCCCCCAGCCCCGTTCTTTTGCCAATATCATACAGAATACGGCCACAGTAGTGGCCGATGTTTCAAGTTACAAGAGGAATTGGATCGCCTCCATACTGCATATCCGCGAGTAAGGTTCCAGGCAGGAGGACCGGCACGGCGAGGCCCACGACCAGATGTAACCCGTCCAAAGCCATATAATCAACAACCTCGGGTCACTTTCCCCCACACGCCGTTCCAGGAGGATGTCTCTCAAGAAGGCCCATCAGGTGAGGGCCCTTCATCCAATCTAGATGACATTCCCACGCGGGGAGTTATTCATGTTATAGCTGGAGGACCTACCGACGGGGACTCTAACCGGGCGCGGAAGTCGTACGCCCGTCTCATGGAGAGTTTGGCCATCGTCACCGACCAAACTATTCAAGTGGCACCGCCCGTTTCATTCGGGCCAGAAGATCTACAAGGTGTCCTGCTGCCCCACACGGATGCATTGGTCATTCGCATATCCCTGGCCAATTATGAAGTGGCCCGGGTGCTAGTTGACTCGGGAAGCTCCGTCAACATCCTCTTCCAGGAAGCTTTCGGATGAGATTGGAAATGCCCAGCTAGAAGATGTGGCCACCCCCCTCTTTGGATTCGTGGGGCATGTAGTACACCCTACGGGGCAGATTTCCTTGCTTTGACTCTGGGCGTAAAGCCCAGCCAAAAGACCAGTATAATCTCTTTCCTCATTGTGGACGCTCCGTCCACTTATAATGCTATTTCTTGGGCGTCCTTTCCTCACCCTTTTTCAGGCCGTGGCTTCTCCATACCACCAGAAGCTGAAATTTCCAGTGGGTCAATTGGTAGGAGAAGTTCGTGGAGAACAGAAGACCTCCAGGAGCTGCTACGTGCAAATGGTTCGGGATGACCAGAAGAAAGCCCGAACCAACAACCTCAAAGGCAAAGCTGTCATTATCACTGACATCTGCATCTTGGAAGAATCCCCCCCCAAGGCTGGAAAAATAGAGGAAGGAGAACTGGTGGAAATCGCTCTAGGAAAGGCCACACGGATAGCACAACAACTGGAAATCAAAGAAGAGCTGGTGGCTTGCCTGAAGGAGAATGAAGACATCTTTGCAAAAGACGTGCACGATCTCACGGGGATCAACCCTCGAGTGGCTGAACACCGTCTCAATATCATTAAAGGAGCCCGACCCGTTCAACAGAAGAGGCGACATTTTGGACCAGAAAAGGACAAGGTCATAGCCGAAGAAGTGGACAAGCTACTAAAAGCGGGTCATGTAAAGAAAATCCAGTTTCCCGAATGGGTTTCTAATGTAGTCCTGGTCCCCAAGCCGTCGGGGCAATGGAGGATGTGTATTGATTTCCGTGATTTAAATAAAGCATGCCCTAAAGACTGCTACCCCTTGCCTCGTATTGATCAACTGGTGGATTCTACTGTGGGATATGAAGTGGTGCCTCTAATGGATGCATATCAAGGATATCATCAAATACCTTTGGCAGAAGAAGATCAAAAAAGGGTTAGCTTTGTGACCGTGGGAGGGTTATACGCCTATGTGGTAATGCCTTTCGGATTAAAGAACGCAGGGGATACATATCAGCGCCTTATGGACAAAATCTTTGCTGAACAGAAAGGGAAAAATGTGGAAGTCTACGTGGATGACATATTAGTTATATCGAAGGCCACTCGGGATTTAGTCAAGGACTTAAACGAAACCTTCGCTACATTGAGGCGATTTAATATGAAGTTAAACCCTAATAAATGTCTGTTCGGGGTAAAGAGTGGCAAGTTCTTGGGGTACATTGTGACTGAGAAAGGGTTGCAAGCCAATCCTGAGAAGGTCCAAGCATTATGCAATATGAAGTCACTCGCTAATCTGCGGGAAACACAAAGGCTGGTGGGCAGGATCGTTTCTTTATCACGATTCATAGCCAGGTCGGCGGACAAAGGGCTGACTTTCTTCAAGGTCCTCCGCAAGGCTACCAAGTTTTAGTGGGATGATCAATGTGAACGGGCTTTCCAGGAGTTAAAGAAATATTTGGCGGGACTCCCACTGCTAGCCAAACCAATAGCCGGCGAACCTTTATGGATGTATCTGGCCGTCTCAGATGGAGCCATTAGTTCGGTATTGTTAAAGCAAGAAGGTTCTCATCAGCAGCCTATTTATTACACCAGCCATATCCTTAAGGGGGCGGAATTCCGTTATACAGAGCTGGAGAAGTTGGCGTATATCCTAGTGCTAACCGCTCGCAAGTTAAGGCCATATTTTTTGGCTCATCCCATCACCGTTCTAACCCACAGCGAATTAGGTAAGGTCGTCACTAAGCTCAATTTCTCTGGAAGATTGGCCAAATGGGTAGTGGAACTAAGCGAGTATGATATCCGCTACCAACCTCGAATGGTTATCAAAGCCCAAGCACTTTGCTCGCTTTTCGGAAGAGGGTTCGACAGCCAACGAGGAGGGATCAGAGGCCTGGAGTATATTCGTGGACGACTCTTTAGGGTCTGCGGGCAGCGGCGTCGGTGTTCTATTAATTTTTCCTGGTGGTGAAGAAACTCGATTAGCCATTCACCTGGAATATCGGGCATCTAATAATGAGGCGGAATACGAAGCCATTTTAGTGGGCTTGCAAGCTGCTAAAGCGGTGGGGGCTTCTTCCATTATAATCCATTCGGATTCCCAGTTGGTGATATCGCAACTCCAAGGTTCTTTCGCGGTTCGAGAGGAAAGGCTGCATAAATACCTGAAGGCTTTTGAGAAAGAAAAAGCTCAATTCCGTCAGGTCCTCTTAAAGCAGATCCTGCGGGAGAACAACAGAAAGGCAGATGAATTGGCTCGGTTGGCTAGTGCTATGGAAGGAATGAAGTCCTCAGAAACGGTCCATACGAAAATTCATACTTCCTTAGCAATATACAGCTTGGAGGGAGATGACACAATCAAGCCTCGATGCTTGATCATGACCGACATCATAACTTATTTACGGCACGGGAAGACCCCTGAAGAAAAAATAGCGGCTTCCGCTCTAATAAGCCGAGCCAAACGGTTCACACTCTTAAATGGGGACTTATACAAGACTTCCTTCGGACGACCCTTATTGAAATGCTTGGGAAATGAGGATGCAGAATGGGTACTATGGGAGATTCATGAAGGTTGCTGCAGCAATCATTCAGGGGGGAGAGGTTTGGCAAGGAAGGTCCTCTTGGCAGGATATTTTTGGCCGACTCTTCAGCAAGATGTCGCTCGTATAGTGCAAGATTGCCTCGCTTGTCAGAAACATAGCAACCGTTCCGAACGGCCAGCTGAGTTAATGAAAGCGATGATCTCTTCCTGCCCTTTCGATCAGTGGGGAATGTATATAGTAGGTCCGATGCCAGCAGCCTTTAAGAAATTTTTATTGGTGGTGGGATTATTTTTCCAAATGGGTGGAGGCGAGCCCTTAGCCGAATTACATCGAGAATGCCGTAATACAATTCTTATGGAGAAACATTGTTTGTCGCTCACAGGTATTCCTAGGAAAATAGTCATTGAATGGGCGACACAATTCGGGAAAAAGATCCAAGAATGGTGCGAGTCTCAACATTCAAATAAGCTTTCACTTGGCCGCTCATCCTCGCCGAATGGGCAAGTGGAGGTGACTAACAGGATCCTCATTCAAGGATTAAAGACCAAATTAGGGGCTCAGAGGGGGAACTGGGTAGAAGAGTTACCAGGCATCCTGTGGGCCTATCGAACCACTCCCAAGACAGCAATAGGAGAAACTCCCTTTAGTTTGGTGTACGGGATGGAAGCTGTTATTCCAGTCGAGGTTCTATTAAATAGCGCTCGGATAAAGGCATACGAACCAAATCAGAACCAGCTCCTCCGAAGCATCGAATTGGACTTGGTGGAGGAAAAGCGGGAGATGGCACGGAGGCGAGCGGAATTCTACAAGCAAAGAGTGCAACGAGCCTTCAATAAGAAGGTGATGCCTTGAAGATTTCAAGAAGGGGATTGAGTTTTGCGTAAGGTTAATCCCGCTGGAGATCCCAGAAAGCTGGCTCCAAACTGGGAAGGACCCTATGAAATAACGCGCTGCGTAGCAGGGTCAGCATATTATCTGAAAGATGACTAAGGCAAAGAGCTTCCACGACCTTGGAACGCCCTTCATTTAAAACTTTTTCACACTGTATGAGAAATATGGAATGGAAGAAGAGAAATTATGAGACTCCGAAGGGGGTACTTCTTGAATTGATTACATTAATTAGATGCCGGATACTCTCCAAATTTCATTAAAGGGGTTATTTACAGAAGCAGTACAGTGTTGTTAATAAATCTTGAAGAAAAAAAAAAGATGGAAAGGGAATTCCCGTTTCAAAACAGGTTATCATATTACAGCTTGAACCGGTCAGGAGGATAACGTTGAAAACCAGCCTCCCAATTTAAAGAAAAGGAAGGATAAGGTGGAGGAGGTAATCCTTGGTTAGCATATCACAACCGCTTCATTAAACTGGCCCCGATAGGTGGCGCAGAGAAAGTGATGAGTCTCTCTCGGCGGTGACGGTCGTGGCTTCGCCACCATGCAGCCTCTCGCATTTTTCTTGTTGGTCTTGAAGTTTTCGACGACGCCCACATAGCGCCGTGACACCTCCATAATAGCATCGCTAAGATGGAAACATCATCGTCGAGCCTTGGTCCTCACGCACAAGGTGCGCCATCTCCACCATGTTCGACGCATAGAAGCCGAGATCCTCCACCGCTTCGTAATAAGATCCGGTTCGGGCGAGTTCGGCTCCCTCGAGGGAAGTCTCGCCGTAGACGGGCATGAGCATGCGCCGAATTTATATGAGATGAGTTTTCTTGTACCTCCTTGCCTGGCGGTGCGAAGGTCCCCTATCTTATCCTTTGCTGGTATTGAACACGGCGGCGATGACATCAGAATCCTGTTGCTTCCCCTGGAGGAGTTCTACTGCCTTCCCTTGGAGACGTATTAATTCTTGAGCCGAGGAAGACTCCTTATCGGGAGGAGCCAGTGGGACTTCCCGCTGAGGCATGGGTGGCTACACACCTGGACGTTGATGTTCTCTTAACGCCGCAATGGTATCAGCATCCTTCTGAATTTGTTGACGAGCCTCGGATAATTGCTCACAGCACAGTGCAATTGTTGTAATAAGGCCGTTCCGATTTTGGCGATTGCTAAATCTTCCCGTTGTTGTCGCTCCCATTCTTGAGCTTGAGTCTGATATTGAAGGAGGGAGCGATTCAACTCTTGATGATTGGTTAAGGTCTGCATGCCAGTTGTGAACAAGAAAATCAGATAGTAAGACAAAGCTAAGAAAACATACCAAATCCAGAGCATGTCGCAGGCTTTCCATGCGAGGAACCACTTCCTCTAAGTTCAGAATCCGAAGACTCCGGGGAGAAAAGGAAGAAGATGGGATGGATGATACTGAGGTGGGAAGTTCACGGGGGAGGGGAAGAAGGGGAATGACCTTTGGAAGAGGAGAGGGGCTCTTCCGGCGATGAGTGGAAGGGGAAGCTTGCGGTAAGGGGACATCGATCGCCATGGGTTCGGAGGAAGAATGATATTCAGGGGAGAAAGAAGGCAAGGATGGGTTAGTCTCTATCAACGGCTGACATGGAGGCGCATCCTTTCCAAGTTCATCCTCAAGTTGGGGTGGAGGAGAAGGCGACTTCTGAATGTTGGTGGCAGAGGGAGAAAAAGTATGGGAGTTAGGGTTCGCAAATGTCGGGGAAATGGAGGAAGGAATAATGGTACCAATTCCCTCCGGGGTAGGGGTAACAAGAGATTCGAGGGGGGGAGAGGAAGATGGACAAGGTGAAGTAGCTGTGTTGGTGACCGGGGGAGGGGAAGAAGAGGTCGAAGTTGACGGATGACCGGCTTTCCTCTTGCGATGTGGATAACGACCCGCTATCTCCTGGAAAAAGGTAGAGTGCATTTTGATGATCTAAGAATAAGGATTAGGGGCAAGTATGGCGGAGGAGCAAGCGGAGAAGAAGGAGATGAAAAGGCAAAGGGATGAAGATAGGCAGAGAAATGAAGGCAAAAGGATCCCTTATAAAGGGGAAGTGAGTGGGCTGATAATCGTTCTTGGGCTCCTCGCCTATGATAAAAGCGGCCCTAAATGAAAGGGAAAGAAGGATTATTTTTCCTAAATGGCTCAGTGGGTGCTAGAACCTTCAATTACATGGGAAGGGGGCGGATATGGGAATTCCCCCTTCAGAAGGCAAGCACAAAAGAGGGAGGGTATGAAAGCGTTGCCTCCTTTATATTGATGGCTTCGGGACTATATACATCTAAATTTCTATCCCCGTGAGGCAGAGCGAAAGATATCCCCGTGTGGTGGTGGAACGGAAGAACCGAGACCCCTCGGTTATTATTTATTCTACATCTAAATTTCTATCCCCGTGAGGCAGAGCGAAAGATATCCCCGTGCGGTGGTGGAATGGAAGAACCAAGACCCCTTGGTTATTATTATTTATTCTACATCTAAATTTCTATCCCCGTGAGGCAGAGCGAAAGATATCCCCGTGCGGTGGTGGAACGGAAGAACCGAGACCCCTCGGTTATTATTATTTATTCTACATCTAAATTTCTATCCCATGAGGCGGGCGGAAGATATCCCCTGTGGTGGTGGAGCGGAAGAACCGAGACCCCTATTATTATTTATTCTACATCTAAATTTCTATCCCCGAGGTAGGCGGAAGATATCCCGTGTGGTGGTGGAGCGGAAGAGCGAGACCCCTCGGTTATTATTATTTATTCTACATCTAAATTTCTATCCCCGCGAGGCAGAGCGGAAGATATCCCCGTGTGGTGGTGGAATGGAAGAACCGAGACCCCTCGGTTATTATTATTTATTCTACATCTAAATTTCTATCCCCGCGAGGCAGAGCGGAAGATATCCCCGTGTGGTGGTGGAACGAAAGAACCGAGACCCCTTGGTTATTATTATTTATTCTACATCTAAATTTCTATCCCCGTGAGGCAGAGCGGAAGATATCCCCGTGCGGTGGTGGAATGGAAGAACCGAGACCCCTCGGTTATTATTATTTATTCTACATCTAAATTTCTATCCCCGCGAGGCAGAGCGGAAGATATCCCCGTGCGGTGGTGGAACGGAAGAACCGAGACCCCTCGGTTATTATTTAACCCTATATTGTTTTATCCTTGCAAAATAGCAGAGTCAATTCATTTAATGGTTCTATATCCCAAGCTGATTATAAAGGGAGAAGAGCCGATATATGTCTCGGTCTATGGGGATACGAAAGAAGCAAAGTGTGGTACAATGCAGAAAACACTGGAGAAAGGAGATAAACTGGGAAATTTCATTAATGCAAAGGAATTACATATTTTAAGTCATTTACGAGGGAAAACGACAAATAGAAACCCTTAGACATCTTGAGTATTATAGTTCTTTGTTGGGAGGAACGGAGGGAGCTCTCTTATATGGTTGAGGTTGACACAATAGTTGTCGCCGGTAAGACTGCTGCAGGAAAACTTGTTTGGCCAATTCCTTTTGGGACCCGACCAGTTGTTGGCGTAGGGAGCGATTACTGGTGGAAGTTTCCCTCAGCCTCTGCTGTAAGTACTTCACTTGCTCCTCCAAGCTAACTATGTATCGGCGGTTATTTATCTGTTCTTCAGAAGGAGAGGAACTGCTGCCCTGTTCAGATATCCTGTCCATGGAAAATAAAGAGAAAAGGGAAGGATGGAATTTATCAGGTAAAGATCGGGAACTTTCATAGCAACGAAGGGGGAAGGTGCATTTATGGGCAGAAGAAAGGGGGACTATAAATGCCAGTAAAGGAGAGGAGACGTGGGGGCAGTAGTGGGAAGGGCAACGAGCCTATAACTATAATTAAGAAGGTCCGAATCCCCGGGCGATGATAGAAGAAGGTATGTTCAGATCAAATTATCTTCCTTTCGAAGACAGAACTCTTACATCTACGAGAAAAAGACAAAAGCAAACATCAAGTTCCCTCTCTCATTTTTACTCATATATTTGAAATGATTACATTAATTTGATCTATACAGATTTTCTCTGATTATTCCCCATAGACGAGGCGGGAGAGGTCTCTTTAGGAGGAGAGGGCGCCAGGATGACCCTGAAGCGCTCGACTTGAGGTGAAGGAAGAACTGATGGACCTTCGTTGAATGAAGAAGGATGAGCTCCTGCCGAGGGGATTGGGATGAAAGCCAACGCTAGCGGATGTGGAGGAAGTTCGTCAACGGCGCGGGGGTCTCCCACTATATACTCCCAGGTGAAGGGAGGATTCCACACCCTGTTGCAGAAGGAGGGAAAAGGAGCTCGGAAAGACCTCCCTTTAGGAGGAGTTGGAGTTGGACTGGAAGGCGGGAACGGAAGGGGGCGGAAGGCTGAAGTAGCGGTCGAGCGGGTCTCTGAGTCTCCAGTATCTTCCAAAGCCCAGTTCCATAACTCGAAGGATTCTGACTCTGAAGAAATTTCAATGGGATGCCCTGCTGAAGCCATGATAGTGAGATAGAGGGACGAAGACATGGAGGGTGATGATTTATAATGAAAGAAAAGCAACGGGGGAAGTTCTTGGGAAGGGGAAGAAGACGAGGAGGCAGATATAGTTTCCGAAGCAGTGAAAAGGAATGGGGAAGGCTAACAGGACAGAGTCACTTAAAGCAAGTCCCCCAAACCGAAATCGGGACGGGTGTGAATAATATCAGACAAAATACTTCAAGATTCGAAAGCTGGAAGGCGAGGTGAATAATGTTATTGATATCTCTCCATAAGCCGAACCAAGCGAGGTGATTGCACCATCCGATCTGGAAAGAGATAGCAGTATAAAAGGAGGAGTTTAAAATTGGTCGAATTCGACCCCGTCAAGAAGCAGGACAAGACGATGATAACTAAGCCTATGGACAAATTCATCATTCAGAAGCAGAAGAGAGGCTATTGATAAAAGTATCAAAAAAGGAGAATAGTAGAAATTACAACTCAAAGAGTTCGGGCAGACATTTAGCTAACGTCTCCGTGGGATCTAAATAGCTAGTGTCCGTGCCAGGAGACGGGTATCCTTCTTCGGCATTTTGTGCCGAGGACCCCTCAAAACCTAGTATAAAGAGATCTACCCCCTTCTTGACATAGCGCCCCTTGAGGTCGGCTTCCTGCTCCTTTAGTTGGTCCTGATATTGAACCACCTGAGCTTGACTTTCTGCCAATTTAATCACCAAAGCATCTCTCTCGGTGGCTGCCTGTATAGCTCGCTGTCCTAAGGCTGAAAGAGCTTCAAGATACTTCTGTTGGAGCGTAGATTGCTGCTGAGCCACCGACGATAAGGTTCGGGGAAGAGCCGCTACCATGGAGAAAAGATCCTGACACTTCTTTGCACAGGATTCCCTGGTAATTGCCCAGGCTTGATGCTCCAGATTAAGATGGTGGCATTCTTGTTGAAGTTGTGTGATAGTAGCCGAAGAGTCAGGATCCTTGATCATGGCGTCCATAAGATATCTCTTATACTCCTTCAGTTCCTGAGTCAGGATGTCTACCTGTTGCAGCTCACTGGACTGCAAGAAGAGGCGCTGTTCTAATTCTTCATTTTTTCGTTGTAGCTCCTCTTTTTCGCTTCGGACCAAGGCTAGTTGCATCGTGGCATCTTCGCACTGGCCCCGAAAGTCTGCCTCCTTTGCCTCCTGCTCGTTTAATCGCCGCACGAGCTCTTTCTGTTGTGACACGGCGGCAAAATGGCGAGCCTCCACACTAGATTGGAATCGGGCTAGATGAACCACCATGTTGTGATGTTGGGTGGAGGCCTAAAAGGAAAGGAAAATTATCAGCATACATCAGTATAGGGAAATACCCATAGCAGAGAGGAGGAAAAGAAAAAGTAAATACCTCTGCCAGCAGTTTACCCACTTGCTCACACGGGCCTTGTATGCCCGACTGGTTAAAGAATTTTACCTCCGAAGGGTGTCGAATTTTGAGGATCCCAGCGTGGCCTTGGAGGAGCAGGAAGGATCCTCTCCTTCCAAGGAAGATGGGGGTCTGGTACGGCGAAGAGGGGTAGGAGAGGTTCTCGAGTCGGGAGGTATAGGAGCTTGGAGGGATTCTGTACGAGAAGGCAGGGGTGAATTTTGTGCAGATGGGGAGGAATGAAGAAATTGGGAGGGAGAATCCCCTCCTTGGGGAGATAAAGAAGGGGCAGGGGAGGTATTGCCTTCCCTTCTGGGCTCATAAATGGTTAAGGGTTGAGCTCCCGGCTGGGCGAAAGATAAGGGAAGAAGAGCTGATGAACTTGAGGCTCTTTTCTTGATGAGTCGCAGCTTTTTTCGAGGGGATGACGGAGCTGCTACTAACTGGCCTCTTTTAGTTGAGGTCTTCTTTTTCTTGGCAGCCTCAATAGCTTCCCCTTCCACCAAAGCCTTCTGCATTAGATCGTCTGCAAGGTATACTTATAAGAAAGATGAATAATTTGGAAAGGAAGTCATAGTGCAGACGGTATCACCCTACCTACAAAGAACCAAGTCATCAAAGGTAGAGGAGACAATCCAAAGTGGCTTAACAGAGGAGTTTCTATTAGGTGTTTGGGCGATAATGTAGCTCTCTTAATACTCTATACACTTCCGGAAGGGCATTGGGTCCTCGTTCTTGGAAGGAGGCAATTCAGAAGGGCTACCTTCCATGTATCGAATAGGAAGGACTTGGGAAGTTGTACAAAGAAATACAATTCTTCCCACCCTTGTGTCGAAGTGGCGGAGTTCACGAGGTGTGATCTGAACGGCTAGATAAATAAAAGAGACCTGCCTTAGAAGACTTTAATTGGAAGAAGCAATGGAATATTTCAGGGGTCAGAGAGAGGTTCAAGTGTTGGAACACTATGTGGGCTCTCGATAGAATTCGGAAGGAGTTGGGGGTGAATTGGTTCAGGGGTAGTCCGTAGAAGTTTAGAAGGTCCAAATAAACTGGTGGTACCGGCAGGGATAGGCCATTAAGAAATTGTTTAGAGAAAAAGCATGTTAAACCGGGAGGAGGATTATGAGGCCGATGCAGTTTAGTCGTGAAACAACATTTTATAGAGGGGTCTATGTATTCGTTCTTAATATTAAAGAAATAGTGGTTACAATCTAACTGGGTTATGGTATGTTCATACCAGGCGGGTGAAGAGGTGGTCCTAGGAGCCATTGATGTGAACAAAGCAGAGCACTTACTCGGGGGTTAAAGAAGAATCGTGTGGGGAAAGGAAGGGTTGGGTCGCCGAAATGCCGCCAGTGAAAATCACTGGAGGAGAAGAACAGGCTGGATTGTTAAGCACACTAAACGATATCTAAAAGGAGAAGGCGAGGGTTTATATAGGGTTTTCCGCGACGATTCAGCTGCACGGAAGGAGAAGGAGAAGCGGAGCCCATGAGCCGAACGAGCCTCGCTTAATATACTTGGGAGAGTTATAAGGGAACGGATGGATTTAAGTTGAGAAATGAGGAATAGGCCATAAACTTTATGTACATTGGGACAGTCAAGCTTATAACTTCGCTTGACTATTTTTCGGGGTTGACTAATGATACTACTGGTACCTTCCCTACATAATCCTCGATAGAGGGGTTAGCAGGTGACCCAAGATCCGATCCAAAATACATGGCTCAGCTAAGAAAGGAAAGGAAGATTGGCACGGGTGAACATTGAAAGCCATTGGCACGGGCGAATATTGAAATCCATTGGCACGGGCGAATATCAGAAGCCATTGACACGGGCGAATATCAGAAGCCATTGGCACGGGCGAATATTGAAAGCCATTGGCACAGGCGAATATTGAAAGCCATTGGTACGGGAGAATTAATGAAAGCAATTGATAAGGCAAAGGAGACACGGAAGGCGCTTCGCCAAGAGGTCGGTTCAATCTGATCAATACAAAGGGAATTTGACATGGGGAAAAGAGGAGTTGGTTCGGGTTGATAAAAAGCCCTAGGGCTAGGTCACCCGTGGGCTATAGACCTAAACTAGCTTCCCTCAGCACGGAAGATTGAGGGAGATAGTCTAGCCTAGTTTCTCGAAAAATAGAGGAAAAGGTGTTAGGCAACGGCCTGGGAGGCCCCACATAATATTCCAAGGAGTCTTCACTCCTGATATCATATGAATTATTCTCCAGGGAAAGGTGGTGGCCACGTGTACGATGGAGATAACCTACGACGTTACGATGAAGGAAGGGGGAAGATAAAAGGGAGGGAGCAAGGAGGAAAAAAGAGAGCTGGCAATCATTCCAACCCAGCAAGAGAGCTGAGGATGCAAGAGGAAGAGGAGAACCACAGTCGCCTCACCGGAGAAGAAGGAAGGAGATCTATCGCTGTCACATCTCTTGTATTTTTCTCGCTTTACGATATCACTGTAAAAGGTCTTCTATCCTCCACCTTCGGAAATTGACCCTCCGTAAAGGAGGACCCTCATAGTGAAAGTGCTTAGGCACCGCCTTCGGTGAGAAAGTTCACCTCCGTGGAGTAGGAATCCTTATTCCGAACCACGTTACATCTTGTGTATGAATCTCGATTGCTATCGTCGGTTTGCTTGCGTTTCACCTATTTCATCTTCTTATTCTTTACTGATTGCGGCCGGTGAGGACCCTCTGAGACCCCCCTCAGTGCTTCACTGCATTGAAAATGGAGCGAGCAGGTTTTCACTCTTTCCGCATCATTTATGTTGACTAAATTATTATAGAACTTAACATACGAGTCATATTAATAGAACTAGCTAGTGCAATAAATCAATTTATTAAGTTTATAATAATCAATAACTTCAATTATAGATTGACAAAAATTATTAAAGAAAGTCCTAAAAAAAATGTGAAACTGTCACATTAGCAACTCTCCTTAATTGTCCCTAACTAAACAAGTAGGTAAATTGAGCGGGTGCAAGCATAGACTGTCTCAATAGACTTGAGCATTCCAAGGGACCGATTCTAATTTGGAGAAAAATCCATAAATACGTCATAGCTAGGGATCGATCTAGGGATTCCTGATTATCTATATGGACACCCTACCACTGCACCATAGCTCGGGAGCTAAAAAAAATAAAAGTCCTACTCAAGTACCTATATGCATGGGCATAAAAGTGATAGATGCAAATCTAATCCTAAGTTCCTCGATCGAGAATCTAAAATCTATCCTAGGCAGGTTTGAGGGGCACGCCTCAATTACTTTTCACTTAATTTTATATAAAAAAATTTAACATAAATATTTAACAATATAAATGAATTTACTAGTTGAATTTAGAGTATTGTCAAAGTATTCTGATGGTAATAGGGGAAAACATGAAGACTTGGACTGAAAATGGATTAGACAAGATTGAATTGTGATCAATGTAAGGAAAGGAGTGATTATGGTGACTGAAAAGAAAGACTTGGGTCACTTTTATAAAGCTAATTTGGGTGTCCGGAAGGGTTACGAGTGTTTGAATTGGTAAACTTAGTCTAACATGTGTCCTTTTAGTCACCTAGATTGGTTAAGTCAGTTTAAAACATGACAAACACTCTGGGCACCTGAAAGTGTTCTTGGCGCTCGGAACCATAAATTTTATCATCATAATTAAAAGTTATTAAATTTTAACTATAGGATGCTTGAATCTATTCTGATTGCTCGAAATGGTTAAATTCTACTCAAAGCTCATGGAAACTAGAAGATTCAAATTAGTATTTAAATAATCTAATAGAGCCACCTGAATTGTTCCAAACACCTAGAATAGTAAAATTTAAATTTCATACAAATTTTACAAAATAAATAACTTTTGAAAGATACTATTTTTGAAAATATTTTTAAAATGTCCAACTCTTATATTTCCAACTTAATGTCAAAAAATATAAGTCTTCAATAGATTAGTCACATTATATAATTCATGTTTTACATACCTTGATTCATATTGATGCACAAAATTAAAGCATCTGAAACTAAGGGAAAATTTTTTTAGCTTCTCACATCCATCTAAATGATTAAATATACAAACAGTTAATCTTAGAGTATTTGTAAAATGTAAATACTTTCTAAATTTATATGTGTATGCTGTTCTATGGTAAGACCTAGGCTAAGTTTGTTGAGTATAATAAATAAATTTTGAATATAAATATATTTTTAAAAATAAATCCAATACTAGGAATTAAACAAGCTTAGCTCCCCCTAAAATGTTGTCAATTGTAAATCAAGAGTTGTTATAAATTAAACATATTATTTTGTTATCTAAAAAGGCTTAGTTCCAACCTTATTTATCAAGCAAGTTCTAAGAACCTAAGTTTTCCTAGTTCAAACACGATTATTTCTATTTAGCAAAGATGAGTAAGAAACATGCTAATGTTTGTTGGTGCAATAGACCCTAGGTCAATTTTGACCAAATTCGAGTGAGACTCAAGTGTGGTTCTGATGTTTGATAATAGGTTGACAATAATTTTGACCATTGTTTGACAATATATTGACTATATGATTAGCGAATGATTAGGATATCCAAAGTCATATGGGGGAGATTATTTAGGGGAGATTGTTAGAACAATCAATCTCGAAAGTCGAAGTTTAGATACTTGACAAGGAAAGTCTAAGTTTGGATACTTGACATGGAAAGTCCAAGATTGATCTTGGCAATGGAATGTCCAAATATGGATGCTTGACAATTATAAAGTCCAAGAATGATCTTGGCCACGTAAGTTTAAGTGTGTAGTCTTGACAGTGAAAGTCCGAACATTGAGGCTTGGCAATGGGAAAGTCCAAGGATGTAGTTTTGGTAGCGTAAAGTCCAAGCATGTAGTCTTGGTGGTGTAAATCTAAATAGATCTTGGCAAGGAAGTCTAAGGGTTAGGTCTTGGAAGCATAATTCTAAGCATGTAATCTTGGAGGCGTAAAGCCCAAGCGGACCTTGGCAAGGAAGTCCAAGGGTGAAGTTTTGGCAGAGTAAAGTCCAAGCATGGAGCCTTGGCGACATAAGTCTAAGTGAACCTTAGCAAAGGGCCCGTTTAGCATGACATAGCCAATGGAAGTACTTGAAGGCTAGTGCGAAGGATGAATGAGTCATTGAGGAGTTGGAGGGACACTAAGGGCGTGAGACTGATGGAAGTGACTATAAGGCTTAGGTCTAGGATAAGGGTAGTCAATCAAGTATGTGGGGATCATATTTGGATTAAACCTCATGTTTAAGATTTATCAGTCGACTGAGACTTTGGATTAGTCGACTGGTCAAGTGTTTGACACTCGAGAGCCTAGTTTGACTTGAGCAGTCGACTGAGATTATTACTAGTCGATTGGTCGAGGAGTCGACTGAGGCTCGTTTGCTCGACATGACTCTGGCAGTCGACTACTAGTTGTGGAAAGTTGACTGACCTATATCAGTCGATTGCTAGGGTTTAAATGTCGACTGTTGGCTTATAGCAATGTGGATTAAGTGGCTAGGGCACAGATTGTTCAGCAGTCGACTGCTGACTTATAGCAGTCGATTAGTGGTGCAGTAGTCGATTATTGGTAAGGGCAGTTGACTACTGGGGCACGTATTAGATGGTAAGCTAACATGGATTAAGTCATTGTGAGACAACGGATAGGCGAGCAGTCAACTAATGTCTTTTGACAGTCAACTACTAGGCACAAAATCAGCCAGCAACAGGTTATAAAAGAAGCACTTTGGGAGGATTTTGCAAGTGTTTTTGGGACAATTTTGAAGGGAAAGTATTGTTGCATTTCATACCTTCAAGAGCAATCCAAAGCAACCAAAAGAGCTCTCAAACAAAGATTTATTGTAAAGTATTCTTTACTTGTATTTCCTTGTTTCTTTGCATACTTGTATTTTATTGTAAGCTCTTTTGTACGAGGTTTCTCCGCCTCCGGCGTGTTACTGAGAAGGAGAAGGCATAGTGAGGATATATCACTAGCTCACCCGTGGATTAAGAACCTTAGTTCCAAATGACATAAATCTTATCTTATGGTTGTGTTGTTTTTATTTTTATTATATATGCTTATATTTCTGATGCGTACTAACTATTTATAGATGAGCATACAAACGAATGATCGAAAAATGCTATTCACCCCCTCTAGTGCAACAACCGATCCCCAACAAGTGGTATCAGAGCCCGGTGTGCTCAGCAGAACAAATCACCCTAATAACCAACAAGTGGTATCAGAGCGAGGACGCTCTTCAAGGATTAACAACCGAGGGAGTAAGCGCTAGAAGTTGAAGAGAAGATATGGAGTCGTCAAATAATGGACTTGGACATGACATCTACACTTCACCACCCTATGGACTCTACGGATTCGGAGGCTTCGACCAATGAAAGGCAAGAATGGAGAATTTCCGCATGATGAACATAGAAGATTTGTTCATCTTGGTGGACGGGTTCAAACCTCCATGGGGTCCGAAGGGAGGATTCCTCAAGAGGAAGAGATGGACCGTGGAGCAATGTCAAACCTTCGAGATAAATGAAAGGGTAATGAAAACTATAATTAATGTAATTCCTCATGATTTGTTGTGTAAGATAGAGAATGTTGAGGATGCAAAGGATTTTTTGAGTAAGCTAGAAAAGCTCCATGAAAAGTCCTCACCAATCCAAGAAGTAGAGGAGGAGCCCAAGGAGGAAGAATCAAGTTAATCCTCTCAAGAGAGTGAAGAATCGGAGGTTGATAGGTGCTCAACATCAAAGTCTCTACTTCTAGAATTGAGGGGGAGCATAGGTCTTCAACACCAGAACAAGAACAAGAAGAAACATCTACCTCTAGACAAAACGAAGAACAAATTCAAGACTCTTCTCTAGGTAACTCAAATGCAATCTCTAAAAATAAAAATTATATAACTTGCTTTGAGTGTAGGGAACAAGGGCACTACAAGAGTAAATGCTCAAAAAGAGTCGAGAAGGCTCAACTGACACCAAAGGCGAAGGAGAAGGACAAGGAAGTCGGTGCCCCAATTTAGAAAAGTAAGGAGCACATAGTGTGCTTCAAGTTCATTATAGAAGTCAATGTCCTAAGGGGAGGAACTCTATCAAGGACAAAGAAGGAGCTTCACATGTAGGGGGAGCTAAGGGAAAACCCAATGTATCATTTAATAATGCTCTTTCTTCTAGTAATGATAGGAAGCATACTAGAAATTTACTTGTAATTGTCTATGATACAAAACATGCTAAAAATAAATATTATTTCTTAGGTTCTAAACATATTAATTTGCCTAAGGACAATTCTAGAACCATACCACCTAAGGATAGGAAGGTAGAGAACAACAACCTAGGCATTAACCCTAAAAAGGATAGACATATGCCTAAAAAAAAGGGAATGCCCAAAAGGAAAATGAAACATAAAAAATTTGGAAATTAAAGTTAGAAAATCAAGCTTTAAGGTCTAAGTTTGAGAAAATAGAAAGGATCCTTAGGAAGATGCAAAATTCAATTATGGGGTCTAATGGGAAAAACTGAGGTGTTAGCAGGCAAGAACTATCCAAGGATAGGAAAGACTTGAGTCACAAGCCTAAGTCCAAGGTAGATAAGCCTACCTATCATAATGTTCCATTTAATTATAAAACTATTTCTATGTCTAGGAAAGTCAAGGTTACTAGGGAAGTCTTGTCACGCCTCGAGGGAGTCCCCGCCAGACGAAAATCCGGCAGCGTGTCCCCTGTACGGGTGACAATACCAACCTTGCATACAAGGCCTACACGACCACTATACATCGGTCAACACGACCGGAACATACCACAACATAATATGCGGCCTCAGGCCATCAACCCAAAATAAATAAAAGATCTAAAACATCGAGACCTACCCCTTCTGCCATCTGAGCAGGAACATACAACCAAACCAATCGAATAGTCCATAAGGACACAATAAATATCTCCAAACTTCCACAAGTACATAACCAAAACATTAGGACCTAAACATATCTTCTATACAAAATCTAAAAAAAACCATGACTCAAATAACTAATAAACTATCACAACGAGGGGGGGGGGGGTATGACAACTGGACTCTCCTGACAGCTTTATCCTGAAATAAATATAAAACCACGGGGTAAGTTCAAAGAACTCAGCGGATATAGTCGATATGCAAGGTAAGAAATAGCTAACAAAACTAATCATGCCAGTACAGTCTCATATATAGGGTATGCAAGAAAGAAATACAAAAGGACTGTACTTACCTGAATCTCCTACCCTGATATAGGAGCATGTGCCCTACTAGAAGAAATAAAGTCATCACCATATACAAATATGTATCATGTATGCATGGAAATCATATGCAACATCCAAGGCATCAATAAAAATGCAGCAAACACAATACAAATACTATCCATGCAAAATGCATGCCGTGCAAATGACATGGTCACCCCTGACACCAGTCAGCCGCCTCACACGCGATGGTGAAGCCGAGTGGGTAGGGCTATGACAACTGTGCACTCTGCCATCACTACTCCTGAGTGACCAAGTGGACAGGATGCTGTCAGAGTACACCTATCCTCCTGCCCCAAACAGAGTGGGGGAGCTAAGCTCTCATCTCCCGGTATCATAGACCAGAGGAGGGATCCCTGCCTGATACCACGCTGCCTCATCGCTACCCATGAGCGGACCAGCGGAGCCTGACAGAGCAATTACACACACCCTCCTGATGTACCACTAACCCAGTGGCGAGCCATGTATGTAATCGGGTCATGGCTCAACTATAAAGGAACCTCGGCCCAAAGATGCAATCATGTAAGATGGTGCATAATACTAAAGCATGTAAATCCAACTAAAATGCATAACCGAATAATATGCACAACCAATAAGTGCATATCCATGATCCGAGTAAAACAAGGAAAGTATAACCATAAATCGATCAAATGCATGTATCAAGTAGGCACAAAATCATGCAAGCAGATAAACATGAAAATTATTGCAAGCTATCCTAACTAGCATATCAACATGACTATATCTAGGAGATAAGTCAAAATACCCGCCTGATAAAATATCCGCAAAAGAACCAAATCGTCACGACCGTGAACCTGCCTCGTGATCGAAACCTGCATACAACATAACTATTGTTAAGCCCAAAATACAATTCACCGACAAATCGAATACTTAATCGATTTCTTACATAACCAATTAATCCAAATCAACTTCCAATTTCACTAATTTATCTAACCCTTTCACAACCCTCACAACTCCCAATTACACCAATTTAGGGATCTAATCACCCTAATTGAAGTCTCATCACAACCCAAAATAGATCCACCCCCAAATCGAGCCTAAATCTTGATTAGCTTTAGATCTAACATCATAATCATAACAAACACTAGACCAACTATATAATAGTGTACATCCAACCATCCAATATCAACCGAACAACACCAAAATCGTGCTTACCGGCCCTAGGATCCCACCGGCAGCCAATCTTTCCCCCAAATCAGATCCCCAACTCAATTTACAGTGGCTCAAATAATTTTCACAGCCGACCTTGCACGACCACCTCCAACCCTAATCGCACGACACCCACAAGCCCCCGACATCCCTTAACATCATATTCCTCTGAAGGAAATCCACCCCGAATCAACCAACAGCAGATAAAAGAAGTTAATGCGAGTTATACCTGTGATGAGAGCCTTCCCCCAACGGCTTGGATCGTCGGAACACGCAACACCAACTCCGCTGCCCTTACTTCCCGCTGGAAACCCTATTCACCGGCACCATACCACTGCCCAATCATGGATCCAATTCAACCAAAGGAAAATCGACACTTACCTATTCCCGACGACCTACGGAAGAGCACTCCCGTGTCCCCTATTCATCGATGCAACACAACACCGGATCCCTTGCTCCGGTAGAGAAATCGTGGCTTCGGCAGAACAAGTTGCGGACGTCGTCGGCGTAAGCTTCCAGTCGCCGATCGCTCACTGTCGGCGTAAATTTCTAGCCGCACACCACCGCCCTATCTTGTCCGAAGAGCCCGTCCAAGCCGACAACCACTGCCTTCCACAAGGAAGAGGAATGACGACTGATGGGAAGGAGAGGCGGCAGTGGTCTTGGCGTGGGCAGCATCGGGCTGCTGGCTGTGGTGAAGAGAAGGTGTCGCAAAGAGAAGGGAACCACAAGGAAGAGGGCGTCGGGCGCGGAGGGGAAAGAAAATCGGGGAAATTAGGAAGATAAAACCTAGATTTATAACCTAGGTTAATTAACCCCATTAACTAGTCTAAACAAGCCCTTTTAAAAGCCTGTTTTTCTTATCCCCGTAATTATCTCGTACAGGCCCCGTTTAAATCCAGAAAAATTCCTAAAATTCTCCAAAAATCCTGAAATAATTCTCAGGATTATTTTTCTTAATTCTTTGACCATTAAATTTATATTTTAAATTTTCTGTATTTAACAAGTCATCCCTAAGATTAATCTTGACAAGTGTCTAGTGGCTAAGGTTTCAAAGAAACTTAGGAAAGTCACTAGCAAGGTTACAAGGGGAGTTACCCCTAGAGTTAATCTTGAGAAGACCCAAATGACCAAGGCTTTAAAGCCTAGGAGGGTCATTAGGAGGGTAGCTAGATAAGTTATCTCTAGTGAGTACATACAAAACCTAAGGAGCTCCAAAAGGTATTGGATTCCTGGGAGCGTGATTCCATCATGCTAGATGGGTTTAGGGTGTGTCAGCCTTGAATGGATAGATAGTTAACCTAACCATAGTAAAGGTGACACTTTAGGACATTTTTGAAGTATTGTAATACTTGGAAAATGAAGTTAGAAATATATCCTAAAAGATTTTAGAATGTACCAATAAAATTTGAAAAGTTTGAAAAGTCAATCAAAATTGGCACAAGATAGGTTAGAATCAATTGTGTGTCATTTTGAATTTTTAGCACACTTAGGAAATTGATTTATTATGGAAAAATGGAATTTAATCCTAGTAAATGTCAATTAGGCTTGAAATCTAAGTATTCTTATGTCTTTATATCTTATTTGTCATACTTTGTTCGGCATATGTCATGTCATGACATTATGCTATGACATTATGCTTTATATTAATCATTTACAATGTCGTGATAATTTTTAGGTTAATTATGTCATGCTTGTGTTTAGGTTTAATTTTTTTTTTATGCCATGGAATCATGATTATTGGCAAATATTTTAAATTATGCACATCTATTATGCCATGATCATATTCATGCATTTAAGATAATTAATATGAAATTAAGAACAATGACATAATTTGAAGTCCCATAATAAGGAAATCAAATAGAGTTGTCTAGATAAAATGCATGAACCCTTGATTAGGGAAAAACAAAATCCACATCTCAAAAATACCATAAGGAAGACATGTGTGTGTATTGATACACCTTAGGCACATGTGAGATGTTAGGAAAATGAGTTAAGTTCAAGGTGCATAGATGTTGCATCTAGATGAACTCAAACTCATAATATGACATTGATGAATCATGAGGAAAACTAAAATACAAGTCATGTACATCTAGCCCATAGACCATGATTTAATATAAGGTTTTAAAAATATTTTGAAATTATTTTAGAAAACTATGGTGAAGTTTATTTTTTGATAGCAATAATCGTTGAACAAGTTGGCACAAAGTTAGACAAAACCATTAAAGTTTTCAATGGTTTTGAACTTTATATCAATACTTCAATTTAATGGGTATTTTATTATAAAATTACTTTTCACCCATTGTATTTCATGTAAGTAATGTACATATGAATTTTTAAGATTTTTTAAAATATGTATAATTACTTATCATTTTCTGAAATTCGACTGAAAACTCTGATTTTTGAAAAATCAGAGTCCAATCGACTGCTAAACAAGATTTGTTTAGCCATTTATCAGCAATGTTAGGTTATCCTAACGTCTCCTGACCCTAGGATATACTTTGGAAAGCATTGGAAGGGTGAAATTATCATTGAAAATGATTAGGAGAGTCATTTAGGATGAAGTATCGAATTTTAAGGGAGGTTAAAGTTCAAGTTTGAACTTTTATCTTTATTTTTGATGTTATAAGTTCTGTATAGGATTAGGAAATCTCTAAGAATATTGTTGGTGCAATGGTCAAGGGGGAGCAAGTCTTTAGGGAGAGTGTATCTGTCACGCCTCGAGAGTATGTCGAGCCGAAAAGCAAACGAATAGCATCTCCCCTGTACATGACAACATATCCTGTTTAAACAAGTCTTTTGACCACAACCACAATAACATATATAATATAAATACAACAAAATACAGCGAAAACTATTCAAACGAAATAACAACTACACACAGTGCATATCGGTATGACTAACACCAAAATATGAAGAAAACATCATCAAAACCCGCACCAACATGTGCGTACATCAACCACAAGTACCACACTACAATCCACCATATAAAACCAAAGACATATCGAGGAATACACGGAATACCCAAAACTCAAACTCTCGGATGTGAGATGAGAGGTTGCCAGCCAGCGTTGCTCCAAGCCCATCACGAAGTTGAGTACCTATTACCTAGGCGACAAGAAACCCAGGGTCTGTAGTGGTGAGTACAAAACTCAATGGTAATAATAATAAAAGTGCATGCATAATTTATATATATCACATGCGAGTCAACAATATGTTGTCTAATGGTATAGTAGGTATACACCAGCATGATATGACAACTATATACTAAATTGATCAACAATAACATCATAGGGTACTGACATACCTGAAGATCGGCAACGATGCAACTCATACCACCTGAGTATAAGTAACATAATATAATACCTACAATATGGTAGAGTAAATCTAACTCTATAAGTGACAAACCACCATACTAATATCCTATGGAAAATACAATGATGAACCGGGTCCATCCCGTATCATCTCAAGGTACTGGTCAAAGGTATACTACAGTCTGACCAACTCATATATAGGTATCCCACACTATCATATAGCAAATGTAGTAGCATGTATGATGATGTACAAACAAATGCAGCAAGCATAGTACAAACAAATGCAACATCACAATTAGCATACATATAGAATGCATCTATATATACACCAATCATAATCATCCATATATATAAATATAAAT
Organism: Wurfbainia villosa; assembly: GCA_025175895.1. NCBI lineage: Eukaryota > Viridiplantae > Streptophyta > Magnoliopsida > Zingiberales > Zingiberaceae > Wurfbainia > Wurfbainia villosa. The sequence goes on along the minus strand of CM045994.1, from coordinate 94,218,680 downwards.
ATAAATATATATATATATCAACATGCAAAACTCCATAAGACACGGCAATGCATAATGCATGGTCATGCCGGCTCACCCTAAAGCTACCATGACCCCAGTGTGGCCTCGATGGCTCGACATGACAACTGTCCCAACTCAACACCAACTACTACTCTCGAGTGGCCGAGTGGGCAGTATGGTCAAGTAGCATATAAGCATAAAGAGCTAGCTACATGACAGAGGTCCCTGCTATTGGCCACTTTGACAATCACTACCCATGAGTGGTCGAGTGCCACACACGTAGGATAACTGCACGCAACTCCAACTATCACAGTCTATAGTGGTAGAGTGCGGCACAACAATGCTCTACCCCTCCCACTAGTTACTCCTCCATGAGTAACCTGGGAGGCAGGATGACTGATGACCCTCTCTACCACAAGGGAGACCAAGTCGCCAGTATGCATGTAAATGACAAGAATGCACAGTCACACAAACATATATCCACCACAGACTCTCTATTCTACAGAGAGTCATACCAATCTGATCAATACACTCTCTATCCTGCAGAGAGTCAAACTCAATTGATCATAACACTCTCTATCCTGCAGAGAGTCATACTCGACTGATCAACACATTCTCTATCCTATAGAGAGTCGTACTCAACTGATCAACGTACTCTCTATCTTGCAGAGAGTCATACACAACTGATCATAACACTCTCTATCCTATAGAGAGTCATACTCGACTATTCAAAACACTCTCTATTGTTGGTGCAATCGGCCCAGGTCACGATTGACCAGGACTCGAGTTTGACTTGAGTGATGTTTTGATGTTTCGACAAAAACATATGACAATGAAATTGTCATGGGAAAGTCCAAGTCTTGTGCACTTGGCATGGAAAGTCCAAGTGGAACACTTGACATTTGGTAAAGTCCAAGTCTTGAGTACTTGGCATGAAAGGTCCAAGTGGGACACTTGGCGCATGGAAAGTCCAAGTCATAGGTACTTGGCATTTGGGAAAGTCCAAGTCTTGAGTACTTGGCATGAGAAGTCCAAGCATGGGTCTTGGCAAATGGAAAGTCCAAGCATGGGTCTTGGCATGGAAAGTCCAACATGGGTTGGCAAGGGAAAGTCCAAGCTTGAGTCTTGGCATTTGGGAAGTCCAAGGGGATTGATATTGGCAGCGTAAAGTCCAAGCGGAGTCTTGGCGGCGTAAGTCCAATGTGCCTTGGCGGTGTAGACACCGTTAGCATGACATAGCCGAGGGAAGCACCTGGAGGCTAGCGCGATGGATGAACAAGTCATGGATGACTTGGAGGGATCCGAGAGGCGTGAGGCTGATGGAGGTGGCTAGAAGGCTTAGGTTTAGGCTAAGGGTGGTCTAGCAAGTATGGGGGCACCATACTTGGGTTAAAACCTCATGTTTGAGGTTGGCAGTCGACTGGCAATATGGCCGGTTCGACTGCCGTGAGTCGATTTGAGTTCGACTGCCAACTTAGAGCTGGAATTGCTCTGGCAGTCGACTGCTCATTGGAGCAGTCGACTGATGTCTACGGCAGTCGACTGCCAAGGGTCGGCAGTCGACTGCTAGTTCTGTGTCGAGCACAGAACGCTTCGTAGCCGACTGGCCAGTCGACTACGGGCGTTGGCAGTCGACTGCCAATGTTGGCAGTCGACTGCCAAGAGTCCCGTTGGAACTTGTCCAACGTGGATTGAGCCGTTGTCTCACGACAACAGTGGCATCAGTCGACTGGGGACTTATGGCAGTCGACTGCTAGGCAGAAATCCAGCCCGATGAAGGATAAAAGCAGCTGTTCGTGGAAGGCTCAAGCATCAGTTCTTTGGGAGCTTACTTGAGGCGATTTGAAGGCGATTTGCAGGTGCATTTCAGGGCCCTTCAACCTCATCCAAGCAACCAACAAGCAAAGCGCTCAAACCCTAGTTTGTAAAGTGTTCTTTACATTTCCTTGTATTTTGCTTGTATTTTTGTGTATTACTTGTTGTAATCCATTGTACGAGGTTTCTCCACCTCCGACTTGTTGTCGAGAAGGAGTTTATTGCTTAGTGGTGTGTGATTGGCATCACTAGGGCTCGTTTGAGCCCGATCCGTGGAGTAGGAACCGTGCGGTTCCGAACCACGTTATATCCTTATGTTCGTGATTGAATCTTTTCGTTATTGCTTTTATTATTTCTATTCCGCTGCGCATAACGAGTTTTGTAGAGACGATCGCAAACGAATTCCATCTATGTACGGTCAACGTGCTATTCACCCCCCCTCTAGCGGCGTCAAATCTCCAACAATTGGTATCAGAGCCCGGGGCTCTTCTACGGACTAACCGCTGGGAGCTAGGACAAAGAAGCTAGAGGGTGAAGATGGAAGAACAATTGGGATGGAACATTAACACACCAATCCCTTACTCCTTCTATGGACAAGTAGGGTTTAAGCAATGGAAGTCAAGAATTGAAGACTTCCTAATGATGAGGGACTTCGAAGAATGGTCTATCTTGATGGAGGGTTTTAGCTATCCAATAGGACCAAAGGGAGGATTCCTCAAGAAGAAGAAGTGGAGTGAAGATCAACTCCAAGCCTTCGAGAAAAATATGAAGGTAGTAAAATTTATTCTTGATTTGGTCCCTAATGAGATTGTGTGTATGGTAGGGGACTATATGGACGCTAAGGAGTTGTGGAGCCAAGTGGCAAAGCTCCATGAAAACTCATCATTGGTCCAAGAAGAAGAAGAAGAAGAAGAAGAAGAGTGCTCATCCTCTCAAGCTCAAAAAGAAGCAAATATATCTTCATCCAAAGAGCTTGAGGATTCGGAGGTTGATAGGGAATCAACATCTGGATCGGAAGAGGTGGAGGAAGTGGAAGAAGCATCCACTTCTAGGATTGAGGAGGAGATTAGAGTTTCCTCAACACCGGAGCATCAAGAAGAAGCTTCCATATCCGGTCAAGATGAAGAAGTTTCAATTCCAACACCTTCCACCACCATAGGTAACTCAAACATGTCAATTTGTAATAAAAATTATATCATATGTTTTGAGTGTAGGGAAGCCGGGCACTACAAGAGCAAGTGCCCAAAGAAGATTAGGAAAGCTCCACCGGCACCAAAAGTCAAGGATGCCGGTTCCCCAACACCTAAAGGCAAGGAGCACATCATATGCTTCAAGTGCAATTCAAAGGGGCATTATCGGAGTCAATGCCCTAGGGGGAAGAAGAAGGGGCAAGGAGGAGCATCACAAGTAGGGGGAGCTTCTATAGCTAACCCTAAGGTATATTTTAATAATGCACCTTCCAAATTTAAAAGTCAAAAGTATGCTAGAAATTTTAATTCTCTTGCAATTCACCATGAAAAGCATGCTAGAGATAAATATATTTGTTTAGGAGCTAAAAACGTTAACTTCAAAAGTAAGGAGAAATTTGGGACTAATGTCCCTAAAAACAATTTATGTAAGGATAAACCTAGGTCAAATAACTCTAGAAAAATTTTACCTAGGAAGACCATTAGAAAGGTGCAAGAGCACCTAGGTTTCAATCCTAAATGGACTAGGCATATGCCTAAGAAGTCAAATGCCCAAAAACTTAATCAAAAATCAATTGGGCAATTAGAGGTTGAAAATCAAGCCTTGAGGTCGAGGCTTGAAAAACTAGAAAAGACTCTTAGGAATATACAAAACAAATTTAAAGGGTCAAATGATCAAAAGTCTAGGTCAAAATCTCAAAGTCAACACTTAGGACATAAGAGTCAAAAGTCAACTAAGGGCAAGCAAGGTTTGGGTCACAAACCTAAGCCCAAGGTGACTTACCATAGTGTTCCATTAGATTATGGAACACTGACTAGGTCTAGGAAGACCAAGGTCAATAGAGAGGTTATCCCTAGAGTTGACCAAAGGGTGTGCCTAGTGGCTAGGGTTTCTAGGAAACCTAGGGTGACCACTAAGAAGGTTGCAAGGGGAGTTACCCCTAGAGTCAACCTAGGTAAGACCCAAATGACCAAGTCTAACAAGCCTAGGAGGGTCATTAGGAAGGTATCTAGGGAGGTTATCCCTAAGGAATACCTAATTAACCCTAGGAGCTCAAATCGGTTTTGGGTTCCTAAGAGCGTGATTGATTCATGCTAGGTGGGTTTAGGATGTGCCAACCTTGAGTAGATGGGTAGTTAACTCAAACATGATAAAGGTGGCATTTTAGGTCATTTTCAAGGTTATGGTTATCTTGGAAATGTGGTTTGATTTGAATCCTAAAGGTTTTTAGGATGTGCCAATATTAATTGAGAAGTTTTGATAAAATGATCAAATGTGCACAAGTTGAGTTTAGAGGTTAGTGTGCCATTTTGAGTTTTTGGCACACTAGGGAGATTAATGATAATATGGAAAAATATATCTAATTATATCAAATGACAATTAATATTAAGATTGAGGTATTACTATACCTATATATTTTATATGCCATGCTTTGATTGCCATATGTTATGTCATGACATCATGCCTAGTTCTATGATTTTATATATCATGATTCATGTTTAGGATTAAGGTTTCAAATGTCATGTGTTTTTAGATTTCATCTTATGCCATGACATCATGATTATGAGCATATGCTTATTTATAACATTTATAATGCCATAATCATTCATGCATTTAAGACAATTTGATTGAAATTGAATTAAGGACTATGGCATGACTTGAAGTCCCATTTATAAGGGAATCAAGTAGGGTTGCCTTAGAGAATGCATGAAACCCTAGATTAGGATGAACAAAACCCACATCTCACATCCAATTGACATGTATGTGTATTTATACACCTTAGATACATGTGAGATGCTAGGATATGAGTTGAGTTCAAGGTGCATAGTTTTTGCATCTAGATGAACTAAAACTCATCTTGTTTCAATTTGTGGGTCATTGGGAGAGCATGTGTACAAGTCATGTACATAGAGCCCAAGGAATATGATCCAAAATAAGATTTTGAAAACATTTTAAAATCATTTTGAAAAACCTTGGTGAAGTCTATCTTTTGATAGCAATCACCATTGATAGAGTTGATACAAAATAGGGCCAAAACATTGAAAATTTCAATGGTTTTGAGTTTTGTATCAAACTCACTATTTTATGGGTAAAATAATTTTCAAATAATTTTCACCCATTATGTGTGTCATAAGTATTATACGATGAATTTTCACGATTTTACGAATTACGTATAATTATTTATGAATTTCCAAAATTATTTTCGAGAATAAAATCGAGATTAAGATCACGATCGCCTGTGTGGCAATGATCGATAGAGTGGCAATGATCGACATCGTTAGGAGTCGATCGTCAGTCCGATTTTCGGGTTAACAAGGTGTGTTTAGCCCGTGTTCAGCTATGGAAAAGGTTCCTAATCACTCCTAACCCTAGGATATACTTTATGAAGCATTATAAAGGGTGAAAATTCATTGGATATGGATTAGGAGCTGTGTTAGGTCAAAGTATCAAATTTAGGGTGACTGAAAGTTCTATGTTGAACTTAGAACCTTAATTTTGATGGTTTAGAGTTCCTATTGGCTTAGGGGCTTTCCAAGGACATTGTTGGTGCAATGATCAAGGGGGAGTAAGCCTTTAGGGGAAGGTATCCATCTTGGGATGATGGATGTATTTTTCTCCTTGAAGAGGAGAAGTTATTGGGAGAGTATCATCAATTGGGAAAATTGATGGATTTTTGATACCCAATTTGGAAATTGGGAGAGAGTATAGGATTGTCTCTCTTGAGTGATATGTGAATTATCACTAGGAAGATGGTAGGCATCCTAGGTATTTATTTTTGGATCAAGGGGGAGATTGTAAGATCTCATTGGGACATGAGACATTGACCTCCTTGGAGAGAAAATCTTTTTGATGTTAGTCAAAAAGGGGGAGAATGTTTGGGGGAGAATATTTGGAGTGTGTTTACCATTTTGGGATAATTGGCAAGGGATTTGAGTTAGTGGTCTAACTCAAATGATTTGTTTGGTTTTTGTCAAACATAAAAAAGGGGGAGATTGTTGGTGCAATCGGCCCAGGTCACGATTAACCAGGACTCGAGTTTGACTCGAGTGATGTTTTGATGTTTCGACAAAAATATATGACAATGAAATTGTCATGGGAAAGTCCAAGTCTTGTGCACTTGGCATGGAAAGTCCAAGTGGAACACTTGACATTTGGTAAAGTCCAAGTCTTGAGTACTTGGCATGAAAGGTCCAAGTGGGACACTTGGAGCATGGAAAGTCCAAGTCATGGGTACTTGGCATTTGGGAAAGTCCAAGTCTTGAGTACTTGGCATGAGAAGTCCAAGCATGGGTCTTGGCAAATGAGAAGTCCAAGCATGGGTCTTGACAAATGGAAAGTCCAAGCATGGGTCTTGGCATGGAAAGTCCAACATGGGTTGGCAAGGGAAAGTCCAAGCTTGAGTCTTGGCATTTGGGAAGTCCAAGGGGATTGATATTGGCAGCGTAAAGTCCAAGCGGAGTCTTGGCGGCGTAAGTCCAATGTGCCTTGGCGGTGTAGACACCGTTAGCATGACATAGCCGAGGGAAGCACCTGGAGGTTAGTGTGATGGATGAACAATTCATGGATGACTTGGAGGGATCCGAGAGGCGTGAGGCTGATGAAGGTGGCTAGAAGGCTTAGGTCTAGGCTAAGGGTGGTCTAGCAAGTATGGGGGCACCATACTTGGGTTAAAATCTCATGTTTGAGGTTGGCAGTCGACTGACAATATGGCCGATTCGACTGCCGTGAGTCGATTTGAGTTCGACTGCCAACTTAGAGCTGGAATTGCTCTGGCCGTCGCCGCCATTGGAAGCGATCGCCAAGGGTCGGCGGCGATCGCTAGTTCTGTGTCGAGCAGACGCTTGTAGCCGATCGCTAGTCGACTACGGCGTTAGCCGATCGCTAAGAGTCCCGTTGGAACTTGTCCAATGTGGATTGAGTCGTTGTCTCACAGCTACAGTGCTGGCAGTCGACTGGGGACTTATGGCAGTCGACTGCTATGCGGAAATCCAGCCCGACGAAGGATAAAAGCAGCTGTTCGTGGAAGGCTCAAGCATCAGTTCTTTGGGAGCTTACTTGAGGCGATTTGAATGTGATTTGCAGGTGCATTTCAGGGCCCTTCAACCTCATCCAAGCAACCAACAAGCAAAGCGCTCAAACCCTAGTTTGTAAAGTGTTCTTTACATTTCCTTGTATTTTGCTTTTATTTTTGTGTATTACTTGTTGTAATCCATTGTACGAGGTTTCTCCACCTCTGACTTGTTGTCGAGAAGGAGTTTATTGCTTAGTGGTGTGTGATTGGCATCACTAGGGCTCGTTTGAGCCCGATCCGTGGAGTAGGAACCATGCGGTTCCGAACCACGTTATATCCTTGTGTTCGTGATTGTATCTTTTCGTTATTGCTTTTATTATTTCTATTCCGCTGCGCATAACGAGTTTTGTAGAGACGATCGCGAACGAATTCCATCTACGTACGGGCAACATGCTATTCACCCCCCCTCTAGCGGAGTCAAATCTCCAACATCTATCTTGTAGAGAGTCATACACAACTGATCATAACACTCTCTATCTTGTAGAGAGTCATAATCAACTGATCAACAGACTCTCTATCCTGCAAAGAGTCATACTCAATTGATCATAACCAACTAGGACCACTGGTCCGTAGCGATGCAATATCGATAAACACACGTCCATACACGACTACATGATCCAGAGTGGATATGAACACATCATCACGATATAACATGGAAAGTCAACTTTACTTCTAGAATCCTACTTATCGCTGGATGATATCTAGATTGCACAATTCAGTTTTACAATCAAATTTAGCTATGTACACATAAGTAAACCGCTACAGGTCCACTTACCATAACAATCTATAATTCATAACAAAGATGAATGAATAGATAACAACAATAACAGAGTATTTAAGTGCAAAGGAAAAAGTATCAAACATTAGAAAAACTAGAGTGGAGTCAAGGTCAAAGTGACAATAATATGAAGTTATATACTTCAGGATTTAGCTGCTACCTGACCAGGGTAGGAAATTACCCACATGATATGTAGACTATGCTGATAGTCTTCATGTCCAAGACTGTCTCGAATCAAAATCCTGCAACATGCAATATATATATCAATAGATCTCTAGCATAACCCTAAGCTCTTATTAGTTAACCCCTACTAATCATTCGCTTTATGGATTCATATAATTCACTGCCATCTCTAAGATAAGAGTTAATCATCCTACCTTTTTGATCCCACTAATCATACAAGTAATTAGTTATGAATCCCTTTATTCTAAATCAATTCCTTGTCAAAATACAACATGCAAATCCACCATCCACCCACTATAACAAGGATCATAGAACGATATTACTACTGCACTTTATAACATGATCATGTTAAAACTCACCTAATCTCCAATTCAATTACAACATCAATTATAAATTATAGTAGCATCCATCACACTTAGATTAACTAACAACCTATCAAACGATAACCATCTGCAACCATTCAAATATGAGCTTACCTCAAATGTTCATTTTCCACAGCCTAATGGGATTCACAGTCGGTAAGTCTCCTGCTCACAGTCGCACATAACCTACAACACCTCACACAGCCGCCTCTAAGCTCACCTCAACGAACATCCCCTTCACTCATCCACAGCCGAACCAACAACCCATAACCGTAGAACACACACAACACATACACATCACAGATCAAAAACCCAGCTGCAGACAACAAGGATTAACAACCGCAATGAAAGAAAAATCGAAACATATCGCCTTACCAGCAGTTGGAACCTCCACCGACAACACTCCTCTTCTTATCCCCTATTCACCGGACAACCCAATGCTCAAGATCACCTCCTCCGGCGACGATCGGTAGAGACCCAACTCGGCAGCTTACCTGCTACGGCAGAGGTTGCGAGGAACAATTCTCGGTCAAAAAATGAGGAGAAATTGCCACCGATCCCCAAGCTCCAAGCGAAGACCCTCACTTCCCGCGAGGACACCTGCTGGAATATCGCACGGGGAAGCCACGCACATTCGCCCCCCCCTAGCTTGTCCGCGGAGATCGTCTAAGTTGATGGTCACTACTTGCCGCGAGGAAAAAGATTGAGAGGAGAGGGATGGATGCTTGGCAGCTGGTCGCTTTGGAGAAGAAGAGAAGAAGAAGGAGTCGGCGATGAAGAGGAGAGGAATCGCGTCGGAAAGAATGGGAGAAGAACGCTCGGAATAAATGTCGTGATGAGAAACCGCAGCGCAGAGAAAATGGAAAACGGAAATAAATGGCTTGGCGTGGAGAAAATGGCGGGTTGGGTTTAAGAGAAAACGGGTCGGTCTATTAACGGGTCAGGTTTAATTAAATCTAGATTCATTCAATTAAACCCATAAGATCTAAACCTAGGTTAGGTTTTTAAATTAACGCCTAACCATGCATCATTAAATTTAATTTATCCCAATAACATTACTCCTTTATGAAGAGAGGGGAAACTTCGCTTCCCACTTCAACTCGGTTGCTTGTTTATGGAGATCCCTTCTACGTCCCTGGATAAAAAAAATTTATCCTTGATAAGAGGGATTGCCCAAGCAACCTTGTCATCGTCATGCTATTCGATTAGAGTAGTCACTTGAACAAACTTGTTGTTCAAGCGACCAACGTCTATTCTACGAATAGTCGCGGAATAGACGATGTACGGATCGCCGGATTTTGTGTTTATGTTCGGGGTCCAAGTATATTTAGCCACAAAACAGAATATATATCATGCATATAATTGAAAAACAAGTATAAACATGTAACAAATGAAAATAGAGAATCGATATACCTCTCGATCTTCTATTGTATGACCTTCCTCCTTTCGGACATCGTGTGGGCGACGATCTACCAAAATTTGAAGCTCCTAGATCACCAATCTTCCTTCCTTGCTCGTTCCGAGCAAGAGGAAGAATAGAAACAAGACCCTTCTCCTTCCTTTAGCCAACCAACAAGCAACAAGGAAGTTACTTGCCGCCGGCCAACAAGGAGAAGGAGAAAGAATGGTTGCCGCCCAAAAGCTCCAAGGGAGGACCCTAAGCCTTGGTTCCACCGGCCAAGGAGAAGAGGAGAGCTAGGTTTGGACGTCGTCCAAGAAGGGAGAGGGGTTGTATGGACGCCAACCACTAATGGAGAAGAAGAAGACAAGGAAAGTATTTCCTTATTTGGTGCCGCCAAGCTCCAAACCCTAGCTCTAACCTCTTGCCGCCAACTCCTAACACCCTTGCTTCCCTTGATTGTTCTCCACGCCAACCCTAAAGGCTCCTTTTATAGAGTTTAGGGATAAGCCTTGTTTTAATCTCCACCATTGGTTCTAGGGATTTAATCTCAACCGTCGAATCTAGAGATTTAATCTCTACCTTTGGATCTAGAGTTTTGTTTCCATCAATTGGATCTAGGCTTCATGAGATATTAATAGGCTACAATAGGGACCATGAGGAGGAGTTGGATCTTGGTCACCTAATGGATCAAGCCCACATAAAGTCCGATCCATTAATGATAATCCAATCCACTAAAGGATTATCAATGATCTACCTCACCAATCCCCATAAGTTAATATGGGCTCCATATATTATATGTACATTTTCTCCCCGTGTTTAAGATCTCGAACGTTCGTCGATTAATTAATTTACTGATCATTAATTAATCAACATCTAACTCCATGAGTAGTACCACTCAAACTTTTCATCATGCCGGACCAAGTCCACCTGTAGGGTTTACATGATGAACCTTATGAGCTCTTCAAGGGGACATCATCATCCTAATATATAGGACATGGTTTTCTCTTATAATCAACGACACACCATATAAATAATATCATTTTCCAACTTACCGAGCCTATCGATTTAATCTATAAATCTCGCCCATTGGTAAATCAAAGAAATGAATACTAAGTATATGTGCCCGTTATTATATCGGGATTAAGAGTATGTACAATATAATATCCGAGGTCTGATTCGATTATGTAGTCAGCAATAAATCGAATCACCTCTAAGTCAGTCCTGCTCAATACACACAAAGTGTACTAGTGTGATTTTATGGTCAAGACAAACCAATACCAAATCACACTACAACCATACCAATGGTTTGTCCAAAGCCATCTCGGTTGCGAGCCTATACTTATACTTTACAAGGAGCCGATAACATGATCTCCCGTGTGACACCACACACCATGTTATTTACAATATAATGTTTTAGACAATATGCATAACCATAAAAATATGAAAAAAATGATCATGTGATTCTTATTTCAAAATAAAGATGTTCATACAAAAGATAGACTTTTCAGTATACATCCCAACAATCTCCCACTTATACTAAAAGACTATGCTGTCCTCAAACTGCCATACATCTGATCTCCATTCCCTCCACATGCCTATCAAAAGCTCTCACCGGAAGGCCCTTAGTAAAAGGATCTGCCAGGTTATCCTTTGATGCAATCTTGGCCACAACAACTTCTCCTCTCTTTACGATTTCTCGTATCAGGTGGTACTTGCGCTCTATGTGTTTACTTGCCTTATGGGCTCATGGTTCCTTCGAGTTTGCAACTGCACCACTATTATCACAATAAATTGTGATAGTTCTGGGCAAACCAGGAATCACATCCAAGTCCATCAGGAAGTTCCTGAGCCACACAACTTCTTTGGCCGCCTCAGAGGCTGCCACATACTCAGCTTCCATGGTGGAGTCCGCCATGCATTTCTGCTTGACACTCCTCCATACAATGGCTCCACCTCCCAAAGTAAACACAAAACCTGAGGTAGACTTACTATTATCCCTATCAGATTGGAAGTCGGAATCCGTGTAACCCACAGGGAGTAATTGGTCTGCCTGGTAAACCAACATATAATCCTTAGTCCTTCTCAGGTACTTCAATATATGCTTTACCACAGTCCAATGTCCCTGTTCTGGATTACTCTGATATTTGCTGACCATGCCCACGACAAAGCAGATATCTAGTCTCGTACATAGCATCGCATACATGAGGCTTCCTACCACCGAAGCATAAGGAACCACCTTCATCTCCTCTATCTCCAAAGATGTTCTAGGACACATCTCCTTAGATAAAGGAACTCCATGTCTGAAAGGTAGAAAACCTTTCTTGGAGTTGTGCATGCTAAAACGATCCATAATCGTGTCTATGTATGAAGCTTGGGATAAGCATAATATCCTTTTCCTGCGATCCCTTATAACCTTGATCCCAAGGATGTGTCCCACTTCTCCCAAGTCCTTCATATCAAACTGTTTGGACAACTATACCCTTACGTCCGATAACACCTTGATATTATTGCCAATCAAAAAAATGTCATCTATGTATAGTACAAGAAATACCACTATGTTTCCGTCACATCTCTTGTATATACAAGACTCATTCGGACTTTGAATAAATCCATACGACTGGATCGCCTCATCAAAGCGGATGTTCCAAGACCTCGAAGCTTGCTTCAATCCATAAATGGACCGATTAAGCTTACATACAAGATGCTCTTTGCCCTTCGCAATGAATCCCTCTGGTTGCTTCATATAGATATTTTCTTCAAGACTTCCATTAAGGAAAGTTGTCTTGACATCCATCTGCCACACCTCATAATCTATATGAGCTACAATGCATAAGAGAATCTGGATAGACTTAAGCATGGCCATCGGCGAAAAGGTCTCCTCATAATCGATACCCTCTTTCTGAGTATACCCCTTCACAAATAAGCCTCGCTTTGAAGGTCTTAACCTTCCCGTCTATTCCTCTCTTTCTTTTGTAGATCCACTTGCATCCAATAGTTTTTACACCATCGGGTGATTCCACTAGCTCCCAGACCTGATTTGAATCCATAGATTCAATCTCAGTATTCATTGCACTTTGCCAAGATACTGCATCTTTATCTTGGATTGCCTCGTCATATGTCCAGGGATCAGGTTCATGTTCGCCAGGGGCCAAATCAGAAGATTCTCCCAAGAACATGAACCTATCAGGCTGTCTCACAACCCTCCCACTACGATGAGGTATCACCTATGTATCCTCTATGACACGCGGTGCAGTGACTTGTGGTATATCCTCTTGTACCAGTGGTACTGAAGAAGTGACTTCCCCTTTTATTTCCTCCAGAACAATCTTACTCATGGGCTTGTGGTTCATCACATAGTCTTCCTCTAGAAATTTGGCGTTCGTGCTAACGATCACCCTCTGATCTCTAGGACTATAAAACAAACTACCTTTCGTTCCTCTAGGATAGCCAACGAACATGCGTACTTCTGTATGGGGTTCCAACTTACCAGCATCTGCCTTCAGCACATGTACTGGACTCCCCCATATCCGAATATGTCTTAGATTAGGCTTTTGTCCAGTCCACAATTCTGTGGGTGTAGAAGGCACTGATTTAGATGGAACCAAGTTTAGAATGTACACCGCCGTATCTAGAGCATATCCCCAGAACGAATCTGGCAACTCAGAATAACTCATCATTGATCTAACCATCTCCATAAGAGTCCTATTCCTTCGCTCTGCTACACCATTCTGCTGGGGTGTGCCAGGTGCAGACAATTGGGATTGAATCCCAGCCTCTGATAAGTAATTCGTAAACCCTCCCAAGAGGTACTCACCATCATGATCAGATCGTAGTGTCTTGATACTTTTACCTTGACGTTTCTCCACATCAGTCATGAATTCTTTGAACTTGTCAAAGCATTCAGACTTGCGGCGCATCAAGTAAATGTATCCATATCTCGAATAATCATCTATAAAAGAGACAAAATACTCAAAACCACCTCTAGCCTGGATAGACATAGGACCACACAAATCAGAATGAACCAATTCTAACACATCTTTGGCTCTATACCCCTTGGCCTTAAAAGGCCTCTTGGTCATTTTAACCTCCAAGAAGGATTCGCAGGTTGGGAATGTAGGGAATTCTATATGCCAAATAGCATATGCGCAATGGAAAAATTAGGATCCCTTCCTAGTGATCCTTGCGAAAGAAAACCTCGTACAAAATAAATTTCTCTAAAACCAAACCTATCTTATAGGAGAGGATTACCTTTGTTGCGTGCCCTTGTTAATCCCGCTTTTTCTTTTGGTTTGTTGGATCTTTAGCACGTTCAAATGTCCGTGCCTCTATACGTATCCACACGAGCAAGCTCTTGTCTCACAAAAGAAAAACTAGAAGGGCTCTCCTTTACTTCTTGCTAGAGAAGTCCCTAAAGGAGAGGAAGCTAGGGAAAAAGAGAAGGGAAGAAGAAGACTACTCTTCTTGCTAGCCTACACTCACAAAACCACACAACCAAAGCTTCCACCAAGCTCTCAAGCTCTCACACAACCACAATCACACTTTGGCCGGCCACTCCATGGAGTCTTTTATAGGGTTGGAAAAACCCTTTCACCTCCTACCATTCAATGCAATCCATTGCATTGAGACACCTTGTTTGGCCGGCCACTTTAAGGAGACAAAAACCACTTTGTCTCCTTCCACCTTATCTAGCTTAGGTGGCATGATTATGTGGCATGCTTGTGTGGTATTCATGCATGTTGAATTAATCTTATTAATTCAATAAGCCCACCTTATCTAGCTTAGGTGGCATGCTTATGTGGCATGCTTGTGTGGCATTCATGCATGTTGAATTAATCTTATTAATTCAATAAGCTTATGTTATCATATTGAATTAATCTCATTAAATCAATAAGGTAACATATTGAATTAATCTCATTAAATCAATAAGCTAAAATTCTCATTAAGCTTAAAGTCCAAAAACCATTTTGTACTTAAGCTTATTCCCAAATTATTCTAGTCAAACTAGAATGCACTAATTCTTCTAATCATCATGCTCTTTGTGTGTGACCCTATAGGCTCTCATAACGTTGGCAGTGGATCTAAACTCTTTTAGATACACAAGCAATGAGAGGCATCTAGCAATACATCATTGCTACCCAAGTTACGAAATAAGTCAAGATCCGACTAACCTTTCCGTGACTACTATAATGTATGACCGTGTCCTTCTATCCTTGATATCAGATTGACCAATGAGGCATAGACCGTATCATCCTCGATCAATCTATGTGTTTCTTGATCCCTGAGTAAACTAACTCAAACAAATGAGCTCAATATCTCATATTGACTCATTCGAGCATGGTCATGCATTTTAGTAGTTCTACTCAATCAAGGGGCCCACAGATATCACTCCCGTCATATGGGAGGGATAGATCCCATCTACATCACTCACATCCCTCCGCATAATTTGTTATATACCCAGTAATCGCCTTTATGGTCCACCCTGTTACGGGTGACGTTTGACGATACCAAAGTACATAACTCCTTATGTAGGGAACCGTAGTGACTTCAGGTTCGAGGACTATTCATACCAATAGTCACATAAGAAAGTTTATGACACTCATATAACGATCCATGAAACTTTCTCATGGCGGGTCAGTTCAGTATATATTCTCTAATATATACCCATGTGTCAACTTGATATCATATATCCATGACTTGTGAGATCAAGTCATCAATTGACCTACATGCTAGTCTTTATGTATTAATATTTCCCTTGCATATTAACACTTGACTAGGAACATTTAGGAAAGTGTTCTCTACAGCCTCTCATAATCAATTCTGTCAATTGATGTGCTGTAGATAAGAACCTACTTTTCTAGGGCATTATTATATTTAATTTAGCTGGCACAAGAAAGATGTAAATATAATAACCAATCCTTTGCCTTTATTGAATATGATACAAAATGTTCCCTTTTCAACCATCACATGATTGGCTCTAGGGCTATAACTAACAATCTCCCACTTGCACTAGTACCAATCACTATGATATCTTAATACCTAGTGACCTAGTGTGACCATCATGCTTCCTCTGTGCCAAAGCCTTGGTTAATGGATCTGCGATGTTAGCTTCTGTCGGTACTCTGCATATCCTCACATCTCCTCTATCGATGATCTCTCGAATGAGATGGAAGCGCCGCAGTATGTGTTTGGTCCGCTGATGTGATCGAGGTTCCTTAGCCTGTGCAATAGCCCCATTGTTGTCACAATAGAGGTCTATTGGATCTGTAATGCTAGGAACTACCCCAAGTTCACTGATGAACTTCATGGAGCCAAATAGCCTCCTTCACGTGATCGCAGCGCAGAATATACTCTTGTCACAGAATCAAGAATCGTGTCCTCGCTTTGAACTCTTCCACTCACCTCCACCATTCTGTGCAAAACACGCACTCATTCGATCTATAGTCATCCTTGTCTGCTTGGAAGCTTGCATCATCAGTAACCCTTTACGCCTAGCTCTCATTGCCTCCAAATATCAGGAAATATTCTTTCATTCTTCGTAAGTATTTAAGAATATTTTTGACTGCTATCCAGTGACTTTCACCTGGATCCGACTGGTATCTACTCATCATGCTCAAAGCATACGAGACGTCGACAGTACAAAGCATGGCGTACATGATAGACCCTATGGCGGATGCATAAGGATCTTATCCATGTGATCTCTCTCCTCCTTAGAAGAGGGACATTGAGTCTTGAAAGACTCACACCATGTGATAAAGGCGTAAATCCTTTCTTGGAATTTTGCATAGCAAAATGATCTAGCACTTTATCAATGTATGTACTCGACTTAGGCCAAGTAATCTTTTAGATCTATCTCTATAGATCTTGATGCCTAGAATATAGGCACTTACCTAAGTCTTTCATCGAGAAACAATTCCCTAACCACATCTTCACAGCATCGGAGTGAGGGAATATCATTTCCATGAGAAGTATGTCATCTACATACAAGACAAGAAATACAACTGTGTTCTACTATTTCTCTTGTAGACACAAGGTTCATCTTCATTCTTGATGAAACCAAACTCCTTGATTGCATCATCGAATCGAAGATTCCAGCTTCGAGAGGCTTGCTTTAGTCCATAAATGGACCTTTGCAGTTTGCATATCTTTCCAGGATGCTTTGGATCTTCAAAACCCTCAGGCTGTGTCATGTACACATCCTCGAGTAGCTTTCCATTCAGAAAAGCGGTTTTGACATCCATCTGCCAGATCTCATAATCGTGGTAGGCTGCAATAGCAAGTATGATCCGAATGGATTTAAGCATCGCAACTGGTGAAAAGGTTTCATCATAGTCAATACCATGAATTTGTTTGAATCCTTTAGCCACCAATCTACCTTTATAGGTATGCTTATTACCATCCATGTCAGTCTTTACTTTAAAGACCCACTTACACCCAATGGGTTTTACCCCTTCAGGTGGATCAACCAAGGTCCATACTTGGTTAGTGTACATGGATTCCATTTTGGATCTCATGGCCTCTAGCCATTTCTCGGAATCTGGGCTCATCATAGCTTCTTGATAGGATGTAGGCTCGTCAAGATCGACAAGCAATACCTCACCATTGTCAGTCAAGAGAAAAGAATATCTCTCGGGTTGACGACGGATCCTATCAGATCTACGAAGAGGTTGGTCTACTTGAACAGGTGTCTGCTCCACAACTCTTTGGGCAACACTTTCCTCATCCACAACACTTTGTGGTTCCTGTTCATTTTCCATCGAAGCCTTAGTGTTATCGTCATCTTGAACTTCTTCAAGATGAATTTTACTCCCACTAGTTTTTCTAGAAATAAATTCTCTTTCTAGAAAGACATCATTTCTGGCAACAAACACCTTGCCAAGTGTGGGATTGTAAAAGTAATATCCCTTAGTTTCCTTGGGATATCCTACAAAATAACACTTATCTGATTTGGGTCCTAGTTTATCTGAGACTTGACATCTTACATAAGCTTCACAACCCCAAATCTTTATAAAAGACATTTTGGGACTCTTCCTGACCCATATCGTATATGGTGTCTTTTCTACGGCTTTTGATGGGACGCGATTAAGTGTGAAAGCGGCTGTCTCTAGAGCTAGTCCCCAAAAGGAAGTAGGTAGATCAGTCTGGCTCATCATTGATCGTACCATATCTAATAGAGTACGATTTCTCCTCTCATATACACTATTCCATTGTGGTGTTCCAGGTGGAGTGAGTTGGGATATTATCCCACACTCAGCCAGGTGATCACGAAACTCTTGACTAAGGTATTCACCACCTCGATCTGATCGAAGTAGCTTAATACGCTTACCAAGTTGGTTTTGTACTTCATTCTTGAATGCTTTGAACTTTTCAAAGGATTCTGACTTATGTCTCATCAAATATAAGTAGCCAATCTACTCATATCATCGCTGAAAGTAATAAAGTATTTATAGCCTCCTGCTTCGACATTGAAAGGGCCACATACATCGAAGATGTATGAGTCCTAACAAGTCCGTCGCTCTCTCGCCATGTCCACTAAATGGAGTTTTAGTCATCTTTCCTAAAAGACAAGATTCGCATACCTCATATGATTCAAAATCAAATGAGTCCAATAATCCATCTTTATGGAGTTGGGATATGCATTTTCATTTATGTGACCTAGGCGATGGTTGAGATATGTTTGGTTCAAATCATTCGATTTGAACCGCTTGGTATTTACGTTATAAATTGGGTTTTCTAAATCTAGAACATAGAGACCATTCATAAGTGGTGCATTACAATAGAACATTTCATTCAAATAAATGGAACAACATTTGTCCTTTATTATAAAAGAAAAGTTTTTCTTGTCTAAACAAGATACAGAAATTATGTTCTTTGTCAATGCAGGTACATATAAGCACTCCTCTAGTTCTAAGATAAGCCCAGTGGGCAAAGACAAAGAATATGTTCCTACAGCTACAGCAGCAACTTTTGCGCCATTGCCTACTCGTAGGTCCACTTCGTCTTTTGCCATTAGTCTACTATTTCTCAGTCCCTGCACATTAGTACAAATGTGAGATGCACATCCGGTATCTAATACCCATGTAGAAGAAATAGATAGATTAACTTCTATAACGTGTATACCTGAGGCAGAAGTCCCACTCCTTTTCTTCTTTACTTCCTCAAGGTAGACTTTGCAGTTCCGCTTCCAGTGTCCAGTCTCACCGCAATGGAAACAGTCCCCTTCCTTAGGTACTTTACCTTTAACCTTTGAAGTGGATGAATTGGCCTTGCCTTTGGCTTGGGTCTTACCCTTGCCTTTGCGCTTACCTTTGCCCTTGTTGACCATTAGTACGTTACTAACTTTCTTCTTGAGATTTGGTTCAGCAGTTCTTAACATGCTGAGAATCTCAGGCAAAGGATTATCAATTTCATTCATGTTATAATTCATGACGAATTGATTATATGCTTCCGACAACGATTGCAGGATAACATCGGTTGCCAATTCTTGGCTCAGTGGAAAAACTAGTCTTTCAAGGTTCTCAACGTACCCAATCATTTTAAGTACGTGAGTTCCTACAGGTGTTCCTTCTTGCATCTTGCATGCAAAAAGAGCCTTAGACACTTCAAAACGCTCGTGCCTGGCTTGTCCTTGATATAGTTGTTTCAATGCTCAACCATATCATAGGCATCCATGTTCTCATGTTGCTTCTGAAGCTCAGAGTTCATGGTTGCAAGCATAAGGCATGACACATCTAATGCGTCATCTTGATGCTTCTTATAAGCATCTTTTTCAAAGACGAGTGGCGAGGCGGGTATTTTGAGGTAGACTGCTCTAGGACATACAGTTTGCGTTCTTGCTTGAGGATAATCCTCAAGTTCCTATACCAGTCAAGAAAGTTCGCTCCATTGAGCTTGTCCTTCTCAAGGACAGATCACAAGTTGAGGGGGTGTGTCGTGTTAGATGACATGGTGATCTACAACAATAAAATGCAAAATTAAGTATCATACCTAAGTCATTTAATTAGGCCTTTAATTAAATGAGGCTCCCACTAAATTCTCATAGCTTTGATATGAGCTAATCATTGATGTAGGCAAACACTTTTCGCTTACATCATTAGCTACTATTTAGCTATAAATTTATATGGGATAAAGATCCACATCATAATTCGTCTTGAGTTAGCTTTGGCTAATCGCCCAAGACATAGTATGATTAGGTAGGCAATCTTTTGCCAATTACATCATATGTAACTCTTTAATAGCTTTGGTTAAGTTTAGATTAGTTTAGTGCTTATTCCTAAACCAGCTTCCAGGCTGTGGCGAGGCACAGAGGCCTTCTTGGATATCGGAGCAACGACCACTTCTAAGACAAAGCTGATGTTCGGAAATCACACAAAACTAATTTTAAAACTTATGTTCAAAGCTAATATATGCCTCTACTTTCTTAACTAATTAAGAAAAACTTAATTAAGTCTTAACCAAGTTTGATAGTGGGACATCACGATTGTCCACTCGCACTCTTCCAAGATAAAATGCATTGCTTTGCTTTGGCAAACCCAATAACAAATGATCGAGGAAGTAGTGAGTACCAAACTTTGGTAGGCATATCGTATTTGACTTATTAAGATATAAAAACATGCATCATATACATATTAGCATACATCACATATAAGCTAAACTAACATGCATCACATACATATTAAATTAACATGCATCACATACAAGTTAAACTAAGTGTGTCATGGTTATGGCCCTTATTCTACAATCTTCTCAAGCCAATGAGAAGATTGATTGGTCAACCTAGGGATAGCATCTTCTCCCAAGTGCTTCCTTTTGGTTGTCTTGTGTTGTTGACTTCCTCCTTGTAACATTATCTTCCAATGGACCCTCCATCTTTGTTGTATATTACAAAAGGAGAAATACTCGAGTTACATTCGAGTCTAAAGCTAATTTTACAACAAGAATTTTAGGAGAAAGGCACGACACGCAGGCTGTATTAAGAATTACAACACACAATCACAAACTTTTTGGGACTAGGCCATAACCATGCACCATGTCAATTTTAACTTTTAAAAGACATCGGATATTTTATTATGTTTGAAAATTTGCTAATGCAATTATCAACTCATAATAAAATTCATCCTACTTCTATATCATATATAAAATAGAGAAAAACTATTTTTTATACGATCTTTATAAGTGGCTCTGATACCCTTTGTAGGGAATTCTATATGCCAAATAGCATATGCATAGCGAAAAATTAGGATCCTTCCTAGTGATCCTTGCGAAAGAAAACCTCGTAAAAAATAAATTTCTCTAAAACCAAACCTATCTTATAGGAGAGGATTACCTTTGTTGCGTGCCCTTGTTGATCCCGCTTTTCCTTTTGGTTTGTTGGATCTTTAGCACGTTCAAATGTCCGTGCCTCTATACGTATCCACACGAGCAAGCTCTTGTCTCACAAAAGAAAAACTAGAAGGGCTCTCCTTTACTTCTTGCTAGAGAAGTCCTAAAGGAGAGGAAGCTAGGGAAAAGAGAAGGAAGAAGAAGACTACTCTTCTTGCTAGCCTACACTCACAAAACCACACAACCAAAGCTTCCACCAAGCTCTCAAGCTCTCACACAACCACAATCACAAATCTTACTTTGGCTGGCCACTCCATGGAGTCTTTTATAGGGTTGGAACAACCCTTTCACCTCCTACCAGTCAATGCAATCCATTGCATTGAGACACCTTGTTTGGTCGGCCACTTTAAGGAGACAAAAACCACTTTGTCTCCTTCACCTCATATCTAGCTTAGGTGGCATGATTATGTGGCATGCTTGTGTGGCATTCATGCATGTTGAATTAATCTTATTAATTCAATAAGCCCTTATCTAGCTTATGGCATATTATGAATGCTTAATCTCATTGCATGTTGAATTAATCTTATTAATTCAATAAGCTTATGTTATCATATTGAATTAATCTCATTAAATCAATAAGGTAACATATTGAATTAATCTCATTAAATCAATAAGCTAAAATTCTCATTAAGCTTAAAGTCCAAAAACCATTTTGTACTTAAGCTTATTCCCAAATTATTCTAGTCAAACTAGAATGCACTAATTCTTCTAATCATCATGCTCTTTGTGTGTGACCCTATAGGTTGTCATAACGTTGGCAGTGGATCTAAACTCTTTTAGATACACAAGCAATGAGCGACATCTAGCAATACATCATTGCTACCCAAGTTACGAAATAAGTCAAGATCCGACTAACCTTTCCGTGACTACTATAATGTATGGCCGTGTCCTTCTATCCTTGATATCAGTTGACAATGAGGCATAGGCGTGTCATCCTCGATCAATCTATGTGTTTCTTGATCCACAGGTAAACTAACTCAAACAAATGAGCTCAATATCTCATATTGACTCATTCGAGCATGGCCATGCGTTTTAGTAGTTCTACTCAATCAAGGGCCACGATATCACTCCCGTCATATGGGAGGGATAGATCCCATCTACATCACTCACATCCCTCGCATAATTTGTTATATACCCGATGTCGCCTTTATGGTCCACCCTATTACGGGTGGCGTTTGATACCAAAGTACATAACTCCTTATGTAGGGAAGTAGTGACTTGAGTTTGAGGACTATTCATACCAATAGTCACATGAGAAAGTTTATGACACTCATATAACGATCCATGAAACTTTCTCATGGCGGGTCAGTTCAGTATATATTCTCTAATATATACCCATGTGTCAACTTGATATCATATATCCATGACTTGTGAGATCAAGTCATCAATTGACCTACATGCTAGTCTTTATGTATTAATATTGCCCTTGCATATTAATACTTGACTAGGAACATTTAGGAAAGTGTTCTCTCTGACCTCTCATAATCAATTACGCGATTGATGTCTTTGTAGATAAGAACCTACTTTTCTAGGGCATTATTATATTTAATTTAGCTGGCACAAGCAAGATGTAAATATAATAACCAATCCTTTGCCTTTATTGAATATGATACAAAATGTTCCCTTTTCAACCATCACATGATTGGCTCTAGGGCTATAACTAACAGGGAAATCTTCCACCACTAATGAACCCAGAGGTCCATCAGCTATCAACCTTTGAATTCTGCTTAGGTTAATATGACCAAGCCTAAGATGCCAAAGATATGTTTGGTTCATCTTCGAAGGTTCTTTTCTCTTATTGGAATTAGAAGATGAGTTATTTACTTCTATTTGCATCGTGGGAGCTTTTGGTTCAAGTGTGTATAGATTTCCTATCAATGCACCTGAACAGATAATGTCCCTATTCCTTTTTATAACAACTCTGTCATTAAAAGAAATAGAATATCCATCCATAAACAATTTAGAAACCGAAATTAAATTCTTTCTAAATAAAAGTACATAAAGGCAATTCTTAAGAACCAAAACTTTATTTTTCTCAAAAGATAAATAAATGTCTCCCACTGCAACAGTCACCACCTTCGTGGCATCGCCCAGGTATACGATAATCTCCCCCTCAGCCAGTCATCTGGTTTCCTGGAACCCCTGCAAAGTATTATAGACATGATCAGTGGCTCCCATATCTACACACCAGGTGTCGGTAGATAACACCACTAAACATGTTTCAACGACTAGCCCAAAATATATACCTTTGTTCTGCTTGCGATTAGGGCATTCCTTCTTCTAGTGTCCAGTCTGCTTACAAGTGAAGCACTTGCCTTTCGGCTTCTTCACTCCTCCCTGAGTTCCTCCCACCGCCTTTTTCCCAGTTTGTTTCTTCTTATTCTTGCCTTTCGACTTAGAAGTAGTAACCTTTTGGGTCACCATGGCATGCGCCTGAGCACTTTGACGAAATAGTCCCTCTGCCGCCTGGAGTTCTGTCAAAAGCTCCGTCAACGAATACAACCTCTTGTTCATGTTGTAGTTCAGGCGAAACTACTCAAAACTCCTAGGTAGAGACTGGAGAATGATATCGACCTGGGTTTCCCCATCGATCTCAGCTCCAAGGACTTCCAACTCATTCAAATGAGCCATCATCTTGAGAACATGATCCCTCACGGGTGTTCCCTCGATCATGGTGGTCGTCATCAAGTTTCTCATGGCTTCCTGCCAAGAAACCCGATTCTGGTGTCCGAAAAGCTCTTTGAGATTGAGCATCATGTCGTAAGCAGTGGGCATGGCTTGATGCTGATGTTGCAATACATTTGAAATAGATGCCAAAATGTAACACCGCGCCATCTCATCGGCCTTTATCCACTTCTAATAACTCTCTTTCTCCTTTTCCCCAGAATCATCCACAGGCTTAGGAGGGCACTCTTTGAGGAGTACATATTTGTATTCCTCAGCAGTCAAGACAATGTCTAGATTCCTCTTCCAATCAACATAGTTGGGTCCAGTAAGTTTATTCTCTTTCAGTATCACAGCAAGCGGGTTGAAAGTCATTTTGAAAGAAAACCTAAGAATCACATAGATCAAAACATTAGATTTCAAAAAATTATTGATTCCTCAAACAATAATATTTTAAAATCAACCAACACCTCAAAATACCGAGAATATCGTATGCCACGATAGTGTGGACGTATACGAATTCTACATTTGTAAGAGGAGATTTTACCCATTAATTTTACTATCTTGTCAACCTAACTTTTTGACAAGTAAAATTAATAGTTGGTTCCTTTTTGGCCCTACAAATAAAAGCAGTGACTCCGATGGGGAGGATACTTATATTTGTATCTAGTGTTCCCCATTACTCGGTACCAAGGAAATTATCTCGGGTTATGTGCCTTCCGATGGGGAAGTGCACACGATCCTTAATAATTTCCTATAATCATATTCAACCTTGTGATCCGCAAACAAACTCATCCGATTGGGAGGAAGGCACTCAGAGCCGACGCGCAAGTTTGTTTGCATCACTTGTCAAATCGTAATGGAGGCCGTGGGAATTTATAAAAATTTCCCTCTCCCACTTAGTAATTTGAAATTGAGGAATTTTCTAGCCTATGACATGCATATCAAACAATAAGTAATAAATATGAAAATTAATTTTTTTCCAACTATTATGGCTTTTGTCTTCAATATGTCTCCCGTCGTATCGCCATCTCGTCCTCTCCTCCTACGCCATGTACGAGCCATCTGGAGATCCAAGACGAGACTAAAATCTATTTTAATTTGCATCCATCGATCATATACCCCATGAGGGAGTGTACATGAAATCTAGATCGAAAGTAAACTAAAATAAAAGGAGTGGCTAAACAATGTCATATCTAATTTACAAAAAAATTAAATACTAGCCTCGTCAACCTCGAGGATTCAACAAAATAAATATTTACACACATACAATCACATACACACATATGGCCATAATAGTTGGATCCTATGCCTGTAACCAAAGAGTTAACCTACGCATATGCTACTATTATCTGGCACATATAATATATGAAAAGTGCATAAAAATAACTGAATCCTAAACACACAAAACCGGAAACTATGCCTCTGATACCACTTGAAGGGAGGGGAAACTTCGCTTCCCACTTCAACTCGGTTGCTTATTCATGGCGATCTCTTCTATGTCCCCGGATAAAAAAAATTTATCCTTGACAAGAGGGATTGCCCAAGCAACCTTGTCATCGTCGTGCTATTCGATTAGAGTAGTCACTTGAACAAACTTGTTGTTCAAGCGACCAACCTCTATTCTACGAATAGCCACGGAATAGACGATGTACGGATCGCCAGCTTTTGTGTTTATGTTCGGGGTCCAAGTATATTTAGCCACAAAACAGAATATATATCATGTATATAATTGAAAAACAAGTATAAACATGTAACAAATAAAATTAGAGAATCGATATACCTCTCGATCTTCTATTGTATGACCTTCCTCCTTTCGGACGTCGTGTGGGCGACGATCTACCAAAAGTTAATGCTCCTAGATCACCAATATTCCTTCCTTGCTCATTCTGAGCAAGAAGAAGAATAGAAATATGACCCTTCTCCTTCCTTTAGCCAACCAACAAGCAACAAGGAAGTTACTTGCCGCCGGCCAACAAGGAGAAGGAGAAAGAATGGTCGCCACCCAAAAGCTCCAAGAGAGGACCCTAAGCCTTGGTTCCACCGGCCAAGGAGAAGAGGAGAGCTAGGTTTGGATGCCGGCCAAGAAGGGAGAGAGGCTGTATGGACGACGGCCACCAATGGAGAAGAAGAAGACAAGGAAAGTATTTCCTTATTTAGTGCCGCCAAGCTCCAAACCCTAGCTCTAACCTCTTGCCGCCAACTCCTAACACCCTTGCTTCCCTTGATTGTTCTCCACGCCAACCCTAAAGGCTCCTTTTATAGAGTTAGGGATAAGCCTTGTTTTAATCTCCACCATTGGTTCTAGGGATTTAATCTCAACCGTCGGATCTAGAGATTTAATCTCTACCTTTGGATCTAGAGTTTTGTTTCCATCCATTGGATCTAGGCTTCATGAGGTATTAATAGGCTACAATAGGGACCATGAGGAGGAGTTGGATCTTGGCCATCTAATGGATCAAGCCCACATAAAGTCTGATCCATTAATGATAATCCAATCCACTAAAGGATTATCATTGATCTACCTCACCAACCCCCATAAGTTAATATGGGCTCCATATATTATATGTACATTTTCTCCCCGTGTTTAAGATCTCGAATGTCCGTCGATTAATTAATTTACTGACCATTAATTAATCAACATTTAACTCCATGATTAGTACCACTCAACCTTTTCATCATGCCGGACCAAATCCACCTGCAGGATTTACATGATGAACCTTATGAGCTCCTCAAGGGGACATCATCATCCTAATATATAGGACACGCTTTCCTCCTATAATCAACGACACACCATATAAATAATATCATTTCCCAACTTACCGAGCCTATCGATTTAATCTATAAATCTCACCCATTGGTAAATCAAAGAAATGAATACTAAGTATATGTGCCCGTTATTATATCAGGATTAAGAGTATATACAATATAATATCCGAGGTCTGATTCGATTATGCAGTCAGCAATAAATCGAATCACCTCTAAGTCGGTCATGCTCAATACACACAAAGTGTACTAGTGTGATTTTATGGTCAAGACAAACCAATACCAAATCACACTACAACCATACAAATGGTTTGTCTAAAGCCATCTCGGTTGCGAGCCTATACTTATACTTTACAAGGAGCCGATAACATGATCTCCCGTGTGACACCACACACCATGTTATCTACAATGTAATGTTTTAGATAATATGCATAACCATAAAAATATGCAAACAATGATCATGTGATTCTTATTTCAAAATAAATATGTTCATACAAAAGATAGACTTTTCGGTATACATCCCAACACTTTAGCCATATATTTGTGGTATATTGCATTCTCCCTCACTTATAAAAATTTGGTCTCCAAATTTCGTACTTAAATGTAAGAACCAATACAAGAAATTTCCGAAATCATCACATACCTCAAGTGAATAGATGAGGATACCGAGCTCGGATAGTATCTTCTAGCTCTCACATAGCCTCCTAATCAATATGATGTTGTCATCAAACTTTTACGAGTCGCATGGTTTTGTTCCGCAATTAACGCTCCTTGCGACCAAGAATTTGCACTGGAATATCCTCGTAAGTCGCATTAGGCTGAAGTGGAATCGGAACCTCTTTCAGAATATGATCAGATCACGGTACGTATTTCCTCAGCATAGAAACATAAAATACGTGATGAACATCTGCAAGTGTTGGAGGTAAAGCCAATCGGTAAGCTACACCCCCAATTCGCTCTAATATCTCAAATGGACCAATGCAGTGTGGAGCTAACTTTCCTTTTAACCCAAATCTTTTGACTCCTTTGGTGGGTGAAACTCGTAGGAATACATGATCCCCGACTAAGAATTCCAAAGGTCTTTGCCTCCCATCCGCATAACTCTCCTGCCGATCCAGTGCCTCCGAAATCCATGACACACGATCTCAATAAATCCTCCAATGTTTGAATGGTACGTTCAGACTGTCCATCTATCTGCGGATGAAAATGCTATACTAAGCCGAAGCTCTGTGCCCATGGCCTACTGAAGATTCTGTCAAAATCGCGAGGTAAATCGCGGATCTCTATCAGATATGATACTCAAAGGCACTCCATGAAGCCTGATAATCTCTCGGCAGTACAGCTCTGCCAGACGATCCATTGAGTCCGTCCCACAAATAGGAAGGAAATGGGCAGATTTGGTTAATCGATCCACGATCACCCAAATCGCATCATGTCCTTTACGGGTTCTAGGCAATCCCTTAACAAAATCGATAATGATATGCTCCCACTTTCCATTCTGGAATCGGAATTTTCTGAAGCAACCTAGCGGGTTTCTGATGTTCAACCATTACCTGCTGGCATACTAACATTGAGCATCAAAATCTGCAATATCTCTCTTCACACCATTCCACTATTATAAATGTTTCAAATCTCGGTACATTCGAGTACCACCAGGATGTATAACAAATCTAGAATGATGTGCTTCCTGTAGCAACTTTTTCTTAAACAATGCAACTCCGGAACCCACTATTCTTATCCAAGATGGGGAATTATCTTTTCACAAGAGAATGTTGGATATCGTTTGGAATCTAGAGGAGGGGTGAATAGCGCTTTTTGTTTCTACAAGAGTGATTAGCGGAAGCAAACACAAATAATATATGTAAAAACAAAAAGCAATGCAAACAAAGTCTTTACGTGGTTCGGAGATAACGCTCCTACTCCACGGCGATCCTTAAGGTGGATCAACCCAAGCAAATCCACTAAGAAGCTTTCCTTTACAACACAACTCCTCTTCTTTACAAAGAATGAAACTTAAGCTTAGAGAGAAGAGGAGGGGATTTAAGATCACTTAGAAAGCTAGAAAACTCGTGGAGGCTTTGGAGAAGAATCAGAGAATAAGCATTAACCCCAAAAACCTCCATCAACTCTCTTTTTATAGAGAGAAGGCTGATTTTCCCGTTGGAGCGCGATCAGTCAACTGATGTACAGCATCAGTCGACTACCAGCGTGATTAACGACCTCTGAACAGCCGGATTCACGGGATTTAGAGTCATTTCATCCAACGACATTCTCATCAGTCGACTAATCCCTCCATCAGTCGACTGATGAAGTGATCAGTCGAGTGATCACAAGCCGTAGTCGAGTGGGACTCCATTCTGTGCCTGTTTTTGCCTTGATCAGTCGACTGCCACAGTTGGCAATCGACTAATAGCATCATCAGTCGACTCCTATTGCCAAGGCGATCGTGATAGTCGTGGTTTCACCACGACTCGATTGAACATAACGATCGGCCGAGATACATCGTATCGATCGATCATCAAGTATGAGTATTTCATACTTGATTTCACCCCCAAGACCTAGACTCAACCTTCTAACTCTTCCTTAAGCCTTGCGCTTCCAGGATCCCTCTGAGTCCGCGACTTGTTCATCCTTTGTGCTTTGCTTCCAAGAGCTTCCTTCCGTTTTGTCATGTCTTGGGTTTTCCTTTGCCAAGGCGTGCTTGGACTTTATGCCGCCAAGACTACATGCTTGGACTTACGCTGCCAAGACTTGCCTTTGGACTTCCTTTTGCCAAGATCATGCTTGGACTTTGCCTTTACCTGTCACTTAATCATGTTCACCATTAGATTACAATTTGTTGCCTAACTTTGATGATTATCCAAACATCAAAACATATAAATGCTTGGGGCATTGTTGCACTAACAATCTTTTTGATGTTTGCCAATCATTTAACTTAGGTCTTTTATAGATACACATAATCACATAATCATATATCCAATTTCTAACTTAAACATTTCTTCTCCCCCTTTTACATACATCAAAAAGAGAAGAAATCATATAATTCATAGAAGAATTGAATGTATTATAATCTTGAACTAAAGTACAAATATGAAGTTTAGCTCCCCCTTAATCCAAGATATAGTTCATGATGAGTAAACAAAATATGTGGAGTAAAAGTCTATCAAGTAATTTGAGGATTTTGTTAGGACCCTTGTAATGGCTAGAGGGGGGGGGGGTGATTAGCCTTTCTTCGTTTCTACAAGTAAGTTAGCGGAAGAAATACAAATACGAAAACGAATACGAATAAGAAATAAGAAACCAAACGCTAACACCCGATGTACGTGGTTCGGAGATGACGCTCCTACTCCACGGCAATCCGTAAGGTGGATTAGTCCTAGCTAAGCTTCACTATATTCTCCTTTGGATGAACCAAGGTGGAGAAACCTTTCTTACAATGCTCTCCTCTTCTTTACAATGATGGATGATTAAGAACTAGAGAAGAGGAGGTTTTGAATTGCTAAAACACTTGGAAAGCTTGGTGAGCACGAGGGTGTAGTTAGGAATGAGAGCACTAGCTTCACCAAGATCCCTAAGGCCCCTTTTTATAGAAGATGGGCTATTTTTCCCGTTGGGCCTCGATCAGTCGACTGATGCTTACCATCAGTCGACTGCCGTCGAAGCCAATGGCTTCTGAACCAAGATCTCTGCGGAGATTCGTAGCTGCAATTTCCAACGGCCAGGTGATCAGTCGACTGATCCCTCCATCAGTCGACTGATGGAGTGATCAGTCGAGTGATCAATGCAGCAGTCGAGTGGGATTGCATTCTGTGGCGATTTTCTCCTTGATCGGTCATCGCTTCCTTAGCGGCCGATCGATCGCAACATCACCGACCCTCGACTAAGGCAATGATCGATGGCTACTGCTTTACTGACTCAACGCGCGACGGCCGATCGATACATCGTATCGGTCCGATCGATACTCATCAAGTATGAGTAATTCACACTTGATTTTACACCCTAGACCTAAACTCAACCTTCTAGCTCCTTATTAAGCCTTGCGCCTTCAGGATCCCTTCGAGTCCGCGACTTGTTCATCCTTTGCGCTTTGCTTCCAAGAGCTTCCTTCGGTTTCGTCATGTCTTGGGTTGCCAAATGCTTGGACTTTACGCCGCCAAGACTACAAGCTTGGACTTATGCTGCCAAGACCTTACTTTGGACTTCCTTTGCCAAGGTTCACTTGGACTTTATATAAGATGCGAGGCTTGGTCTTCGCCAAGTCCATCCCTTGCACTTCCTTTGCCAAGATCATACTTGGACTTCCTTTGCCAAGGTTCACTTGGACTTTACGCTGCCAAGACTACAAGCTTGGTCTTATGCTGCCAAGTCCATCCCTTGGACTTCCCTTGCCAAGATCATACTTAGACTTCTCTTTTACCAAGTCTTCATCCTTGGATTTCCCTGTCACTTAAAACATATTCGTAATTAGATCACAAGATATTGCCTAACTTAGATGATTATCCAAACATCAAAACATATAAATGCTTGGAGCATTGTTGCACCAACAATCTCCCCCTTTTTTATGTTTGGCAATCATTTAAGTTAGGTCTTTAAAGATACACACATAATCATATTTTCAATATGACTTATAACTTAAACACTCCTTCTCCCCCTTTGACATACATCAAAAAGAGAAGGATTCAAACATGAAAGAAATAATGTGTTGGATCTTGGACTAAGGTATAAGATTGAAATTAAGCTCCCCCTTAATCCAAGAAATGCTTTATAATGTGTAAACAATGTTTGAAGCAAAGCATAACAAAAATTCAAAAGTTAAGTCCTAACTTTGCACCAACAATGATTTTGGGGATGAAAAAAGATATAATTTATGAAACTCCCCCTAAAACACTGCATTAATCAGTCCTAAAACTTTATGTATACGCAATATTATCATACTATAGTTTTAGGATATCAAAGATACACTAACTATCATAAAATGGAGCTTTTTATCAAAGAATACAGTGTATCAGTCGACTGGTTTCTGAACCAGTCGACTGCTACGCCTGAAATCGAAATTTCAGCCTTTTCATCCCAACTTCAGAAATGCGTTAGAAATTCTAGAAACCTCGAAAAATCACGAAATTTTGTGTACACATTTCTGAGATCATACTTTATTAAGAAAAAATTGTTTTAAAAATATATGTTCTCCAGATTTCCATATTAACACAAACTTGGAACCTAACAAAAGTTCTAAAGATTTTGCACACTTTGTATCACTTTTGTGTTCCACTTGAAAACTGTTTTTCAAAATATAATGAATATAGTTTAAAATATATATGATTTGGAATTTCCAACCATGTTCTTAGAGCTATGTATCCATTACTTGAATACAAGCCTTCCCAATGATTGGTCCATAAGGTATTTATGTCTCTAGGTGTGTCATTGGCTCATAGTAATGCATCATAATAAGCATGATGAGCCAAGTACACCTTCCCTATCATCTCACATGTTTCTAAGTGTCTCAATACAAAAATCAAGGTTTCTTAAGGCTTTTGTGAGATGTATCAAGGTATAATGCCAACATATAAATATAGGATCATGCATACCTAGACTTTTACTCTACAAAGCACATACCAAGCTCTCTCCTTAATGATGAAAATTCGGTTTCGAGAAGAGCTTTGGTGAAGATATCGGCAAGGTTGGACTTAGATTCTACATAATTTAGTTCAATGTCCCCTCTTGCCACATGATCTCTTATGAAGTGATGTTTCACTTCAATGTGCTTGGTCCTAGAGTGATGTACCGGATTTTTGGTCAAGTTGATGGTACTCACATTATCACAATAAACTTTAATGTTAGAGTAGTGTAGCTCATAGTCCACAAGGGTATGCCTCATCCAAAGTAATTGAGCTACACAACCCCCCATAGCCACATATTCGGCTTCGGTGGTTGATAAGGCAACACAATGTTGCTTCCTACTACTCCAACTAACTAGGGAGGACCCAAGAAATTGACATCCACCACTAGTACTCTTCCTATACAATTTGCATCCGGCATAATCGGAATCGGTAAAGCCAAGCAACTCAAAGGACCTAGTCCTGGGATACCAAAGTCCTACATTTAGAGTGCCTTTAATATATCTTAAAATTCTCTTAACGGCTACTAAATGTGATTCTTTGGCACAAGATTGGTATCTTGCACACATACCTACCGCAAATAAGATATCGGGTCTACTAGCAGTTAGGTATAGTAGGCTACCAATCATACTCCTATAAAGTTTAAGATCAATTGATTTACCTTCATGATCACTATCTATTTTAGTGCTAGTGGCCATAGGAGTGGTTACAATTTTGGCATTCTCCAAACCAAATTTTTTGATCATTTCATTTGCATATTTGGTTTGATAAATATGAATACCTTCATTAGTTTGTTTGACTTGTAAACCTAGAAAAAAGGTAAGCTCTCCAACTAAACTCATTTCAAATTCATTTTCCATATTTTTTATAAAGTCTTGAAGAAGATCATCATTTGTTGACCCAAAAATGATATCATCAACATATACTTGGGCTATGAATATATCCTTTAATGTTGACTTTATAAACAAAGTTTGATTTACTTGGCCTCTTCTAAAATCCTTAGAAATTAAGAAAGATGATAATCTTTCATACCATGCCCGGGGAGCTTGTTTTAACCCATATAGTGCTTTCCTAAGCTTACATACATGGTTTGGATAATCTATGTTCTCAAATCCGGGTGGTTGCTCTACATATACTTCCTCCTTAATAAAACCATTTAAGAATGCCAATTTAACATCCATTTGGTAGAGTTTAAATCCCATATAGGAAGCATATCCTAAGAGAATTCTAATAGATTCTAACCTAGCAACCGGGGCATAAGTCTCATCATAGTCAAGCCCCTCAACTTGATTAAATCCCCTAGCAACCAACCTAGCCTTATTTCTAGTGATATTTCCTTGGTCATCTAGCTTATTCCTAAAAACCCATCTTGTGGTAATTATGGTGCTATCATTGGGTCTAGGTACTAACTCCCACACTTGACTCCTCTCAAATTGAGTCAATTCATCTTGCATTGCCAAAATCCAATCCGGATCATGTAATGCATCATTGATCGATTTGGGCTCAATTTGTGAAATGAGAGCTACTTGACTAGTAGGAGGTCTATGAAATGACCTAATTCTTACTCCTTGAGATAGATCTCCTACTACTTGGTCAAGTGGATGATCTTGATGAATTCTTAGGGTTCTAGAAGGTGTTTCAAATTGATCATGGTTATCTTCCACCCTCCTTTCATCATCTGAATCTCCTCTTCCTCCCCCTTGATCATTACCCCTAATGGTCAAATTTTGAAGTTTTTGGGCAATGTCTTGATGATTGTCATTAATATCCTTATCAATGGAGGACTTTCTAGGGTAGGTACTAGTGGTTTCATCAAATTGAACATTAGAAGATTCCTCAATCCCTTGGGTTCTCTTATTGTAGACTCTATATCCTCTACTTGTAGATGAGTATCCAACTAGGATTCCCTCATCCGCTTTCGATTCAAATTTTCCTAAGTTATCTTTGGTGTTTAAAATATAAACCTTACATGCAAAGACTTTGAAATAATGAATTGTGGGAATAGTCCCATTCCATAATTCAAATGGTGTCTTACCTAAAAACTTATGGATTTGAACCCTATTTTGGATATAGCAAGCGGTATTAACCGCTTCCGCCCACAAGTAGCTAGGTAGAGAATATGCATTAAGCATAGTCCTAGCCGCCTCTTGTAGGGCACGATTTCTCCTTTCCACCACCCCATTTTGTTGAGGTGTTCTAGGACAAGAGAACTCATGCTTGTACCCTTGGTCAAAACAAAATTGTGAAAATTTTGAGTTCTCAAATTCACCACCATGATCACTACGGATCCGGTTGATTTTGAGACTCTTTTCATTTTCAACCCTTTTACTAAATCCTATGATTATTTCTAAGGTATCATCCTTATGTTTTATAAAATAGACCCAAGTATACCTAGAAAAATCATCTACTATAACCAAACAATATTTGTTACCATTTAAAGATGGAGTACTATGACAATCAAATAAGTCAAGATGCAATAATTCTAATGGTAAAGATGTACTAGTTAGGGTTTTACCTTTGTGTGATGCTTTTGTTTGTTTTCCTTCTTGGCATGCATCACACATTTTGTTCTTGACATACTTGATCTTTGGTAGCCCTTTGACCAACTCCATCTTGGCTACCTTGGCTATGTTTTTCATGTTGATGTGCCCCAATCTTCTATGCCATAGCCAACTTTCTTCCTCTTTTGCAATAAGACACTTAGTAGAAATGTTAGAAGCATATGAAAGATAAACATAATAAATGTTTGATTTCCTATATCCAACTAACATACAATCATTTAATTCCTTGTGTCTAATCATGCATTTAGAGGATTCAAACGAGACATGATAGTTTGCATCACAAAGTTGACTAACACTTAATAAATTAAATTTCATATTTTCAACTAGCAAGACTTTGTGAATAACAATTTTGGGGGATACCTCAATTGTACATCTATCTAATATCTTGAGTTTTCCACTATTCCCAAAGGACACCGCTCCCTTCTTCACATACTTAATTGTGGAGAACTTGCTCACATCCCCGGTCATATGTGTTGAGCAACCGCTATCCACAATCCACATACCTTGCTCTCCTACATAAATCACATGAAAAATACAAGCTTTTAGTACCCAAACATTTGGACCGGTAACATTAAGTAAAAACTTCTTAGGTACCCATGCTTTCTTAACCTTTCCCTTAATGGTTGCTTTCCTATTAATCAATGAAATATAAGCAACTTCTTTTTCTTTTGGCTTATATCCTAAACCGGCCTTGTTGTACACGGCTCTTTGTCGACTAAGGATCATATCAAGACATTTTGAGCCATTTGAGAATTTCTCTAAACATGCTTTCAATTCACTAACCTCATCCTTAAGTTTGTCATTCTCTTCCTTAAGCATGCAAGAATCGATATGTGAAGGTTTTTCATTCCTAATTGCCTTTAGTTCTACCTTCATGCTCTTAACCTTAGATTTTGACTTATCTAGAGCCTCTTTAAGATAAGCAATAGATTTATAAAGAAGCTTGACTTTGGGAGAGTTCATTACCTCATCGTCACTAGATGACGATTCATCACTTGAGGAGTCTTCTTGGCTTGATGTACCCGAGTCATCTCCTAGGGCCATGAGTGCCACATGGCGTGTGATGTGGCAAAGTTCATCATCGGAGGAGGAGTCTTCAACACTTGGTGTGTCCCATGTGGTTTGAGCCACCATGGCCTCCTTCTTCTTCTCCTTCTTGTCCTTCTTTTTATTTTCTTTTTCCTCCTTCTTCTTTAGCTCCGGGCAATTTGGCTTTATGTGCCCCTTCTTGTTGCAAGCATGGCAAATCACATTATTATTGAAACTTGAATTACCACTAAACTTACCTTTTGAAGAATGAGACCCCTTCCTTGCTTCTCTACTCTTGAACTCCTTTGATTTCCTATAGAGCTTCTTGACGAAATTTGCCATCTCACTAGATGAGTCTTCATCACTACTTGAATCATGCTCCGTTTCGGATGATGATGATGCTTCTTTTCTTTCCTTCTTTTCAACAAATAGAGCTAAACCCTTTTCCTTAGAGGACATGTTAGTTTTCTCATGTAATTCAAACTCACAAAATAATTCATCAATTTTAATTTGAGAGAGATCCCTAGTTACCTTAATGGCATCAATTATAGAAGTCCATAAGGAATTTCTAGGAAATGCTTGAAGAATATACCTTACCAAGTCCCGATTGTCAACTCGCTCACCTATGATGTGGAGTCCGTTCATAATCTCCTTGAACCTTCCATGCATTTGGCTTACGGTTTCATGCATCTTCATTTGGAAGGCTTGAAGTTGTCCAATTAGTAGGTCCTTCTTGGCCCTCTTTGACTCCTTGGAACCTTCATTTAGCTCAATGAGCTTTTCCCATAGCTCCTTGGCGGATTCGAAAGGCCCCACCTTGTTGAGTTGCTCCATTGTAATGCCGCATTGGATGGTGAGTACGGCCTTTGCATTTGACTCGAACTTCCGGTTCATCTCCCTTGTCCAATCCTTGCTTGGAATAGGGTTTCCATGTTCATCCACCGGTTCCTCGAAGCCATCTACAATACTATGTCAAATTTCAATATTGCTCATTAGATAATACTTCATCCTACCTTTCCAATATGCAAAGTGACTCCCATCGAAGAGCGGTGGCTTGGCGGTGCTATATCCCTCTTGAAGAGCCATTGATGCCTTGGTTGATGGTGAGATCTTCCAAGCTATCCAGGCTCTGATACCACTTGTTAGGACCCTTGTAATGGCTAGAGGGGGGGGGTGATTAGCCTTTCTTCGTTTCTACAAGTAAGTTAGCAGAAGCAATACAAATACGAAAACGAATACGAATAAGAAATAAGAAACCAAACACTAACACCCGATGTACGTGGTTCGGAGATGATACTCCTACTCCACGGCAATCCGTAAGGTGGATTAGTCCTAGCCAAGCTTCACTATATTCTCCTTTGGATGAACCAAGGTGGAGAAACCTTTCTTACAATGCTCTCCTCTTCTTTACAATGATGGATGATTAAGAACTAGAGAAGAGGAGGTTTTGAATTGCTAAAACACTTGGAAAGCTTGGTGAGCACGAGGGTGTAGTTAGGAATGAGAGCACTAGCTTCACCAAACTCCCCAAGGCCCCTTTTTATAAAAGAGGGCCTGTTTTTCCCGTTGGGCCTCGATCAGTCGACTGATGCTTACCATCGATCGCCCGCCCAACGGCTTCGACAACCAAGATCTCTGTGGAGATTCGTAGCCGCAATTTCCAACGACCAGGTGATCAGTCGACTGATCCCTCCATCAGTCGACTGATCCCTCCATCAGTCGACTGATGGAGTGATCAGTCGAGTGATCAATGCAGCAGTCGAGTGGGATTGCATTATGTGGCGATTTTCCATCATCGATCGCCGACCAAGGCAATGATCGATGGCCAAGGTTTTACCTCGACTCACTAACGCGACGATCTGATCCGATACATCGTATACGATCGATACTCATCAAGTATGAGTAATTCACACTTGATTTTACACCCTAGACCTAAACTCAACCTTCTAGCTCCTTATTAAGCCTTGCGCCTTCAGGATCCCTCCGAGTCCGCGACTTGTTCATCCTTTGCGCTTTGCTTCCAAGAGCTTCCTTCGGTTTCGTCATGTCTTGGGTTGCCAAATGCTTGGACTTTACGCCGCCAAGACTACAAGCTTGGACTTATGCTGCCAAGACCTTACTTTGGACTTCCTTTGCCAAGGTTCACTTGGACTTTATGCTGCCAAGACTGCAGGCTTGGTCTTACACTGCCAAGTCCATCCCTTGGACTTCCTTTGCCAAGATCATACTTGGACTTCCTTTGCCAAGGTTCACTTGGACTTTACGCTGCCAAGACTACAAGCTTGGTCTTATGCTACCAAGTACATCCCTTGGACTTCCCTTGCCAAGATCATACTTGGACTTCTCTTTTACCAAGTCTTCATCCTTGGATTTCCCTGTCACTTAAAACATATTCGCAATTAGATCACAAGATATTGCCTAACTTAGATGATTATCCAAACATCAAAACATATAAATGCTTGGACCATTGTTGCACCAACAGATTTAACTTCTAACTTTGCACCAACAATATAACTTCTTGGAATAAGAAAGTTACGTTATGTGAAACTCCCCCTAAAATACCGCATTTAAACAGTCATACAAGTTGTTTATACTCAATATTATCAAGCTATAGTTTTAAATCAACAAGGATACACTAAATATCAGAAAATGGAGCTAATTTTCCGAAAACACAGTGTATCAGTCGACTGGTTTCTGAACCAGTCGACTGCTACGTCTGTAATATGAAATTCAGCCTTTTTAGTCCAAATTCAGAAATGCGTCAGAAATTATAGAAACCTCGAAAAATCATGAAATTTGGTGTACACATTTCTGAAATCATACTTTATCAAGGAAAAATATTTTGAAAAATATATGTTTTCCATATTTCAATATTGATACAAACTTGGAAACTAACAAAAGTTCTAAAAAGTTTGCAAACTTTGTATCACTTTTGTGTTTCACTTGAAAACTGTTTTTCAAAGTATGATAAACATAGTTTAAAATATGTTTTATTTGACATTTCCAATCATGTTCTTGGAGCTATATGCACATCAATTGTGTATAAGCCTTCTCAATGATTGGTCCAATGAAGGATTAATGTCTCTAGATGACACTTTGGTCCATAGTAATGCATCATAACAAGCATGATGAACCAAGTGCATCTTCCTAACATCTCACATGTTGTCTAAGTTGCTCAATACAAAAATCATGGTTTCTTAGGTATTTTGTGAGATGCTCAAAGGTATAAATCCTAGTATTTCTATAGGATCATGCAAACCTATACCTTTACTCAACCAAGCACATTTCAAGTTCTCTCCTAAGTGATGAAAATTCTACCTCGGGAAGAGCCTTGGTAAATATGTTGGCTAGGTTGGACTTGGATTCAATGTAATTAAGCTCAATGTCTCCCTTTGCCACATGATCTCTAATGAAGTGATGTTTCACTTCGATGTGCTTGGTCCTAGAGTGATGCACCATATTTTTGGTCAAGTTAATGGTGCTCACATTATCACAAAATACCTTCATGTTGGAGTAAGATAGCTCATAATCTTCTAAGGTATGTTTCATCCATAGTAGTTGAGCTACACAACCACCCATAGCCACATATTCGGCCTCGGTGGTGGATAAAGCAACACAAGGTTGTTTCCTACTACTCCAACTAACTAGGGAGGACCCAAGGAATTGGCATCCACCACTAGTACTCTTCCGATCCAATTTGCAACAGGCATAATCAGAATCGGTGTACCCAATTAAATCAAAAGATCTAGTCCTAGGGTACCATAATCCTACATTTAGTGTGCCTTTAACATATCTTAAGATTCTCTTAACGGCAACTAAATGAGATTCTTTAGCACATGATTGATATCTAGCACATATACCAACCGCAAATAATATGTCGGGTCTACTAGCGGTTAAGTACAAAAGACTGTTGGAGATCGTTTGAAGCTAGAGAGGGGGGGCGAATAGCATTTTTCGTTTCTACAAAAAATGATTAGCGGAAGCAAAAAACAAAGATAATATAAGTAGAAATGAAAATCAATGCTAACAAAGCCTTTACGTGGTTCGGAGATAACACTCCTACTCCACGGCAATCCTTAAGGTGGATCAATCCAAGCAATTCCACTAAGAAACTCTCTTTTACAACAAGAACCTCCTCTTCTTTACAAAGAATGAAACTTGAGCTTAGAGAGAGGAGGAGAGGATTTAAGATCACTTAGAAATCTTGAAAAACTTGTGGGAGCTTAGGAGAAAGATCATAATATAAGCATTAGCCCCTTCTTGCTTCCCTTGGGCTCTTTTTATAGGAAAGAGCCTCTTTTTCCCGTTGGAGGTCTATCAGTCGACTGATGACTTACATTAGTTGACTGCCGCCGATTCTAACGGCTTCTGAACAGCCGGATTCTCGGGATTTGCCATCGTCATCGCCAATGGGAAGACTATCGATCGCCGCGATGGCGATTCGACCGATATTGCTGAGCCGTGACGATCGGCTCACGATGTGCCATTATGGCGATTGATCTGCCCGGCTTATCTGTATAGTGCGAGTCGACTCTCACCGATTCGGAGGATAACCCCGATCGATCCCGCTATGATCTTCCAACCTCTAATGCTACATTTTAAGGGCTAGTTCGACCGACACCATGTTCCAGTCAACTGGCACACCCCAAGTATGACTAATTCATGAAAACATAACCTAAGCCTAGACTTAACCTTCTAGCTTCTCCATCAGCCTTGCACCTCTAGGATTTCTCTGAGTCCACGACTCCATCCATGCGCTTGCCTTCAAAAGCTTCCTTCAGTTTCGTCATTCTTTGGGTTTCTTCTTTGCCAAAGTATGCTTGGACTTTATGCCGCCAAGACTACATGCTTGGACTTATGCTGCCAAGACCTTTCCTTTGACTTCTCTTTGCCAATATCACACTTGGACTTGTCTTTTACCAAGTCTCCATACTTGAATTTTCCTGTCACTTAAACATGTTTACAATTAGATCACAAAACATTGCCTAACTTAGATGATTATCCAAACATCAAAATATATAAATGCTTGGGGCATTGTTGCACCAACAATCTCCCCCTTTTTGATGTTTGGCAATCATTTAAGTTAGGTCTTTAACAAATACATATAAACATATTTCAATATGAATTCTAACTTAAATATCCCTTCTCCCCATTTGACATACAACAAAAAGAGAAGAGTTTATCCAATAAGTGCAGGAAAGAATTATAATTGACACATCTTGAACAAAGGTATAAAATTGATATGAAACTCCCCCTTAATCCAAGACATGTTTCATGATGTGGAAATAACATGTGAAGCAAAGCATAAGCAATAGAATAGGCAAATATGTCCTAGCCTTGCACCAACAATTATAGAAATAAGGGATGTAGCTCCCCCTAAACCAGTGCATCAAGAAAATCCGTCTTTCCATACAAGTTATCATATATATACTGTGGAAATCATATAATGTCTAAAATTGAACCGTTTAACCGATGAAAAACCTTTTTCTATTCCAAAACAAAGGTCACGGCTCAATCGAATTGCATCACCAATCACGGCGTGGCTGATCGAGCATCGCATAAATCTAAAATTCGAATTTTTCAGTCAAGGTTTAAAAATGCATAGAAAATTCCGTGGATGTCCAAAAATCACGAAACTCGTCATACACATTTTATTCGACTAATATAACATATGAAAAATATTAGACGAAAAACATGCTCATCAGATTAATGGATTGATACGATATTCAAAATAACAAAAATATGACGCAAAAAGTGTAATTGTATCGTATCAATATTCATAACTTCGTACTATATGCTCAACTTCTAAACTTGACAAATAACAAGTTGTAGGCACTGATAGAAATGAACTAAACAAAAACACAATTTCATTTCATTAATCAAAAGTCATTACACAAGTAGGAGTTTATGCCGTTCATACGGCCAAAAAGAAAATAACAAAAACATGCTAGCTAACGATCGTCGTCCTCAGCATCCATCGGTGCAGATGACGAACCATCGTGAGGAGGTGGGTGTCCAGGTGCAGTAGGGCGGAGAATCGCCAAA
The DNA here is from genome assembly GCA_025175895.1 of Wurfbainia villosa. Lineage (NCBI taxonomy): Eukaryota > Viridiplantae > Streptophyta > Magnoliopsida > Zingiberales > Zingiberaceae > Wurfbainia > Wurfbainia villosa. The sequence goes on along the minus strand of CM045994.1, from coordinate 94,176,821 downwards.
ATGTCCTGCTGCTGCCGATGCATCCCTCTCACGAGGGAGAGGAGCAGCTCTGGCCTCAAGCTGGCCCAAGCGCTCCTCAAAATGTGTGTCTACCTACTCTGCAAAAGCATCGAAGCGGGCAATGAAGGATGTGTCTGGCAGAACAGTATCGTCTGCAGCAGTCTCCTCCGCATCGGCTCCTCAAAGAACACCTCGATCTCCTCCCGCAGCCGACATCCTCGGTGCCGAGCGCCACCGCTGCCGTCTTGCGGTGGTCCGGAAAATGGACCCTCTATCGGCCTTCAAGCCCGCCAAGGAGAAGCTCCGACGAGTCATCTGGTCATATTTTCTATTCATGGTTTTAATGACTCCTATGTTGACATCAATGCCTACGGAGCTGAGCCACTGAGTAAGGACATTTCCAAAAGGTATATGAACCTTCCCATTGTTTGGCCTTATGAAATGAGTGATGCAGTGGAAGGTATTGAGACCAATATTAATGTCTAAGTATTGACGAAGGATATGCATGAGAAGGAAGTGTGTAGGTCGAACCAAGGCCAAACCACGGGTAACTATAGGGAGAAGACAATGAGCAATGACCTTATAAAGGACATTGTCAGAGGCAGAAAGTTCTTGTGATTGAAATAGATTAGTGTTCAAAGGTCGAGGAGAGTGATAGAAAGTAGTATGAAGGGAATCTAAAGAAATCTCCTCAAAGGGAGGTGGAAGAGGTTCACTTCAAGATGGATACAAAATGAAATCATTCTCGGAAGAGAGACATCCGAGAAAATCGGTCCAGATCTGGGGGATGAAATCCAGATCGCACTGAGCAACACGAGTCCGGTATCTCAGCCCATCTCCAACCGGTCACAAGTTGTTGAAAAATTTAGAAAGAAGAGTGATATTTACATGATGTTCATAAAAAACTAATGATTCAAGTTTGTAGTGTTGAATGATTTGAACAATATCAAAACAGTAGTCTTTAAGAAATTTTGGATCCATTGATCGAGGTGGAATAAGTTGGAATTTATTTTTATTGAAGGCACTTTCAAGTGCGGAGTTTGGAAATCGAGGATCGACAGAGGGTGGAGGGTTTGACGGGCCCTCGTTGGTCGGAGGTGCCCGGGCACGCTTAGTAGCATAATGCTTAAGTCTAAATGTGCCAAAAGACAACAAAACAAGCATGCACAATGTAGGTTAAGGATGATGCATGCACAAAGACAACAAAATAAGCACCGGTTAGTGAAACAAAAATATAGGAACAAACAAACTGTGGTCAGGGATGAGGGTTTACCTAGGCGGCATGGTGAAAGATCAAGGAACAGTGCCGGACGCGAGTGTTCACGAAACCCTAGTCGAGTGAGCGATCTTCAGTGGAAACTAGGGCGTGAATGGGGTGACAAGAGGAGGTCCTCGAGTCGGAGGGCACTCCAAATGGGAGCACCAGTCGGTGAAGTCGCCGGAAAAACGAGGGAGAAAGGCTAAAAGGTGCGGTGGAAGTTCATCGGAAGAGGAAGAGGAGAGAAAATCGGGAAGCTTTAGCGAGTCGAACCAGTGGAAAGCCCTAAAAAATGCGACATCAGTCGACTGCCATTAGTCGGCAGTCGAATTGATGGAGATCAGTCGAACCGGCCAGTCGCATCTGGCGCTTACATGGCATGATCGCCATAAATGGCGAATAGCGAATCGATAAGTCGGTTCGATATCGTCGATATCGATTGAGCTGAATCGCGATAGGGCGCCACGATCGTGATATCAGTCTGATAGCCTTTTTGGCTAGATTAAAAAATTCATAATTAATTCAATAAGGATCAAAAAATTATGAAATTTTGTGGTTAATATTGTTAGATCATTTCCTATCAAGGAAAAATTATTTTAAAATTATATCACCTCTGGATTTTGATATTGACACAATCTTGAGATTTTGCAAAAGTTATGATATTTTTGCAAACTTTGTATCACTTTGGCTTATCAATAGAAAATTGTTTCTCAAGGTTTGATAGACATAGTTTAAATCTTATTTTATTTGACATTTCTAATCATATTCTTGGAGCTATATGCACATTAATTGTACATAGGCCTTCCCAATGATTGGTCCAATGAAGGATTAATGTCTTTAGATGACACTTTGGCTCGTGATAATGCATCATAACAAGCATGATGAACCAAGTGCATCTTCCTAACATCTCACATGATTTCTAGGTGGCTAAAAACACAAATCATGGTTTCTTAGGTCTATTGTGAGATGGTTAGAGGTATAAAACTTAGATTTTTTATGGGATCATGCAAACCTACACTTCTATTCTACAAAGCACATTCCAAGTTCTCTCCTAAGTGATGAAAATTCTATTTCGGGGAGAGGCTTGGTAAAGATGTCGGCTAGGTTGGACTTAGATTCAATGTAATTAAGCTCAATGTCTCCCTTAGCCACATGATCTCTAATGAAGTGATGTTTCACTTCAATGTGCTTAGTCCTAGAGTGATGCACCAGATTTTTGATCAAATTAATGGTGCTCACATTATCACAAAATACTTTCATGTTGGAGTAAGATAGCTCATAATCTTTTAGGGTATGTTTCATCCATAGTAGTTGAGCTACACAACCACCCAAAGCCACATATTCGGCCTCGGTGGTAGATAATGCAACGCAAGGTTGCTTCCTACTACTCCAACTAACTAGGGAGGACCCAAGGAATTGACATCCACCACTAGTACTCTTCCGATCCAATTTGCAACTGGCATAATCGGAATCGGTGTACCCAATCAAATCAAAAGACCTAGTCCTAGGGTACCATAATCCTACATTTATTGTGCCTTTAACATATCTTAATATTCTCTTAACGGCAACTAAATGAGATTCTTTAGTGTTGGATCGAGAAGCGTCGCTAGAGGGGGGGGTGAATAGCGATCGTAAATCTTTTCTTTTTCGTTCGTTCGATACGCAAAGTAAGCACAGCGGAAAATAAATGAACACGTTTATTTTACTTGGTTCACAACCCAGCGGTTGCTACTCCAAGGCCCTATCGGTCCTAGACCGCGTACGGAGGGCAAAGCACTAAAACGTCTCCTCCTCGTTGGAGGTAGGAGACAACGATTACAAAAACCGAATATACGAGGATGAGGCAACAAGCCTACCTCACCTCGTTATGAAGATAAAAATACAGAATATAATATCAAAAATATTACTTGAATCTGCTGCCGACGAAGAAGATCAAAACTTGGCGTCGCGTCGGCGTTATGACGGTGTTGAAGCGTTGGCGTTGTAGGAGCACTTGATGAATAATTGATGTGATTTGGAGATGAATCCTCCCCTCCTTTTATAGACTTTAGCCTCTGAATTTGTCTCCTATTTCTTTGGAACGGATCATGAATTTTTCCAAATTTTTATCGCGAAGTAGCCGCGTCAAACGCGTTATCCGCTTTCAATCGCCGCCATCACGATCGATGTTTTCATCACCGATCGATGACAATGATCGATGCATCTCATCCAACTGATAATAGCCGATCGCCTAATGTCCAGAATGATCCACCGCCACTTCCTAGTAAGAGATTAGCTCGGAAAATGATAAATACGACGGTTTCTAACCGTCCGATCTCGACCTAGACCTTCCACAGGAAGTCTTAGTCGAATCGTCGCCTACGGTCGTCCCCGTAAAGAGGACACGACCTTACAATCTCTCACTCACACGAGCTTACCTCGATAGTAGCTCTCGCTTCCGGCTTTCCACTCGATTCCTTCGGCTCCCTCCGAATTCACTCAAGTGTCGCCCGACCACCACGGCTTCCTCCAGGTGTCGCTAGCCTTCAGCTCCAGCTTTAGTACTTTTCTGCACACTTGATTTAGCTCGTGAGATAACAATATAAACTTAACTTTGTGTCTTTGCCATAATCAAAACACAGGTTCGATTATCTAGTGCCCATGCACCAACATTTAGTACATGATTGATACCTAGCACACATACCAACCGCAAATAATATGTCGGGTCTACTAGCGGTTAAGTACAAGAGACTACCAATCATGCTCCTATAAAGTGTAAGATCTATTTGTTTTCCTTCACTATCACTATCTATTTTAGTATTGATTTCCATTGGAGTTGAAACCACCTTAGCATTTTCCAAACCAAATTTCTTTATCATTTCCTTAGCATATTTGGTTTGATAAATATAAATACCTTCACTAGTTTATTTGACTTGCAATCCTAGGAAGAAATTTAATTCCCCAACTAGACTCATTTCAAACTCTTTTTCCATATTTTGAATAAAGTCTTGAAGGAGTTCATCATTTGTTGACCCAAAGATAATGTCATCAACATATACTTGGGCTACAAAGATGTCCTTAGATGTTGACATTATAAAGAGAGTTTGATCTATACTACCCCTTTTAAAATCCTTAGAAATTAAGAAAGAAGATAATCTTTCATACCAAGCCCGGGGAGCTTGTTTCAAACCATACAAAGCTTTCCTAAGTTTGTATACATGGTTTGGATAGTCCATATTTTCAAACCCGGGAGGTTGTTCTACATATACCTCCTCCTTAATAAACCCATTTAGGAATGCTGATTTGACATCCATTTGATGGAGTTTGAAACCCATATAGGAGGCATATGCTAAAAGTATTCTAATGGACTCGCAAGGGCATATGTTTCATCATAATCAAGTTCTTCAACTTGATTAAAACCCCTTGCAACTAATCTTGCTTTATTTCTAGTGATATTTTCTTGGTCATCTAGTTTGTTCCTAAAGACCCATCTTGTAGTAACAATGGTGTTTTCACTTGGTCTAGGAACTAACTCCCATACTTGACTCCTTTCAAATTGAGCCAATTCATCTTGCATTGCTAAGATCCAATCCGGATCAAGTAATGCATCTTTAATTGTTTTGGGCTCAATTTGAGAAATTAGAGCTATATGACTAGTGGGATCCCTATGGAATGACCTAGTCCTAACTCCTTGAGATAATTCACCCACAATTTGATCTAAGGGGTGACTTTGATGAACTCTTATGGTTCTAGGAGGTGTACTAATTCGGTTTTGATCATGATCAACCTCAATCCTATGCTCATCATCGGAATCATCCCTTACTCCCCCTTGATTCAATCCTCCCCCTTGATCATTACCCCCTAAGGTTAAATTTTGAAATTGTCGGGTGATTTCTTGATTTTCATTATTAATATCATCATTAATAGGGGATTTCCTAGGATATGTATTTAAGGATTCATCAAATTGAACATTTGAAGATTCTTTAATCTTTTGAGTCCTTTTATTGTAAACTCTATATCCTACACTAGTGGATGAGTATCCAACTAGGATTCCCTCATCCGCTTTGGACTCAAACTTACCTAGGTTGTCTTTGGTATTTAAAATATAAACTTTACATCCAAAGACCTTAAAATAATGAATTGTTGGAATTGTACCATTCCACAATTCAAATGGAGTTTTTCCTAAAAACCTATGAATCAATACCCTATTTTGGATATAGCAAGCGGTATTAACCGCTTCCGCCCACAAGTAGCTAGGTAAGGAGTATACATTAAGCATTGTCCTAGCCGCTTCTTGTAGGGCACGATTTTTCCTTTCCACAACCCCATTTTGTTGGGGTGTTCTAGGACAAGAAAACTCATGCTTGTACCCTTGTTCTAAGCAAAAAGTTGAAAAAATAGAATTCTCAAATTCTCCACCATGATCACTACGGATCCGGTTGATTTTGAGTTTTCTTTCATTTTCTACTCTTTTGCAAAATCCTATGATTATTCCTAAGGTTTCATCTTTATTTTTCAAAAAAAAAATACCCAAGTAAACCTAGAGAAATCATCTACTATTACCAAGCAATATTTACTACCAATCATAGAGGGGGTACTATGGCAATCAAATAAATCCATATGTAAAAGTTCTAAGGGTAAAGCGGTACTAAGTAAATTTTTACCTTTGTGTGATGTTTTTGATTGTTTCCCTTCTTGGCATGCATCACACATCTTGTCCTTGAGAAATTTGACTTTGGGCAACCCTTTGACTAACTTCATTTTTGCTATTTTGGCTATTTTCTTCATGTTTATGTGTCCTAGCCTCCTATGTCAAAGCCAACTTTCTTCCTCTTTTGCAATAAGACACTTAGTGGAAGCATTAGTAGCATAAGATAAATCAACATAATATATATTTGATTTCCTAAAACCAACTAACATGCAATCATTTAGAGTTTTGTGTCTTATAAAACATTTTGAGGAATCAAATCTAACATCAAAGTTTGCATCACATAGTTGACTTACACTAAGTAAATTAAATTTCATATTTTTAACTAATAGCACTTTATGAATGGCAAGGTTGGGGGATACCTCAATTGTGCCCTTTCCTAGAATCTTAAGTTTGCCGCTATTACCAAATGAGACTTTTCCTTTGCTAGTGTGCTTGATAGTGGAGAACTTTCTCTCATCCCCAGTCATATGCTTTGAGCACCCACTATCAACTATCCACAAGCTTGGTTCTTCTACCTATATCACATAAAAAACACAATCCTTAGGTACCCAAATCTTAGGACCACTAGCATCAATTATAAATTTCTTAGGTACCCATGCCTTTCTCCCCTTGCTTTTAATTATTGATTTTCTACTAATGAGAGATGTAAATGCTACCTCTTTTTCCTTAGGCTTATATCCTAATCCGGCCTTGTTGTAGATAGCCCTTTGATCCTTAATAATCATGTCTAGGTATTTTGAACCATTGGTGAATTTTTCTAAGCATGCTCTTAATTTGCCTATTTCTTTTCTTAACTCATCATTTTCATCCCTAAGAGTACATTCTTCGTTATCACTAGATGGTTTACCACATGATGAATCTACACTCTTAAGTGATTTGATCTCTAATTTTAGATCCTTAATCCTAGTTTTCGATCTATTTAAAGCATTTTGTAAACATGCAATAGTCTTATAAAGTAAATCTACTTTAGGTGAGTTGTTTACCTCATCATCATCACTTGATGATGATTCATCGCTTGAAGAGGAAGAAGACTCCTCGCTTGAGCTCCCGGCTTCTTCCTCCAATGCCATGAGGGCTAGATTCCGGGTGGCATGACAAACTTCTTCATCGTCGGAAGACTCCTCCATGCTTAGAGTGTCCCATGTTTGTGCCACCATCGCCTCCTTCTTCTTTTTTTCCTTCTTTTCCTTCTTTTTCTTTTCCTTCTCCTCCTTCTTCTTTAGTTTCGGGCAATTTGGCTTTATATGCCCTTTCTTGTTGCAACCAAAACAAGTCAGTTAGAGATGGAATTTGAATTGTTTGAAGATTTACCTCTTGAGGATTGGAACATCCTCTTTACATCTTTCTTGGTGAGTCTCCTTGACTTCCCACCAAACTTCTTGACGTAATGTGCCACCTCGCTTGCCGATAACTCATCTTCACTACTTGATGAGTCTTCCTTGGATTCGGATGAGGAGGACACTTCCTTCTTCTCCTTCTTTCCTACAAAAAGAGCTATACCCTTCTCTTTGGATGAAGTGTTAGCTTGTTCATGTAATTGAAATTCACAAAATAGCTCATCTAACTTAACTAATGAAAGATCCCTAGAGACCTTATAGGCATCTACCATTGAAGCCCATAAGGTGGTTCTAGGGAAAGCTTGTAACACATTCCTTACAAGGTCTCGGTTGTCAACCTTCTCACCTATAACGTGTAGTCCATTGACTACTTCCTTGAAACACCCGTGCATTTGGCTCACGGTCTCGTTTGTCTTCATGGTGAAGCTTTGGAGTTGACCAATCAAAAGATCCCTCTTGGCCCTTCTTGTTTCTTTGGATCCTTCGTTGAGTTCGATGAGCTTCTCCCAAAGCTCTTTTGCGGAGTTGAAGGGCCCGACTTTAGAGAGTTGCTCCTTAGATAGACCACATTGAAGTGTGGTCGTTAATTTTGCATTTGCTTGTGCTTTCTTGGCCATCTCTCTTGTCCAATCTTTTGTTGGTAGTGGTGCTCCGAATTCGTCGACCGGCTTCTTGAAACCATCTACAACACTAAACCAATTCTCAATATCATTCATTAAGTAATACTCCATCCTACCTTTCTAATATCCGAAATCGTTACTGTCGAAGAACGGAGGCCTCGCCGTGCTATACCCCTCTTGAAAAGCCATCTTTGCTCCGGTTGATTGCCATATCTTCCGATGCGATCCGGACTCTGATACCACTTGTTGGAGATCGTTTGGAAGCTAGAGGGGGGGGTGAATAGCGCTTTTCGTTTCTACAAGAGTGATTTGCGGAAGCAAACACAAATAATATATGTAAAAACAAAAAGCAATGCAAACAAAGCCTTTACGTGGTTCGGAGATAACGCTCCTACTCCACGGTGATCCTTAAGGTGGATCAACCCAATCAAATCCACTAAGAAGCTTTCCTTTACAACACAACTCCTCTTCTTTACAAAGAATGAAACTTAAGCTTAGAGAGAAGAGGAGGGGATTTAAGATCACTTAGAAAGCTAGAAAACTCGTGGAGGCTTTGGAGAAGAATCAGAGAATAAGCATTAACCCCAAAAACCTCCATCAGCCCTCTTTTTATAGAGAGAAGGCTGATTTTCCCGTTGGAGCGTGATCAGTCGACTGATGTACAGCATCAGTCGACTGTCGGTGTGATTAACGACCTCTGAATAGTCGGATTTGCGAAAATTAGAGTCCTTTCGTCCAATGACATTCTCATCAGTCGACTGATCCCTCCATCAGTCGACTGATGAAGTGATCAGTCGAGTGATCACAAGCCGTAGTTGAGTGGGACTCCATTCTGTGCGCTCGCTTTTGCCTTGATCGACCAATCGCCACTTGTTGGCGGTCATTGATAGCATCATCGATCGACTTATTGTTGGCAAGCGATCGATAGTCGTGGTTTCACCGACTCGACCGAGCACTTAACCGGGCCGATCGATACACCGTATCAGTCGACTGATACACATCAAGTATGAGTATTTCATACTTGATTTCACCCCCTAGACCTAGACTCAACCTTCTAACTCTTCCTTAAGCCTTGCGCTTCCAGGATCCCTCCGAGTCCGCGACTTGTTCATCCTTTGGACTGACTACATGCTTGGACTTACGCTGCCAAGACTTGCCTTTGGACTTCCTTTTGCCAAGATCATGCTTGGACTTTGCCTTTACCTGTCACTTAATCATGTTCACCATTAGATTACAATTTGTTGCCTAACTTAGATGATTATCCAAACATCAAAACATATAAATGCTTGGGGCATTGTTGCACCAACAGAGAAGTCCATCTACCATCCAAAATCCACTCCACCACACACTCTGTAAGTGCATGGGAGACTATAGCGACTAATCTCCCTTGTTGCAACTGTCCATGTTCCAGCGACTCTCTAGTAGCTACCCAGTAGCTAGTCAAAAACTTCATGAGCACTTCTTCTCCATACAACTACTACACAAGATCATATCTGCTAAAACCACGTCACGTGCATAACCGCTTATCTCGTAGTTTCTTAACTGATGTAAGTATAAGATACGTCTCATGAAACTTTATCGAATTCGCTCCAATCCTTACAATGATGCATCCGTGTACAGTACCCTTCCATCCACACCGGAAGGATTAACTAATACTGGTGCAAACGTCAATCATCATCTAGGTCCTGAAATCTAGTTTCACAAGCTTCTAACCAAGTCAATTCCATCACCCCTTTTGGTGAAACAAGTCCGTGGTATAGTAATGCTAACACATTCTATCCATATCTACAGTAATAATAAAATCATACAAGGAAACCACCATCTACGGTGGCCGAGTGTGCAACTCCAACTACCACCATCAACAGTGGCCAAGTTACGTAACTCCAACAACCACAAACTGATCTAATCATGTCTAGAATACACGATTTCTCAAATCCATGGATGACTAAATCATTAAATATGTCTAACAACATTATCGACAACTCATAAAATTCATACTAAGTATGAAATTTCGTCCTCAATACACCTGCATCCTTCTTAAGTCAAGCTGATGATACTTCAATCATCACACAGACAATGAGAATTGTATGACACTAAGTCACTGCAATATCAATGCACCAATCTTAAATCAACCCTAGAGTCTACACAGGTGTCCTTTAGCTGATCCAAATAGATCATTTATCCTCAACGAAGAATATTCATTCTCCATAGCTACTGCACTCCATCATCGAGAATCGATCAATAACCTCAAAGGTCCATCTCTCTTTTAACAAAGAGTTCCTAATCTTCTCTAAAAGAAATACTGGGACAGATAAATATCTCATCCAACATCTCCTATAATCGCAACTTACATTCTTCCAATTTCCATAGTGTTTAGCAACATTGTTTCCAATAAAATCATCTCCTGGTAAAATCGTCATTCCAATAAATACCTCCTATGCATCATCAACCTTGCCAACTTTGCAAAACTGATCACTGAGGGTATCAAACAATCTGATTAGGCTCACAACCAATGAATGACATTGCATTGAGTACATCACGTGCTTCTACTACTTTGTATGTTTTACACTAGCCCTCAACCAATACACCATAAGTAAAGACATTTGACTCTAAAATATTATTACCTTAATCGGTAAAGTAATCATCCAAAATTTTCTCCCGATATGAGGTCTTCAATATCGAAACGTCACTCCGATCGTATACTCCACTTGCCTATGCAATGACAAGTCTGGGAGTTCATCCAAAACTATATCCGAATACTCTCGAATTATATACACATCCGAGAGATAGTTTATACCATCATTTCAACATCATAACATCCAAGTTAATATCAAGATATCCACATCATATCAACCAAGTAACAATATAACTACTGAGTCAACTCTCCCACCATAATATAACATCTCCAAAGATCAACCTCTAAACATCCAAAATCAATATCATAACCCTCTGATAATCATCGCAGTAATCAACTCAACATCTCACTTGTCGGTGGAAACACAACTAATTCACATGCTTTAAATATAGAAATCCTTCTAATCCTATCTATGACAGTTCTATACAAAAATACCTGTAAACTATCAGTATCTCTCAATATATCATCAAGTAAGGTAAACTACAGAAATACCCCAATTGATCAATCCTTCAACCATCTACATCTCCTCTCGAGTAAAGATGTAAACCCATCCAACTTCTACTCTTGGCGACTGAGCTCATGTAGGTGCAAAAGACTACCATGGAGAAACTAAAGTCAACTGCCAAAATGGAGATGCAAATCGGAATGGCTCACAATCCATGACTCCGATCTTGCTCCATTTATCCAACATTCAGAGACTTCTGATTTTAATAATTTAACCTACAATATCTTCTTTTCAGTCTCCAACTCTCAAACACTTGTACGGAGTCATTTCTAAACTCCCGACTCGATCCAATGTCTTCCGACAGAATTTTTTAGGAGATCTAAACATCCTAATTCAAATGTAAGCCAATAAACCGTGGGTGGCTTAAAACATTCATTCACATTCTTGAGCTATTAGGTGGTCGTAACCTCTACAAGTCTCATGACTCTGCATGGTACTCCCATTACCAAACGATTACCCTACTTGAAACTCAAGAATTTTCTGACGAGTCAAAGGAATAACACGAAGAAAATACTCTCTCACAACATCACTACACCGTGACCTAGTGATGTACTATTCCCCGAAGATTATTTCCCTGCATCTTTCATCGAGTATCGGCTTGATCCCGATAATGGTATGCAACTAACTCCACTTTCTCTGTATCACACGAGTTAAGTACTCAAAAGTACCTTCAAAGTTATACAACCCAGCACGACAAACTCAGGGATCAAAATCTCTATGAAACCCCATAAACTAACCCTCTGCTATCTGCATCAATAATAGCCTACACGTCTTGTCCATTACCCAACAGGTAATAATCTAACTAGTATAATTAGTGAAAATCCCTAAGACTGTAATCTTTGATTTCCACTAGAAATGTGACGACTTGACCCCTGCCTTCCGACTCGGTATCAGTCGGCTCTCAAAAGAAATTCACCTTTTCGTCACAGGTTCAAGACTCACAGACTCAATAGGTCGTTCCCATGGTCAACTCAAACCACGATTACGAATAATAACCAACATACTACATGTTATTCCCTGTTATCAACACTAAATGCATAGTCAACAAAACTAAGAGTATAAACCCTAAAGGCAACCCCGGCTGGTCACCTCGGTGGACGACCCTTACTACAAGTCTGTAAAGGTGCCATAACTCTATTTGTATATACCTATTGAACAAGTTTAGATAAATATCTAACTAGAATATAAGTTATCAGGAATTTTTACTTCGTGCTGCTTGGAGCTCAGGCCGCTGTCAATCTCATCTCACAAAACCAAAACCGAAACAAATCGACTCCCGAGAATCCAAGACTCAAAGAAAACATCATTGTATGGCATCACAGAACCTAGGGCTTTGATACCAATAAAGTTGTCACGCCCCGAGAGTATGCCGAGCCGAAAAGCAGACGGACAACATCTCCCCTGTACGTGGCAACATATTCTATTTATACAAGTCTTTTAGCAACAACCACAATAACATATATAATGTAAATACAACAAAACGTAGCGAAAACTATTCAAACGAAATAACAACTACACACAGTGCATATCAGTATGACTAACACTAAAACATGAAGAAAACATCGTCAAAACCCGCACCAACATGTGCGTACATCAACCACAAGTACCACACTACAATCCACCATATAAAACCAAAGACATATCAAGAAATACACAAAATACCCAAAACTCAGACCCTCGGATATGAGATGAGAGGATGCCAGCCAGAGTTGCTCCAAGCCCATCATGGAGTCGAGTACCTGTTACCTGGGCGACAAGAAACCCAGGGTCTGTGGTGGTGAGTACAAAAATCAACGGTAATAAGAATAAAAGTGCATGCATAATTTATATATATCACATGCGAGTCAACAATATGACGTCTAATGGTATAACAGGTATACACCAACATGATATAATAACTGTATACTAAACTGATCAACAATACATCATAAGGTACTGACATACCTGAAGATCTGCAACGATGCAACTCATACAACCTAAGTATAAGTAACATAATAACACACCTACAACATGGTAGAGTAAATCTAACTCTATAAGCGATAAACCACCATACTAACATCCTATGGCAAATAACGATGAACCGGGTCCATCCCGTCTCCTCTCAAGGTACTAGTCAAAGGTATACTACAGTCTGACCAACTCATACCCAAGTATCCCACACACTATCATATAGCAAATGAAGTAGCATGTATGATGATGTACAAACAAATATAGTAAGCACAGTACAAACAAATGCACCATCACAATAAGCATACATATAGACTGCATCTATATATACACTAATCACAATCATGCATATATACATATATATGGCAATATGCAAAACGCCATAAGACACGACAATGCAGAATGTATGGTCATGTCGGCTCACCCTAAAGCTACCATGACCCCAATGTGGCCTCAGTGGCTCGACATGACAACTGTCCCAACTCAACACAAAACACTACTCTCGAGTGGTTGAGTGGGCAGTATAGTCAAGTAGCATATAAGCATAAAGAGCTAGCTACACGATGGGGGTCCCTACTGTTGGCCACTCCAATAGGATGACTGACGACCCTCTCAACCACAAGGGAGACCAAGTCACTAGCATGCATGTAAATGACATGAATGCATAGTCACACATACAAACATTCATCATAGACTCTCTATTCTATAGGGAGTCATACTAATCTGATCATCATACTCTCTATCCTACAGAGAGTTATACTCGACTGATCAATGCACTCTCTATACTGCAGAGAGTCGTACACAACTGATCATAACACTCTCTATCCTGTAGAGACTCATACTCGACTGATCAACACACTCTCTATTTTGCAGAGAGTCATACTCAATTTATCACAACCAAGCATGGACCACCGATCCATAGCAATGCTGTATAGATAATCACACATCCATACACGACTACCTGATCCATAGTGGATATGTACACATCATCGGGATATAACATGGACACTCAACTTTACTTCTAGAATCCTACTCATCCCCGGATGATTTATCTAGGTTGTACAATTCAGTTGTACAATCGTATTTAGCTATGTACACATAGGCAAACCACTATAGGTCAACTTACCATAACAATCTATAATTCATAACAAAGATGAATGAATAGATAACAACAATAACAGAGTATTTAAGTGCAAAGGAAAAAGTATCAAACATCAGAAAAACTAAAGTGGAGTCAAGGTCAAAGTGACAATAATATGAAGTTATATACCTTAGGGTTTAGCTGCTACCTGACCAGGGTAGGAAATTACCCACCTATTAAATAGATCTGCTAGCTATCCATGCGTAAAAGCATCTGTCACTTACCAAAGTTCTGCAAGACAACATGAACTATGATTAAGTTCTAATATGACCAAATCGAATCCTACATCGATCTCATATTCAAATCCATTATCCAAATACTAATTAAAATCTCGATCACACATCCTACATCACCTTTATATCTTGATCAACTAATTGAACAACTTCCTCCATTAGCTCTTAATCAGCAAACCAATAATAAGCTAGCAATAGATCAAACATTCTCATTCATAGCACTTAAATCACAACTCACCTTGATTAGTTTCACTCGTACAACTTCTTGCCCCAAATTCCAGGATCCCATATATCAATCCCATAGTCGACTCAAAGGAAAATGACCCCAACTAGCAGCCTTCACAAGTAATCTACTGTAACAACAACACCAACAAGATAAATGGTAAAATCAATCCCCAATCACAACACCTAACTTACCAACCTTATCTACACTTGCACAACTTCTTGATCTCAAGTGGAGATATCACACGCAACCATTCACAAAATAATTTCACAACCAAAAACCACTCTCTAACCATTTAAACCACTGATCACAGCTCCATCCATAACCATCACAACCTTCACATCCATTCACAACCATTACAATCATTCTATAACTAACAATCTCATATCCACACTAATACACATCTCTATTTGTAGCCCAGAACAGAGCTACTACTTCATAGTCGCCCAAACACCAACTCATAGCCCCCACTGACAGAAATCCACATCACACGGCAATCAACCGAACCAAAACAAACTGCTTAGGAAAAGGAGGAGATAGTTCGAGATATACCTGCGATTAGAACCTTCCCTCGTCAGTTCTCCTCCTCCCCAATTGCTCAGTTCGCCATCAAATTCCTTGATGCTTTAACCCCATAGAACTGATCTAATGGTAGTGAATAACATGATTGAGGATGGATCTCCTTCAAAATTAGGGAAAGAGTTCGACCACTTACCTAACTACGACAGAGATTGTGAAGCACAGCTCATGATAAAAAATCAGGAAGAAATCGCCGCCGATTCCAAGCTCCCAGCCACGCGTGCTCGCCGTCAACTCATCCTTGGGCTCCACCGAGGTCGGTCGCCGCCGCTCGCCGCGAGGAGAATGAACGAGAGGGAGAGGTTGGCTACGGCGAGAAACAAAGACGCGAGAGTTGAGTCGCGAGGAAGAAGAAGGGGAAGAAGAATAGGAAATGCACTCGCACGGAGAAAATGCCCGACGGCGAGAATAGGATGAAACGGAAGGAAAATAAACATCGGGCATTAAGGAAAAAGGTCAGATCGGGTTTAGAAGAATGGGTCGGGTTTTTAAGACCCTATAAGCCTTAATCCCTAGCTTCAATTAACCCATAGCATTAAGCCTAAGTTTCGTTTAATTAAATCTCTAACCCTACTTAATTAAATTTTTTTTCGCCGTATCTTACATTCTCCCCCACTTAATAAAATTTGGCCCCCAAATTTCATACTTAAATGTAAGAACCAATACAAGAAATTTTCGGAATCACTCCATACCTCAGGTGAACAGATGAGGGCATCGAGCTCGGGTAGTATCTTCCAGCTCCCACATAACCTCCTCATTAGTATGATGTTGCCATCCAACTTTTACGAGTCGGATGGTTTTGTTCCATAACTGACGCTCCTTGCGACCTAGAATTCACACTATAATCTCCTCATAAATCGCATTAGGCTGGAGTGGAATCGATACCTCTTTTAGAACATGATCAGAATGCGACACATATTTCCTCAGCATAGAAACATGAAATATGTTATACACTCCCGCAAGTATCGGAGGTAAAGCCAATCGGTAAGTTACACCTCCAATCTGTAGGGAAATCTCGTATGCCAAATGGCATATGCGCAACGGAAAATAGGATCCCTTCCAAGTGATCCATGCGAAAGCAAACTCGTATAAAATAAATTTCTCTAAACCAAACCTATCTTATAGGAGAGGATTACCTTTGTTGCGTGCCCTTGTTAATCCCGCTTTTCCTTTCGGTTTGTTGGATCTTTAGCACGTTCAAGTGTCCGTGCCTCTATACGTATCCACACGAGCACGCTCTTGTCTCACAAAAGGAAAACTAGAAGAGCTCTCCTTTACTTCTTGCTAGAGAAGTCCCTAAAGGAGAGGAAGAGAGGGAAAAGGAGAAAGGAAGAAGAAGACTCCTCTTCTTGCTAGCCTACACTCACAAACCCACACAACCAAAGCTTCCACCAAGCTCTCTCACAACCACAACACCAAAAACTCACTATGGCCGGCCACTCCATGGAGCCTTTTATAGGGTTGGAAAAACCCTTCCACCTCCTTCACATTCAATGCAATCCATTGCATTGAGACACACTCAAAAAGGATTTGGCTTCCTTGTTTGGCCGGCCACTTAAGGAGACAAAACCATTTTGTTTCCTTCCACCTTAACTAGCTTAGGTGGATGCTTAGGTGGCATGCTTATGTGGCATGCTTATGTGGCATTCTTATGTGGCATTCATGCATGTTGAATTAATCTTATTAATTCAATTAAGCTTATGTTATCATATTGAATTAATCTTATTAATTCAATTAAGCTTATGTTATCATATTGAATTAATCTTATTAAATCAATAAGGTAACATATTGAATTAATCTCATTAAATCAATTAGCTAAAATTCTCATTAAGCTTAAAATCCAAAAACCATTTTGTACTTAAGCTTATTCCCATATTATTCTAGTCAAACTAGAATACTCTAATTCCTCTAATTATCATGCTCTTTGTGTGTGACCCTATAGGCTCTCATAACATTGGCAGTGGACCTAAACTCTTTTAGATACACAAGCAATGAGCATCTAGCAATACATCATTGCTACCTGAGTTCTGAGATAAGTCAAGATCCGACTAACCTTTCCGTGACTACTATAATATATGACCGTGTCCTTCTATCCTTGATATCAGATTGATCAATGAGGCATAGACCGTGTCATCCTCGATCAATCTATGTGTTTCTTGATCCCTGAGTAAACTAACTCAAACAAATGAGCTCAATATCTCATAGTGACTCATTCGAGCATGGCCATGCGTTTTAGTAGTTCTACTCAATCAAGGGGCCCACCGATATCACTCTCGTCATATGAGAGGGATAGATCCCATCTACATCACTCACATCCCTCCGCATAATTTGTTATATACCCAAGAATCGCTTTATGGTCCACCTCACGGGTGTGACGTTTGACGATACCAAAGTACATAACTCCTTATGTAGGGAACCATAGTGACTTCAGGTCTAAGGACTATTCATACCAATAGTCACATGAGAAAGTTTATGACACTCATATAACGATCCATGAAACTTTCTCATGGCGGGTTAGTTCAGTATATATTCTCCAATATATACCCATGTGTCAACTTGATATCATATATCCATGACTTGTGAGATCAAGTCATCAATTGACCTACATGCTAGTCTTTATGTATTAATATTGCCCTTGCATATTAATACTCGACTAGGAACATTTAGGAAAGTGTTCTCTACAGCCTCTCATAATCAATTACGCGCCAATTGATGTCAGAGATAAGAACCTACTTTTCTAGGGCATTATTATATTTAAATTAGCGCACAAGCAAGATGTAAATATAATAACCAACTTTGCCTTTATAGAATATGATACAAAATGTTCCCTATTCAACCATCACATGATTGGTTCTAGGGCTTTAACTAACAATCTCCCACTAGCACTAGTACCAATCACTATGATATCTAATACCTAGTGACCTAGTGTGACCATCATGCTTCCTCTGTGCTAAAGCTTTGGTCAATGGATCTGCGATGTTAGCTTCTGTCGGTACTCTGCATATCCTCACATCTCCTCTATCGATGATCTCTCGAATGAGATGGAAGCGCCGCAGTATGTGTTTGGTCCGCTGATGTGATCGAGGTTCCTTAGCTCGCAATAGCCCCATTGTTGTCACAATAGAGGTCTATTGGATCCGCAATGCTAGGAACTACCCCAAGTTCAGCGATGAACTTGCGAGCCAAACGACCTCCTTTCTTTGCATCGGATCGCAATATACTCGCTTGTAGAATCAAGAATCGTGTCTGCTCAACTCTTCCACTCACACTCCACCATTCGTGCAAAACACGACTCGATTGCGATCTATAGTCATCCTTGTCCGCTTGGAAGCTTGCATCATGTAACCCTTTATAGTTAGCTCCTCATTGCCTCCAATATCGGAAATATTCTTTCGCTCTTCGTAAGTACTTAAGAATATTTTTGATCGCTATCCGATGACTTTCACCGATCCGATCGTATCTACTCGTCATGCTCAAAGCATACGAGACGTTAGACGAGTACAAAGCATGGCGTGCATGATAGACCCTATAGTCGATGCATAAGGGATCTTATCCATGCGATCTCTCTCTCCTTAGAAGAGGGACATTGAGTCTTGAAAGACTCACACCATGTGATAAAGCGTAAACCCTTTCTTAGAATTTTGCATAGCAAAACGATCTAGCACTTTATCAATGTATGTACTCTGACTTAGGCCAAGTAATCTTTTAGATCTATCTCTATAGATCTTGAAGCCTAGAATATAGGCAGCTTCACCTAAGTCCTTCATCGAGAAACAATTCCCTAACCACATCTTCACAGACTGGAGTGAGGGAATATCATTTCCGATGAGAAGTATGTCATCTACATACAAGACAAGAAATACAACTGTGCTCCCACTATTTCTCTTGTAGACACAAGGTTCATCTTCATTCTTGATGAAACTAAACTCTTTGATTGCATCATCGAATCGAAGATTCCAGCTTCGAGAGGCTTGCTTTAGTCCATAAATGGACCTTTGCAGTTTGCATACCTTTCCAGGATGCTTTGGATCTTCAAAACCCTCAGGTTGTGTCATGTACACATCCTCGAGTAGCTTTCCATTCGTAAAAGCGGTTTTGACATCCATCCGCCAGATCTCATAATCATGGTAGGTCGCAATAGCAAGTATGATCCGAATGGATTTAAGCATCGCAACTGGTGAAAAGGTTTCTTCATAGTCAATACCATGAATTTGTTTGAATCCTTTAGCCACCAATCTACCTTTATAGGTATGCTTATTACCATCCATGTCAGTCTTTACTTTAAAGACCCACTTACACCCAATGGGTTTTACCCCTTCAAGTGGATCAACCAAAGTCCATACTTGGTTAGTGTACATGGATTCCATTTCGGATCTCATGGCCTCTAGCCATTTCTCGGAATCTGGGCTCATCATAGCTTCTTTATAGGATGTAGGCTCGTCAAAATTGATAAGCAATACATCACCGTTGTCAGTCAAGAGAAAAGAATATCTCTCGGGTTGACGACGGATCCTATTAGATCTACGAAGAGGTTGGTCTACTTGAACAGGTGTTTGCTCCACAACTCTTTGGGCAACAAATTCCTCATCCACAACACTTTGTGGTGCCTGTTCATTTTCCATCGAAGCCTTAGTGTTATCATCATCTTGAACTTCTTCAAGATGAATTTTACTCCCACTAGTATTTCTAGAAATAAATTCTCTTTCTAGAAAGACAGCATTTCTGGCAACAAACACCTTGCCAAGTGTGGGATTGTAAAAGTAATATCCCTTAGTTTCCTTGGGATATCCTACAAAATAACACTTATCTTATTTGGGTCCTAGTTTATCTGAGACTTGAGGTCTAACGTAAGCTTCACAACCCCAAATCTTTATAAAAGACATTTTGGGACTCTTCCCAGTCCATATCGTATATGGTGTCTTTTCTACGGCTTTTGATGGGACGCGATTAAGTGTGAAAGCGGCTGTCTCTAGAGCTAAACCCCAAAAGGAAGTAGGTAGATCAGTCTGGCTCATCATTGATCGTACCATATCTAATAGAGTACGATTTCTCCTCTCAGATACACCATTCCATTGTGGTGTTCCAGGTGGAGTGAGTTGGGATATTATCCCACACTCAGCCAGGTGATCACGAAACTCTTGACTAAGGTATTCACCACCTCGATCTGATCGAAGTAGCTTAATACGCTTACCAAGTTGGTTTTGTACTTCATTCTTGAATTCTTTGAACTTTTCAAAGGATTCTGACTTATGTCTCATCAAATATAAGTAGCCAAATCTACTCATATCATCAGTGAAAGTAATAAAGTACTTATAGCCTCCTCTGGCTTCGACATTGAAAGGGCCACATACATCAGTATGTATGAGTCCTAACAAATCCGTCGCTCTCTCATCATGTCCACTAAATGGAGTTTTAGTCATCTTTCCTAAAAGACAAGACTCGCATACCTCATTGTTGGGTTTCCGGCACCGCGGCGTGTGTGTGTTCGATCATGTTTCGTAAACATGAGCACAGCGGAAGCAATAAAAATAATAAATACTCCTATTTATTACAACACACACAACACACGCATGCTATTACAACAAGTGTAGACATAACCGTAAATTAAAATTGCGATAAAAGGAAATTAAACTACGTTATACCTTCCGTATGACGTGTAGCGGGAACGGCATCAACCGGAACGATCCTCGTAAGAATCGTCTCTATCCGTATCCACGCCGAGCTCCTCGGGATGACTTCGCTAAGTCACGAGCTTCGTCTTCGTTCGGGTTACTAGCCTCGTGTTGAAGACGACGTGATCGAGAGATGATCACGATCCGAATCCAAATTCGGATCCAAAACGAGTTCTCAAAACTCGCTTCTCCGGAGAGGTATTCGTCAACCGTTTGACGAATCCTTCGTCCTCCACCTCAGAGGATTACCGGAGATCAAATCCCCGGTATGTTAGCCGCTGTCGGAGCACTAACCGTCGTCCAAACGACGCTCCGACGAGAGGAGAAGAAGCTGTCTAGAAAAACTGGACAGCTTGGTGGAGGAGATAGGCGCCGGCCAACAAAGGAAGCCAAGTGCTTACCTTGATGCCAAACCTAAGGAGGATCGCCGGAACTCTTCCGGCAGCAGCTCGACGCCGGCGAGGAGGAAGGAAGCCGCCTTCTGGACGCCGGTTGGAGGAGCTAGGGGCTGGGCGGCAACACAAGCTGGGCGGCAACTTTGTGTTGGGCGGCTAGGGTTTGGATGATTGGATTAGTTAGGGTTTAACAATCCCTTAAGCCCACTTTTATAGAGAACTAATTCTCTTAATGGTTAATGGATCATATCCATAAAGCCCGTTAACCCGCTCCATTAAGATAAGTTAAAATAAACCAAACCATGATGGTTTATTTTAAGTTAAAACGAACCGAACCAACCTTTGGTTCATTCGTTTAATATAAACCAAACCCTTTGGTTTATTCTCATCCATTGGATTAGGACCAAACCATTTTGGTCCATCCATTATGTCTTCATAAGACACTGCCCATCCACGCTTCCATTGCGACTGAAACAATTTCATGCTCGCTTTATGTTTGGTCCAACCAAACATAGTTTCTCTCGGTCTGAGAATCCCATTCTCAAGCTCGTTTTAAATCCTTTGGATTACACTCGTTGTGCGTGTGACCAAATAGGTTCTCGGTTTATGTTGGCCGCCTATAATTAACCATTAATTATAGAACGATCATGAGTGGCACCTAGTAGTACATCATGATCCCCAATTAACCAAAAGATCAACTCTGATCCAGAACTATTTCTGAAACCCTTCAGTAGCTCGAATGAATCGTGCCCCATTCCCTTCACTCATCTTATACCCACTTGGTTCAGGACATGGTCTATTGTGTCAGTCCCCACTAGGCTGACTATGTCACACCTAGCCCAAGTATCATTTCCTCGTCCTACGGATTCTAGTTACTCCACATGTATCGAAGAGTACCTTACTCTAAACATGTAATGCTTTGGCCAAAGACTTTAGTAACAATCCGATGAGAGGCCATGGGTATACATCTCCTCGCAAGGAGTGGTGAATCCTTTATAGGCTATTCAAACACCTTCGATCACTTCGACTTATACCCAATCATCCCGGGTCCACATCTCCTTAGAGATGTTTGCTTAAGATGTCAAAGCATAAGTCTCCATGATCAAGATGACTTGAATACCGCAAGTCAAAGGAACATCGCACTTAAGCCATAAAGAAGAACTTCATTGACATATCTATATATGCAGAGAACCATATGAAGTCTTACGACTGGTCACTCCAATGAACTAGTTACCATAACTAGCATCCACGATTAACTCCGGACATCACTATGTCTCCAGCCAGTGAGAATCAGCTGCTTGGATACACCAAGGAGTATACCTCGTGCTAGTCTCAACAGAATTGATGGTGTCCAGATTCATCAATTCATCGACTAGGGATAATTCCGATACATCACAATTACACATGTAGAGATACTCACTAGTTGTGATCCAATCACAAATTCTCTCATGCTGTGAATCGTATCGTGGACATTCAGTAAATGAGTTTAAGATCCAATCAAATACATAAAACATGTATACTCAAATAGTGAATCTTCATTTATCATATAAATGGTTCATACATAAGGCGATTGCCTTAGGACATCTCTCATATATTACTAACAGACTCCCACTTGGCCTAATGCCAATCGCTACGGTATCCAATACCATAAGCACCAACATGACCCTCAAACTTACTTTGAGGTAATGCTTTAGTCAAAGGATCCGCTAAGTTCCTTTCAGTGGGAATTTTCTCGATTTGTATTTCGTTCCTACTTATGATCTCTCTGATAAGATGATAGCGGCGAAGCACATGTTTGGATCATTGATGAGACCACATCAAGTTCATAGATGAACTACTTGATCCAAACCGCTTGCCTAAAGCCGCAACGATTCTCGCCTTAGTGGCAGAATCCGCTATAGTGTCAAGCTTGGAACCTTTCCAACTTATTGCGCCTCCATTCTAGGTGAATACATACCCAGACTGAGACATGGAATCATCCTTGTCGATCTGAACCCAGGCATCCGTAGACCCATGTATCACCAAGTACCCTCCTCCCTCTATTCGGAACACATCCTTAGTACTACTTAAGTACTTAAGGATCGTCTTAATACCGCCCAATGATCCATTCCTCGATTGGACCGGTATTCCGCCGTGACACTCAGAGCATACGATACATCGGGCCTCGTACATAACATAGCATACATGATAGATCCTATTGCGGATGCATAGGGAATCTTACTCATGCAAATCCTCTCGTCTTCTGTGCGCGGAAACATAGACTTCGAAAGGTGTACCCCATGCCTGATGGGCAGATAACCTTTCTTGGATTCCGACATGCTAAACCTCTTTAGCACTCGGTCTATATATGTAGACTGCGAAAGACCAAGCAACCGTTTCGATCTATCTCTATAGATCTTAATCCCAAGGATGTAGGTTGCTTCTCCTGTGTCTTTCATGGAGAATGTCTTGGATAACCAAACCTTAATCGATCAGTAAGATTGAAACATCGCTTTCCTATAAGTAATATGTCATCGACATACAATACTAGGAATACGATTTGCACTCCCACTAACCTTCTTGTACACACAAGGTTCGGTCGATTTTGTGAGAAATCAAACCTTTGATTGTCTCATCAAAGCGGATATTCCAAACTCTGGATGCTTGCTTCAATCCATAAATGGATCGTCGCAATTTGCATACCTTGGTTTTATCAACCGATGTGAAACCCTCAGGCTGTATCATATACACGTCCTCGAGCAGGTTTCCATTAAGGAAAGTTGTTTTCACATCCATCTGCCATATCTCATAATCATAATGAGCCGCTATGGCCAGGAGCATCCGAATGGATTTAATCATAGCTACAGGCGAATAGGTTTCGTCATAATCAACACCTTGTTTTTGACGATATCCTTTCGCCACCAATCTAGCCTTATAGGTAATCACATTACCATCCATGTCGGTTTTCTTCTTGAAAACCCACTTGCACCCTATAGGCTTTATGCCTTCAGGTGGGTCAATCAAGTTCCAAACTTGGTTTTCGTACATGGAATCCATTTCCGACTTCATGGCACCAAGCCACTTATCTCTTTCTGAACTTGTCAGCACTTCTTCATAATTGGTAGGCTCCTCATCATCAATGAGTAACACGTCGTTCGATTCACTTACGAGAAATCCATATCTCTCAGAAATATTGCGTGTTCTACCAGATCTACGAAGATGTGGTGTTACAATAGGTCCAGCCGATTGCTCATCACTATGAGTTGTCGGCTGTTGTGCTTCACCAGGTATCTCATCAATGTATATTTGAGTCTCTCGAGCCTCCTCAAGCTCGACGACACTCCCACTATTTTCTTGCAAGAGAAACTCTTTCTCACAGCATGCCTTGAAACAAACACCTTTTGTTCCACAGGATGATAGAATTGGTAACCCCTTGTTTCCTTAGGGTATCCAATAAATAGACATTTATCAGACTTAGCATCCAGTTTGTCTGATACAGTCCGCTTCACATAAGCAGGACAACCCCATATCTTCAAGTAAGATACATGAGGTTTCTTACTAGCCCATATCTCATATGGAGTAGTAGAGATTACCTTGGTAGGCATTCTGTTTAACAAGTAAACAGCTGTCTGAAGTGCATAACCCCAACAGGACTTGGGAAGAGTTGCATGATTCATCATTGACCTGACCATGTCCAACAAGGTCCGGTTACGCCTCTCAGATACACCATTATGCTGTGGTGTATAGGGCGGAGTCCATTGAGACAATATGCCATTGTCTCTTAGATAATCAAGAAACTCTTGACTTAAGTATTCACCACCTCGATCCGATCGAAGTATTTTAATACTTTTGTCATGTTGTTTCTCTACTTCATTTCTAAATTCTTTGAACCTTTCAAAGGCTTCAGACTTGTGTTTCATCAAGAACACATACCCAAACCGTGAGTAATCATCGGTGAAGGTAATGAAGTAGCTATAGCCTCCTAAAGCTTGAGTTGACATAGGTCCACATACATCAGTATGTACTAGACCTAGTAACTCTCCCACTCGTTCACCTTTTCCAGTAAAAGGTAACTTAGTCATCTTGCCTTTTAAGCATGATTCGCATGTATCGTATGAATCCAATTCAAACGATTCCAGAATTCCACATCGGTGTAATTCGGACATGCATTTCTTGATTATATCGCCAAGACGACAATGCCACATATAAGAGTCTA
Source organism: Wurfbainia villosa (assembly GCA_025175895.1). Taxonomy (NCBI): domain Eukaryota; kingdom Viridiplantae; phylum Streptophyta; class Magnoliopsida; order Zingiberales; family Zingiberaceae; genus Wurfbainia; species Wurfbainia villosa. Next base: position 94,151,391 of record CM045994.1, on the reverse strand, counting down.
TTTGATTATCCTTTCGAGCACGCGTGTTGCTCGCTTCGATATTGCAAATGTCACTGGATACGTCCAACGTATATACACCATTGCTTAAAGTTCCAGTCCCATAAAGAACCCCATTCAAAGTTATGTAACAACAATTGTTACTAAAAGTCAAATGGAACCCATTTCTATTTAGACAAGAAATAGAAATGATGTTCTTTATCAACGAAGGAACATACAAGCAATTGTCCAGTTCTAAGACAAGTCCTACAGGGAGTTCCAACAAATACGTTCCGATGGCGAGTGCAGCAACAGTTGCTCCATTCCCAACACGTAAATTTGACTCTCCCTTGACGAGTCTTCTTCTATTCCTTAGCCCATGTATGTCATTACATATATGTGAGCCACACCTAGTATCAAATACCCAAGTGTCTGAGGAAATAGAATGACAATCAATAAAGAAGATTTCTGAAGAAGATGGGGCATCCGATGCCTTATCCTTCTTCACGAACTCAAGATAAATCTTGCACTTTCTTCACAAATGGCTCTCCTTGCCATAATGATGGCAAGTTTCCTTTTGTGCTAGTTCTACCTTCTTAGCCCTTCTCTTCTTTCCCTTCTGCTGTTCCTTTGACTTCCTCTTAGAACCTTTCTTCGAGGAATCAACTAACAACACTGTCCCCTACTCATGCTTCTCAGAAGGCTCCACAGTCTTCAGCATGTTGAGCAGTACCACAGATGAACCTCCTTGCATCTCAGAGGTGAAGAGGAGCTTGGAGACTTCGAACCTTTCGAATCTCACTTGCTCATCAACCAACTCACAAAGATGAAGGACTACGATATGAGCATCCATATGCTCATGCTGCTTTCGTAGCTTGGGTTCCATCGTGGCTAGCATGATGCAACTCATTTGTTCAGAATCACTCACATGTTTCTGATAGGCCAACAATTGGTCCAAAGTTGCATCGTCACTAGGACGGGCGGGAAGAGGCGCTTCGAGGACATACACAAGCTTTTCTCCTTGAGAACAATTCTCAAGTTTCTAAGCCAGTCCAAGAAGTTCGGCTCAGTCAATTTATTTGAATCCAAAATGGAACGCAAATTCAAACACATCATGATCAATATATTAACTTAGAAATACAAAACGAGCATATATGAGAAAGATGATTTTAAAATGCATCAATATACATTTATAAATCCCATTCATTTTTCGAATTTCAAAAACCCCAAAATCACTTCGGGAGATCGTAGGTCCATCTCCGAATGGGCTGATATACATCATAGTTATGAACAACCTTGGAGAGAGTCCAACAAGCCATTCATAACTACGACGGTAGGTATAATCTATACCGATTGCATATCCCGTATATGCAACTATCACAATGTGCTATCAACTATTTGAATGTTCACACATACATCGGGTTGTTAACACATTAACAAGTATGCATCATATGCATAGCACCCAACTTCACCTCCCTTTACATCGACCTTGGAGAGAGTCCAACAAGCCGATGCTGTGTTAAAGCCAACCCATTAATCGACATAGTTTTAATATGGTTAGAGCGCATTCAACCAATTAGCCCAGCTTGGAGAGAGTCCAACAACCAAAGCTAACGATTGACCTCTGACTCTTACCATATTAGTATTAAACTATTCCATGGTTTGAACATATTCAGGTTCGAGCCGGGCTTGGAGAGAGTCCAACAACCCAGACAAGAAACAGAACTCTGGTTCTAACCATATTAATGGAAGGTGTAGGCTTTAATATTGATTAAGGGTTTTTATGTCTCATCCTCTTTGCATGCAAATAACTATTATCTACATGGCATGGCATACATGGCATACATCTACATGTCACGACACGCATGGCATAATGTTATGCATCTAATGCAATTACATGGCATACAATTATGTCATGTATATAATTTCCTTATATGTCATAACTATTTATGGAAATAAAATATGTTTAAGATTTGATTCTCCAAATCAAATCATAATTAAATTAGGAAACAAATATCCAAATCTAATCACATATTTTATTCATGGAATTATTTGATTAAGGAAAATCTATTTAGGAAACCAATTTCCTAAATCTTTAAAACTACTTATGGAAATAAAATATTTTAAGATTTGATTTCCCAAATCAAATCATGATTAAATTAGGAAACAAATTTCCAGAATCTAATCAAATATTTTATTTATGGAAAATATAAATTTCCATAAATACTTCCAACTTTCCAAAAGTGGAAGATTTCCATAAATACTTCTAGACTTTCCAAAATTGAAAAATTTCCATAAATACTTCTAAATTTCCAAAATTTAGAAAACTTCCAGAAATACATTATGACTATCTCAAAACCATTTTTACGATTATGTCGAAACACAACCTGGGCTCTGATACCACTGTTGGGTTTCCGGCACCGCGGCGTGTGTGTGTTCGATCATGTTTCGTAAACATGAGCACAGCGGAAGCAATAAAATTAATAAATACTCCTATTTATTACAACACACACAACACACGCATGCTATTACAACAAGTGTAGACATAACCGTAAATTAAAATTGCGATAAAAGGAAATTAAACTACGTTATACCTTCCGTATGACGTGTAGCGGGAACGGCATCAACCGGAACGATCCTCGTAAGAATCGTCTCTATCCGTATCCACGCCGAGCTCCTCGGGATGACTTCGCTAAGTCACGAGCTTCGTCTCGTACGGGTTACTAGCCTCGTGTTGAAGACGACGTGATCGAGAGATGATCACGATCCGAATCCAAATTCGGATCCAAAACGAGTTCTCAAAACTCGCTTCTCCGAGAGGTATTCGTCAACCGTTTGACGAATCTCTTCGCCTCCACCTCAGAGGATTACCGGAGATCAAATCCCCGGTATGTTAGCCGCTGTCGAGCACTCAACCGCCGCCCAAACGACGCTCCGACGAGGAGAAGAAGCTGTCCAGAAAACTGGACAGCTTGGTGGAGGAGATAGGCGCCGCCAACAAAGGAAGCCAAGTGCTTACCTTGATGCCAAACCTAAGGAGGATCGCCGGAACTCTTCCGGCAGCAGCTCGACGCCGCGAGGAGGAAGGAAGCCGCTTCTGGGCGCCGGTTGGAGGAGCTAGGTCGGCGGCAACACAAGCCGGGCGGCAACTTTGTGTTGGTCGGCTAGGGTTTGGATGATTGGAGTAGTTAGAGTTTAACAATCCCTTAAGCACACTTTTATAGAGAACTAATTCTCTTAATGGTTAATGGATCATATCCATAAAGCCCGTTAACCCGCTCCATTAAGATAAGTTAAAATAAACCAAACCATGATGGTTTATTTTAAGTTAAAACGAACCGAACCAACCTTTGGTTCATTCGTTTAATATAAACCAAACCCTTTGGTTTATTCTCATCCATTGGATTAGGACCAAACCATTTTGGTCCATCCATTATGTCTTCATAAGACACGGCCCATCCACGCTTCCATTGCGACTGAAACAATTTCATGCTCGCTTTATGTTTGGTCCAACCAAACATAGTTTCTCTCGGTCTGAGAATCCCATTCTCAAGATCGTTTTAAATCCTTTGGATTACACTCGTTGTGCGTGTGACCAAATAGGTTCTCGGTTTATGTTGGCCGTCTATAATTAACCATTAATTATAGAACGATCATGAGTGGCACCTAGTAGTACATCATGATCCCCAATTAACCGAAAAGATCAACGGTTGATTCAGAACTACTTCTGAAACCCTTCAGCAGCTCGAATGAATCGTGCCCCATTCCCTTCACTCATCTTATACCCACTTGGTTCAGGACATGGTCTATTGTGTCAGACCCCACTAGGCTGACTACGTCACACCTAGCCCAAGTATCATTTCCTCGTCCTACGGATTCTAGTTACTCCACATGTATCGAAGAGTACCTTACTCTAAACATGTAATGCTTTGGCCAAAGACTTTAGTAACAATCCGATGAGAGGCCATGGGTATACATCTCCTCGCAAGGAGTGGTGAATCCTTTATAGGCTATTCAAACACCTTCGATCACTTCGACTTATACCCAATCATCCCGGGTCCACATCTCCTTAGAGATGTTTGCTTAAGATGTCAAAGCATAAGTCTCCATGATCAAGATGACTTGAATACCGCAAGTCAAAGGAACATCGCACTTAAGCCACGGTAAGAACTTCATTGACATATCTATATATGCAGAGAACCATATGAAGTCTTACGGCTGGTCACTCCAATGAACTAGTTACCATAACTAGCATCCACGATTAACTCCGGACATCACTATGTCTCCAGCCAGTGAGAATCAGCTGCTTGGATACACCAAGGAGTATACCTCGTGCTAGTCTCAACAGAATTGATGGTGTCCAGATTCATCAATTCATCGACTAGGGATAATTCCGATACATCACAATTACACATGTAGAGATACTCACTAGTTGTGATCCAATCACAAATTCTCTCATGTTGTGAATCGTATCGTGGACATTCAGTAAATGAGTTTAAGATCCAATCAAATACATAAAACATGTATACTCAAATAGTGAATCTTCATTTATCATATAAATGGTTCATACATAAGGCGATTGCCTTAGGACATCTCTCATATATTACTAACACTCATATGATTCAAAATCAAATGAGTCCAATAATCCATCTTTATGGAGTTGGGATATGCATTTTTCATTTATGTGACCTAGGCGACAGTGCCAGAGATATGTCTGGTTCAAATCATTCGATTTGAACCGTTTGGTATTTACGTTATAAATTGGGTTATCTAAATCTAGAACATAGAGACCATTCATAAGTGGTGCATTACAATAGAACATTTCATTTAAATAAATGGAACAACATTTGTCCTTTATTATAAAAGAAAAGTTTTTCTTGTCTAAACAAGATACAGAAATTATGTTCTTTGTTAATGCGGGTACATAGAAGCACTCCTCTAGTTCTAAGATAAGCCCAGTGGGCAAAGACAAAGAATATGTTCCTACTGACTCTGGCACAAAGAAGAACTTTTGCGCCATTGCCTACTCAGAGGTCCACTTCACCCTTTGCCATTATTCTACTATTTCTCAGTCCCTGCACATTAGTACAAATGTGAGATGCACATCCAGTATCTAATACCCATGTAGAAGAAATAGATAGATTAACTTCTATAACGTGTATACCTGAGGCAGAAGTCCCACTTCTCTTGTTCTTTACTTCCTCAAGGTAGACTTTGCGATTAGCTTCGTGTCGATCTCACCGCAATGGAAGGTCCCCTTCCTTAGGTACTTTACCTTTACCCTTTGAAGTGGATGAATTGGCCTTGCCTTTGGCTTGGGTCTTACCCTTGCCTTTGCGCTTACCTTTGTCCTTCTTGACCATTAGTACATTACTAACTTTCTTCTTGAGATTTGGTTCAGCAGTTCTCAACATGCTGAGAATCTCAGGCAAAGGTTTATCAATTTCATTCATGTTATAATTCATGACGAATTGATTGTATGCTTCCGTCAACGATTTCTGGATAAGATCAGTTTCAAATTCTTGGCTCATTGGAAAACCTAGTCTTTCAAGGTTCTCAACGCGTACCCAATCATTTTGAGTACGTGAGTTCCTACAGTGTTCCTTCTTGCATCTTGCATGCAAAAGAGCCTTAGACACTTCAAAACGCCGTGTGCCTAGCTTGTCCTTGATATAGTTGTTTCAAATGCTCAACCATATCATAGGCATCCATGTTCTCATGTTGCTTCAAGCTCGAGTTCATGGTGGCAAGCATAAGGCATGACACATCTAATCGCCATCTTGATGCTTCTTATAAGCATCCTTTTCAAAGACGAGTGGCCGAGGGGCGGGTATTTCAGGGTAGCTGCTCTAGGACATATAGTTTATGCTTCTTGCTTGAGGATAATCCTCAAGTTCCTATACCGATCCAAGAAAGTTTGCTCCATTGAGCTTGTCCTTCTCAAGGACAGATCGCAAGTTGAGGGTGTGTCGTGTTAGATGACATGGTGATCTACAACATTAAAATGCAAAGTTAAGTATCATACCTAAATCATTTAATTAGGCCTTTAATTAAATGAGGCTCTACTAAATTCTCATAGCTACTATTTAGCTATAAATTTATATGGGATAAAGATCCACATCATAATTGCCTTGAGTTAGCTTTGGCTAATCGCCCAAGACGTAGTATAATTAGGTAGGCAATCTTTTGCCAATTACATCTGATGTAACTCTTTAATAGCTTTGGTTAAGTTTTAGATTAGTTTAGTGTTTATTCCTAAACCAGCTTCCAGGCTGTGGCGAGGCATAGGGGCCTTCTTGGATATCGGAGCAACGACCACTTCTAAGACAAAGCTGATGTTCGGAAATCACACAAAACTAATGTTAACACTTATGTTCAAAGCTAATATATGCCTCTACTTTCTTAACCAATTAAGAAAACACTTAATTAAGTCTTAACCAAGACTGATAGCGGGACATCACGATTGTCCACTCGCACCCCTCCAAGATAAAATGCATTGCTTTGCTTTGGCAAACCCAATAACAAATGATCGAGGAAGTAGTGAGTACCAACTTTGGTAGGCATATCGTTTAGACTTATTAAGAAATAAACATGTATCATATACATATTAGCATACATCACATATAAGCTAAACTAATCATGCATCACATACAAGCTAAACTAACATGCATCACATACATATTAAACTAACGTGTCATGGTTATGGCTCTTATTCTACAATCTTCTCAAGCCAATGAAAAGATTGATTGGTCAACCTAGGGATAGCATCTTCTCCTAAGTGCTTCCTTTTGGTTGTCTTGTGTGTTGACTTCCTCCTTGTAACCTCATCTTCCAATGGACCCTCCATCCTTGTTTTGTACATTACAAAAGGAGAAATACTCGAGTTACATTCGAGTCTAAAACTAATTTTACAACAAGAATATTAGGAGAAAGGCACGACACGCAGGCCGTATTAAGAATTACAACACACAATCACAAACTCTTTGGGACTAGGCCATAACCATGCACCATGTCATTTTAACTTTTAAAAGACATTGGATATTTTATTATGTTTGAAAATTTGCTAATGCAATTATCAACTCATAATAAAATTTATCCTACTTCTATATCACATATAAAATAGAGAAACCTATTTTTATACGATCTTTATAAGTGGCTCTGATACCACTGTAGGGAAATCTCGTATGCCAAATGGCATATGCGCAACGGAAAATAGGATCCCTTCCAAGTGATCCATGCGAAAGCAAACTCGTATAAAATAAATTTCTCTAAACCAAACCTATCTTATAGGAGAGGATTACCTTTGTTACGTGCCCTTGTTAATCCCGCTTTTCCTTTCGGTTTGTTGGATCTTTAGCACGTTCAAGTGTCCGTGCCTCTATACGTATCCACACGAGCACGCTCTTGTCTCACAAAAGGAAAACTAGAAGAGCTCTCCTTTACTTCTTGCTAGAGAAGTCCCTAAAGGAGAGGAAGAGAGGGAAAGGAGAAAGGAAGAAGAAGACTCCTCTTCTTGCTAGCCTACACTCACAAACCCACACATCTTAAGATTCCAACAAGCTTTCTCACAAACACAACACCAACAACTCACTATGGACTGCCACTCCATGGAGCGTTTTATAGTGTTGGAAAAACCCTTCCACATCCTTCACATTCAATGCAATCCATTGCATTGAGACACACTCAAAAAGGATTTGGCTTCCTTGTTTGGCCGGCCACTTAAGGAGACAAAACAATTTTGTTTCCTTCCACCTTAACTAGCTTAGGTGGATGCTTAGGTGGCATGCTTATGTGGCATGCTTATGTGGCATTCTGATGTGGCATTCATGCATGTTGAATTAATCTTATTAATTCAATTAAGCTTATGTTATCATATTGAATTAATCTTATTAATTCAATTAAGCTTATGTTATCATATTGAATTAATCTTATTAAATCAATAAGGTAACATATTGAATTAATCTCATTAAATCAATTAGCTAAAATTCTCATTAAGCTTAAAGTCCAAAAACCATTTTGTACTTAAGCTTATTCCCATATTATTCTAGTCAAACTAGAATACTCTAATTCCTCTAATTATCATGCTCTTTGTGTGTGACCCTATAGGCTCTCATAACGTTGGCAGTGGATCTAAACTCTTTTAGATACACAAGCAATGAGCGGCATCTAGCAATACATCATTGCTACCCAAGTTACGAGATAAGTCAAGATCCGACTAACCTTTCCGTGACTACTATAATATATGACCGTGTCCTTCTATCCTTGATATCAGATTGATCAATGAGGCATAGACCGTGTCATCCTCGATCAATCTATGTGTTTCTTGATCCCTGAGTAAACTAACTCAAACAAATGAGCTCAATATCTCATATTGACTCATTCGAGCATGGCCATGCGTTTTAGTAGTTCTACTCAATCAAGGGCCCACCGATATCACTCCCGTCATATGGAAGGGATAGATCCCATCTACATCACTCACATCCCTCCGCATAATTTGTTACAGACCCAGTAATCGCCTTTATGGTCCACCCTGTTACGGGTGACGTTTGACGATACCAAAGTACATAACTCCTTATGTAGGGAACCATAGTGACTTCAGGTCTAAGGACTATTCATACCAATAGTCACATGAGAAAGTTTATGACACTCATATAACGATCCATGAAACTTTCTCATGGCGGGTCAGTTCAGTATATATTCTCCAATATATACCCATGTGTCAACTTGATATCATATATCCATGACTTGTGAGATCAAGTCATCAATTGACCTACATGCTAGTCTTTATGTATTAATATTGCCCTTGCATATTAATACTCGACTAGGAACATTTAGGAAAGTGTTCTCTACAGCCTCTCATAATCAATTCTGCCAATTGATGTGCTGTAGATAAGAACCTACTTTTCTAGGGCATTATTATATTTAAATTAGCTGGCACAAGCAAGATGTAAATATAATAACCAATCCTTTGCCTTTATAGAATATGATACAAAATGTTCCCTATTCAACCATCACATGATTGGTTCTAGGGCTTTAACTAACACAATCCACACTAATATCTCAAATGGATCAATGTAGCGTGGTGCTAATTTTCCTTTTAGCCCAAATATTTTGACTCCTTTGGTGGGTGAAACTCGTAGGAATACATGATCCGCGACTGAGAATTCCAAAGGCCTTCGCCTCCGATCCGCATAACTCTTCTGCCGATCTTGTGCCTTGGATAACCATCGTCTGATGTCTTGCACCAACTCTGCACCATGCTGGATACTCTGTGGCCCCAACAACTATCGTTCCCCAATCTCCTCCCACAACACGGGAGATCTATAGGTCTACCGTATCATGCCTCGAAAGGGTCATCTCACTAGAAGAGTGGTAGCTGTTGTTATAGGCAAATTCCACTAAAGGAACGTGGTCCTCCCAAGTGCCTTCGAAATCCATAACGCAAAAGCTCAGCAAATCCTCCAATGTTTGAATGGTAGATCAGACTATCCATCTGTCTGTGGATGAAATGTTGTAATAAGCTGAAGCTCTATGCCCATGGTCTGCTACAAACTCTGCTAAAATCGTGAGGTAAACTGTGGATCTCTATTAGATATGATACTTAAAGGCACTCCATGCAACCTAATAATCTCTCGGCAGTACAACTTCACCAGACGATCCAATGAGTCCGTCCCACAAATAGGAAGGAAATGGACGGATTTGGTTAATCGATCCACAATCACCCACATCGCATCATGTCCTTTACGGGTTCTGGGCAATCCCGTAACGAAATCCATAGTGATATGCTCCCACTTCCATTCTAGAATCGGAATTTTCTGAAGCAACCCAGCGGGTTTCTAATGTTCAACCTTCAACTGCTGGCATAGTAAACATCGAGCAACGAAGTATGTAATATCTCTCTTCATACCGTCCCAACCAGTATAAACATTTTAAATCTCGGTACATCCAAGTACCACCAGGATGTATAACAAATCTCGAGACAGGGAGTTATCTTCTCACAAGAGAAGTCCATTTACCATCCAAAATCCACTCCGCCACATACTCTGTAAGTGCATGGGAGACTATAGTGACCAATATCCCTTGTTGCAACTGTCCATGTTCCAACAGCTATATAGTAGCTACCCAGTAGCTAGTCAAAATTCCATGAGTACTTCTGCTCCATACAACTACTACACAAGATCATATATGCTAAAACCATGTCACGTGCATAACATCCTATCTCGTAGTTTCTTAACTGACGTGAGCATAAGATACGTCTCATGCAACTGCATCAGGATTGCTCCAATCCCTACAATGATGCATTCGTGTACAGTACTCTTCCATCCACACTGGAAGGATTTACTAATACTCGTGCAAAAGTTAACCACCGTCTAGGTCCTATAAACTGGTTTCACCAACTTCCGACTAAGTGAATTCCATCACCCTTTTGGTCAAACAAGTTTGTGGTATAGTAATACCAAACATTCTATCCACATCTACAGTAATAACCAAATCATACAAGGAAACCACCATCTAAGGTGGTCGAGTGTGCAACTCCAACTATCACCATCAACAGTGGCCAAGTTATGCAACTCCAACAACCACAAACTGATCCAATCGTGTCCAGAATACACGATTTCTCAAATCCATGGACGACTAAATCATTAAATAGTCTAACAATATAATCAAGAGCTCATAAAATTCATACCAAGTATGAAATTGTCGTCTCTACACACCTGCATCCTCTTTACTCTAAACTGATGATATATCAATCATCACAATGACAATGATAATTGTATGACACCATGTCACTACAATGTCAACACTCCAGTCGTAAACCAGCCCTAGAGTATACACAGGTGTCCTTAGCTGATCTAAATAGATCATCTATCCACAATAAAGGATATTCATTTTCAATAACTACCGCATTCCATCATCGATCTTCTCAAGAAGAAATACCGGGATAGACAAATATTCCATCCCACACCTCCCGTAAACACAACTTACGTTCTTCAATTTCCATGGTGTTTAGCAATCTTGATACTAATAAAATTATCTCCTGGTAAAATCGTTATTCTAACAAATACCTCCTGTGCATCATCAGCCTTGCCAACTTTGCAAAATCGATCATTGAGTGTATCAAACAACATGATTAGGCTCGCAACCAATGAATGACATTGCATTGAGTACATCACGAGCTTCAACTACTTCGTGTGTTTTACACCAGTCCTCAACCAATACCTCATAAGTAAAGACATTTGACTCTAAAATATCATTAACTTAATCGGTAAAGTAATCATCAAAAATTTTCTCCCGATATGCGGTCTTAAGTATCGAAACTACTCTCAAAATCACTCCGATTGTATACTCCGCTTGCCTATGCAATGGTAAGCCTGAGAGTTCATCCGAAACTACATTTGAATACTCTCGGATTATACACACATCCGAGAGACATTTTATACCATCATTTCAACATTATAACATCCAAGTTAATATCAAGATATCCACATTATATCAACCAAGTCAACAATCTATCAACTAAGTCAACTCTCCCACCATAATATAACATCTCCAACAATCAACCTCTAAACATCCCAAAATCAATATCATGACTCTCTGATAATCGTCACAGTAATCAACTTCCAAAATGGAGATGCAAATCGAAACGGCTCATAATTCATGGCTCCGATCTTGCTCCTTTTATCTAGCATTCGGAAACTTCTGATTTTAATAATTTGAGTTGCAATATTTGCTTATCGATCTCCAACTCTTAAACACTTGTACGAAGTCATTTTTAAACTTCTGACTTGATCCAATGTCTTCCGACAGGATCTGATAAAAGATCTAGACATCATAATCCAAATATAAGCCAATACACTGTGAGTAACTTAAAACATCCATTCTCATCCTTGAGCTATTAGGTGATCATAATCTCTGCAAGTCTAACAACTCTATACGGTACTCCCATTACCAAATGATCACCCTACTTGAAGCTCAAGAATTCCCTACAATGAGTCAAAAAGTGGCTGTAGGATCGAGTGAACCGAGAGAGGGGGGTGAATCTCGGTATTTTATAATTTTAAATTATTTATTCTAATCAAAGTACGCAGTGGAATATAAAGACAATTATCAACACAGGCAATTTACTTGGTTCACAACCCGGACTGGGTTGCTACTCCAAGGCCCGTAGCTCTCCCGCGAGCTACCTCGATGGGCAATTCACTAAATACCCTCTGACTTGAGAACTCTCGACTTCAGAGGGTTTCGCTTTTTACAAATGATGAAGAAGGGTAACACACTACCCACTCTTCTTAAAATTAAGTGCAGAAGTGAAATAATAAATTAAAATAAAATACAAGGCTTTATACCAACATTAAGAGATTGTAGAGGTAGTTGCAATGTGTCGGAAGGTCACCTTGTTGTTGGAATAAAAATTTAGTGGATGAGCAAGTATTTCGGCAGCACTTCGATGTTGATTCAATGTTCATGTCGAGTTCTGGTCGAGCACGACTTTTATAAACTCTTTCCAGTCGACTGGAATGTCTTCCAGTCGACTCCACATCAGCCAGTCGAAATGGTATTCGTGCTCTTCCAGTCGATTGAATCCCCTTCAGTCGATTCCATGTCACTCAGCTCCGTATCGGGAAATTTCTCTCTTCAGTCGACTCAATCCCTTTCCATCTGTGTCGCACGATCTTTGATCGATCACCAGCTGATCCTACCAAATAGGTATCCAGCCAACTGATACATCTCCAGTCGACTGGACTTTAGTCGACTTGAATCCATTTAGTCGATTGATTCCTGCAAAACAGGATTAGCACAAAACAAATAATATGAAATACAATAGCAGTAGTAATATTGCTCGATCTCGACTACTAAGTCCCACATGAACTTTTTCGTCGGATCGATGCATAGCTTTGTCCCCCTACAGAGGACTCGGCCTCACCTCTTCACTCGAGGCTTACCTGTCGGCTACCTGCTGGACTTACCATCCTTGACATCCGATCTGACCCAGCAGGGCTTCCACTAGTTATCCGGTCTGCCTGACCCAACTAGACTTTTTGCCGATTGTCCAGTCTCCTGACCCAACCTGTCTTCATGCCAGATGTCCGGTCCACGCGACCCATTTGGACTTCATGCCTGGTGTTCGATCCTCCTAATCTGTGAAGATTCATGCCTAGTATCCGATCAACATGACCTACTAGGACTTTATGTTAAACCTGCACACTTAACACTTATATTAGATCACACGTGAGTTCTAACTATTAACTGTAGTTCATACATCAAAACTAAGAAGTGATGCTTACTGCATCAATAATCTCTCCCTTTTTGATGTATGACAACACATCAGTTAAAGTTAGGAGAATCAAATATTAATCTTCATATTTAACATGTATAAGTAATGAACTTACAACTTTTGTAATGAATATAGATGCATAAATTTAACCATGTATGACATGCATTAATCCTTATCAAATTTTTTCATCTTCTCTAATTTTATCTCTTCCCTCCCCCTTTGGCATACATCAAAATAAGGGTGAAATTAAAGATATATCACATTTTCAAAAACTACCCTTGAACAATTTAATCTTTTCAAAAAAATTTCAAGAATTAACAACTTTTCCTTGAATAATAAATTTTCAAACATTTTCAGAAACTCCCCTTGAAAAATTTAATAATTTTAAAAAGTTTTTCAAAGTATTCACAAGTCCCCATGAAAAATTCAAAATTTTCAAACATTTAAAAAAACTCCTCATTCAAACTTTTTTAAACTTTTTCAAAAACTCCCCCTGAAAAATTTTCAAAGTTTTTCAAAAAATTTAAAACTCTCCTTGAATAATTTAAAAGTTTTCAAAATTTTCAAAATTTTTCAAAACTCCCCCTGAAAAATTGAAATTTTTTAAAAAATTTAAAATCTCTCCCTTGAATTATTCAAAATTTTCAAAATATCTCCCCTGAATTATTTAAATATTTTTAAAATTTTATTTTTTTTTAAAAATTTTTCAAAACTCCCCTTAATAATTCATTTTTTTTTAATTTTAAAAAATAAATAAAAAATAAAAAATTTCTAACTCTCCCTGAATAATAACATATTTTTAAATTCAAAAAATTTCCAAAAAAAAATTCAAAATTTTCTAACTCTTTAAAAATTTTTAAAACTCCCTCTAGCTTTATAATGTTTAATTGTTTTCTTCCCATACATCAAAACCTAAGTAGTAATTTTATAAATCTTTAAGCTTTCTAAGACTTAATCTTTTCAAAGTAAGTTTTTCTCCCCCTTAATTTTACATTTTGAATAAAGCAAATTATCTTGAATTGACTTGGGATTAATTGTGTTAATTTATTTGATTTTATTTGAGTTGATTAGCTGAGTTGAATCGATTAAGTTCACTACGTTGATTAAGTTAAGTTGAATTGATTAGATGGTTTGGATTGATAAGATGGTTAATTAAGTTGATTAGAATTGAGTTAATTAAGTTGGTTAAATTAAATTGATTAAGTTTAGTTGATTAAATTTAATTGATTATGTTTAGTTAAGTTTAATTAAGTTGTTGTTAACTTTAATTGAGTTGTGGTAAAGTTTAATTAAGTTATTGTTAAATTTAATTAAGTTGTGATTAAGTTTAATTAAGTTATTGTTAATTTAATTAAGTTATGATTAAGTTTAATTAATTTATTGTTAATTTTAATTAAGTTGTGATTAAGTTTAATTAAGTTATTGTTGATTTTAATTAAGTTGTAATTAAGTTTAATTAATTTGTGATTAAGTTTAATTAAGTTGTGTTAAGTTAAATTAAACAGAATTAAGTTTTAAATCATCTAACCCAAGCTATATTTTCAATATACTTATCCCTATGGGTTTTGTGAGATGAATATTTCTTTTTATCTTATTTAAATTTATTGAGCAATTTCAAAGTTTTTAAACTCATGTTAGATTCAAGCTTAGTTTGAGCTAGTCAAGTAGGTTTTTCCAGCATTGACTTCCAGGTCGTGGCAAGGCACATGACCTTCTTGGTTATCGGAGCAACGACCACTTCCTAGACAAAGTCAATGAAGGAATCAAGTACTTGATTCACTTTGAACTAAGCCTTGGTCTAACTAGTCAAAGACTTAGTGAGTTAGCTTCAGCCAGTTCCACTCGACTTACTGCACCAGGTTGTAGCGAGGCACATGGCCTTCTTGGTTATCGAAGCAACGACCACATCCTAGACATGCACTTCGAAGAGTTTTCCTAACTTACTATCAGTTCACTTGTCTTAGTACTAGATTGTTCAAGTTTAAACTACTTTGTATCCTATCTAGTCCGTTCTAAATTAAGCAAGTAAACTAAAGCATGCAAGAGTTTTATTTAATTAAGGAAACAATCAACGAGTTAGCTCCCCCTGCATAGTAGCTCTGTTGAGTCTTGTTCACTAGGTAAACTTGTCCTTTGGGAATACAAAATTGATTTAGTCCAACTTGATTGACTAAGCTAGTCTTAGGAACCCAAGCTTAGACTCGACCCTTAGCATTTCTGTTAAATAAGGACATGTATGATCTATTTGTGTCCTTAGCCTTGTATCCAAGTCCGGACTTGTTGTACACGACTTGTTGAGATCCAAGCATCATGTTAAGATACTTGGAGCCCGAAGTGAACCTTTCCAACAATACGATTAGATCTTCTACTTGTCTTTTTAGGACCAAGTTCTCTTTCTCAAGCTTTTCAACTCGAGTTGAGTCTCTATCCTTAGTTTGGCAAGTCGAAGTCTTCGAGTTGACTTGCTCCTTAAGTACTTGGACTTCCTCAAGAAGTGAGTCGACTCGATTTTCAGACTTGGCTAGTTTCCTACCTAAGCATGCAATAATATTATACAATTTATCTTCTTGGGGACAAGTTACCTCGTCAGAACCTTCGAAAACAAATGCGGATCCGTGGCTTCTCTCAGGCTCGGACTCAGAGTTTGTCTCGTCTTCAGACTTGTCGGCTGCCATGAGTGCTAGGAAGCAATTCGTTGATATTTCCACGTCCGACTCTTCCGACGATGACTTGTCCAATTTCGCCTTAGATGCTTTCTTCCTTTTCCTCTTTCTTAATTTGGATTTCTTTCCTTTTGTGTTCGTTCCTGCCATCAAAACTAAACCATCCTCGGGTTGACTCAAGTTAGCCTGTTCATGTAAATTAATTAATTTATCCCATAACTCTTTCGAATTTTGAACGGACCCGACTCGATTTAGCTCCTCATTTGCAAGTCCGCATTGCAAAGTGTTTAAAGCCTTGTAATCGACTTGAGTCTTTTTCCTAAAGTTTGCGGTCCATTTCCCCGGATCTAACAATTTACCCGAGTCGTCTACCGGAGCTATAAACCTTTTCCTAATCGAGAACCAGACCTCTAGGTCAATTTTTAAAAAATACTCCATTCGCTTCTTCCAAGAAGGAAAATCCTCTCCGTTAAAGAGAGGAGGGTGAACGGTGCTTAGACCCTTAAATGTAACATTATGAATGAAATACTTTCTAAGGACAAAAATTAAATAAAATAAAATAAATCTAATATGCAGAAAATAATCCTAATATGTAGAAAAATATTTTAATAAATTTTAAATATGAAGAAAATTAATTTAATGAATTTTAATATGCAGAAAATTATTTTAACTAATATTAAAATGTAAAAAATTAATTTAATATGTAAAAAATTATTTTAAAGAATTTTAAAGTACAAAAAATTATTTTAACTAATATTAAAATACAAAAAATTAATTTAATGTGCAGAAAATTATTTAACTAATATTAAAATACAGAAAATTAATTTAATATGCATAAAATTATTTAACTAATATTAAAATGTAGGAAATTAATTTAATGTGTAGAAAATTATTTTTAACTAATATTAAAATGTAGAAAATTAATTTAATGTAATAAAAATTAATTACTATAATAAAAATTATTCTAATGCAATAAAAATTATTCTAATGCAATAAAAATTATTCTAAAGCAATAAAAATTATTATAATGCAATAAAAATTATTCTAAAGCAATAAAAATTATTCTAATGTAATAAAAAGCTCACGATGGTGGTTTCACCAACTCGGAGCGCCCTTGCTCTGATACCAATTGTAGGATCGAGTTAACCGAGAGAGGGGGATGAATCTCGATATTTTATAATTTTAAATTAATTTTATATTATTTATTCTAATCAAAGTACGCAGCGGAATATAAAGACAATTATCAACACAAATAATTTACTTGGTTCACAACCCAAACTGGGTTGCTACTCCAAGGCCCGTAGCTCTCCCGCGAGCTACCTCGATGGGCAATTCACTAAATACCCTCCGACTCGAGAACTCTCGATTTCAGAGGGTTTCGCTTTTTACAAATGATGAAGAAGGGTAACACACTACCCACTCTTCTTAAAATTAAGTGCATAAGCGAAATAATAAATTAAAATAAAATACAAGCCTTTATACCGACACTAAGAGATTGTAGAGGTAGTTGCAATGTGTCGGAAGGTCACCTTGTTGTTGGAATGAAAATTTAGTTGATGAGCAAGTATTTCGGCATCACTTCGACGTTGATTCAATGTTCATGTTGAGTTCTGGTCGAGCACGACATTTATAAACTCTTTCCAGTCAACTGGAATGCCTTCCAGTCGACTCCACATCAGCTCGTCGATATGGTATTCATGGTCTTCCAGTCGACTGAATCCCCTTCAGTTGACTCCATGTCACTCGGCTCTGCATCAGGAAATTTCTCTCTTCAGTCGACTCAAACTCTTCAGTCGACTCAATCCCTTTCCATCTGCATCGCACGATCTTTGATCGATCACCAACTGATCCTGCTAAATAGGTATCCAGTCGACTGATACATCTCCAGTCGACGTGACTTCAGTCGATTGGACTTCAGTCGACTTGAATCCATTCAGTCAATTGATTCCTGCAAAACAGGATTAGCACAAAACAAATAATATAAAATGCAATATCAGTAGTAATACTGCTCGATCTCGACTACTAAGTCCCACGCGGACTTTTTCGTCGGATCGACGCCTAGCTTTGTCCCCCTATAAAGGACTCGGTCTCACCTCTTCACTTGAGGCTTACCTGCCAGCTACCTACCGAACTTACCATCCTTAACATCCGATCTGACCCACCAGGGCTTTCACCAGCTGTCTGGTCTGCTTGACCCAGCTGGACATTTTATCGATTGTTCGATCTCCTGACCCAACTGGTCTTCATGCTAGATGTCCAGTCCACGCAACCCATCTGGACTTCATGCCTGGTGTCCGGTCCTCCTGATCTGTCAAGATTCATGCCTAGTATTCGGTCAACATGACCTACTAGGACTTCCTGTTAAACCTGCAAACTTAACACTTATATTAGATCACACGTGAGTCCTAACTATTAACTGTAGTTCATACATCAAAAATAAGGAGTGATGCTTACTGCATCAACAGTGACACGGGGAAATACTCTCTCTCAACATCACTAACCATGATAAGTGATATATTATTCTCCGAAGGTTATTTTCTGCATCTTCCACCAAGTACCGGCTTGATCTCGATAATGGAATGCAACTAACTCTACTTCCTTTGTATAACACAAGTTAAGCACTCAAAAGTACCTTCAAAGTTATACAACCCAGCACGATAAACTCAGGGAACAAAATCCCTATAAAATACCATATACTAACATTCCACTATTTATATCAACAATAGCCTACACGTCTTATCCATTACCCAATATGTAATAATTTGACTAGCATAATCAGTGAAAATCCCTAAGACTGTAGTCTTTGATTTCCACAAGAAATGTGATGACTTGACCCCTGCTTTCCGACTCAGTATCAGTCGACTCTCAAAGGAAATCACCTTTTCGACAGCAGGTTCAAGTCTCACCGACTCAACAAGTCATTCTCGTGGTCAACTCATACACAGTTACGAATAGTGATTAACCAACACAATACATGTTATTCACTATTGTAAACATTAAATGCATAGCTAACAAAACAGAGAGTATAAACCCTAAAGGCAACTCCGGCTGGTCGCCTCAGTGGACGACCCCTACTATGAGTCTGCGCAAGTGTCATAGCTCTGACTATATACACTTGTTGAACAAGTTTAGATAAGTATCTAACTAAAATAAAAGTTATCAGGAATTCTTACTTTGCGCTACTCAGAGCTCAGGTCGCTGTCAATCTCATCTCACAAAACCAAAACTGAAAACAAATCGACTCCCAAGAATCCAAAACTCGACAAAAACAACATTGTATGACATCGCAGAACCTAGGGCTCTAATACCAATAAAGTTGTCATGCCCCGAGAGTATGCTGAGCCGAAAAGCAAACGAATAACATCTCCCCTGTACGTGGCAATATATCCTGTTTATACAAGACTTTCGGCCACAACCACAATAACATATATAATGTAAATACAACAAAACACAGTGGAAACTATTCAAACGAAATAGCAACTACACACAGTGCATACCGGTATGACTAACACCAAAACATGAAGAAAACATCGTCAAAATCTGCACCAACATATGCGTACATCAACCACAAGTACCACACTATAATCCACCATATAAAGCCAAAGACATATCGAGAAATACACGAAATACCCAAAACTTAGACCCTCGGATGTGAGATGAGAGGTTGCCAGGCAGTGTTGCTCCAAGCCCATCACAGAGTGAGTACCTGTTACCTTGGAGACAAGAAACCCAGGGTCTGTGGTGGTGAGTACAAAACTCAGTGGTAATAAGAATAAAAGTGCATGCATAATTTATATATATCACATGACAGTCAACAATATATTGTCTAATGGTATAACAGGTATACACCAGCAGGATATAACAATTGTATACTAAACTGATCAACAATACATCATAAGGTACTGACATACCTGAAGATCGACAACGATGCAACTCATAAAACCTGAGTATAAGTAACATAATACAACACCTACAACATAGTCGAGTAAATCTAACTCTATAAGCGACAAACCACCATACTAACATCCTATGGAAAATACAATGATGAACCGAGTTCATCTCGTCTCATCTCAAGTTACTGGTCAAAGGTATACTACAGTCTGACCAACTCATACCCACGTATCCCACACACTATCATATAGCAAATGAAGTAGCATGTATGATGATGTACAAACAAATGCACCATCACAATAAGCATACATATAGACTGTATCTATATATACACTAATCACAATTATCCATATATATATATACATGCATATATACATATATATACATATATATATATAGCAATATGCAAAACGCCATAAGACACGACAATGCTGAATGCATGGTCATGTCGGCTCATCCTAAAGCTACCACGACCCCAGTGTGGCCTCGGTGGCTCGACATGACAACTATCCCAACTCAACACCAACCACTACTCTCGAGTGGTCGAGTGGGCAGTATGGTCTAGTAGCATATAAGCATAAAGAGCTAGCTACACGATGGGGGTCCCTGCTGTTGGCCACTCCGACAGTCACTATCCACGAGTGGTCGAGTGTCACACATGCAAGACAACTACACACAACTCCAACTACCACCGTCTATAGTGATAGAGTGCGGCACAACAATGCTCTGCCCTCCCATCAGTTACTCCTCTATGCGTAACCTGTGAGGCAGGATGACTGACGACCCTCTCAACCACAAGACAGACCAAGTCGCCAGCATGCATGTAAATGACATGAATGCATAGTCACACATACAGACATCCATCACAGACTCTCTATTCTACAGGGAGTCATACTAATCTGATCATCATACTCTCTATCCTACAGAGAGTCATACTTGACTCACTAACGCACTCTCTATTTTATAGAGAGTCGTACACAACTGATCATAAAACTCTCTATCCTACAGAGAGTCATACTCGACTGATCATCACACTCTCTATCCTACAGAGAGTCATACTTAATTGATCACAATCAAGCTAGGACCACTGGTCCATAGCAACGTTGTATCGACAATCACACATCCATACACGACTACCTGATCCATAGTGGATATGTACACATGATCGGGATATAACATGGACACTCAACTTTACTTCTAGAATCCTACTCGTCCTCTGATGATTTATCTAGATTGCACAATTCAATTTTATAACCGAATTTAGCTGCGTACGCATAGGTAAACCACTACAAGTCCACTTACCATAACAATCTATAATTCATAACAAAGATGAATGAATAGATAACAACAATAACAGAGTATTTAAGTGCAAAGTAAAAAGTATCAAGCATCAGAAAAACTAGAGTGGAGGCAAGGTCAATGTGATAATAATATAAAGTTATATACTTTAGGGTTTAGCTGCTACCTGACCAGGGTAAAAAAATACCCACCTATTAAATAGCTCTGCTAGCTGTCCATGCATAAAAGCATCTGTCACTTACCAAAGTCCTGCAAGACAACATGAACTATGATTAAGTTCTAATATGACCAAATCGAATCCTACATCGATCTCATATTCAAATCCATTATCCAAATACTAATTAAAATCTCGATCACACATCCTACATCACCTTTATATCTCGATCAACTAACTGAACAACTTCCTCCATTAGCTCTTAATCAGCAAACCAATAATAAGCTAGCTATAGATCAAATATTCTCATCCATAGCACTTAAATCACAACTCACCTTGATTAGTTTAACTCGTACAACTTCTTGCCCCAAATTCCAGGATCCCATATATCAATCCCATAGTCAACTCAAAGGCAAATGACCCCAACTAGTAGCCTTCACAAGTAATCTTCTATAACAATAACACCAACAAGATAAATGGTAAAATCAATCCCCAATCACAACACCTAACTTACCAACCTTATCTACACTTGCACAACTTCTTGATCTCAAGTGGAGATATCACACCCAACCATTCACAGAATGATTTCACAACCAAAAACCGCTCTCTAACCATTTAAACAACTGATCACAACTCCATCCATAACCATCACAACCTTCACAGCCATTCACAGCCTTATTCACAACCATTACAATCATTCTACAACTAACAATCTCATATCCACACTAATACACATCTCTATTCGTAGCCCATAACAGAGCTACTACTTCACAGTCGCCCAAACTCCAACTCACAGCCCCCACACACAGAAATCCACATTACACGACAATCAACCGAACCAAAACAAACAGCTTACGAAAAGGAGGAGATAGTTCGAGATATACCTACGATTGGAACCTTCCCTCATCAATTCTCCTCCTCCCCAATTGCTCAGTTCGCCGACAAATTCCTTGCTTCCCTAACCCAACATAACCGATCTAATGGTAGTGAATAACATGATTGAGGATGGATCTCCTTCAAAATTAGGGAAAGAGTTCGACCACTTACCTAACTACAACAGAGATCATGAAGCATAGCTCACGATCGAAAATTAAGAAGAAATCGCCGTCGATTCCAAGCTCCTAGCCACGCATGCTCACCATCGACACGTCCTTGGGCTCCGCCGAGGCCAGTCGCCACCACTCGTCGTGAGGAGAAAGAATGAGAGGGAGAGGTTGGCTATGGCGGGAAACAAAGATGAGAGTTGAGTCGTGAGGAAGAAGAAGGGGAAGAAGAATAGGAAACGCACTCGCGCGGAGAAAATGCCCGACAGCGAGAATGGGAAGAAACGGAAGAAAAATAAACATCGGCCATTAAGGAAAAAGGTCGGGTCGAGTTTGGAAGAATGGGTCGGGTTTTTAAGACCCTATAAGACTTAATCCCTAGCTTCAATTAACCCATAGCATTATGCATAAGTTTCATTTAATTAAATCCCTAACCCTGCTTAATTAATTTATTTTTTTTCGCCGTATCTTACATGTCCCTAGTGGTGAGTGGCAAAATGCAGTTCACTATAACTCGGTACAGGGCATAGTCCTGTACTCTGAGTCTAGTAGAACTAAAGATACTCACTGACGGAGTTTTTTCCTCACCAAAAAGATGCATGTGTATCCTATCTAATGTAATATGAGAGTAGGGGTCACCGTACGGTAATTTCCTAGATGGAAAGCATGCAACAGGGCATGTCGAATGCATAAGTCCTAAATGTTCTCTCAACATGGTAGGGGTAAAAACAAAGTCCTTACCTTGTACCCTAGTCGAGTATGAAAGGTCATCAATTTTACTAAAGTTATTGAAAAACTCCGCACATATGTCTATGTTAATGGAGTTTTTACAATAAACTAGTTTTTCTAATCCATAGTGTGTGATGACCTCCATACTAAGCATGCATGCATTACTAAAGTATGATCTACTAATGTACCTAGTAGGCATAGGAATGTAAGTGGTGCTTTCAAACCTAATCTTATGTCCCTCAGTGGGAAACCTAATATCCATGCATGGAGTCGATGACTCAATCTCAATAGCTCTTCTTTTACCCCTAATTAAATTACAAATATTCAATATTTATTGAACATAATTGAAACTAAGGTGTTAGAGTTATTACCTCGGCATTTAGGATGGTACTAAAAGAATATGACAACCTAAGCACTTTGGAAGTCTGGAATCGGGGTTTTTGAGGTGGATTGGTGGCTGTTGTGAGTGAATTTGGCGTGGCTCGACGTTGTTCTTATAGAAAGTATTCAGACGACTGAAAACATTGTAGTCGCCTGAATTTGAGTCGACTGAACATGTTTTCAGTCGACTGTAATAAATTTTACCATTTACTTCGTCACCTAAACTTTATCTACCGGTTCATTTCAGTCGACTAAATTGAATTTAGTCATTTGAAATCATTTACCTTCACGATACTTGGAGTAATCGGTGATTGATCGACTCTTGTTGAGTCATGAAAATAATCGATCAGTGAATTTGAGTTTTTTTGAATTTGTTTGTTTTTTATGTTTAATTCGATTTACTTAATTTTATTAATTTAAATTTATTTACTTAATTTTTTTTATTCGATTAAGCTAGTTATATTGATTTAGATGATTAAATTTGTTTTAATCTTGATAAATTAGGTTTGATTAAATTTAGACCACGTTATTAATTAGTTTCTTAAGTTAAATAAATCAGTCTATTTAGATATATTAGTTTAATAAATTATGTTGAGTTGTTTTTTAATAAATTAAGTTTTGTTAAGTTAATTCGTTTTAGTTAGGTATGTTTGTTTAGTTTATGTATAGTACATTAAGTTGAGTTTAATTAAGGTAAGTTGTTAAGATAAATTTATTAATCTTGGTTTAAGTATATTAGATTTAGTTAAACTAAATTAACCTAATTAAGCTTAATTAAGATCTAAATCAACTCACCCAGGTTAAGTTTTCAATACACTTATTCCTATGAGTTTTGTGAGATGAGGATTCCTTTTATCTTAATTAAATTTAATGAGAAATTTCAAAGTGTTTAAACTTGTGTTAGATTCAAGCTTGGTTTGAGCTTGTCAAGTAGATTTTTCCAGTATTGACTTCCAGGTCATGGCGAGGCAAATGACCTTCTTGGTCATCAGAGCAACGACCACTTCTTAGACAAAGTCAATAAAGGATCAAGTACTTGATTCACTTTAGACTAAGCCTTGGTCTAACTAGTTAAAGACTTAGTGAGTTAGCTTCGATCAATTCCACTTGACTTAGTGCACCAGGTTGTGGCGAGACACATGACTTTCTTGGTTATTAGAGCAACGATCACTTCCTAGACATGTCCTTCGAAGAGCTTCCCAAACTTACTATCAGTTCACTTGTCTTAGTACTAGGTTGTTCAAGTTTAAACTACTTTGATTCCTATCTAGTCCGTTCTTGTTAAATACTGAAATTAAAATACTAAATTAAAGGGCCAAAAATTAGGAAGAAATTATTTTCGGAATTTTGGAGAATTTTAGGAATTTTTTCGGAATTTTTCTGGATTTAAATGAGGCTTGTATGAGATAATTACGGGGATAAAAAAAACAGACTTTTATAAGGCCTGTTTAGATTATCTATAATTGAGGGATTAATGGGTTTAGTAACGCTAGGTTTAAATAGCTAAACCTAGGTTTTAATTTCTTGGTTTTTATTTTCGTTTCTTCCTTATTCCCTGTACGCCGTAATGCTTTCCTCCAAATCCAATTCTTCTCTTTACCGCGATTCCACTGCTGACGCCCTCTCCTCTCGCGCATTGCGCCGACAACCAAGCCATCGCGATCTTCCCGTCGATGCCCTCTGCTCGCGCGTTGCGCCGACGACCAGGCCGCCACCCTATTTAGCGATCGCCTGTTCTTTTTCTCGCGCCGCCTCCAGCCGCTGCACACACGACCTCATTGTGCGACCACCGGTGGTGGCCGCCCACCCCTGCCCCACTCCGCAGAGAATTTCGATCGCGCGTCGCTCTCTGCCACCGCCGACCTCTCCGGATCGCGCGCCGCACCGGCGGTCTACCACCCTCGATCGTGCACCCACCTGCGATTCTGCGCCGAGCCGCCATCCGTTGGTGACCGCTTGGGGAGGTAGTTGCTAAGGTGAAGGAGGAGCCTGTCCTCACCGCGGGTGACAGATTCACTATCCTCTGGATCCGTTCGCTGCCACCATTCGCCCAGCTGCTGACGTCGTCACCGTTGCCACTCTTTCTAGTGCCCAGATCGTTGTCTCTCTTCTCGTCACCAGATCCGCTGCCTTGCGTCCGGGTCTGTAGCCATTGTCGTCGGCCTAGCAATCTGGGGTCAGCCTTAACGTCGTTGCCAGCGCCGGTCCCGTCACTGCTAGCCACCATCGATCGATGCCAAGATCTAACATCACCTCTATTTACGGTCAGCCCACATCGGTGAGTTAACTGCAACTAAGTTTTGGATTAATTAAGAGTTTAATTAAGAGATTGATTAATCGAATCAATTAAATTAATTGAATGGATAAATTTCTGATTTAATTGATTAACTAGGGCTATAAATTCGGTTCATTAATCTAGTTTAATCATGTTGATTAGTTTGGATTTAATCGGATAATTGGTCCGGATTTAATTAACCTACTTAATAGATTAATTATCATTAAATTGGTTAAATTAGCTTTAGGCTAATTAATCAAGAGTTAATTAACCTAAATTGATTTGATAATCAATTAAGAGATTAATTGAGTTATTAAATACTTGTCCACTAGTTAGTTAAAAATTATTGATCAAGTTAAATAACAGATTCGAGAATGGAAAGCTGAAGAAATCCTCGGATTGGAAGATAGCTCGGACATTCTACGTATCAGGTTTTGATCACGAGGCAGGTTCATGGGCGTGAAGATAGTTATCACGAGCATTATATAAGGCGGGTATTTTGACTTATCTTTTTGATATAGTCACGTTGATATGCTAGTTAGTTGTACCTCACAATAATTTTCATGTTTATCTACCTTGTATGCTATTGTGTGTTGATACATGCATTTGGTCAGTTTATAGTTATACTTTCCTTGTTTTACTTGGAACATGTATATGTACCTTTTTATTGTGCATATTATTCGGATACGTATGTTAGTTAGTATTACATGCTTTAGTGTCATGCACCATTTTGCATGATTGCATGCTGGCTGGATGGGGTTCCATTATTGTTGAGCCCGCAGCCAGTTACATGACCTACACACACTGCCACTCATGGGTTAGTGGTACATCAGGAGGGTGTGTCTGATTGCTCTGTCAGCTCATTGGTCCGCTCATAGGTAGCGATGAGCGGCGTGGTAGCGAGCGAGGGATCCCTCCTGCAGTCTATGACAGGAGATGAGAGCTTAGCTCCCCCACTCTGTTTGGGGCAGGAGGATAGGTGTACTCCGACAGCATCCTGTCCACTCGGTCACTCAGGAGCAGTGATGGCAGAGTGCACAGTTGTCATAGCCCTACCCACTTGGCTTCACCATCGCGTGTGAGGCGGCTGACTGGCGTCAGGGGTGACCATGTCATTTGCACGGCATGCATTTTTGCATGGATCGCATATGTATTGTGTTTGCTGCATTTTTGTGATGCCTTGGATGTCGCATATGATTGTCATGCATACAGGATTCCTATATGTATATGGGGATGACTTTATCTCTTATAGTATGACACTTGCTCTTATATCAGGGTAGGAGATACAGGTATGTACAGGATTTTCGTAGTTTTTCTTGCATTATTGTTATTATTGATCAGGAGACTGTACTGACATGACTATTATTGTTAGATATAGCTTTCTATGCATATTGACTATTATCCGCTAAGTTCTTTGAACTTACCCCGTGGTTTTATTTTTATTTCAGGATGAAGCTGTCAAGAGAGTCCAGTTGCCATATTCCCCCCCTCGTAGTGACAATTTATTAGTTTGTTTGAGTTATGGTTTGGATTTTTTATAGAAGATATGTTTATGCTTGGAATTGGATTTGGGGTCCTTGTGGACCATTGGTCGGATCAAATTTTGATTGGTTTGGTTGGGTATTCCTGCCCAGATGACAGAAGGGGTAAGTCTAGTTAGTGTAGACTTTTGTTTACCTAGATTTGTTGGCTTGAGGCCTTATTATTATCTGCGTGTGTTGTGGTATGATTCCGGTCGTGTTGACCGATGTTTAGTGGTCGTGAAGGCCTTGTATAAAAATTGGTATTGTCACCCGTACAGGGGAGGTGCTGTCGGATTTTTGTCTGGCGGGGACTCACTCGGGGCATGACAATTTATTTGGTATCAGAGTGTAGGTTCCGAGTTCCTTAGGGTCTTTGGGTTTATGGGTATTTTCGGAGTTATACGGATTTTCGACGATTTTTATGCTTCGGAAATTCGAGGTATTATTGACGAGGTCAATATGGGGGATTTGGCGGCGACAGGACATCTCCAGACGGCTAACAGGTGTGTGGCGACGACAATTTCATACTTTGTATGAATTGTATGAGCTTTTGATTATCTTATTAGACTTATTGACGATTTAGTTGTCCAGGAATTTGGAAAGTCGTGTATTCTGGACACGATTGGATCAGTTGTGGTCGTTGGAGTTGCGTAACTTGGCCACTGTTGATGGTGGTAGTTGGAGTTGCGCACTCGGCCACCGTAGATGGTGGTTTTTCAGGTATTGATATGATTATTACCATAGATATGGATAGGATGCTTTAGCGGTACTACATCGCTGACTGTTTGAACCAGGAAGGTGATGGAATTTATTTGGTCTGAAGCTTGTGAAACTAGTTTCAGGGCTCAGACGAGGGTTGGCTTTTACGCCAGTGTTGATTAATCATTCTGGTGTGGAGGGAAGGGTAGTGTACATGGATGTATCATTTAGGGGATCGGAGCGATTCCGATGCTATTGAATAAGACGTATCTTAAGCTTACGGCAGTTAAAGAACTGCGGAGTAAGCCGTCATATATTTGACGTGGACGAAGTAGTGATTATGTTATTTTTCAGAGGTGAGGAGCAAGAATGCTCATGGGATTTTAGCTACTCAAGGGATTTTGGCTAGCTACTGGATAGCTACTATAGAGTAGCTGGAACACAAACGGTTGTAACAAGGAAGTTTGGTCGGATAGCCTCCCATGCACTTATAGAGTGTGTGGTGGAGTGGATTTTGGAAGGTAGATGGACTACTGTCTCTGACTCCGAGGAGGATAATGGTTTCCGGAGTTGCATTAGTTTAAGGAACAGATGCTTCAGAAAATTCTGATTCCGGAATGGAAGTGGAAGCATATTTTTATGGATTGTGTGGTGGGTTTCCCTAGGACACATCAAGGTCATGACGCGATTTGGGTAGTCGTTGACCGACTAACCAAATCCGCGCACTTCTTAGCGATTTGGAAGACCGACTCTTTGGATCGGTTGACAGGGTTATATTGTCGGGATATCATCAGATTGCATGGTGTTCCTTTGAGCATTATATCAGATCAAGATCTCCGGTTCACTTCCCGGTTCTGACAGAGTTTGCAGTAGGACTTAGGCACACAACTCCGTTTTGGTACTGCATTCCATCCGCAGACTGGTGGACAGTCCGAGCAGACTATTCAGACATTAGAGGACTTGCTGAGGTCATGTGTTATGGATTTCGGGGGTAACAGAGAGGACCACTTGCCATTAGTGGAATTCGCCTACAACAACAGCTATCATTCGACTACCCAAATGGCCCGGTTGAAGCATGGTATGGTAGATAGTGTCGTACACCCACCCTCTAGGAGGAGGTTGGGGGAGGCCCAGTTGCTAGGACCCCAGAGAGCTCAGCATGAGGCAGAGTTGGTCCGTACTATCAGACGTAGGATTACATTGACGCAGGATCATCAGGAAGAGTTATGCAGATCGGAGATGGAGACCTCTGGAGTTCTTTATTGGTGATCATGTATTCCTACGTGTCTCACCCACGAAAGAAGTGAAGAGATTTGATCTCTGTGGTAAGCTAGCTCCTAGATATATTGGTTCATTTGAGATTTTGGAGAGGATCAGAGCAGTCGCTTACCGACTAGCGCTACCACCATCTTTGGCTGGTATCCATGATGCATTTCATGTGTCCATGATAAGGAAGTATGTGCCAGACTCTACACATATTCTATCAGATGTGTCAGGTTTCATTCAACCTGATGCTACTTATGCAGAGGTTCCGGTACGGATTTTGGATCACAAGGAACGACAGTTGCGAAACGAGATTGTGCGACTTGTCAAGGTCGGGTGGAGTCACCACACTGATGAGAAGCTTACTTGGGAGCTTGAGGAAAAGATTTAAGCTCAGTAACCCACTTAGTTACTTGATGTGTGGTTTTTCCCAAGTACTTGAGTTGAGCAGTGTGACATTGCTTGTTAGTACTTGAGTAGAAATTTGGGGACCAAATTTTTATTAGAGGGGGAGAATGTTAAATACTGAAATTAAAATACTAAATTAAAGGGCCAAAAATTAGGAAGAAATTATTTTCAGAATTTTGGAGAATTTTAGGAATTTTTTCGGAATTTTTCTGGATTTAAATGAGGCTTGTACGAGATAATTACGGGGATAAGAAAAACAGACTTTTATAAGGCCTGTTTAGATTATCTATAATTGAGGGATTAATGGGTTTAGTAACGCTAGGTTTAAATAGCTAAACCTAGGTTTTAATTTCTTGGTTTTTATTTTCGTTTCTTCCTTATTCCCTGTACGCCGTAATGCTTTCCCCCAAATCCAATTCTTCTCTTCACCGCGATTCCACCGCCGACGCCCTCTCCTCTCACGCGTTGCGCCGATGACCAAGCCATCGCGATCTTCCCGTCGATGCCCTCTGCTCGCGCGTTGCGCCGACGACCAGGCCGCCACCCTATTCAGCGATCGCCTGTTCTTTTTCTCGCGCCGCCTCCAGCCGCTACACACACGACCTCATTGTGCGACCACCGGTGGTGGCCGCCCGCCCCTGCCCCACTCCACAGAGGATTTCGATCACGCGTCGCTCTCTGCCACCGCCGGCCTCTCCGGATCGCACGCCGCACTGGCAGTCTACCACCCTCGATCGCGCACCCACCTGCGATTCTGCGCCGAGCCGCCATCCGCCGGTGACCGCTTGGGGAGGTAGTTGCTAAGGTTAAGGAGGAGCCTGTCCTCGCCGCGGGTGACAGATTCACTATCCTCTGGATCCGTTCGCTGCCACCATTCGCCCAGCTGCCGACGACATCACCGTTGCCACTCTTTCTGGTGCACAGATCGCCGTCTCTCTTCTCGTCACCAGATCCTCTGCCTTGCGTCCGGGTCTGTAGCCATTGTCATCGGCCTAGCAATCTGGGGTCAGCCTTAACGCCGCTGCCAGCGCCGGTCCCGTCGCTGCTAGCCACCATCGATCGACGCCAAGATCTGGCATCACCTCTGTTTACGGTCAGCCCACATCAGTGAGTTAACTGCAACTAAGTTTTGGATTAATTAAGAGTTTAATTAAGAGATTGATTAATCGGATCAATTAAATTAATTGAATGAATAAATTTCTGATTTAATTGATTAACTAGGGCTATAAATTCGGTTCATTAATCTAGTTTAATCATGTTGATTAGTTTGGATTTAATCGGATAACTGGTCCGGATTTAATTAACCTACTTAACAGATTAATTATCATTAAATTGGTTAAATTAGCTTTAGGCTAATTAATCAAGAGTTAATTAAACTAAATTGATTTGATAATCAATTAAGAGATTAATTGAGTTATTAAATACTTGTCCACTAGTTAGTTAAAAATTATTGATCAAGTTAAATAACAGATTCGAGAACGGAAAGCTGAAGAAATCCTCGGATTGGAAGATAGCTCGGACATTCTACGTATCAGGTTTCGGTCACGAGGCAGGTTCACGGGCGTGAAGATAGTTATCACGAGCATTATATAAGGCGGGTATTTTGACTTATCTTTTTGATATAGTCACGTTGATATGCTAGTTAGTTGTACCTCACAATAATTTTCATGTTTATCTACCTTGTATGCTATTGTGTGTTGATACATGCATTTGGTCAGTTTATAGTTATACTTTCCTTGTTTTACTTGGATCATGTATATGTACCTTTTTATTGTGCATATTATTCGGATACGTATGTTAGTTGGTATTACATGCTTTAGTGTCATGCACCATTTTGCACCGGACGGGGTTCCATTATTGTTGAGCCCGCAGCCAGTTACATGACCTGCACACACTGCCACTCATGGGTTAGTGGTACATCAGGAGGGTGTGTGCAGTTGCTCTGTCAGGCTCCGCTGGTCCGCTCATGGGTAGCGATGAGGCAGCGTGGTAGCGGGCAGGGATCCCTCCTCTGGTCTACGACACCGGGAGATGAGAGCTTAGCTCCCCCACTCTGTTTGGGGCAGGAGGATAGGTGTACTCCGACAGCATCCTGTCCACTCGGTCACTCAGGAGCAGTGATGGCAGAGTGTACAGTTGTCATAACCCTACCCACTCGGCTTCACCATCGCATGTGAGGCGGCTGACTGGCGTCAGGGGTGACCATGTCATTTACACGGCATGCATTTTTGCATGGATCGCATATGTATTGTGTTTGCTGAATTTTTGTGATGCCTTGGATGTTGCATATGATTTTCATGCATACAAGATTCATATATGTATATGGGGATGACTTTATCTCTTATAGTATGACACTTGCTCTTATATCAGGGTAGGAGATACAGGTATGTACAGGCTTTCCGCAGTTTTTCTTGCATTGTTGTTATTATTGATCAGGAGACTGTACTGACATGACTATTATTGTTAGATATAGCTTTCTATGCATATTGACTATTATCCGCTAAGTTCTTTGAACTTACCCCGTGGTTTTATTTTTATTTCAGGATGAAGCTGTCAGGAGAGTCCAGTTGCCATATTCCCCCCCTCGTAGTGACAATTTATTAGTTGTTTGAGTTATGGTTTGGATTTTTTATAGAAGATATGTTTAGGCTTGGAATTGGATTTGGGGTCCTTGTCGACCATTGGTCGGATCAAATTTTGATTGGTTTGGTTGGGTATTCCTGCCCAGATGGCAGAAGGGGTAAGTCTAGTTAGTGTAGACTTTTGTTTACCTAGATTTGTTGGCCTGAGGCCTTATTATTATCTGCGTGTGTTGTGGTATGATTCTGGTCGTGTTGACCGATGTTTAGTGGACGTGTAGACCTTGTATAAAAATTGGTATTGTCACCCGTACAGGGGAGGTGCTGCCGGATTTTTGTCTTGCGGGGACTCACTCGAGGCATGACAGTTCTAAATTAACCAAGTAAAGTAAACTAAAGCATGCAAGTGTTTAACTAAACAAGGAAACAAGCAAAGTGTTAGCTCCCCCTAAATAGTAGCTAGATTGAGTTTTGTTCACTAAGTGAACTTGACTCTTGGGAAACCAAAATTGATTTAGTCCAAATTGGTTGACTAAGCTAAACTTAGGAACCCATGCTTGGACTCGATTCTTAGCATTTCGGCTAAGTAATGACATGTATGATTTATAGGTGGACTTAGCCTTGTACCCGAGTCCGGATCTGTTGTACACAGCTCGCTGAGATCCAAGCATCATGTTGAGATACTTGGAACCCAAAGTGAACTTTTCCAAAGATCCATTTAGATCTTCTACTTGTCTTTTTAGGACTGAGTTCTCTTCCTCAAGCTTTGCAACTTGATTTAAGTCTCTATCCTTAATTTGGCAAGTCGAAGTCTTCGAGTTGACTTGCTCCTTAAGTACTTGGACTTTCTTAAGTAGCGAGTCGACTCGATTCTCAGACTTAGCTAACTTCCTACCTAAGCATGCAATAATGTTATACAATTTATCTTCTAAGGGAGAAATTACCTCATTTGAACCTTCAAAAATGGATACAGATCCATGTGTGGCTTCTCTCGAACTCGGAATCGGACTCGTACTCGGAACTCGACTCGGCTCTAGATCTCGATTCGACCATAAATGCGACAATTCTTCTCTTCGTCTCTTCCGCGTCTGACTCCTCCGATGACAACTCATCCCACGTTGCCTTATGCACCTTCTTCTTCTTTTTCTTTTTTGGTTTTTCTTCCTTTTTTAAGTTTGTGGACTCCGACTTGTAGTGTCCCTTTCTGTTGCATTCGTAGCACGTCACTTAATTCCGATCGGGGTCTTGGCTTGTTGTCGACCAACTTTTTGGCATCATTCTTCGTAAATCTCTTCCTCCAGTTGAACATCTTCCTTACCACATCTACAATCTCCTCTTCTCTGTTTGTTTCTGACTCTGACTCATCTTCAGACTCACTCTTTACTTTTCTTTCCTTTTTAGTCGAACCTGCCATCAAAGCTATACCATTCTCGGTTTGACCTGAGTTAGCTTGTTCGTGTAGTTCAAGTTCACAAAATAGTTCGTCTAACCTAATTGTGGTGAGATCCCTAGAAACCTTATAGGCATCGACAATCAATGTCCATAAGGCATTTCTCGGGAATGTCTTAAGCATATACCTAATTATGTCCCTATTCTCTATTTGGTATCCTATTAAATGCAATCTATTTAATATATCTTTAATCCTTGTATGAAGTTGACTAGCGTTTTCGTTTTCGTTCATTTTACAATTAAATAATTTATTTAATAGCATGTCTCGTTTGGCTATCCTAGTGTCATTTGTACCCTCATGCAGTTCAATTAATTTTTCCCATAATTTCTTAGAATTTTCAAATAGATCTATCCTATTGAGCTCTTCTTTGGTAAGTCCACATTGCACGGTGTTAAGTGCCTTGTAATCGACTTGAGCTCTCTTTCTAATATTCGCGGTTCATTTCTTCGGTTCTAATAACTCACTCGAGTCGTCTACCGGAGCTGTGAACCCTTTCCTCATTGAAAATCAAACCTCTAGGTCAGTCTTCAAGTAACACTCCATTCGTCTTTTTCAATAGGAAAAGTCCTCTCCACTGAAGAGAGGAGGGTGAACGGTGTTGTATCCCTCTAAGTGTGACATTATTTTTTTTTTTTATTTACATCAGGTATCATGTATGATTTTTCTTCCCTACTAGTCCTGATGGATGACCGACCCTGCCCCACGGCCTTCGACTAGAGTCTCCACTAGTCAACGAGGGTAAATCAGGATGACGGATGGTCAGAGTACGTTTGAACCCATGCTGGACCAGAAGGGCCGACCACACTAGGTCGGGGGGGGCATCGTGCACCTCCACCCGCACAGCGCGCACTGTCAGGGCGGAATCGACCCTTGGAAGCGCAGAGGGGAGCCTCGTGAGTTACCATTGTTGGTGCAGTAGGCACCTAAGTCGAACCTAAGTTTTGATTATAGCAAACGATACAAAGTTAAGCATATATTGTTATCTCATGAGCTAAATCAAGTGTGCAGAAAAGCCTCAACGCTGGAGCTGAAGGCTAGCGACACCCGGAAGAAGCCGCGGTGGTCGGGCGACACTCAAGAGACTTCGGAGGGAGCCGAAGGAATTGAGTGGAAGGCCGAAAGAAAAAGCAACACGTAAAGTATCGAGGTAAGCTCGAGTGAGTAAAGTGAAGTGAGGTCGTGTCCTTTGTACGGGGACGTCCTTAGGCGATGATCCGACCCAAGACTTCGCATGGAAGGTCTATGTTGAGATCGGACGGCAAGTGGTCGTCGAATTCACTTATATTTTGAGCTAACTCTTCATTGTAGTTAAAAATCCTGGCCATCAGTTCAACCGGCCAGTTCAACCGGGACAGTTCAATCGGCCAGTTCAACCGGTGGTCAAAAATCAGCCTCGAGGAGTCAAGCTTTATCACCATTTTTCAAGGAGTTTTGTGCCCAATTCCTATTGGTTAAAGACCCATTCGATGAGGGGCTTAAAGGCTATAAAAGGAGGGCTTGTCCTAGGGTTTTTAATCAATTAAAAAGCTTCCAAGTGCTTCCGATACGCTCCGACTCTCCGACATCCCTACGACGAAGCGCTGCCAAGACGACGACTAGAGCTTCAACCTCCAATCTTTAAAGTCGTCGGTAACGAAAGTTATAAATTGTATTTCAGTTTATTTCTTTTAGTAAAACTTTAAATCATATCAAGGAGAGGGGGAGTGTCCCTCTACCTTGAGTCTTTATCGATTTTTGTATTCGTTTAACTCCTATCTCCAACAAGGAGGAGTTTGGTTAGTATTTTGCCCTCCGTGCGTGGTCAAGGACCACTAGGGCCTTGGAGTAGTAGCCGTAGGCTATGAACCAAGTAAAAACCCTCGTGTTTTTATTTATTTATTGTTATCTTTCCGCTGCGTTTTACTCGTACCTTAACGAACAATTACGAAAAAGTTTTTATCGCTATTCACCCCCCCCCCTCTAGCGAACCGCATCGATCCAACAATTGGTATCAGAGTCGGGGGTTGCTAAGATTTGGTGAAACCACCAATCTAGCCTTTTAACAGATTTATTTTTCTTTTAATTCTATTTTTTTTTATTTCGCCTTGTTAAGTTTTTCTCCCGCACTACTAATCCAAGACGCGAGTCTTGGTACTTGTTTTCGTGTTTTTGTCGTTGTTAGTTTCTTCGTCTCCGTCTATTTGTGTCTTTTGTTCTAATGGCCCATCTCGAGGGTTTTAGCACC
Organism: Wurfbainia villosa; assembly: GCA_025175895.1. Classification (NCBI taxonomy): domain Eukaryota; kingdom Viridiplantae; phylum Streptophyta; class Magnoliopsida; order Zingiberales; family Zingiberaceae; genus Wurfbainia; species Wurfbainia villosa. The sequence goes on along the minus strand of CM045994.1, from coordinate 94,115,558 downwards.
GTCTGACCTCTGTTTTACAACGGAGATGACTTCCGTTATTGGAAGGGTCGGATGGAATGCTTTCTCAAAACCCAAATCGAGATGTGGATCATAATCCAAACGGGTTTCACACTTCCGACTAATGAAGTGGGTGACTCCTTGGATTATGATCAATGGACCATTGCGACAAAACGACAAGTCGAAGCCGACGCCAAGGCAACACAAATCCTCTAATGCGGCCTATCCAAGGAGGAGCTAAATCGCGTCGGCCCCTTCATAAGCGCAAAAGATCTTTGGACGAAACTAGTGGAGCTACACGAAGGGACCGATGAAGCCAAGGTATGTAAGTGTGATCTTCTTTTCAATAAACTATATAATCTAAAAATGCAGGAACACGAGTCCGTGACCCAACTTCACACACGAGTCCAGGACATAGTCAACAACCTACACGCAATCGGGCAAAAGGTCGAAAACCGCAACCTTATAAGGTATGTTCTAAACTCGTTTCCGAGGACTACCTTGTGGGCATCCATGGTCGATGCCTACAAGGTCTCCAAGGATCTTTCTAAAATTAGGTTAGATGAACTCTTTTTCGATTTCGAATTACATGAGCAGTCCAACTCGGAACCCGAGAGGGGTATAGCCTTGTTTGCAGGATCAAAGAAGAAGAAAATCGCAAGCAAGCCACCACCAACCAAGGAGGAAGACGAATTCGAAGAAGACGAAGACCACGTCTTCATGGTGAAATCAATTGAGTCGGACACGGAGACCGAGCCTGAACTTGAGTCAGAACCTGAGGATGACTCGGACTATGAAGCTACCTTCAAGTCAAGCCACGGATACGCATCCGGTTCAAAAGATACCCTTAAAGTAAGTCGAACTTTATTTAATACTTTACATAATACGGTTAGGTTTTTGTCTAGGAAGTTAGCTAAGTCCGATTCCAAGGTCGAGACCCTTGTTGAGGAGGTTAAACTCCTCAAACACGAGGTCTCCCTAACCTCTTCGACTAGTCGAGTTCAAGAGAAGGACTCAACTCGAGTTGAAAAGCTCGAAGTTGAGAACTCTCTCTTGAAAAGTCAAGTCGAAGATCTTAGGAACACGTTGGAAAGGTTCACTTCGGGATCCAAAGGACTTGACCTCCTACTTGGATCTAAAAGGGTCGTGTACAACAAGGCTGGACTAGGATTTAACTCAAACACGACTAATAGGTCGTATATGTCAATTGTAAGTCGACATAGGAAACATGTCCAAGCATGGGTCCCTAAGAACCTTTTGATTTCAACTCTAGGATCCAACCCATACTGGATTCCCAAGGACCAAATCCACTATGTGGATAGACCGAACCGATTCAACGGTCTAGGGGGAGCCAGTACAAAACATGTTTGTGCTTTAACTTAGAAATTGCATGTTTTAACTTAGAATGTTTGTGCTTTGACTTAGAAATTGCATGCTTTAACTTAGAAAGTTTGTACTTTAAAACTTGTGAACTCACTTAGAACGAAAACATAACCAACTAAAATTCTTCGAAAAGATTGAGCCTCGGGGAGCCTCTTTTCAAAAATAACCAGTTAGACTAGGAAATAATCTTAGGTGAGTCAAGTCATCATTTTCTTGAACATGGCTTTGTCTAAGGAAGTGGTCGATGATCCGATAAAAGAAGTTCCCTGTGCCTCGCCACGACCTGGAAGTCATGATCTTGAAAAGGTAAACTTGACAAGCCTAGGGTCAAATCCAAATCTAACATAAAATTACTTGAACCTAAATACACTTAATCAACTTAATTGGAAATCATCTCACAAAAAATACATAAGAATAACATGCTTGATCATATAGACACAGGTGAGATGACCTAGGTTTAACAACTTACAACCAATTTTTTTTTAAAAAAAAATCTAACATCCAATCCAACCACCTTGTGTGTAGGATCAATAGATGTTGGACAGCGGTTGCTCCCGACACATGACCGGGGATCAACTCAAATTCACAAAGCTTCGATTCAAACGACAAGGATCGGTAGCTTTTGGGAATAACGGCAAGATCAAAATCATCGGATTAGGTGATATCGAGCTTAACTCGAATTTTATTATTAAAAATGTATTACTTGTAGAGAATTTTGAATATAACCTGCTTAGCATAAGCCAATTATGTGACAATAACTATAAGGTCGTATTTTTAGAAAATAAATGTGTAATTAAAACAAATAAAACAGCTAAAACAATACTCAAAGGAACTAGGACAAATAATATTTATACAATTAACTTAATCAATTCCTCAGCCAAATGTCTTATGACACTGGAAGAGGAATCATGGTTGTGGCACCGACGACTCGGTCACTCGCACCCAAGACTCGTCCACAAGATGAGTCAGAGTGGCTTAGTCAGAGGCTTACCCAACCTCAACAATTTGGTTAATAAAGTCTGTAATGCTTGTCAACAAGGAAAACAACCTAGGACACAACACAAGTTAACTAACCAAGAATGAACCTCAAGTGTACTTGAGCTCCTACATATGGATCTATTCGATTCACATGGAGCCAAGTCACTCAATAAAAGTCAATATTGCTTAGTCATAATTGACGACTACTCCAGGTTTACCTGGGTTAGGTTCATCAAACATAAAAATGATACCCTAGATCAATTAATCAATCTATTCAAATTAATCGAGAATCAAAAAGACCTTAAGGTTAAAAAACTTAGAAGCGATCATGGTGGTGAATTCGAAAATCAAAGGTTCACCGACTTCTGTAACCTAAATGGATACCACCATGAATTCTCTTGCCCTATGACCCCTCAACAAAATGGCCTAGTGGAGCGGAAAAACCGAACTCTACAAGAAGCCGCTAGGACCATGTTGAACGAATACGACCTACCCGATAGGTTTTGGGCAGAAGCCGTGAGTACGACATGCTATGTCCAAAATAGGATCCTTATGGTAAAAAGGCACCTTAAGACCTCGTACGAGATTTATCACGATAAAATACCTAACATCAAGTACTTTAGGGTATTTGGGTGTAAGGTACATATCCTAAACACTAAGGATTACCTAGGGAAATTTACATCCAAAACCACGACCGGAATCTTTCTAGGATACTCGACTACGAGTCGAGCTTATAGAGTATATAACCACGACACCCTTAGAGTCAAAGAGACTATTAATGTAGTGTTCGATGAAGTTCCTGAACCTACAAAACCTTTAATGACCCCAAGTGTTGAGCCCACTGATACCAAACTCGTCTCCAATCCTGAGATCGAGTCTAATCTACATCAACCAACTTCTCTTGTCGACCAAGTGACAAGTGATCCGAGTCAAACTAGTGTTCAACCAAATTACTCTATTGATCAAGTGATAGATGACTCCAACCAAACTAGAGCATCCTATAGGAACCTTAGTCAAATTTCCTTAATTTCAAAGATAGAACCCAAATCAATTGAACAAGCTCTTCTTGATCCCGATTGGATTATTGCAATGCAAGAAGTGCTAGCTCAATTTACTAGGAATGAAGTGTGGGAATTAGTACCACCACCTAAAGACAAAACGATAATTGGAACAAGGTGGGTGTTTCGAAATAAGCTTGATGATAAAGGTGAAGTAGTTAGAAACAAGGCTAGGTTAGTCGCCAAAGGGTTTAGTCAAGTCGAAGGATTAGATTACGACGAAACCTATGCCCCAGTAGCTACACTCGAATCCATTCGAATGTTGCTAGCTTATGCCGCACATCGAGGATTTAAGCCATTTCAAATGGATGTTAAGTCGGCATTCCTAAATGGATACATTAAAGAAGAAGTTTATGTTAGCCAACCCCCCGGATTCGAAAATCTAGATAAACCCGACCATGTTCTAAAACTTAAGAAAGCTCTCTATGGACTTAAACAAGCTCCGCGAGCTTGGTACGAGAGACTTTCAATCCATCTTAATCAAAAGGGTTTAACCAAGGCTTAGTTGACCCAACTCTCTTCGTAAAAACCTTAGGTAAAGAAATATTCATAGCCCAAATTTACGTAGACGATATAATTTTTGGAACCTCTAACTCAGCCTTACTAAACGAGTTCGTTTCACTCATGGAAAGTGAGTTCGAAATGAACTTGGTAGGCGAGTTAAGTTTCTTTTTAGGTCTACAAATTAAACAAACTAAGGATGGTATATACCTATATCAACAAAAATACACTATGGAGTTAATTAAAAGATTTGGAATGCAAGACGCCAAGGTAATAAACACCCCAATGGCGATTAACGTTAACATAGGAGAAGACCTAGAAAGTAAGACCATTGACTTAAAGTACTATAGGAGTGTGATAGGAAGTCTCCTATACTTAACTGCGAGTCGACCCGACATCCTATTCGCAGTAAGTATGTGCGTCAGGTTTCAAACCTGTGCTAAGGAGTCTCACCTAACCCTAGTTAAGCGTATCCTTAGATATCTTAAGGGTACACTTAACGTTGGTATTTGGTACCCTAGATCTACGGAGTTCGAACTAATCGGCTACTCCGATTCGGATTATGCTGGTAGTAAGCTCGATAGAAAAAGTACGAGTGGTTGTTGTCAACTTCTCGGCTCGAGTCTAGTAAGTTGGTGCAGTAGGAAGCAACACTGTGTTGCTTTATCTACCACCGAAGCCGAATACATCGCGATGGGTGAGTGTGTCACGCAGCTTCTTTGAATGAAGCACACCCTCCACGACTTTAAGTTAGACTTTATGAATACTAAACTTCATGTAGATAACATTAGTTCAATTAATCTTACAAAGAATCCGATATGTCACTCTAGGACCAAACATATAGAGGTCAAACACCATTTCATTCGAGAACATGTGGCCAACGGAGCAATACAACTCGAATACGTCGAATCGAAGTCTAACTTGGCAGACCTATTTACTAAACCCCTACCCGAAGCCGAATTTAGTCTATTAAGACGAAAATTGGGCATGTGCGTAATAGAATAGGAACTTGCAAATTATATTTTCTTACTACTATTTCTTAAAATTTTCATTTTTATGGAACTAGCATAGGACATACCTTAGATATCATACACCTATAGATTTAAGGAGCCAGTACATCTCACAACACATAGGACTAATGTGTTTGTGTACTTAGCCATGTAGATGGGCGTGAGATGTTAGGACCTTACTCCTGGTTCAAGATGTAGAGCTAGTGCATCGCTATGAGCCACGGAGTATAATCATACATACTAACCGACTCTGACCTGGACTGGTTGATCTTTCATATCAATCAAGTCAAATATGAGTCGAACATTTTATAGATGAGCTTATTTTCAGTATATTTTTTTATAAAAAATGGGGAACATGCTTGGACTTTAAATTTAACACTTATTTTGTTTTCCACACACCCCTTACTCTTTTCGATATACGGCAAAAGGGGGAGAAAAAGGTCAAAGTTAAGGGGTCAAAATTAAAGTTAAGGGGTCAAAATTATTTTTAACTCTTACTTCATATTTAAACCAAAAGTTAAAACTTAGTTAACTTTTAACAAAAGGCCAAAGAATTCTTAACTTAAACTTATTTTTTAAACTTTATACCGTTAATATTTTACTTAAGGGGGAGAAAGGGCTTAACTAAAACATTTTACTAAGGCCAACTTTAAGTAATGTTAATTAATTAAAGCAACCCTCAAGGGGGAGGATTAAGGTCTTTCTTCAAGACTCACCCTCGGTCAAGGGGGAGGTTTCCTCAAGGGGGAGTACTTGAAGAAAATCCTTACTACTCCAACTTAATCTTCATATTTTTTTTTGTTTCTCATGCACATTATTATTCTTCATGCTTGCTATTTACTTAACTTTGTATGTGGGTTTGCCATAAATCAAAAAGGGGGAGATTGTTGGTGCAGTAGGCACCTAAGTCGAACCTAAGTTTTGATTATAGCAAACGATACAAAGTTAAGCATATATTGTTATCTCATGAGCTAAATCATGTGCGTAAAAGCCTCAACGCTGAGTCGAAGGCTAGCGACACTGAGGAAGCCGCGGTGGTCGGGCGACACTCAAGAGACTCGAGGAGCCAAGGAATTGAGTGGAAGGCGGAAGCAAAAGCAACACGTAAAGCATCGAGGTAAGCTCGAGTGAGTAAAGTGAAGTGAGGTCGTGTCCTTTATGCAGGGGCGTCCTTAAGCGGCGAATCCGACCCAAGACTTCCCATGGAAGGTCTATGTTGAGATCGGACGGCAAGTGGCCGTCGAATTCACTTATATTTTGAGCTAACTCTTCATTGTAGTAAAACCGGCCATCAGTTCAACCGGGCAGTTCAACCGGGCCAGTTCAACCGGCCAGTTCAACCGGTGGTCAAAAATCAGCCTCGAGGAGTCAAGCTTTATCACCATTTTTCAAGGAGTTTTGTGCCCAATTCCTATTGGTTGAAGACCCATTCGATGAGGGGCTTAAAGGCTATAAAAGGAGGGCTTGTCCTAGGGTTTTTAATCAATTAAAAAGCTTCCAAGTTATTCCGATACGCTCCGACTCTCCGACATCCCTACGACGAAGCGCTGCCAAGACGATGACTAGAGCTTCAACCTCCAACCTTTAAAGTCGTCGGTAACGAAAGTTCTAAATTGTATTTCAGTTTATTTCTTTTAGTAAAGCTTTAAATCATATCAAGGAGAGGGGGAGTGTCCCTCTACCTTGAGTCTTTATCGAGTTTTGTATTCGTTTAACTCCTATCTCCAACGAGGAGGAGTTTGGTTAGTATTTTGCCCTCTGTGCGTGGTCAAGGACAACTAGGGCCTTGGAGTAGTAGCCGTAGGCTACGAACCAAGTAAAAACCCTCGTGTTTTTATTTATTTATTGTTATCTTTCCGCTGTGTTTTACTCGTACCTTAACGAACGATTACGAAAAAGTTTTTATCGCTATTCACCCCCCCCCCCTCTAGCGAACCGCATCGATCCAACAACCATCGCGTCGTGTGACATTATTAATGAAATATTCTCTAACTATAGAAAATTAAATCAAATATTTTGTAAGGCAAGAAAAATTCCAATATTTTCTAACTAGAAAATTAATTAAATTGATGTAGATATACAGAAAATTAATTTTAACTTATTTAAATATGTAGAAAACGATTTTATCTAATTTAAATATGCATAAATTTTTTTTTTAAAATATCTAAAATGCAGAAAAATGATTTTTAAAATATTTAAAATGCAGAAAATGATTTTTAAAATATCTAAAATGCAAAAAATAATTTTTAAAATATCTAAAATGCAGAAAATGATTTTAAAATATCTAAACTGTAGAAAATAATTTTTAAAATATCTAAAAGGCAGAAAATGATTATTTAAATACAGAAATAATTATTTAAATGCAGAAAATGATTATTTAAATACAGAAATAATTATTTAAATGCAGAAATAATTAACTAAATACAGAATTAATTATTTAAATGAAGAAATAAATAACTAAATGCAGAAATAATTATCTAAATTCAAAAATAATTAAGTAAATGCAAAAATAATTATCTAAATGAAAAAATAATTATCTAAATAGAGAAATAATTATTTAAATGCAGAAATAATTATCTAAATGGAGAAATAATTATTTAAATGCAGAAATAATTATTTAAATACAGAAATAATTAACTAAATACAGAAATAATTATTTAAATGTAGAAATAATTATTTAAATGCAAAAATAATTAACTAAATGCAGAAATAATTATTTAAATACATAAATAATTAATTAAATATAGAAATAATTATGTAAATGCAGAAATAATTAATTAAATGAAGAATTAATTATCTAAATACAAAAATAATTATTATAAATGCAGAAATAATTATTCTAAATGCAGAAATAATTATTCTAACAAATATTAAATGCTGAAAATATTATCTAGCAAATATTATATGCTTGAAAAATATTTTAAAATATTCTAAAGTAAGAAAAAAATATTTTAAATTAATCTAAAGCAAAAGAAATCTAAATTAATATAAAGCAAGAAAATAAATAATCTAAATTAATCTAAAGCTCATGATGGTGGTTTCACCTACTTAGAGCATCCCCGCTCTGATACCAATTGTAGGATCGAGTGAACTGAGAGAGGAGGTGAATCTTGGTGTTTTATAATTTAATTTATTTTCTAAACTTATTTTCTAATAAGAGTATGCAGCGGAAATTTAAAGCAATTTATACACAGGCAGTTTACTTGGTTCACAACCCTAACTGGGTTGCTACTCCAAGGCCCGTAGCTCTCCCGAGAGCTACCTCATTGGGCAATCACTATAATACCCTCCGATTCGAGGACTCTCGACTTCGGAGGGTTTTGCTTTTTACAAGTATGAGAGAAGGGTAACAACCTACCCTCTCTTGAAATTAAATACAAAAGCGAACTAAAAGCAAATTAAGACTACTTTATACCGACACTACTGAAGATCTGGATGCAGGCTCAAGGTGTCAGAAAAGAGTCCTTTTTGAAGGTTGAAGCTCTTGTGAGCATGAGGAAATTTTAACAGCACTTCGATGTTGATTGAATTCATATGTTGGATCTGGTCGAGCATAACTTTTATAAACTTTTTCCCGTCGACTAGAATGTCTTCCAGTCAACTCCACATCAGCCTGTCGATCTGGAATTCGTGGTCTTCTAGTCGACTGAAACCTCTCCAGTCGACTCCACATCACTCGGCTCCGCATCGAAAAATTTCCCTCTTCAGTGGACTCAAACTCTTTAGTCGATTGAAGTCCTTTCCATCTGCGTCGCACGATCTCTGATCGATCACCAACTGATCCTGCCAAATAGGTATCCAGTCGACTGATACACCTCCAATCGACTGGACTTCAGTCGACTTGAATCCATTCAGTCGACTGATCCCTGCAAAATAGGATTAGCACAAAATAGATAATATGAAATGTGATAGTAGTAGTAATACTGCTCGATCTCGATTACAAAGTCCCATGCGGACTTTTCGTCTGATCGACGCCTAGTTTTGTCCCCTTACAGAGGACTCAACCTCACCTTTTCACTTGAGGCTTACCTGCCGGCTACCTACCGGACTTATCATTCTTGACATCCAATCTGACCCACCAGGGCTTCCACCAGCTGTCCAGTCTGCCTGACCTAGCTGGACTTTATGCTTATTGTCCGGTCTCCTGACCCAACCGGTCTTCATGCCAAATGTCCGGTCCACGCGAGCCATCTGGACTTCATGCCTGGTGTCCGATCCTCCTGATCTGTCAAGATACATACCTAGTATCCAGTCAACACGACCTACTAGGACTTTCTATTAATCTTGCACACTTAACACTTATTTTAGAACACAAATGAATCCTAACATTTAACTATGGTTCATACATCAAAAATAAGGAGTGATGCTCACTACATCAACATCAATTGCTTGCTCCAATGATCTCACCTAGCTACGCCTGATCACAGCCCGTCGCCAACCATTACTGCAACGTCTGTCGCCAAGGACAGGGAGGAGCTCGACCTTGCCATTTTCCATCCATGGTGTGCAAACAACAACTCCAGTGTCGATAGACAACTCTGCTGATGGTTCCACCTGGAGATTGAAGGCTCGGTCACTATCCCTCCTGCTTGTGCTCTACTGAGGCTGCCACTACGCGTGACATCCATTGCTCACCACCCTTTCTCCATTTTCCATAACAAGCAGCAAGCACCGCTACCCTCTTCTCCATCGTTGCCTTCAACCAGCAGGTTGCGAACATTGTCCGATGCCCTTTCTTCTCTGCAGCATTTTTGGTTTGGATCGGTACCATCTCATGAACCGACGATTTCTTCTTTGGTGATTCCAAGCTTGTGCCAATGTAGCTTGGTATGTTTTGTTGATCAGCCATGGTGGTTGTTCAGGGATTTAGGCTTACACAGTTGGGTAATCCTTGCTCTATCTTTGTTTTGATTTGGAATAGTTGATGAATTTATGTGGATGCTTGTTTAGATAAGTTGATTTGTAGTAGTGACTCCTTGCACAGTTGTCGTTGTCATTTCCAGTGGGTGTTGCACCTTGATTGTGCCAGAAAGTGGTAAGAATTATATATTGGTAAGGTTAAGGGAAGCTATGAAACTTTGTGATGGTTGGGGAAGGAAGGTGATCTGAGTAATAATCCGGATATGATGTCTTAACTTGTGATTTCATGTGATGGAGATGGGTTGTTGCCTCTGTTCATTTGAATTGTACAGATCGGTGTTTCCTAGGGTGGAACAAGAAGCTGTGAAGTCAGTCTAGGCAAGGTGAGTTAGGTTTGGATAAGTTATGAATGCATACCATTATCGTTGTGATTAAATTGATCTAGTGTTGGATTTGTTGTTAATAGAAGATTAATGGTTGGTGTGTGAAGTTGTTCTGCTAGGGGTTACAGGATATGGATTGTGTTGAGGTTTGATTAGGTCAATTGTAAAATTAGACCAATTTGCTAGATAAGATACTGATTGGAGAATGTTGGATTAGTTAGATATAAAGGTCGATTAGGACTTACCATTCTTGACATCCAATCTGACCCACCCGGGCTTCCACCAGCTATCCAGTCTGCCTGACCTAGCTGTACTTTTTGCTTATTGTCCGGTCTCCTAACCCAACTGATCTTCATGCCAAATGTCCGGTCCACGCGAGCCATCTGGACTTCATGCTTGGTGTCCGGTCCTCCTAATCTATCAAGATACATACCTAGTATCCAGTCAACACGACCTACTAGGACTTCCTATTAAGCTTGCACACTTAACACTTATTTTAGAACACAAATGAATCCTAACATTTAACTATGGTTCATATATCAAAACTAAGGAGTGATGCTCACTGCATCAACATCAATTGCTTGCTCCAATGATCTCACCTAGCCGCGCCTGATCACAGCCCGTCACCAACCATTGCTGCAACGTCTGTTGCCAAGGACAGGGAGGAGCTCGGCCTTGCCATTTTCCATCCATGGTGTGCAAACATCAACTCCAGCGTCGATAGACAATTCTGCTGATGGTTCCACCGGGAGATCGAAGGCTCGGTCACTATCCCTCCTGCTTGTGCTCTACTGAGGCTGCCACTACGCGTGACATCCATCGCTCACCACTCTTTCTCCATTTTCCATAACAAGCAGCAAGCACCACTGCCCTCTTCTCCATCGTTGCCTTCAACCAGCAGGTTGCGAACATTGTCTGATGCCCTTTCTTCTCTGTAGCATTTTTGGTTTGGATCGATACCATCTCATGAACCGACGATTTCTTCTTTGGTGATTCCAAGCTTGTGCCAATGTAGCTTGGTATGTTTTGTTGATCAGCCATGGTGGTTGTTCAGTGATTTAGGCTTACACAGTTGGGTAATCCTTGCTCTATCTCTGTTTTGATTTGGAATAGTTGATGAATTTATGTGGATGCTTGTTTAGATTAGTTGATTTGTAGTAGTGACTCCTTGCACAGTTGTCGTTGTCATTTCCAGTGGGTGTTGCACCTTGATTGTGCCAGAAAGTGGTAAGTATTATAGATTGGTAAGGTTAAGGGAAGCTATGAAACTTTGTGATGGTTGGGGAAGGAAGGTGATCTGAGTAATAATCCGGATCTGATGTCTTAACTTGTGATTTCATGTGACGGAGATGGGTTGTTGCCTCTGTTCATTTGAATTGTACAGATCGGTGTTTCCCAGGGTGGAACAAGAAGTTGTGAAGTGAGTCGAGGCAAGGTGAGTTAGGTTTGGATAAGTTATGAATGCATACCATTATCGTTGTGATTAAGTTGATCTAGTGTTGGATTTGTTGTTAATTGAAGATTAATGGTTGGTGTGTGAAGTTGTTCTGCTAGGGGTTACAGGATATGGATTGTGTTGAGGTTTGATTAGGTCAATTGTAAAATTAGACCAATTTGCTAGATAAGATTCTGATTGGAGAATGTTGGATTAGTTATATATAAAGGTCGATTAGGATTTAATCTTATTTGTAAAATACTTGAGTTACATATGTTGGTGCAATTGGCCCAGATCACGATTGACCAGACTCGAGTTTTACTCGAGTAGTATTTTGATGTTTGACAAGGGAGTTGACCACTATTTGATAATGGGTTGAATATATGGTTGACATGGGGTTGACCATATGATGGAGAAGTCCAAATCTTGTGTACTTGGCATGGGAAGTCCAAGTAGGACACTTGGGCAATGGAAAAGTCCAAGCTTGAGTCTTGGCAATTGGAAAGTCCAACATGGGTTGGCATGGAAAGTCCAAGCATGAGTCTTGACAAGGAAAAGTCCAAGCATGGGTCTTGGCAATTGGAAAGTCCAACATGGGTTGGCATGGGAAGTCCAAAGATTGATATTGGCGGCGTAAAGTCCAAGGGTGGAGTCTTGGCAGCATAAGTCCAATGGTTGGCGGCGTAAAGTCCAAGGGGTAGTCTTGGTAGCATAAACCCAATGTGTCTTGGCGGTGTAGACCAGCTTAGCATGACAATAGCCGATAGAAGCACCTGAAGGCTAGCGTATGGATGAATAAGTCATGGATGACTTGGAGGGATCCGATAGGCGTGAGACTGATGGAGGTGGCTAGAAGGTTTATGTCTAGGCTAAGGGTGGTCTAGCAAGTATGAGGGCATCATACTTGGGGTTAAACCTCATGTTTGAAGTTAATAGTCAACTGGGTCTTTGGACCAATCGATTGGTCAAGTGTTTTGACACTTGGCAGCTGAGTCGATTTGCAGCAGTTGACTGGGATTATGCCCATTCGAACTGTTCAGACTCGACTGATGTTCGACTGTAGGAAATGGCATGGCAGTCGACTATCATGGAGGGCAGTCGACTGTTGGTCGAGGTTGCAGGAGCAGAATGCTAGGTAGCCGACTGATCAGTCGGCTACTAGGCTGGTAGTCGACTGATGGTAATTGGCAGTTGACTGCCAGTGTATCCATTGGAACTTATCCAAAGTGGATCGAGTCGTTGCCTCATAACGGCTAGAGGAGCAGTCGACTGATGGTCACGTTCAGTGGACTGCTAGGTGAAATCCAGCCCGAATGCAGGTTATAAAAGCAACTCATGGAGGAGGTTTTTGCCATGGTTCTTTGAGGCGATTTGGAGGGGATTTGCTGCTGCAATCCAGACCTTCAAGGCTCTTCTCAAGCAACCAAAAGCAAGCACTCAAGTTCACATTGTATAAAGTTTTCTTTACTTGTATTTGTGTAGTTTACTTGTATTAGCTTGTATTCATTTCTTATTATTGTAAGAAATGTTGTAAGAGGTTTCCTCCACCTTCGGATTGTTCTGAGAAGGAGTGTTTATTGTTTAGTGGTGTTTGGCATCGCTAGGGCTCATTCGAGCCTAACCCATGGAGTAGGAACCTTGAGATTCCGAACCACCTTATATCGTGTGTTTTGTTGTGTTTGTATTTGTTTCTACAGTTGTATTTCTATATTCCGCTGTGCTAACGATGATTGTAGAGACGAACGAACGAATTCCATCAAGTAACGTCAAAATGCTATTCACCCCCCTTTAGCGACGTCCAATTACCAACAAGTGGTATCAGAGCCAGGTTTCTCTTCATTTGGACTAACCGCCAAGAGAGCACCGCTAGAGGGTGAAGAAGAAGATGGAGTTTGAAGAAAAACTAGGATGGATATCAATACTCCGATCCCATGCACCTTCTATGGACAAGAAGGGTTTGAGCAATGGAGGGCACGAATGGAGAACTTCTTCATGATGGACTTTGAAGATTGGATGATCATAGTGAAGGGGTTTGAAATTCCAAGAGGTCCAAAAGGTGGATACCTCAAGAAGAAGAGATGGACCGAAGAGTAAGTTCAAACCTTCGAGAGAAACGATAATGTAATGCAATTGATATTAAATTCATTACCTAACGATATTGTGTCTAGGTTAGGTGAATTTCTTGATGCCAAGGAGCTATAGGAAAAATTGGCCAAGCTCTATGAAGAACCATCCATGGCTCAAGTAGAGAGAGAGCCCGAAGAAGAAACAAGCTCTTCCTCACAAGAAAGTGAGGATTTGGAATTTGAAGAGGATTCAACTTCTAGATCGGTGGAAGAGGAAGAAGTAGAGGAATCCTCCACCTCTAGGATTGAGGGGGAGGATATTAGGTCATTTTCCATGCCGGAGCAAGAAGAAGAGGAACCATCTACCTCCGGTCAAGAAGATGAAGAAGTACAAACTTCCACCACCCTAGGTAACTCAAACACTTTAATTAATAATAAAAATCATATTATGTATTTTGAGTGTAGGGAATATGGGTACTATAAAAGCAAGTGCCCTAAGAAGGTTAAGAAGGATCCATCTGTGCCAAAGACCAAGGAACCCGATGCCTCAACCATTAAGAGCAAGAAGCACGTGGTGTGCTTCAAATGATAACAACCGGGGCACTATAGAAACCAATGCCCTAGGGGGAAGAAAAAGACCCAAGAAGGAGCTACACATGTAGGGGGAGCTAAGGCAAACCCCAAGGTAACCTTTAAGTATGTTTCTTCTTCAATTAATAGTCAAAAGCATGCTAGAAGTAATCTTGCAATTTATCATAAAGAGTATGCTAGAAATAGGGTGTATTGTTTAGGGGCTAAACATGTCGATATTAGAACTAAGGAGAAATTTAGGACTAATAACCCTAAGAAAATCCTACCTAGGGAAACTATTGGTGCAGGGGCACCAGATAATCGAACTTAGGTTTTGATTATGGCAAAGATCCAAAGTTAAGATCATATTGTTATCTCATGAGCTGAATTAAGTGTGCAAAAAATGGTTAAGCTAAGTCAGAGGTCAGCGACACCCGAAGAATCCCGAGTCAGAAAACCGTGGTGGTCGGGCGACACCAGGAGAACTTCGTGGGAGTCGAAGAACCCAGGTGAAGACCAGAAGCAAAGTGACAGGTCATAAAGGACCAGAGGTAAGCACGAGTGAGAAGAGAGATGGTAAGGTCATGTCCTCTGTACGGGGACGACCGTAGGTGGCGATCTGACTAAGACTTCTAGTGGAAGGTCTAGGTCAAGGTCGGACCATGAGAAACCATTGCATTTACCATTTTCTATGCTAACCTCTTATTGCAGGGAAGTGGCCAGGCTGGCAGTCGACTATTACACATCAGTCGACTAATTAAGGGCATTAGTCGATTGATGGCAATGAATCAACCTTTTGTGCTAGGTCAAAAAGGATAATATTTGACGCCGCCACTTCGCGATAAGATAAGGTGCCACCCTGTGATAAGTTCCAAAAGTTGAGGATTTGCATTTAGACTTGTTCCAAGGCACAAGTCTATAAAAGGAGGAGAGGACTCCAACCCAAAAATCATCAATCTTATTCTCAAGTGCTCCTACAATGCTAAAGTTCTAACTTCGTCATAACGCCGACGCAACGCTAAGCTTACAACTTCTTTGTCAGCAGCAGCAAGTTTGTTTCTCTTTAGTTATTATATTCGAGGTTTTAATCGTAATGAGGTGAGGTCGGCTTGTTGTGTCAAGCCCCGGGAGTATGTCATGCCGAAAAGCAAACGGACGGCATCTCCCCTGTACGTGGCAACATATCGGGTTAATACAAGGCCCGTAGGCCCACAACAACAACATAATGTTGGATCGAGAAGCGTCGCTAGAGGGGGGGGGTGAATAGCGACCGTAAATCTTTTCTTTTTCGTTCGTTCGATACGCAAAGTAAGCACAGCGGAAAATAAATGAACACGTTTATTTTACTTGGTTCACAACCCAGCGGTTGCTACTCCAAGGCCCTATCGGTCCTAGACCGCGTACGGAGGGCAAAGCACTAACACGTCTCCTCCTCGTTGGAGGTAGGAGACAACGATTACAAAAACCGAATATACGAGGATGAGGCAACAAGCCTACCTCACCTCGTTATGAAGATAAAAATACAGAATATAATATCAAAAATATTACTTGAATCTGCTGCCGACGAAGAAGATCAAAACTTGGCATCGCGTCGGCGTTATGATGGTGTTGAAGCGTTGGCGTTGTAGGAGAACTTGATGAATAATTGATGTGATTTGGAGATGAATCCTCCCCTCCTTTTATAGACTTTAGCCTCTGAATTTGTCTCCTATTTCTTTGGAACGGATCATGAATTTTTCCAAATTTTTATCGCGAAGTGGCCGCGTCAAACGTTATCCGTTTTGACCTAGCGCAAAGCCGAATAAATGCCGCCATCGGTCGTGATGCCTCTCATCGGTCGATCGATGATCGATCGATGCATCTCATTAGTCAATCGATAATGATAATCGCCAATGTCCGGTCATTGCCCGGCTCACTTCCTGCGGTAGAGATTAGCTCAGAAAATGATAAATACGACGGTTTCTAACCGTCCGATCTCGACCTAGACCTTCCACAGGAAGTCTTAGTCGAATCGTCGCCTACGGTCGTCCCCGTAAAGAGGACACGACCTTACAATCTCTCACTCACACAAGCTTACCTCGATAGTAGTTCTCGCTTCCGGCCTTCCACTCGATTCCTTCGGCTCCCTCCGAATTCACTCAAGTGTCGCCCGACCACCACGGCTTCCTCCGGGTGTCGCTAGCCTTCAGCTCTAGCTTTAGTACTTTTCTGCACACTTGATTTAGCTCGTGAGATAACAATATAAACTTAACTTTGTGTCTTTGCCATAATCAAAACGCAGGTTCGATTATCTAGTGCCCCTGCACCAACACATAATATATAAAGATATCAACATATCAAACACAGCGGAAACATACAACAGATAAAACAATATACAATGACTCAACTGTGCACTCTGGAGTGACTTGACACAACAAGAAACATAATAGAAGGCACATCGAAAGCCAAATATATACAACACGTCCGTATATCACAGATACGGAAATAATACGGCTAAAATTACAAAACGACAATCTACACAAATACCACAATGCGGATTAAATATCCATCCATCCAGTGTGAGATGGGATCAGCTGAGGGAGCTCCGAACGTCCAAGGAATCTTCTACCTGTTATATGGGCGACAGGAAGCCCAGGGTCCCGGGGTGGTGAGTATAAACTCAGGGGTAATATATAGAAAGTGCATGAACAACATATAAGTATAGATCTACAGGTATACAGCATGAGTCCAATAGACATACAATCATATCCAAATCTAATAACAAGTAACTACAGTAAAGTCATACTCAATGTATATACTAAACTGATCAACTGAACATGAAGTAATATACCAACGTACTTGGCGGTCTGTAACGCCATATGCTAGATCATCCTGAACAGGTATACAATAACATAACCATATAACGTACCAAGTCAATCCCATACCTGACCAATACTCCAATATATGAACAGCATATGATCACCTGTAATAACAACCCGGTCCATACCACACAATGATATGATGCTAATCAAATGCATACAACAGTCTGAATCAACGCATGTATCATGCTCAACAAATGGCAGTATATAAAATGCAAATGGCATGTATCATGATGTACAAGCATGTGCAACAATCATAGCTCAATCAAATGCTGCATCTCACAGGCATATGTAAAACATATATCAAATACATGCATACATATATATATAAGCAATGCATATGTATGGTCATGTCTGTGCACCCAACTCGCTACCACGACCCCAGTGTGGCCTAGGTGGCACGACATGACAACTATCCCGACTCCAGCCGCCACCACTCTCGAGTGACCGAGTTGGGTAGTATGAAATAGTAGCTAGCCGCCATAGAGCTATATGCTACTCACACGGGGGTCCCTGCTGCTAGCCGCTCCGTCCCTACCCATGAGTAGACGAGCACCGCACCCAGGACAACTGCACATCACACGACCACCGTCTATAGTGGGTGAGTGCGCTAACTACCACTCCGCACAGTGGCCTAGTGCGCATCTCTAGCTACCACCATCCATAGTGGCCGAGAACGGCACGCACAACAATGCTCTGCCCTCAACCCTACAACCACTACCCCGAGTGGCCGGGGAGGCAGGATGATTGACGACCCGTCTCAACCACAAGGGAGACCCAGTCAACAACATGCATGTAGTGTAATGATGCATAGATCCATACATGTATCCTCGCCACACTCCCTATCCCACGGGGAGGCCTGGTCAACAAAAAAATCCACTATGTAAGGACTACAATCCACAAGACTCTCTCTATCGCACAAAGAGTCATACTCATCTGACAGTCAACCATGCTAAGACCTCTAGTTAGTAGCGATATACAATCAACCGTCCATATAACCATACACAGACACACAATCCATAATGGATATACCACCACGCTAGGACCTCTAGTTCATGGTCACCTACTGACAACCATACACTTATCTATGCACAGACAACTAGATCCACCTTAAATGCACCACTAATACGGATATGATATAACAATCGACTCCATAATCCAAACCATCACCTAACCCTAGTGATGTAATATAGTAACCCAATCTGAGGTCACAAAGATAACCCTAACCACCTGTACTTACTGAACATCCATCAGCTAATACATAATAGGGTTTCTAGTTCCTATCCGAGCTAGATAATCAATGAAGTACCAGAGTATATATCTCAAAGGTCAAGGCAGTACAAGTATATGATTAAATAAGAGTGGATTTAAGGTAAACAGGTATAAATATAAATCCAAGATCATGCACTAGAATTTGATCAAAACTACCGGACCAGGTAGATATTACCCACCTGATACGAATCCTATACCAATAGTCATCACGGCCGTGGACCTGCTTCGTATCCAAACCTGCACATAATAGCAACAATGATTAAATACAAGTATCCGACCAATATACGAACTAAACACTACTTCTTTTCTATGTTCGCATCCTTTCCTTGTCTATGGGTTGAAACCTCGAGCACAACCATTCATAACCCCAACT
The DNA here is from genome assembly GCA_025175895.1 of Wurfbainia villosa. Lineage (NCBI taxonomy): Eukaryota > Viridiplantae > Streptophyta > Magnoliopsida > Zingiberales > Zingiberaceae > Wurfbainia > Wurfbainia villosa. Next base: position 94,096,814 of record CM045994.1, on the reverse strand, counting down.
ACTTATCTAATCATCTAAATCACAATCGGATACCACTCCAATCAGCCACAATACAATGATCCACGGGCAGAACCCACCGAATCTCAACAACCTTGGCACACCCCTCAATCCACAAAACAACTAAATTTACACACATAATCAACATCTATTATAGCTCCTCATTCCTGAATCAATAACAGTAAACCACAAACACTGCAATCAATCAACAACAACACAATTACTCCCCAAATCACAATCGGACACACTCTAATCTTAGCCGCCAAACACCAATCGACAACTTCTTCTTCCACACACCTGGCACAGATCACCAACTCCACAACGTTGAAGGAAGAACACGGCTTACACCTTGCTGCTTCAACTATACAGCCGGCACTACACAACATCACCCATCGACAAAACCACAGATTCAGATACCACACAAATCATAGATTCCACCCGACAATCCATCGATAGAAACCATCAAATTCCTTAGGAATTAACATACTATGAATTCACATGAATTACAGATAGCATAGGAAAAGGGAAATCGAAGCTTACCGAGCTCAATCCCTCCACCAGCAGTCGTTTCCCCAGCTGCCCTGTTCACTGGAACAAAACCAATTTACAGAACTCCCGTAACAACAACAATAAATCTTAATCCCCCACTGGTCGCTGCGACGATTACTAACAGAGGAAAGGAAACAAATCAGCTAAAGCCAGATCACTATGCTACCCTAAGGAAAATGACGATACCAGTGCTTACCCAGCTGCGACATCAATGGAGTCGATCTGGCTTCCCTCATCGTCGGTAGAGATATCAACGATAAGCTGGTTTCAAGCGACCGCTCGACCATCCTCGCGATGCGATGAAAAGGCTGACGACTGATATGAGCTTCATCGATGAAGACGCCGTCGAGTTGGCCTCTCGAATAAGTGGTCGACGACGGCAGATGGGAGGTCGGCAGCAGCTCGAACTCACGGCGACTGACGGTGGAAGAGGGGAGAAATCGGCTGAGAAGGAATCGGGGAAGAAAAAGGATCGGATCGGGAGCAGAGGGAGTCGCGCGGAGAAGGGAGGAAGAAATCACGCGACGATGGTGAGGAGTGGAAATCGCGATTGGGGAGATTTTGAAGGTGGTTCGGCGATTTTGGGCTCAAGTCATTTGGTTCAACCCTTAACCCAAGTTAACCCCAATGAATTCAGCCCAATGGGCTCAGCCCAATGAATTCAGCCCAATAACTAATTAATCCAATAATTAACCCAATTAATTAAAAGATTTAATCCATATATAATTTTTTTTCCCCATATTTTACATTCTCCCCCACTTATAAAAATTTGGTCCCCAAATTTTCGACTCATGTACGAGTACGAGATGTCACAATAATCATCTCAAGTATCCGGAGAAAGTCACACACATCAAATACTAAGTGGGGTACTGAGCTCGAATATTATATTTCCAGCTCTTATATACACTCTCAACCGACCTATTAAAAGGTAAATAACTGTACCAAAGTGGAGCTCTATACCCGTAACCGATGGGAGACTTTACCATAATCGTAAGGTGAATCATGAAACACTATCAAAAATGATACTAAAAATTATTCCATGGATATAATTCCATCAAGCGATCCAACGAAATCCATCTTACTGCTCGAAAGAAAATGAGCGAACCTAGCTAATCGATCATCGATTACCCAAATCCTATCAAGTCCTTTTTGATTTCTCGATAATCTCTCAACACAGTCTAACGCACTAGGCTCCCACTTCATCACGGTACGTAACCCTACCGATCACAATATTCCACCTTTGCTTGTGGGCATACCCAACATCAAACTATGGAATCAACCGTGTCTCATATATCGTTCCACCAACCGGAACGTCTCAATACTCACTATTTTCGGATACACTCCGAATAAATCATCACTCTCGAATGAAGAGTCTCCTGAAGCAACTCTTCCTAAAGCGAATGCAACTCTGGGAACGATTATCCTTCCCAGAGACAGAGATTTATTCTCACGAGAAATTAACCTAATGTCCAAAATTTACTCTGTCACACAAAACTGAAAATAACTGGAAGCCTATAATGACCAATCTCGCTAGTTTCTCAACTAGCGTACACATAATATATGTTTCATTCAACTGCATCGGAATCGCTCCTAATCCCTGAAATGATGCATCTGCGTACAATACTCTTCCATACATATCAGGCCCTGAAACCTAGCTTCACAACTTTCTGACCAGGTGATTTTCATCACCTTCTTGGTCCAATAAGTCGGTGGTATAGTATCGCTAGAACATCCTATCCTCATCTATGGTAAATACCAAATCAATCTAGGGATACCACAACTTCCCTCAAGATTGTGAATATATCCCCAATCATATATCCTCTACAGATATAATGACAATCAATCTCAAATACTCCAAGAGTACTTGATTCCTCAAATCCATGAACGACTAAATCGTCGATAAGTCTAACAACATTATCAATCAGCTCTATACACCTGCATCCTTTTACTCTATGCTAATGATAGCTCAATCATCACACCGATATTGATAAGTGTATGACACCAAGTCACTACAATATCAACACTCCAATCATAAATCAACCCTAGAATAACCTCAGGTGTCCAAAATGAAGGATATTCATTCACAACAACTACTGCATTCCATCATCAATAATCGATGTATAACCCCAAAGGTTCGTCTCTCTTCTAACAAGAGGTGTTGGATCTTCTCGAGAAGAAACACTGAGGCGGATAAATCTCCCATAGTGTTTAGCAACACTGATACCCATAAAATCATCTCCCGGTATGAGGTCCCCAATATCAGGACTATTCCCGAAATCACCTCAATCGCTTACTCTACTTGCCCATGCAGTGGCAAGCTCGAGAGTTTATCCAAAACTATATCCGAATACTCTCGAATTATACGTACATCCGAGAGTCCTAGTATACCAACGCTCCAACAATCTAACTATCCATAAGGATATGTCTATAGTAGAGGTATGTCTAGCAAAGGCTAAGGGTATCCCTTGACTTTGATTGTTGATCAACATCTCAACTGACGGTAGAGAAAATCACCAACCCACAAGTCGATAGGAACCCTTCGAACCCTATCCAAGAATGTTCTAGACAAAGATACCTGTAAACTACCAGTATCTCTCGATATATCCGCAAATAGGATAACCTAAAGTAATACCCCGAAGGACCGATCCTTCAGTCTTCTATACTTTTTCTCGAGTAATCATGTAAACTTGTCCAACATCTGTTCTGGATGGCTAAGCTCATGTAGATGCAAAGACTATCATGGAGGAACTGAAGTCAACTGCTGAAACTGAGGTACAAACTGAAACAACTACAATGGAGATGGTAAACAACATGATCGGGCAAGGATACACATCCGTCAGTAAAATCAAGAATCGCCAACATCGTATGCGATCCAACTCTGTGAAAGGTATAGCTGCAACTAGAGAATACTGCGTAGATACGACCATCATCGTAAATCTCTCCTTTGTATAAAGCATAACCACATCTGGGAAGGTAACAGTTGTGGTCGTCTGGGAAAGTAACAATTGTTGTCTGAACGTCTGAGTCTTCTGAGATGTCTTCGACTGATACTGCTGAGTAATTTACTTCTTCTGGATGAAAGTATCAAAGAACTCCTACTATATATGAGGTAGTAAATCGCTACTGATGTGATAACCCAATCTTCTGTAATGATCTTAGCTTCCAAGGTTATGGATCGTCCGCTCGAAAGCTTCATCCATAGTCTTCAACTGAGTCTTCAAAGTACATACTCTCCTCGTAGATACTGACTGCTCATAGTAGAAACGGATAAAATGATCCATCAGATAATCTGGCTCTGTGTCTCATCGTAACCCGCACTGCACACACATAATCTACATTCGGAGTCTTTCCTCTGAGTTCGCTGATAAACATGAGAAGCTGCTGACAATCTGCAATCGGTCTTCTATAATCGAAAAACTCTCCAATAGTCGCTTGTGACTCATGACTTTAATCTTGCTTCTTTTATCCAACATTCAGAGACTTCTAATTCCAATAATTTGACTTGCAATATATGCTTATCAAATCTCCAACTCTTAAAACACTTGCTACGGAGTCATTTCTATACACATGACTCGGTCTATGCACTTCCGGTAGGATCAGATAGGAGATTCAAACATCCTGATAAAAATGTCAACCGATAACCCGTGGGTGGCCAAAACCAACCCAATCACATTCTCGAGCTATTAGGTGGTCGTAACCCTCACAAGTCTAACGACTCTGCATGGTACTTTCGTCACCAAACGATCACCCAACCTAAAGCTCAAGAATTCTCTGACAATGAGTCAAAGAAGATGACGTGGGGAAATACTCTCTCACAACATCACTAGACCATAACCAAGTTATGTGTTATTTCCCGTAGGTTATTTCCTATCTCTACCACCAAGTACCGGCTAGATCCGGATAATGGTATGCAGCTAACTTAGCTTCCTCTGTATAACACAAGTTAAGTACTCAAAAGTACCCTCAACGTTATACCACCTAGAACGACCCGTCCGGGGATCAAAATCCCCATGAATATCATATACTAATTTTCTACTATCTGAATCAGTAATAGTATACTCGCTTAGTCCATTACCCCATAGGTAATGATCTGACTACCATAATTAGTGAAAATCTTAAGACTGTAATCCTTGATCTCCACAAGAGATGTGACTACCTAATCCCTACTTTCCGACTCGGTATCAGTCGGCTCTCAAAGGTAATTACCTTTTCCATATAGAAGGATATGTAATAACAATTAACATACCTTAAACCTTGTAGCTCGGAGATGTCCGCAACAGCCAGATCCTAGAACTCACAAACCAAAACCGAGTAAAGCAAAACTAGATGTCCGAACGAAATCAAATCCGAAAGTGGACTTCGCAACCTAGGGCTCTGATACCAATAAAATTATCACGCCCCGGGAATATGCCGTGCCGAAAAGCAAATGGACGACATCTCCCCTGTACGTGGCAACATATCGGGTTAATACAAGGCCCGTAGGCCCACAATAACAACACAATATATAAAGATATCAACATATCAAACACAGCGGAAACATACAACAGATAAAACAATATACAATGACCCAACTGTGCACTCCGGAGTGATTTGACACAACAAGAAACATAATAGAAGCCACATCGAAAGTCAAATATATACAACACGTCAGTATATCACAGATACGGAAACAATACGGCTAAAACCACAAAACGACAATCCACACAAATACCACAATGCGGATTAAATATCCATCCGTCTGGTGTAAGATGGGATTAGCTGACGGAGCTCCGAACGTCCAAGGAATCTTCTACCTGTTATCTGGGCGACAGGAAGCCCAGGGTCCCGGGGTGGTGAGTATAAACTCAGGGGTAATATATAGAAAGTGCATGAACAACATATAAGGATAGATCTACAAGTATACATGTGAAGATCTACAGGTATACAGCATGAGTCCAATAGACATACAGTCATATCCAAATCTAATAACAAGTAACTACAGTAAAGTCATACTCAATGTATATACTAAACTGAACATGAAGTAATATACCAACGTACCTGGCGGTCTGTAACGCCATATGCTAGATCATCCTGAACAGGTATACAATAACATAACCATATAACGTACCAAGTCAATCTCATACCTGGCCAATACTCCAATATATGAACAGTATATGATCACCTGTAATAACAACCCGGTCCATACCACATAATGACATGATGCTAATCAAATGCATACAACAGTCTGAATCAACGCATGTATCATGCTCAACACATGGCAGTATATAAAATGCAAATGGCATGTATCATAATGTACAAGCATGTGCAACAATCATAGCTCAATCAAATGCAGCATCTCACAGGCATATGTAAAACATATATCAAATACATGCATACATATATATATAAGCAATGCATATGTATGGTCATGTCTGTGCACCCAACTCGCTACCACGACCCCAGTGTGGCCTAGGTGGCACGACATGACAACTATCCCGACTCCAGCCGCCACCACTCTCGAGTGACCAAGTTGGGTAGTATGAAACAGTAGCTAGCTACCATAGAGCTATATGCTACTCACACGGGGGTCCCTGCTGCTAGCCGCTCCGTCCCTACCCATGAGTAGACGAGCACCGCACCCAGGACAACTACACATCACACGACCACCATCTATAGTGGGTGAGTGCGCTAACTACCACTCCGCACAGTGGCCAAGTGCGCATCTCCAGCTACCACCATCCATAGTGGCCGAGAATGGCACGCACAACAATGCTCTGCCCTCAACCATACAACCACTACCCCGAGTGGCCGGGGAGGTAGGATGACTGACGACCCATCTCAACCACAAGGGAGACCCAGTCAACAACATGCATGTAGTGTAATGATGCATAGATCCATACATGTATCCTCGCCACACTCCCTATCCCACGGGGAGGCCTGGCCAACAAAAAAATCCACTATGTAAGGACTACAATCCACAAGACTCTCTCTATCGCACAAAGAGTCATACTCATCTGACAGTCAACCACGCTAAGACCTCTAGTCAGTAGCGATATACAATCGACCGTCCATATAACCATACACAGGCACACAATCCATAATGGATATACCACCACGCTAGGACCTCTAGTCCATGGTCACCTACTGACAACCATACACTTATCTATGCACAGACAACTAGATCCACCATAAATGCACCACTAATATGGATATGATATAACAATCGACTCCATAATCCAAACCATCACCTAACCCTAGTGATGTAATACAGTAACTCAATCTGAGGTCACAAAGATAACCCTAACCACCTGTACTTACTGAACATCCATCAGCTAATACATAATAGGGTTTCTAGTTCCTATCCGAGCTAGATAATCAATGAAGTACCAGAGTATATATCTCAAACGTCAAGGCAGTACAAGCATATGATTAAATAAGAGTGGATTTAAGGTAAATAGGTATAAACATAAATCCAAGATCATGCACTAGAATTTGATCAAAACTACCGGACCAGGTAGATATTACCCACCTGATACGAATCCTATACCAATAGTCATCACGGCCGTGGACCTGCTTCGTATCCAAACCTGCACATAATAGCAACAATGATTAAATACAAGTATCCGACCAATATACGAACTAAACACTACTTCTTTTCTATGTTCGCATCCTTTCCTTGTCTACGGGTTGAAACCTCGAGCACAACCATTCATAACCCCAACTACTTATCTAATCATCTAAATCACAATCGGATACCACTCCAATCAGCCACAATACAATGATCCACGGGCAGAACACACCGAATCTCAACAACCTTGGCACACCCCTCAATCCACAAAACAACTAAATTTACACACATAATCAACATCTATTATAGCTCCTCATTCCTGAATCAATAACAGTAAACCACAAACACTGCAATCAATCAACAACAACACAATTACTCCCCGAATCACAATCGGACACACTCTAATCTCAGCCGCCAAACACCAATCGACAACTTCTTCTTCCACACACACCTAGCACAGATCAACAACTCCACAACGTTGAAGGAAGAACACGGCTTACACCTTGCTGCTTCAACTATACAGTCGGCACTACACAACATCACCCATCGACAAAACCACAGATTCAGATACACACAAATCACAGATTCCACCCGACAATCCATCGATAGAAACCATCAAATTCCTTAGGAATTAACATACTATGAATTCACATGAATTACAGATAGCATAGGAAAAGGGAAATCGAAGCTTACCGAGCTCAATCCCTCCACCAGCAGCCGTTTCCCCAGCTGCCCTGTTCACCGGAACAAAACCAATTTACAGAACTCCCGTAACAACAACAACAAATCTTAATCCTCCACTGGTCGCTGCGACGATTACTAACAAAGGAAAGGAAACAAATCAGCTAAAGCCAGATCACTATGCTACCCTAAGGAAAATGACGATACCAGTACTTACCCAGCTGCGACATCAATGGAGTCGATCCGGCTTCCCTCATCGTCGGTAGAGATATCAACGACAAGCTGGTTTCAAGCGACCGCTCGACCATCCTCGCGATGCGATGAAAAGGCCGATGACTGATCTGAGCTTCACCGATGAAGACGTCATCGAGTTGGCCTCTCGAATAAGTGGTCGACGATGGTAGATGGGAGGTCGGCAGTAGCTCGAACTCACAGTGACTGACGGTGGAAGAGGGGAGAAATCGACTGAGAAGGAATCGGGGAAGAAAAAGGATCGGATCGGGAGTAGAGGGAGTCGCACGAAGAAGGGAGGAAGAAATCGCGCGACGATGGTGAGGAGTGGAAATCACGATTGGGGAGATTATGAAGGTGGTTCGGCGATTTTGGGCTCAAGTCATTTGGTTCAACCCTTAACCCAAGTTAACCCCAATGAATTCAGCCCAATGGGCTCAGCCCAATGAATTCAGCCCAATAACTAATTAATCCAATAATTAAAAGGTTTAATCCATATATAAATTTTTTTCTCCCATATTTTACATGTTGCCTCATCCTCGTGCTTTTGATTTTTGTGATCGTTGTCTCCTACCTCCAACAAGGAGGAGACTCTATAGTGGATTGCCCTTCGTATGCAGTCAAGGATCGCAGGGCCTTGGATTAGCAACCGTTGGGTTGTGAACCAAGTAAAAATAAACTTGTGTTATTTATTTTTCTGCTGTGCATCTCTGTGTTTTAATCGTATAAACGAAAAGACAAAAAGATTTTACGCTCGCTATTCACCCCCCCTCTAGCGACGCTTTCGATCCAACAATTGGTATCAAAGCGGGGGCGCTAAGATTTGGTATAACCACCAATCTAACACTTTTTGGCTTTATTTTTTTATTTTAGATTCGTGAATTATTCCTATTATTTCACTTGCACTACTAATCCAAGACGAAGTCATGGTACCCTTTTTTGGTTGTGTATTTGCAAGTATCGATCGAACTATTCATTTTTGGAGTAGCCGATGGTAAAACGGACATAACTTTTCACACAAGTGGACCCAAAAAATGTGCTACCCACCAAATCGAAACTCTCTTAGAGATCTACATTATTATGAGGGTTTACCCTCATAACAAGCTATTTTCTTCCCCAAAACCGAATGTTTATTACTCTTTCAGGGACATCGAAGGTCGTAAGTTCGTAGTTTTTTGTTTAGCCTTTTATCTCTCGTTTATTCCTTATTATTTCTTGCATTACTAATCTAAGACCAAGTCTTGGAATTCCTTTTGGTTTTTATTCATGTTTTGCAAGATAATTAATGGCCCACATTGAGGGGTATAGCACCACCCGACCTCCATTCTTTAACGAAAATGATTTCCATTATTGGAAAGGTTGGATGGAGTGTTTTTTGAAAACACAAGTCAAGACTTGGATAATAATCCAAACCGGCTTTGCTCTACCCTCCAATGATCAAGGGGAGCCTTTGGATTTCGACAAATGGACCAATGCAACTAAGAGGCAAATCGAAGCCGATGCAAAAGCAACCCAAATGTTGCAATGCGGCTTGTCCAAGGAGGAGCTCAACCGAATTGAACCGTTCATTAGCGCCAAAGACCTCTGGACCAAGTTAATCGAGCTACATGAAGGGACATCCGATGCTAAGGTATGCAAAAGAGACTTGCTATTGAATAAATTATATAATCCAAAGATGCAGGATCACGAGACCGCTTCACAACTCCATGCGCGAACCCAAGACATCTTGAACGACCTACACGCCATCGGACAAAATGTAGACAATCGAGACACAATAAGGTACGCACTCAATGCATTTCCTAGGACCACCTTGTGGGCATCCATGGTTGATGCCTACAAGGTATCTAAAGATTTATCCAAGATTAGGTTAGATGAATTCTTTTTGGAATTTGAGTTACATGAACAAACTAACGCGGTCTCGGTCGAGAAAGGTGTAGCGTTGTTTGCAGGACGAAGACAAAAAGCAAAGAGCAAGATACCTCCCAAAGAAGAAGAATCTGAATCGGAAGGTGAATCCGAATCGGAATCTGAAGAGAAAATGGAGGCCGAACTAGTCAATCTAGTTCATAAAATCATCAAAAAGAAAAGGGAGCAATTGAAGAGCAAGAAACCCCTACAAACATACACATGCTATGGGTGCAACAAGAAAGGGTATTGCAAGTCAGACTGCCAAAAAATGAAGCCAAAACACAAGCAACCAAAGCAAGCATTTCAAGCGACGTGGGAGGAACGAAAAGCTCAAGACGATGACTTAGCATTCATGGCAAAACCGATAGAGTTCGAGTTCGAGTCTGAAGTCGACTACAAATCCAACTCCGACTATGACTCCGAGGATGAATTCGAGTCAAGACTCAAAGCTGGATAAAAAAAAGATTAAGGTAAGTTGCTCATTAATTGCAAACTTATATCATGCAATTAAGTTGCTAAATAGGAAATTGACAAGTCTGAGTCTAGAGTTGCGTCGTTACTTGAGGAGGTTGAAACCCTCAAGCAAGAGGCTACTCTAACCTCTTCAACTAGTCAAGTTCAAGAGGGAAACTCAACTCAAGTTGAAAAACTTGAGGAGGAGAATTCTCTCTTGAAAGGACAAGTTCAAGAGGTCGAGGCTAGGTTGGAAAGGTTCACGTTGGGATCCAAGAATCTTAACCGACTACTTGGAACTCAAAGAGATGTGTACAACAAAGCCGGACTCGGATTTAGGTCAACGACTACGAACAAATCGTACATGTATATTGTGAATCGTAGTCATCAAAGAGTCCAAGCATGGGTCCCAAAATTTTTATTAAATTCACATATAAAGACCAAAAAGTATTGGATTCCCCAGGATCAAGTCCACTATATGGATAGACCATGTTGGTTCAATGGTCTAGGGGGAGCTAGTACTAAAATTGTGTACCCACTCTCTTAGAATCTTTGCATGTTTACATTCTTATTTTAAATTCTAGAATGGTTAAATAGGACCAATAGTTAGTCAATCTTGATAACATAGTATCAGGACACGGCGAGATGATAGTACGTTAGGGAAACAACGTCTCGTGTATTCGAGCTAGATAAGACATATCCAGCTTGGTGCACTTGGCTGAGTTGAACTAGCTGAAGCTACCTCATCGTATCCTAAACTAGTTAGACCAGGAAGTAACCTTAAGTGATATTTTCTTGAATTTGGCTTTGTCTAAGGAAGTGGTCATTGTTCCGATCAAATAAAGCCCCTGTACCTTGCCATGACCTGGAAGCCAGTTTCTCAAAAAGTTACTTAACAATCTAAAGGTTAAATTTGAATCTAACCCAAGGTTGACTATCTTTAATCAAGTTCAAATCATCTCATAAAACATATAAGGTGAACACATTCTGACACACATAGAATGGGTGAGATGTTAAGGATAATTGAAATACACTTAACATAACCTTTTCAAAATGCTACCTATTTTCTCAACTATTGTACTTAACGAATATTTACAACTCTCTAGGCCAAAGTTTAGTGCCCCCTATATCTCTTATACTTCATATATTTGACTAAGGGGGAGAGCAAACTAACCCTAAGGGTTATATTACAAATCTTTAAATTATTGGTGCAGAGGAACACACCTCGAACCAATCATTCTAACTACTGCTAGACGCATGCTTGAGCTCATAGTTGATTTATCTTTAATAATTATAGACACATGTTATTTTTAAACCCCTATTTTATATAAAAACCTCGACACCTTTTTTGATTTATGACAAAAGGGGGAGAAGAGCGAAAGTTAAGGGGGAGTAATAAAAATTTAATTTTAAAAAAAAATCAAAGTATCTCTTTCAAAACTCACCTAGGGTTAAGGGGGAGTTTTTGAGAGGACGTTTATCATTTACTCTACTTTTTTTATTCTTTACTTTTTCCCTTAACTTTGTGTCGGTTTACCATAGATCAAAAAGGGGGAGATTGTTGGTGCAAGGGCACCAGATAATCGAACCTAGGTTTTGATTATGGTAAAGATCCAAAGTTAAGGTCATATTGTTATCTCATGAGCTGAATTAAGTGTGCAGAAAATGGTTAATCTAAGCCGAAGGTCAACGACACCCGGAGAATCCCAAGTCGAGAAACTGTGGTGGTCGGGCGACACCGAGAGAACTTCGTGGGAGTCAAAGAACACAGGCGAAGACCGGAAGCAAAGTGACAGGTCATAAAAGACCAAAGGTAAGCACGAGTGCGAAGAGAGATGGTAAGGTTGTGTCCTCTGTACGGAGAAGACCGTAGGCGGCGATCTGACTAAGACTTCCAGTAGAAGGTCTAGGTCAAGATCGAACGGTGAGAAATCATCGTATTTACCAATTTCCTTGCTAACCTCTTATCAGAAAGTGGCGACCGCAATGATCGCTGGCTATTGGCATTCAACTCATCGCACATCACCGATTGGTGATTAAGGGAATAAGTCGACTGATGGTGACGAATCAACTTTTTGCACTAGGTCAAAAAGGATAATGTTTAACGTCGCCAATTCGCGATAAGATAAGGTGTCACCTTGTGATAAGTTCCAAAAGTTGAGGATTTGCATTTAGACTTGTTCCAAGACACGAGTCTATAAAAGGAAGAGAGGACTCCAACTCAAAATTCATCAATTTTATTCTTAAGTGCTCCTACAACGCTAAAGTTCTAATGTCGTCATAACGCCGATGCAACACCAAGCTTACAACTTCTTCGTTGGCAGTAGCAAGTTTGTTTCTATTTAGTTATTGTATTCGTGGTTTTAATTGTAACGAGGTGAGGTAGGCTTCTTGCCTCATCCTCGTGCTTTCGGTTTTTGTAATCGTTGTCTCCTACCTCCAACGAGGTGGAGACTCTATAGTGGATTGCCCCTTCGTACACAGTAAAGGATCACGGGGCCGTGGATTAGCAACCATTGGATTGTGAACCAAGTAAAAACAAACTTGTGTTATTTATTTTTTCGCTATGCATCTCTGTGTTTTAATCGAACGAACAAAAAGACGAAAAGATTTTACTCTCGCTATTCACCTCCCCCCCTCTAGCGACGCTTTCGATCCAATATAAACTATTAAGGAAATAGAAGACCATCTAGGTTTTAATCCAAAGAAATCTAGACATATGCCTAGGAAGGGCAATAATACTCAAAAAAATAATGGGCCCACAAAATTTGAGAAATTAGAGCTAGAAAATCAAGCATTGAGATCAAGGCTTGAAAAATTGGAGAAGAGCCTTGTAAGGATGCAAAATCAAGTTAAAGGGTTAAATTGTCAAAATCTAGGGTCTAGGAGACAAGGTTCATCCAAGACAAGAAAGGTTTGGGTCACAAACCTAAGCCTAAGGAGACCTACCATAGTATTCCATTTGATTATGGAACACAACCTAGGTCTAGGAAGGTCATGGTTACTAGGGAGGCCATCCCTAAGGCTAACCATGGAGTGTGCCTAGTGGCTAGGGTTTCGAAGAAACCTAGGGAAGCCACTAAGAAGGTTACAAGGGGAGTCACCCCTAGAGTTAACCTAGGTAAGACCCAAATGACCAAGACTACCAAGCCTAGAAGGGTCATTAGGAGGGTATCTAGGGAGGTCATCCCTAATGAATACCTAGTTAACCCAAGGAGCTTAAATAGGTTTTGGGTTCCTAGGAGCATGATCGACTCACGCTAAATGGGTTAGGGTGTGCCAACTTTAAATGGATGGGTAGTTAACCTAACCATGGTAAATGTGGCACCTTAGGTCTTTTTCAAGGTTATGGATACCTTGGAAATAGGTTTGAATTTTAATCCTAAAGGATTTTAGGATGTGCCAATATATTTTGAGAATTATGAAAAATCAATCAAATTGGCACAAACTAGGTTTAGAGGTCATGGTGTGCCATTTTGGGGTTTTGGATCACTTGGAGGATTAGTAGTAATATGGAAAAATGGATTTAATTCTAACAAATGTCAATTAATATTAAAATTTAGGTATTGTTATACCTATACCTTTTCTTTGTCATGCTTTATTTGTCATATACTATGTCATGACATCATATTTGTTTTTATCATTTATATATCATGATCATGATTAGGTTTATGTCATGTATATTTAGATTTAGTTATATGCCATGACACTATGATCATTGGTCATGCTTATTTATGTTATATTTATGTCATGATCATTCATGCATTTAAGGTAATTAAAATTGATTTAAGGATAATTGGCATGACTTGAAGTCCTATGTATAAGGGAATCAAGTAGTGTTGCCTAGAAAATGCATGAGGCCTTAGTATAGGTATGAACAAAACCCACATCTCAAATCAAATTGGCATGTGTGTATTTTCAAACTGTCACGCCCCAAGGGAGTCCCCGCCAGACAAAAATCCGGCAGCATCTCCCCTGTACGAGTGACAATACCAAATTTTCATACAAGGCCTACACGGTCACAATACCTCGGTCAACACGACCGGAATCCAAACAACACATGCAGATAATACTTAGGCCTCAGGCCATCAATCGAAGTAAATAGTAACAGTCTACTATATCTAGACTTACCCCTTCTGACATCTGAGCAGGAATATACAACCCAAACAAATCGAAAATAAATCTTCGAACCAAGGTCCATAAAGACCATAACAAAAATCTCCAAACCTCCACAAATACATAACCAAATCAAACACAAGTCCTACACACTTCATCTAGTTAAAAACCAAAACCATAAGACCTATAAAACCTATCCATTTCGATGAGGGGGATTGGCAGCTGGATTCTCCTGACAGCTTCAACCTGAAACAGATGTAAATCAACGGGGTAAGTTCAAAGAACTTAGCGGATAATAGTCGATATACATAGCAAGATATAGCTAACAATAAGAATCATGCCAGTACAGTCTCATATAAATAGGGTATGCAAGCAAGAAATACAAAAGGACTGTACTTACCTGAATCTCCTACCCTGATACAGGAGCATGTGTCATACTATAAGAGATAAGGTCATCACCATATACAAATATGAATCCTGTATGCATGACAATCATATGCAACATCCAAGGCATCAATAAAAATACAGCAAACACAATACAAATGTGATCTGTGCAAAGTGTATGTCGTGCAAATAACATGGTCACCCCTGATGCCAGTCATCCGCCTCACACGCGATGGTGAAGCCGAGTGGGTAGGACTATGACAACTGTGCACTCTGCCATCACTGCTCCTGAGTGACCGAGTGGACAGGATGCTGTCGGAGTACACCTATCCTCCTGCCCCAAACAGAGTGGGGGAGCTAAGCTCTCATCTCCCAGTGTCATAGACTAGAGGAGGGATCCCTGCCCGCTACCACGCTGCCTCATCACTACCCATGAGCGGACCAGCAGAGCCTGACAGAGCAACTGCACAAACCCTCCTGATGTACCACTAACCCATGAGTGGCAGTGTGTGCAGGCCATGTAACTGGCTGCAGGCTCAACAATAATTGAACCCCATCCAGCCAGCATTCAATCATGCAAAATGGTGCATGATACTAAAGCATGTAAATCCAACTAAATACACCTATCCGAATAATATGCACAATCAATATGTACATATCCATAATCCAAGTAACTATGATCCAAATAAAACAAGGAAGGTATAATCATAACCTATCACATGCTTGTATCAAGTAGGCACCAAAAATATACTAGGCATATAAACATGAAAATTATTGCAAGCTATCCTAACTAGCATATCAACTTGACTATATCTAAAAGATAAGTCAAAATACCCGCCTGAATATAAATATCTGCAAAAAAAACCAAATCATCACGACCGGGGACTTATCTCGTGACCGAAGCTGCATAAAATATAATATACTCAGATTATATTGTCAACCCCAATATCAAGTCCAAAACCTAATGGATTAAGCTATCCACTTAACCGATCACTCACCGCCGTATCAAAATATAATTCATCATAACCAGCTTAGGTAATCAACTTTATTAACCCCAAGTTTAATTACCACTTGATCAATATCAGTTTACCCCAAAAATCCAACCGTACTATTTGATTAAACTTATTAATTAAATCCAAATTCATCCAATTACTCCTAATATCCAATTAATCAGATTACTCCACTGTTTTAAACGATTAATTCCTTACTTTGATTAACTAAATTAGTTAATTAGCTAAACTGACCAATTAACATGCAGCAACAACCATCGATTAACCAAACAACCGATTCTTCCCTTACCTCCTTAATTGTCCGGACTCAATCGCAGTAGGTCGATAAGGGGTCGAGGCGATGTCAACATCGGATCAGCGACACGGCAGTGTGGCCGTGCCGCGCATATGGGAGGAAGGGTAACACGGCGATGGCAGAGGCTGGTTGGGTGACAGTGCTAACCAAGGCGGTGGGGCGTGGGCAACAAGTAAATGCGCTGACGGCACTGGGGTGGCGATGCGAGCAAGCAACGGCGGCGGCGGTGGTTCACATGGCGGTGACCGACCCCTTCCGAGAGCGACGAGTAGCAGTCAGTGGGCGATGTTGATGTCGACAGCGCTGTTGATGTCGACTGCGTTGGTCGACGCTATGCATGAGTGGCGCGGGCGATGAGGCAAAAAGGGGCAGCGGTGCTCGCAGGAAAAAGGCGTCAGCGTTGGCTACTTAGCGACGCCGTCGCAAGCAGGAGCAGCCGGCGAACGATGCGGCGTGCGCGATCGAGAGCAGGAGGAGACAAGCGGCGGCGGAGATGAGGCAAGGAGAAGGGCGCCTCGGCGTTGCGGCTGGCACGAGAAAGAAACGAGGAGGAAGGGATGTGCAGCGGAAGAGAATCGTGAGAGAAGGGCTCGCGAGTGGAAATCGCGATAGGGAAAACTTTAGGCTTCAGTGCGTGCGGCGGGGAAGTAATAAAACCTAAGGAGGGATTAATGGGATAGGTTACGAAACCCATCCAATTTAATTAGCTCTAACCCTAAATTAAGTTTTAAAAAAATCCAAAAGCTTAACCCTAGCTTTAGGTATTTAAACATAGGGTTAATCAAACCCATTAATTCCCCAATAATAAATAATCTTAATAGACCCTTTGAAAGTCTATTTTTCTTATCCCCGTAATAATCTCATACGGACTCCGTTTAATTTCAGAAAAATTCCGAAAAAATTTCCTAAAATTCCAAAAATCCCAAAATAATTCCTAGAATTATTTTTCCTAAATTTTTGGCCATTAAATTTAGTATTTTAAATTTTAGTATTTAACATTCTCCCCCACTAATAAAAATTTGGTCCCCAAATTTCCTACTCAAGTACTAACATGCAATATCACACTGCTCAACTCAAGTACTTGGGGAAAACCACACATCAAGTAACTAAGTGGGGTACTGAGCTTGAATCTTTTCCTCAAGCTCCCAAGTAGCCTCCTCATCTGTGAGGTGACTCCACCCGACCTTGACAAGCCGCACTATCTTGATTCGCAACTGTCGTTCCTTGTGATCCAGAATCCGTATCGGAACCTCTTCGTAAGTAGCATCAGGTTGAATGGAACCTGACACATCTGACAGAATATGGGTAGGGTCTGGCACATACTTCCTCGGCCTGGACATATGAAAACCATCATGAATACCAGACAAGGACAGTGGTAGCACTAGGCAGTAAGCAACCGCTCCGATCCTCTCCAAAATCTCAGACGGACCAATGTATCTAGGAGCTAGCTTACCTCGGAGGCCAAATCTCTTCACCCCTTTCATGGGTGAGACTCGCAGGAATACATGATCACCAATAGAGAACTCTAGAGGTCTCCGTCTCCGATCTGCATAACTCCCCTGACGATCCTGCGCCTCTACCATTCTACGTCTGATAGTACGGACCAACTCTGCCTCATGCTGAGCTCTCTGGGGTCCTAGCAACTGGGCCTCCCCAACCTCCTCCTAAAGGGTGGGCGTACGACACTATCTACCATACTATACTTCAAACAGTGCCATTTGGATAGTCGAATGATGGTTGTTGTTGTAGGCGAATTCCACTAATGGCAAATGGTCCTCCCAGTTGTCCCGAAATCCATAACACAGGACCTTATCAAGTCCTTTAGTGTCTGAATGGTCCGCTCAAACTGTCCATCTGTCTGCGAATGAAATGCAGTACTAAAACGAAGCTGCGTGCCTAAGGCCTGCTGCAGACTCTACCAGAACCGAGACGTGAACTGGGGATCTCTATCAGATATAATACTCAAAGGAACACCATGCAATCTGATGATATCCCGACAATATAACTCTGTCAAACGATCCAAAGAGTCGGTCTTCCGAATCGCTAAGATGTGCACAGATTTGGTTAGTCGGTCAACGACTACCCAAATCGCGTCATGGCCTTGATGTGTCCTAGACAAACCCACCATAAAATCCATAATAATATGTTTCAACTTCCATTCCGAAATCAGAATTTCCTGAAACACCTATTCCTTAAACTAATGCAACTCCGAAAACCATTATCCTCCTCGGAGTTAGAGATGGTAGTCCATTTACCGACCAAAATTCACTCCACCACACACTTTGTAAGTGCATGGGAGGCTATCGCGACCAAACTTCCTCGTTACTACTGTTCGTGTTCCAACTACTCTATAGTATATCCAGTAGCTAACTAAAACTCCATGAGCATTACGGCTCCTCACCTCTACCAAACAACATAATCACTGCTAAATCCACGTCATATATATGACTTATCTCGCAGTTCTTTAACTGCCGTAAGCTTAGGATACGTCTTATTCTATAGCATCGGAATCGCTTCGATCCCCAAAATGATGCATCCGTGTACACTACCCTTTCATCCACACTAGAATGATTAATCAACACTGGCGTAAAAGTCAACCATTGTCTGAGCCCCGAAACTAGTTTCACAAGTTTCAAACCAAGTAAATTCCATCACCTTCCTGGTCCATCCAGTCAGCGATATAGTACCGCTAGAGCATCCTATCCATATCTATAGTAATAATCAAATCAATACCAAGAAAACTACCATCAACGGTGACCGAGTGCGCAACTCCAACTATCACCCTCAACAGTGGCCAAGTTACACAATCCAACGACTTCAACTGAGCCAATCGTGTCCAGAATACACGACTTTCCAAATCCCTGGATGACTAAGTCGTCAATAAGTCTAATATGATAATTATAAGCTCATACAATTCATACCAAGTATGACATTATCGTCGCTACACACCTGCTTTCACTTTACTCTAGGCTGATGATATAACAATCATCACAACAACAATGATAATTGTATGACACCATGTCACTGCAATATCATCACACCAGTCATAAATCAATCCTAAAGTACACACAAGTGTCCTAAGTTAATCTAAACAGATCCTCTATCCACAATGAAGAATATTCATTTCCCTCTACAACTATCGTATTCTATCATCGATAATCGATGCATAACCTCAAAGGTTCATCTCTCCTTTAACAAAGAGTTCCAGATCTTCTCTAAAAAAATATTGGGACAGATAATATCCCATCCAACACCTCGTATAATAATGTAAAACGATCTTTCATCGTCTTGACCAGTGTAGGCATACACGCCTTATCCATAACCAAATCACTATTAGTAGGGACTGATACTTTCTGAGGGTTTACTCCTTGTCCTTCAAATTGGTGGCTAGCAGGCCAAATCCCTAGCTTCCTAATTCGACATCAGTCGGCACCTCTAAAGAGTCCATACTTTTGAAATCATCGTTAGGTTCCGCAAGGTCAATACGTCATCGACCTCGTCCCCGCCCATGAGTAGGGGCAATTTCACTATGTCTATACTTTTCCTAACCACTAAAGTACAGTAACTTTTCCTATAGCTCAGAGATATCCTTCAGCTTGCCTGGTCCCTAAAACACGAGAACTCCCAAAAATCCAAGGAAAAGAAAATCCTCGAAACACAAAACCCACAAACCAAAATCGCAAACCAATAAAATTGTCACGTCCTGGGGGCATATCCGTTATCCAAATGACGAAGGAGCCCCTTAGTGACAATATTTCGAAATATGGACCAGATTTAGTAAAAACCTTGAAATAATGATAGAAATATAAATATTTTAATTAACTGCATGCATGCACGACTAAACATATATCAATCAACGTAAAATAGTTTTATGACCCCAAATCAAATTGCGACAAAAATCCAAAGTGCATAATCAAAATGCAACACCGATAACGTAAACAAAGCGGCATCCCAACGATGCAGGGAGACAAGCACGACAAGGAACTCTCTGAGCGACTCAAAGGTAGGTCAACAGGACACGTCCTCCATCAGTTAATCAAAAGAATAAGTGAGGAGGGGTGAGTACAACCACTCTGTGGATATATTGACAATAGTGCATAATCATAATGCACATAATGGAAGTCACAGGAAACAAGCTAGAGTAACCCAACCCTCAGAGTACCAATATCAGTCTGCAACTATCCTGATCAGCAGTATAACAAATATACCCGCAACATACACAACCACTACAATCTACATGCATTGCACATCCAGATATCACGACAATGCCTTGTGGCTCTCGCACACAAAGGGAACTATCTATGAGCTACCGCAAACGATACTCATGGGTCAACAATCAATACGCTAAGCACTGTCTACGCGCAACTACATGCTACCACAAATGAAACTCGTGGGTAGACAGGCAATAGAAAGACTCAGTGTCTGTGGTAACGACATGCTACCACGAATGGGTCTCATGGGCAGACCACGTATATAGATATCTAGTATTTGACTGCTCACAACCACATGCTACCTCTAATGGGTTGCGGGGGCAGTCAATTATCCTAGGTTGTTAAGCCTAGGATTATCCAATACATCCAGCATAGAACGTCTATCAAAATCGATAATGATTATCGATCTACAATTAAGTCCATTGAGGCGGTCAAGCGAGGGTTTCAACACCTCTAATACGAAATGTTTACGAAAGTCGGTAAAGATCATTGACTTATAAATAAATACATCCAGATGGTTAAGTCTAGGGTTCCAACCCTTCTAACATGATCAGTTATCAAGGTCGATAAAAATCACAAGTCCACTAATAAACACGTCGAGATGATTGATACTAGTGTTTCGTCCCAGCTAATAGGAAATGTCTATCAAGGCCAATAAGGGCAACAAATCTATAAAAAGAGAGGGTGTGGTGTAACACCCCCCTAGTCTTTCCACTCTCTACCAGGGGAGATGTCACTACTTTACTGTCTCTATCTTTAATTCATGCAATATACTAACACAATATGCTAACAACTAAAATAATCATAAGGACCTTGACATCACTTAAACAATAACCATTTCAAGATCTTCACCTAACATGCAAGTATTAAGACTAACCCAATATGACTCTAGTATTCTTTGGTCTCAACCATAAGTAATCCAGTTGAACTTCAACAATATCAAAAGAAAATAATTAGAAACTGAAAATCTGGTTTAGACATCTGCACTTAGGATCTTTTACTTCCACTATTCCATCGCCACACACACCCAACACTTCCTCCGTCATGCCATCTTACTGAAGCTTTTCTTTACCTTTGTCTACAGTATAAGGAAATGCAAACTGTAAGCAATAACGCTTAGTAAGTTCTTTCTATACTCACAAAAATATGCAACGTATGAAATCATGAAACTAGTTTCCTTTGATACATTGATACACATGCAAGAATAACTGGAAATCATAATTCTGAATACATGTCTCTTGTATAAACCATGCTCTTAAGTATTTTAAAACTTGTAAACAGTGTATCTGAACTGGAATAATTAACTTTGAAAACTTTTACTTGTACTTATACTGATACTTCAAACTAATAATGATCCTGAATATGGGCCCGGTATAGTACCAATGCGCACTTTCCTAATAGGTCGGGGTGGCCAACCACCGAACCTACTAGGGTAACTGAGACTGAGAACCTTGGCCCGTGGCCGAAACTGATGCCCGGTACATGTCATTTCAAAAGTAAAATATTTTCTTTATACTTATATTCTTATACATACTGAAAGAATGCTCTTAATCCCCTAAATCACGAATGGGGAGCACCATAAAGATTATTATGCTCTTGACCCCCAAAACTGAAATGGGGAGCATACTGAGGATCGTTGTGCTCTCAATCCCCAATTCGAACGGGGAGCATCCTTAAATTTTCCTTATAAAGGAAATATTTTTACATCTTACTCTACTTCATGCATATAATTATAAGCTACAACTTATCTACAACATGCATGATCATAAATCACATTCTTATCATGGATCTAAACAGGATACTGAATTAACCACGACATAACAGGAAAAATCATGTAACTAAAAACACCATGCATAACTGGCTCATATACATGCGTATAAACTGCTCAACCATATAACTAAAAATAATATGCACATAAAAACATATCAATGACATACGATAACTACTTATACTGCAGGTGAGCAATACTTACCTCCTACGCTTTTTCACCAATTTATACCGTTAGATTTCATAAAGAAAAGACCTCCTACGTGTTCCTTTGCTTTAGCGTGATCCTCTACCAAGTCCTTGAGGAGATCCCTCTTAAAAATCCCCTCTTGAATTATCCCACAATGGAGAAATTATAGAGGTTCTCTTTATTTTTTTCCTCTCTTGCTTTCCTCGGTGGAGAAAGGATCAACGTTTGGAAAAAAAATGAGAGAAAGATAGAGGGATGGCTGGAAAAAAATGAGAGAGAGATGAGAGCCGGTGGCTGGAGAGAAGAGGGAGAGAGAGAGAGGCGGCTGAAAAAAAGAAACGAGAGGGAGAGAGAGAGAGGCGGCTGGAAACAAAACGAGAGGGAGAGAGAGAGAAAAACAAAAACTATATATAAACTAGGGTTTCTCTAATTTAATTACCCCTTTAAATGCTTAGCTAAATTAACCAACTTCTCCCTTTTTTTCGCCTATAGATATATTCTGTTATACCCTACTCATTGGTAATCTTATGACCTAGTGGTAGGAAGCCTATTCCCCTAAACTAACGGTTCATGGTTCGAGCCTCGGCTAACGAACCATTTATTCGAAATTTTTTTTCCTATTCTTATTTCTATATTTTTTTTCTAAATAAATAAATAAAAGTATAGGAACTAAAATTTCTATTCTTATTCTTATTTCATTTTTCCTCCCTTTAATAAAGAAGAGGGGAAAGTCCCATTTCGCCACTTCTTCTTCTTGATCTTCTTTCTCGAGCTTCCTCACTGGGGAATGCCTAGGCTCTTCATCTTTTGTCTAATAACCCCCATTCATTTCAAGGGAGAATTCACCGAGGTCGTGGCTTCCATTAGGGCTGTATCTCCTGCTAAGTGCCGTATCTCAACTCAAGATTCCTGCCCAGGTGCACCTGTAGCTCTGGCCAAGAAGATACTCTGTAGTCACAAGCAATACGTAAACTGAACATTTCCTGTGGTAGCTCTAGCTCATAAGCTACCTTCCCAACTCTCTTGGTGATCAGGGAGGGGCCTACATATCTGGGACTTAACTTGCCTTTCTTCCCAAACCTCATTACCCCTTTCATAGGAGCTACCTTAATGAACACTGAATCTCCGACTTGGAACTCTAGGGGTCTGCGTCGGACATCGGCGTAACTCTTCTGCCGACTCTGGGCAGTCTCTATCCTTTGGCGTATGTTCTTTATAGCGTTGGTAGTGTCATCTATAAAATCAGTCTTGAGTCCCATTTCTTTCTTCTCGCCACTCTCATACCAACAGATAGGTGATTTGCATCTCCTTCCATACAAGGCTTCATAAGGTGTCATTCCAATTGTGGTTTGATAACTATTATTATAGGCAAACTCTGCCAAACACAAATATTTGCACCATCTTCCTTTAAAATCTAAGGCACAAGCTCTTAGCATATCCTCCAGAATCTGATTCACTCTTTCTGTTTGCTCATCTATTTGAGGATGAAATGCAGTGCTGAATCGTAGCTTAGTGTCGAGGGCTATCTAAACACACTCCTAGAAGTGTGAAGTGAAGCGACTGTCTCTATCAGAGATAATGGTCTTAGGTACTCCATGCAGTCTAATAACTTCCTTGACATATAACTGGGCTAACTGCTCCATGGAGTATGATATTCTGATAGGCATGAAGTGAGCAGACTTTGTCAATCTATCGACAACTACACAAATAGAATCATAGCCATTAGTTGTTTTGGGCAGTCCTACTATGAAATCCATGGCTAGTTCCTCCCACTTCCATTCTGAAATATGGATAGGCTGTAGAACTCCTCTTGGTCTCTGGTGTTCGGCTTTCACTCTCTGACATGTCAGACAAGTGCTAACATACTTAGCCACGTCCCTCTTCATACCAAGCCACCAGAATTTCCCTTTCATATTTTGATACATCTTGGTGGATCCAGGATGCATCGAATATGGGGTCCCATGAGCTTCTTCTATGATCTTCTTTCTTAAGTCTAGGTCCTTGGGGACACATAAGCGTTCACCCAGATATAATACCCCACTGTCAGAGACACGGAATCCTTCATCCTTTCCTTCATGGATCTCTTGCTTGATCCTTTGGATGCTAGGATCTTTTGTCACGCCCCGGGGGAGTCCCTACCAGACAAAAATACGACAGCATCTCCCCTGTACGGGTGACAATACAAAATTTATATACAAAGCCCACATGACCTACTATACATCGGTCAACACGACCATAACAAAGATCACACATGCAGGTCAAAAATGGCCTCAGGCCAACAACCAACGTAAATAAAAGATCTACAACATCTAGACTTACCCCTTCTACCATCTGAGCAGGAACACACAACCAAAACATATTGAATACAAGTCCGAATAAAAGTTCATAAGGACATAACAAATACCAACAAAACATCCACGAGAATAAATCCAAAATACAAGTCTTCCACAGGACTTCTAATCAATGTCAATATATAAGAATATATAAAAAAAACAAATAAAAACGAAGCCATTACGACGAGGGGGATTGACAGTTGGACTCTCCTGACAGTGTCATCCTGAAATAGATGTAAAGCAACGAGGTAAGTTAAACGAACTCAGCGGGTAATAGTCGATATGCATAGTAAGATATAACTAAAAATAATAATCATACTAATACAGTCTCCTAATCAATAATAGGAAATGCAAGAAAAAAATGCGAAAGGACTGTACTTACCTGAATATCCTATCCTGACATAGGAGCATGTGCTATACTAGCCGAAATAAGGTCGTCAGACCAAATACAAAAAAATGTATCCTGTATGCATGTCAATCATATGCAACATCCAAGGTAGCAACCAAAATGCAGCAATCACAATACAAATGTCATTCATGCAATATGCATGTGATGCAAATGACATAGTCACCCCTGACGCCAGTCATCCACCTCACACGCGATGGTGAAGCCGAGTGGGTAGAACTATGACAACTGTGCATTCTGCCATCACTGCTCCTGAGTGACCAAGTGGACAGGATGCTGTCGAAGTACACCTATCCTCCTGCCCCAAACAAATTGGGGGAGCAATGCTCTTATCTCCCGGTGTCGTAGACCAGAGGAGGGATCCCTGCCCGCTACCACGCTGCCTCATCGCTACCCATGAGCGGACCAGCGAAGCCTGGCAGAGCTACTGCACACACCCTCCTGATGTACCACTAACCCATGAGTGGTTGTGTGTGTAGATCATGTAACTGGCTGTGGGCTCAACTACAAAGGAACCCCGTCCAGCCAGCATGCAATCATGCAAGATGGTGCATGACATTAAAGCATGTAACACCAACCAAAATACGTCTCCAAATAATATGCACAAACAAATAGCTACATATCCATGTCCTAGGTAAAACAGGAAAGGTATATTTAAAAGCTAATCAAGTGCATGCCTCAAGATAATATCGACTAAGATAGCAATGCATGTATCATGTATGACACAGTGACATATAGGGCAGATAAAACATAAAAATTATTGCAAGCTATAACCAACTACACATATCAATATGACCATATCTAAAAGATAAGTCAAAATACCCACCTGCTATGAAGAATACTAAGTGTCTCTATGCTCGTGGCCCTGTCTCGTGATCGAAATCTACATAAAACATGATTACCATGAAATTCAAGCACACGACAATGTGCTAAATTACTACTATATAGTTTCTATATTTGCATCCCTTTATCGAATACAAATTAGAACCCCTCTACTGACCCTCAACTCGTGTGTTTAATACCTTCACACCACGAAACCCAAAATAGGCGACTTAACTACTTAATCCATTAAATCCACCATCCACATGCCGAATCCAAACCTAAATAGCTACAATACCAATAAAAACACATCTAAACCATTCACAGCTCACTTAACCTTCACTCAGCCACAAACAACTCATCTACGGCTTACACACTCACTTCTACCGCCGTACCACCGACCAAAACCCCAATCACAACCATCCCCATTGCAGCAAGGGAATTTAATAGTATCCTAAATCAATCCTTCATTTTCCTCAAGCCTAATTCACAACTCCACAACAATATATAGAACATCTCACCAATCAGAAGTATGAATCCAACCTAAGCCTAGGTGACATACACAGCTCAACCAAACCTTACCTCAAACTCGATCCAACCCTTGGATCCCACATCTTAGCACCCACAATCCATTTATAGCCATTAACAGCCAACACAACCCGTTCTATTCACCGGAATAACTCACTCACCTCCTCTCCTCTCACTCACAGCCGTTACAACAACACCCACTCTATTCGTAGCCCATAACCAAGCCACTCCCAGATCCATCCACCATTACCACAACACAACCACCCAAAAATCTAAAAATTTTACAGCTAAAAGAGAGGCTAGATCAAGCTTACCAGCCTTAGAAGTCTCTCGGCAGCCCTCTTCCTCCTATCCTCTATTCACCGACGTCGGATCACTGCCCCTATTGACAAATCAAGCTCAGTGAAGGAAAAATCCCATCTTGAACCTAGATCTCGTCCAAAGTAAGGAGAGGAGCAGAGCTTACCTATCTCCGGCGACCACCGGTAGCGCAATCCACAAAACTAGTAGCCCTGTTCAATGGCTGTGATCAGTGCTCAAAATCTTCCTGTGACGCTCGTACAGAAGGGCTGCGATCGGTGCTCAAAATCTTCCGGCGACACTCGGCCATAACACCGGCAGTAGTCTCCACCCGACGGCCCTCACGCAGGAACAAAACTATGGACCTTCAGTTTAAGGTCTGGGCTTCACCGGCAAGGGAAACGTCGCTCGCCGTCCGCTCGAGTTCAGGCGGCGACGACAATGGCAGAGGAGGAGGCGGTCGCAAACTGGAGATGTGGCACAAGGAGAGGGCGTCGCATGGAAGGAGATCCGACGAAATCTTCCAGCCGCCGACCCAAGCTCGCTGCTCTTGCTTGTCCATGGCACCGGCGAGGGAATACCACGAGGGAGAAGAATGAAAGGAAACGCAGGGAGAAGATGCGGCGATGACGAGTGGAGAAGTTACGCGAGTGAAAAGGAGGAACGACCATGTTCGTGCGGAACGACACCGAAGAAAACGAGAGAAGAGGAAACGGGATCGAGAAAATAACCATAGGGTTAACCTATAACCTAGGTTTATAACTTAGGTTATATCAAATAATTAAAATAGGCCCTTTAAAAGTCTATTTTTCTTATCCCTGTAAATATCTCATACACGCCCCATTTAATTCCAGAAAAATTCTGAAAAAATTTCTAAATTCTCTGAAAATCCCAAAAATAATCCCTAGGATTATTTTCCCAAAATTTTCTCCATTTAATTTAGTATTTTAAATTTCAGTATTTAACATTCTCCCCCACTAATAAAAAATTTGGTCCCCAAATTTCCTACTCATGTATGAGTACGAGATGTCACAACCACCATCTCAGGCATCTGGAGACAAGTCACACCTCAAGTGACTAAGTGGGGTTACTGATATCCCCTAAAATCTATCACACCTGCTTCCAGTCACCCTTCCAAAGTATGAATATTATCTTCATATTGACCACCTATCAAAAAGTACATAAATGTACCTGAGTGGAGCTCTATATCCGTGACCTGTTAAAGACTTTGCCAGAATCGCAAGGTAAATCCTGAATCGCTATCACATACGATACTCAAAGATACTCCATGAACTGGAAATATTCACAATATAAACCTATCCAACGATCCAACAAACTCATCGTATGGATCGGAAGAAAATGAGCGGACTTATCTAATCATACTAAGTCCTTTCCGAATTCTAAATAATCTCCCAACACTGTCCATCATACTAGGTTATCACGTCCATCTCGGTATAGAACCTTGCTGATTATTAGTATTCCACCTTTACTAGTTGACACACTGAACACCAGACTACCAAATCAACTATGTTCCGCATGTCGTTCCACCACGGAGAACATTTCAATACTTACTATTTTTCTGATACAATCCTATACATCTACAACATATACAACCTACCGCAATCTACTAGCAATACTTATCAAAATATCGTGATAAAGCCTCGTGGCTCTCGAGGTAATACAAAAGGCACTATCTGTAGGCAACGATATGCTACCACGACCAAGACTCGTGGGCAGATAGGCAATATACAGAACATTGTCTATGCGCAACCACATGCTACCACGAACGGGACTCGTGGGTAGACAGGCAATAAAAGACTCAATGTCTGTGGGCAACAACATGCTACCACAATCGAGTCTCGTGTGCAGACAGAGTATATAGCTATCTAACTATGGACTGCATGCAATAACATGCTACCACGACCGAATCTCGTGGGCAATCAAGATGTCAGGTAGCTAGCTAGCTACAGACGACATACGAATTCAACTATCACTTACTCCGAACGGGTAGAGCAAGAGTATAACTCTATGATAGATTCTCTCTATCATCACAACAGGAATCTATCTGCTATCCTGAATCAAAAGTAACTCTTCCTAAATTCGAATGCAACTATTTAACCCACTATTCTCCTCGGAGATGGAGAAATATTTTCTCACAAGAGAAGTCTACTGTCTAAAATCCACTCTATCACACAGAATGGGAGGTGACCGGGAGACTATAATGACCAATCTCCCTAGTTGCAACTATCCGTGTTCTAACAACTCTATGCAGCTACCCAGTAGCTAGCCAAAACCCCATGAGCATTCCTGCTCCTCACCTCTACAAAACAACATAATAATTGTTAAGTCCACGTCATATATATGATAGCTTATCTCACAGTTCTTTAACTGCCATAAGCTTAGGATACGTCTTATTCAATAGCATCGGAATCGCTCCGATCCCCGACATGATGCACATGTACACTACCCTTCCATCCACCCCAGAATGATTAAACAATACTAGTGTAAAAGTCAACCATCGTCTGAGCCCTGAAACTAGTTTCACAAGCTTCAAACTAAGTAACTTCCATCACCTTCCTGGTCCAACCAGTCAGCGATGGAGTACTGCTAGTGCATCCTATCCATATCTATGGTAACAATCAAATCAATACAATGAAACCACCATCCATGGTGGCCAAGTGCGCAACTCCAACTACCACCATCAACAGTGGCCAAGTTATGCATCTCCAACGACCACAACTGATCCAATCGTGTCCAGAATACATGACTTCCCAAATCCCTGGATGACTAAGTCATCATAAGTCTTACAAGATAATCAAAAGCTCATACAATTCATACTAAGTATGAGATTGTCATCGCTACACACCTGTATCCTCTTTACTCTAGGCTGATGATATATCAATCATCATAATGACAATGATAATTATATGACACCATGTCACTACAATATCAACACACTAGTCATAAATCAATCCTAGAGTATACACAGGTGTCCTATAGCTGATCTAAATAGATCCTCGATCCACAATGAAGGAAGGATTTTCATTTCCTTCTACCATTACTGCATTCCATCATCGAAAATCAATGTATAACCTCAAAGATTCATCTCTCTTTGAACAACGAGTTCTAGATCTTCTCAAGAAATATTGGGACAGATAAATATCTCATCCAACACCTCCTATAATCGAACTTAGGTTCTTCCAATTCCCATAGTGTTAAGCAACACTGATACCAATAAATTATCACCCAGTAGGGGATCTTTGATATTGAAACTATTTCCGAAATAACTCCGATCACATACTCCACTTGTCTATGCAACGGCAAGCCTAGGAGTTCATCCAACACTACATTTGATTACTCTCGGATTATACACGCATCCGAGAGACATTCTTATACCATCATTTCACAATCATAACCTCCAAGTTAATATCTAGATATCCACATCATATCAACCAAGTCAACTACAAAACAACTAAGTCAACTCTCCCACCATAATATAACATCTCCAACAATCAACCTCTAAACATCCAAAATCAATATCATACCCCTCTGATAATCATCACAGTAATCATCTCAACATCTCACCTGTCGGTGAAAACACAACTAATCCACATGATCCAAATATAAAAATCCTTTTAATCCTATCTATAAATGTTTTAACCAAAGTTATTTGTAAACTACCAGTATCTCTCAATATATCATCAAGTAAGGTAAACTATAGTAATACCCCAAATGATCAATCCTTCAACCATCTACAACTCCTCTCGAGTAAAGATGTAAACCCATCCAACTTTTGCTCTTGGCAACTAAGCTCATGTAGGTGCAAAAGACTACCATAGAGAAACTAAAGTCAACTATCAAAATGGAGATGCAAATCGAAACGGCTCATAACCCATAACTCCGAACTTGCTCCTTTTATCTTGGAGACTTCTGATTTTAATAACTTAACCTGTAATATCTGTTTATCGGTCTCCAACTCCTAAACACTTGTACGGAGTCATTTCCAAAAAAATCCAAGCTCGATCCAATGTCTTCCGGCAGGATCTGATAGAAGATCTAGACATCCAAATCCAAATGTAAGCCAATAAATTGTGGGTGGCTTAAAACATTCATTCACGTTCTTGAGCTATTAGGTGGTCGTAACCTCTGCAAGTCTCACGACTCTGTACGGTACACCCTTACCAAGCAATCACCCTATTTGAAACTCAAGGATTTCCTGCCAATGAGTCAAAGGATTAACACGGGGAAAATACCCTCTCACCACATCACTACACCATGACCTAGTGATGTAACTATTCCCCGAAGATTATTTCCTACATACTCCACCAAGTACCTGCTTGATCCCGATACTGGTATGCAATTAAATCTACTTTCTTTGTATAACACGAGTTAAGTACTCAAAAGTACCCTCAAAGTTATACAACCCAGCACGAACAACTCTGAGATCAAAATCCCTTTGAATCACCGTAAACTAACCCTCCGTTATCTGCATCAACAATAGCCTACACATCTTGTCCATTACCCAACAGGTAATGATCTGACTCGCATAATTAGTGAAAATCCCTAAGACTGTAGTCTTTGATTTCCACAAGAAATGTGACGCTTGACCCCTACTTTCTGACTCAGTATCAGTCGACTCTCAAAGGAAATTCACCTTTTCGACACAGGCTCAAGACTCACAAATAGAACAGGTCGTTCACGTGGTCAATTCAAACCACAATTACGAATAGTAAACAACACACCACATGTTATTTCCTATTAATAACACTAAACGCATAGCCAACCTAACCAGGAGTTTAAACACTTAAAGGCAACTCCGGTTGGTTGCCTTAGTGGGCGACCCCTACTACGAGTCTGCACATGTGTCAGAACTCTATAGACCTTTCTGGCAACTCCATCGCTAGAGATCTCAATGTCCTTTTGTGTGGCTGCCCTGCACCACGTTTCAACGCAAGAGCATGCCCACCTCGTTTCATATCCAAGTATTACTACAGAAAGACAATTATATAAAATTAATCATCTTACCTATTTGCTGCCAGGAGAGGTCCCGTCGCCGCCAAGTCCACAAATCGACCTCGTCAATAATACCTAAAATTTCTGAAACATAAATATCGTCGGAAATCCATACCAATCCGAAAATACCCAAATTGACTCACAAAACCTGTCAAACGTGGCGAACTTCGAAAATCCAAAAACCCTTAGGAACTCCAAAACCTAGGCGCTCTGATACCAAATAAATTGTCACGCCCCAGGGGAGTCCCTGCCAGATAAAAATCCAGCAGCATCTCCCCTGTATGGGTGACAATATGAAATTTACATACAATGCCCACACGGCCTACTATACATCGATCAACACGATCAGAACAAAGACCACACATGCAGGTCATAAATGGCCTCAAGCCAACAACCAACGTAAATAAAAGATCTACAGCATCTAGACTTACCCCTTCTGCCATATGAGCAGGAACACACAACCAAAACATATCGAATACAAGTCCAAATAAAAGTTCATAAGGACATAACAAATACCAACAAAACATCCACGAGAATAAATCCAAAATACAAGTCTTCCACAGGACTTCTAATCAATGTCAATATATCCGAATATATAAAAAAACCAAATAAAAATGAAGCCATTACAACGAGGGAGATTGACAGCTGGACTCTCCTAACAGTGTCATCCTGAAATAGATATAAAGCAACGGGGTAAGTTCAACGAACTCAGCGGGTAATAGTCGATATGCATAGTAAGATATAACTAACAATAATAATCATGCCAGTACAGTCTCCTAATCAATAATAGGAAATGCAAGAAAGAAAATGCGAAAGGACTGTACTTATCTGAATCTCCTATCCTGATATAAAAGCATGTGCCATACTAGCCGAAATAAGGTCGTCAGACCAAATACAAAAAAAAATGTATCCTGTATGCATGCCAATCATATGCAACATCCAAGGCAGCAACCAAAATGCAGCAATCACAATACAAATGTCATCCATGCAATATGCATGCGATGCAAATAACATGGTCACCCCTGACGCTAGTCAGCCGCCTCACACGCGATGGTGAAGCCGAGTGGGTAGGGCTATGACAACTGTGCACTCTGCCATCACTGCTTTTGAGTGACCAAGTGGACAGGATGCTGTCGGAGTACACCTATCCTCCTGCCCCAAACAGAGTGAGGGAGCAATGCTCTCATCTCCCAGTGTCGTAGATCAGAGGAGAGATCCTTGCTCGCTACCACGCTGCCTTATCGCTACCCATGAGTGGACTAGTGAAGCCTGACAGAGCTACTGCACACACCCTCCTAATGTACCACTAACCCATGAGTGGCTGTGTTTGTAGATCATGTAACTGGATGTGGGCTCAACTACAAAGGAACCCCGTCCAGCCAGCATGCAATCATGCAAGATGGTGCATGACACTAAAGAATGTAACACCAACCAAAATACGTCTCCGAATAATATACACAAACAAATAGGTACATATCCATGTCCTAGGTAAAACAGGGAAGGTATATCTAAAAGCTAATCAAGTGCATGCCTCAAGATAATATCGACTAAGATAGCAATGCATGTATCATGTATGGCACAGTGACATACAGGGCAGATAAAATATAAAAATTATTGCAAGCTATAACCAACTACACATATCAATATGACCATATCTAAAAGATAAGTCAAAATACCCGCCTGCTATGAAGAATACCAAGTGTCTCTATGCTCGTGGACCTGTCTTGTGACCGAAAATTGCATAAAACATGATTACCATCAAATCTAAGCACACGACAACATGCTAAATTACTACTATATAGTTTCTATATTTGCATCCCTTTATCGAATACAAATTAGAACCCCTCTACTGACCCTCATCTTGTGTATTTAATACCTTCACACCACGAAACCCAAAATAGGCGACTTAACTACTTAATCCATTAAATCCACCATCCACATGCCGAATCCAAACCTAAATAGCTACAATACCAATCAAAACACATCTAAACCATTCACAGCTCACTTAACCTTCACTCAGCCACAAACAGCTCATCTACGGCTTACACACTCACTTCTACCGCCGTACCATCGACCAAAACCCCAATCACAACCATCCCCATTACAGCAAGGGAATTTAATAGTATCCTAAATCAATCCTTCATTTTCCTCAAGCCTAATTCACAACTCCACAATAATATACAGAACATCTCACCAATCAGAAGTATGAATCCAACCTAAGACTAGGTGACATACACACAGCTCAACCAAACCTTACCTCAAACTCGATCCAACCCTTGGATCCCACATCTTGGCACCCACAATGCATTTACAGCTGTTAATAGCCAACACAACCTGTTCTATTCACTGGAACAACCCACTCACGTCTTCTCCTCTCACTCACAGCCGTTACAACAACACCCACTCTATTCGTAGCCCATAACCAAGCCACTCCCAGATCCATCCACCATTACCACAACACAACCACCCAAAAATCTAAAAATTTTATAGCTAAAAGAGAGGCTAGATCAAGCTTACCAGCCTTTGAAGTCTATCGGCAGCCCTCTTTCTCCTATCCTCTATTCACCGACGTTGGATCACTGCCTTTATTGACAAATCAAGCTCAGTGAAGGAAAAATCCCATCTTGAACCTAGATCTCGTCTAAAGTAAAGAGAGGAGTAGAGCTTACCTATCTCCGGCGACCACCGGCAGCGCAATCCACAGAACCATGAGCCCTATTCACCGGCTGCGATCAGTGCTCAAAATTTTCCTGTGACGCTCGGCTAGAAGGGTTGCGATCAATGCTTAAAATCTCCCAGCGATGCTCGGCCAGAACACCGGCGATAGTCTCCACCCGACGACCCTCACGCAAGAACAAAACTACGGACCTTCAGTTTAAGGTTTGGGGTTCACCGACAAGGGAAACGTCGCTCACCGTCCACTCGAGTTCGGGTGGCGATGACAGTGGCAGAAGAGGAGGCGACTGTAAACTGGAGATGTGGCGCAAGAAGAGTGCATCGCATGGAAGAAGATCTGGCGAAATCTTCCAGCTGCCGACCCAAGCTCACTGCTCTTGCTTGTCCATGGCACTGGCGACGGAATGCCGCGAGGGAGAAGAACGAAAGGAAACACAGGGAGAAGATGTGGTGATGGTGAGTGGAGAAGTTACGCGAGTGAAAAGGAGGAACGAGCGTGTTCGTGCGGAACGACGTCGAAGAAAATGAGAGAAGAGGAAACGGGATTGGGAAAATAACCATAGGGTTAACCTATAACCTAGGTTTATAACTTAGGTTATATCAAATAATTAAAACAGGCCCTTTAAAAGCCTATTTTTCTTATCCCCGTAAATATCTCATTCACGCCCCCATTTAATTCCAGAAAAATTCCGAAAAAATTTCTAAAATTCTCTGAAAATCTATTTTCTCAAAATTTTGGCCATTTAATTTAGTATTTTAAATTTCAATATTTAACATCTTTGTCCTGTCTCGCTAATATATCCTCGAACAGTGTAGGTACTATGGTCAAGGCGGAGAGCTGTCCAGAAATGATCTCAACCCCAAAATTCATTATCTCTTTCTCCAGTGGTTGGGATAGTGTT
This sequence comes from Wurfbainia villosa, assembly GCA_025175895.1. Taxonomy (NCBI): domain Eukaryota; kingdom Viridiplantae; phylum Streptophyta; class Magnoliopsida; order Zingiberales; family Zingiberaceae; genus Wurfbainia; species Wurfbainia villosa. Next base: position 94,061,498 of record CM045994.1, on the reverse strand, counting down.
GCTAGGGACATCAAAGTGGTGCATGATTTTCTACTCAGCACGTCTGCTACTTTGTTTGCCTTTCCAGGATGGTAGTGGATTTCACAGCCATAGGCCTTTACTAGCTCAAGCCATCTGCGTTGTCACATATTCAGATCCTTCTAAGTATAGAAATACTTCAGACTCTGGTGATCTGTGTAAATCTTATATTGGACTCCATATAAGTAATGTCTCCAAACTTTCATAGCAAAGACCACTGCTGCCAACTCAAGGTCATGAGTAGGGTAATTCTTTTCGTAGTCCTTGAGTTGTCTAGATGTATAAGTAATGACTTTACCCTTCTGCATAAGTACTGCTCCGAGTCCCATCTTGGATGCATCACTATACAGGTCAAATCCCTCATTACTTTCTGGAAGGGTAAGCACTGGAGCACTTGTGAGTTTCCTCTTTAATTCAAGGAAGCTCTTTTCACAATCTTCGGTCCATTCGAACTTCTTGTTCTTTCTGGTAAGGACCGTCAATGGTGAAGCTATCCTTGAGAAGTTTTCCACAAACTTCCGGTAGTACCCTGCTAATCCGAGGAAACTTCTAACTTCATTGGAATTCTTTGGTTGATCCCAATTACTGACCGCTTCTATCATTATCGGGTCTACCATAACTCCATCTTTTGAAATAACATATCCCAGAAATGACATTTGATCAAGCCAAAACTCACACTTGGAGAACTGTCTTTCTTTGAAAGTGCTCATGTAAGACTGTCTTCAAGTGTTCGGCATGTTCCTCCTGGGTTCTCGAGAAGATAAGGATGTCGTCAATGAAGACGACCACAAACTTATCAAGGAACTCCTTAAATACCCGATTCATCAAGTCCATAAACATAGCGGGTGCATTTGTCACTCCGAAGGGCATGACCACAAACTCATAGTGTTCATACCTCGTTTGGAAGGTTGTTTTCGGTATATCCTCCTCTTTAACTCTTACCTGATGATAACCGGACCACAAGTCAATCTTGGAGAAGACTGTGGCTCCCCTCAATTGATCAAATAAATCCTCTATCCTTGGCAAAGGATATCTATTCTTGATTGTCACTTGATTCAAGGCTCGGTAGTCTATGCACATCCTCATAGACCCATCTTTATTTTTCACGAACAACACTGGAGCTCCCCACGGGGAATGACTAGGGCAAGATGAATCCCTTGTCTAATAACTCCCGTAATTGTTCCTGAAGTTCTTTTAATTCAGCTGGAGCCATACGATATGGTGCTTTTGAGATTGGGTTGGTACCAGGAATAAGCTGAATCTCAAACTCAACTTCCCTTCTAGGTGCTAGTCCTGGTAGCTCGTTTGGAAATACTTCCAGGTAGTCACATACAATTGGGACTTCTTCTAGATTTTGGCTTCTTTCTTGCTTAGTATCAACTATATATGCTAAATACCCAGTGCATTTACTAGCTAGCATCTTCTGAGCTTCCATGGCAGACAAGAACTTCTTAGTCTTCTTCCTTGGTTCTCCAATAAACTCAAATTTGGCCTCGGTCTTGGGTTGGAATACTACTCTTCGCTTACGGCACTCAATGGAAGCACCGTACTTGCTAAGAAAGTCCATTCCAAAGATGACATCATAGTCATGCATGTCCAACAAGATCAGATCACTATAAAGCTCTCTGTCTGAAATTCTAATCGACACGACACACAACTAGTGTGTAGATGTCATTATTTCAACCAAAGGTAGGGTCGTTAAAAACTGAATATCTAAGATATTCGGAGTTATATCTATCTTCTTAGTAAATTCCATAGACATGAAAGAATGGGTTGCCCTAGTATCAAACAGTACGGTAGCATGCTGACTAAGGATAGGTATCTGACCTGTGACCACCATAGAAGCATTTGCTACCTCTTCCTTGGTGAGGGAGAAGATCCGAGCATTAGGTGTAACTGATGGGGCCTCCAATCTTCCTTGGCTGATGTAAGGACCCTCCAGTGCTCCTTGCATCTGATGTAGTTGGGTTGGTCTACCTTCATACTGAATAGACTATGGCAGAGGCAGATTGGTCTTGGTGGGGCACTATTTGGCGAAGTGTCCCTCGACACCACATATATAACACCCGCTCACGCCCTGACGGCAAACTCCTGGATGCTTCCTCCCACACTTAGAACATGTAGGATATGTAGACTGCTTACTGGCTGAACCTCCCTTTGCATTATTCCATTATTTTTCTTTGTATCGAGGGTAGCTTCTGGTGCTTGATACTATTCATGGAATGCTCCGTGATTAGCACACTGCTGATTAGCTCTTTAGTAGTCTGTGGTCTATTAATTCCACCAACCACATTCAGAGCTATCTCCGGTCAACATCTTTAGCATCAACCTAACTCTTTCCTTCTCAGTACTGACCAGTTCCGGGCATAGACGAGCCAACCTATTGAACTTCTTCACCGCTTCATCTACTGATAAATCCCCTTGTTGGAACTCCATGAACTCATCATAATGCTTATTGGTGACTCGCATATGGAAGAACTCCTCAAAGAACTTCGTCTCAAAGTCCGTCCATGACATTTGGTTCACCACCCTCTTGGCGTTTACTCGCTCCCACCACATTCTGGCATCTCCGGTCAGACAGAACGAGGCACACTTGACTTTCTCATTCTCAGGCCAGTCCAGCAGTTCCACTATGCTCTCTACTGTCTTGAACCATGCATGAGCATCCCATGGTTCACTGGCACCGACAAAACTCTCTGGCTTCAGCTTTTGCCATTGAATCAGATAGGCCTCTTGCCTCACCCCTCCCACTGGAGCTGTTGGTGGGCCTGGTGGGACGGAAGATGTAGTTGGAATGACATTCTGAGTCCCTGGCTGAGTAACAAGATTTTCTCGCTCATTCATCATCAAGGTATTGATGACCTCCTACTGCTCTGCCACTTGCTATTGGAGTTGAGTGACTATCTGCATCCAGGTAGGTGGTGATACTTCTTCATTCATTACTTGTCCTCTACGGGGTCTTCCTCGAGGCATTTCTTGCTCTTTATAAGATGATAAAGTGAAACCACTATAAGGCTATTATCACTACTTTTTATCATCTTCACATACATATCTATGTATGCTCTATTACTTACTGTCTATCATCTTCATATATATATATATGCAAGCATGTTTAACTCAAAGAGAACATTCTAGGTGAGCATGTTTAACTTAAAAGAAGCATTCCTTACTACTCATAAAGTCAATAAAGTAGATAAATACTTGCTTACTTGGAGGCGACAGGACTGATGCTCGATGTGTGAGTGACGGAAGGGCGGAACCCGATCTGATACCATCTTGTAACACCCCCTAGTATTTCCACTCTCTACCAGGGGAGATGTCACTACTTTACTGTCTCTATCTTTAATTCATGCAATATACTAACGCAATATGCTAACAACTAAAATAATCATAAGGACATTGACATCACTTAAACAATAACCATTTCAAGATCTTCACCTAACATGCAAGTATTAAGACTAACCCAATATGACTCTAGCATTCTTTGGTCTCAACCATAAGTAATCCAGTTAAACTTCAACAATATCAAAAGAAAACAATTAGAGACTAAAAATCTGGTTTAGACATCTGCACTTAGAATCTTTTACTTCCACTGTTCCGTCACCACATACACCCAGCACTTCATCCGCCATGCCACCTTACTGACGCTTTTCTTTACCTTTATCTACAGTATAAGGAAATGCAAACTGTAAGAAATAATGCTTAGTAAGTACTTTCTATGCTCACAAAAATATATAACGTATGAAATCATGCAACTAGTTCTCTTACCCTTGATACATTGATACACATGCAAGCATAATTGGAAATTATAATTTTGAATACATGTCTCTTGTATAAACCATGCTCTTATGTATTTTAAAACTTGTAAACAGTGTATTTGAACTGGAATAATTAACTTTGAAAACTTTTGCTTGTACTTATACTGATACTTCAAACTAATAATCATCCTGAATATGGGCCCGACATAGTACTAATGTGCGCTTTCCTAATAGGCTGGGATGGCCAACCACCAAACCTACTAGGGTAACTGAGACTGAGGGCCTTGGCCCGTGGGTGAAACTGATGTCCGGTACATGCCATTTCAAAAGTAAAATACTTTCTTTATACTTATATTCTTATACATACTAAAAGAATGCTCTTAATCCCCTAAATCACGAATGGGGAGCACTATAAAGATTATTATGCTCTTGACTCCCAAAACTAAAATGGGGAGCATACTGAAGATTATTGTGCTCTTAATCCCCAATTTGAACGGGGAGCATCCTTAAATTTTCCTTATAAAGGAAATATTTTTACATCTTACTCTACTTCATGCATATAATTGTAAGCTACAACTTATCTACAACATGCATGATCATAAATCACATTCTTATCATGGATCTAAACAGGATACTGAATTAACCACGACATAATGGGAAAAATCATGTAACTAAAAATACCATGCATAACTGGCTCATATACATGCGTATAAACTGCTCAACCATATAACTAGAAATAACATGCATATAAAAACTTATCAATGACATACGATAACTACTTATACTGCAGGTGAGCAATACTTACCTCCTATGCTTTTTCACCAATTTATACTGTTAGATTTCGTAAAGAGAAGACCTCCTACGTGTTCCTTTGCTTTAGCGTGATCCTCTACCAAGTCCTTGAGGAGATCCCTCTTGAAAATCCCCTCTTGAATTATCCCACGGTGGAGAAATTATAGAGGCTCTTTTTTTTTCCTCTCTTATTTTCCTCGGTGGAGAAAGGATCGGCGTTTGGAAAAAATGAGAGAGAGATAGAGAGAGATAGAGGGATGGCTAGAAAAAAAATGAGAGAGAAATGAGAGGCGGTGGCTGGAGAGAAGAGGGAGAGAGAGAGAGGCGGCTGGAAAAAAGAAATGAGAGGGAGAGAGAGAGAGAGAGAGAGAGAGAGAGAGGTGGCTGGAAAAAAACGAGAGGGAGAGAGAGAGAAAAACAAAAACTATATATAATCTAGGGTTTCTCTAATTTAATTACCCCTTTAAATGCTTAGCTAAATTAATCAACTTCTCTCTTTTTTTCGCCTATAGATATATTATATTATACCCTACTCATTGGTAATCTTATGACTTAGTGGTAGGAAGCCTATTCCTCCAAACTAACGATTCATGGTTCGAGCCTCAGCTAATGAACCATTTATTCGATTTTTTTTCCTTTTTTTTTCTTCCTATTCTTATTTCTATATTTTTTTTCTAAATAAATAAATAAAAGTATAGGAACTAAAATTTGGGTTGTTACATGTGGGCTTTGGGATGGTTAATCTTCATGCTCCAAACTATTCCCTAAGTGCCCTACACAAGTTTTACTCCTTCTTATTGTTCTTACTTCAATCTTATTGTAAGAAGGAGTGCATTGTTGTAAAGAGGTTACCTCCACCTAGCTTTGTGCAAAGGAGAGACTAGTGAAGGTTTAGGCATGATTCCCCTCGAACGAATTAGTTCGTGGATTAGCGGCAAGGTCGTGAACCACGTTACGACTTCATGTTAGCATTTGTATTCTTTGTTATTCTTAATTGTCTTTAGTTTTTGTTATTCCGTTGTGCTAACGATTTTGTAGATGAGTAATCAACGAGCGATTTCCACCGTACGTGAAAGAGGGCTATTCACCCCCCTCTAGCTGGCCACCAATGGTCCAACAAGTAGTATCAGAGCCAAGTCGTTTGTCACCGGACTAACCACCACAACAAGCACAATCAAGAGATGGCTGGTTCCAACATTCATCCGCCGAAGTTTGAAGGATAATTCGCCTGGTGGAAAAAGTGAATGGAGGTATTTTTCGAGACCGATTTTGACATAATGCTCACTATGGAAAACAGTTTCGAAGTTCCTAGGGATGAAGAGGGGGAGCCACTAGAGAAATCGAGATGGACCAAGAAGAAAAGGGAGAAACACTTGGCAAACTCAAAGGCAAAACACCATTTATTCAATGTGCTTCCCCAACAAGAGATCAACTGGATTGGAGAGTGCTCAAGTGCCAAAGAGATGTAGGAAAGATTGGTAGAGCTTCATGAAGGCACTTCGAAAGCCAAATTAGCAAGAAGAGACCTTCTCCGCTCCCAACTCAACAACATCAAACTCAATAAAGGGGAGAAGGTATTATCACTACACTCTAGATTCAAGGAAATAATTAATGGATTGTCTAATGTAGGTGAAAAGCTCTCCAACCGGGATATGGTTATGAAGGCTATAGATGCCTTTCCCCAGTCCTCAAAATGGAGCTCCATGGTGGACTCCTTCTACATATCGAAGAATCTAGAGGTGAGCACCCTAGAAGAATTCTTCTCCACCATGGAGATACATGAAACAAGGCTTGAAGGAGTAATTGAAGAACAAAGCATTAAGCCATCAAGGGGAGTGGCACTAGTATCCAACAAGGGGAAGAAGAAGAATGAGACTCCCTCCTCATCCGATGAAGACTCCTCCTCCTCCTCCATGGATAGCACGGAAGAAGCCTACATGGTAAGGAAGGTAAGACGTGTGCTTAAAAATTTTAAATTTAACAAATCTAATGATAGGAGGAGAGGCCAAGGAGGAAGATAATTTGCTACAATTGCCAAGGAGAGGAACATATAAGAGATGATTGTCTCCTCTTGAACAAGAGCAAAGAAGAGAGGAGGAAGAAAGAAGAAAAGAAGAAGGGGAGCAAGAAGAAGGAGGATGAAAATAAGGCCAAAGAAAAGGGGAAGGCTAAGTCACATAAGGCCACATGGGATGATCCATCATCCTCATCATCCAAAGAAGAAGCCTTCACAAACCTTGCCTTAATGGGGATAGACAATTTGGACTCCACCTCCTCCGAGGAAGAAGAAAGAAGCACTAGCGAGGAGGAGAGTTCAAGTGAAGGGAGAGCGTCCTCATCTTCATCCTCATCATCGGAAGGGGATTTGGTAAGTGAGGTAACAAATCTCCCTCCCAAGAAAATTATGTCTATGATTTCTAGCTTAACTAAGGAATTATTTAGGGCTAAAAAGGAAAACAAAAGCATGAAAAATTAAATTAAGGCCCTATAAGAAAAGCTAGAAAAATCATATTTAAATTTGAATGATAATGTTTCTTCTAGTATCAATAATGCATGCTCACATGATGATTACATGCCTTTTAATGTTAATGATGCATGTATTGAGGAGAATAGGGTTTTAAGAGAAAAAGTAGACCATTTAACTAAGGCCCTAGAGAAATTCACTATAGGCTCTAACACATTGAATATGATCATAGGGAGCCAAAGGGCAAGCTTTAATAAGAAAGGCCTAGGTTATAAAGGAAATAAAAATGAAAAGGCCTATAATTGCCTAATTGCTAAGGGTCAAGCCAAAAATAAAATAATAGCTAGAAAATGGATACCTAAGGAATTTTTGGTGAACCCTATAGGAAAGAATTTGTATTGGGTTCCCAAATCCATCCTTAAAGGTTAAGAAAATCCTAGGTTAGTCAACCATGAGTGGACTTTACTTATATCATATTGAATGGTTGACTTAGGATGGTGTGGGTTATAAATTTTTAACATAGTGTTGGGTGATGATAATGTATAACCCATAAATTGAATGCTTGAATCAAGATTCATGCTTAATTTTATATTTTATGATCATGATATGTAATTGATGATTTATGATCATGATTGATAATTCTTGATGCATGTTCATGATTGGGTTCTTAGGATAATACTTAACCATGGGTAGAATTGCATGAAATTTTGGTTAAGTATAAATACCTTTAGATACATCTCACATCCCACTATAAGGATAACTTGATTGAGAACATAGCAATGGGTGAGATGATAGGATGATACAAATGGTTCACTAATGCTTATGACATTTAAATGGGTCATTAAGTGTATCAATAGATCAATAATAGACCAATCATGGGGAAAGCATATGATTAATTCATAAACATATTGCCCAAAGATCATGGTTGGATATTTCAAATTCTTTCAAAACCATTTCTTGTTTTATAATATGTGTATTCATGTTGTAAATCATTTCAAGGCAAAACTAGTTCTTGAAATTGATACATGATTGAAGGTTTTTGCAACTTTTGAGTTTTTGTCAAAAGATTGAAAATTGAATTAATTTTCATGAAAACTTATTTTTCATTGATAAAGGGATCCACAAGAAATGTGTTTTCAAATTTTCATGATTTTTCAAATTTTTTGGAATTTTTAGTGCATTTCTGAATTTCGTCCAAAAAATCAAAAAAATAGATTTTACTTGTGCCAGTCGACTGCTGGACTGTGCACAAGTACAGTAACCTGTTTTGACATGTTTTAAATCTTATTTTGGTATTTTCTTCCATTTGACTTGATGTCATGCGTGTATAACATTTGGATAATATTTTTGATGGTGTCAAAGGGGGAGAATGTTAATGGTTTAAGTTAATCATGCTAAGGGGGAAAAATTAGCATGTCTTAAGGAGGAGTTGCATGTTTAAGGGAGAGTTTTTATACTCATGTTATTTACATGCTTTCTTGCCTTATGTTTTTATGTTATTGTTTTTACCTAACTTAAACGGATTGTCACACATCAAAAAGTGGGAGATTGTTAGAGCAATCAACCCATGTGATGTGGTTTTGATGTGTGTGGCAAAGGGTTTAAGTTAGGATTTATATGAATTTGATATGTCCGTTGAAGTCATGTAGGACTTAGTAATTTGCACATGTATGACGATAGCATTGGCAAGATTCACCTCTCATGATCGACTCGGTCCTTGAGTCGGTGAAAGATGCATTATAGAAGTCATGCGCTTGGTGCATTCGAGGGACCGCCGGACGAGGAGCATTGGAGTGAAGCAGAAGGAAGTAGACTTCAGGGCGAGATGCGAAGGATGGCACTGCGAAGCTGTGTGCTTGGCGAATCTGAGGGACGTGGCCAGATGAAGAGAACTTCAAGGTGAGGGACTCCAAAGGAATGAGAGTGAGCGATTGTAACCCGGGGACGAGGTAGCTCTTAGGTAATCTTGGCCAATTGGCTAAGTGTCGGATGGGGTTTCGGCATCGGCCATGATATGGCGATCGGTGCTCCAAGTCGAATAGGTTTGGTGGTGTCCGGAGTGGGTTTCTAGCCTAGCGATCGATTGCCAAGGAATGACGATCATTGCCGGACCATCGATCGGTCGCGAAAATGATCGGTGATGAAAGCGATCCTGAGCCGCGAGAACCTCGTGCCGATCGATCGATCACGGAGGCATCAATCGACTGATGGATACATCAGTCGACTGCCAAGTCTCCCGTTGGACTATAACTGTCAGAATCTGATGTGTTCAGAAGCCGTTGCAATGGTAGCAGTCGACTGCCAAAGGCAGCAATCGACTGATGGGCGACCAACGGAAAGAAATCAGTCTTCTCTATAAAAAGAGAGGGTGTGGGCTTTGGGATGGTTAATCTTCATGCTCCAAACTATTCCCTAAGTGCCCTACACAAGCTTTACTCCTTTTTGTTCTTACTTCAATCTTATTGTAAGAAGGAGTGCATTGTTGTAAAGAGGTTACCTCCACTTAGCTTTGTGCAAAGGAGAGACTAGTGAAGGTTTAGGCGTGATTCCCCTAGAACGAATCGGTCCGTGGATTAGCGGCAAGGCTGTGAACCACATTACAACTTCGTGTTAGCATTTGTATTCTTTGTTATTCTTAATTGTCTTTAGTTTTTGTTATTCCGCTGTGCTAACGGTTTTGTAGACAAGTAATCAACGAGTGATTTCCACCGTATGCGAAAGAGGGTTATTCACCTCCTCTAGCCGGCCAGCAACGGTCCAACATCAAGTTTACATTGTGTAAAGTTTTCTTTACTTGTATTTGTGTAGTTTACTTGTATTAGTTTGTATTCATTCTTATTGTTGTAATAACTATTGTACGAGGTTTCGTCCACCTCCGAATTGTTCCGAGAAGGAGTGTTTATCATTTAGTGGTGTTTGGCATCACTAGGGCTCATTCGAGCCCAACCCATGGAGTAGGAACCTTAAGGTTCCAAACCACATTATATTGCGTGTTTTGTTGTGTTTGTATTTGTTTCTCCAATTATATTTCTATATTCCATTGTGCTAACGACAATTGTAGAGACGAACGAATGAATTCCATCATGCAACGTCGAAACGCTATTCACCCCCCTCTAGCAACGTCCAATTCCCAACAACATATGTTTATTGTTTTGTAGGACTTTGATTGTGATAGATTATTGGATGTCTTGATGGTTAGCATGGACTTCATATCAAGTGGGTAATTCCTTCTTTTGGTTAAGTAGATCGATGATCTTAGTGCATGAACTTGATTATGATGATAGTATCATTACCTTTACTCCACTCTTATTATTCATGTGCTTGATGCTTAGCCATTGAACTTTAAGATGCTCATTCATTATATATATAGTCTCATTTCATCACTGTTGTTGATTATATATATTATGTTTGGTTGATATATCTATAGATGTTGCATAAGTACATGTTTTTGAGTATAGTTGTAGTCTTGGATTGGGTCATCATGGTATATCACTGGGGGTAGGTGATGGTTCTAAATGTAGACTTGATTGTCTTATCATATTATCTTGCATTGTGCATCTCCTATTAGTCATGTCTTCTAAGTATGGTTGAGTGAGTTGTTAGTGAAGTTTTGTTTATGGACTGAAGGTCCTAGCAAGGTTGTCTGTATGTTGTATATGACTCTCTGTGAGATAGACAACATGTTATGGGTTTATATGTTTGGAGTTGTGCATCATCACATTACATGCATGTTGTCGACTTGGTCTCCCTTGTGGTTGAGAGAGTCATCAATCATTACTGTCTCCTCGGCCACTTGGGGTAGTGGTAGCTGGAGAGTGCAGTTCATCTGTTGTGTCGCACTCGTCCACTGTGTGATAATGGTAGTTGGAGTTGCATGCAGCTTGTCCTGTCATGCAGTAAACGACTACTTATGGGTAGTAGTAGTTGGAGTGCTAGCAGCATGGACCCCCATTGTGTAGCTTGTAGCTACTTACTCATACTGCCCATTTGGCCACTCGAGAGTAGTGATAGCTAGAGTTGGGACAGTTGTCCTGTCGTGCCACCTAGGCCACATGGGGTTGTGGTAGTAAGCAGGGTGTGCAGCCAATGACCATGCATATGCATTCTTGTGAGATGTTGTATTTGTCTGAGCTATGATTGTTGCATATGTTTGAACATCATTATTCATACCATTTGTATATTCTATACTATTGTATGTGGTGTATTTGGATATGAGTTGGATCATTTTGTTATGTCCATTTGATTATACGTTGTTCATATGATTATGTGTTGATCACAAGTGTGATATTGTTCATGTATGTTATTTGTATGTGTTATATTGTTGTATACGTGTTCAGGTTATTATGAGTTGTGTCATTGCAGACCTTCATGTATGTCAGTACATTATGTTATATATGGTGAGTTGGTTGGTATATGCATCGATTAGATTTATACTGATGGTTATTTGTTATTATTTTTAAGGTTGTATACATGTTGATCTCCATATATTTATATAATGTTCATGCACTATCTTTCATATACCACTGAGTCTTATACTCACCACCACATAACCTGAGTTTTCCTGTCGCCCAAGTAGCAGGTAGAGGATGTCGTAAGGAGCTTGGAGGTCCTATCTGTTGATTCCATCTCACATGGTGCATTTTGGGTTTGAGTCCCTGATAATTGTATGTTTTGGATTTTATTTTGTACTAGTTCCACATTTGGTATATTGTGGTGTTGTTATGTATTGGCCTTTATTATGGTTTTGGTTTGGATGTTGATTTCAATTATGTTTTCTTGTTGGGTCAAAGTAACTCCGGAGTGCATCTTTGTGTCCATGTATTTCTATTATTTGTCGATGTTATTTCACTGTGATTTATGATTTGTGTGTATCAACAGCTATTTGGGCATTGTATTGATTTTTTTTCTTATATTGTCACAAGAGGGTACCGTTCGATAGACTTTGACAAATATACTCTCGGGGGCGTGACAGTTAAAGCTTCGATTAATAAGACAAAGCAACTTATTTGATCTACATCTAATTCTAACTCTAATGATTTATTCCAAGTGGATTTAAGTGTTTTTCTCTACTTCTTTAAAATTTCATCCTTTTTTACTTCTTTGAGTAATGGACATTCTGACTTGAAATGTCCTCTTTTTTTTGTAATGGAAACATCTCACCTCTTCTTTTTCTTTTCTTATGAAGCTCCTGATGCCTTTGTTAGTGAACATTTTCCTACTCATCTTTTTTTTTATCGCATTTGTAATTTCTGATGATAAATTTTCATCATTAGATTATAACTCAAACTCAATCTTGGACTCATATTCAACTTTTGATTTATTCTTTGACCTTGACTTGAATTTAGTTGGCAGATTTCCTATAATGAAAGTTATACCCTTCACTAATTGACCAAGATTAGTTTATTCATTAAGTTCAAATTTATGAAAAGAAAATCATCTAATTTAACTATAGATAAATCTCTGAATACTTTATATATAATTACTATATATGCTCGTAAAGTTGTCCTTAAAAAGACCCTTAAAGCATATCTGATTAAATTCCATTTGTCAATTTGCTCTCTAAGTGAATACAACTCATTTAGAATCTCCTCGAATCTCCTATGTAATTGACATACTGACTGACTCTCCTTCTTTCATTTGGATTATTAAATTTTGTTTTGAAAGAGATCTCTCTTGGTTGTTATGGAGCCTATGTTTCTTTCATATTGTTCAACCGACTTTTCCTTTAGTTTCTTAGTGCTCTAAAATTGTCTCACCTTGCTTAACTACTCTTGAGCTGGCCCAAACTACAATGTTGTTGTAGCTCTTACATTGGCTTAGGCTCTTTTCTTTATTTCATTGGTCCATTTTTTGAAGTTCAAAGGTTGACCATTCTCATCTCTTAGTAGGATTAATCCTATCTTAATCACTATCTAGTTCTCGATCTCATTTATTAGATAGTATTCCATGCTTCCTTTTTAATTGGTAAATGTTGGAGGATCGGTGGTCAGCTAGAGGGGGGTGAATAGCCTTTGAGTGTATGATGAAAATCGCTTCGCTTCTTAATTGTCTACAAGAGTAATAGTAGAAATGCTAAAACAAAAACAATTAAAACAAAACAAAGTAAGTAAAGAATGCAAATGCTAACGCAATTATGTAACGTAGTTCACGACCCTTGCCGCTAATCCACGGACGATTCGTATGGCGAATCACTCCCTCAAATCAATCACTAGTCTCTCATTCAAGGTGGAGGTAAACCTTTCTTACAATCTCTCCCTCTTACAATAGAATTGAGATAAGAACAAGTAAGAGGAGTAGAAAATCGTATTGGGCACTTGGGAGAAGTTTAGGAGTTAAGAATTAGCCTCCCAAGAGAACTCAACGCCTTTTCTTATAGGGAAGAGATCATTCTTCCCGTTGGGCAGCGAGTAGTCGACTAATGCATCCATCAGTCGATGGTTGTTGTAGTCGTTGCCTCATAACGGCTTCATCCACATTGGCGTCCAGCCAATGGCTCCCTCATCAGTCGATTGATCATCCATATTAGTCGACTGATAGAGCCATCAGTTGAGTGATCAGGCGATCAGTCGACTCTCAAATCCTCTGTGCCCGCGACCACCTCAATCAGTCCACTGTCGTCCCTTGTCAGTCAACTGATGGTGCAACAGTCGACTACTAGGCTAGAAAACAATCAGTCGAACACCGATCGAGCACCAGTCGAGTGCCAAAGACCTAGAGCAGTCGACTGATATCTATATCAGTCGACTGGTGTTAAATATGGAAAATTTAAAATACCAAAATTAAATGGACAGAAATTAAGAAAAAATAATCCTGGGAATTTTTCGAGATTTTTCGGAATTTTTCTGGATTTAAACGGAGTCCGTACGAGATTATTACGGGAATAAAATAAATAGGTTTTAGGTGGGGTCTGTTTAAGGGGATTAATAGGTGATATTAACCTAAGTTTATCTATTTCCTCATTTTATTTTCCCCGCCGCGACCCCTTTCCTCCTTCAGCAGTTCCTCTCGCGCGACCTCTTCTCTGTTGACGACCTCTTCTCCGTCGACGACCAGGCCACCGTTCTTCTCTTCCACGCCGACCACAGCCGCCGCAAACACAGGATCGCCGCGAGCCCCGTCTGTTCCCCATCGCCCGAGCCCCCACATGCGATGGCGGTCCGCGCGCCAGCAGCCGTCGTCGTGCCTTCGCCGCCCGCCAGGCCGACCCTCTGCGTGCCTCCTCTGCCCTGATGCTCCTCCACTCACCTCCATCGTTGTAGCCTTCCCCTCCGCGCAGATTGATCAGCAGCAGTGAGTTTCTCTTGGAGTAAGTGATTTAGGGCAGCAAGGGTTAGGGCAGCAAGAAATCTGCTGGTGAACAGGGCAGACGTGGAGAAATAGCATCTTTCGGTATATCTCTCGTTTCCCTCTCTTTTTCTTATGATCTATGTTTGGAGGTTACTATCGAGGGAGTTGGTTGTGAGGTTCTCGACCACGAAGTGGGCTGCGAGTTGGGAGTATCGACTGTCGGTGGGATCCTAGGGCCGGTAAGCACGATTTTGGTGTTGTTCGGTTGATATTGGATGGTTGGATGTACACTATTATATAGTTGGTCTAGTGTTTGTTATGATTATGATGTTAGATCTAAAGCTAATCAAGATTTAGGCTCGATTTGGGGGTGGATCTATTTTGGGTTGTGATGAGATTTCAATTAGGGTGATTAGATCCCTAAATTGGTGTAATTGGGAGTTGTGAGGGCTGTGAAAGAGTTAGATAAATTAGTGGAATTGGAAATTGATTTTGGTTGATTGGGTTATGAATGAAATTGATTAAGTATTCGATTTGTCGGTGGATTGCATTTTTGTGCTTAACAATAGTTATGTTGTATGCAGGTTTTGGCCACGAGGCAGGTCCCCGGTCGTGACGATTTTATTCTTGTGGACATTTTTATTCAGACGGGTATTTTGACTTATCTCCTAGATATAGTCATGTTGATATGCTAGTTAGGATAGCTTGCAATAATTTTCATGTTTATATGCCTAGTATGTTTTTGTGCCTACTTGATACATGCATTTGATCGGTTATGGTTATACTTTCCCTGTTTTACTCGGATCATGGATATGTACTTATTGGTTGTGCATATTATTCGGTTATGCATTTTAGTTGGATTTACATGCTTTAGTATCATGCACCATCTTGCATGATTGCATGTTGGCTGGACGGGGTTCCTTTATAGTTGAGCCCGCAGCCAGTTACATGGCCTGCACACGCTGTCACTCATGGGTTAGTGGTACATCAGGAGGGTATGTGCAGTTGCTCTGTCAGGCTCCGCTGGTCCGCTCATGGGTAGCGATGAGGCAGTGTGGTAGCGGGCAGGGATCCCTCCTCTGGTCTATGACACCGGGAGATGAGAGCTTAGCTCCCCCACTCTGTTTGGGGCAGGAGGATAGGTGTACTTCGACAGTATCTTGTCCACTCGGTAACTTAGGAGCAGTGATGGCAGAGTGCACAGTTGTCATAGTCCTACCCACTCGGCTTCACCATCGTGTGTGAGGCGGCTGACTGGCGTCAGGGGTGACCATGTCATTTGCATGACATGCATTTTGCATGGATAGCATTTGTATTGTGTTTGCTGCATTTTTATTGATGCCTTGGATGTTGCATATGATTGTCATGCATACAGGATACATATTTGTATATGGTGATGATTTTATTTCTTCTAGTAGGACACATGCTCCTTTATCAGGGTAGGAGATTCAGGTAAGTACAGTCCTTTTATATTTCTTTCTTGCATACCCTATATGTGAGACTGTACTAGCATGATTCTTATTGTTAGCTATATTTTACTTTGCATATCGAACATATCCGCTGAGTTCTTTGAACTTACCCCGTTGATTTTTATCTATTTCAGGATGAAGCTGTCAGGAGAGTCCAGCTGCCAAACCCCCTCATCGCGAAAGTTTAATAATTATTCGTTTTATGGTTTTGGATATTTGGATTAGAAGATATGTTTAGGATTGAAGTTGGATTTGGGTACTCGTGGATTTTTGGTGTCCTTATGGACCTTTATTCGGATTTTGTTTCGATTGGTTTTGGTTGGGTATTCCTGCCCAGATGGAAGAAGGGGTAAGTCTAGTGATTATAGACTGTTTACCATTTATTTTGATTGTTGGCCTAAGGCCTTATTACCTGCGTGTGTTGTTTGGATTCCGATCGTGTTGACCGATGTATAGTGGTCATGTAGGCCTTATATATAAGTTTGGTATTGTCACCAGTACAGGGGAGATGCTGTCGGATTTTCGTCTGCCGGGGACTCCCCCGGGACGTGACAATTTATTGGTATCAGAGCAAATCCGACAGCATCTCCCCTGTACTGGTGACAATACCAAACTTATATACAAGGCCTACACGGCCACTATACATCGGTCAACACGACCGAAATCCAAACAACACACGCATGTAATAAGGCCTCAGGCCAACAATCAAAATAAATGGTAAACAGTCTACACTCACTAGACTTACCCCTTTTGCCATCTGGGCAGGAATACCCAACCAAAACCAATCGAAACAAAATCCGAATAAAGGTTCATAAGGACACCAAAAATCCACGAGTACACAAATCCAATTTAAGTCCTAAACATATCTTCTAATCCAAATATCCAAAACCATAAAATGAATAATTATTAAACTTTCGCGATGAGGGGGTTTAGCAGCTGGACTCTCCTGACAGCTTCATCCTGAAATAGATAAAAATCAACGGGGTAAGTTCAGAGAACTCAGCGGATATGGTCGATATGCAAAGTAAGATATAGCTAACAATAAGAATCATGTCAGTACAGTCTCACATATAGGGTATGCAAGAAAGAAATACAAAAGAACTGTACTTACCTGAATCTCCTACCCTGATATAGGAGCATGTGCCCTATTAGAAGAAATAAAGTCATCACCATATACAAATATGTATCTTGTATGCATAACAATCATATGCAAAATCCAAGGCATCAATAAAAATACAGCAAACACAATACAAATGTTATCCATGCAAAATGCATGTCGTGCAAATGAAATGGTCACCTCTGACGCCAGTCAGCCGGCTCACACACGATGGTGAAGCCGAGTGGGTTGGGCTATGACAACTGTGCACTCTGCAATCACTACTCCTGAGTGACCGAGTGGACAGGATGCTGTCGGAGTACACCTATCCTCCTGCCCCAAAACAGAGTGGGGGAGCTAAGCTCTCATCTCCCGGTGTCATAGACTAGAGGAGGGATCCCTGCCCGCTACCACGCTACCTCATTGCTACCCATGAGCAAACCAGCAGAGCCTGACAGAGCAACTCCACACACCCTCCTGATGTACCACTAACCCATGAGTGACAGCGTGTGCAGGTCATGTAACTGGCTGCGGGCTCAACTATAAAGGAACCCCGTCCAGCCAGCATGCAATCATGCAAGATGGTGCATGATACTAAAGCATGTAAATCCAACTAAAATGCATAACCGAATAATATGCACAACCAATAAGTACATATCCATGATCCGAGTAAAACAGGGAAAGCATAACCATAACCGATCAAATGCATGTATCAAGTAGGCACAAAAACATACTAGGCATGTAAACATGAAAATTATTGCAAGCTATCCTAACTAGCATATCAACATGACTATATCTAGGAGATAAGTCAAAATACCCGCCTGAATAAAAATGTCCACAAGAATAAAATCGTCACGACCGGGGACCTGCCTCGTGACCGAAATCTGCATACAACATAACTATTGTTAAGCACAAAAATGCAATCCACCGATAAATCGAATACTTAATCAATTTCATTCATAACCCAATTAACCCAAATCAATTTCCAATTCCACTAATTTATCTAACTCTTTCACATCCCTCACAACTCCCAATTACACCAATTTAGGGATCTAATCACCCTAATTGAAATCTCATCACAACCCAAAATAGATCCACCCCCAAATCGAGCCTAAATCTTGATTAGCTTTAGATCTAACATCATAATCATAACAAACACTAGACCAACTATATAATAGTGTACATCCAACCATCCAATATCAACCGAACAACACCAAAATCGTGCTTACCGGCCCTAGGATCCCACCGGCAGCCGATACTCCCAACTCGCAGTTCACTTCGTGGTCGAGAACCTTACAACCGACTCCCTCGATAGTAACCTCCAAACACAGATCATAAGAAAAAGAGAGGGAAACGAGAGATATACCGAAAGATGTTGTTTCTCCATGTCTGCCCTGTTCACCGGCAGATTTCTTACTGCCCTAACCCTTGCTGCCCTAAATCACTTACTCCATAGAAACTCACCGCCGCTGATCAATCCGCACGGAGGGGAAGGCTACGGCAATGGAGGCGAGTGGAGAAGGCGGACGCAGGCGGTCCTGTGGCAGAGGACACCTCGGCAGGCGAGGCGTAAGCGGCGGCCCGGCTGAGCAAGGCGGCGACGGGAAGACGACGGTGGTCAGCTGCGGCGCGACGATGACTGGCGCCGTCACGTGTGGGGCTCGCTCACGGGAACATCACGGCTCACGGCGATCCCAGCTGGGTGAGGAAAGAAGAAGAATGGCGACTGAGGAAATAGATAAACTTAGGTTAATATCACCTATTAATCCCCTTAAATAGAACCCACCTAAAACCTATTTATTTTATCCCCATAATAATCTCGTACGGACTCCGTTTAAATCCAGAAAAATTTTGGAAAAAATCCTAAAAATCTCAAAAAAATTCCCAGGATTATTTTTTCTTAATTTCTGGCCATTTAATTTTGGTATTTTAAATTTTCCATATTTAACATTCTCCCCCACTAATAAAAATTTGGTCCCTAAATTTCCTACTCAGATTCATAATGAATAAGAGATACCACAATTACTGAAAAATATATCTCACGTACCTTAAGTAAACAAGTGGGGATATTGAGCTCTGATCTTTTCTTCAAGCTCCCAAGTAGCCTCCTCATCCGTGTGATGACTCCACCCGACCTTGACAAGTCGCACAACCTTGTTTCGCAACTGTTGTTCCTTGTAATCCAAAATTCGTACCGGAACCTCTGCATAAGTAGCATCAGATTGAATGGAACCTGACATATCTGACAGAATATGTGTAGAGTCTGGCACATACTTCCTCAGCATGGACACATGGAACACATCATGAATACTCGTCAAAGATGGTGGTAGCGTTAGGCGATAAGCGACTGCTCCGATCCTCTCTAAAATCTCAAACGGACCAATGTATCTAAGAGCTAGCTTACAACGGAGGCCAAATCTCTTCACGTCTTTCGTGGGTGAAACTCGCAGGAATACATGGTCACTAATAGAGAACTCCAAAGGTCTCCGTCTCCGATCTATATAACTCTTCTGGCAATCCCGCACCTCTGTCATCCTATGTCTGATAGTATGGACCAACTCTACCTCATGCTGAGCTCTCTGGGGTCCTAGCAACTGGGCCTCCCCAACCTCCTCTCAGAAGGTGGATGTACGACACTGTCTACCATACAATGCTTCAAACGGGGCTACTTGGATAGGCGAATGATAGCTGTTATTGTAGGCGAATTCCACTAACGGCAAGTGGTCCTCCAAGTTGCCCCCGAAATCCATAACACAGGACCTCATCAAGTCCTCTAGTGTCTGAATGGTCCACTCAGACTGTCCATCTGTCTGCGGATGGAATGCAGTACTAAAACAAAGATGCATGCCTAAGGCCTGCTATAGACTCTTCCAGAACCGAGACATGAATAGGGGATCTCTATCTGATATAATGCTCAAAGGAACACCATGCAATCTGATGATATCCATTGAAGGGTTTTGCTTATCGAGTCCGTGAGGGGAAACTTCGCTTCCCACTTCACCTCGGTCGTTTGTTCATGGCGATCCCATCAATGTCCTCGGATTAAAAAATTTAATCCTAGACAAAAGGGATTGCCCAAACAACCAAGTCATCATCGTGCTATTCATTTAGAGAGGTCACTTGAACAAACTCGTTGTTCAAGCGACCAACCTCTATTCTACGAGTAGCCACGGAATAGACGATGTATGGATCGCCGGCTTTCGTGTTTATGTTCGGGATCCAAGTATTATTTATCCATAATCAGAATTATATCATGCTCATAATTGAAAAAACAAATACAAGCAAGTAACAAAAGAGAATAGAGAATAGATATACCTCTCGATCTTCTAATGTATGACCTTCCTCCTTTCGGACGTCGTGTGGGCGACGATCTACCAAAAGATGAAGCTCCTAGATCACCAATCTTCCTTCCTTGCTCGTTCTGAGCAAGAGGAAGAATAGAAACAAGGCTCTTCTCCTTCCTATAGCCAACCAAAAAGCAACAAGGAGAATCCTTGTTGTCGGCCAACAAGGAGAAGGAGATGATGATGGAAACCGACCAAGACACCAAGGGAAACCCCTAAGTCTTGTTTCCACCACTCAAGGAGAAGGAGAAGGGGGTCTTTGGCCGCTATCCAATGGCTGGAAGAGGCTAGAAAAAGCTGCTGGACACTGGCCACCTTGAAGGAAGAAGAAGAAAGGAAAATACTTCCGTATTTGGTGCCGCCCAAGCCTCCAAACCCTAATCCTATCTCAATTAGGATTTCTTTCTTGCCACCCACCCCTTGCCCTCCTTTTATAGAGTTAGGGATAAGCCATGATTTAATCTCCTCCATTGGTTCTAGGGATTTAATCTCAACCGTCGGATCTAGAGATTTAATCTCAACCGTCGGATCTTAGAGATTTAATCTCTACCTTTGGATCTAGAGTTTTGTTTCTATCCATTGAATCTAAGCTTCATGAGGTGTTAATAGGCTACATTAGGGACCATGAGGAGGAGTTGGATCTTGGCCACCCATGGATCAAGCCCACATAAAGTCCGATCCATTAATGATAATCCAATCCACTAAAGGATTATCATTGATCTACCTCACCAACCCCCATAAGATAATATGGGCTCCATATATTATTTGTACATTTTCTCTCCGTGTTTAAGATCTCGAATGTCCGTCGATTAATTAATTTACTGACCATTAATTAATCAACATCTAACTCCATGAGTAGTACCACTCGACCTTTTCATTATGTCGGACCAAGTCCACCTGCAGGGTTTACATGATGAACCTTATGAGCTCCTCAAGGGGACATCATCATCCTAATATATAGGACACGGTTTCCTCCTATAATCAACGACACACCATATAAATAATATTATCTCCCAACTTACCGAGCCTATCGATTTAATCTATAAATCTCACCCATTGGTAAATCAAAGAGATGAATACTGAGTATATGTGTCCGTCATTATATCGGGATTAAGAGCATGTACATAATAATATCTGAGGTCCGATTCGATTATGTAGTCAGCAATAAATCGAATCACCTCTAAGTCGGTCCTGCTCAATACACTCAAAATGCACTAGTGTGATTTTATGGTCAAGACAAACCAATACCAAATCACACTACAACCATTCCGATGGTTTGTCCAAAGTCATCTCAGTTGTGAGCCTTTACTTATACTTTACAAGGAGCCGATAACATGATCTCCCATGTGACACCACACACCATATTATCTATAATGTAATGTATTAGACAATATGCATAACCATAAAAATATATAAACAATGATCATGTGATTCTTATTTCAAAATAAAAACGTTCATACAAAAGATAGACTTTTCAGTATACATCCCTACAATCTCCCACTTATACTAAAAGACTATGTTGTCCTCAAACTGCCATACATTTGATCCTCATTCCCTCCACATGCCTATCAAAAGCTCTCGCCGGAAGGGCCTTAGTGAAAGGATCTGTCCGGTTATCCTCTGATGCAATCTTGGCCACAGCAACTTCTCCTCTCTTTACGATTTCTTGTATCAGGTGGTACTTGCGCTCTATGTTCTTACTCGCCTTATGGGCTCCTGGTTCTTTTGAGTTTGCAACTGCACCACTATTATCACAATAAATTGTGATAGTTCTGAGCAAACCAAGAATCACATCCAAGTCCATCAGGAAGTTCCTGAGCCATACATCTTCTTTGGCCGCCTCAGAGGATGTCACATACTTAGCTTCCATGGTGGAGTCCGCCACGCATTTCTGCTTGACACTCCTCCATACAATGTCTCCACCTCCTAAAGTAAACACAAAACCTGAGGTAGACTTACTGTTATCCCTATCAGATTGGAAGTCAGAATCTGTGTAACCCACAGGGAGTAATTGGTCTGCTCGATAAACCAGCATATAATCCCTAGTCCTTCTCAGGTACTTCAATATATGCTTTACCGCAGTCCAATGTCCCTGCCCTGGATTGCTCTGATATCTGCTGACCATGCCGACGGCATAGCAAATATCTGGTCTCATACATAGCATCGCATACATGAGGCTTCCTACTGCCGAAGCATAAGGAACCGCCTTCATCTCCTCTATCTTCTCAGATAATCTAGGACACATCTCCTTAGATAAAGGAACTCCATGCCTGAAAGGTTGAAATCCCTTCTTGGAGTTCTGCATGCTAAAACGATCCATAATCGTGTCTATGTATGAAGCTTGGGATAAGCACAACATCTTTTTTCTGCAATCCCTTATAACCTTGATCCCAAGGATGTGTCCCACCTCTCCCAAGTCCTTCATATCAAACTGTTTGGACAACCATACCCTTACGTCCGATAACACCTTGATATTATTTCCAATCAACAAAATGTCATCTACGTAAAGTACAAGAAATACCACTATGTTTCTGTCACATCTCTTGTATACACAAGACTCATCCGGACTTTGAATAAATCCATAAGACTGGATTACCTCATCAAAGCGGATGTTCCAAGACCTCGAAGCTTGCTTCAATCCATAAATGGACCGATTAAGCTTACATACAAGATGCTCTTTGCCCTTAGCAATGAATCCCTCTGGTTGCTTCATATAGATGTTTTCCTCAAGACTTCCATTAAGGAAAGCTGTCTTGACATCCATCTGTCACACCTCATAATCCATATGAGCTGCTATGCATAAGAGAATCCGGATAGACTTAAGCATGGCTACTGGCGAAAAGGTCTCCTCATAATCAATACCCTCTTTCTGAGTATACCCCTTCGCAACAAGCCTCGCTTTGAAGGTCTCAACCTTCCCATCTATTCCTCTCTTTCTTTTGTAGATCCACTTGCATCCAATGGTTTTTACACCATTGGGTGGGTCTACTAGCTCCCATACCTGATTTGAATTCATAGATTCAATCTCAGCATTCATTGCACTTTGCCAAGATGCTGCATCTTTATCTTGGATTGCCTCATCATATGTCCAGGGATCAGGTTCATGTTCGCCATGGACCAAATCAGAAGATTCTCCCAAGAACATGAATCTATCAGGCTATCTCACAACCCTCCCACTACGACGAGGTATCACCTGTGTATCCTCTGTGATACACCGTGCAGTGACATGTGGTATATCCTCTTGTACCGGTGGTACTAAAGAAGTGACTTCCCCTTTTAATTCCTCCAGAACAATTTTACTCTTTGGCTTGTGGCTCATCACATAGTCTTCCTCTAGAAATCTGGCGTTCGTGATAACGATCACCCTCTGATCTCTAGGACTATAAAACAAACCACCCTTCGTTCCTCTAGGATACCCAACGAACATGCATACTTTTGTACGAGGTTCCAACTTACCAGCATCTACCTTCAGCACATGTGTTAGACTCCCCCATATCCGAATATGTCTTAGACTAGGCTTTTGCCCAGTCCACAATTCTGTGGGAGTAGAAGACACTGATTTAGATGGAACCAAGTTCAGAATGTACACCGCCGTATCTAGAGCATATCCCCAGAACGAATATGGCAACTCAGAATAACTCATCATCGATCTAACCATCTCCATAAGAGTCTTATTCCTTCGCTCTGCTACACCATTCTGCTGGGGTGTGCCAGGTGCAGTCAATTGGGATTGAATCCCAGCCTCTGATAAGTAGTTCCTAAACTCTCCCAAGAGGTACTCACCACCATGATCAGATCGTAGTGTCTTGATACTTTTACCTTGATATTTCTCCACATCAGCCTTGAATTCTTTGAACTTGTCAAAGCATTCAGACTTGCGACGCATCAGGTAAATGTATCCATATCTTGAGTAATCATCTATAAAAGAGACGAAATACTCAAAACCACCTCTATCATGGATAGACATAGGACCACACACATCAGAATGAACCAATTCTAACACATCTTTGTCTCTATACCCCTTGGCCTTAAAAGGCCTCTTGGTCATCTTACCCTCCAAGCAAGATTCGCAGGTTGGGAGATCCTCCACCACTAATGAACCCAAAGGTCCATCAGCTATCAACCTTTGAATTCTGCTTAGGTTAATATGACCAAGCCTAAGATGCCAAAGATATGTTTGGTTCATCTTCGAAGGTTCTTTTCTCTTATTGGAATTAGAAGATGAGTTATTAACTTCAATTTGCATCGTGGGAGGTTTTGGTTCAAGTGTGTACAAATTTCCTATCAATGCACCCGAACAGATAATGTCCCTATTTCTTCTTATAACAACTCTGTCATTAAAAGAAATAGAATATCCATCCATAAACAATTTAGAAACCGAAATTAAATTCTTTCTAAATAAGGGTACATAAAGGCAATTCTTAAGAACCAAAAGTTTATTTTTCTCAAAAGATAAATGAACATATCTCACTGCAACAGTCGCCACCTTTGTGGCATCGCCCAAGTACACGGTAATCTCCCCCTCAGCCAATCATCTGGTTTTCTGGAACCCCTGCAAAGTATTGCAGACATGATCAGTGGCTCTCGTATCTACACACCAGGTTTCGGTAGATAACACCGCTAAACATGTTTCAACGACTAAACCAAAAGATATACCTTTGTTCTTGCAGTTGGGGCAGTCCTTCCAGTGTCCAGTCTGCTTACAAGTGAAGCACTTGCCTTTCGGCTTCTTCACTCCTCCCTGAGTACCTCCCACCGCCTTCGCCCCAGTTTGTTTCTTCTTCTTCTTGCCTTTCGACTTAGAAGTAGAAACCTTTTGGGTCATCATGGCATGTGCCTGAGCACTCTGACGAAATAGCCCCTCTGCCACCTAGAGTTCTGTTAGAAGCTCCGTCAACGAATACAACCTTTTGTTCATGTTGTAGTTCAGGCGAAACTGCTCAAAACTCCTAGATAGATACTGGAGTATGATATCGACCTGGGTTTCCCCATCGATCTCAGCTCCAAGGACCTCTAGCTCATTCAAATAAGCCATCATCTTGAGAACATGATCCCTTACGGGTGTTCCCTCGATCATGGTGGTCGTCATCAAGTTTCTCATGGATTCTTGCCTCGCAGTCCGATTCTAGTGTCCGAAAAGCTCTTTGAGATTGAGCATCATGTCATAAGCTGTGGGCATGGCTTGATGCTGATTTTGCAGCACATTTGACATAGATGCCAAAATATAACACCGCGCCATCTCATTGGCCTTTACCCACTTCTTATAACTCTCTCTCTCCTTTTCCCCAGAATCTTCTGCAGGCTTAGGAGGGCACTCTTCGAGGAGTACATATTTGTATTCCTCAGCAGTCAAGACAATGTCTAGATTCCTCTTCCAATCAACATAGTTGGGTCCAGTAAGTTTGTTCTCTTTCAATATCACAGCAAGTGGGTTGAAAGTCATTTTGAAAGAAAACCTAAGAATCACATAAATCAAAACATTAGATTTAAAAAAATTATTGATTCCTCAAACAATAAAATTTTAAAATCAACCAACACCTCAAAATACCGAGAATATCGTATGCCACGATAGTGTGGACGTATACGAATTCTACATTTGTAAGAGGAGGTTTTACCCATTAATTTTACTATCTTGTCAACCTAACTTTTTGACAAGTAAAATTAGTAGTTGGTTCCTCTTTGGCCCTACAAATAAAAGCAGTGACTCCGATGGGGAGGATACTTATATTTGTATCTAAGTGTTCACCATTACTCGGTACCAAGGAAATTATCTCGGGTTATGTGCCTTCTGATGGGGAAGTGCACACGCTCCTTAATAACTCCCTATAACCATATTTGACCTTGTGATCCGCAAACAAACTCATCTGATGGGGAGGAAGGCACTCAGAGCCGACGCGCAAGTTTGTTTGCATCACTTGTCAAATCGTAATGGAGGCCGTGGGAATTTATAAAAATTTCCCTCTCCCACTTAGTAATTTGAAATTGAGGAATTTTCCTAGCCTACGACATGCATATCAAACAAAAAGCAATAAATATGAAAAATAAATTATTTTCCAAATATTATGGCTTTTGTCTTCAATATGTCTCCCGTCGCAACGCCTTCTCGTCCACTCCTCCTACGTCATGTACAAGCCATCCGGAGATCCGAGCCGATACTGTAACCTATTTTAATTTATATCCATCGATCCTATACTCCATGAGGGAGTGTACATGAAATCTAGATCGAAAGTAAACTAAAATAAAGAGTGGCTAAACAATGTCGTATCTAATTTACAAAAAATCAAATACTCGCCTCGTCAACCCCAGGATTCAACAATATATACACATACAATCACATACACACATATGGCCATAATAGTCGGATCTTATGTCTGCAACCAAAGAGTTAAACTACGCATATCCTACTATTATCCGGCACATATAATATATGAAAAGTGCATAAAAATTAACCAGATCCCAAACACACAAAACCGGAAACCTTGGCTCTGATACCAATTTAAGGGTTTTGCTTATCGAGTTCGTGAGGGGAAACTTTGTTTCCCACTTCACCTCTGTCATTTGTTCATGGCGATCCCATCGATGTCCCCGGATTAAAAAATTTAATCCTAGACAAAAGGGATTGCCCAAACAACCAAGTCATCATCATGCTATTCGTTTAGAGAGGTCACTTGAAGAAACTCGTTGTTCAAGCGACCAACCTCTATTCTACGAGTAGCCGCGGAATAGACGATGTACGGATCGTCGGCTTTCGTGTTTATGTTCTGGATCCAAGTATTATTTAGCCATAATCAGAATTATATCATGCTCATAATTGAAAAAACAAATACAAGAAAGTAACAAAAGAGAATAGAGAATAGATATACCTCTCGATCTTCTAATGTATGACCTTCCTCCTTTCGGACGTCGTGTGAGCGACGATCTACCAAAAGATGAAGCTCCTAGATCGCCAATCTTCCTTCCTTGCTCATTCCGAGCAAGAGGAAGAATAGAAACAAGGCTCTTCTCTTTCCTATAGCCAACCAACAAGCAACAAGGAGAATCCTTGCCGCCAGCCAACAAGGAGAAGGAGATGATGATGGAAACCGACCAAGACACCAAGGGAAACCCCTAAGTCTTGTTTTCACCACTCAAGGAGAAGGAGAAGGGGGTCTTTGGCCGCCGTCCAATGGCTGGAAGAGGCTGGAAAAAGCTGATGGACGTCGGCCACCTTGAAGGAAGAAGAAGAAAGGAAAATACTTCCTTATTTGGTGCCGCCCAAGCCTCCAAACCCTAATCCTATCTCAATTAGGATTTCTTTCTTGCCGCCCACCCCTTGCCCTCCTTTTATAGAGTTAGGGATAAGCCATGATTTAATCTCCTCCATTGGTTCTAGGGATTTAATCTCAACCGTCGGATCTAGAGATTTAATCTCAACCGTCGGATCTTAGAGATTTAATCTCTACCTTTGGATCTAGAGTTTTGTTTCTATCCATTGAATCTAAGCTTCATGAGGTGTTAATAGGCTACATTAGGGACCATGAGGAGGAGTTGGATCTTGGCCACCCATGGATCAAGCCCACATAAAGTCCGATCCATTAATGATAATCCAATCCACTAAAGGATTATCATTGATCTACCTCACCAACCCCCATAAGATAATATGGGCTCCATATATTATTTGTATATTTTCTCCCCGTGTTTAAGATCTCGAATGTCCGTCGATTAATTAATTTACTGACCATTAATTAATCAACATCTAACTCCATGAGTAGTACCACTCAACCTTTTCATCATGCCAGACCAAGTCCACCTGCAGGGTTTACATGATGAACCTTATGAGCTCCTCAAGGGGACATCATCATCCTAATATATAGGACACGGTTTCCTCCTATAATCAATGGCACACCATATAAATAATATCATCTCCCAACTTACCGAGCCTATCGATTTAATCTATAAATCTCGCTCATTGGTAAATCAAAGAGATGAATACTAAGTATATGTGCCCATCATTATATCGAGATTAAGAGCATGTATATAATAATATTTGAGGTCCGATTCGATTATGTAGTCAGCAATAAATCGAATCACCTCTAAGTCGGTCCTGCTCAATACACTCAAAATGCACTAGTGTGATTTTATGGTCAAGACAAACCAATACCAAATCACACTACAACCATTTTGATGGTTTGTCCAAAACCATCTCGGTTATGAGCCTTTACTTATACTTTACAAGAAGCCGATAACATGATCTCCCGTGTGACACCACACACCATGTTATCTACAATATAATGTATTATACAATATGCATAACCATAAAAATATACAAACAATGATCATGTGATTCTTATTTCAAAATAAAGATGTTCATACAAAAGATAGACTTTTCAGTATACATCCCTACAATCCCGACAATATAACTCTGTCAAACAATCCAAAGAGTCGGTCTTCCAAATCGCTAAGAAGTGTGCAGATTTGGTTAGTTGGTCCATGACTACCCAAATCGCGTCATGGCCTTGACGTGTCCTAGGCAAATCCACCACAACATCTATAATAATACTCTTCCACTTCCATTCCGGAATCGGAATTTCCTGAAGCATCTGTTCCTTAAACTAATACAACTCCGGAAACCATTATCCTCCTCGGAGTCAGAGACGGTAGTCCATCTACCGTCCAAAATCCACTCCACCACACACTCTGTAAGTGCATGGGAGGCTATCGCGACCAAACTTCCTTGTTACAACCGTTCATGTTCCAGCTACTCTATAGTAGCTATCCAGTAGCTAGCCAAAACTCCATGAACATTTCTGCTCCTCACCTATTCAAAACAACATAATAACTGCGAAGTCCACGTCATATGTATGACGGCTTATCTCGCAGTCCTTTAATTGCCGTAAGCTTAGGATACGTCTTACTCAATAGCATCGAAATCGCTCCGATCCCCGAAATGATGCATCCATATACACTACCCTTCCATCCACACCCGAATAATTAATCAACACTGGCGTAAAAGTCAACCATCATCTGAGCCCTGAAACTAGTTTCACAAGCTGCAGACCAAGTAAATTCCATCACCTTCCTGGTCCAACCAGTCAGCGATGTAGTACCACTAGAGCATCCTATCCATATCTATGGTAATAACCAAATCAATACCAGGAAACCACCATCTACGGTGGCCGAGTGCGCAACTCCAACTACCACCATCAACAGTGGCCAAGTTACGCAACTCCAACGACCACAACTGATCCAATCGTGTCCAGAATACACGACTTCCCAAATCCCTGGACGACTAAGTCATCAATAAATCTAATAAGATATTCAAAAGCTTATTCAATTCATATCAAGTATGAAATTGTCTTCGCTACACACCTGTATTCTCTTTACTCTAGGCTGATGATATAACAATCATCACAACGACAATGATAATTATATGACACCAGGTCACTACAATGTCAACACACCAGTCATAAATCAATCCTAGAGTATACACAGGTGTCCTATAGCTGATCTAAATAGATCCTCTATCCACAATGAAGGATATTCATTTCCTTCTACAACTACCTCATTCTATCATCGATAATCGATGCATAACCTCAAAGGTCCGTCTCTCTTTTAACAAAGAGTTTCGGATCTTCTCTAGAAGAAATACTGGGACAAATAAATGTCCCCTCCAATACCTCCTGTAATAAGGTAAAATGATCTTTCATCGTCTTGACCATTGTAGGTATACACGCCTTATCCATAACTAAATCACTAATAGTAGGGACTGATATTCTCTGAGAGTTTACTCCTTGTCCTTCAAATCAGTGGCTAGCAGCCAAATCCCTAGCTTCCTAATTCGACATCAGTCGGCACCTCTAAAGAGTCCGTACTTCTGAAATCATCAATAGATTCCTCAAGGTCAATACGTCGTCGAAATCGTCCACGACCATGAGTAGGGGTAATTTCCCTAAGTCAATACTTTTACTAACCACTAAAGTACAGTAACCACTAAAGGCAATACTTTTCCTATAGCTCAGAGATATCCTTCAGCTTGCCTGGTTCCCAAAACACGAGAACTCCCAAAAATCCAAGGAAAAGAAAATCCTCGAAACACAAAACCCACAAACCAAAAACGCAAACCAATAAAATTGTCACGTCCTGGGGGCATATCCGTCATCCAAATGACCGAGGAGCCCCTTAGTAACAATATTCCGAAATACATGGACCAGATTAGGTAAAAACCTCAAAATAATAATAGAAATACAAGTATTTTATTATCCGCATGTATGCACGACTAAACATATATCAATTAAAGTAATATAGTTTTATGACACCAAATCAAACTGCGACAAAATCCAAAGTGCATAACAAAATGCA
This sequence comes from Wurfbainia villosa, assembly GCA_025175895.1. Taxonomy (NCBI): domain Eukaryota; kingdom Viridiplantae; phylum Streptophyta; class Magnoliopsida; order Zingiberales; family Zingiberaceae; genus Wurfbainia; species Wurfbainia villosa. The sequence goes on along the minus strand of CM045994.1, from coordinate 94,030,932 downwards.
ATGCCGATAAAGTAAATAAAGCGGCATCCCGACGATGCAGGGAGACAAGCACGGCAAGGAACTCTCTGAGTGACACAAAGGTAGGTCAACAGGACACGTCCTCCATCAGTTAACCTAGAGGATAAGTGAGGAGGGGTAAGTACAATCACTCAGTGGATGGATAGACAATAATGCATAATCATAATGCACATAATGGAAGTTGCAGGGAACAAGCTAGAGTAACCCAATCCCTAGAGTACCAATATCAGTCCGCAATTAACATGGTCAGCAGTATAACAGATATACCTGCAACATACACAACCATTGCAATCTACATGCAATGCACATCCAGATACCACGATAATGCCTCGTGGCTCTCGCACACAAAGGGAACTGTCTTTGAGCTACCGCGAACGGTACTCATGGGTCGACAATCAATACGCTAAGCACTGTCTACGCGCAACTACATGCTACCACGAATGAGACTCGTGGGTAGACAGGCAGTAGAAAGACTCAGTGTCTGCGGGCAATGACATGCTACCACGAACATGGGCAGACAGCACATATAGATATCTAGTTGTTGACTGCACACAACGGCTTGCTATCACTAATGAGTCGCATGGGCAGTCGATTATCCTAGGTTGTTAAACCTAGGGTTATCCAATACATCCAGCATAAAACGACCATCAACGTCGACAAAGATCATCGATCTACCATTAACCAATTGAGGCGGTCAAGAGAGAGTTTCAACACCTCTAAAATGAAATGTTTACCAAAGTCGGTAAAGATCATCAACTTATAAATAAATAAGTCGAGATGGTTAAGTCTAGAGGTTCCAACTCTTCTAACCTGAACGGTTATCAAGGTCGATAAAAATCATAAGTCCACTAATAAACACGTCGAGACGATTAATCATAGGGTTTCATCCCATCTAACAGGAAACGTCTATCGAGGCCAATAAGAACAACCAATCTACTAACAAGTACGACAAGAGGGTTAAGCCTAAATTATATCATTTCTACCAGTTTAATCATGCATGCTCCAACATGCTACCACGAACAGATCTCGTGGACACTTAAGATGTAAAGTAGCTATCTTGCTACAGACATCATACGAATTCGATTATCACCAACTCTGAATGAATAACGCAAAAGTATAACCTTACAGTAGATTATCTCAACCATGTATGGGGGACATGATTGACCACAAATATACAAAAGCAACCATAGAGAGACTCTACTACAGACTCTCTCTCAACCAAGAATGGGAGATATAGTAAGGATTAATCGCATCCTAACCATACGAACTCTACTAGTCCGATCACCATATCAAATGAAATAGTAAATGGATAATCACATACCAATATGCACATCCGGGTTATTACGCCTAGGGTTCCAACACCTATGGTTTTACTAATGTTGTTTCATTCCTGAGATCCACTCCTACAGAATAACCTCATCTAAGTTATTCTATCTCTACTAGTCTTAATCATGGTATCCACCGCAAAAACACATAACCATATGAACATATAACACGCTATCTCATAAACGACAACATAGTCATACTAATGGAAATCAATGGCTGAAATTAATTAGGGTATAACTAAAGGGTCATGCCAGAACAAAGTCAAGGCAATACTAAATGAAGCATCAGATGCCTATATATACCCTAAACTATGTAAGCAATATAATCATGTCATCATGCACTAGGATCTAGAGAGTCAAAGAACCTATATGTATACCTTCTACGAATTTATCCATCTTAGTCATATTATTCTACTAGTCTAATCCTAATACTAGTCTAATCCTAATACTAGTCCAAAAATTAAGAGGTAGACTTCGACCAATAATATCTATTCATTTATATCACCATGATAACTAGCTACATTAGCAGTAATAGCAATTAATAACCATATGCTAACGATAAACCAGCAACCTAAAAATCTAACAGTCTAACAGATATCAGGTTAAAACAATACTAGACAAAACATGATACTACCTAAGTAAACCACATAACCAATATAACCAATACAAATATGTACTAAATCTAGAAAATTTTCTAGAATTTATTCACCTGTTAGCTGTCTGGAGATGTCCTGTCGTCGTCAAATCCCTAAATTGACCTCGTCAATAATAACTCGAATTTTCGAAACATAAAAATCGTCGGAAATCCGTACAACTCCGAAAATAGCCCTGTTAACCTGCCAAACGTGGCAAACTCTGAAAACCCAAAGACCCTAAGGAACTCGGAACCTACGCTCTGATACCAATAAATTGTCACGCCCCGGGAGAGTCCCCACCAGACGAAAATCTGACAGTATATCCCCTGTACTGGTGACAATACCAAACTTATATACAAGGCCTACACGACCACTATACATCGGTCAACATAACCAGAATCCAAACAATACACGCAGGTAATAAGGCCTCAGGCCAACAATCAAAATAAATGGTAAACAGTCTACAATCACTAGACTTACCCCTTCTGCCATCTGGGCAGGAATACCCAACCAAAACCAATCGAAACAAAATCCGAATAAAGGTCCATAAGGACACCAAAAATCTACGAGTACACAAATCCAACTTCAGTCCTAAACATATCTTCTAATCAAAATATCCAAAACCATAAAACAAATAATTATTAAACTTTCGCGATGAGGGGGTTTGGCAGCTGGACTCTCCTGACAGCTTCATCCTGAAATAGATAAAAATCAACGGGGTAAGTTCAAAGAACTCAGCGAATTTGGTCGATATGCAAAGTAAGATATAGCTAACAATAAGAATCATGCCAGTAGAGTCTCACATATAGGGTATGCAAGAAAGAAATACAAAAGGACTGTACTTACCTGAATCTCCTACCCTGATATAGGAGCATGTGCCCTACTAGAAGAAATAAAGTCATCACCATATACAAATATGTATCTTGTATGCATGGCAATCATATGCAACATACAAGGCATCAATAAAAATGCAGTAAACACAATACAAATGCTATCCATGCAAAATGCATGTCGTGCAAATAACATGGTCACCCTCGACGTCGGTACCGCCTACACGTGCCTGTGATGGTGAGCAGGTGGGTAGGGTTATGACAACTATGCACTCTGCCATCACTGCTCCTGAGTGACCGAGTGGACAGGATGCTGTCGGAGTACACCTATCCTCCTGCCCCAAAACAGAGTGGGGGAGCTAAGCTCTCATCTCCCGGTGTCATAGACCAGAGGAGGGATCCCTGCCCGCTACGACGCTGCCTCATCGCTACCCATGAGCGGACCAGCGGAGCCTGACAGAGTAACTGCACACACCCTCCTGATGTACCACTAACCCATGAGTGGTAGCATGTGCAGGCCATGTAACTGGCTGCAGGCTCAACTATAAAGGAACCCCGTCCAGCCAGCATGCAATCATGCAAGATGGTGCATGATACTAAAGCATGTAAATCCAACTAAAATGCATAACTGAATAATGTGTACAACCAATAAGTACATATCCATGATCCGAGTAAAACAGGGAAAGTATAACCATAATCAATCAAATGTATGTATCAAGTAGGCACAAAAATATACTAGGCATATAAACATGAAAATTATTGTAAGCTATCCTAACTAGCATATCAACATGACTATATCTAGGAGATAAGTCAAAATACTCACCTGAATAAAAATGTCCACAAGAATAAAATCGTCACGACCGGGAACCGGCCTCGTGACCAAAACCAGCATACAACATAACTATTGTTAAGCACAAAAATGCAATCCACTGACAAATCGAATACTTAATCAATCTCATTCATAACCCAATTAACCCAAATCAATTTCCAATTCCACTAATTTATCTAACTCTTTCATAGCCCTCACAACTCCCAATTACACCAATTTAGGGATCTAATTACCCTAATTGAAATCTCATCACAACCCAAAATAGATCCACCCCCAAATCGAGCCTAAATCTTGATTAGCTTTAGATCTAACATCATAATCATAACAAACACTAGACCAACTATATAATAGTGTACATCCAACCATCCAATATCAACCGAACAACACCAAAATCGTTCTTACCGACCCTAGGATTCCACCGGCAGCCGATACTCCCAACTCGCAGCCCACTTCGTGGTCGAGAACCTCACAACCGACTCCCTCGATAGTAACCTCCAAACACAGATCATAAGAAAAATAGAGGGAAATGAGAGATATACCAAAAGATGTTGTTTCTCCACGTCTGCCCTGTTCACCGATAGATTTCTTGCTACCCTAACCCTTGCTGCCCTAAATCACTTACTCCAACAGAAACTCACCGCCGCTGATCAATCCGCGCGGAGGGGAAGGCTACGGCGATGGAGGCGAGTGGAGAAGGCAGCCGCAGGTGGTCATGTGGCAAAGAAGTCGGCACTTACGATTGTGGCAGAGGAGGCCGACGAGCACGCAGAGGGTCGGGCCTGGCAAGAAGCATACGATTCTTGGCTGCGCAGCGACGATGACCTAGCCGTCGCGTGTGGGGGCTCAGGCGACGGGGAACAGACGGGGCTCACGGTGATCCTGTGGCTGCGGCATCCATGGTCGACGAGGAAGAGAAGAACGGTGACCTGGTCATCAGCGGAGAAGAGGTCGTCGGCGGAGAAGAGGTCGCGCGAGAGGAACTGTCGAAGGAGGAAAGGGGTCGCGGCGGGGAAAATAAAAAGAGGAAATAGATAAACTTAGGTTAATATCACCTATTAATCCCCTTAAATAGACCCCACCTAAAACCTATTTATTTTATCCCCGTAATAATCTCGTACGGACTCCGTTTAAATTCGAAAAAATTTCAGAAAAATTCCTAAAAATCTTGAAAAATTCCCAGGTTTATTTTTTCTTAATTTATGGCCATTTAATTTTGGTATTTTAAATTTTTCGTATTTAACAACTGGTGTCGGGTAAAACCTTAAACAAAATACCTGTTTAAGTCTTCGACGGTCGAGTAAACCTCAAACCACTTGTTTGAGCATCCAACACTTCCATTCATCGGGTAGAAACCTCAAACCCATGTTTGAGCATCCGACTTAACCAAACATCGGGTAAAACCTCAAACATAAGTTTGAGCATCTGACTTGTCGGGTAAAATCTCAAATCTTAAGTTTGAGCGTCCAACACTTGACTTAGCCATTCAGCCAAGTTCACCTATGAGCTACTCCGTCCCGGGTTACAATCGCTCACCCTCATCTCCCTTGGAGTCCCTCGCCTCGAAGCTCTCTTCGTCCGGCCACGTCCCTTGGATGCACCAAGCGCACGACTTCGCAATGTCATCCTTCGCTTCTCGCCCTGAAGTCTGCTTCCTTTGGTTTCACTCTAATGATCCTCGTCCAGTGGTCCCTCAGATGTACCAAGCGCACAGCTTCCGCAATGCCATCTTTCACCGACTCAAAGACCCAAGCCATGAGATGGTGAACTCGCCAATGCTTCATCAAGCTAACCTCATGTGTGATTTATTAAGTCCTGCACAACTTAAACACACATATCAAATCCATATCAATCTAACTTAAACCTTTGCCACAAACATCAAAACCAAACCATACATGGGTTGATTGCCCTAACAGTAAAGTTATTGTCATCAAAAAGAGGAGGACGAGATGCACTATATATATCTTTCTTGCAAAGTCATGAAAGTATATCTCTGAGATTGAAAAGATGTCTTTTTAAGTACTTGGGTAAATAGCACAAGTAGTTAAATTTCAAACAAGTGTGTGTTAATTTTTATTAGAGTTTTTAGGTTTAGGGTTTAAGGTAAGGGTAAGGTTGAGGTTTAGGGTTTAGGTAGGGTAGGGTTAAGGTTTATGTTAAAGGTTTAGGGTAAGGATGTGAATTTTAAAATTAGAGTATAATCCCTATCTGAATGCAAGTTTGACCCTAGATTAGATTTAAACTTAGTTTTAGATCTACAAAACAGTTACTTTTAAAATAAATTCTCAAATTGTGATGAGTCACAGGGGACATTCTTAAAGTAATCATATGTCTAGATATAATTGTCTCAAAACTGACCACCTAAGAAACTTAATACCAAGTTTAGATCTAATTGATCTAAAGTAAGATAAAGTAACTTCGATTAGTTCAACTCAGTTAATTACACTAGGTAGGATCTCCTTTATCCAACTTAGACATGTATTAAATTGAGCTTTCCTAACTTACTATCAACTCGCCCTACTTTGATACTAATTGATAGAATCGAAATAACAATAGAGGGGAGATGAATATCGTTATTTAAGAATTGAGCTAATTAAAAGTTATTAAACCAAAGTAAATAGAAGTAGAAAATAAAACAAGATAAAATACAATAAAACAAAAGATAATAAATTTAACGTGATTAGGTTTCCCTCTAGGGTTTCTATTTTACGATTTATGATCTGTCACGTAGATCAATCGATTATATTTTCTCCTTCCTAGAGAATCTAAAGTCAAAGAAACTTCTTACACAAGTAAAGTGTGCAATAAAAGTAAGAACAAGAATAAAGCAATAAAATAAATATACTCAACACCAAAGGGTGTATTGGAATAAATAGGAGAAGCACTGTAGTACAAAATGAAGACTTGGATAACATTCTTGCAGGGCACTTGATTTTATGAGTAATTTTGTTGTTGTTGTAAGCTATTGTCAAACCCCACCTTCTATAAACTTGTTCGCCCCCCCCCCCAACTTGACATCAATTCGATACGAGTAAACTGGTTCATATCTAAACTTGGTTGTCCAAAAGACTTTTGGGTGCCCGAATGCTGATGTGGTAGAACCTTATTTGCATTCATCCGATTTGATTAACCTAGTTCATATTTGGCCTCCAATAGCCCGAACTCCTTTCGGGTGTCTAGATGTTGACATGATGAGATCATGTGGATGGGCAATCGACAATTTCTATGATAAGCTTTTCCATTGCCATGTTATCTTTTATCTGGAACTAATATAGATATAAATTGTAGGCGCTTAGATTCCATCTCAACGCTTAGAGATCCAGGAGCCTAAATCCGATAAGGGCATATGGATCACTCCGACTAGGTTATCTTAATCCGAGCAGAGTTCATATATCACAAAGTTAGTGCACAAATATCTTTAACATAGAAACAATTTATCTATTTTCTTCTTGATTTGTGTTAGGGTTACACCTAGCTTAAAAGATTATCCTTGTCCCATAATTAGTGCCTCTCACTATTTTATGAAATAGAAGATCTTTGAGCTTAGTTTGTCTAGTACCTCTAGAACTTATTTTGTCTAAATTGTCTGATTCCACCAAATCTTCCTTGGTCACGTAACCACCTTATCATAATTTTTATCTCTCAAATTCTAAACTTCACCTACCTACTCCCACTAGGTCTGTCTTGGTCAGTTGGCTATCTTACTAGAATCTATATTTCTTAAACAGTTTTGAACTTCACCTGTCAAGTTTTTACACGTGTACACTTGGCATAGAATGTAGATCACAAAACATCTCAACTTTAAAACTTATATTATACATCAAAATATATATTCCATTTTGTGGTGCTCCCACACCTACACTCTCTAAAAATAAGTAATATAAAAAATAGTAATTTTTTATGCTACTCAATTTGTGAACCCTAATATGTAAAGTATAATTCTCTCTTGTCTTATTCATGCATGAGCCCACAGGTTTAATTTGACTACATTTTAAGTGTCACGCCCCGAGAGCATACCGAGCCGAAAATCAAACGGACGGCACCTCCCCTGTACGTGGCAACATTTCGGGTTAATACAAGGTCCGTAGGCCCACAATAACAACAATATATATATATATATATATATATCAAAATAACAACTACACAAAAACACAGCGGAAACATACCACAACAATACAACAATCCCACACATGCATACCGGTATGACTAACACACCACAACAACACGAAATCTCGACAAAATCTGAATATACAACATATACATCACGAAAACTCCAAAATACAATGCACAACGGATGGAAGGCCCAAAACAAAACATGGGAGCCTCAGAGGTGAGATGAGATGATGTCACCGCTGGCCCAAGTCACATGAAGTCTTCTACTCATACAGGCGATGTAAAAACCTGTGGTCGATGGGGGGTGGTGAGTAAAACTCATCAGGTAATAGAAAAACATGTATATATGCCATATCACATGTATTTTCAACAACATACTCTCAAAGTACAACAGGTATATCAGCATAGTATATAAATACAAGCATATACCGTCTAACCAAAATAAACAACATAAAAATGCAGACATACTTGAAGTTTGTCACGCTACTCTGATCCAACCTGAACATATACCCAACATATATATATAACAGGAAGAGTAGATCAACTCAAAATATACTCTAGCTACAGGTCAAGGTATCTAATGGTCTGTCCAACACATACCAATATCCGACACAATCGTATAACAAATGCAAGAGACATGCATGAATATGCTATGCACCCAAATGCAGCAAGCATAGTACAATTAAATGCAACATCACAATAATCATATATATATATACTGTATCCGTATATATATTAATCTCAACCATCCATATATATATATATATATATATATATATATATATATATATATATATGGTAATATGCAAAGCGCCATCATATACGATAATGCAACATGCATGGTCATGCCTGCTCACCCCTACTCGCTACCACGACCCCAGTGTGGCCTAGGTGGCACGACATGACACCTGTCCCAACTCACACCAACCACTGCTATAGAGTGGCCGAGTGGGCAGTATGATCAAGTAGCATATGAGCGTAAAGAGCTCGCTACACAACAGGGGTCCCTGCTGCTAGCCACTCCGACTAACACTACCAATGAGTGGTCGAGTACCACGCACCCAGGACAACTGCACGCAACTCCAACTACCACCGTCTATAGTGGTAGAGTGTGGCACAACAGATGCTCTACCCTCACACCAGTTACTCCTCGGGGAGTGCTTTGAGAGGCAAGATGACTGACGACTCTCTCAACCCCAAGGGAGACTATATCGTCAGAATGCATGCAAATGACATGTGTATGTTGTCACACATACAGCCATCTACCACAGACTCTCTGTTCAGCAAAGAGTCATACCCATCTAATCAATACTCTCTATCCGATAGAGAGTTGTACTCAACATATCGACAGACTCTCTATCCTGTAGAGAGTCGTACTCAACTGATCACGTACTCTCTATCCTGTAGAGAGTCATACTCGACTGATCATAACTCTCTCTCCAATAGAGAGTCGTACTCGACTGATCATAACTCTCTCTCCAATAAAGAGTCATACTCAACTGATCGACGCACTCTCTATCCGATAGAGAGGCGTACTCAACTGATCGACGCACTCTCTATCTGATAGAGAGTCGTACTCGACTAATCATATCAAGCTGGGACCACTGGTCCGCAGTGACACTCTAATCACCCTTCACTTAACCATTACACAACTCATGGTTGGTAACAGTATGCAACATACGGGTATTGGAAATAAATCCTACATTTAGGGCATTACCTATCCATAGATGACCTTTTTCCAATTTATAAATTGGGTCATCCCTCGTACTAACATTTACACCCTACTAAACATCTAGGCCAATTTACATCACATCTATAACTCCTAAATCATGATAGGGTATATGTGATATCAACCATTGAGCATAAATATATCCAACGATAAGTTCAAGCATACGATAATAAGAGCAGGGTCAAGGTAATATGAACACCTAACATGCTCATATCTATCACTAAATCTGAATGCAATACATCTACCCGGACCAGGTAGGAAATTACCCACCTGTTAGATAGCTCATGCTAGATATCCACGCATGAAAACATCTATCACCAATCGAGGTCCTGCAAAAGAACACATAGAACATAAGTAAGTTCTATTTTATATCGAATGATTGAATCAAATCTTACATCAATCATTATATCCAACTAGTTCAACATTCTCCAACCTTAATCAGCTTAAATTCACTGTATCATTCATGAGTCAACTCTAACATCAACTATAAAGGTATCACATCCTACTTTATAACAATACCAAAATCAAAGCTTACCTTACAATTGTTGCAATCAACCACCATCTCTTGATCCTCATCAGATCTAAATCCCATAATCAAATTAGGAAATCAATTCCAACTCTGATCTGCCAATCCTACAAAGATTTTGCCATATCACCAATCCCCTCTAAAATAGCTATTTATATCCCCAATTCATAGGACAGAAATCTAAACAAGCTTACCATGAACCAACGGTGGATTGATTCACAAACACGCTCGAACCACCAATAGTTGCATCGCTGGTGTGCTTTCCAGTTTAATTTTGATCATCATAATAGCTCCACAGCCACTCCTATTGTCTTACTAGAACTCTATCCTCTTCTTCCCGAGTCTGCAAGCCTTTCCAAGATTCACACACCGAACTTAACATATGCCAATAGGAAAAATTGATCCCACTTACCTGCAATTGAAACTTCACCGCTTGCATCTCCCAATTGCCACATTCATGGAAGCACGCCTGCAACACAAGATCACCGATCACGCAAAGACATCTCGCCCAAATCTTTGCCCACCCCTTCCTCCCATCCTCGCCACTGCCCAAGATCCTAACTCCGGCGGCGATCCAACTCACGGTGGCTGAAGGCGGAGGAGAAGAGGGAAAACTGTCGATCGGTGAAAGAAGTCGACAGCCAAGGTTGCATAGAACGAGGGGAGGCTGCGACGGTGGAGAATGGAAGAAGTTGCGATCGGATTGCTGCTGTCGACGTTCGATGGCTGCTGCCGGCGTTCGATGACTGCTGTCGGTGTTCGATGGGTACCTCCGGCAGGGTTGGCGACCAACAAGCCGCTCTGGCGACGCTCGAGGGAAAGAGGAGAGGAGGAGTCGGCAACGGCGATGGCTTTGTGGTGCGGCGACGAAGAACGGGTGGAAGAGGAAGAGAAATCGGCGATTAAAGAGCGACGGCGAGAGTGGGGAGAAGAATCAGGGAAAATGAAGTCGCTCGGTGGATAAATGGGGAGAAAACACTCGGGTAAGGAATTGAATTAAATGAGAAATTTAACACCTCATTATAGTCTAAAGAGGCTTTACAAAAGCCTATTTACTTTATCCCTATAAAATATCTATAGAACCTCCATTTAAATCCAGAAAAATTTCTAAAAATTTATCAAAAATTCCACAAGATATTTTATCAATTACCAAGGAATATATTTATTTTTTATTTTTATTATTTTTTTTCTCCGGTATTTTACATTCTCCCCCACTTATAAAAATTTGGTCCCCAAATTTCGTACTAACATACAAAAATTTAATTCAAGCATGTTTCCAAAATGACCACATGCATACCTCAAGTGAACAGATGAGGGTACCGAATTCGGATAGTATCTTTCAGCTCCCAAGAATTCCTCATCGGTATGATGCTGTCATCCAACCTTTATGAGTCAGATGGTTTTCGTCCCACTACTGTTGGGTTTCCGGCACCGCGGCGTGTGTGTGTTCGATCATGTTTCGTAAACATGAGCACAGCGGAAGAAATTAAAAATAATAAATCTATATTTATTACAACACACACAACACACGCATGCATATTACAACAAGTGTAGACATAACCGTAAATTAAAATTTGCAATAAAAGGAAATTTATCTACGTTATACCTTTCGTATGACGTGTAGCGGGAACGGCATCAACCGGAACGATCCTCGTAAGAATCGCCTCTATCCGTATCCACGCCGAGCTCCTCGGGATGACTTCGCTAAGTCACGAGCTTCGTCTTCGTACGGGTTACTTGCCTCGTGTTGAAGACGACGTGATCGAGAGATGATCACGATCCAATCCAAATTCGATCCTAAACGAAGTTCTCAAAACTCGCTTCTCCGAGAGGTATTCACAACCGCTTGACGAATCCTTTGTCCTCCACTCAGAGGATTACCAAGATCAAATCCTCGGTAAGTTAGGCGCTATCGAGCACTAACCGCCGCCCAAACGACGCCCGACAACAAAGAAACAAGCTGTCCAGAAAAACTGACAGCTTTTTGGTGGAGGAATAGAGGCCGCCAAGGAGAGATGGAAGCTCACCTTATCACCAACCTAGAGGAGATCACCGGAGGGTCGCCGGAGGTTCACCGGCTGAAGCTTGGTCGCCGCAACAAGTTGGAAGGCTGCACAAAAGCTGGGTGGGCGGCTTTAGGGTTGGGCGCCAAAACTCCAACAAGGGGTGGGCGGCAACACCAAGGGCTAGGTTTTGGATTAGGGTTTAAGCCCTATTTTATAGAGAACTAATTCTCTTAATGGTTAATGGATCATATCCATAAAGCCCGTTAACCCGCTCCATTAGGATAAGTTAAAATAAACCAAACCATGATGGTTTATTTTAAGTTAAAATGAACCTAACCAACCTTTGGTTCATTCGTTTAATATAAACCAAACCCTTTGGTTTATTCTCATCCATTGGATTAGAACCAAACCATTTTGGTCCATCCATTATGTCTTCATAAGACACGGCCCATCCACGCTCCATTGCGATCAAACAATTTCATGCTCACTTTATGTTTGGTCCAACCAAACATAGTTTCTCCTTGGCCTCGAGAATCCCATTCTCAAGCTCGCTTTAAATCCTTTGGATTACACTCAGCGCGTGTGACCAAATAGGTTCTCGCTTATGTTGGCCGCCTATAATTAACCATTAATTATAGAACGATCATGAGTGGCACCTAGTAGTACATCATGATCCCCAATTAACCGAAAAGATCAACGCTGATCCGTAACTATTTCAAACCCTTCAAGAGCTCGAATGAATCGTGCCCCATTCCTTCACTCATCTTATACCCACTTGGTTCAGTGACATGGTCTATTGTGTCACCCCTCACTAGGTCGACTCACGCCACACCTAGCCCAAGTATCATTTCCTCGCCCTACGATTCTAGTTACTCCACATGTATCAAGAGTACTTACTCTAAACATGTAATGCTTTGGACAAAGACTTTAGTAACAATCCGACGAGAGGCCATGGGTATACATCTCCTCGCAAGGAGTGGTGAATCCTTTATAGGCTATTCAAACACCTTCGATCACTTCGACTTATACCCAATCATCCCTGGTCCACATCTCCTTAGAGATGTTTGCTTAAGATGTCAAAGCATAAGTCTCCATGATCAAGATGACTTGAATACCGCAAGTCAAAGGAACATCGCACTTAAGCCACAGTAAGAACTTCATTGACATATCTATATATGCAGAGAACCATATGAAGTCTTACTGGGTCACTCCAATGAACTAGTTACCATAACTAGCATCCACGATTAACTCCGACATCACTATGTCTCCACCAAAGGAGAATCACCGCTTGATACACCAAGGAGTATACTCGCTAGTCTCGATGTAATTGATGGTGTCCAAATCCATCAATTCATCGACTAGGATAATTCCGATACATCACAATTACACATGTAGAGATACTCACTAGTTGTGATCCAATCACAAATTCTCTCATCGTGAATCGTATCGTGGACATTCAATAAATGAGTTTAAGATCCAATCAAATACATTAAACATGTATACTCAAATAGTGAATCTTCATTTATCATATAAATGGTTCATACATAAGGCGATTGCCTTAGGACATCTCTCATATATTACTAACAGACTCTCACTTGGCCTAATGCCAATCGCTACGGTATCCAATACCATAAGCTCTAACATGACCCTCAAACTTACTTTGAGGTAATGCTTTAGTCAAAGGATCTGCTAAGTTCCTTTCAAGGGGAATTTTCTCGATTTGTATTTCGCTCCTATTGATGATCTTCCGATAAGATGATAGCGGCGGCACATGTTTGGATCGATGAGACCTTGGCTCTTTCGCTCAGGCAATTGCTCCATTGTTGTCGCAGAGACCGGTATTGCTTCAACAATGGCCGGAATCACACCAAGTTCATGAACGAACTTTTAATCCAAACCGCCTTCGTTGCTTCCGGCCGCAATGTATTCTCGCCTCGCAGAATCCGCTACGCTCTTTGTTTGGAACTTTTCCAACTCATCGCACCCCATTCAAGGTGAACACGATCCGCATCGAGACCTGAATCATCCTTGTCTGCTAGAAGCCGCATCCGTGATACCCGCAGATCACCATGTCCCTTCTCCATATATTAGAACACATCCTTAGTTCTTCTCAAGTACTTAAGGATCGCCTTAATACCGCCCAATGATCCATTCCTCGATCGGATCGCATCCGCCGTGACACTAAGAGCATAAGTTACATCGGTCCTCATACATATCATAGCATACATGATAGATCCTATTAATGATGCATAGGAATCTTACTCATGCAAATCCTCTCGCCTTCGCGGCGCGACACATAGACTTCAAAGGTGTACCCCATGCCCGATGGGTAGGAAAACCTTCTTGGATTCCGACATGCTAAACCTCTTAGCACTCTGGCCTATATATGTAGACTGCAAAGACCAAGCAAACCGCTTCGATCTATCTCTATAGATCTTAATCCCGAGGATGTAGGTTGCTTCTCCTGTGTCTTTCATGGAGAATGTCTTGGATAACCAAACCTTCACTGATCAGTAAGATTGAAACATCATTTCTATAAGTAGTATGTCATCGACATACAATACTAGGAATACGATCGCACTCTACTAACCTTCTTGTACACACAAGGTTCGTCCGATTTTGTGAGAAATCAAACTTTTGATTGTCTCATCAAAACGGATATTCCACTGCCTCGATGCTTGCTTCAATCCATAAATGATCGCCGCAATTTGCATACCTTGGTTTTATCAACCGATGTGAAACCTCAGTCAGTATCATATACACGCCCTCGAAAGGTGTTTCCATTAAGAAAGCTATTTTCACATCCATCCGCCATATCTCATAATCATAATGAGCCGCTATGGCCAGGAGCATCCGAATGGATTTAAGCATAGCTACAGGCGAATAGGTTTCGTCATAATCAACACCTTGTTTTTGACGATATCCTTTCGCCACCAATCTAGCCTTATAGGTAATCACATTACTATCCATGTCGGTTTTCTTCTTGAAAACCCACTTGCACCCTATAGGCTTTATCCTTCAGTGGGTCAACCAAGTTCCAAACTTGGTTTTCATACATGGAATCCATTTCCGACTTCATGGCACCAAGCCACTTATCCCTTTCTCGAACTTGTCAAGACTTCTTCATAACTGTAGGCTCTCTCATCATCAATGAGTAACACGCTGCTCGATTCACTTACGAAATCCATATCTCTCAGAATATTGCGGTTCTACCAGATCTACGAAGATGTGGTGTTACAATAGGTCCAAATTGATTGCTCATCACTATGAGTCATTTACCGTTGTGCTTCACTGTATCTCATTAATGTCTATTTGAGTCTCTCGAGCCTCCTCAAGCTCGACGACACTCCCACTCGCTTTCTTGCAAGAGAAACTCTTTCTAGAAACACAAAGATGCCTTGAAACAAACACCTTTTGTTCCACAGATGATAGAATTGGTAACCCCTTGTTTCCTTAGGGTATCCAATAAATAGACATTTATCGACTTAGCATCCAATTTGTCTGATACAGTCCGCTTCACATAAGCAGGACAACCCCATATCTTCAAGTAAGATACATGAGGTTTCTTACTATTCCATATCTCATATGGAGTAGTTGAGACTACCTTGGTAGGCATTCTATTTAACAAGTAAACAGCTGTCTGAAGTGCATAGCCCCAAAAGGACTTGGGAAGAGTTGCATGATTCATCATTGACCTGACCATGTCCAACAAGGTCCGGTTACGCCTCTCAGATACACCATTATGCTGTGGTGTATAGGGCGGAGTCCATTGAGACAATATGCCATTGTCTCTTAGATAATCAAGAAACTCTTGACTTAAGTATTCACCACCTCGATCCGATCGAAGTATTTTAATACTCTTGTCATGTTGTTTCTCTACTTCATTTCTGAATTCTTTGAACCTTTCAAAGGCTTCAGACTTGTGTTTCATCAAGAACACATACCCAAACCGTGAGTGATCATCGGTGAAGGTAATGAAGTAGCTATAGCCTCCTAATGCTTGAGTTGACATAGGTCCACATACATCAGTATGTATTAGACCTAGTAACTCTCCCACTGCTCACCTTTTCCAAGAAAGGTAACTTAGTCATCTTGCCTTTTAAGCATGATTCGCATGTATCGTATGAATCCAATTCAACGATTCCGCACCTACATCGTGTAATTCGGACTACGCGCTTCTTGCTTATATGGCCAAGACGACAATGCCACATATAGGAGTCTATTTGATTATCCTTTCGAGCACGCTGTTGCTCGCTTCGATATTGAAAATGTCATCGGATACGCCCAACGATAAATGCCATTACTCAAGGTTCCAGCTTCCATAAAGTATGTCCATTTAAAGTTATATAACAATAATTGTTACTAAACGAAATGGAAACCATTTCTATTTAAACAGAAATAGAAACAATGTTCTTTATTAGAGAAGGAACATAATAGCAATTGTCCAGCTTCTAAGACTAGTCCACTAGGAGCTTCAAAGAAATAAGTTCCGATGGCATCAGAAAGAACCTTTGCTCCTTCCAACTCGCAAATTTGACTCTCCTCGACAAGTCTTCTTTATTCCTTAGCCCATGTATGTCATTACATATATGTGAGCTACACCCAAAGATCCAATACCCAAGTGTCCAAGGAAATAGAATGACAATCAATAACGAAGATATCAAGAGGATGGGGCATCCGATGCCTTCTTCTTCTTCATGGACTCAAGATAAATCTTGCGCTTTTCAATGGCCTTCTTGCCACATAATGATGGCAAGTGCCCTTTATACCGGTTCCGCTTCTTTGCCTTTTTGTTCTTTCCTTTCTTCTTTTGCTCTCTTCCTCTTAGAACCTTTCTTCGAGGAATCAACTAAAGAACCGCCTTTCTCTCATGCTTCACGTAAGGCTCCACAGCCTTTCAAGATATCGAGGAGCCTGAATGGTGGATTCCAATTTGTTCATCCGATAGTTCATCACAAATCGTAGAAACTCTTGGGCAAACAATGCACTAAGTCAATACTTAACTCATGATCCATCACAAAACCGAGGGTAGCGATGTACCTGCTCATCTTTAGCACAAACGCACTACGAGAACCTTCTTGCATCTTCGTGGTGAAGAGGAGCCTAGAGACTCGAACCTTTCGGATCTCTTGCTCATCGAACAACTCATGAAGATGGAAGACCATAGTATTAGCATCCATATGCTCATGCCGCTGCACTGTACCATCGCATAGCATGATGCAACTCGCCACTAATCTTCCACATGTTTCGAGACCAACATTTGGTCTGAGTTGCATCGCCCTTAGGACGGCCAGAAGAGGCTCTTCAAGGACATATGCAAGCTTTTCCGCCTGAGAACAATTTCGTGTTTCTAAGCCACCCAGAAGTTAGCCCATACTTGTTCAATCCAAAATAGTGCGCAAATTCAAAGACGCATCATGATCAATTTATCGACCTAGAAATACAAAACGAGCATATATGAGAAAATGATTTTAAAATGCATCAATATACATTTATAAATCCCATTCATTTTTCGAATTTCAAAACCCCAAAATCACTTCGAGATCGAGGTCCATCTCCGAATGGTCGATATCCATCATAGTTATGAACAACCTCGAGAGAGTCCAACAAGCCATTCATAACTACGACTGGTAGGTATCAACTATACCGATTGCATATCACGATATGCAACTATCACAATGTGCTATCAACTAATTGAATGTTCACACATACATCGGGTTGTTAACACATTAACAAGTATGCATCATATGCATAGCACCCAACTTCACCTCCCTTTACATCGACCTTGGAGAGAGTCCAACAAGCCGATGCTCCAAAGTTAAAGCCAACCCATTAATCGACATAGTTTTAATATGGTTAGAGCGATTCAACCAATTAGCCCAGCTTGAGAGAGTCCAACAACCAAAGCTAACGATTGACCTCCGACTTTTACCATATTAGTATTAAACTATTCCATGGTTTGAACATATTCGTTCGAGCTTTGAGAGAGTCCAACAACCCAAACAAGAAACTAACTCGTTCTAACCATATTAATGGAAGGTGTAGGCTTTAATATTGTTTAAGGGTTTTATGTCTCATCCTCTTTGCATGCAAATAACTATTATCTACATGGCATGGCATACATGACATACATCTACATGTCACGACACGCATGGCATAATGTTATGCATCTAATGCAATTACATGACATACAATTATGTCATGTATATATTTCCTTATATGTCATAACTATTTATGGAAATAAAATATGTTTAAGATTTGATTCTCCAAATCAAATCATAATTAAATTAGGAAACAAATTTCCAAATCTAATCACATATTTTATTCATGGAATTATTTGATTAAGGAAAATCTATTTAGGAAACCAATTTCTAAATCATTAAAACTACTTATGGAAATAAAATATTTTAAGATTTGATTTCAAATCAAATCATGATTAAATTAGGAAACAAATTTCCAGAATCTAATCAAATATTTTATTTATGGAAAATATCAATTTCATAAATACTTCCAACTTTCCAAAAGTGGAAGATTTCCATAATTCTAGACTTTCCAAAATTGAAAAATTTTATAAATACTTCCAAAATTTCCAAAATTAGAAAATTTCCAGAAATACATTATGACTATCGCAAAAATGATTTTATGATTATGTCGAAACACAACCCTGGGCTCTAATACCATGTTGGGTTTAAGATCACAAGGCGTGTGTATGTTCGATCATGTTTCGCAAACATGAGCACAGCGGAAGCAATTAAAAATAATAAATCTATATTTATTACAACACACACAACATACGCATGCATATTACAACAAGTGTAGACATAACCGTAAATTAAAATTTGCAATGAAAGGAAATTTATCTACGTTATACCTTTCGTATGACGTGTAGCGGGAACGGCATCAACCGGAACGATCCTCGTAAGAATCGTCTCTATCCGTATCCACGCCGAGCTCCTCGGGATGACTTCGCTAAGTCACGAGCTTCGCCTTCAGACGGGTTACTAGCCTCGTGTTGAAGACGACGTGATCGAGAGATGATCACGATCCGAATCCAAATTCGGATCCTAAAACGAGTTCTCAAAACTCGCTTCTCCGGAGAGGTATTCGTCAACCGTTTGACGAATCCTTTGTCCTCCACCTCAGAGGATTACCGGAGATCAAATCCCCGGTAAGTTAGGCGCTATCGGAGCACTAACCGTCGTCCAAACGACGCTCCGACAACAAAGAAACAAGCTGTCCAGAAAAACTGGACAGCTTTTGGTGGAGGAATAGAGGCCGGCCAAGGAGAGATGGAAGCTCACCTTATCACCGAACCTAGAGGAGATCACCGGAGGGTCGCCGGAGGTTCACCGGCTGAAGCTTGGTCACCGGCAACAAGTTGGAAGGCTGCACAAAAGCTGGGCGGCGGCAGCTTAGGTTTGGGCGCCGAAAACTCCAACAAGGGGTGGGAGGCAACACCAAGGGCTAGGGTTTTGGATTAGGGTTTAAGCCCTATTTTATAGAGAACTAATTCTCTTAATGGTTAATGGATCATATCCATAAAGCCCGTTAACCCGCTCCATTAAGATAAGTTAAAATAAATCAAACCATGATGGTTTATTTTAAGTTAAAACGAACCGAACCAACCTTTGGTTCATTCGTTTAATATAAACCAAACCCTTTGGTTTATTCTCATCCATTGGATTAGAACCAAACCATTTTGGTCCATCCATTATGTCTTCATAAGACACGGCCCATCCACGCTTCCATTGCATCAAACAATTTCATGCTCGCTTTATGTTTGGTCCAACCAAACATAGTTTCTCTCGGTCTGAGAATCTCATTCTCAAGCTCGTTTTAAATCCTTTGGATTACACTCGTTGTGCGTGTGACCAAATAGGTTCTCGGTTTATGTTGGCTGTCTATAATTAACCATTAATTATAGAACGATCATGAGTGGCACCTAGTAGTATATCATGATCCCCAATTAATCGAAAAGATCAACGGTTGATCCAGAACTATTTCTGAAACCCTTCAGTAGCTCGAATGAATCGTGCCCCATTCCCTTCACTCATCTTATACCCACTTGGTTCAGGACATGATTTATTGTGTCAGTCCCCACTAGGCTGACTACGTCACACCTAGCCCAAGTATCATTTCCTCGTCCTACGGATTCTAGTTACTCCACATATATCGAAGAGTACTTTACTCTAAACATGTAATGCTTTGTCCAAAGACTTTAGTAACAATCCGACGAGAGGCCATGGGTATACATCTCCTCGCAAGGAGTGGTGAATCCTTTATAGGCTATTCAAACACCTTCGATCACTTCGACTTATACCCAATCATCCCGGGTCCACATCTCCTTAGAGATGTTTGCTTAAGATGTCAAAGCATAAGTCTCCATGATCAAGATGACTTGAATACCGCAAGTCAAAGGAACATCGCACTTAAGCCACAGTAAGAACTTCATTGACATATCTATATATGCAGAGAACCATATGAAGTCTTACGGCTGGTCACTCCAATGAACTAGTTACCATAACTAGCATCCACGATTAACTCCGGACATCACAATGTCTCCATCCAGTGAGAATCAGCTGCTTGGATACACCAAGGAGTATACCTCGTGCTAGTCTCGACAGAATTGATGGTGTCCAAATCCATCAATTCATCGACTAGGGATAATTCCGATACATCACAATTACACATGTAGAGATACTCACTAGTTGTGATCCAATCACAAATTCTCTCATACTGTGAATCGTATTGTGGACATTCAGTAAATGAGTTTAAGATCCAATCAAATACATTAAACATGTACACTCAAATAGTGAATCTTCATTTATCATATAAATGGTTCATACATAAGGCGATTGCCTTAGGACATCTCTCATATATTACTAACAACTACTGTCGCTCCTTGCGACCCAAGCTCCACCCTGGAATCACCTCGTAAGTCGCATTAGATTGAGGTAGAATTTGGAACCTCTTTCAGAACATAATCAACATGCGACACATATTTCCTCAGTATAACAATAGGAAATACGTTGTGAGCACCCGCAAGTGTCGGAGGTAAAACCAACCGATAAGCTACACATCCATAATCCACGACACAAGATCTGAATAGATCCTCCAATATTTAAATGATACACTTAGACCGTTCATCTGTCTGCGGATGAAATGTTACCCAAAGCCGAAGCTCTGTGCCCATAGTCTGGTGCAGACTCTATCAAAATCGCGAGGTAAATCGCGAATCTCTATCCGATTTGGTTCTTAAAGTACCACACGCAATCTGATAATCTTTCGGTAATACAACTCTACCGAATGATCCAACAAGTACGACCCACGAATAGAAAGGAAATCAGCTGATTTGGTCAGTCGATCCACACTCACCTAAATCGCATCATGTCCTTTACGGGTCCTAGGCAATCCCGTAACACAATCAATTGTGATATGCTCCCACTTCCATTCCGAAATCGGAATTGTCTAGAGCAATCCAGCGAGTTTCTGATGTTCAGCCTTCACCTACTGGCATACTAAACATCGAGCAGCAAAATCTGTTATAACTCTCTTTATACCATTCCACCAGTATAACGTTTCAACTCTCGGTACATCTGAGTACCACCAAGGTATATAGTCCATCTCGAACGATGTGCTTTCAATAGCAACTCTTCCTTAACTGGATGCGTGTCCAGAACACACTATCCCTAACAGAGATGGGGAATTATTTTCTCAAAAAAGGAGTCCACCAACCATTCCAAGATACACTCCACACACACTGTAAGTGCATGGAAGACTATAGCAATCAATCTCCCTTGTTGCAATTGTTGCAACTGTTCGTGCTCCAGCAACTCCATTGTAGCTACCCAGTAGCTTGTTAAATTCAATGAGCACTTCTGCTCCATACATCCACAAATCCAGATAATAATTACTAAAGTCCCGTCATGTATATGGCAAACTATCTCGTAGTTTCTTAACCGATGTAGGCATAAGATATGCCTCATTCAACTGCATCGGAATCATTCCGATCCCTGAAACGACGCATCTGCGTACAACATCCTTTTGATCCACTCCGGAAGGATTAACTAATACTTGCGTAAAAGTTAACCGCCATCTAGGTCATGTAAACTGGTTTCACCAGCTTCCGACTAAATAATTTACAACATCATCTTTGTCAAACAAGTCTGTGGTATAATAATGCTAAAACATTCTATCCACATCTACAGTAATATCTAAATCGTACAAGGAAAACCACCATCTACGGTGGGCGAGTGCGCAACTCCAACTACCATAATCAACAGTGGCCAAGTTACGCAACTCCAACAACTACAAAAGGATCCTATCGTGTTCAGGATACACGATTCTCCAATCCCGTGATGACTAAATCGTTAATTAGTCTAGCAACTAAATCAAAATTCATACAATTCATACCAAGTATGAAATTATCGTCTCCACACACCTGCATCCTGCTTACTCTAAGTTGATGATATATCAATCATCACAACGACTATGATAATTGTATGACACCATGTCACTACAATATCAACACTCCATGTTAGGGCAATCTCTTGCCGTGATATGGTTTTGATGGTGTGGCAAAGGGTTTAAGTTAGTTTGATATGTTGATTTGATATGTGCGTTGAAGTCGTGCAGGACTTAGTAATTCGCACATGGAGCCGTGGCGAGTTTCACATCTCATGACTCGTGCCTTGAGTCGGTGAAGGATAGCTTTGCGGAAGCCGTGCGCTTGGAGCATCCGAGGGACCGCCGGACGAGAAGCTTGGAGTGAAGCCGGAGGAAGTAGACTTGAGGCAAGAGGCGAAGGAGCATTGCAGCCGTCGCGCTGATCGCTTAGGGCGTGGCGAGAACGAAGAGAACCGAGCGAGGGACTCAGAAATGAGAGTGAGCGATTGTAACCCGGGAAGGGTAGCTCTTAGGTGAAACTTGGCCATTTGGCCAAGTGTCGGATGGTTTTCGACACGATCATTGCCATGTCATAGCGATCGCTTGCTAATCGAGTGTAGCTCGGTATCTATTGGCCGGTTTGTGGCGTGATCGCCCATCGTTAGCGGTCCGCCAAGACTAACGATCGGCTGGCGAAAACGATCGGTAAATAGGGTTTTGAACGCTCGTAGCCGGCAGCGGTCGACCTACGAAGTCGTGATCGGGTGAGGTCGTGATCGCGCCAAAGTTAGATTGGACAACAACGGTCGGCATCCGACGTGTTCGGAGGCCGTAGATTAACAGCGATCGATGCCATAGGCGATCGTGATGGCGCTAACGGGAAGAAGTTAGCCCTCTCTATAAAAAGAGAGGGTGTGAGCCTTTGAGAGGCTAATGCTTAAGTTCCAAACAATCTTCCTAATGCCCCACAAGCTCTAAACTCTTCTTACTCGCTTTTACTCCATTCTATTTGTAAGAAGAGTGATCTTGATTGTAAAGGTTACCTCCACCTAGCTTTGTGCAAAGGAGAGACCGATAGTGATTGGTTTTGGCGGAGTGATTCACCGTGGACGAATCGGACCGTGGATTAGCGGCGTAGCCGTGAACCACGTTATATCTTGGTGTTTGTATTGCTTGTTTCTATTTTGCTTGTCTTTATTTATATTTGTATATTCCGCTTGCGCTAACGTTTTGTAGACGAGCAAAATACCGCCATCCAAACGAAAAGGGCTATTCACCCCCCTCTAGCCGGCCATCCGATCTCTCACAAGTGGTATCAGAGCCGAGGTTGCTTGTCACCGGACTAACCGCCGCAACAAGCCCTACATCAAAAATGGCCGGCTCCAACATCCACCCACCGAAGTTCGGAATTCTCTTGGTGGAAAAGGAGAATGGAGGTATTCTTCGAAACCGATTTCGATATTATGCTTATAATGGAAAATGGTTTCGAGTTGCCTAGGGATGAAAGGGGTGAGCAAATAGAGAAGTCAAGGTGGAATAAGAAGCAACGAGAGGAGCACCTTGCAAACTCAAAGGCAAAACATCATCTTCTCAATGTGCTCCCTCAACAAGAGATCAACCGGATCGGAGAATGCACTAGCGCCAAAGAGATGTGGGAGAAGCTTGTAGAGCTTCATGAAGGCACCTCGGAGGCCAAGCTTGCAAGAAGAGACCTCCTCCGCTCCCAACTATCCAATATAAAACTAGAAAAGGGAGAAAAGGTAACCTCACTACACTCTAGGTTTAAAGAAATTTTAATTGGGCTGACAAGTGTAGGTGAGAAGCTATCGAACCGGGACATGCTCATGAAGGCTATAGATGCCTTTCCCCGGTCCTCAAAGTGGAGTTCCATGGTGGACTCCTTCTACATGTCCAAGAACCTAGAAGTGAGTACCTTGGAGGAGTTCTTCTCAACGATGGAACTCCACGAAACTAGGCTTGAGGGAATACAAGAGGAGCCTAAAATTCAACCCTCAAGAGGAGTAGCTTTGATGGCAAACAAGGGGAAGAAGAAGATAGAGATCCCCTCCTCCTCCGATGATGAAGCCTCCTCCTCCTCCATGGATAGCACCGAGGAAGCCTACATGGTAAGGAAGGTGAGGCGTGTATTTAAGAATTTTAGATTTGATAAATCAAATGATAGGAATAGAAGACCGAGGGGGAAGGTGATATGCTACAATTGCCAAGGAGAGGGACACATAAGGGACAATTGTCCTCTCCTAAACAAAAGCAAGGAAGAGAAGAAAAAGAAAGAAGAAAAGAAGAAGAAAAAGGGGAGCAAGAAAAAGAAGGAAGAAGAGAAGAATAAAAAATAAAATTGGAAGGCCAAAGCAATCAAGTCCAATACATGGTATGATCCTTCCTCATCCTCCTCCTCATCATAGGATTAGGAGAATGCCTTGTCGCCAATTTGGCCTTAATGGCCTTTGGCGACTTGGATTGCTCCTCCTCCTCCAAAAATGAAGGATCAAGCTCAAGAGGAGAGCTCAAGTGAAGGGGAGCCTCCTCCACGTCATCATACTCCTCATCATCAGAAGAAGAAGAAGAGGACATGGAAACTATGGTAACCAATCTCTCACCTAGTAAAATAGTTTCTATGATTTCTAGTTTAACTAGGGATTTGTTTAGAGCAAAGAAGAAAAATAAATGCATGCTTGAACAAATTAAGGCATTAGAAAATAAGCTAGAAAATGCATGCTTAAATAATAATGATACTTCTTCTTGCCATGATGATGCATGCTCACATGATAATTATGTGCCTTTAGATGTTAGTGATGCATGCATAGAAGAAAATAGGGCATTAAGGGAAAAGGTAGATTATTTAACCAAAGCCCTAGGAAAATTCACAATTGGCTCCAACACTTTGAATATGATCATAGGAGCCAAAGGGCAAGTTTTAACAAGAAAGGCCTAGGATATAAAGAGAAGAAAATGAGAAGGCCTATAGATGCCTAATAGCTAGGGGACAAGACAAACACAATGTTATAGCTAAGAAATGGATCCCCAAGGAATTTCTAGTGAACCCCAGAGGTAAAAATCTATTTTGGGTTCCAAAATCCATTCTTAAGGGTTAGAAAACCCCTAGGGTAGTCAACCATATGAACCTAATCTATATCATATTTTGGTTGACTTAGGATGACGGACAACATTTTTAGATAGTGTTGGGTGATGATAACGTGCCCATAAATAGGTAATAATGCTTAAAATCATGATGATTAATGTAATTTCTATGCATATGTGTAATCATGATCTATGATTTTGATATTGGGCACATTATCATGAAAAATAGGTTTAAATCATGCTTTAGGTGATAACTTATTTATTATCATCATATAATGTCTAATGCATGGTTATAATTTGATGAAAACATGTATTTCATGATCATAATGTGAAATTAATTGATATATGTCATTATGATCATGTAGGTTGTTAGGTTGATACTTAACCATGATAGAATTGCTTGAATATATTGGTTAAGTATATATATACAAATACCCCCCTAGGATGCATCTCACACTCACTATAGGCTAACTTGATTGCAAACTTAGCATGGGTGAGATGTTAGGATGATACAAATGTCCACTAATGCCTATGGCATTTAGATGGTCATTTAAAGTATCAAAATATCAATAATAGACCAATCATGGGAAGGCTTATGGTTAATTAATAGACATATTGCCCAAAGATCATGGTTGGATATTTCTAATGTTTTCAAAACAATTTCTTACCTTAAAATACATGCATTCATGTTTTGAAACAATTAGATGCAAAACTAGGTAGCTAACTTGATACTAGAATGCTCAAAACTAGTGGTTTTTCAAGTGTTTGGATTTTTGGCAAATCTTGTAAAATATAATGATTTTTCATGAAAAACTATTTTTCCTTGATAGATATACTTAAGAGAAATATGTTCCTCGAATTTCATGATTTTAGAATTTTAATTTTTAATGCATTTCAATTTCATCCAAAATCAAATTGCTTCCTTTGTGCGATCATTGCCATACTGATCGTGGTGGCTATAAATCAGAATATTGAAGGCGAATTCAGTTTATAAAACCTCCTACAAGTGGTAGAAATATACTTGATGCCTCCTACAGTTTTTAAATCAACTTGACATATTTTTCCTCCATTATAATTGATGCCATGAGCTTTTAACTTAGTGTTAATCTTTTTGATGGTGTCAAAGGGGGAGAAATAAGTATGTTTAAGTTAATCACATTAGGGGGAGAAATATATGTAGGGGGAGAAATATATGATAGGGGGAGAAATTGCATAGAGAATTTCATGGATTAAGGGGGAATTGCATGTTGTTATATCATGTTTATCTTTACATGCTTTTCTTACCTTAGAAATTATATCAAATGTTTTTACCTAACTTAAACGGATTGCCACACATCAAAAAGGGGGAGATTGTTAGGGCAATCTCTTGCCGTGATATGGTTTTGATGGTGTGGCAAAGGGTTTAAGTTAGTTTGATATGTTGATTTGATATGTGCGTTGAAGTCGTGCAGGACTTAGTAATTCGCACATGGAGCCGTGGCGAGTTTCACATCTCATGACTCGTGCCTTGAGTCGGTGAAGGATAGCTTTGCGGAAGCCGTGCGCTTGGAGCATCCGAGGGACCGCCGGACGAGAAGCTTGGAGTGAAGCCGGAGGAAGTAGACTTCGAGGCAAGAGACGCGAAGGAGCATTGCAGAGCCGTGCGCCTGATGCTGCCGAGGGACGTGGCCGAGAACGAAGAGAACTTCGAAGGCGAGGGACTCCGAGAAATGAGAGTGAGCGATTGTAACCCAGGGAAGGGTAGCTCTTAGGTGAAACTTGGCCATTTGGCCAAGTGTCGGATGGGTTTTCCCGACACCAGTCGACTGCCATGTCATGGCAATGATCGCTTCGAGTGTAGCTCGACCGATAATGGCCGGTTTGTGGCAGAAGCCGATCGCCATCGTTAGCGGTCGATCGCCAAGATAACGATCGGCTGGCAGCCGATCGGTAGTAAATAGGGTTTTCGCCATTAGACGCCGTAGCCGATCGGCGATCGACTACGAGTCGCCGATCGTGGTAGGTCGTGATCGCCAAGAGTTGGATTGAACAACGGTCGGCATCCGACGTGTTCGAGGCCGTTGTAGATGGCTGGCCGATCGCGCCATGGGCGGCAATGATCGATGGCGCTAACGGAAGAAGTTAGCCCTCTATAAAAAGAGAGGGTGTGAGCCTTTGAGAGGCAAATGCTTAAGTTCCAAACAATCTTCCTAATGCCCCACAAGCTCTAAACTCTTCTTACTCGCTTTTACTCCATTCTATTTGTAAGAAGAGTGATCTTGATTGTAAAGGTTACCTCCACCTAGCTTTGTGCAAAGGAGAGACCGATAGTGATTGGTTTTGGCGGAGTGATTCACCGTGGACGAATCGGACCGTGGATTAGCGGCGTAGCCGTGAACCATGTTATATCTTGGTGTTTGTATTGCTTGTTTCTATTTTGCTTGTCTTTATTTATATTTGTATATTCCGCTTGCGCTAACGTTTTGTAGACGAGCAAAATACCGCCATCCAAACGAAAAGGGCTATTCACCCCCCTCTAGCCGGCCATCCGATCTCTCACACTCCAGTCGTAAACCAATCCTAGAGTATACACAGGTGTCTTTAATTGATCTAAATAGATCATTCATCCTCAACGAAGGATACTTACTTTCAACAACTATCGCATTCCATCATCGATAATCGATGCATAATTTCAAAGGTTCATTTCTCTTTCAATAAAGAGTTCCGAATCTTCTCAAGGAGGAATAATGGGATATATAAATATCCCTTCCAACATCTCCTATAATCGCAACTCACATTATTCCAATTCTTTTATAGTGTTTAACAACACTGATACCAACAAAAATATCACTCAATATGTGATCTTCGATACCGGACTATTTTCGCAATCATTTCGATCGCCTACTCCACTTGCCTAAGCAACGACAAGGCTAGGAGTTCATCCGAAATTACATCCGAATGCTCTCGGATTATACGCACATCTGAGAGACATAATCATACTATAATCTCAACAACTTGACCATCCGTAAGGATATGTCTACAGTAAAGATATGTCTATCCGAGTCTAAGGATATCCCTCGACTTCTTAATTATTGATCCATATCTCACCAGACGGTAGAGATACCACCGACCCACAAGTCGATGTAAAGGACCTTTCTAATCCAACTAAGAATGTTCTAAACAAAGATACCTGTAAACTACAAGTATTTCTCAATATATTAATCCAGAGGATAAAACTAGAGTAATACCCTGAACGATTAAATATCTGTTGATCCGATCCAAAAGGCTCCATGCAGGTCTCGACCTTTCTCTGAAGAGAACCAAATCAGATCCAATAGTTCGCGACAAAGCGGTCACATTTCTGCGACGAATGCCACGGGGATTTTTCCTAGATCATCTGATCTCATCACTTAATCCTATGAGCTGCAACTGTAGAATATTGAATAAATACGACCATCGTCGTATACTCTCTCCTCTGTACTAAGCAAATCACATCTGGAGATAACTATTGGTGTCTGCTGAATCTTCTAAGATGTCTTCTGCTGATGCTGCTTATGTGCTTATCTCTGTTGAAGGGGAGTATCAAGGAACTCCAACCACGCCTGAGGTAGTAGGTCGCTGCTGATGAGATAACCCAATCTTCTATGCTGATCTCTGCTGTCGAGACGGTGCATCATCCTCCCGGAATACCATCGATAGTCTTCCACTGAGTCTTCAAGGTACACCTCCTCCACTGTACTGGTTGCTCAACAATAGCAATAGATGAACTGCTCCAACGGATAATCTGGCTTCGCGTGTCTTCGTGATCTGCACTGCACGCCCACAATCCCTTCAGAGTCTTTGTTCTGATTTTACTGATATCCACAAGAACATCCTGATGATCCACGGCTGGTCTTCTATAATCGAAAAGTAGATCAAGGCCTATGACCCTGATATTGCTCCTTTTATCCAACATTCGGAGACTTCTAACTCTAATAAGTTGACCTGCAATATTTGCTTACCGGTCTCCAACTCTTAAACCCTTGTACGGAAACATTTCTAAACTCCTGTCTCCATCCAACATCTTCCGATAGGATCTGGTAGAAGATCCCAACATCTTAATCCAACTATAAGCCAATAACTCTGGGTGGCCTATAACATTCATTCTCATTCCTGAGCTATTAGGTGAGCATAACTTTGCAAGTCTAATGACTCTTCACAGTACATTATCACTAACCGATCACCCTTTCTTGAAGCTCAAGAATTCCTTACAATGTGTCACTAAAAGTGACACAGGGAAATACTCTCTTCCAACATCACTAGACCATGATCAAGTGATACATTATTTTCTACATTTATCACCAAATACCGGCTTGCCCCCGATAATGGTATGCAAATAACTCTACTTTCTCAGTATAACATGAGTTAAGTACTTAAAAGTACTCTCAAAGTTATACAACTCAGTACGAACAACTCAGGGATAAAATCCCTATGAAACTCCATAACCTAGCCTTCCGCTATCTGCATCACAATAGTCTCATAAGTGCATTCATTACCCATGTAATGATCCGCACTGATTAGTGGAAATCTCTAAGACTGTAATCTTTGATTTCCATAATAAATGTGATGACTTGGCCCCTATTTTTCGACTCGGTATCAGTCGGCTCTCAGAGGTAAATCACCTCCTCGACACAGGTTCAAGACTCACAGACACAACAGGTCGTCCCCATGGTCAACTCACACCACGGTTACGAATAATAACAAACACACTACATGTTATTCCCTGGTATAAGCATCTAAATGCATAGCCAACTAAAACCGAGAGTATAAACCCTAAAGGTCACTCCGGTTGGTCGCCTCGGTGGACGACCCCTACTATAAGTTTGCACAGGTGTCATAACTCTATTGAATACACCTACTGATCAAGTTTAGATAAATATCTACTAAACCATAAGTTATCAGGAATTCTTACCTCGTGGTGCTTGGAGCTCAGGCTGTTGTCCATCTCATCTCAGAAAACCAAAACCGAATAAATCGACTCCCGAGAATCCAAGACTTGACACAAAAACAACATTGTATGGCATCGCATAACCTTGGGCTCTGATACCACTAAAGTTGTCATGCCCCAAGAGCATACCGAGCCGAAAATCAAATGGACGGCACCTCCCCTGTACGTGGCAATATTTCGGGTTAATACAAGGCTCGTAGTCCCACAATAACAACAATATATATATATATATATATATATATATATATATATATATATATATATATCAAAACAACAATTACACAAAAACACAGCGGAAACATACCACAACAATACAACAATCCCACACATGCATACCGGTATGACTAACACACCACAACAACATGAAATCTCGACAAATTCTGAATATACAACATATACATCACGAAAACTCCAAAATACAATGCACAACGGACGGAAGGCCCCAAAAAAAACACGGGAGCCTCGGAGGTGAGATGAGATGATGTCAGTCGACGGTGCTCAAGTCACACGAAGTCTTCTACATTGCACAGGCGCAAAAAACCTGTGGTCCGTGGGGGTGGTGAGTAAAACTCAGCAGGTAATAGAAAAACATGTATATATGTCATATCACATGTATTTTCAACAACATACTCTCAAGTACAATGTATATCGATAGTATATAAATATAAGCATATACCGTCTAACCAAAATAAACAACATAAAAATGCAAACATACCTGAAGTCTGCCACGCTACTCTGATCCAACCTGAACATATATCCAACATATATATATATATAACAGGAAGACTAGATCAACTCAAAATATACTCTAGCTACAGGTCAAGGTATCTAATGGTCTATCCAACACATACCAATATCCGACACAATCGTATAACAAATGCAAGAGACATGCATGAATATGTTGTACACCCAAATGCAGCAAGCATAGTACAATCAAATGCAACATCACAATAATCATATATATATAGACTGTATCCATATATATATTAATCTTACTTGCTACTGTGGCCTAGGTGACATGCATATGACAATGCCCAACTCACACCAACCACTGCTATAGAGTGGCCGAGTGGGCAGTATGATCAAGTAGCATATGAGCGTAAAGAGCTCGCTACACAACGGGGGTCCCTGCTGCTGGCCACTCCGACTAACACTACCAGTGAGTGGTCGAGTACCATGCACCCAGGACAACTGCACGCAACTCCAACTACCACCGTCTATAGTGGTAGAGTGTGGCACAACAGATGCTCTGCCCTCACACCAGTTACTCCTCGGGGAGTGCTCTAAGAGGCAAGATGACTGACGACTCTCTCAACCCCAAGGGAGACTATATCGTCAGAATGCATGCAAATGACATGTGTATGCTATCACACGTACAACCATCTACCACAGACTCTCTGTTCAGCAAAGAGTCATACCCATCTAATCAATACTCTCTATCCGATAAAGAGTTGTACTCAACAGATCGACGGACTCTCTATCCTATAGAGAGCCGTACTCAACTGATCACGCACTCTCTATCCTGTAGAGAGTCGTACTCGACTGATCATAACTCTCTCTCCAATAGAGAGTCGTACTCGACTGATCATAACTCTCTCTCCAATAGAGAGTCGTACTCAACTGATCGATGCACTCTCTATCCGATAGAGAGTCGTACTCAACTGATCGATGCACTCTCTATCCGATAGAGAGTCGTACTCGACTAATCATATCAAGCTGGGACCACCGATCCGCAGCGACACTCTAATCACCCTTCACTTAACCATTACACAACTCATGGTTGGTAACAGTATGCAACATACGAGTATTGAAAATAAATCCTACATTTAGGGCATTACCTATCCATAGATGATCTTTTTCCAATTTATAAATTGGGTCATCCCCCGTACTAACATTTACGCCCTACTAAACATCTAGGTCAATTTACATCACATCTATAACTCCTAAATCATGATAGGGTATATGTGATATCAACAATTGAGCATAAATATATCCAACGATAATGTTGGATCGATCGGATCGCTAGAGGGGGGGGTGAATAGCGATAAAAACTTTTTAGTACGAATTCGTTTTAAAAAAAAAACTTATATGCAGCGGAAAGATAAACAAAACAAAAAGTAAAGGAGACAATAGACACAAGAGATTTACTTGGTTCGTAGCCGAAGGCTACTACTCCAAGGCCCTAGTGGTCCTTGACCACGTACGGAGGGCAAACTACTAAAGAACTCCTCCTCGTTGGAGGTAGGAGTTAAACGGATACAAAAAGCCCGAGGTAGAAGGACACTCCCCCTCTCCTCGTTATAATGAAAGCTTTACTAAAAGGAATAAACTGAAATACAATTTAGAACTTTCGTTACCGACGACTTTAAAGGTTGGAGGTTGAAGCTCTAGTCGCCCTCAGCCGTCGAGGGATGTCGGAGAGTCGGAGCGTATCGAAAGCACTTGGAAGCTTTTGAATTGATGAAAAACCCTAGGTTTGGCCCTCCTTTTATAGCCTTTGAGCCCCTCATCGAATGGGTCTTTAGCCAATCACAAATGGGCACAAAACCCCTTGAAAAATGGTGATAACTCTTGACTACTCGAGGTCGATCCTTGGAATGACGATGGCCATCATCACCGAGATGGCAGATCACGATTGTCGACCTTCTAGCCGATCGCTTTGACTCAATGAGTCCTCCAAGTCCGGCAAATGACTAATGCTACCGCAAGGCAAGGTTAGCTCAACAAAACATAATTTCGATGGTCGTCGACCATCCGATCTCGACCTAGACCATCTATAAGAAGTCTTTGGTCGGATCTACGCTAAGATCATCCCCGCAAAGAGGATACGACCTTACTTACGCCGCACACACGAGCTTACCTCGATTACGTGTTGCTTTGCTTCCGACCTTCCACTCAATTCCTTCCCCTCCAAGTCTCTTGAGTGTCGCCGACCACCGCGGCTTCCTCCGGTGTCGCTAGCCTTCACTCCAGCTGAGACTTTTCTCGCACACTTGATTTAGCTCATGAGATAACAATATATGCTTAACTTTGTATCGTTTGCTATAATCAAAACTTAGGTTCGACTTAGGTGCCTCATCGCACCAACAATCTCCCCTTGATTTATGGCAAACCCACATACAAAGTTAAGTAAATAGCAAGCATGAAGAGTAATAATGTGCATGAGAAACAAAAATATGAAGATTAAGTTGAGTAGTAAGGATTTTCTTCAAGTACTCTCCTTGAGGAAACCTCCTCGACCGAGGGTGAGTCTTGAAGAAAGACCTTAATCCTCCCTTGAGGGTTGCTTTAAGTAATTAACATTACTTAAAGTTGGCCTTAGTAAAACGCTTTTAGTTAAGCCCTTTCTCCTTAAGTAAAACATTAACGACATAAAGTTTAAAAAATAAGTTTAAGTAAAACGTTGACGGCACAAATAAGTTTAAGTTAAGGATTCTTTGTCCTTTTGGTAAAAGTTAACTAAGTTTTAACTTTTGGTTTAAATATGAAGTAAGAGATAAGTTATCAAAAAATTTTGAACCCTTAACATTGTCCTTTTAATCCCCATTATGCCATATATCTAAAAGAGTAAGGTGTGTGTGGAAAACAAAATAAGTGTTAAATTTAAAGTCCAATCATGTTACCCATTTATTATAAAAATAATATACTGAAAATAAGCTCATCTATAAAATGTTCGACTCATATTTGGCTTGATTGATATGTAAGATCAACCACCCGGTCGAGCCTGCTAGTATGTATGATTATACTCCGTGGTTCATAGCGATGCACTAGCTCTACATCCGGAACCGGAGTAAGGTCCTAACATCTCACGCCCATCTACGTGGCTAAGTACACAAACACATTAGTCCTATGTGTTGTGAGATGTACTGGCTCCTTAAATCTATAGGTGCATGATATCTAAGGTATGTACTATGCTAGTTCCATAAAAATGAAATTAAAGAAATAGTAGTAAGAACATATAATTTGCATGTACCTATTCTATTACGCACATGCCCAATTTTCATCTTAATAGACTAAATTTGGCTTGGGGTAGGGGTTGAGTAAAAAGTTCCGCTAAGTTAGACTTCGATTCCACGTATTCGAGTTGTATTGCTCGGGCCACATGTTCTCGAATGAAATGGTGTTTGACCTCTATATGTTTGGTCCTAGAGTGACATATCGGATTCTTTGTAAGATTAATTGAACTAATGTTATCTACATGAAGTTTAGTATTCGTAAAGTCTAACTTAAAGTCATGAGGGTGTGCTTCATCCAAAGAAGTGACACACTCACCCATCGCGATGTATTCAAACCGGTGGTAGATAAAGCAACACTGTTGCTTCCTACGCACTAACTCACTAGACTCAGTAGTTGACAACAACCACTGTACTTTTTCTATCGAGCTTACTACCGCATAATCCAAATCGGAGTAGCCGATTAGTTCAACTCCGTAGATCTAGGATACCAAATACCAACGTTAAGTGTACCCTTAAGATATCTAAGGATACGCTTAACTAGGGTTAGGTGAGACTCCTTAGCATGTGTTTGAAACTCGGCGCACATACTTACTACGAATAGGATGTCGTCGACTGATAGCTAAGTATAGGAGACTTCTATCGCTCTTCCTATAGTACTTTAAGTCAATGGACTTACTTTCTGGTCTTCCTATGTTAACATTAATCGCCATTGGGGTGTTTATTATCTTAGCCTTGCATTCCAAATCTTTTAATTAACTCCTTAGTGTATTTCGCTGATATAGGTATATACCATCCTTAGATTGTTTAATTTGTAGACCTAAAAAGAAACTTAACTCGCCTACCAAGTTCATTTCGAACTCACTTTCCATGAGTGAAACGAACTCGTTTAGTAAGGCTGAGTTAGAGGTTCCAAAAATTATATCGTCTACGTAAATTTGAGCTATGAATATTTCTTTACCTAAGGTTTTTACGAAGAGAGTTGGGTCAACTAAGCCTTGGTTAAACCCTTATGACTTAAGATGGATTGAAAGTCTCTCGTACCAAGCTCGAGGAGCTTGTTTAAGTCCATAGAGAGCTTTCTTAAGTTTTAGAACATGGTTGGGTTTATCTAGATTTTCGAATCTGGGGGGTTGGCTAACATAAACTTCTTCTTTAATGTATCCATTTAGGAATGCCGACTTAACATCCATTTGAAATAGCTTAAAGCATAAGCTAGCAACATTCGAATGGATTCGAGTCTAGCCATCGGGCATAGGTTTCATCGTAATCTAAGCCTTCGACTTGGCTAAACCCTTTGGCGACTAACCTAGCCTTGTTTCTAACTACTTCACCTTTATCATCAAGCTTATTTCGAAACACCCACCTTGTTCCAATTATCGTTTTGTCTTTAGGTGGTGGTACTAATTCCCACACTTCATTCCTAGTAAATTGAGCTAGCTCTTCTTGCATTGCAATAATCCAATCGGGATCAAGAAGAGCTTGTTCAATTGATTTGGGTTCTATCTTTGAAATTAAGGAAATTTGACTAAGGTTCCTATAGGATGCTCTAGTTCGAACTCCTAGATTAGGATCTCCTATCACTTGATCGATAGGGTGGTTAGTCTGAATCCTAGATTGGGTTGAGTTTGTGTCACCTAATGCTTGATCAATGGGGTGACTTGGTTGAACACTAGTTTGGTTGGAGTCATCTATCACTTGATCAATAGAGTGACTTGGTTGACTTAGGTTAGGATTAACACTAGACCTGATCTCGGATCGAGTTAGGTCTAGTATGAATCGGCTCGCTAATTGGGGTTCTGGGGTTTTGTAGGTTCATGTCCTTCATCAAAT
Organism: Wurfbainia villosa; assembly: GCA_025175895.1. Taxonomy (NCBI): domain Eukaryota; kingdom Viridiplantae; phylum Streptophyta; class Magnoliopsida; order Zingiberales; family Zingiberaceae; genus Wurfbainia; species Wurfbainia villosa. The sequence continues at coordinate 93,994,687 of CM045994.1, read as the reverse complement.
ACTACATTGATAGTCTCCTCGACTCTAAGGGTGTCGTGGTTATATACTCTCTAAGCTCTACTTGTAGTCGAGTATCCTAGAAAGATTCCGGGCATGGGTGTGGATGTAAATTTCCCTAGGTAATCCTTAGTGTTTAGGATATGTACCTTACACCCAAATACCCTAAAGTACTTGATGTTAGGTATTTTATCGTGATAAATCTCGTACGAGGTCTTAAGGTGCCTTTTTACCATAAGGATCCTATTTTGGACATAGCATGTCGTACTCACGGCTTCTGCCCAAAACCTATCGTGTAGGTCGTATTCGTTCAACATGGTCCTAGCGGCTTCTTGTAGAGTTCGGTTTTTCCGTTCCACTAGGCCATTTTGCTGAGGGGTCCTAGGGCAAGAGAATTCATGGTGGTATCTGTTTAGGTTACAGAAGTCGGTGAACCTTTGATTTTCTAATTCACCACCATGATCGCTTCTAAGTCTTTTAACCTTAAGGTCTTTTTGATTCTCGATTAATTTGAAAAGATTGATTAATTGATCTAGGGTATCATTTTTATGTTTGATGAACCTAACCCAGGTAAACCTGGAGTAGTCGTCAATTATGACTAAACAATATTGACTTCTATTGAGTGACTTGGCTCCATGAGAATCGAATAGATCCATATGCAGGAGCTCAAGTACACTTGAGGTTCGTTCTTGGTTAGTTAACTTGTGTTGTGTCCTAGGTTGTTTTCCTTGTTGACAAGCATTACAGATTTTATTAACCAAGTTGTTGAGGTTGGGTAAGCCTCTGACTAAGCCACTCTGACTCATCTTGTGGATGAGTCTTGGGTGCGAGTGACCGAGTCGTCGGTGCCACAACCATGATTCCTCTTCCTGTGTCATAAGACATTTGGCTGAGGATTTGATTAAGTTAATTGTGTAAATGTTATTTGTCCTAGTTCCTTTGAGTATTGTTTTAGCTGTTTTATTTGTTTTAATTACACATTCATTTTCTAAAAATACGACCTTATAGTTATTGTCACATAATTGGCTTACGCTAAGCAGGTTATATTCAAAATTCTCTACAAGTAATACATTTTTAATAACAAAATTCGAGTTAAGCTCGATATCACCTGATCCGATGATTTTGAGCTTGCCATTATTCCCAAAGGCTACCGATCCTTGTCGTTTGAATCGAAGCTTTGTGAATTTGAGTTGATCCCCGGTCATGTGTCGGGAGCAACCGCTGTCCAACATCTATTGATCCTACACACAAGGTGGTTGGATTGGATGTTAGATTTTTTTTTTAAAAAAAAAAAATTGGTTGTAAGTTGTTAAACCTAGGTCATCTCACCTGTGTCTATATGATCAATCATGTTATACTTATGTGTTTTTGTGAGATGACTTCCAATTAAGTTAATTAAGTGCATTTAGGTTCAAGTAATTTTATGTTAGATTTGGATTTAAACCTAGGCTTGTCAAGTTTACCTTTTCAAGATCATGGCTTCCAGGTCGTGGCGAGGCACAGGGGCCTTCTTTTATCGGATCATCGACCACTTCCTTAGACAAAGCCATTTTCAAGAAAATGATGACTTGACTCACCTAAGACTATCTCCTAGTCTAACTGGTTATTTTTGAAAAGAGGCTCCCCGAGGCTCAATCTTTTCGAAGAATTTTAGTTGGTTATGTTCGTGTTCTAATTGAGTTCACAAGTTTTAAAGCACAAATTTTCTAAGTTAAAGCATGCAATTTCTAAGTTAAAGCACACACTTTCTAAGTTAGAACATGCAATTTCTAAGTTAAAGCACAAACTTTCTAAGTTAAAGCATGCAATTTCTATGTTAAAGCACAAACATGTTTTGTACTGGCTCCACCTAGACCGTTGAATCGGTTTGGTCTATCCACATAGTGGATTTGGTCCTTGGGAATCCAGTATGGGTTGGATCCTAGAGTTAAAATCAAAAGGTTCTTAGGGACCCATGCTTGGACATGTTTCCTATGTCGACTTACAATCGACATATACGACCTATTAGTCGTGTTTGAGTTAAACCCTAGTCTAGCCTTGTTGTACACGGCCCTTTGAGATCCAAGTAGGAGGTCAAGTCCTTTGGATCCCGAAGTGAACCTTTCCAACGTGTTCCTAAGATCTTCGACTTAACTTTTCAAGAGAGAGTTCTCAACTTCGAGCTTTTCAACTCGAGTTGAGTCCTTCTCTTGAACTCGACTAGTCGAAGAGGTTAGGGAGACCTCGTGTTTGAGGAGTTTAACCTCCTCAACAAGGGTCACGACCTTGGACTCGGACTTAGCTAACTTCCTAGACAAAAACCTAACTGTATTATGTAAAGTATTAAATAAAGTTCGACTTACTTTAAGGGTATCTTTTGAACCGGATGCGTATCCATGGCTTGACTTGAAGGTAGCTTCGTAGTCCGAGTCATCCTCAGGTTCCGACTCAAGTTCAGGTTCAGTCTCCGTGTCTGACTCAATAGATTTCGCCATGAAGACGTGGTCTTTGTCTTCTTCGGATGACGCTTCTTCCCATGTCGCGTTGAGGGCCTTCTTGTGCTTAGGTGCTTTGTGGTTGAGTTTGGGGCACTCGGACTTGATATGTCCAAATCTGTTACACTCATAACACCTAATATTAGAACTTTTAGACTTACCTTGGTTCGGCTCAGTTTTCGTCCCTTGGCTATCCTTCGAGCTAGGTTCATTAGTTCGGCAGTCAACTCCGGGTCAACTTCTTCTTCGGACTCGTCTTCCTCCTCGGTTGGTGGTGGCTTGCTTGCGATTTTCTTCTTCTTTGATCCTGCAAACAAGGTTATACCCCTCTCGGGTTCCGAGTTGAACTGCTCATGTAATTCGAAATCGGAAAAGAGTTCATCTAACCTAATTTTAGAAAGATCCTTGGAGACCTTGTATGCATCGACCATGGATGCCCACAAGGTAGTCCTCGGAAACGAGTTTAGAACATACCTTATAAGGTCGCGGTTTTCGACCTTTTGCCCGATTGCGTGTAGGTTGTTGACTATGTCCTGGACTCGGGCGTGAAGTTGTCAGCGGACTCGTGTTCCTGCATTTTTAGGTTATATAGTTTATTGAAAATAAGATCACGCTTACATACCTTGGCTTCATCGGTCCCTTCGTGTAGCTCCACTAGTTTCGTCCAAAGATCTTTTGCGCTTATGAAGGGGCCAACGCGATTTAGCTCCTCCTTGGATAGGCCGCATTGGAGGATTTGTGTTGCCTTGGCGTCGGCTTCGACTTGTCGTTTTGTCGCAATGGTCCATTGATCATAATCCAAGGAGTCACCCACTTCATTAGTCGGAAGTGTGAAACCCGTTTGGATTATGATCCACATATCGATTTGGGTTTTGAGAAAGCATTCCATCCGACCCTTCCAATAACAGAAGTCATCTCCGTTGTAAAACGGAGGTCGGACGGTGCTAAAACCCTCGAGATGGGCCATTAGAACAAAAGACACAAATAGACGGAGACGAAGAAACTAACAATGACAAAAACACGAAAACAAGTACCAAGACTCGCATCTTGGATTAGTAGTGCGGGAGAAAAACTTAACAAAGCGAAATAAATAAAAAAAATAGAATTAAAAGAAAAATAAATCTGTAAAAAGGCTAGATTGGTGGTTTCACCAAATCTCAGCAACCCCCGGCTCTGATACCAATTGTTGGATCGATCGGATCGCTAGAGGGGGGGTGAATAGCGATAGAAACTTTTTAGTACGAATTCGTTTTAAAAAAAAACTTATATGCAGCGGAAAGATAAACAAAACAAAAAATAAAGGAGACAATAGACACAAGAGATTTACTTGGTTCGTAGCCGAAGGCTACTACTCCAAGGCCCTAGTGGTCCTTGACCACGTACGGAGGGCAAACTACGAAAGAACTCCTCCTCGTTGGAGGTAGGAGTTAGACGGATACAAAAAGCCCGAGGTAGAAGGACACTCCCCCTCTCCTTGTTATAATGAAAGCTTTACTAAAAGGAATAAACTGAAATACAATTTAGAACTTTCGTTACCGACGACTTTAAAGGTTGGAGGTTGAAGCTCTAGTCGTCGTCTCGGCAGCGCTTCGTCGTAGGGATGTCGGAGAGTTGGAGCGTATCGGAAGCACTTGGAAGCTTTTGAATTGATGAAAAACCCTAGGTTTGACCCTCCTTTTATAGCCTTTGAGCCCCTCATCGAATGGGTCTTTAGCCAATCACAAATGGGCACAAAACCCCTTGAAAAATGGTAATAACTCTTGACTACTCGAGGCTGATCCTTTGATGATCGATGGCCATCATCGATCGATGGCGATCACGATGTCGACCTTTGGCAATGATCGATTGACGGCAGTCGAGTCCTCCAAGCTGGTAGTCGACTGATGCTAGCTGCAAGACAAGGTTAGCTCAACAAAAACATAATTTCGATGGTCGTCGACCATCCGATCTCGACCTAGACCATCTATAAGAAGTCTTTGGTCGGATCTACGCTTAAGATCATCCCCGTAAAGAGGATACGACCTTACTTACGCTCACACACATGAGCTTACCTTAGTACTTACGTGTTGCTTTTGCTTCCGGCCTTCCACTCAATTCCTTCGGCTCCCTCCGAAGTCTCTTGAGTGTCGCCCGACCACCGCGGCTTCCTCTGAGTGTCGCTAGCCTTCAGATCCAGCGTTGAGACTTTTCTGCACACTTGATTTAGCTCATGAGATAACAATATATGCTTAACTTTGTATCGTTTGCTATAATCAAAACTTAGGTTCGACTTAGGTGCCTACTGCACCAACAGATAAGTTCAAGCATACGATAATAAGAGCAGGGTCAAGGTAATATGAACACCTAACATGCTCATATCTGTCACTAAATCTGAATGCAATACATCTACCCGGACCAGGTAGGAAATTACCCACCTGTTAGATAGCTCATGCTAGATATCCACGCATGAAAACATCTATCACCAATCGAGGTCCTGCAAAAGAACACATAGAACATAAGTAAGTTCTATTTTATATCGAATGATTGAATCGAATCTTACATCAATCATTATATCCAACTGGTTCAACATTCTCCAACCTTAATCAGCTTAAATTCACTGTATCATTCATGAGTCAACTCTAACATCAACTATAAAGGTATCACATCCTACTTCATAACAATACCAAAATCAAAGCTTACCTTACAATTGTTGCAATCAACCACCATCTCTTGATCCTCATCAGATCTGAATCCCATAATCAAATTAGGAAATCAATTCCATCTCTGATTTGCCAATCCTACAAAGATTTTGTCATATCACCAATCCCCTCTAAAATACCTATTTATATCCCCAATTCATAGGACAAAAATCTAAACAAGCTTACCATGAACCAACGGTGGGTTGATTCACAAACACGCTCGAACCACCAATAGCTGCATCACTGGTGTGCTTTCCAGTTTAATTTTGATCATCATAATAGCTCCACAGCCACTCCTATTGTCTTACTAGAACTCTATCCTTTTCTTCCCGAGTCTGCAAGCCTTTCCAAGATTCACACACCGAACTTAACATATGCCAATAGGAAAAATTGATCCCACTTACCTGCAATTGAAACTTCACCGTCGGTACTCTCCCAATTGCCCTGTTCGCTGGGAAGTACTGCCCGCAACACAAGATCACCGACTGTTGCAGCACATCTCGGCCCCAAATCCCTCAGCAGCCACCCCTTCCTCCCATCCTCAGTTCACCGGCCCAAGATCCTAACTCCGGCGGCGATCCAACTCACGGTGGCTGAAGGCGGAGGAGAAGAGGGAAAACTGTCGATCGGTGAAAGAAGTCGACAGTCGAGGTCGCGTAGAACGAGGGGAGGCTGCGGCGGTGGAGAAGGGAAGAAGCTGCGATCGGATTGCTGCTGTCGGCGTTCGATGGCTACTGCCGGCATTCGATGACTGCTGCCGGTGTTCGATGGGTACCTCCGGCAGGGCTGGCGACCAACAAGCCGCTCTGGCGACGCTTGAGGGAAAGAGGAGAGGAGGAGTCGGCAACTGCGATGGCTTTGTGGCGCGGCGACGAAGAACGGGTGGAAGAGGAAGATAAATCGGCCATTAAAGAGCGACGACGAGAGTGGGGAGAAGAATCGGGGAAAATGAAGTCGCTTGGTGGATAAATGGGGAGAAAACGCTCGGGTAAGGAATCAAATTAAATGAGAAATTTAACACCTCATTATAGTCTAAACAGGCTTTACAAAAGTCTGTTTACTTTATCCCTATAAAATATCTATAGAACCTCCATTTAAATCTAGAAAAATTTCTAAAAATTTCTGAAAAATTTCACAAGATGTTTTATCAATTACCGAGGAATATTTTTATTTTTTATTTTTATTATTTTTTTTTCTCCGGTATTTTACATTAAGAGTTTAAATACCATTCCATTTCCACCCAAAAAAAATTACAATCATTTCAACAATTTTTTTTTTTTTTTTGCATCAATCAACCAATTGAAACTTTTAATTATTCATTAAAAAGTGCAAAATATCCCAAGAATGTGTAAGACGTTTACCTACATTTGTATATCAGCGAGCAAATCAAAAATATATGAATTCATCAAATACGACTTTCCATAGAATTCTATCTTTACAAGAGTATGGAATTATGTTTGCTTACTTTGAATTGAATATCTAATTTCCTTCTTTTCTTATTAGGATTTGAAATCCTATATTTTACATATCAAATTTCTAATGAATTAACGATACAAGTTAATCATTGAAAACTCTACAATTGATGTAAATTCTTTAGGATAAATCATTCTTGAATAGCTTTTGACCTTTTTCATTCACCATTACTCCTTATTAAGTAGGAAGCCAAGAAAAACTAGATGAACTATCCTAAAGAAGCATTTTTAAAAATTCATTTAAAATTTTAGTTTCTTAAGGTTGTTAAACTAATCCTTAAGTGTTTAATAGAACATTAACATTTTAGCTAAAACAAGGATATCATTAAAAAAACAAAGAACAAAATTTTCAATTAAAGAACATAGATTTTCATCCATTATGTAAAAGTGCTTAGGGCTTAAACAAAGTAATTCATCTACCTTCCATGGGTCTCTCCAATATGACAATACTCATTTTTCACAATTAATTAGTTTAATTGCAACGTTGCATCAGCGCATAAGGCTACGTTTGAATGGAGTGTGAGGAGATTAATTAGGAGGATAATTTTTTTCGTTCCAAAATGAAGTGTAAGAAAGAAAGATTAAAATTTATCATTCTCTATTTTTCTTTCCTCTTCTTTCACTCCTTTCCAAATAAAATTCAAATATATCTTTTTCTTATTTATTCTTCCCGCATCTCCTCCTTGTTGCAAAAGGTTATAAAGCTAACCTCAAACGCCTCTCAATGTAGATTTTACAACAGTATAAAAGAAGATGAATTACAATCGACCTTCGATCGTATCGATATCTAATCACAATGACAGACAAATACCTCGATTAGTATTTCCTGCATTCAGCAGCAAAGATTGACTTTTACTCATCAACAAAGCAGAAGAAGCATCGATGAGATGATCTCCTTCTGTAGCAATATTATGTTCGTTCCTAGCATTCCTTACTATCATTTCTTCGATGATGATAAAAGAAAAAAATCATAAAAAAATTATGTTTCTTAGTCTGTTAATCAAAACCATAAAAGATTTTTAAATTTAAGTGTGAATTTTAAATTTTATATAGAGAATCGACTCTTGCACCTTTATAATAATATATATATTGTTCTCATTAATGGAACAGAGATGTGATCTCCTAGCATAGCATAAGAAATATGGATGAGATGATGGTTAACAAATCAAATGATGATTATGAACCAACAACAGTTTGCACCCAAAATGACAGCTTCAGTTCCCGAAAACAAAAAATATTGCAATCGAAGACAGAAAAAAGGCTGGCAAAACCGCAACCCGAAGGGGAGGGAGTACATGTACAAGCTCCCATCACTGCAAACAAAGGGAAAGCTGCTCTGGCTGCTGCTGCTGCGACTCGTGCTTCCTTCCCCGTTCGATCGCTCTCCTCTGGTCCACTCAAGTCAATCGAGCATCTTTTCTCTTCCCTAACCTGACAACCATGCCATCAGCAAGCGTTGATGTAGCTGAAGATCCGGTGCACCGCCGTCGCGATATCGTCCGCTGTCCCCAACTTGCACGCCTCCTCCATCTGTTCCATAGCCATAATGTTACTGACTTAGTTTGTTCGGAGCTAAAGGAGCGGATTAGCCAGCAATCGACCTTGAGGTTGAGCGAGTAGAGGACGGAGGAGGCGTCCAGCGAAGTGATGTTGAGGTGGAGCACAGAGAGGTGCAGCTCCTCCATGGCCGCGATGGCGCTCACTAGCTGACCTTGCCGTCGCCGGCCGGCCACTTTGAGGTTGACGTGCCCCTGCACCAGCGTCGCCTCCACGTCCACCCCTATGCCCTCCTCGTCGCCCTCAGAGTAGTCCCTGTACTGAGGCGAGACGAAAAAGCCATCGTGGAGCGAGTCCGCGGCCACAAGCGCGACCGCGTCGTCGTCGTTGGGTGGCCGCTGCCGCTTCTGGGTTCGAAGGCAGAGGAGGTGCTGCTCGAGCTCCTTGACGAACTCGATGGCGCCGCCGATGATGGACGCTTGGTCTCCCTTCAACATCATTAGAAGAAAGCAATTAAGGAGAAACAAGCTAAAATGGATTCCAGCAGGTGCACATATCTCATAACCATACGCGTTGGACGTGGGAAGGCGGCATGAGGGAGCGAAGAGTTGCAAGGTAGTCGTTCATAAGCCGGCGGCGGTTGCGCTCCACTGCAATGTGGGTCATCCGCTGGCTCTCCGCCTCCTCCGCGCTCTTCGACGCCGCCGCCGGCCGTGGCCTCTTCCGCTTCCTCCGCTCGCTCGACCCCGCCGCGAGAGCCGCCGCTGCTTCAGCGTTGTGGTGGACAACGCCGTCGTCGCCTCCGGCGCCGGCGCCTCCGCCTCCGCCTCCTGGGCGCGCGTCCGACTCGGAGGCGTGAGTGATGCAGCTCTCTAGCTGCTCCGCCGCACGGGAGGACTCAACGTCCGCCGATCGCACGTAGGTTTGACCCTGCAGTCGTCGCAGGAGCTGGAAGTTGGATTCTTGGGGGAAGTAGTTCGCATGCGCTGCCCCAGCAGTCTCCTCTCCACCCGCTTGCATGAGAAGTTGCAGGAAAGGTGTTTGATGGGAGAACAGGCTCCCATATCTCATCTCAAATACGCCAGGCTCCAAGAACTCTGAGCCCAACACCTCCCTCATCAACTGTTTCAAAGAATCAAACTTTGCAAATGAAGCAATATCCATTGTCTGCATTAAATGAAATACTAAAAAATAGGAGTCAATGAACTGCTTTCATCGATCGACTAGGTGGTGTTCTACCAGAAAATTGACTAAGATAGAAAGAGACGGGAAAAAAATAGAAGGAAATTAAAAGAAGGTAGAACAGTCGGGTGGAGTGAGGAGACTTACAAGTGGGTCATTAATGGGTCCTCGGAGCTGCTCCATGGAAAGAAGCAGATTTGAAGGCAGAGCATGCAGCAGTACTAGCTCACCAACTACCTCTCCTCTTCACAATCGAAACAGGCTTAATTCTTCTGCTCTTTAATTCTCTTCTTCAGTTATGTTATCCGGAGCAATTAATGCATGCTGGCCAAGCATAGCATCCCTCACAAATGATTAATGTCTGGGAAGAGGAGGAAGCTTGGACAAACTGATACAGTGTAATACTACTGCACGCAATAGTAATTAAGAAAGAACCATGGCATGGGTAGAGAAGAGGAAGGTACGTAGGGTAGAGGTAGAGGTAGAGGAAGAAGTGGGATAAGGGGAAGGGAAGAGGAGAGAAGGAAAGGGATGAAGGAAGGAGAAAGGTTGCACTACTGCAGCAGATTTGGGGATTGAAGGGGGTGTCTGTTTGTGGGAGGTGGCCCGCCCATGCATGCATTATTGTTTGGGTGGCCGATTTGTACAGCTGCGACGACAGAGGCTCAGACGTGGGGCAGCTCGCCATCTTCTTTCTCTTTCCTTGCTCCTCTCTCTCCTCTCCTCTCTCTCTCTCTCTCTCTCTCTCCTCGTCGCATTGAGTTCTTGACCTCGCTTCCAATTCAATGGCAGACATCAGAGAAAAAGAACCTTCAAGATTTTTATCCTAACATGAATATCATCTATTCTATCAACTTCAGGCTAGCAATACGTAACTGAACGAAGTACACGTACCTTTGGCGCACGAATTTGCATCGCCCTCATTAGCCGTTCATTCTGTACAGCATCTATTCTGAAATACTTTTTTTTTTTTAAGTTTATTTTTATGATATAGTTGTAGGGCACATATATAATCAAAAATTTCAGAATTTTTTTTCAAATGAGAATCGATTTTTATGCCTATTCGATTTCTCTTTGATTAGAGTGTGACGATTACACGTGCCTTTATAAATAATGGAAGGTAAAGATTGGATAAGCTAGCCGAACAACTCGGAATATATCGAGTCGATAAAAAATGGATAAGCTGAAGGTGAAAGTAACGAATGCAAGGGTTCACTAGCGACAACCAAAGCAAATGCACCCCCACTGCTACTGTAATTCAAACATTTTGGATCTATTTTTTTATTTGGTATCAAAGATTATTCGTACAATTTTAAAAAAATAAAATAATATATAATTTCATTATTTATTATGATAAAAAAAAGTTGAGACATACTATAACTATATACGATTAATTTTAATCTATTTTTATTAATCAATATTCATACATAAGTTGACCATACATGAGATCTAAAATCCTTCATTTATCTAAATAATACAGCAATTTACCAAACAACACTCTTGAAATTTGAAATTGTCCAAAAAGCGCACCATAGTTTCAGATTTACAAAATAACGTACTTAATTCCCTTTTTACCCTTCAGAAATAACGCATTTAATTTTCGAACGTGATGCTGAGATTTGAATTCTCAACACCACAGTGGCGATTCCAAAGACCACGGTGATCTTTGGGATTTAAATTTTCACTAGAATTCAAATCTTAGCGTAGTGGAAATTTAATTCAGAATTCCAATATCACAGTAGTGTTGAAATTTTAAATTTCAGCACCACAGTAGTGATGCTGGGATTGCACCATCACCGTGGTGCTGGAAATTAAAATCCCAGTACCACTGTGGTGCTGAGATTTGAATTTTCAGCACCACGTTCAGAAATTAAATGCGTTATTTCTGAAGGGTAAAAAGGGAATTAAGTATGCTATTTGGTAAATCTAAAACTATGGCGCGTTTTTTAGACAATTCCAAATTTCAGAAACACTGTTTGATAAATTACCGAAACAATAATTAATATGATTCTCAGTGAAATTTTGATAAGATGAAATTGTCAAATTTTTTTTAAAGATTCATTATAATTTACTCTTGATTGAACCTAGACGTAGATACTGAGGAATAAGGTTACAAAAGTTACCTTGATTTGTTACTTTATACTAAGAATAAGTAAATATATAAATTCAAGTTAACTTGATGTTTATATTTATACTAAAAAGTAAATATATAAATTAAAAATGTGTTATATCACATGATTAATGCCATTAAATGTTCGTTACGATAGTATATATAAATTGATTGTTGCACTATTGCAAGTCATTTAATCTATTAAATGTATAAATAAATTGCTACAACAATATATAAATAGTTATATTAGTCACTAAATGGTTATTATAATAATTTTATGATGATTTTTATCACTTTTAAAGTAATTTTAATCGAGTTTAAAAATTATTGACCAGGTTGATAAAAAAAATTATATAGAAGTGTTGTATAATAGCTTATTTTATAGCAGCTACTGAAAAATATATCAAAGTGTTGTTTAAACAAAAAAGATTTTTTTATTATTTTAATAATTAAAAATATTCTTTTAATTTTTTCCCAAGATACTAACAAAATGTAGCATCGTTGGGTAATGTAAATCAGTAAATACTAACAAAATCATCTTCCCCCCTCTTAAAAAAAGTGAATCATTCGTGTTGTGGTGTAAAAAGATATGTTTTAGTAATGTAAATGCTAATTAAGTAAAAAAAAATTAAAAATGTTGGTACAAGGCACAAGTGATGCATTAGATAAAGGGGTGTAAACAGTTTTGTTACTGACGAGAAAGTTACCTTTGTCCATGAACCATATTTTTTCATTGAAATGTTTAATTATGATTTTTTTTGTCCCTATCTATGTGGCACTTACCAGAAGTTTCATTTAAGGGATAAATCGGGTTGATATGAAAATTGCATAATATAAATTTAATTTAAATATATATATCACACTCTGAACATCCCCTCCACTCTCTGTACTAAGATATGTGAAATTAAAGAAAGGTAAATCACAATACCAAACGATGATTTTCTACACGAGATATTCACATTTCTCAAATGGCATAAGTCCCATGGGATTTGAATCTTGCTCATTGCAATAATTCTACCCTCTGAATACTAACTCGGCTACACCTTGTGGAAGCATGCAACTTAATGAATATACATATATCATCAAGAGTGAACTCAATCTATTTATTCATTTATGGCTTACATTTGCTCATATTAACTCATCTTCCCAATAACAAAACCTAGACATTTAATAGGTTATATGACTTAGAAATATGTAACTTCTAGAATGTGTTAAGAGCATGTTTAGTATGATCTACCCTATGTGTATGTTTATCTCTTGTCATCATAATTATATTATATTGCATCACAAGTATAATTATATAATTGATAGGCAATAAACATAGTATAATGCATGCAGTAATCATTGACTTAATCTGTTGTACTTTCTATTTAATTTTTCATTTCTAGAAATGTTCCAATACATGGATTATACATGATAAAATTCACATTCATAATCATTCTCACTTGGATGTTCATTGATAAACACGTATCCAAGTGAGTGTTCATATAAATACACACTTTTTGTTCGTAAACCTCACTTGCCATGTAGATGAATAGGCTTAAAAATCGAAATTGAACATCCCAAAATTCTTAAATTTCGTAAATTAGGTTTTCTAGTGTTCTATAATTCACATAGAACGGATACATGCAACAAATTTTGGAGAATACTTTTTTATTAAATTTTATTTCAACTACTCTATTTTGTTGTGGAGCTCTAAAAATGATTGATCGTCTATTCACCTTTTTATTACACTAAAAAATATATTAATTTAGCGACGGAAATAATTTATCGTAAATTTATAATGAAATTTACAATGAAAAATAAAATTATCATAAATTAGCAATGAAATTGCAACAAAAATAGCAACAAACTATATATTCGTCGGAAATTTTACAATATAAAATTTTTATCCCAAAATCATCATAAAATTTGAGACGAATTTCACTTTCATCGGAAAATGTACTATAAAAAATATCGTTGTAAAATTTAGCAACTAAATAAAAATTCATTGTAAATTTTATGGTAAAAGAAAAATTCGTCGCAAATTTTGTGATGAAAATGAATTTCATTGCAAATTTTGCGACGACTTTATTTTTCATTGCAAATTTTGTGAAGAAAAAAAAATTGTTACAAAATTTAGGACGAAAATGGATTTCATTGCAATATTTTCCAAAAAAAAATGTGGTTACTTTTTGTTGAAAACGGACTAATTAACCAAACTTAAACTTTGCACCGAAATTCTTTTTCGTCGCAAATTTTGCGACGAATATAAAATTCATCTCAAATTTACGACAAATGTTAAAATTCATTTCCAAACTTGCGACTGATCCACACAAACGCGATCCTCAAATCTACGACGAGAATCGTCGAGGACTCGAAGCGCGCGCTCATGTTCAACGCCCGTAAATGCACGGGAAGTCGTCAAGTAATAAAAAATTATCGATCCCACAGGGACTGAGATTCAAGTACTGTTTGTCCAATGGATCTCGTTGTTCGGAGTGAATGTTCTAAATACAAGGGTTGTGAGGTCGACGACAATCCTAACTCAAGTATGGTGTCACTCAGAGGAAGGGAAGGTTGGTCCAAAGTTCTTAAAAATCATTCTAGAACTTCGATTTCACTTGTGCGTCGTGGAACATACTATCAATTAAATGTTGTCTAGATCTCTAATTGTAATCTTGCGGGAGGAACATCATATACTTTTTTGATGAGATTTTGCTTCTACTGGGAACTACCTATTCCTAACTAAGCTGACCTTTCATATCATCAGAGCTTAGGGGGTTGATACCGTTGGGAGCCCCCTGTCACTAAGGTCCCTCAACCCTTCTAGAGTTAATTTCTTCTACTTTGGGCGTCCTTCTTGTTAAGATAGGTTAAACGGTATAAGGATGTCCTAATACTCCCTATGAAGAGTCGGAACGTGTCTCGTTTCCTACTCCATCACATTCTTCTATCTACAATTACCGAAGGGAGGACGACTGCAAGGTTCCTCCTTAGGTCTCCTAGATTTTTGATACAAAGGTTGTTACCCTCTGTATCGACTATGCACAATAGATAGAGTAACAAAACACAATTATCATTAATCCAAACAACACCAATTGCAAATATAAATTCAGAACAGAATATATATTTTGACTAGTATGTTCTATGGACACAAGTTACTCTCTAATCCTAGAATCAAAAGATCTACACCATAGACGGCAGAGAAGAGACATAAGCCATCATAGAATAAATCATTGCAATGTAAAAGGATCTAAGAATGAAATTACAATGCTCTTGGTCGTTTGTATAGTGTTGGAGCGTAGAATTCGATCCTCGAGCCGCTTCCTTCCTCCCCGTTGTGAGTCTCCGATGCTTTTTAGGGCACCTTCTTGTCGTCCCAGCCGTCGTTCCTCCTCCAGGGTTTGGGAGCCCTAGGGCGGCTCCCCCGCGATCTCTAGCCTCTTAGATAAGTTTCCTATATATAGAGGCAGCTCCGACTTTCCATAAATGCTTGGAAAAACCCTATTTCGTCGAATTTGCGGCACCGCCACATAGCCGTGTGAATTTCACACGTTCGACCGTGTTCAAGGCTAGAAACGACTGAAATATGGGCTGAAAATCAGGTTGGGAAAAAAGACACGACCATATGGATTTTTGGAGCACCCATTTTAATCTGTTTCGCTTCGGAAACATGCCCATGTCTTGGGACATGGCCAGTTCATGTTCCTTGAGGTCCGTGCTCCATAAATTGCTCCATTTTTTCTCCAAAAACGACGCTCTGCACATAAAAATAACAAAAGTACATCTCCGAACTAGAAAATAGAAAATGAATGCAAAACAAAGAAAAATATGCATGAAACAAGTATAAAATACAATGAAATGTGTGCTAAAACTACTCCTAAAATCTTATATATATTTTGCTCAAATCAATTCCCCTAGACTTAGATCTTTGCTTGTCCTCAAGCAAACCTTTGTGCCATGAAATTTTAAAAGTATTGTTCCATACTTAGCATGCTAACTAAAGTTATCAAGTGATATTTTCAATCAAAGCAAATAGATATGTTCTAAAAGTTCACTAAGTTAGCTTTTCGTGCATGTGCTGAGAGAATTTTTCTAAGGGATACTCGTTCCACAGTGAGTTAAGTCATAATCCTATAGCTTTCCTAAGGCCTTTGGCTTTTAAGCACTTACCTGCCCTAAGCGAGGGTCGTTCCCTAGAATTAGCATAAAGTCTCAAAGGCGTGCTCGGTATTGAGAGAAATTGGTAGGTGTTTCTCTAGTAACTTAACTTGGTCTCAAAGGGGCACTTAACCATTTCCACCCACGACAACTATTTTTTTACTCTCTTTTTTTCCCTTCCTTTTATTTTTCAAGGAACTTTTTTCTTCTCTAGCTCACTGGTATTTTGATTTTTCCAAATGAGCTTACACAATCCGAGCATATCCAGTAACTAAAATGCTAAATCCAGAGCCACCTATGGATTCCAAAGTACTAGACTACTAGAATGAATCATAACTATGTATGTAATAGATTTTTTCTTTCAGAATATTTGTCAAGTATAAATGAAAGATAAAAGCTAATTAGTGCAAGTCTAGAACATTCATTAAAGCAACTAAAATAAAATACCAAAAGATAAATGAAGTTAATTTATCTATGGGAGTAATTTGTGAAGAGATTCTAAAAATATTACTGAGGCAGCTTAAAGATGGCAAAAACTAAGTGCCGAAAGGAAACTAAACACTCCATGCATGGACAAATGAATGCAAACTAAAACTAAATCTAAATGTCAAGAAAGAAACTACTATATGGAAGAAAGACATACCGAAATTTGGGGCCCCCTAGACTTAAATAAAATAGTACCTCTAATATGGTGGCCGAGGTGGGAAGTCTGGTAGTCTAGGAATGTCGGGCTCCTGGGAAAAATCTGATGCTCAGTCGCTGGTGCCACATGTACATATGATCAATCTCGGAACTAGTGGACGCAGCGACTGCTCTATATAGGTCCTGTGCCCCGCCGTATGGATTTTTAGAGCGTCCATTTTGATCCGTTTCGCATTGGAAACATGCCCATGTCTTGGGACATGGCCAGTGCGTGTTCCCTGAGGTCCGTGATCAACAAATTGCTCCATTTTTGCTCCAAAAATGACGCTCTGCACATAAAAATAACAAAAGTAGATATCCAAACTAGAAAATAAGAAATGAATGCAAAACAAGAAAGAATATGCATGAAACAACTATAAAATGCAATGAGATGTGTTCTATGTTAGGACCGTTGTGACCGCTAGAGGGGGTGAATAGCGGGTTGGCTTGTCAATGGAGGAATTCGATTGTTTCTACAAATTGTGTTAGCGCGCAGCGGAATAATGATAATAACAATAACAAAAAGCACAATCACACAATTACATAATGATATAACGTGGTTCGGAACCGAATGGTTCATACTCCACGGATTGGGCTCGTAAGAGCCCTAGCAATGCAAACATGCACTACTAATCAAATAAACTCCTTCTAGGAACAATCTGGAGGTGAAGATACCTCATACAAATGGTCTTACAACAGTAAAAAACAAATATAAGCAAGATACAAATGAAATACACAACAAGTAAAGAAAACAACACTTTACGATTGCTCTTTTGATTGCTTGCTTTGTGGTTGCTTGAAATGCACTTAGAGACCCTAATTTGCAGCAGCAAATTGCCTCAAAACGCCTCAAGAATCGGTGATCAAAATCTCCTCCATGAGCTCCCTTTAAAGCTGCTGCCTGGGCGAGATTTCGCCTATCAGTCGACTGATCGGGACCATTAGTCGACTGATGACACTGTTGTTGTGAGACAACGGTGCGATCCACGTTAGAAAAATCCAATGGATAGGACATCAGTCGACTGATCATACTCATCGGATTGGTGATAGAGCATTCACTTTCATTGTGTTAACCCCAGCGGATCAGTCGGCTCCGATACGTGCCCAAATTCTCGAGCACCGATCGGTGATCACAAGATCGATCATTTGCTCAGCTAGCGATCGACTATCCACCTCGGCGGCATTGCTAGGGTACTCCCCATAGTCAAAACCTAGTTGACTCACTCCAATCGACTGCCCATAGGTCCCAGTCGACTGATATACCTCAAACATGAGGTTTTACCCCAAGTATGGTGCCCCCATACTTACTAGACCACCCTTAGCCTAGACCTAAGCCTTCTAGCCATCTCCGTTAGCCTCGCGCTTATCGGATCCCTCCAAGTCATCCATGACTTGTTTATCCATACGCTAGCTTTTAGGTGCTTCCATCGGCTATGTCATGCTAACAGTGTCTACACCATCAAGGCACATTGGACTTACGCTGCTAAGACTCCGCTTGGACTTTACGCCGCCAACCATTGGACTTATGCTGCCAAGACTTCACCCTTGGACTTTACGCCGCCAATATCAAACCCCTTGGACTTCTCAAATGCCAAGACTCAAGCTTGGACTTTCCCTTGCTAACCCATATTGGACTTTCCATGACATGGTCAACCCTAGTCAACCATCAAAATCCCCCTCGAGTCAAACTCGAGTCCGATTAATCATGATCCGGGTCGATTGCACCAATAATCTCCCCAAAACATTATCAGATATCAATATCAAACATCAATATCAAACCTCCATGTCAAACATCAAAATATTGCTCGAGTCAAACTCGAGTCCGGTCAATCGTGACCTGGGTTGATTGCACCCACAATCTTCTCCTTTTTGATGTTTGACAAAACCACATACCTTTGAGTTTGAACACTAACTCAAATCTTCTTACTAATTATTCCAAATTGGTAATCCCATAAATTCTCCCAATAAATCTCCCAAACATTCTCCCCCTTTATGACTAACATCAAAAAGGTTCTCTCCAAGGAGGTCAATGTCTCATGTCCCAATGAGATCTTACAATCTCCCCTTGGTCGAAAAATATCTATGATGCCTACATTCTTCCAAGTGATAAGTTCCATATCACTTAAGAGAGACAATCCTACAAACTCTATCAATTTTCAAATTGGGTATCTCACATCCCATTTCTCCCCCTCATGAGGAAAAATATCATCCATCATCCCATGATGGATACCTCCTCCTAAAGGCTTGCTCTCCCTTGACCATTGCACCAACAATGTCCTTGGGAAGTCCCTAAGCCAATAGAAACTTTAAAACATCAAAATTAAGGTTCAAAATTCAACATCAAACTTTCCCATAACTTAAAATCGATATATCACCCTAACAATTCTTCTAATCCATATCCAATGGATTTTCACCCTTTATCATGCTTCCCAAAGTATATCCTAGGGTTAGGAGTAGTTAAGGAACCTTAAACATATCATGTTTTCTCGAAATCAGTATTGGCAGTCGACTTTATCAGACATCAGTCGACTGCCAACAAGGGCAATCGACTGATAACTGAAAAATCTAATTTTCAATTATCAGAATTAAATTTCAGAAATTCATAAATAATTATACGTAATTCAAAAAATCATGAAACTTCATACGAATAATATTTATGACCAATACAATGGGTGAAACATGTTTTAAAAATATTTTACCCACAAAATAGTGAAATTTATACAAAGTTCAAAAGTGAAGAAAAACTTCAATGTTTTAGCTCACTTTGTATCAACTTCATCAATGATGATTGCCATCAAAAGATAGACTTCACCAAGGTTTTTCAAAATAATTTTAAAATAGTTTTAAAACCTTATATTGGATCATATTCTTTGGGCTTAGTGTACATGACTTGAATATAAGCTTTCCCAATGATCCACTAATAACATAAGATGAGTTATAGTTCATCTAGATGCAAAAACTATGCACCTTGAACTTAACTCATATCCTATCATCTCACATGTATCTAGGGTGTATAAATACACATACATATCAATTTAGATGTGAGATTTGAGTTTTGGTTTATCTTAAACTAAGGCCTCATGCATTTTCTAAGGCAACACTACTTGATTCCCTTATAAATGGGACATCAAGTCATGTCATAGTCCTTAAATCAATTTTTATTAATGCATGAATTATTATGGAATTAATGATGATATAAATAAGAATGTGCTCATAATCATGATGTCATGGCATAAGATGGAATTTAAGCGTACATGACATTTAAACTTAATCCTAAACATGATCATGGCATATGATGATTAAAAAGTAAATGTGATGTCATGGCATGTTATATGACAAACAAAGAATGACAAATAAAATATAAGGTATAATAATACCTAAATTTTAACATTAATTTTCATTTGATATAATTAAACTCATTTTTCCATATTATTACTTATTCCTCAAGTGTGTCAAAAATCCAAAATGACACACTATGACTTCTAAACCTAAATTGTGCCAATTTGATTGATTTATCAAACTTCTTAAATAATATTGACACATCCTAAAAATTTTTAGGATTAAAAATCAAACCTATTTCTAAGGTATCCATAACCTTGAAAATATCCTAAAGTACCAACTTTGCTATGGTTGAGTTAGCTACCCTTCCAATCAAGGTTGACATACCTAAATCCATTTAGCGTGAATCGATCATGCTCTTAGGAACCCAAAATCTATTTGAACTCCTTGGGTTAATTAGGTATTCCATAGGGATAACCTTCCTAGATACCCTCCTAATGACTCTTCTAGGCTTGTTAGCCTTGGTCATTGTGGTCTTTCCTGGATTAACTCTAGGGGTGACTCCCCTTGTAACCTTCTTAGTGGCCACCCTAGGTTTCCTTAAAATCCTAGCCACTAGGCACATACCTTGGTCAACCTTAGGGGTGACTTCCCTATTGACCTTGGTCTTTCTAGACCTAAGTTTAGTTCCATAGTCAAATGGAACACTATGGTAGATAGACTTATCTACCTTGGACCTAGGCTTGTGGCTCAAGCCTTTCTTGCCCATAGATGAGCCTTGCCTCATAGACTCTAGGTGTTGACTCATCTAGACCCTTGACTTTGACCATTTGACCATTTTATTTGGTTTTCCATAATCCTAAGGGTCTTCTCTAATTTCTTAAGTCTTGACCTCAAGATTTGATTTTCCAATTCTAATTGCCCAATTTTTGATTCTTCATTTGGTCTTTGAGCATTACCATTTCCTCTAGGAATATGCCTACCTTTCTTAGGGTTAATGCCTAAATGGTTTTCTATTTTCTAATGCTTTCATTAGTCTCAAATTTCTCCTTATTTGAAAAATTAATACTCTTAGCACCTAGACAAAAATATTTATTTCTAATAGCATGCTCCTTATGAACAATAGAAAGATTGTTTAAATTATTTCTAGCATGCTTTTTGACATTAAAACTAGAAGATGCATACTTAAAGGTTACCTTAGGGTTTGCCTTAGAAGCTCCCCATACTTGTGATGCTCCTTCTTTGACTTTCTTGCTCCCCTTAGTGCATTGACTCCTATAATACCCTCTTTGATTACATTTGAAGCATATAATGTGCTCCTTACTTTTGATGGTTGGGGGACCGACTTCCTTTGACTTTTCTATACTTTTAGATGCCGGTGGACTTTTCTTGACCTTCTTTGGGCACTTGCTCTTGTAGTGCCCATACTCCCTACACTTAAAACACATTATCTGAATTTTATCTTGAAATTATGTGCTTGAGTTACCTAGGTCAATGACGGCTGGATTATGAGCTTCTTCATCTTGACCGGATGTTGAAGGCTCTTCTTCTTGCTCCGGTGTGAGAATCCTCTCCTCCCCCTCAATCCTAGAGGTGGAGGCTTCTTCCACCTCTTCTACTTCTTCCTTCGATCCGGAAGTTGACTCCTCACTTTCTTGTGAGGATGAGGATGTGCTTGCTTTTTCTTGAGCTTGAGCGGATGAGCACTCATCTTCTTCTTCTTGTTCTTGGACCGGTTGAGGATTTTTGTGATATTTTGCCGATTTGCTCCAAAGCTTCTTGGAATCCATGTAATCCCCTAGGCTACACAAGATGTAATTAGGAATCAAATCAAAAATAAATTGGACTACCTTCTTATTTTTCTCGAAGGCTTGGACTTGCTCTTCGGTCCATCTCTTTTTCTTTAGGTATCCACCCTTTGGTCCTCTTGGATAGCTAAATCGCTCCATTAAAATGGACCATTCTTCAAAATCCTTCATCATCAAGAAATCTTCAATTCTTGTCTTCCATTGTCTAAACCCTTCTTGTCCATATAAGGCATATGGAATTAGGGTGTTGATGTCCCAACCCAATTATTCTTCAAATTCCATCTTCCCTCTAGCTTGCTCCCTCAGATATGAAGCCGATGAAGAGCGACCCGCTCTGATACCAATTGTTGGGACCGTTGTGACTGCTAGAGGGGGTTGAATAGAGTGTTGGCTTGTCAATGGAGGAATTCGATTGTTTTTATAAATTGTGTTAGCGCGCAGCAGAATAATGATAATAACAATAACAAAAAGCACAATCATACAATTACACAATGATATAACGTGGTTCGGAACCGAATGGTTCATACTCCACAGATTGGGCTCGTAAGAGCCCTAGCAATGCAAACACGTACTACTAATCAAATAAACTCCTTCTTGGAACAATCCGGAGGTGGAGAAACCTCATACAAATGGTCTTACAATAGTAAGAAACAAATACAAGTAAGATACAAATGAAATACACAATAAGTAAAGAAAACAACACTTTACAATTGCTCTTTTGATTGCTTGCTTTGTGGTTTCTTGAAATGCACTTGGAGACCCTGATTTGCAGCAACAAATCGCCCCAAAACTCCTCAAGAATTAGTGATCGAAATCTCCTCCACGAGCTCCATTTAAAGTCAATTTGCACAGGTTGGATTTACCTTTATCGATCGACGATCGGGACCATCGGTCAGCGGTAACCTTGCTTGTTATGACACACAACGGTGTGATCCACGCTGGAAAAATCCATCGGATATGACATCAGTTGACTCATCATACTCATCAGTCGACTGATAGAGCCTTCACTCGACTGTTAACCCCAGCAGTCGAGTTCGACTCCATTCTGTACCCGAATTCTCGAGCACCAGTCGACTGATCACAAGATCAATCGACTGCTCGAGCCAGCAGTCAACTACCCAGCTCTGGCAGTCAACTGCTAGGGCACTCCCCGCAGTCAAACCCTAGTTGACTCACTCTAGTCGACTGCCCATAGGTCCCAGTCGACTGATACACCTCAAACATGAGGTTTTACCCCAAATATGGTGCCCCCATACTTGTTAGACCACCCTTAGCCTAGACCTAAGCCTTCTAGCCACCTCCATCAGCTTCGCACCTATCAGATCCCTCCAAGTCATCCATGACTTATTCATCCATACGCTAGTCTTCAGGTGCTTCCATCAGCTATGTCATGCTAACGGTGTCTACACCGCCAAGACACTTTAAACTTACGCTGCCAAGACTTCGCTTGGACTTTACACCGCCAACCATTGGACTCATGCTGCCAAGACTTCACCCTTGGACTTTACGCCGCCAATATCAAACCCCTTGGACTTCTTAAATGCCAAGACTCAAGCTTGGACTTTCCCTTGCCAACCCATGTTGGACTTTCCATGCCAAGACCCATGCTTGGACTTTACATGTCAAGTACTCAAGACTTAAACTTTTCATGACATGGTAAACCCTAGTCAACCATCAAAATCCCCCTTGAGTTAAACTCGAGTACGGTTAATCATGACTCGGGTCGATTGCACTAACAATCTCCCCAAGATATTATCAGACATCAATGTCAAACTTCCATGTCAAACATCAAAATATTGCTCGAGTCAAACTCGAGTCCGGTCAATTATGACCTGGGTCGATTGCAACAACAATCTCCCCCTTTTTGATGTTTGACAAAACCACATACCTTTGAGTTAGAGCACTAACTCAAATCTTCTTACCAATTATCCCAAATTGGTAATCCCATAAATTCTCCCAATAAATCTCCCAAACATTCTCTCCCTTTTTGACTAACATTAAAAAGGTTCTCTCCAAAGAGGTCAATGTCTCATGTCCCAATGAGATCTTACAATCTCTCCCTTGGTCGAAAAATATCTAGGATGCCTGCAATCTTCCTAGTGATAAGTTCCATATCACTTAAGAGAGGCATTCCTACAAACTCTCTCAATTTCCAAATTGGGTATCCTACATTCCATTACTCCCCCTCATGAGGAAAAATATCATCCATCATCCCATGATGGATTCCTCCCCCTAAAGGTTTGCTCCTCCTTGACCATTGCACCAACAATATCCTTGGGAAGTCCCTAAGCCAATAGGAACTTTAAAACATCAAAATTAAGGTTAAAAGTTCAACATCAAACTTTCCCATACCTTAAAATCGATATATCACCCTAACAATTCTCCTAATCCATATCCAATGGATTTTCACCCTTTATCATGCTTCCCAAATCATATCCTAGGATTAGGAGTAGTTAGGGAACCTTACCAAAGCTGGAAATGGGCTAAACATATCATGTTTTCCCGAAATCAACATTGACAGTCAACTTTATCAGGCATCAGTCGACTACCGTGCCCATTAGTCGACTTCCAATAAGGGCAGTTGACTGGTAAATGAAAAATCTGATTTTCAATTATCCGAATCGAATTTCAAAAATTCATAAATAATTATACGTAATTATAAAAATCATGAAAATTCATACGTATAATACTTATGACTAATATAATGGGTGAAACATGTTTTAAAAATATTTTACCCATAAAATAGTGAAATTAATACAAAGTTCAAAAGTGAAGAAAAACTTTAATGTTTTAACTCACTTTGTATCAACTTCATCAATGGTAATTGCTATCAAAAGATAGATTTCACCAGGGTTTTTCAAAATAATTTTAAAATAGTTTTAAAATCTTATATTGGATCATATTCTTTGGACTTAGTGTACATGACTTGAACATAAGCTTTCACAATGATCCATTAGTAACATAAGATGAGTTATAGTTCATCTAGATGCAAAAACTATGCACTTTGAACTCAACTCATATCCTAGCATCTCACATGTATCTAGGGTGTATAAATACACATACATGTCAATTTAGATGTGATATGTGGGTTTTAGTTTATCTTAAACTAAAGTCTCATGTATTTTCTAAGGCAACACTACTTGATTCCCTTATGGGACTTCAAGTCATGTCATAGTCCTTAACTCAATTTTTATTAATGCATGAATGATTATGACATTAATGATGATATAAATAATCATGTGCTCATAATCATGATGTCATGGAATAAGATGGAATTTAATCATACATGACATTTAAACTTAATCCTAAACATGATCATGACATATGATGATTAAAAAGTAAATGTGATGTCATGACATGTTATATGGCAAACAAAGCATGACAAATAAAATATAAGGTATAATAATACCTAAATTTTAACATTAATTTCCATTTGATATAATTAAACTCATTTTTCCATATTATTACTTATTCCTTAAGTGTGCCAAAAACCCAAAATGACACACTATGACTTCTAAACCTAAATTGTGCCAATTTGATTGATTTATCAAACTTCTTAAATAGTATTGTCACTTCCTAAAAACTTTTAGGATTAAAAATCAAACCTATTTCCAAGGTATCCATAACCTTGAAAATATCCTAAAGTGACAACTTTGAATGGTTGGGTTAGCTACCCTTCCAATCAAGGTTGACACACCTAAACCCATTTAGCGTGAATCGATCACGCTCTTAAAAACTCAAAATCTATTTGAGCTCTTTGGGTTAATTCGGTATTCCTTAGGGATAACCTCCCTAGATACCCTCCTAATGACCCTTCTAGGCTTGTTAGCCTTGGTCATTGTGGTCTTTCCTAGGTTAACTCTAGGGGTGACTCCCCTTGTAACCTTCTTAGTGGCCACCCTAGGTTTCCTTAAAACCCTAGCCACTAGGCACACACCTTGGTCAACCTTAGGGATGACTTCCCTATTGACCTTGGTCTTCCTAGACCTAAGTTTAGTTCCATAGTCAAATGGAATACTATGGTAGGTAGGCTTATATACCATGGACCTAGGCTTGTGGCTCAAGCCTTTCTTGGCCATAGATGAGCCTTGCCTCCTAGACTCTAGGTGTTGACTCTTAGATCTAGATCCTTGACTTTGACCATTTGACCCTTTTATTTGGTTTTGCATAATCCTAAGGGTCTTCTTTAAATTCTCAAGTCTTGACCTCAAGACTTGATTTTCCAATTCTAATTGCCCAATTTTTGATTCTTCATTTGGTCCTTGGGCATTACCATTTCCTCTAGGCATATGCCTACCATTCTTAGGGTTAATGCCTAAATGATTTTCTATTTTCCTAATGCTTTTCTTAGGAAGAGTTTTTCTAGGGACATTAGTCCCAAATTTTTCATTATTTGATAAATTAATACTCTTAGCACCTAGACAAAAGTATTTATTTCTAATAGCATGCTCCTTATGAACAATAGCAAGATTGTTTAAATTATTTCTAGCATGCTTTTTGACATTAAAACTAGAAGATGCATACTTAAAGGTTACCTTAGGATTTACCTTAGAGGCTCCCCTACTTGTGATGCTCATTCTTTTGTTGGTGCAATTGGCCCAGATCACGATTGACCAGGACTCGAGCTTGACTCGAGAGATATTTTGATGTTCGACAAAAACATATGACAATGGTCTTGGCAAGGAAAAGTCCAAGCATGGATCTTGGCATGGAAAGTCCAACATGGGTTGGCAAGGGAAAGTCCAATCTTGAGTCTTGGCATTTAAGAAGTCCAAGGGGTTTGATATTGGCGGTGTAAAGTCCAAGCGGGAGTCTTGGCAGCATAAGTCCAATGGTTGGCGACGTAAAGTCCAAGCGGAGTCTTGGCGGTGTAAGTCCAATGTGCCTTGGCGGTGTAGATACCATTAGCATGACATAGCCGATGGAAGCACCTGAAGGCTAGCGCGATGGATGAACAAGTCATGGATGACTTGGAGGGATCCGAGAGGTGTGAGACTGATGGAAGTGGCTAGAAGGCTTAGGTCTAGGCTAAGGGTTGTCTATCAAGTATGGGGGAACCATACTTGAGCTAAAACCTCATGTTTGAGGTGTGCCAGTCGACTGGTGTCATATGGCAGTCGATAGGTGAGAGTCAACCAGGGTTTGACTGCGGGAATTTTCCTAGCAGTCGACTGCCATAGGAGGGTAGTCGACTGATTGGCCGAGCAGTCGATTGATCATGTGATCAGTCGACTGGTGCTCGGGTTTTGGAGCATAGAATGGAGTCTCACTCGACCGCTGCGGTCAGCAGTCGAGTGATGGCTTGATCAATCGATTGATGGTTATAATTAGTCGACTGATGATGGATCCGTTGGATTTTTTCAACGTAGATCTAGCCGTTGTCTCACGACAACAGTGGCATCAGTCGACTGATGGTCCCGAGAAATCGATTGATCGGCATTTTCCAGTACAGGTTGAAGCTTTAAATGGAGCTCGTGAAGGAGGAAAAAGCCAAGGTTCTTTGAGGTGTTTTTGGCCGAGTTGCTGCTACAATTCAGGGTCTCCAAGTGCTACTCGATCAACCTAGTAAGCAAGCATTCAAAAGTTCGGTGTAAAGTTTTCTTTACTTGCATTTTAGTGTAGTTTCTTGTATTCTTATTGTATTATTATTATAATCAATTGTAAGAGGTTTCTCCACCTCCGACTTGTGTCGAGAAGGAGTTATTGTATAGTGGTGTGTGATTGGCATCACTAGAGCTCTTTAGAGCTCGATCCGTGGAGTAGGAACCATTTGGTTCTGAACCACGTTAAATACTTGTGTGTTTGCGTGTTTGTATATTCGTTATTGCTTTATCATTTTTATTCCGCTATGTGCTAACGAAAATTATAGACGAACACGCGAACATATTCCATCGACTCATAGCACGATGCTATTCACCCCCCCCTTTAGCATTCCAACGGTCCCCTACAAGTGGTATCAGAGCGAGACCGCTCTTCAAAGTTTAACAACTAAGGGAGCACGCTAGAGGGTGAAGATACAGTTGGAAGAACAATTGGGATGAGATATCAACACCCCAATTCCCTATGCCTTCTATGGAAGAGAAGGCTTCAATTCTTGGAAGGCGAGAATTGAAAACTTTTTGATGATGAGAGACCTTGAGGGGTGATCCGTTTTGATGGAAGAATTCGAATATCCAAAAGGACCATAGGGTGGCTTCCTCAAGAAGAAGAAATGGAATGAAGATCAACTCCAAAGATTTGAGAAAAACAAGAAGGTAATCAATTTCATTTTTGATTTAATTCCTAATGACTTCTTGTGTAGCCTAGGTGAGTGCATGGATGCCAAGGAGCTATGGAGTGATTTGGCCAAGCTTCATAAAAATTCATCATCAATCCAAGAAGAAGAAGAAGAAGAAGAGGAGTGCTCACCCTCTAAAGCTCAAGCAAGTACATCGTCATCTAAAGAGCTTGAGGATTCGGAAGTTGATGGGGAATCAATTTCCGGATCGGTGGAAGAAGTGGAAGAAGCCTCTACTTCAAGGATTGAGGGGGAGGAGAGACCATCCACATCGGAGCCGGAGCAAAATCAAGGAGAAGCGTCAACCTCCGGGAGGGATAAGGAACCCACTCCGATCACCACCACAAATACCCTAGGTAACTCAAGCAATTTAGGTTTAAATAAAAATCATATAATTTTCTTTGAGTATAGGGAAAGTGGGCATTACAAGAGCAAATGCCCAAAGAAAGTAAAAAAAACTCCACCGACACCAAAAAGTCAAGAGAAGTCAAAGGAAACCGGAGTCCCGACAATTAAAAGCAAGAAGCACATGGTGTGCTTCAAGTGTCACCAAGAAAGACATTATAGGAGTCAATGTCCTATGGGAAAGAAGAAGGGGCAAGAAGGAGCAACTCATGTAGGGGGAGCTTCTAAAGCAATCCCTAAGGTAAAAGTTAACAATGCTCGTTCTTTAAATTATGGTCAAAAGCATGCTAGGAATAATTTTAATAGTCTTGCTATTTATCACAAAGAGCATGCTAGAAATAGGGAATTTTGTTTAGGAGCCAAAAGTATCTACCTTTCAAAGAAGGAGAAATTTGGGACTAATGTCCCTAGAAACGTCCTTCCTAGGGAGTCTATTAGGAAAATAGGAGAACACCTAGACTTTAATCCTAAATGGACTAGATACATGCCTAGGAAGTCCCATGCCCAAAGACCAACTCAAAATTCTAAAATTGGGCAATTAGAATTAGAGAATCAAGCCTTGAGGTCAAGGCTTGAGAAATTAGAAAAGACCCTCAATAAGATGCAAAATCAATTTCAAGGGCCTAATGGTCAAAGTCAAGGGTCAAAATCTCAAAGTCAACACCTAGGACCTAAGAGACAAAAGTCAACCAAAGGCAAGAAAGGTTTGGGTCATAAACCTAAGCCTAAGGTGTCTTATAATAGTGTTTCATTTGATTATGGAATACAAACTAGGTCTAGGAAGACCAAGGTTACTAGGGAAGTTATCCCTAAGAGTAACCATGGTAAGTGCCTAGTGGGTAGGTTTTCAAGGAAACCTAAGGTGGCCACTAAGAAGGTTACTAGGGAGGCAATCCCTAAGGTTAACCATGACAAGACCACAATGACCAAGGCTAACAAGCCTAGGAGGGTCATTAGGAAGGTATCTAGGGAGGTTATCCCTAAGGAATACCTAATTAACCCTAGGAGCTCAAATAGGTTTTGGGTTCCTAAGAGCGTGATTGATTCACGCTAGATGGGTTTAGGGTGTGCCAAGTTTAAATGGAAGGGTAGTTAACCTAACCATGGTAAAGGTGGCATTTTAGGTTATTTTCAAGGTTATGGATACCTTGGAAATAGGTTTGATTTTTAATCCTAAAAGATTTTAGGATGTGCCAATGTATTTTTGGGATTTTAAAAAATCAATTGAATTGGCACAATTTAGGATTAGAGGTTATAGTGTGCCATTTTGGGTTTTGGCACACTAGGGAGAAAAGTGATATTATGGCAAAATATACTTAATTATATCAAATGACAATTAATATTAAAATTTAGGTATTATTATATCTATACATTTTATAAGTCATGCTTGATTTGCCATATAACATGCCATGACATCATGCTTATTTTTTATCATTTATATGTCATGATCATGTTTAGGATTAATGATAAAATGTCATGTGTTTTTAGATTTAATCATATGTCATGACATCATGATCATTGGCCATGCTTAATTTTTTCTATCATTATGCCATGATCATTTCATGCATTTAAATTGATTAAAATTGATTTAAGGACAATGACATGACTTGGAGTCCCATTTATAAGGGAATCAAGTAGTGTTGCCTTAGAAAAATACATGAAACCCTAGATTAGGGAGAACAAAACCCACATCTCACATCACATTGACATGTATGTGTATTTATACACCCTAGATACATGTGAGATACTAGGATATGAGTTAAGTTTAAGGTGCATAGTTTTTGCATCTAGATGAACTAAAAGTCATCTAATTTCATTTGTGGATCATTGGGAAAGCTTGTGTACAAGTCATGTACATTGAGCCCAAGGAATATGATCCAAAATATGGTTTTGAAAACATTTTAAAATCCTTTTGAAAAACCTTGGTGAAGTCTATCTTTTGATAGCAATCACCATTGATGAGATTGATAAAAAAGTGAGCTAAAACTTTGAAGTTTTTATTTGCTTTTGGATTTTGTATCAATTTCAATATTTTATGGGTAAAATAATTTTTAAATATTTTTCACCCATTGTATTGGTCATAAGTAGTATACGTATGAATTTTCGTGATTTTTTGATATACTTATATTTATTTATGAATTTTTAAAATTCATTTCGATAATCAAATTACGATATTTAGTTGTCCGATCCGCCTGTGGCGCGATCGATGAGGGTGGCAATGATCGTAGTGAGAGAGTCGACTATCAATGCTATTTTCGAGAAAACAATGTTTTTTAGCCCATGTTCAGTTACGGTTAATGTCTCTAACCACTCATAATCCTAGGATATGCTTTGGGAAGCATTAGAAAGGGTGAAAATCCATTGGATATGGATTAGGAGAGTTGTTTAGGGTTTGTATCAAATTTAAGGTGTGGAAAGTTCAATGTTGAATTTCTAACCTTATTTTTGATGGTTTAGAGTTCCTATTGGCTTAGGGACTTCCCAAGTACATTGTTGGTGCAATGGTCAAGGGGAAGCAAGACTTTAGGGGGAGGTATCCATCATGGGATGATGGATCATATTTTTCCTCATGGGAAGGGAAAATGGGATTTTGAGATACCCAATTTGGAAATTGGGAGAGTGTATAGGATTGCCTCTCTTGAGTGATATGGGACTTATCACTAGGAAGATGGTAGACATCCTAGGTATTTTTGGACCTAGGGGGAGATTGTAAGATCTCATTGGGACATGAGACATTGACCTCCTTGGAGAGAACCTTTTTGATGTTAGTCAAAAAGGGAGAGAATGTTTTGGGGGAGAACTTATTTGGAGAATGACATCAATTAGGAAAATTGATGGGGATGATTGGTTTGAGTTAGATGGTCTAACTCAATGGTTTGTTTGGTTTTTGTCAAACATCAAAAAGGGGAAGATTATTGGTGCAATCGACCCAGGTCACGATTGATCAGGACTCGAGCTTGACTCGAGAGATGTTTTGATGTTCGACAAAAACATATGACAATGGTCTCGCAAGGAAAAGTCCAAGCATGGGTCTTGGCATGGAAAGTCCAACATGGGTTGGCAAGGGAAAGTCCAAGCTTGAGTCTTGGCATTTGAGAAGTCCAAGGGGTTTGATATTGGCGACGTAAAGTCCAAGCGGGAGTCTTGGCAGTATAAGTCCAATGGTTGGCGGTGTAAAGTCCAAGCGGAGTCTTGGCGGCATAAGTCCAATGTGCTTTGGCGGTGTAGACACCGTTAGCATGACATAGCCGATGGAAGAACCTGAAGGCTAGGGCGATGGATGAACAAGTCATGGATGACTTGGAGGGATCCGAGAGGCGTGAGACTGATGGAGGTGGCTAGAAGGCTTTGGTCTAGGCTAAGGGTGGTCTATCAAGTATGGGGGAACCATACTTGGGCTAAAACCTCATGTTTGAGGTGTGCCACGATCGTGTCAACAATGATCGTGAGAGTCAACTAGGGTTTCGATCAAGGAATCCTAGCAATCGCCAGAGGAGGGTAGTCGATCGATCAGGGGCCGATCGATCGTGTGATCAGTCGACTGGTGCTCAGGTTTTAGAGCACAAAATGAAGTCTCACTTGACTGCTGTGGTCAGCAGTCGAGTGATGGCTTGATCAGTCGACTGATGGTCATAATCAGTCGACTGATGATGGATCCGTTGGATTTTTTCTAGCGTGGATCTAGCCGTTGTCTCACGACAACAGTGACATCAGTCGACTGATGGTCCCGAGCAGTTGACTGATCGACATTTTTCAGCATAGGTTGAAGCTTTAAATGGAGCTCGTGAAGAAGGAAAAAGCTAAGGTTCTTTGAGGTGTTTTGGGGCGAGTTACTGCTGCAATTCAGGGTCTCCAAGTGCTACTCGATCAACCTAGCAAGCAAGCATTCAAAAGCTCGGTGTAAAGTTTTCTTTACTTGCATTTTAGTGTAGTTGCTTGTATTCTTATTGTATTATTGTTGTAATCAATTGTAAGAGGTTTCTCCACCTCCAACTTGTGTCGAGAAGGAGTTATTGCATAGTGGTGTGTGATTGGCATCACTAGATCTCTTTAGAGCTCGATTCGTGGAGTAGGAACCGTTCGGTTCCGAACCACGTTAAATACTTGTGTGTTTGCGTGTTTGTATATTCATTATTGCTTTATCATTATTATTTCTCTGCGCGCTAATGAAAATTGTAGACAAACACGTGAATGTATTCCATCAACGCATAGCACGACGCTATTCACCCCCTCTAGCGTTCCAACGGTCCCCTACATCTTTGACCTTCTTGCACCCCCTAGGGCATTAACTCCTATAATGCCCTCTTTGACTACATTTGAAGCATATAATGTGCTCCTTGCTTTTGATGATTAGGGACCGGCTTCCTTTGACTTTTCTTGACATTTAGGTGCCAGTGGACTTTTCTTGACCTTCTTTGGGCACTTGCTCTTGTAGTGCCCATACTCCCTACACTCAAAACACATTATATGAATTTTATCTTGAAATGATGTGCTTGAGTTACCAAGGTCAATGACGGCCGGATTTTGAGCTTCTTCATCTTGACCATATGTTAAAGGCTCTTCTTCTTGCTCCGGCATGGGAATCCTCTCCTCCCCCTCAATCCTAGAGGTGGAGGCTTCTTCCACCTCTTCTACTTCTTCTTCCTCCGATCCGAAAGTTGACTCCTCACTTTCTTGTGAGGATGAGGATGTGCTTACTTCTTCTTGAGCTTGAGAGGATAAGCACTCCTCTTCTTCTTCTTGTTCTTGGACCAGTTGAGGATTTTCGTGATATTTTGCCAATTTGCTCCAAAGCTCTTTGGCATCCATGTAATCCCCTAGGCTACACAAGATGTCATTAGCAATCAAATCAAAAATAAATTGAACTACCTTCTTATTTTTTTAGAAGGCTTGGACTTGCTATTCGGTCCATCTCTTTTTCTTTAGGTATCCACCCTTTGATCCTCTTGGATATCTAAATCCCTCCATCAAAATGGACCATTCTTCAAAATCCGTCATCATCAAGAAATCTTTAATTCTTGTCTTCCATTGCCTAAACCCTTCTTGTCCATAGAAGGCATATGGAATTGGGGTGTTGATGTCCCAACCTAATTGTTCTTCAAATTCCATCTTCCCTCTAGCTTGCTCCCTCGGATGTGAAGTCGGTGAAGAGCGACCTGCTCTGATACCAATTGTTGGGACCGTTGTGACCGCTAAAGGGGGGTGAATAACGGGTTGGCTTGTCAATGGAGGAATTCGATTGTTTCTACAAATTGGGTTAGCGCGCAGCGGAATAATGATAATAACAATAACAAAAAGCACAATCACATAATTACACAATAATATAATGTGGTTCGAAACCGAATGGTTCATACTCCACGGATTGGGCTCTTAAGAGCCCTATCAATGCAAACACACACTACTAATCAAATAAACTCCTTCTCGGAATAATTCGGAGGTGGAGAAACCTCGTACAAATGGTCTTATAATAGTAAGAAACAAATACAAGAAAGATACAAATGAAATACACAACAAGTAAAGAAAAAAACACTTTACAATTGCTCTTTAGATTGCTTGCTTTGTGGTTTCTTGAAATGCACTTGGAGACCCTGATTTATAGCAGCAAATCGCCCCAAAACTCCTCAAGAATTGGTGATCGAAATCTCCTCCATGATTTTCCTTTAAAGTTGCTGCCTGTGCTAGATTTTGCCTATCAGTCGACTGATCGGAACCATTAGTCGACTGATCGGAATCATCAGTCGACTGATGACACTGTTGCTGTGAGACAACGGTGCAATTCACGCTGGAAAAATCCAACGGATAGTACATCAGTCGACTGATAGAGCCTTCACTCGACTGTTAACCCAAGCAGTCGAGTCTGACTCCATTCTGTGCCCAAATTCTCAAGCACCAGTCGACTGATCACAAGATCAGTCGACTGCTCGAGCCAACAATCGACTGCCCACTTCTGGCAATCGACTGCTAGGGCACTCCCCGTAGTCAAACCCTAGTTGCCTCACTCCAGTCGACTGCCCATAGGTCCCAGTCGACTGATACACCTCAAACATGAGGTTTTACCCCAAGTATGTGTTAGTAATATATGAGAGATGTCCTAAGGCAATCACCTTATGTATGAACCATTTATATGATAAATGAAGATTCACTATTTGAGTATACATGTTTTATGTATTTGATTGGATCTTAAACTCATTTACTGAATGTCCACGATACGATTCACAGCATGAGAGAATTTGTGATTGGATCACAACTAGTGAGTATCTCTACATGTGTAATTGTAATGTATCGAAATTATCCCTAGTCGATGAATTGATGGATTTGGACACCATCAATTCTGTCGAGACTAGCACGAGATATACTCCTTGGTGTATCCAAGCAGCTGATTCTCACTGGCTGGAGACATTGTGATGTCCGGAGTTAATCGTGGATGTTAGTTATGGTAACTAGTTCATTGGAGTGACCAGTCGTAAGACTTCATATTGTTCTCTGCATATATAGATATGTCAATGAAGTTCTTACTGTGGCTTAAGTGCGATATTCCTTTGACTTGCGGTATTCAAGTCATCTTGATCATGGAGACTTATGCTTTGACATCTTAAGCAAACATCTCTAAGGAGATGTGGACCCGGGATGATTGGGTATAAGTCGAAATGATCGAAGGTGTTTGAATAGCCTATAAAGGATTCACCACTCCTTGCGAGGAGATGTATACCCATGGCCTCTCGTCGGATTGTTACTAAAGTCTTTGGCCAAAGCATTACATGTTTAGAGTAAGGTACTCTTCGATACATGTGGAGTAACTAGAATCTGTAGGACGAGGAATTGATACTTGGGCTAGGTGTGACGTAGTCAGCCTAGTGGGGACTGACACTATAGACCATGTCCTGAACCAAGTAGGTATAAGATGAGTGAAGGGAATGGGGCACGAATCATTCGAGCTGCTGAAGGGTTTCAGAAATAGTTCTGGATCAACCGTTGATCTTTTCGGTTAATTGGGGATCATGATGTACTACTAGGTGCCACTCATGATCGTTCTATAATTAATGGTTAATTATAGACTACCAACATAAACCGAGAACCTATTTGGTCACACGCACAACGAGCGTAATCCAAAGGATTTAAAACGAGCTTGAGAATGAGATTCTCAGACCGAGAGAAACTAAGTTTGGTTGGACCAAACATGGAGCGAGCATGAAATCGTTTCAGTCGCAATAGAAGCGTGGATGGGTCGTGTCTTATGAAGACATAATGGATGGACCAAAATGGTTTGGTTCTAATCCAATGGAGGAGAATAAACCAAAGGGTTTGGTTTATTTTAAACGAATGAACCAAAAGTTGGTTCGGTTCATTTTAACTTAAAATAAACCATCATGGTTTGGTTTATTTTAACTTATCTTAATGGAGCGGGTTAACGGGCCTAATGGTTATGATTCAATAACCATTAAGAGAATTAGTTCTCTATAAAAGAGGGCTTAAGGGATAATTAAGCCCTAATCCAAAAACCCCTAGCCCTAAGGTTGCCGCCCACCTCCTCCTTGGAGCTCTCGGCGCCAACCTATTGCCGCCGCCCAAAGCTCCTCCAACCGGCGTCCAGAAGGCTGCTTCCTTCCCCCTCGCCGGCGTCGAGCTGCTGCCGGTTAGTGCTCCGGTGATCTCCTTCAAGTTTGGCATCAAGGTGAGCTCTATCTCCCTTGGTTGGCCGGCGCCTATCACCTCCACCAAAGCTGTCCAGTTTTTTGGACAGCTTGTTCTCCTCTCGTCGGAGCGTCGTTTGGACGACGGTTAGAGCTCTGACAGCGGCTAACTTACCGGAGATTCGATCTCCGGTAATCCTCTGAGGTGGAGGACGAAGGATTCATCAATCGGTTAACGAATACCTCTCCGGAGAAGCGAGTTTTGAGAACTCGTATTAGGATCCGAATTTGGATTCGGATCGTGATCATCTCTCAATCACGTCGTCTTCAACATGAGGCTAGTAACCCGTACGAAGACGAAGCTCGTGGCTTAGCAAAGTCATCCCGAGGAACTCGGCGTGGATACGGATAGAGACGATTCTAGCGAGGATCATTCCGGTTGATGCCGTTCCCGCTACACGTCATACGAAAGGTATAACATAGATAAATTTTCTTTTATTGCAAATTTAAATTTACGATTATGTCTACACTTGTTGTAATATGCATGCGTGTGTTGTGTGTGTTGTAATAAATGTAGATTTATTATTTTTATTGCTTCCGCTGTGTTCATGTTTACGAAACGTGATCGAACACACACACGCCGCGGTGCCGAAAACCCAACAGTGGTATCAGAGCCCAGGTTGTGTTTCGACATAATCGTAAAATGGTTTTGCGATAGTCATAATGTTATTTCTGAAAATTTTCTAATTTTGGAAATTTAGAAGTATTTATGGAAAATTTTCAATTTTGGAAAGTCTAGAAGTATTTATGGAAATCTTCCACTTTTGGAAAGTTGGAAGTATTTATGGAAATTGATATTTTCAATAAATAAAATATTTGATTAGATTTTAGAAATTTGTTTCCTAATTTAATCTCGATTTGATTTGGGAAATCAAATCTTAAAATATTTTATTTCCATAAGTAGTTTTAATGATTTAGGAAATTGATTTCCTAAATAGATTTTCCTTAATCAAATAATTCCATAAATAAAATATGTGATTAGATTTGGAAATTTGTTTCCTAATTTAATTATGATTTAATTTGGAGAATCAAATCTTAAACATATTTTATTTCCATAAATAGTTATGACATATAAGGAAATATATACATGACATAATTGTATGCCATGTAATTGCATTAGATGCATAACATTATGCCATGCGTGTCGTGACATGTAGATGTATGCCATGTATGTCATGCCATGTAGATAATAATTATTTGCATGCAAAGAGGATGAGACATAAAACCCTTAAACAATATTAAAGCCTACACATTCCATTAATATGGTTAGAACCAGAGTTCCGTTTCTTGTTTGGGTTGTTGGACTCTCTCCATGCCCGGCTCGAACCCGAACATGTTCAAACCATGGAATAGTTTAATACTAATATGGTAAGAGTCAGAGGTCAATCGTTAGCTTTGGTTGTTGGACTCTCTCCAAGCTGGGCTAATTGGTTGAATGCGCTCTAACCATATTAAAACTATTTCTCGATTAATGGGTTGGCTTTAACACGAGCATCGGCTTGTTGGACTCTCTCCAAGGTCGATGTAAAGGGAGGTGAAGTTGGGTGCTATGCATATGATGCATACTTGTTAATGTGTTAACAACCCAACGTATGTGTGAACATTCAATTAGTTGATAGCACATTGTGATAGTTTCATATACGTGATATGCAATCGGTATAGATGATACCTACCGTCGTAGTTATGAATGACTTGTTGGACTCTCTCCAAGGTTGTTCATAACTATAATGGATATCAGCCCATTCGGAGATGGACCTACGATCTCCCGAAGTGATTTTGGGGTTTTTGAAATTCGAAAAATGAATGGGATTTATAAATGTATATTGATGCATTTTAAAATCATTTTCTCATATATGCTCGTTTTGTATTTCTAGGTCAATAAATTGATCATGACGTCTTTGAATTTGCGCACTATTTTGGATTCGAACAAACTGACTGGGCCTAACTTCCTGGACTGGCTTAGAAACCTGAGAATTGTTCTCAAGGCGGAAAAGCTTGCATATGTCCTTGAAGAGCCTCTTCCTGACCGTCCTAAGGATGATGCAACTCCATACCAAATGTTGGTCTATCAGAAGCATGTGGCAGATTCTGAGCTGGCAAGTTGCATCATGCTAGCGGCGATGGTACCTGAGTTGCAAAAGCAGCATGAGCATATGAATGCTAATACTATAGTCTTCCATCTTCATGAGTTGTTCGATGAGCAAGCGAGATCTGAAAGGTTCGAGGTCTCTAGGCTCCTCTTCACCATGAAGATGCAAGAAGGTTCATCTGTAGTGCAGTTTGTTCTAAAGATGAACGGGTACATCGAGCGGCTAGCAACCCTCGGTTTTGTGATGGATCATGAGTTAAGTATTGACTTAATTCTGCATTGTTTGCCCAAGAGTTTCTTACAATTTGTGATGAACTATCGGATGAACAAATTAGAATCCACCATTCCCGAGCTCCTCAATATGCTGAAGACTGTGGAGCCTTCTGTGAAGCATGAGGAGAAGGCGGTTCTGTTAGTTGATTCCTCAAAGAAAGGTTCTAAGAGGAAGGCAAAAGAACAGAAGAAAGGAAAGAAGAAAAAGGCAAAGAAGGCGTAACCAAAGAGGGCACTTGCCATCACTGTGGCAAGGAAGGCCACTGGCGAAGAAACTGCAAGATTTATCTTGAGTCCATGAAGAAGAAGAAGGCATCCGATGCCCCATCCTCTTCAGGTATCTTCGTTATTGATTGTCATTCTATTTCCTTAGACACTTAGGTATTGGATACTGGGTGTGGCTCACATATATGTAATGACATACAGGGGCTAAGGAATAGAAGAAGACTTGTCAGAGGGGAGTCAAATTTGCGAGTTGGCAATGGAGCAAAGGTTGTTGCGGTCGCCATCGGAACTTATTTACTGAAGCTCCCTAGTGGACTAGTCTTAGAACTGGACAATTGCTATTATGTTCCTTCTCTAATAAAGAACATTGTTTCTATTTCCTATTTAAATAGAAATGGTTTCCATTTGACGTTTAGTAACAATTGTTGTTATATAACTTTGAATGGCGTACTTTATGGAACTGGAACCTTGAGTAATGGCATTTATACGTTGGACGTATCCAGTGACATTTTCAATATCGAAGCGAGCAACACGCATGCTCGAAAGGATAATCAAATAGACTCCTATATGTGGCATTGTCGTCTTGGCCATATAAGCAAGAAACGCATGTCCGAATTACACCGATGTGGAATTCTGGAATCGTTTTAATTGGATTCATACGATACATGCGAATCATGCTTAAAAGGCAAGATGACTAAGTTACCTTTTACTGGAAAAGGTGAACGAGTGGGAGAGTTACTAGGACTAATACATACTAATGTATGTGGACCTATGTCAACTCAAGCATTAGGAGGCTATAGCTACTTCATTACCTTCACCGATGATCACTCACGGTTTGGGTATGTGTTCTTGATGAAACACAAGTCTGAAGCCTTTGAAAGGTTCAAAGAATTCAGAAATGAAGTAGAGAAACAACATGATAAGAGTATTAAAATACTTCGATCGGATCGAGGTGGTGAATACTTAAGTCAAGAGTTTCTTGATTATCTAAGAGACAATGGTATATTGTCTCAATGGACTCCGCCATATACACCATAGCATAATGGTGTATATGAGAGGCGTAACCGGACCTTGTTGGACATGGTCAGGTCAATGATGAATCATGCGACTCTTCCCAAGTCCTTTTGGGGCTATGCACTTCAGACAGCTGTTTACTTGTTAAAATGTAATGTCTACAAGGTAGTCTCAACTACTCCATATGAGATATGGAATGGTAAGAAACCTCATGTATCTTACTTGAAGATATGGGGTTGTCCCGCTTATGTGAAGCTGATCAGACGCATAAATTGGATGCTAAGTCTGATAAATGTCTATTTGTTGGATACCCTAAGGAAACAAGGGGTTACCAATTCTATCATCCTGTGGAACAAAAGGTGTTTGTTTCAAGGCATGCTGTGTTTCTAGAGAAAGAGTTTCTCTTGCAAGAAAACAGTGGGAGTGTCGTCGAGCTTGAGGAGGCTCGAGAGACTCAAATAGACATTAATGAGATACACGGTGAGAAGCCATAACTCATAGTGATGAGCAATCGGCTGGACCTATTGTAACACCACATCTTCATAGATCTGGTAGAACACGCAATATTCCTGAGAGATATGGATTTCTCGTAAGTGAATCGAACGACGTGTTACTCATTGATGATGAGGAGCCTACCAGTTATGAAGAAGTGCTGACAAGTTCAGAAAGGGTTAAATGGCTTGGTGCCATGAAGTCGGAAATAGATTCCATGTATGAAAACCAAGTTTGGAACTTGGTTGACCCACCTGAAGGCATAAAGCCTCTAGGGTGCAAGTGGGTTTTCAAGAAGAAAACCGACATGGATGGTAATGTGATTACCTATAAGGCTAGATTGGTGGCGAAAGGATATCGTCAAAATCAAGGTGTTGATTTTGACGAAACCTATTCGCCTGTAGCTATGCTTAAATCCATTCGGATGCTCCTGGCCATAACGGCTCATTATGATTATGAGATATGGCAGATGGATATGAAAACAGCTTTTCTTAATGGAAACCTGCTCGAGGACGTGTATATGATACAGCCTGAGGGTTTCACATCGGTTGATAAAACCAAGGTATGCAAATTGCGACGGTCCATTTATGGATTGAAGCAAGCATCCAGGAGCTGGAATATCCGTTTTGATGAGACAATCAAAAAGTTTGATTTCTCACAAAATCCAGACGAACCTTGTGTGTACAAGAAGGTTAATGGGAGTGCAGTCGTGTTCCTAGTATTGTATGTCG
This sequence comes from Wurfbainia villosa, assembly GCA_025175895.1. Taxonomy (NCBI): domain Eukaryota; kingdom Viridiplantae; phylum Streptophyta; class Magnoliopsida; order Zingiberales; family Zingiberaceae; genus Wurfbainia; species Wurfbainia villosa. The sequence continues at coordinate 93,954,169 of CM045994.1, read as the reverse complement.
ATGACATACTACTTATAGGAAACGATGTTTCAATCTTACAGTCAGTGAAGGTTTGGTTATCCAAGACATTCTCCATGAAAGACCTGGGAGAAGCAACCTACATCCTCAGGATTAAGATCTATAGAGATATATCGAAACGGTTGCTTGGTCTTTCACAGTCTACATATATAGACCGAGTGCTAAAGAGGTTTAGCATGTCGGAATCCAAGAAAGGTTTCTTACCCATCAGGCATGGGGTACACCTTTCGAAGTCTATGTGTCCGCGCACAGAAGACGAGAGGATTTGCATGAATAAGATTCCCTATGCATCCGCAATAGGATCTATCATGTATGCTATGTTATGTACAAGGCCCGATGTATCGTACGCTCTGAGTGTCACGAGCAGATACCAGTCCGATCCAGGAATGGATCATTGGGCGGCTGTTAAGATGATCCTTAAGTACTTGAGAAGAACTAAGGATGTGTTCCTAATATATGGAGAAGGGTACATGGTGATACGTGGGTATACGGATGCCATATCTAGACAGACAAGGATGATTCCATGTCTTAGTCTGGGTATGTATTCACCTGGAATGGAGGCGCAATAAGTTGGAAAGGTTCCAAGCTTGACACTATAGCGGATTCTGCCACTAAGGCAGAATACATTGCGACTTTAGCAAAGAAGGAAGCGGTTTGGATCAAGAAGTTCATCTCTGAACTTGATGTGGTCTCATCAATGATCCAACATGTGCTTCACCGCTATCATCTTATCGAGAGATCATCGTAGGAGAACGAAATACAAATCGAGAAAATTCCCACTGAAAGGAACTTAGCGGATCCTTTAACTAAGGCATTACCTCAAAATAAGTTTGAGGGTCATGTTAGAGCTTATGGTATTGGATACCGTAGCGATTGGCATTAGGCCAAGTGGGAGTCTGTTAGTAATATATGAGAGATGTCCTAAGGCAATCGCCTTATGTATGAACCATTTATATGATAAATGAAGATTCACTATTTGAGTATACATGTTTTATGTATTTGATTGGATCTTAAACTCATTTACTGAATGTCCACGATACGATTCACAACATGAGAGAATTTGTGATTGGATCACAACTAGTGAGTATCTCTACATGTGTAATTGTGATGTATCGAAATTATCCCTAGTCGATGAATTGATGGATTTGGACACCATCAATTCTGTCGAGACTAGCACGAGGTATACTCCTTGGTGTATCCAAGCAGCTGATTCTCACTGGCTGGAGACATTGTGATGTCCGGAGTTAATCGTGGATGTTAGTTATGGTAACTAGTTCATTGGAGTGACCAGCCGTAAGACTTCATATGGTTATCTGCATATATAGATATGTCAATGAAGTTCTTACTGTGGCTTAAGTGCGATGTTCCTTTGACTTGCGGTATTCAAGTCATCTTGATCATGGAGACTTATGCTTTGACATCTTAAGCAAACATCTCTAAGGAGATGTGGACCCGGGATGATTGGGTATAAGTCAAAATGATCGAAGGTGTTTGAATAGCCTATAAAGGATTCACCACTCCTTGCGAGGAGATGTATACCCATGGCCTCTCGTCGGATTGTTACTAAAGTCTTTGGCCAAAGCATTACATGTTTAGAGTAAGGTACTCTTCGATACATGTGGAGTAACTAGAATCCGTAGGACGAGGAATTGATACTTGGGCTAGGTGTGACGTAGTCAGCCTAGTGGGGACTGACACTATAGACCATGTCCTGAACCAAGTAGGTATAAGATGAGTGAAGGGAATGGGGCACGAATCATTCGAGCTGCTGAAGGGTTTCAGAAATAGTTCTGGATCAACCGTTGATCTTTTCGGTTAATTGGGGATCATGATGTACTACTAGGTGCTACTCATGATCGTTCTATAATTAATGGTTAATTATAGACGGCCAACATAAACCGAGAACCTATTTGGTCACACGCACAACGAGCGTAATCCAAAGGATTTAAAACGAGCTTGAGAATGAGATTCTCAGACCGAGAGAAACTAAGTTTGGTTGGACCAAACATGGAGCGAGCATGAAATCGTTTCAGTCGCAATGGAAGTGTGGATGGGTCGTGTGTTATGAAGACATAATGGATGGACTAAAATGGTTTGGTTCTAATCCAATGGAGGAGAATAAACCAAAGGGTTTGGTTTATTTTAAACGAATGAACCAAAAGTTGGTTCGGTTCATTTTAACTTAAAATAAACCATCATGGTTTGGTTTATTTTAACTTATCTTAATGGAGCGGGTTAACGGGCCTAATGGTTATGATTCAATAACCATTAAGAGAATTAGTTCTCTATAAAAGAGGGCTTAAGGGATAATTAAGCCCTAATCCAAAAACCCCTAGCCCTAAGGTTGCCGCCCACCTCCTCCTTGGAGCTCTCGGCGCCAACCTATTGCCGCCGCCCAAAGCTCCTCCAACCGGTGTCCAGAAGGCTGCTTCCTTCCCCCTCACCGGCGTCGAGCTGCTGCCGGTTAGTGCTCCGGTGATCTCCTTCAAGTTTGGCATCAAGGTGAGCTCTATCTCCCTTGGTTGGCCGGCGCCTATCACCTCCACCAAAGCTGTCCAGTTTTTTGGACAGCTTGTTCTCCTCTCGTCGGAGCGTCGTTTGGACGACGGTTAGAGCTCCGACAATGGCTAACTTATCGGGGATTCGATCTCCGGTAATCCTCTGAGGTGGAGGACGAAGGATTCGTCAATCGGTTGACGAATACCTCTCCGGAGAAGCGAGTTTTGAGAACTCGTATTAGGATCCGAATTTGGATTCAGATCGTGATCATCTCTCGATCACGTCGTCTTCAACACGAGGCTAGTAACCCGTACGAAGACGAAGCTCGTGGCTTAGCGAAGTCATCCCGAGGAACTCAGCGTGGATACGGATAGAGACGATTCTAGCGAGGATCGTTCCGGTTGATGCCGTTCCCGCTACACGTCATACGAAAGGTATAACGTAGATAAATTTCCTTTTATTGCAAATTTAAATTTACGGTTATGTCTACACTTGTTGTAATATGCATGCGTGTGTTGTGTGTGTTGTAATAAATGTAGATTTATTATTTTTATTGCTTCCGCTGTGTTCATGTTTACGAAACGTGATCGAACACACACACGTCGCGGTGCCGGAAACCCAACAGTATGGTGCCCTCATACTTGCTAGACTACCCTTAGCCTAGACCTAAGCCTTCTAGCCACCTCCGTCAGTCTCGCGCCTATCAGATCCCTCAAGTCATCCATGACTTGTTCATCCATATGCTAGCTTTTAGGTGCTTCCATCGACTATGTCATGCTAACAGTGTCTACACCGCCAAGGCACATTGGACTTAAGCTGCCAAGACTCCGCTTGGACTTTACGTCACAAACTATTGGACTTATACTGCCAAGACTTCACCCTTGGACTTTACGCCGCCAATATCAAACCCCTTGGACTTCTCAAATGCCAAGACTAAAGCTTGAACTTTCCCTTGCCAACCCATGTTGGACTTTCCATGCCAAGACCCATGCTTGGACTTTACATGCCAAGTACTTAAGACTTGGACTTTCCATGACATGGTCAACCCTAGTCAACCATCAAAATCCCCCTCGAGTCAAACTCGAGTCTGATCAATCATGACCCGGGTCGATTGCACCAACAATCTCTCTAAAACATTATCAGACATCAATGTCAAACCTCCATGTCAAAGATCAAAATATTGCTCGTGTCAAACTCGAGTCTGGTCAATCGTGATCTGGGCCGATTGCACTAATAATCTCTTCCTTTTTGATGTTTGACAAAACCACATACCTTTGAGTTAGAACACTAACTCAAATCTTCTTACTAATTATCCCAAATTGGTAATCCCATAAATTCTCCCAATAAATCTCCCAAATATTCTCTCCCTTTTTGACTAACATAAAAAAGGTTCTCTCCAAGGAGGTCAATGTCTCATGTTCCAATGAGATCTTACAATCTCCCCTTGGTCGAAAAATATCTAGGATGCCTACAATCTTTCTAGTGATAAGTTCCATATCACTTAAAAGAAGCAATCCTACAAACGCTCTCAATTTCTAAATTGGGTATCTCACATCCCATTTCTCCCCCTCATGAGGAAAAATATCTTCCATCATCCCATGATGGATACCTCCCCCTAAAGACTTGCTCTCCCTTGACCATTGCACCAACAATGTCCTTGGGAAGTCCCTAAGCCAATAGGAACTTTAAAACATCAAAATTAAGGTTCAAAGTTCAACATCAAACTTTCCCATACCTTAAAATCGATATATCACCCTAACAATTCTCCTAATCTATATCCAATGGATTTTCACCCTTTATCATGCTTCCCAAATTATATCCTAGGGTTAGGAGGTTAGGGAACCTTACCATAGCTGAAAATGGGATAAACATATCATGTTTTCCCAAAATCAGCATTGGCAGTCGACTTTATCAGACATCAGTCGACTGCCATGCCAATCAGTCGATTGCCAACAAGGGCAGTCGACTGATAACTGAAAAATCTGATTTTCAATTATCAGAATCGAATTTCAGAAATTCATAAATAATTATACGTAATTCAAAAAATTATTAAACTTCATACGTATAATACTTATGACCAATACAATGGGTGAAACATGTTTTAAAAATATTTTATCTATAAAATAGTGAAATTTATACAAAGTTCAAAAGTAAAGAAAAACTTCAATGTTTTAGCTCACTTTGTATCAACTTCATTAATGGTGATTGCTATCAAAAGGTAGATTTCACCAAGGTTTTTTAAAATGATTTTAAAATCTTATATTAGATCATATTCTTTGGGCTTAGTGTACATGACTTGAACATAAGTTTTTCCAATGATCCACTAATAACATAAGATGAGTTATAATTCATCTAGATGCAAAAACTATGCACCTTGAACTCAACTCATATCCTAACATCTCATATGTATCTAGGGTGTATAAATACACATACATATCAATTTAGATTTGAGATGTGGGTTTTGGTTTATCTTAAACTAAGGCCTCATGCATTTTCTAAGGCAACACTACTTGATTCTTTTATAAATGACATTTCAAGTCATGTCATAGTCCTTAACTCAATTTTTATTAATGCATGAATGATTATGGCATTAATGATGATATAAATAAGTATGTGCTCATAATCATGATGTCATGGCATAAGATCGAATTTAAGCATACATGACATTTAAACTTAATCCTAAACATGATCATGACATATGATGATTAAAAAGTAAATGTGATATCATGACATGTTATATGGTAAACAAAGCATGAAAATTAAAATATAAGGTATAATAATACCTAAATTTTAACATTAATTGCCATTTGATATAATTAAACTCATTTTTCCATATTATTACTTATTCCCCAGGTGTGCCAAAAACCCAAAATGGCACACTATGACTTCTAAACCTAAATTGTGCCAATTTGATTGATTTATCAAACTTCTTAAATAATATTGGAATATCCTAAAAACTTTTAGGATTAAAAATCAAACCTATTTCCAAGGTATCCATAATCTTGAAAATATCTTAAAGTGTCAACTTTGCTATGGTTGGGTTAGCTACCCTTCTAATCAAGGTTGACACACCTAAACCCATTTAGTGTGAATTGATCACGCTCTTAGGAACACAAAATCTATTTGAGCTTTTTGGGTTAATTAGGAATTCCTTAGGAATAACCTCCCTAGATACCCTCCTAATGACCCTTCTAGGCTTGTTAGCCTTGGTCATTGTGGTCTTGCCAAGGTTAACTCTAGGGGTGACTCCCCTTGTAACCTTCTTAGTGGCCACCCTAGGTTTTCTTGAAACCCTAGTCACTAGGCACATACCTTCTTAGTGGCCACCCTAGGATTCCTTGTTGATGGAGTACGTTGAATAGATGATGTTTGGCTTTAGAATTCGTCAAGTACTCCTCTCTTTGTGTCTTTGTCCATCTCGATTTTTCCAATGGCTCCCCTTCTTCATCCCTTGGAACTTCGAAACCATTTTCCATGATTAACATTATTTCAAATTCCATTTCGAAGAATACCTCCATACGCTTCTTTCACCATGCAAATTCCCCCTCGAACTTTGGAAGATGGATGTTGGAGCCGATCATCATTGTTGTCGTGCTTGTTGCGACGGTGACTCCGATGACAAGCAACCTTGCTTTGATACCATTTGTTGGAACATCGATGGTCGGCTAGGGGGGGTGAATTGCCCTTTATCGTCGTGCGATAGAGATTGTTCGTTGATTACCTACGAATATGATTAGTGCAGCGGAATAATAAAAGGCAATACAAGAGGTAATGCTAACAAACCGATATAACATAGTTCACGGTACTTGCCGCTAGTCCATGACCCGATTTGTCCAAGGTGAATCACACCTACAACACTTCCACTAATCTCTCCTTTGCACAAAGCTAGGTAGAGGTATCCTTTTTTACAAGAATTCTCTCCTCTTACAATAAGATGAAATTAAACACAAGGAAGAGGAGGAAAATCATTTTGGGCACTTGGGAGATGTTTAGCAATGATCCATTAACCATCCCAAGTCACCCAAGACCCCTTCTTATAGGGAAGAGCCCATTCTTCCTGTTGGGTGCCTAGCAGTCGACTGATGCCTTGATCAGTCGACTGCTGCCGTAGCCATTGCGCTCTAACGGCTTCTTCCACGTTGGATTTTAACCAACAGCTCCCACATCAGTCGACTGATCTTCCCATCAATCGACTGATAGAGCCATCAGTAGAGTGGCCGACGTGATCACTCGACTGCTGAAGCTTCTATGCCCGAAACCCTCGACATCAGTCGATTGCTCCCCTTGGCAGTCGACTAATGGAGCTAGCGATCGCCATGAGTGGGCAACAACCTGCTTGGCTGTAACTTGACTCGAACACTGGGCCGAGGACTTAGCCATTTGGCTAAGTTCACCTAAGGCTACACATCCCAGGGTTACAATCGCTCACTCTCATCTTCCCTTAGAGTCCCTCGCCTTTGAAGTTCTCTTTGTCCGGCCACATCCCTCGGATGCGCCAAGCGCACGACTTCACAGTAACATCCTTCGCGTCTCACCATGAAGTCTACTTCCTTCGGCTTCACTCCAATGCTCCTCATCTGGCGGTCCCTCGAATGCACCAAGCGCATGACTTCTGCAATGCATCTTTCACCGACTCAAGGACCGAGTCAGGAGAGGTGAATCTTGCCAATGCTATCATCATCCATGTGCGAATTACTAAGTCCTGCACGACTTCAACACACATATCAAATCTATAACAACCTAACTTAAACCCTTTGCCACATACATCAAAACTACATCACATGGGTTGATTGCCCTAACAGACCCTCTTTCTCTTCGGCATAGTGAATTGGAGGAGCTCCACGGTGGTGTTCACCACCGTAAGCGGTGCATTCAGACTCGTGTGTTTGGCAGTGACGACGAAGGTATGGCAAATGGCGACGGAGGTAGTGTCCTTCTTCTCCACCTTCATGACCTTTAACTCCTTGTTCACCCACTGCATCGAGTTATTCTCGATGTGAATGAGGAACTCGACCATCATGATGCTGAGGCAGGCGATCGTGCTAGGTGGGGTGCTGGCGTCGGTGCTGGTCGTCGAGGGAAGGAAGAGGAGCTTCGTGTCATTCAATGTGTTTGGGGCGTGGTAGGTTCCAACGAGATGTTCATAGCGTGCTTGTTGAAAATGAGAGGGAGGAGCATGTGTGACACCATGGTGGAATTATTGCATCTAATATGATTTGTATGAATTTAAAATATTGTAAATAAAACTATAAATATGGAACTTACAATAATTTGTCAGAATCTTCACGCTTCCAAAGATGAACAACTTATGGGAGAGATCTTTCGATCTGAAGCTTCTCATCTGAAGAACGATCACATACTTGAATCGTTCTTACTCTTCCACAAACCAAGATACGACACCTTAGATGTTCTCCTACCTCGACACAGAGTCTCGGCAGTGCTTCTGCAACGCTTTTGATCTCTCACTCGCACTCTACCTCTAGCCTCTACACTCTAGCCTCCACCCTTGCACACAACTATAGACACTACAAGAAAAATGGAAAATAGCGACGAAATATTAATTCATCTCTAAAACTAGGAATTAATGATGAATTTCTTGATCATCGTAAATAATATCACATTTGCAATGAAAAACTAATATTTCATGGAAAATATAAAATATATTAGAGACAAAATAAAAATATTCGTCGCTAGACTATATTCTAAATGAGTGTTAGTGACGAAATGTATATTTCGTCGCTAATATATTTAAGTTTAGCGACGATATTTATTAATTGGTCGCCAATAATAGCAATCGACTGATATATATCACCAGTCGACTGGTACTTAGTGATGAAATAAATAAATATTCATCACAAACTATTCAATCGATTGGCTAGTCGAGTAAACTCGATTCTGTGGTCGGCCAAATTATCGGCAGTTGACTGGTGGATACCACCAGTCGACCGATGTGCCAATTTTTTGCGATGATATGTGTTGTTCGTCGGCAATATATAAATATTAGTGATGAAAATTTAAATTTTCGTCGCTAAGATAATAAATATTAGCGATGAATAAAAATATTTCATCGCTAATATTTGTAGAAAAAAACCTCGACCGCTCCGTTTCTCCCATTTTCTCCGCGTGACTTCCTCTTTCTCTTATCTGGTGCCCCTGCACAAACAATCTTCCCCTTTTTGATCTATGACAAACTGATTCAAAGTTAAGGAAACTTTAAGCATAAAATGAAGTGAGTAGTAAACAAAAACATGTAGTACTAAGCAAGTAGACATGAGTATAAAACAAGCATGAGTAGCTTATGAGTAAGTTAGTATGAGTAAGCTCTTTTTCAAACCCTCCCCCTCAAGGTTACCTCCCCCTTGACCTTAGGTGAGTTTTTGAAAAAGAGTCTTATCTCTCCCCCTTAACGTTTGGCCAGTTAAAGAAAGTTAAGTTTTTAAAAAAACTTTTGATCCCTTAACTTTGGCCTCTCTTCTCCCCCTTTTGCCATAAATCGAAAATATTTGGGGGTTTTGAAATTTTTTTTTAGAAACCCATATGTTTAGAAGTCCAAACATGTCCCCTTTAGATTTTGAAAATAATAGTTTCAATATAAACTCAATGAATAGCATGTTCAACTCTTTTTGACTTAATTGATATAAAATGATCAATAAGTCTTGATTAGAGTTGGTTATTTTAAATAATTATACTCCATGATTCATATCAATGCACTAGATCTACATATGGAATCAGGAGTAAGGTCCTAACATTCATGCCCATCTACGTGGCTCAGTACACAAACACATTGATCCTATGTGTTGTGAGATGTGTTGGCTCCTTAAATCTATAGGTGCATGTTTTCTAAGATAAAACCAAAGCTAGTTCCATGTAGCATGAAAAATAAAGGTAGAGTATAAATAAGAGTTGAGTCCTATTCTACTACGCACATTCTTAATCTTTGTCTAAGCAGACTAAATTCTGCTTCAGGTAAGGGTTTTGTGAAAATGTCCGCTAGTTTCGATTTCGACTCAAAATATTAGAGTTTTATAGTTCTATTTGCTATGTGTTCTCGTATAAAATGGTGTTTGACTTCTATGTGTTTAGTCCTAGAGTGACAAATTGAGTTCTTAGTTAGGTTAATAGAACTAATGGTATGAATTAAAATGCTAGTGTTACTAAAATTTAATTAAAAGTCTTGGGGAGTGTGCTTCATCCAAAGAAGTTGAGCGACACATTAACCCATTGCAACGTACTCAACTTTGGTGGTAGACAAGGCAACACAATGTTGCTTTTTACTACACCAGTTGACTAGACTCGAGCCTAGGAGTTGGCAACATCTACTCGTGCTCTTCCTATCGTGTTTACTACCGACATAATCCGAGTCAAAGTAGCTAATTAGTTTGAACTCACTCAATCTAGGGTACCAAATACTTACGTTTAGTGTTCCTTTTAGGTACCTAAAAATTCATTTGACTAGCGTTAAGTGTGCCTCCTTTGCACAAGATTGAAATCTCACACACATACATACTGTGAAAAGTATATCAGGTCGACTTGCAGTTAAGTAAAGAAGGCTACCTATCGCGCTCCTATAGTACTCTAAATTGATTGCTTTTCCTTCTAAGTCTTCTCCTATATTTACGTTAGTTGCCATTGGTGTATTAATTTCCTTAGCATTTTGCATTCCAAATCTATTAATTAATTCCTTAGCATATTTAAGTTGGTATAAGTAAATTCCTTCCCTAGTTTGTTTTATTTGTAAGCCTAAGAAAAAGATAAGTTCTCCTACTAAGTTCATTTCGAATTCACTTTCCATTAGTGAAATGAACTCATTTAATAAAGTTGTATTAGTTGTGCCAAAAATTATGTCGTCTACATAAATTTATACAATAAAGATCTCTTTTACTATGGATTTTATAAAAAGGGTTGGGTAAACTAAACCTTGATTAAATCCCTTAGACTTAAGGTAAATTGAAAGCTTTCATACCAAGCTCTAGAAGCTTGCTTCAATCCATATAAGGCTTTTCTAAGTTTAAAGACATGGTTGGGTTTGTCTAGACTTTCAAATCTAGGTGGTTGGGTAACATAAACCTCTTCCTTAATAAATCCATTCAAAAATGTTGACTTAACATCAATTTGAAATAATTTGAAACCTCGATGTGCAACGTAGGCTAATAACATTCTAATCAATTCAAGTCTAGCTACGGGTGTATATGTTTCATCATAGTCTAACCCCTCTACTTGACTAAATCCTTTAGCAACTAACCTAGCTTTATTCCTAACAACTTCTCCTTTATCATCAAGTTTGTTTTGAAATACCCACCATGTTCCAATTATTGTTTTTCCCTTAGGTAGGGGTACTAATTCCCAAATTTGACTCCTAGTAAATTGAGCTAACTCTTCTTACATGACTATAATTCAATCGGGGTCAAGAAGATCTTGTTCAATTATTTTGGGTTCAATTTTTGAGATGAGTGAAATTTGGCCTAGATTTCTATAGGGTGCTCTAGTTCGAACCCCTAGACTAGGATCACCTATTACTTGATCAATAGGATGATTTTCTTATAACCTAGATTGATTTGGGTTAGGATTTTACTAGACTCATTTTGATGGTTAGGTTTAGGTCTAGCATAATTTTCAATTTGTTCATTAATCAATTCTACTTCGAATTTTGGGGTATTGTTTTCTTCATCAAATACTACATTGATTGTTTCTTCTATTTTTAGGGTTTCATTATTATACACTCCATATTCTTTACTAGTGGTTGAGTATCCTAGAAAGGTTCCGATACTAGTTTTAGAGGTGAATTTCCCTAAGTAATCCTTAGTGTTTAATATGTGTACCCAACATCCAAAAATCCTAAAATACTTAATGTTTGGTAATTTTTTGTAATAGATTACCAAAAATTAATCCTCAATAGATTAATTTTTCATAATCCAAGGGTCTTGATCTATTACTTGATGTTTTGAGGTGTCTTCTAACTAATAGAATCCTATTTTGAACATAGCAGGTCGTATTGACTGCTTCTGCCCAAAACCTATTAGGTAGGTTGTACTCATTCAACATGGTTCTAGCAACTTCTTGTAATGTTCTATTTTTACGTTCAACTAGACCGTTTTATTGAGGGGTCCTAGGGTAGGAGAACTCATGGTGGTACCCGTTTTGGTTATAAAAGTCGGTGAACCTATGGTTTTCGAATTCACCACCATGATCACTTCTAATTCTCTTTATCTTAAGATTCTTTTCATTTTCTATTAATTTGCATAGATTGGTGAGTTGATCTAAGGTTTCACTTTTATGTTTTAAAAACCTAACCCATGTGAACCTAGAGTAGTCATCGACTATAACTAGACAGTATTGGCTTCCATTTAGTGACTTGGCTCCATGAGAGTCAAAGAGGTCTAAGTGTAGGAGCTTAAGTACACTTTTAGTTCTTTCTTGATTAGTTATTTGATGTGAAGTCCTAGTTTGTTTACCTTGTTGATAAGCATTATAAATTTTATTTTCTAGATTATTTAGGATGGGTAGACCTCTAATTAAGCCACTCTGACTCATTTTGTTTATGAGTCTAGGATGGGAGTGGCTGAGTCGTCAGTACCACAACCATGATTCCTCTTGCTATGTCATCAAACACTTGGTTGAGGAGTTAGGTAAATTGATTATGTAAATGTTACTATTCCTAGTTCCCTTAAGTATAGTTTTTGAGGTATCACAATTTTTAATTAGGCATTCATTTTATAAGAAGATGACCTTATAGTTATTGTCACACAATTGACTAACACTAAGGAGATTAAATTCAAAATGTTCAACTAAAAGTACTTGACGAATTATGAAGTTCGAGTTTAGCTCAATATCACCTGATCCGATGGTTTTGAGCTTCCCATTGTTTCCGAATGCTACCGATTCTTGATTTTTGAATTTGAGTTTCGAAAACTTTAGTCGGTCTTCGGTCATATGTCGGGAGCACCCACTATCCAACATCCATTGATTCTACACATATAGTAGTTGGATCGGATATTGGAATTTTAAAGTCGTTTGAAAATTTTAGCCTATGAATCATATCACCCTTTCTACATGATCAAACATGTTAACCTTATATGTTTTGTGAGATGACTTCAATTTTAACTTGATTAACTTTAGTGATTTGAAGATAATCAACTTTGGGTTAGATTCAGATTTAACCCTTAGCTTGTTAAGTAACTTTTTCGAGAAAATGACTTCCAGGTCATGATGAGGCACAGAGGCCTTCTTTGATTGGAACAACGACCACTTCCTTAGACAAAGCCAATTTCAAGAAAATGTTCACTTAAGGTTACTTCCTAGTCTAACTAGTTTAGGATGTGGCAAGGTAGCTTCAGCTAGTTCAACTTAGCGGAGTGTACCAAGCTAGATACGCCTTATTTAACTCGGACACACAAGACCTTGTTTCCCTAACGTACTATCATCTCGCCGCGTCTTGATACTATGTTATCAAGGTTGACTAACTATTGATCCTATCTAGTCGTTCTAAAAGTTAAAATAAAAAATTAACTAAGCATGCAAAACTAAATCAAGAAGTAGAGCAAACAAGTTTAGTACTAGCTCCCCCTGGACCATTGAACCAATGCGGTCTTTCCACGTAGTGGATTTGGTTATTGGGAACCCAATACTTGGTGGATCCTAATTGAGAATTCAAAAAGGTCTTAGAGACCCATGCTTGGACTTTTTGTCTATTTCGATTTACAATCGACATATATGATTTGTTCGTTGTGCTTGATCTAAATCCAAGTTTGACCTTATTGTACACGACCCTTTGTGATCCAAGTAGTAGGTCAAGACCCTTGGACCCCAAAGTAAACCTTTCCAATGATTTCCTAAGCTCTTGGACTTGTCCTTTCAAGAGAAAGTTCTCTTCTTCAAGTTTTTTAACTTGAGTTGAGTTCTCTTCTCGAACTTGACTAGCCGAAGAGGTTAGGGAGACCTCATATTTAAGGAGTTTAACCTCCTTAACTAAGGTCTCAACCTTGGACTCGGACTTAGCTAACTTCTTAGTTAAATATTTAATTTCACTATATAGAGTATCAATTAACGACCGACTTACCTTGATCGAATCTTTTGAACCGGATACGGATCCGTGGCTTGTCTTGAATTGGAGTTCATTGTCGGATCCGAAGTCGGACTTGGTCTCGGACTCGTAGTTCATTTTGGGTTCGGATTTGTCTTTTGAGCTGGGTCGGCTTGGCCATGAGTACTAGATTGTTGAGTTCATCTTCTTCCTCTGATGACTCCTCTTAAGTTGCATTGAGTGCCTTCTTGGACTATGATGGTTTGTTCTTTAGTCTTGGGCACTCCGATTTGATGTGACCCCTCTTGTTGTATTCGTAGCATTTATAATTTGAACTTTGCTCGGGTCTCTTTTCCTTGGACTGCTTGATGGTTCATCTTCTACTCTTGATCATCTTCTGAACTAGATTTACTAGCTTGGTCTCCATCTCATCGTTCACCTCTGATTCGTACTCCTCTTCTTCTTCAGGAGGTGGTTTACTCTTCTCCTTCTTCCTTTGACCTGCAACTAAGGCAATACTTTTCTCGACCGGGGCTGAGTTAGATTGTTCATGCAATTCAAATTCGTAAAAAAGCTCATCTAGTCTAATCTTAGATAAGTCTCTAGTACTTTGTAGGCATCAACCATCGATTCCCACAAAGTGGTCCTAGGAAAAGTGTTTAAGGCGTACCTGATTACATCCCGATTTTTGACCTTTTGTCCAATTGAGTGGAGGTCGTTCATGATGTCCTGGATTCTTGCATGAAGTTGTGTAGTGGTCTCGTGATCCTGCATTTTTAAATTAAATAATTTGTTCAACAAAAGGCCATGCTTACAAACCTTCGTGTCGGTCGTCCCTTCGTGTAGCTCAATGAGCTTGTTCCACAGATCCTTTGCGGTGATGAATGGGCCGATGCGATTGAGTTCTTCTTTGGGGAGCTCGCATTGTAGGATCTGTGTGACCTTCGCATCGATCTCCACTTGGCGCTTCATGGCGTTGGTCCACTTGTCACAGTCCAAGTATTCACCATCTTCATTGGTTGGAAGGGTGAACCCAGTTTGGATAACTATTCACATATCGACTTGGGTTTTTAGATAGCACTTCATCCAACCCTTCCAATAAAGGAAGTCATCTCCGTTGTAAAATGGGGGTCGGGTGGTGCTAAACCCCTCGAGATGGGCCATTGACTAAAACCTTGCACAACAAAAAGCACGACAAAACACGAATTGCCAAGACTTCATCTTGGATTAGTAATGCAGGAAAAATAATAAGGAAAAGCTTAAATTGAACTAGATAAAGAAACACGAAAAGAAGCAAAACTTGATAGATCGATGGTTGCACCGAATCTTAGTGCCCCCACTCTGATACCAATTTGTTGGATCGAGAGAATCGCTAGAGGTGGGGGTGAATAGCGATCGTAAAACTTTCTTTTTGTTTCATTAAAACCAAAGTCGAACACAGCGGAAGTAAAGATAAATCAAAAGAAAGAGGCACTTTCTTTTTTACTTGGTTCACAACCGAAAGGTTGCTACTCCAAGGCCCCACGATCCTAGACCGCGTATGATGGGGCAATTCACTATAAGTCTCCTCCTCGTTGGAGGTAGGAGACGACAATTACAAGAAAACAAAAGCTAGAGGAAGAGGCAACAAGCCTACCTCTCCTCTTTGTAATTGAAAGCTCGAAATACATAAAAGTAAGACAACTAAATAAAGACTACCGACTTAGAAGATTGAAGCTCGGCGTGATGTCGACGTAGTGGCAGTGTAGCATTGTCGTTGAAGCTTGGCATCATAGGAGCACTTTGGGAGCAAGAATAGATTATCCAAAAGGGCGAAACCTCCTTCTTTTATAGCCCTTCAAACCCTAGCTCATTGAGATCCAGATCTAGGTCAAAGAGCCTTATCCCTCCATTTTTGGTGGAGCTTATCTTGACTTTCTTCGAGCTGACCAGTTTGAATAGTAGTCGACTGATGACCTTCAGTAGTCGACTGATGGTAGGATCAGTCGACTGCCAATAGCCTTCAGTTGATTGTCATCTTGGTCACCCAACTACAATAAAGAGTTAGCACAGAAAATATGAAATGATGGTAAATACGACGGTTACTTACTATTCAATCTCAACCTAGACCTTCCTCTAGAAGTCTTAGTCTGATCACCGCCTATGGTTGTCCCCGTACGGAGGACGTGACCTTACCATTGTTCCACACTCGTGCTTACCTCTGGTCCTTTCTGACCTGTCGCTTAGCTTTCGATCTCCACCCAGGTTCTTCGACTCTAACAAAGTTCTCTTGGTGTCGCCCAACCACCACAGTTTCTCATCCCAAGATTCTCTGGGTGTCGCTGACCTTTAGCTTATCTTAAACACTTACTGCACACTTAACACAACTCATGAGATAACGATAATGACTTAACTTTGAACCTTTGCCATAATCAAAACCTAAGTTTGATTATCTGGTGCCCCTGCACCAACAGCTCCATCTTATCTTCTTTTGTTTTCTTTGTATATACATTTCTTTTACTTTATTTATTTTTATTTTAGTTGTTAGGTTTTGTTTGTTGAGTTTTTGTTTTGTCTGGTTTTCAAATAAATTTTCTATACATTCTTTTATATGTTCTTAGAAGTCGTGAAAGTTAGTTAAATTTTACTGTTGAATTTTGGTATTTATTGTCATGCATGGATTATTTGATTGCATGTGGTTATTACTTGGTGATGGATTCTGTGTTGATAGATTAAGATGATTTTTTCATTCCTAGTGAGGATCGTGCCTATTTTTATTACTTGTGTGTGGTGCACTTATGGTTATTGTAACTCTAGAACTTGCTTTGATTCTTTCAAGACCACCCAACCATAGATTTTCATGATTATTATGAAGACATTCTCACTTGTTTCACTTTACTTCTTCTGTCACCACATGCTTACTGAATAATATTCTAGTTGTTCGTCATATCATTTTTCTTTCCTTTCATTACTTTTTTCTCCATTTCTATTTTTGAATGTGGAATATTGGATGTTCCATGATGAGTATTTTGCCCGGGACGGACAAAAGTTTAAGTGTGGGGGAGAGAGTAGCTCAGGAGAATTCAGTGTAAGCATAGACAAGTCGTGCTTGATCACCACAGATAAGCTATGTTTTTATTTTTATAGCTAAGCTTGATGTATTTTTTTTAGAGCATAGGGAAGTGTACTGCATGTAAAAAAAATTGAAAAAGAGTTGTTGAAAAATAAGTGAATTTTTTTTTTGAAAAAAATAAACATTTGGCCAAAGTAATAAAGGCAATGAAAAAAAAATCTTTGACATGTGTCATTTTTATTTATGCGTGATAGTATTTTTTGTAATTGACATCCCTTTTGCAACTACTAAGAGACTTATTGTATATCATGTGTGGATAGTGATAGGGGTTGTTCACATGTTTAGTGAATTGTGAAAAGCTAGCTTAGATGAAAACTTTTGAGGGCAATACTTTTTTGTACTCATCTATGTAGCATTCTAGTATTTCCATGTCTTCTTCTATATTTTTTTTTAGCTATTTCATTTCTTACCTTTCTTTTCTTACACACATACTATCATTTTCCTTTATTCAAGTTTCCCTTATATTCCTAATAAACCTTCAATAATTGTGCATTCTTATGTGTATATAGTGGTGAAGGTAGAAAAAAAGCAAGCATATGGTAGTACATAAACCATGAGTAGTTTGAGTGAACTCCACTATTGCATGCTTATGAGAGTGAGAGAAACTACCACTTACCTTGTGAGGCTTAGTCATTCTCAGTTTATTCAGGATGGATTGAAGTTACCATGTTTATTAACCTGTGTAAGATTTGAGTCCATGATTGCTTGAGTCTTTGAGAATGGACAATCCTAGGTAACTTTCTTTTACGATTTTTTTTATGTATGATTGGGAATTACTAGGGGAATATATCTTCAATTTGTCTTTTAGTTTTCTTTACTTGCTTGAGACGTGCAAGAATAAGTATGAGGGAATTTGATAATAATATTTTAGTATATTATTTTGGTCCTTAATTTCGATGTTTATAATTCTCTCGTGTGGTTAATTGTCAATTCTTAGCATGTTTTATGAGTTTGTATTTTTTGGATATTATTATAAATTCTCCTAAATTTGTGGACTTATATGAAAATTTTACACTTTATTTGTAGGAAATCGAGATGAGCCAATGGACTAAACTCGAGTTAGATCAAATATGGCTTAATCTAAAGTTACAAGAGGTGTTTCAAGCTGGATTAATCTGAACCCTTCATCAAGATCTGTAGCAATTTAAGCAAGGGTTCATATCTGTTCAATTCTGACCGTCCGATGAGATCTGATTGATTCTGAGCCATCTATTAAGATCTAGAGAGATCCGGTCCATACACTCAGATCTATACATCTCAACCTTTCATCTAGGTCAAGCTGATCGTGATCAGCCATTCAGATTGATCATATCCATTCATTCTAAA
This sequence comes from Wurfbainia villosa, assembly GCA_025175895.1. Taxonomy (NCBI): domain Eukaryota; kingdom Viridiplantae; phylum Streptophyta; class Magnoliopsida; order Zingiberales; family Zingiberaceae; genus Wurfbainia; species Wurfbainia villosa. The sequence goes on along the minus strand of CM045994.1, from coordinate 93,936,194 downwards.
TTAGAGCAATATCGGTCATCGGATGAGATCTAGATTTGAGTTGTTAATTAAGCTTGAGCAGATTTTTTGAGAGCTCTCCTTCCGGATCGGCAGACTTCTTCTTCTTCACGTGATTATTTGCCGCTCCTTCCCCAAGCATCGTCGACCATATTCCTCCTCCGCCAAGGCCGGCGGTGGCCTCCTCCATCACCTCATCCACCGCCGACAACCGCAACTTCTTCATCCAGCAGCTCCTATGTCGGCAGCACACCTTTCGCCACCTACAACCATCGGAGGAGGGGATTCTCTCCTCCGATCAACCATCTTATTCATCCATCTTCTCCACTGCCAGCTGAAGAGGAGAAGGGGATTCCCCTTCTCTTCAATTGGGAAGCACCTTCACAACTCCTGTAGCTCATCTTCATTTCCGATAGCTTATCTCTTCCTCCACCAGCAACTTCCAGCCTCCGACAACATCTTATCTTCCTTCGGGCAGTAATTCCAGCATCTCCGACAACCCAATTCCAGCTTTCAGATAGCAAGGTCATCCAATCTTTGATATGTTTTGACTGTTTCTTCATTTATTTTGCGTTGAATGATTGTAATCGAATACCTTCCATATTTAGAATTGCACGTATTTGATTTAGTTTGTTTCATGCACGCGTAGTGTTCAATGAATTGTTTCTTTGAGTAATTAGGTTGTAGTTAGTTAGGTTAGATTTAATTTCATGCTTTGCTTTACACTTATGTTATTCTGCATTTGAATTGTTGTTTAAATCCCTACACTTTCTTTATGTTCTTGAATGCTCTTGTTTGAATGCTTAGTTTAAGTTTCCTTTAATTTCATCGTAATCATAATTTAGTTAGATTAGAGTTTGATTATGTGCATTGTCTTTCATTTAATAGGAATAGAATTTGAAATCTAAAACCCCCATGTTTACATTTGAAAAAAACCAAAGCAATAATTAGCTAGCATAAGACTACTATTCTCTCGATTACACTCGTTGGGAAACTATCTGGGCCATTCACTATGCTATATTAGCGTAGAGAGGGTTTGGTAATTAATTTGTAATGGTACCATGACAAAGACCATTATCACCAGTCGACTGGTGCAAGCCACCAATCGACTACCAGAGGCATAGATTGGCAGTCAAGCCTCAGTTGACTACTCGACCAGTCGACTGGATCATAATCCCAATCGACTGCCTCGAGTCAACTAGGTCTCTTGAGTGTCATGCATTAGACCAGTCAACTGGCCAAAGTAATCAGTCGATTAGTACACCTCAAAATTGAGGTTTAACCTGTTGGGTTGTATACTGAAAAGTCTATTCTTTGTATGAACATCTTTATTTTTGAAATAAGAATCACATGATCATTGTTTACATATTTACGGTTATGCATATTGTCTGATACATTACATTGTAGATAACATGGTGTGTAGTGTCACATGAAAGATCATGTTATCAGTTCCTTGTAGAGTATAAGTAGAGGCTTAGAACCAAGATGGTTTTGGACAAACCATTGGTATGGTTGTAGTGTAATTTGGTATTGGTTTGTCTTGACTATAAAATTACAATAGTACACTTTGTGTGTATTGAGCAGGACCGACTTAGAGGTGATTCAATTTATTGCTGACTACATAATTGAATCGGACCTCGGACATTATGATGTACATGCTCTTAATCCCGATATAATAATGGGCACATGTACTTAGTATTTATTTCTTTGATTTACCAATGGGCGAGATTTATAGATTAAATCGATAGGCTCGGTAAGTTGGGAAATGATATTATTTACTTGGTGTGTTGTTGATTATATGAGGAAACTGTGTCCTATATATTAGGATGATGATGTCCCCCTGAGGAGCTCATAAGGATCATCATGTAAACCCTGCAGGTGGATTTGGTCTGGCATGATGGTGAGGTTAAGTGGTACTACTCATGGAGTTAGATGTTGATTAATTAATTGTCAGTAAATTAATTAATTGACAGACATTCGATATCTTAAACACGGGGAGATATTTGTACAATTAATATATGGAGCTCATATTTATTTATGGGGATTGGTGAGGTAGATCAATGATAATCCTCTAGTGGAATGGATTATCATTAATGGATCGGATTTTATATGAGTCGGATCCATTAGGTGGCCAAGATCCAACTCCTTCTCATGGTCCCTATTGTAGCCTATTAAAATCCTCAACAAAGCCTAGATTCAACGGACATGATTAAAAGGAGACTTGGGCTAAATCTATATAAAGGAGGCCAAGGCTTGGGCGGCAATAATGAATTGAGGGTTCTAGGGTTTGCTTCCAAATTATTGGGCGGCAAGATTAGAAGAGGTTTAGGGTTTGGAGTTGGCTTGGTCGGCGACAATAAGGGGAGGAGAGGTCTAGGGTTTTGTTTCTTCTCTTCCTAAGGTTGAGCCGGCATCTCTTCTCCTTCCCTAAGGACCGATGCTCCTTCCTTGAAGCTTGGCCGACGGTTCTTCTTCTTCAATCTTTGGAGCTCAACTCTTGGCCAATGCCCAATCTTCGTCTCCCTCTCCTTGGCCGGCGGACACCAAAGATTGGTTCTTGATGGTTGGTGCAAGTAAGGAGAAGAAGGGAGCGTGTGTCTTCCCTTTGTTCGGAGCGAGCAAGAAAGGGAAGCTAGAGATCTAGAAGGCTTCAACTCTTGGAGGATCATTGCCCACACAACGTCCAAGAGGAGGATATGTCATATAATAGAAGACCAAGAGGTAAACAAGAGGTATAATTCTTGTTTAAGTTTCTTTCTTGTTCTATGCAATTTGTATGTAATTGTATGTGGCTAATTTACTTGGACCCCGACCTGAAGATAAACACAAAAACCGGCGATCCGTACATCATCTATTCCGTGGCTAATCGAGGAAAAGAGTTAGGTTGCTTGAATAACAAGTTTATTCATGTCACGCCCCGAGAGCATGCCAAGCCGAAAATCAAAAGGACGGCATCACCCCTGTACGTGGCAATATTTCGAGTTAATACAAGGCCCGTAGGCCCACAATGACAACAATATATAAAAATATACCAAACCACAATAGTATATATATATCAAAACAACAACTACACACAGCGAAAACGATACAACAACAATACAATCCTACACATGCATAACGGTTTGACTAACACATCACAACAATACAAAACTTCGACAAAAATCCGAATATACATGTACATCACGAAAACTCTAAAATATAATACACAACGGAAGGAAAGCCCAAATACACAAAGGAGCCTCGGAGGTGAGATGAGATGTCCGCCAGCGGTGCTCCAAGCTGTCACGAAGTCTTCTACCTGTTACCTGGGCGACAGAAAACCCAGGGTTCGTGGGGGGTGGTGAGTAAAACTCAACAGATAATAGAAAAACATGTATATATGCCATATCACATGTATTTTCAACAATATACTCTAGAGGTACAACAGGTATATCAGCATAGTATATAAATACAAGCATATACCGTCTAACCAAATAAACAACATAAAAAAATGCAGACATACCTGAAGTCTGCTACGCTACTCTGATCCAACCTGAACATATATCAAACATATATATATATATATATATATATAACAGGAAGAGTAGATCAACTCACAATATACTCTAGCTACAGGTCAAGGTATCTAATGGTCTATCCAACCCATACCAGTATCCGACACAATCGTATAACAAATGCAAGAAATATGCATGAATATGATGTACACCCAAATGCAGCAAACATATATAGTACAATCAAATGCAACATCACAATAATCATATATATATAGACCGCATCTATATATATATTAATCTCAACCATCCATATATATATATACATGCATATATGTATATATATATGGTAATATGCAAAGCGCCATCAGATATGACAATGCAGCATGCATGGTCATGCCTGCTCACCCCTACTCGCTACCACGACCCCAGTGTGGCCTAGGTGGCACGAGATGACAACTGTCCCAACTCACACCAACCACTGCTATAGAGTGGCCGAGTGGGCAGTATGATCAAGTAGCATATGAGCGTAAAGAGCTCGCTACACAACGGGGGTCCCTGCTGCTGGCCACTCCGACTAACACTACCAATGAGTGGTCGAGTATCACGCACCCAGGACAACTGCACGTAACTCCAACTGCCACCGTCTATAGTGGTAGAGTGCGACACAATAGATGCTCTACCCTCACACCAGTTACTCCTCGGGGAGTGCTCTGGGAGACAAGATGACCGATGACTCTCTCACCCCAAGGGAGACTATGTCGTCAGAATGCATGCAAATGACATGTGTATGCTGTCACACGTACAATCATCTACCACAGACTCTCTGTTCAGCAAAGAGTCATACCCATCTAATCAATACTCTTTATCCTGTAGAGAGTTATACTCAACAGATCGACGGACTCTCTATCCTGTAGAGAGTCGTGCCCGACTGATCGACGAACTCTCTATCCTGTAGAGAGTCATACTCGACTGATCGATGAACTCTCTATCCTGTAGAGAGTCGTACTCGACTGATCATAACTCTCTCTCCAATAGAGAGTCATACTCGACTAATCATACCAAGCTGGGACCACCGGTCCGCAGCGACACACTAATCACCCTTCACTTAACCATTACATAACTCATGGTTGGTAACAGTATGCAACATACAGGTATTGGAAGTAAATCCTACATTTAGGGCATTACCTACCCACAGATGACATTTTTGCTAATTTATAAATTGGGTCATCACCCGTACTGACATTTACACCCTACTAAACATCTAGGCCAATTTACATCACATCTATAACTCCTAAATCATGATAGGGTATATGTGATATCAACAATTGAGCATAAATATATCCAACGATAAGTTCAAGCATACGATAATAAGAGCAGGGTCAAGGTAATATGAACACTTAACATGCTCATATCTAAGACTAAATCTGAATGCAATACATCTACCTGGACCAGGTAGGAAATTACCCACCTGCTACTAAGATTCCTCTGAGAAGCTCCACCTCCAAATAGGAAATGACAAGCTTATCCCCGTTTGTCTTCATCACCTGCACTAAAAGGCAGTTTAGAAGCAACCACCATATCTGTTAACAAAATAACATTGGTATACATCCAAAACGTTCAGGTTTGGACTTACCAAGCCTAACTTCCTTCACAGCTTCTTGTTCCATGTTTGAAATAGCAACTTATACCAACCAGATGAATTTAGTCGTAGCTGCCATCTATCATCACAACCATAACAAAGAACCTAGCTGTCGAAACATATATTTGTTGATAAAGTTTTTAAATCTCAAATTACCCAGCCCGGCTTTAATTCCAAAGCTTCTGATCAACGATCTTAGATTTAAATCCAAATAGCTTCTTGATACCTCTACACGTATACGATCCAAATGAATCAGTTAAACTGTAACCTATACCCAATTTCAATAATTCTAATCACCTGCAATAACAGTATCCACGTTTAATCCAATTTAAACATCACCTCAATCGTTCTGCTTCCACAACTCATTTGGAACACTCTTCCCCTGTTAACCATCAACCATGAAACCACAATCAAATTAGTTGCACAACAATCATATATCAAAATTTTTGAAACATAACCTTACCTGACCTTGTCTCCCCATTCACTGCCGACACAGCTTCGCATCCCCTCTCTTCCTGCACAACCGGCAAAAATTTGCCCCTCATAGCCGCATACCAGAAAACTTCCCGCAGTTGTTCACCCACAAGACCAACTATCTCCGGCGACCACCAGCAACGCCATCCACAGAGCTAGCAACCATCGTCTCGTTTCACAGTAATTTAAAGCTACCCCAGTGATACTCCTCTCCTACTTGCTCTGACTTTCACCACAGCTCCAACTCCGACCGTATCAATCAACTGCAGTGTCGCCGTCATCACGTTGCTCGTGTGAGAAGCATCAAGTCGTGATGAAGAGATCGATTGAAAGCCAGTAAAGCATCGCGCCCTAACCTTGCTCCGGCGACCACCGGCAGCGAAATACCCCTCACCGACGGCTCTGCTCGAGTGATTTCCGACAACCAGACAGTGACGCTGTTTGCTGCCGTCGGACCAACGGAAGAAGAGGGCGATGGAAGGCTTGGGCTTGCGTTGTTCATCGGCCGCTCGGTGGAGATCTCTGGCGACAGAGGCTCGATCGACGGTGTTGGAGCAGCGACTGTTGGCGAGAGAGAAGGAACGACGACGGGAGACGCGGCGATGGGAGCGCGGCGGCGGCGCGTGGACCGTCGTGGTCGGTGCACGAGGAAGGTGGCGGCGTGGTGGCGGGGAGCGCGGCGGCCGGCGGCGATGGCCCCGTGGCCGTAGCGAGAGAGGTGGTGACGGAGATGACCTCACGGTGATGAATCGCTCGAGACGAAGGAGCGAGATCGGGAGGGGAAGAGAAGTCGACGCAATTGGGAATTAAGGGGAAACGGAAGGAATATAATGGGTTTTAATTAAACCCATTAATTCCTTGCAGATAGTCTAAACAGGCTTTACAAAAGCCTGTTCGCTTTATCCCCATGAAACATCCATAAACCTTCCGTTTAAATCCAGAAAAATTTCTAAAAATTTCTGAAAAATTCCACCAGATGTTTTATCAATTACCGAGGAATATTTTTTTTTCTCCGGTATTTTACATTCTCCCCCACTTATAAAAATTTGGTCCCCAAATTTCGTACTAACATGCAAAAATCACATACATTCCTCATGTGAACAGATAAGGATATCGAGCTTGGATAGTATCTTCCAGCTCCCACGTAGCCTCCTCATCGGTATGAGGCTGTCATCCAACCTTTATAAATCAGATGGTTTTTGTTCTCCAACTGTCGCTCCTTGCGACCCAGGATCCACCCTGGAATCTTCTCGTAAGTCGCATTAGACTGAGGTAGAATCGGAACCCCTAATAACTCTCATCCGACGACATGCACCAACTCTGCATCATGTTGGATACTCTGTGGCCTCCAACAGTTGTCGTTCCCCGACTTCCTCCCACAACACGGGAGATCTACAGGGCCTACCGTATAGAGCCTCAGAATAAGTCATCTGAATGGATGAGTGATAACGGTTCTTATAGCCAAATTCCACTAAAGGGATGTGATTCTCCCAACTACATCCATAATTCATGACACAAGGTCTTAATAGATCCTCTAATGTCTCCCAACTACGCTCAGACAACCCATCAGTCCGCGGATGAAATGTTGTACTGAGCCGAAGTTCTGTGCCCATAGTCTGATACAGACTCTGTCAAAATCGCAAGGTAAAATGTGGGTCTCTATCAGATATAGTACTCAAAAGTACCCCACGCAATCCAATAATCTTCCGACAATACAACTCTGTCGGATGATCCAACGAGTACATTCTACGCATAGGCAGAAGGTGAGCTGACTTGGTTAGTCGATCCATGATCACCTAAATCGCATCACATCCTTTACAGGTTCTAGGCAATCCCGTAATGCAATCAATCGTGATATGCTCCCACTTCCATTCCGGAATTGAAATTTTCTAGAGCAATCCAGCGAGTTTCTGATGTTTAGCCTTCACCTACTGGCATACTAAACATCGAGCAGCAAAATCTGCTATAACTCTCTTTATACCATTCCACCAGTATAGACGTTTCAACTCTCGGTACATCTGAGTACCATCAGTGTGAATAGCAAACCTCCAATGATATGCTTCATGTAGCGACTCTTCCTTGACTGGACGCGTGTCCGGAACACACTATCCTTATCCGAGACGGGGAATTATATTCTCAAAAGAGAAGTTCATCAACCATTCGAAATCCACTCTACCACACACTCCGTAAGTGCATGGAAGACTATAGCGATCAATCTCTCAAGTTGCATCTGTTCGCGTTCCAGCAACTCTATAGTAGCTACCAAGTAGCTAGTTAAATTCAATGAGCACTTCTGCTCCATATATCCACAAATCCAAATAATAACTACTAAAGTCACGTCATGTATATGACAGCTTATCTCGTAGTTTCTTAAATGTGTTAAGCATAAGGTACGCCTCATTCAACTGCATCGGAATCGCTCCGATCCCTGAAACGATGCATCCGCGTACAACCTCCTTTTTATCCACTCCAGAAAGATTAACTAATACTCGTGTAAAAGTTAACCGCCATCTAGGTCCTATAAACTGGTTTCACCAGCTTCTGACTAAATGATTTACAACATCACCTTTGTCAAACAAGTCTGTGGTATAGTAATGCTAAAACATTCTATCCACATCTACTGTAATATCTAAACCATACAAGGAAAACCACCATCTACGGTGGTCGAGTGCGCAACTCCTACTACCAGAACCAACAGTGGGCAGGTTACGCAACTCCAATAACTACAAAAGGATCCAATCATGTTCATGATACACAATCCTCAAATCCAGTGATGACTAAATCGTTAATTAGTCTAACAACTTAATCAAAATTCATACAATCCATACTAAGTATGAAATTGTCGTCCTCCATACACCTGCATCCTGCTTACTCTAAGTTGATGATATATCAATCATCACAACAACTATGATAATTGTATGACACCATGTCACTACAATATCAACACTCCAGTCGTAAACCAATCCTAGAGTATACACAGGTGTCTTTAACTGATCTAAATAGATCATTTATCCACAACGAAGGATATTCATTTACAACAACTACTGTATTCATCATCGATAATCGATGCATAATCTCAAATGTCCATCTCTCTTTCTACAAAGAGCTCTGGATCTTCACAAGGAGGAATACTGGGATAGATAAATATCCCCTCCAACATCTCCTATAGTCACAACTTACATTCTTCCAATTTCTATAGTGTTTAACAACACTGATACCAACAAAACTACCACCCGGTCTGTGATCTTCAATATCAGAACTATTTCCGCAATCATTTCGATCGCCTACTCCACTTGCCTATGCAGCGGCAAGCCTAGGAGTTCATCCGAAACTACATCCGATTGCTCTCGGATTATACGCACATCTGAGAGACATAATCATACTATAATCTCAACAACTTGACCATCCGTAAGGATATGTCTATATTAAAGATATGTCTATCCGAGTCTAAGGGCATCCCTTGACTTCTTAATTGTTGATCCTCATCTCACCTGACGATAGAGATACCATCGACCCACAAGTCGATGTAAAGGACCCTTCTAATCCAACTGAGAATGTTCTAGATATAGATACCTGTAACTATAAGCATCTCTCAACATATTAACCTAGAGGGTAAACTAAAATAATACCCTGAACGATCCATTATCTGTCGATCCAATTCAAAGGCTCCCCGCAGGTCTTGGCCTTTCTCCGAAGAGAATAAGATCAGATCCAACAATTTGCAACAAAGCGGTCGCATTTCTACGATGAATGACCCGAGAATTTTCTCGGATCGTCTGCTCTCATCACTTAATCCTACGAGCTGTAATCTGTAGAATACCGAATAGATACAACCTTCGTCGTATACTCTCTCTTCTGTACTAAGCAAAACACATCTGGAGGTAACTGTTTGTTGTTGTCTGCTGAGTCTTCTACAATGTCTTCTGCTGATGCTACTTCTGTGCTGATCTCTGCTGAAGGGGAGTATCAAGGAACTCCAACCACGCCTGAGGTAGTAGGTTGATGCTGATAAGATAACCCAATCCTCTGTGCTGATTTCTGCTATCGAGACGATGCATCTTCCTCCCGGAACACCATCGATAGTCTTCAACTGAATCTTCAAGGTACATCTCCTCCACTGTACTGGTTTCTCAACAATAGCAACAGCTGAACTGCTCCAACGGATAATTTGGCTTCATGTGTCTTCGTGATCTGCACTGCACGCCCATAATCCCTTCGGAGTCTTTGATCTGATTTTGCTGATATCCACGAGAACATCCTGATGATCCGTGGCTGGTCTTCTATAATTGAAAAATAGCTCAACGCCTATGACTCTGATCTTACTCCTTTATCCTATAGTCGGAAACTTCTGACTCTAATAAGTTGACCTGTAATATATGCTTATCGGTCTCCAACTCTTAAACACTTGTATGGAGTCATTTCTAAACTCCTGTCTCAATCCAACGTCTTCTGGAAGGATCTGTAGAAGATCCTATCATCTCAATCTAACTATAAGCCAATAACTCTGGGTGGCTTAAATTAGCATTCATCTTCTTGAGCTATTAGGTGGTCGTAACCTCTGCAAGTCTCACGACTCTACACAGTACACGATTACTAACCGATCACCCTACTTGAAGCTCAAGAATTCCTTACAATGTGTCACTAAAAGTGACACAGGGAAATACTCTCTTCTAACATCACTAAACAATGAACAAGTGATATATTATTTTCCAAAGATTTTTTTTTTTTTGCATTTATCACCAAATACCGGCTTGATCCCGATAATGGTATGCAAACAACTCTTCTTTCTCGGTATAACATGAGTTAAGTACTCAAAAGTACTCTCAAAGTTATACAACTCAGTACGAACAACTCAGGGATAAAATTCCTCTGAAACACTGTAACCTAGCTTTCCGCTATCTGCATCAACAATAGTCTACAAGTCGGTTCATTACCCACAGGTAATGATATGACTAGCACAGTTAGTGGAAATCTCTAAGACTGTAGTCTCTGATTTCCATAATAAATGTGACGACTTGACCCCTATTTTTTGACTTGGTATCAGTCGGCTCTCAGAGGTAAATCACCTCCTCGACACAGGTTCAAGACTCACAGACTCAATAGGTCATTCCCGTGGTCAACTCATACCACGGTTACGAATAATAACCAACACACTACAAGTTATTCCCTGGTATAAGCATATAAATGCATAGCCAACATAACCGGGAGTATAAATCCTAAAGGTCACTCCGATTGGTCGCCTCGGTGGACGACCCCTATTACAAGTCTGCACAGGTGTCATAACTATATTGTATACACCTACTAATCCAGTTTAGATAAATATCTACTAAACCATAAGTTTTTCAGGAATTCTTACCTCGTGCTGCTTGGAGCTCAGGCCACTGTCCATCTCATCTCAGAAAACCAAAACCGAATAAATCGACTCTCGAGAATCCAAGACTCGACACAAAACATCATTGTATGGCATCACAAAACCTTGGGCTCTGATACCACTAAAGTTGTCACGCCCCGAGAGCATGCCGAGCCGAAAATCAAACGGACGACATCTCCCCTGTACGTGGCAACATTTCGGGTTAATACAAGGCCCGTAGGCCCACAATGACAACAATATATAAAAATATACCAAACCACAATAGTATATATATATCAAAACAACAACTACACACAGCGGAAACGATACAACAACAATACAATCCTACACATGCATACCGGTATGACTAACACATCACAACAATACAAAACTTCGACAAAAATCTGAATATACAACATGTACATCACGAAAACTCCAAAATACAATACACAACGGACGAAAATCCCAAATACACACAGGAGCCTCAGAGGTGAGATGAGATGTCCGCCAGCGGTGCTCCAAGTTGTCACGAAGTCTTCTACATTGCACTGGGCGATGTAAAACCTGTGGTCCGTGGGGTGGTGAGTAAAACTCAGCAGGTAATAGAAAAACATGTATATATGCCATATCACATGTATTTTCAACAACATACTCTAGAGGTATAACAGGTATATCAGCATAGTATATAAATACAAGCATATACCGTCTAACCAAATAAACAACATAAAAAATACATACTCAAGTTCATACGCTTACTCGATCCAACTGAACATATATATATCAAACATATATATATATATATATATATAACAGGAAGAGTAGATCAACTCACAATATACTCTAGCTACAGGTCCAGGTATCTAATGGTCTATCCAACCCATACCAGTATCCGACACAATCGTATAACAAATGCAAGAAACATGCATGAATATGATGTACACCCAAATGCAGCAAGCATAGTACAATCAAATGCAACATCACAATAATCATATATATATAGACCGCATATATATATATATATTAATCTCAACCATCCATATATATATATACATGCATATATGTATATATATATGGTAATATGCAAAGCGCCATCAGATATGGCAATGCAGCATGCATGGTCATGCCTGCTCACCCCTACTCGCTACCACGACCCAAGTGTGGCCTAGGTGACACGACATGACAACTGTCCCAACTCACACCAACCACTGCTATAGAGTGGTCGAGTGGGCAGTATGATCAAGTAGCATATGAGCGTAAAGAGCTCGCTACACAATGGGGGTCCCTGCTTTTGGCCACTCCGACTAACACTACTAATGAGTGGTCGAGTACCACGACCTGTGATAATCAGACGCAACTCCAACTACCACCGCCTATAGTGGTAGAGGCGCACAACAGATGCTCCCTCACACCGCCATTCTCTGGGAGTGCTCGGGAGGAAGATGACCGACGACTCTCTCAACCCCAAGGAGACTATGTCGCCGTAATGCATGCAAATGACATGTGTATGTCACACGCATAACCATCTACGCACTCTCTGCTCAAAGAAAGAGTCATACCCATCTAATCAATACTCTCTATCCTGTAGAGAGTTGTACTCAACAGATCGACGGACTCTCTATCCTGTAGAGAGTCGCTGATCGAGACTCTCTCTCCACAGAGAGTCGACTAATCGACGATCGACTCTCTCTATCCATCAGAGAGAGTCATACTAATTGATCGACAACTCTCTATCCGATAGAGAGTCGTACTTAATTAATCATACCAAGCCGGGACATCGGTCCGCGTGACACTAATCACCCTTCACTTAACCATTACACAACTCATGGTTGGTAACAGTATGCAACATACAGGTATTGGAAGTAAATCCTACATTTAGGGCATTACCTACCCACAGATGACCTTTTTGCTAATTTATAAATTGGGTCATCACCCGTACTGACATTTACACCCTACTAAACATCTAGGCCAATTTACATCACATCTATAACTCCTAAATCATGATAGGGTATATGTGATATCAACAATTGAGCATAAATATATCCAACGATAAGTTCAAGCATACGATAATAAGAGCAGGGTCAAGGTAATATGAACATCTAACATGCTCATATCTATGACTAAATCTGAATGCAATACATCTACCCGGACCAGGTAGGAAATTACCCACCTGCTACTAAGATTCCTCTGAGAAGCTCCACCTCCAAATAGGAAATGACAAGCTTATCCCCATTTATCTTCATCACCTGCACTAAAAGGCAGTTTAGAAGCAACCACCATATCTGTTAAAAAAATAACATTGGTATACATCCAAAACATTCAAGTTTGGACTTACCAAGCCTAACTTCCTTCACAACTTCTTGTACCATGTTTGAAATAGCAACTTATACCAACCAGATAAATTTAGTCGTAGCTGCCATCTATCATCACAACCATAACACAGAACCTAGCTGTCGAAACATATATTTGTTGATAAAGTTTTCAAATCTCAAATTACCCAGCCCGGCTTTAATTCCAAAGCTTTTGATCAGCGATCTTAGATTTAAATCCAAATAGCTTCTTGATACCTCTACACGTATACGATCCAAATGAATCAGTTAAACTGCAACCTATACCCAATTTCAATAACTCTAATCACCTGCAATCACAGTATCCACGTTTAATCCAATTTAAACATTACCTCACTCGTTCAGCTTCCACAACCCATTTGGAACACTCTTCCCCTGTTAACCATCAACCATGAAACCACAATCAAATTAGCTGCACAACAATCATATATCAAAATTTTCGAAACATAACCTTACCTGACCTTGTCTCCCCCATTCACTGCCGACACAGCTTCACATCCCCTCTCTTCCTGCACAACCGGCAAAAATTTGCCCCTCATAGCCGCATACCAGAAAACTTCCCGCAGTTGTTCACCCACAAGACCAACTATCTCCGGCGACCGTAGCGCCATCCCACGAGAACCATCGTCTCATTTCACAGTAATTTAAAGCTACCCCGGTGATACTCCTCCCCTACTTGCTTTGACTTTCACCACAGCTCCAACTCTGACCAGATCAACCAACTGCAGTGTCGCCATCATCGCACTGCTCATGTGAGAAGCAGCAAGTCGTGATGAAGAGATCAATTGAAAGCCAGTAAAGCATCGCACCCTAACCTTGCTCCGACGACCACCGGCAGCGAAATACCCCTCACCGACGGCTCTGCTCGAGTGATTTCCGACAACCAGACAGTGACGTTGTTTGTTGCTGTCGAACCAACGGAAGAAGAGGGCGATGGAAGGCTTGGGCTTGCGTTGTTCATCGGCCGCTCGGTGGAGATCTCCAGTGATAGAGGCTCGATCGACGGTGTTGGAGCACTGACTATTGGCGAGAGAGAAGGAACGACGATGGGGCGCGGCGATGGGGCACAGTGACGGGGCGATAGTGACCATCGTGGTCGGTCGCGGAAGCGGCGTCGAGTGCGGTGATGGGGCCTGGGGCCCAGGCGGCGGTGATTATGCGTGAAGGAGATGACCTCGCGGTGATGAATCGCTCGAGACGAAGGAGCGAGATCGGGAGGGGAAGAGAAGTCGGCGCAATTGGGAATTAAGGGGAAACGGAAGGAATATAATGGGTTTTAATTAAACCCATTAATTCCTTACAGATAGTCTAACTAGGCTTTACAAAATCCTGTTCATTTTATCCCCATGAAACATCCATAAACCTTCCGTTTAAATCCAGAAAAATTTCTAAAAATTTCTGAAAAATTCCACCAGATGTTTTATCAATTACCGAGGAATATTTTTTTTCTCCGGTATTTTACAATTCAAGAGACCACTTGCATCGAATAACACGATAATGGATCGGATGCTTGGGTAATCCGTCTTCATCAAGGATTAATTTTTTTAATCTGGGGATGTAGATAGGATCGCCATGCACAAGCGACCAAGTTGAAGCGGGAAGCGAAGCTTTGACCCTTCAAGTGGTATCAGAGCCACAATTTCCGATTTTGTGTGTTTAGGATTCAGTTACTTTTATGCACTTATCATATATTATGTGTGCCGGATAATAGTAGGTTGTGCATAGGCTAACTTTTTTTATTGCAGGCATAAGATCCACCTATTATGGCCATATGTGTGTGTATGTGATTGGATGTGTGTAATTGTGATATTATTTGAATCCTCGAGGTTGACAAGACTAGTATTTAATTTTTGTAATTAAGTACGACATTGTTTAGCCACTTTATATTTTAGTTTACTTTCGATCTAGATTTCATGTACACTCCTTTGTGGAGTATAGGATCGATGGATGTAAATTAAAATAATTATTCTTGGCTCGGATCTCTGGATGACTTGTACATGGAGTATGGAGGAGTGGACGAGATGGCGACACGACGGGAGACATATTGGAAAATAAAAGCCATAATAGTTGGAAAATATTTTTTTTTTCATATTTATTGCTTCTTGTTTGATATTCATGTTGTGTGCTAGGAAAATTCCTCATTTTAAAATACTAAGTGGGAGAGGGATATTTTAAAAAAAAAAAAATTCTCATGGCCTCCATTACTATTTAACATGTGATGCAAACAAACTTGCACGTCGGCTCTGAGTGCCTTCCTCCCCATCGGATGAGTTTGTTTTGTGGATCACAGGGTCAAATATGATTACAGGAAATTATTTAGGAGCGTGTGTACTTCCCCATCGAAAGACACATAATTCGAGATAATTGCCTTGGTATCGAGTAATGGTGAACACTTAGATGCAAATAAGAGTATCCTCCCCATCAGAGTCACTGCTTTTATTTGTAGGGCCGAAGAGGAACCAACTATTAATTTTATTTGTCAAAAAATAAGGTTGACAGGATAATAAAATTAATGGGTAAAATCTCCTCTTACAAATGTAGAATTCGTATACGTCCACACTATCGTGGCATACAATATTCTCGGTGTTTTGAGGTGTTGGTTGATTTTAAAATTTTATTGTTTGAGGAATTAATACATTTTTTGAAATCTAATGTTTTGATTTATGTGATTCTTAGGTTTTTTTCAAAAATGACTTTCAACCCACTTGTTGTGATACTAAAGGAAAATAAACTTACTGGACCCAATTATGTGGATTGGAAAAGGAATCTGGATATAGTCTTGACTGCTGAGGAGTACAAATATGTACTCTTCGAAGAGTGTCCTCCTAAGACTGCAGATGATTCTGGGGAAAAGGAGAAAGAGAGTTATAAGAAGTGGATAAAGGATGATGAGATGGCGTGGTGTTACATTTTGGCTTCTATGTTAAATGTATTGCAACATCAGCATCAAGCCATGGATGCTTCTTATGACATGATGCTCAATCTCAAGGAACTTTTCGGACACCAGAATCGGGCAACTAGGCAGGAAGCCATGAGGAACTTGATGATGACCACCATGGTCAAGGGAACACCCTTGAGGGATCATGTTCTCAAGATGATGACTCATTTGAATGAGTTGGAAGTCCTTGGAGCTGAGATATGGGGAAACCCAAGTCGATATCATTCTCCAATCTCTACCTAGGAGTTTTGAGCAGTTTTGCCTGAATTACAACATGAATAAGAGGTTGTATTCGTTGGCGAAGCTTTTGACAGAACTCTAGGCGATAGAGGGGCTTTTTCGTCAGAGTCCTTAGGCTCAGGACATGGTTGCTCAGAAGGTTTCAACTTCTAAGCCGAAAGGCAAGAAGAAGAAGAAACAAGGTGGAGCAAAGGTGGCGGGAGAATCTCAGGGAGGAGTGAAGAAGCCGAAGGGCACGTGCTTCACTTACAAGCAGACTAGACATTGGAAGAAGGACTGCCCCAACCGGAAGCAGAACAAAGGTATATCTTTTGGACTGGTCGTTGAAACATGTTTAGCAATGTTATCTACCGACACATGGTGTGTAAATACGGGAGCCACTGATCATGTCTGCAATACTTTGCATGGGTTCCAGGAAACCAGACGACTAGCTGAGGGGGAGATTACCATTTACTTGGGCGATGCTACGAAGGTGGCGGCTATTGCAGTGGGAGATGTTTATTTATCTTTTGATAGGAATAAAACTTTGGTTCTGAAAAATTGCCTTTATGTATCTTTATTTAGAAAGAATTTGATTTCAATTTCTAAATTATTTTTGGATGAATATTCTATTTCTTTTAATGACAGAGTTCTTATAAAAAGGAATAGGGAGATTATCTGTTCTGGTGCATTGATAGGATATTTATATACCCTTGAACCAAAAGCTCCCACGATGCAAATAGAAGTAAATAACTCATCTTCTAAATCTAATAAGAGAAAAGAACCTTCGAAAATGAACCAAACATATCTTTGGCATCTAAGGTTAGGTCATATTAACCTGAGTAGAATTCAAAGGTTGATACCTGATGGACCTTTAGGTTCATTAGTGGTGGAAGATTTCCCAACCTATGAATCTTGCTTGGAAGGTAAAATGACCAAGAGGCCTTTAAGGCCAAGGGGTATAGAGCCAAAGATGTGTTGGAATTGGTTCATTCTGATTTGTGTGGTCCTATGTCTATCCAGGCTAGAGGTGGTTTTGAATATTTTGTCTCTTTTATAGATGATTATTCAAGATATGGATATATTTACTTGATGCACTGCAAGTCTGAATGCTTTGATAGGTTCAAAGAATTCAAGGCTGATGTGGAGAAATGTCAAGGTAAAAGTATCAAGACACTATGATCTGATCGTGGTGGTGAGTACCTCTTGGGAGAGTTTAGGAATTACTTATTAGAGGCTAGGATTCAATCCCAATTGTCTGCACCTGACACACCCCAGCAGAATGGTGTAGCCGAGCGAAGGAATAGGACTCTTATAGAGATGGTTAGATCGATGATGAGTTATTCTAAGTTACCAGATTCGTTCTGGGGGTATGCTCTGGATACGGGAGTGTATATTTTGAAATTGGTACCATCTAAATCAGTGCCTTCTACTCCCACAAAATTGTGGGCTGGGCGAAAGCCTAGTCTAAGACATATTCGGATTTGGGGGAGTCTAGCACATGTGTTGAAGGTAGATGCCGGTAAGTTGGAACCTCATACAAAAGTGTGCATGTTCGTAGGCTATCCTAGAGGAACGAAAGGTGATTTTTTCTATAGTCCTAGAGATCATAGGGTGATCGTTAGCATGAATGCCAAATTTTTAGAGGAAGACTATGTGATGAACCACAAGCCCATGAGTAAGATTGTTCTGGAGGAATTGAAAGGGAAGTCACTACTTCAGTACCACCAGTACAAGAGGATATACCACAAGTGGATGTACCGTGTGTCACAGAGGATACATAGGTGATACCTCATCGTAGTGGGAGGGTCGTTAGACAACTTGATAGATTTATGTTCTTGGGAGAATCTTCTGATTTGGTCCCTGGCAAACATGAAAATGATCCCTGGACATATGATGAGGCAATCCAAGATAAAGATGCGGTATCTTGGCAAAGTGCAATGAATTCTAAGATAGAATCTATGGATTCAAATAAGGTCTGGCAGCTAGTAGAACCACCCAATAGTGTAAAAACCATTGGATGCAAGTGGATCTACAAAAGAAAGAGAGGAATAGAAGGGAAGGTTGAGACCTTCAAAGCGAGGCTTGTTGCGAAAGGGCATACTCAGAAAGAGGGCATCGATTACGAGGAGACTTTTTCACCGGTAGCCATGCTTAAGTCTATTCGGATTCTCTTATTTATTGCTGCTCATATGGATTATGAGGTGTGGCAGATGAATGTCAAGACAACTTTCCTTAATGGAAGTCTTGAGGAAAATATCTATATGAAGCAACCAGAGGGATTCATTACAAAGGGCAAAGAGCATCTAGTGTTCAAGCTTAATTGGTCCATTTATGGATTGAAGCAAGCTTCGAGATCTTGGAATATCCTCTTTGATGAGGTAATCCAGTCTTATGGATTTATTCAATGTCCGGATGAGTCTTGTGTATACAAGAGATGTGATGGAAACGTAGTGGTATTTCTTGTACTATACGTAGATGACATTTTGTTAATTGACAATAATGTCAAGGTGTTATCAGACATAAGGGTATGGTTGTCCAAACAGTTTGATATGAAGGACTTGGGAGAAGTGGGACACATCCTTGGGATCAAGGTTATAAGGGATTGCAGGAAAAGGATGTTGTGCTTATCTCAAGCTTCATACATAGACACAATTTTGGCTCATTTTAGCATACAGAACTCCAAGAAAGGTTTTCTATCTTTTAGGCATGAAGTACCTTTATCTAAAGAGATGTGTCCTAGAACATCAAAGGAGATAGAGGAGATGAAGGCGGTTCCTTATGCTTTGGCGGTAGGAAGCCTCATGTACGAGGCCGGATATCTGCTTTGTCATGGGCATGGTTAGCAGATATCAGAGTAATCCAGGACAGGGACATTGGACTGCGATAAAGCATATATTGAAGTACTTGAGAAGGACTAAGGATTATATGCTGGTATACTAGGTAGATCAATTACTCCCTGTGGGTTACACAGATTCCGACTTCCAATCAGATAGGGATAACACTAAGTCTACCTTAGGTTTTGTGTTTACTTTGGGAGGTGGAGCCATTGTATGGAGGAGTGTCAAGCAGAAATGCGTGGCAGACTCCACCATGGAAGCTAAGTATGTGGCAGCCAAAGAAGTTGTATGGCTCAGAAACTTCTTGATGGACTTGGATGTGATTCCTGGTTTGCCCATAACTATCACAAGTTATTGTGATAACAGTGGTGCAGTTGCAAACTTGAAGGAACCACGAGCCCATAAGGCAAGTAAACACATAGAATGAAAGTACCACTTGATACGAGAGATCGTAAAGTGAGGAGAAGTTGTTGTAGCCAAGATTGCATCAGAGGATAACCTGGTAGATCCTATCACTAAGGCCCTTCCAGCGAGAACTTTTGATAGGCATGTGGAAGGAATGAGAATCAGATGTATGGCAATATAAGGACAACATAGTCTTTTAGTATAAGTGGGAGATTGTTGGGATGTATACTGAAAAGTCTATTCTTTGTATGAACATCTTTATTTTTGAAATAAGAATCACATGATAATTATTTGCATATTTATGGTTATGCATATTGTCTGATATATTACATTGTAGATAACATGGTGTGTGGTGTCATACGGAAGATCATGTTATCAATTCCTTATAGAGTATAAGTAGAGACTCACAACCAAGATGGTTTTGGACAAACCATTGGTATGGTTGTAGTGTAATTTCGTATTGGTTTGTCTTGACCATAGAATTACACTAGTACACTTTGTGTGTATTGAGCATGACCGACTTAAAGGTGATTCAATTTATTGCTAACTACATAATTGAATCGGACCTCGGATATTATGGTGTACATGCTCTTAATCCTGATATAATAACGGGCACATGTACTTAGTATTTTTTTTCTTTGATTTACCAATGGGAGAGATTTATATATTAAATCGATAGGCTCGGTAAGTTGGGAAATGATATTATTTACATGGTGTGTCGTTGATTATAGAAGGAAACCGTGTCTTATATATTAGGATGATGATGTCCCCTTGAGGAGCTCATAAGAATCATCATGTAAACCCTGCAGGTGGACTTGGTCCGGCATGTTGATGAGGTTAAGTGGTACTACTCATGGAGTTAGATGTTGATTAATTAATTGTCAGTAAATTAATTAATTGATGGACATTCGATTTCTTAAACACAGGGAGATATTTGTACAATTAATATATGGAGCCCATATTTATTTATGGGGGTTGGTGAGGTAGATCAATGATAATCCTCTAGTGGAATGGATTATCATTAATGGATCGGATTTTATGTGGGTCGGATCCATTAGGTGGCCAAGATCCAACCCCTCCTCATGGTTCCTATTGTAGCCTATTAAAACCCTCAAGAAGCCTAGATCCAACGGACACGATTAAAAGGAGGCTTGGGCTAAATCTATATAAACGAGGCCAAGGCTTGGGCGGCAATAATGAATTGAGGATTCTAGGGTTTGCTTCCAAATTATTGGGCGGCAAGATTAGAAGAGGTTTAGGGTTTGGAGTTGGCTTGGTCAGCGGCAAGAAGTGGAGGAGAGGTCTAGGGTTTTGTTTCCTCTCTTCCTAAGGTTGAACCGGCATCTCTTCTCCTTTCCTAAAGGCCAGTGCTCCTTCCTTGAAGATTGGTTGACGATTCTTATTCTTCAATCTTTGGAGCTCAACTCTTGGCCGATGCCCAATCTTCCTCTCCCTCTCCTTGGCCGGCGGACACCAAAGATTGGTTCTTGGTGGTTGGCGCAAGTAAGGAGAAAAAGGGAGCATGTGCCTTCCCTTTGTTCGGAGCGAGCATGGAAGGAAAGCTAGAGATCTAGGAGGCTTCAACTCTTGGAGGATCGTTTCCCACACAATGTCCAAGAGGAGGATAGGTCATACAATAGAAGACCAAGAGGTAAACAAGAGGTATAATTCTTGTTTAAGTTTCTTTCTTGTTCTATGCAATTTGTATGTAATTGTATATGGCTAATTTACTTGGACCCTGAAGGTAAACACAAAAACCGGCGATCCGTACATCATCTATTCCGTGGCTAATCGAGGAAAAGAGTTAGGTTGCTTGAATAACAAGTTTATTCAAGAGACCTCTCGAATCGAATAACACGATGATGGATCGGTTGCTTGGGTAATCCGTCTTTGTCAAGGATTAATTTTTTTTAATCCGGGGACGTAGATAGGATCGCTATGCACAAGCGACCAAGTTGAAGCGGGAAGCGAAGCTTCGACCCTTCATAACCCAAGTATGATCCCCTCATATTTGACACTCACTCATAGCCTATACCTAAGCCTTTTAGCCACTTTCATCAGTCTCATACCCTCAGGGTTCATTCGAGTCCTACACGAGTCATTCATGCTTCACATTATTCTTCAAGTGCTTCCATCAGCTATGTCATACTATTGGGTACTCTTAGCCTATACCTAAGCCTTCAAGCCACTTCCATCAGCCTCAAGCCCTTGGTTCAAGTCCATGACTCCTGACCCTTGGCCTTGCCTTCAAGTGCTTCCGTCAGCCATGTCATGCTAATGGGTTTCCTTTGCCTCCAAACTTGGACTTTCACCACCAAGATTATGCACTTGGACTTATATGGCCGAGACTACACTCTTGGACTTTCCCTTTATCAAATATCAATATTTGGACTTTCACCTCCAAGACTACACCCTTGGACTTACGTGACAAAGACTACACGCTTGGACTTTTCCTTTGCCAAGTATCCATACTTGGACCTCTCCATTACCAAGAATCCTTTCTTGGACTTTCCCCTACCAAGACTCCACCTTTGGACTTTTCCTTGCCAAGTATCCATACTTGAATTTCTCTATTGCCAAGAATCCAATCTTGGACTTTCCTTGCCAAGTCTCTAAACTTGGACTTCCACTCGAGTCTCACTTGAGCTAGGTCAACCTTGACCTAAGGTCGATTGCTCCAAGAATCACTTCCTAACACCTCCCCCATATGACCTTGGATATGTCAATCATCTTCTAGTCATATGGTCAAACCATATTGATAAACACATTGACAATCCCATTGTCAAACTCATTGTCAAGTATCAAAACTCTACTCAAGTCCCACTAGAGTTTGGTCAATCATGACTTGGGGCCGATTGCACCAACAATCTCCTCTTTTTGATGTTTGACAATACCTTTAAGTTAGACTAACCCATAAGCCCAACTTGACTCTTCTTATTCCAAAGAATAATGAAGGTTTACCTAACTTAAACCCTCACTTCTCGCCCTTTGGCATACATCAAAAAGCCTATCAAGGTTTTCAATGTCTCATCTTCCAATGAGAGCCTTCATTCTCCTCCTTGGTCCAAAATCATCTTAGATGCCTTCACTCTTCATAGTGATACAACCCTTATCACTAAATGAGAGGAAATTTTCATTCTCCCCCATTAAAAATATCTATCATCCCTTGCTAGACAAACTCTCCCTTGACTATTGCACCAACAATGTGTTAGTGAAAGCCCTAGAGCCAATCATGTGATGATTGTTGTATGAACTTTATTGTATCATATTATTATTTATAAAGGCATGGTTATTATATTTACTTGTATTGGTGCCAAATAACTAAATATAATAATGTCCTTGAGTAGTAGGTTCTTATCTATATCAATCGATTGGTTGAATCGATAAAGAGATGATATAGAGAACACTACTCTTAATCATTCCTAGTCGAGTATTAACATTCAGGGACAATGTTAATGCATAGATACTAGCATGTAGGTCAACACGATGACTTGATCTCACAAGTCATGGATATGAGATATCAAGTTGACACATGGGTATGCATTGGAGAATGTATACTGAATGACCCGCCATGAGAAAGTATCATGGATCGTTATATGAGTGTCATATACTTTCTCATGTGGCTATTAGTATGACTATTAGTCCTTAGACCTGAAGTCACCATGGTTCCCTACATAAGGCGTTGCATACTTTGGCTTCGTCAAACGTCACCCGTAAATGGGTGGACTATAAAGGCGATTACTGGGTATGTAACAAATTATGCGGAGGGATGTGAGTGATGTAGATGGGATCTATCCCTCCTATATGACGGGAGTGACATCGATATTCTTGATAGAGTGAGACCACGAAGTGCATGGCCATGCCCAAATGAGTCAATATGAGATATTGAGCTCATTTGATATGAGTGAGTCTACTTGGAGTTCAAGATTTAGATTGTACCGAGGATGACACGGTCTATGTCTCGATTGGTCAATCTAGATGTCAAGGATAGAGGGACATTGTCACATATTGTGAGAGTCACAATTAGTAGTCACAAAGGTGATGTTGGAGCTCAACATTCTTGTAACTTGGGTAGCAATGATGTGTTGCTAGATACCGCTCATTGCTTATGTTCCTAAATCGGTTTAGGGACATTGCCAACGTTACAAGAACCTATAGGGTCACACACATAAGGGCAATTAGATGGAGATTAGGTTCATATGATGAACCATGAGGATTAGGTTTATGGGATGAACCAAATTGGATTAAGAGTAATCCAAATTAGACTAATTGAGTTAGACTCAAGTTGATTCAAGTGTTGAATGAGTCTAATTTAGATTTGATTCATCAAATCAATTTAAATTAAATGAATAGAGATTCATTAAATTAAATTGACTTGAATCAAATGGTTGGATTTGATCAACCATGGGAGATAAGAGGTCAAGTTTGACTTGACTTGAGAGGGAAGATGAAAGGTCAAGTTTGACTTGACCAAATGTCATGTCATGATGATGACTTGGCATGGCCGGCCAATGATGATGTTCCACATCATCATGGACACATCATGGGGTGCCACCTCATGAGGGAGACCAAGAGCCATTGGCTCTTGGAGTTACATGCATGCATGTAACCCCCTTATAGTGGGTTATGGATGATGTGAAGTTAAGTGTGTAACTTCATCTTCTTCCTCATCTCTTCCCTCAAGATCTCTCTTCATCATCTAGCCATGAACGTCCAAGGGGTTCTAGCACACTCTAAGGTGTTTTTCTCCACCATTTGTTCGTGTGGATACTTGTAGAGGAGTGTACACTTGACACTCTCGAGTTCCGGCGAACCTTTTGGACGAGCGGGATTTGCGAAGGGCGTCGCATCGAGGGTAACGTCCTTATCATGTAGATCTAAGGTAGATCTAGGGTTTTATACAAACACTTACATGTTTTAGTTTTAATACATCTTCGCACGGATCCGTGGCCAGACTTTCGGGGTTTCCGCAACGCAAAAAGCGATTTTTGTGGCTCGGAAAGTCCAACAGTGGTATCAGAGCCACGTGCGAAGCATGTATGTGTTTCATCTTTGTAATTTTTGTATTAGATATAAAAATTACAGATTTATATGTTTCTGTAAATTTCCTAATTTTATAGAATTTTTGGATATTTTTCTCAAAGAGTCGAAGCAACAAGTGTTGGGACACTTGTAGGCTTCAACCGTCGAGAAAAACTCTCCGAAACGGCGAGTTCTCGCTTTAGGTTTTTGGGACAGCGACTTAAGTTGTTGTAGGATCGTAGTAGGGACACTCGCAAAGTTAATTTTGTGAGTATGGGCGCTGCCCTATCTCCGAAAGAGGCTTTGTCCCGCGATCGCGCCCGGAAACCGCTTAGCGGGACCGATACGGAGAGGTGACTCATTAATTTGAAAAAAAAAATTAGAAAAAATTATAGAAATTTCTGTAAAAAT
The DNA here is from genome assembly GCA_025175895.1 of Wurfbainia villosa. Lineage (NCBI taxonomy): Eukaryota > Viridiplantae > Streptophyta > Magnoliopsida > Zingiberales > Zingiberaceae > Wurfbainia > Wurfbainia villosa. The sequence continues at coordinate 93,911,060 of CM045994.1, read as the reverse complement.
ACATAATTTAGAATTATGTATAATTCTGTGATTGTCATGGCCCAATGACCCCAATTTGATTGGATTATGTGTGTTGTAATTCATAATACGGCTTGCGTGCCGTTTTGTGGTTGTGCGTGTTGTATAGTGTATGCGACCTGCACGTCGTACCTCTTCTTTTGATATTCTAGTTGTAATTAGTTTTTAGACTCGAATGTAACTCGAGTTTCATATTTGTAATGTACAAAATGGAGCGGTGGAAAGTCCACTCGAAGACAATATTATGAGAAGGGTGACGACGACACATGGCGGTCAAAGGAAGCACTTGGAGAAGCCGCTAGCCTTAGGTTGACCGTCCGATCTTCTCATTGGCTTGAGAAGATCGTAGTAGTGCCATGACTATATCACATTTAATTATATATATATATGTTGATATATATATATATATAATTGATTTTGCTTGTATATATGTGATGCATGCTGGTAGAATAATGCTTGTATGTATATGATGTATATATATATATATATATATATATAAAATTGATTTTGCTTGTATGTATGTGATGCATGCTAGTAGAATAATGCTTGTATGTATATGATGCATGCTAGGATAATTTTCTTGTATGTATATGATGCATGCTAATATAGGATAATAAAGGCCTAAATGCGTATAAGATACACATTACGATTAGATTAGATCATAATCGAATCAACTCGAAAATGCCTACCGAGCCTTGATACCCATCACTACCTCGATCATTTGTTGTTGTTGAATCTGCCAAAGCAGAGCAACGCATATTATCTTGGTAGGGTGCGGAGGGACAATCTTGGTCCCGCCTATCATGCTTGGGTTAGAGTAAGCTCAATTAGATTGAGCAAAACTAGTTAAACTCAATTGGATCGAGTAGAACTATAAGCATATTCCAATCGTTGGAACGATAGGTCAAGATCGCATTTACACTAAATCTTGGGCGATTTAGCCAAAGCTAACTCAAGGTCTTTTGTAAATGTGGGTCTTGATCCTATAAACAAGAGTTACATAGAGATGTAATCGGTAATGTGTTACCCACCGATCATACTAAGTCTTGGGCGATTTAGCCAAAGCTAACTCAAGGCTTAGTATGATGTGGATCTTGTCCCGCAAGAATTATAGCTAGTTTGTATGAATCTAGTAATGTGGTTTGACCACATCCATAACTCGATTCTACAAAAAATTCCTATAATTCAGTGGAAGCATCATTTGATTAAAGACCTAATTAAATGATAAAAGTAATATGATATTAATTCTTTGCATTGTATGTTGTTGATAACTATGTCGACAAACACGAACACTCTCTCTCTGCGTTCTGTCCTTGAGAAGGACAAGCTCAATGGAGCGAATTTCCTGGACTGGTACAGGAACCTGAGAATTGTTCTCACCCAAGAAAGGAAGTTGTATGTCCTGGAGCAGCCCATTCCGGAGGCACCTCCTGCCAGTGCCTCGCGAGCTGACAAAGATGCTTACAAGAAGCATCAAGATGATGCATTAGATGTGTCATGTCTAATGCTCGCGACCATGAACTCTGAGCTTCAGAAGCAACATGAGTTCATGAATGCTTATGATATGGTTGGACATCTTCGTCAACTATATCAAGGACAAGCTAGGCATGAGAGATATGAAGTCTCTAAGGCATTATTTGGGTCCAAAATGCAAGAAGGGACTCCCGTAGGTACATATGTACTCAAGATGATTAGGTACGTAGAAAACCTACAAAGGCTGGGATTCCCACTTGGCCAAGAGCTGGCCACTGACCTAATCTTTCAATCTTTGCCACAAGCCTTCAATCAATTTGTCATGAATTATAACATGAATGAAATTGATAAGTCACTGCCTGAAATGCTCAGCATGTTGAGAACTGCTGAGCTTAACCTTAAGAAGGGAAAATCTGACACCATTTTGATGGTACAAAAGAAGAAAGGCAAGGGCAAGCCTAAAGGTAAGGGAAAGTCCCAAGACAAGGGCAAAGGCAAAGAACTTAAACCCAAAGGAGGGGTAGCCAAGGAAGGGGCTTGCTTCCACTGCAAGGAAGCTGGACACTGGAAGCGTAACTGCAAAGCTTACCTAGAAGATCTTAAGAAGAAAAGAAGTGAGACTTCTACTTCAGGTATAAATGTTATAGAAGTCAATCTATCTATTTCTTCATCATGGGTATTAGATACCGGATGTGCATCTCACATTTGTACCAATGTGCAGGCACTGAGAAATAGCAGGGCATTGACAAAGGGCGAGGTGGACCTACGAGTAGGCAATGGAGCAAGAGTTGCTGCTATTGCTGTAGAAACTTATGATCTATCTTTGCCCTCTGGGCTTGTATTAGAATTAGATGAATGTTGTTATGTGCCTGCCTTAACCAAGAACATCATTTCAGTTTCTTGTTTGGACAAGAAAGGATTTTCATTTATAATAAAGAACAAATGTTGTTCAGTTTATTTAAATGATATGTTCTATTGTAGTGCACCTCTAATGAATGGACTCTACTTTCTAGACTTAGAGAGCCCTATCTATAACATAAGTACCAAGAGGTTCAAGTCAAATGAGTTGAACCAAACTTATCTCTGGCACTGTCGCTTAGGTCACATAAATGAGAGTCGCTTATCTCAGCTCCATAAGGATGGGCTGCTAGACTCATTTGATTTTGAATCATATGAGACATGCGAATCTTGCCTTTTAGGCAAGATGACCAAGACTCCCTTTAGTGGACACAGCGAAAGAGCAACAGATTTATTAGGACTTATACATAGTGATGTATGTGGTCCTTTCAATGTTGCTGCTAGAGGTGGTTACAGGTACTTCATTACATTTACTGATGACTTCAGTAGATATGGTTATGTGTATCTCATGACACACAAATCAGAATCCTTTGAAAAGTTCAAAGAATTCAAGAATGAAGTACAAAACCAGCTTGACAAGAGTATTAAGATACTTCGATCAGATCGAGGTGGTGAATACCTTAGCCATGAGTTTCGTGACTATCTAGCTGAGTGTGGGATTCTATCCCAACTCACTCCTCCTAGAACACCACAGTGGAATGGTGTATCCGAAAGGAGGAATCGTACCCTATTGGATATGGTACGATCTATGATGAGTCACATAGATCTTCCTATATCCTTTTGGGGATATGCTCTGAACACTGACCTTTACCCTTAAGCATCCAAGGTTGTGATAAAGACACCATATACGGTATGGACAGGGAGAAATCTCATGATGTCTTTCATGAGGATTTAGGGTTGTGAGGCTTACGTTCGACGTCAAGTCTCAGACAAACTGGGACCCAAATCCGATAGGTGCTATTTTGTTGGATATCCCAAGGATACAAAGGGATATTACTTCTACATTCCCAGTCAGCACAAAGTGTTTGTGGCAAAGACTGGAGATTTTCTAAAAAGGGATTTTGTTTCTAGAAAAACTAGTGGGAGTACCTTCGATCTTGAAGAAATTCAAGATAAGGACCATAGCACTGAGGCTTTGATGGAGGTTGAACAGGAACCACAAAGTGTTGTGGGTGATGAGGTTATTGCACAAAGAGTTATGGAACAACCACCTGTTCATGTAGACCTACCTCTTCGCAGATCTGATAGGGGTACGTCGTCAGCCTGAGAGATATTCATTTCTCTTGTCTGACCATGATGACGTAATGCTCATTGAGAATGAGCCTACCTCCTATCAGGAAGTTGTGATGAGCCCAGATTCTGAGAAATGGCTAGAGGCCATGAGATCCGAGATGGAATCCATGTACACCAACCAAGTATGTGTTAGTTATAGCCCTAGAACCAAACATGTGATGGTTGAATAGGGAACATTTTGTATCATATTCTATAAAGGCAAAGGATTGGTTATTATATATTTACGTCTTGCTTGTGCCATCTAAATTAAATATATAATAATGCCCTAGAAAAGTAGGTTCTTATCTACAACACATCAATTGGCAGAATTGATTATGAGAGGCTGTAGAGAACACTTTCCTAAATGTTCCTAGTCAAGTATTAATATGCAAGGGAAATATTAATACATAAAGACTAGCATGTAGGTCAATTGATGACTTGATCTCACAAGTCATGGATATATGATATCAAGTTGACACATGGGTATATATTAGAGAATATATACTGAACTGACCCGCCATGAGAAAGTTTCATGGATCGTCATATGAGTGTCATAAACTTTCTCATGTGACTATTGGTATGAATAGTCCTCAAACCTGAAGTCACTACGGTTCCCTACATAAGGAGTTATGTACTTTGGTATCGTCAAACGCCACCCATGAAGGTGGACCATAAAGGCGACATCGGGTATATAACAAATTATGCGGAGGGATGTGAGTGATGTAGATGGGATCTATCCCTCCCATATGACGGGAGTGATATCTGTGGGCTCCTTGATTGAGTAGAACTACTAAAATGCATGGCCATGCTCGAATGAGTCAATATGAGATATTGAGCTCATTTGTTTGAGTTAGTTTACTCAGGGATCAAGAAACACATAGATTGATCGAGGATGACACGGTCTATGCCTCATTGGTCAATCTGATATCAAGGATAGAAGGACACGGTCATACATTATAGTAGTCACGTAAAGGTTAGTCGGATCTTGACTTATTTCGTAACTTGGGTAGCAATGATGTATTGCTAGATGTTGCTCATTGCTTGTGTATCTAAAAGAGTTTAGATCCACTGCCAACGTTATGAGAGCCTATAGGGTCACACACAAAGAGCATGATGATTAGAAGAATTAGTGCATTCTAGTTTGACTAGAATAATTTGGGAATAAGCTTAAGTACAAAATGGTTTTTGGACTTTAAGCTTAATGAGAATTTTAGCTTATTGATTTAATGAGATTAATTCAATATGCTAAGCTTAATTGATTTAATAAGATTAATTCAATATGTTACCTTATTGATTTAATGAGATTAATTCAATATGATAACATAAGCTTATTGAATTAATAAGATTAATTCAACATCCATGAATGCCACATAAGCATGCCACCTAAGCTTGATGAGTTGGAAGGAGACAAAAGGTTTTGACCCTTGGATTTCCTCCACATGTGGCCGTCCAAAACAAGGAGGATAACTCCTTGTTTAATTATCTTTCAATGCCATTGATTGCATTGAATGTGATAGGAGATGAAAGGTTTTTCAAATCCTATAAAACACCCCATGGGGTGGCCGGCCAAAGGGGTTGAGTTGGAGCTTAAGGCTTGGTGAGAGCTTGGTGGGAGAGGCTTTTGTTGTGTGGTTTTGTGAGTGTAAGCTAGCAAGAAGAGTAGTCTTCTTCTTCCTTTCTCTTCTTCCCTACCTTCCTCTCCTTTAGGGACTTCTCTAGCAAGAAGTAAAGGAGAGATCTTCTAGTTTTCTTTTGTGAGACAAGAGCTTGCTCGTGTGGATACATATAGAGGCACAGACATTTGAACGTGCTAAAAGATCCAACACATCCAAGGAAAAGCGGGATTGCAAAGGGCACGCAACAAAGGTAGAATTCTCCTATAAGATAGGCTTTCTTTTGAGAAATTTATTTTTGTATGAGTTTTTCTTTCATAGGATCACTTGGAAGGGATCCTAATTTTTCCGTTATATGCTATTTTGCATAAAGAGATCCCAACAGTGGTATCAGAGCCACTTGCGAAAGATCGTATAAAAATAGTTTTTCTCTATTTTATATATGATATAGAAGTAGGATAAATTTTATTATGAGTTGATAATTGCATTAGCAATTTTTCAAACATAATAAAATATCCGATGTCTTTTAAAAGTTAAAAATGACATGGTGCATGGTTATGGCCTAGTCCCAAAAAGTTTGTGAATGTGTGTTGTAATTCTTAATACGACTGCAGTCGTACCTTTCTCCTAAAAATCTTGTTATAAAATTAGTTTTAGACTCGAATGTAACTCGAGTATTTCTCCTTTTGTAATATACAAAATAAAGATGGAGGGTCCATTGGAAGATGATGTTACAAGGAGGAAGTCAACAACACACGACAACCAAAAGGAAGCACTTGGGAGAAGATGCTATCCCTAGGTTGACCAATCAATCTTCTCATTGGCTTGAGAAGATTGTAGAATAAGGGCCATAACCATGACACGCTTAGTATGCTAATATGTATGTGATGCATGTTAATTTAGCTTATATGTGATGTATGCTAATATGTATGTGATGCATGTTTAAGTTTATCTCTTAATAAGTCTAAACGATATGCCTACCAAAGTTTGGTACTCACTACTTCCTCGATCATTTGTTATTGGGTTTGCCAAAGCAAAGCAATGCATTTTATCTTGGAAGAGTGCGAGTGGACAATCGTGATGTCCCGCTATCAAACTTGGTTAAGACTTAATTAAGAAAGTAGAGGCATATATTAGCTTTGAACATAAGTTTTAAAAATTAGTTTTGTGTGATTTCCGAACATCAGCTTTGTCTTAGAAGTGGTCGTTGCTCCGATATCAAAGAAGGCCTCTGTGCCTCGCTACAGCCTGGAAGCTGGTTTAGGAATAAGCACTAAACTAATCTAAACTTAACCAAAGCTATTAAAGAGTTACATCAGATGTAATTGGCAAAAGATTGCCTACCTAATCATACTACGTCTTGGGCGATTAGCCAAAGCTAACTCAAGACGAATTATGATGTGGATCTTTATCCCATATAAATTTATAGCTAAATAGAAGCTAATGATGTAAGCAAAATGTGTTTGCCTACATCAATAATTAGCTCATATCAAAGCTATGAGAGTTTAGTGGGAGCCTCATTTAATTAAATGCCTAATTAAATGACTTAGGTATGATACTTAATTTTGCATTTTAATGTTGTAGATCACCATGTCATCTAACACGACACACCCACTCAACTTGCGATATGTTTTTGAGAAAGACAAGCTCAATGGAGCTAACTTTCTAGACTGGTATAGGAACTTGAGGATTATCCTCAAGCAAGAACGTAAACTGTATGTCCTAGAGCAGTCTATCCCTGAAACACCCGCCCCTGCGGCCACTCGTGCTGAAAAGGATGCTTATAAGAAGCATCAAGATGATGCATTAGATGTGTCATGTCTTATGCTTGCCACCATGAACTCTGAGCTTCAGAAGCAACATGAGAACATGGATGCCTATGATATGGTTGAGCATTTAAAACAACTATATCAAGGACAAGCTAGGCACGAGCGTTTTGAAGTGTCTAAGGCTCTTTTTGCATGCAAGATGCAAGAAGGAACACCTGTAGGAACTCACGTACTTAAAATGATTGGGTACGTTGAGAACCTTGAAAGACTAGGTTTTCCATTGAGCCAAGAATTGGCAACCGATGTTATCCTGCAATCGCTTGGAAGCATATAATCAATTAAATCATGAATTTTAACATGAATGAAATTGATAAACCTTTGCTCGAGATTCTCGATGTTAAGAATCACGAACCGAATCTCAAAAAGAAAGTTAGTAATGTACTAATGGTCAAGAAGGGCAAAGGTAAGCGCAAAGGCAAGGGTAAGACCCAAGCCAAAGGCAAGGCCAATTCATCCACTTCAAAGGGTAAAGGTAAAGTACCTAAGGAAGGGGACTGCTTCCATTGTGGTGAGCACGGACAACCTGCAAAGTCTACCTTGAGGAAGTAAAGAATAAAAGAAGTGGGACTTACGCCTCGGTATACACGTTATAGAAGTTAATCTATCTATTTCTTCTACATGGGTATTAGATACGGATGTGCATCTCACATTTGTACTAATGTGCGGTGAGAAATAGTAGACTAATGGCAAAGCGAAGTGGACCTACGAGTAGGCAATGGCGCAAAGTTCTTTGCTGTCAGTAGGAACATATTCTTTGTCTTTGCCCACAGGGCTTATCTTAGAACTAGAGGAGTGCTTTTATGTACCTGCATTAACAAAGAACATAATCTCTGTATCTTGTTTAGACAAGAAAAACTTCTCTTTTATAATAAAGGACAAATGTTGTTCCATTTATTTGAATGAAATGTTCTATTGTAATGCACCACTTATGAATGGTCTCTATGTTCTAGATTTAGAAAACCCAATTTATAACGTAAATACCAAACGGTTCAAATTGAATAATTTGAACCAAACATATCTCTGGCACTGTCGCCTAGGTCACATAAATGAAAAACGCATATCCCAACTCCATAAAGATGGATTATTGGACTCATTTGATTTTGAATCATATGAGATATGCGAATCTTGTCTTTTAGGAAAGATGACTAAAACTCCATTTAGTGGACATGGCGAGAGAGCGACGGACTTGTTAGGACTCATACATACTGATGTATGTGGCCCTTTCAATGTCGAAGCCAGAGGAGGCTATAAATACTTTATTACTTTCACTGATGATATGAGTAGATTTGGCTACTTATATTTGATGAGACATAAGTCAGAATCTTTTGAAAAGTTCAAAGAATTCAAGAATGAAGTACAAAACCAACTTGGTAAGCGTATTAAGCTACTTCGATCAGATCGAGGTGGTGAATACCTTAGTCAAGAATTTCGTGATCACCTGGCTGAGTGTGGGATAATATCCCAACTCACTCCACCTGGAACACCACAATGGAATGGTGTATCTGAAAGGAGAAATCGTACTCTATTAGATATGGTACGATCAATGATGAGCCAGACTGATCTACCTACTTCCTTTTGGGGTTTAGCTCTAGAGACAGCCGCTTTCACACTTAATCGCATCCCATCAAAAGCCGTAGAAAAGACACCATACACGTTATGGACTGGGAAGAGTCCCAAAATGTCTTTTATAAAGATTTGGGGTTGTGAAGCTTATGTTAGACGTCAAGTCTCAGATAAACTAGGACCCAAATCAGATAAGTGTTATTTTGTAGGATATCCCAAGGAAACTAAGGGATATTACTTTTACAATCCCACACATGGCAAGGTGTTTGTTGCGAAATCTTTGTCTTTCTAGAAAGAGAATTTATTTCTAGAAAAACTAGTGGGAGTAAAATTCATCTTGAAGAAATTCGGGATGAAGATAACACTAAGGCTTCGATGGAAAATGAGCAGGCACCACAAAGTGTTGTGGATGAGAAATTGTTGCCCAAAGAGTTGTGGAGCAAACACATTCAAGTAGACCAACCTCTTCGTAGATCGATAGGATCCGTCGTCAACCCGAGATATTCTTTTCTCTTGGTGAAAGCGGTGAAGTATTGCTTGTCGATCTTTGCGAGCCTACATCCTATCAAGAAGCTATGATGAGCCCAGATTCTGAGAAATGGCTAGAGGCCATGAGATCCGAAATGGAATCCATGTACACTAACCAAGTATGGACTTTGGTTGATCCACCAAGGTAAAACCTATTGGGTGTAAGTGGGTCTTTAAAGTAAAGAGACATGGATGGTAATAAGCATACCTATAAAGGTAGATTGGTGGCTAAAGGATTCAAACAAATTCATGGTATTGACTATGATAAAACCTTTTCACCGATTCGATGCTTAAATCCATTCGGATCATACTTGCTATTGCAGCCTACCACGATTATGAGATCTGGCAGATGGATGTCAAAACTGCTTTTCTGAATGGAAAGCTACTCGAGGATGTGTACATGACACAACCTGAGGGTTTTGAAGATCCAAAACATCCTGGAAAGGTATGCAAACTGCAAAGGTCCATTTATGGACTAAAGCAAGCCTCTCGAAGCTGGAATCTTCGATTCGATGATGCAATCAAGGAGTTTGGTTTCATCAAGAATGAAGATGAACCTTGTGTCTACAAGAGAAATAGTGGGAGCACAGTTGTATTTCTTGTCTTGTATGTAGATGACATACTTCTCATCGGAAATGATATTCCCTCACTCCAGTCTGTGAAGACGTGGTTAGGGAATTGTTTCTCGATGAAAGACTTAGGTGAAGCTGCCTATATTTTAGGCATCAAGATCTATAGAGATAGATCTAAAAGATTACTTGGCCTAAGTCAGAGTACATACATTGATAAAGTGCTAGATCATTTTGCTATGCAAAATTCCAAGAAAGGATTTCTGCCTTTATCACATGGTGTGAGTCTTTTGAAGACTCAATGTCCCTCTTCTAAGGAGGAGAGAGATCGCATGGATAAGATCCCTTATGCATCTGCTATAGGGTCTATCATGTACGCCATGCTTTGTACTCGTCCTGACGTCTCGTATGCTTTGAGCATGACGAGTAGATACCAGTCGGATCCAGGTGAAAGTCACTGGATAGCAGTCAAAAATATTCTTAAATACTTACGAAGAACGAAAGAATATTTCCTAATATTTGGAGGCAATGAAGAGCTAACTGTAAAGGGTTACAGTGATGCAAGCTTCCAAACAGACAAGGATGACTATAGATTGCAATCAGGGTACGTGTTTTGCCTGAATGGTGGAGCTGTGAGCTGGAAAAGTTCGAAGCAGGACACAGTTGCTGATTCTACAACAGAAGCCGAGTATATTGCTGCGTCTGATGCAGCAAAGGAGGCTGTTTGGCTCCGCAAGTTCATCAGTGAACTTGGGGTAGTTCCTAGCATTGCAGATCCAATAGACCTCTATTGTGACAACAATGGGGCTATTGCACAGGCTAAGGAACCTCGATCACATCAGCGGACCAAACACATACTGCGGCGCTTCCATCTCATTCGAGAGATCATCGATAGAGGAGATGTGAGGATATGCAGAGTAATGCTGCGAAGCTAACATCGCAGATCCATTGACCAAGGCTTTGGCACAGAGGAAGCATGATGGTCACACTAGGTCACTAGGTATTAGATATCATAGTGATTGGTACTAGTGCTAGTGGGAGATTGTTAGTTATAGCCCTAGAACCAAACATGTGATGGTTGAATAGGGAACATTTTGTATCATATTCTATAAAGGCAAAGGATTGGTTATTATATATTTACGTCTTGCTTGTGCCAGCTAAATTAAATATATAATAATGCCCTAGAAAAGTAGGTTCTTATCTACAGCACATCAATTGGCAGAATTGATTATGAGAGGTCAGAGAGAACACTTTCCTAAATGTTCTAGTCAAGTATTAATATGCAAGGGCAATATTAATACATAAAGACTAGCATGTAGGTCAATTGATGACTTGATCTCACAAGTCATGGATATATGATATCAAGTTGACACATGGGTATATATTAGAGAAATATATCTTGGGATCCGCCATGAGAAAGTTTCATGGATCGTCATATGAGTGTCATAAACTTTCTCATGTGACTATTGGTATGAATAGTCCTCAAACCTGAAGTCACTACGGTTCCCTACATAAGGAGTTATGTACTTTGGTATCATCAAACGTCACCCGTAACAGGGTGGACCATAAAGGCGATTACTGGGTATATAACAAATTATGCGGAGGGATGTGAGTGATGTAGATAGGATCTATCCCTCCCATATGATGGGAGTGATATCTGTGGGCCCCTTGATTGAGTAGAACTACTAAAACGCATGACCATGCTCGAATGAGTCAATATGAGATATTGAGCTCATTTGTTTGAGTTAGTTTACTCAGGGATCAAGAAACACATAGATTGATCGAGGATGACACGGTCTATGCCTCATTAATCAATCTGATATCAAGGATAGAAGGACACGGTCATACATTATAGTAGTCACGGAAAGGTTAGTCGGATCTTGACTTATCTCGTAACTTGGGTAGCAATGATGTATTGCTAGATGCCACTCATTGCTTGTGTATCTAAAAGAGTTTAGATCCACTGCCAACGTTATGAGAGCCTATAGGGTCACACACAAAGAGCATGATGATTAGAAGAATTAGTGCATTCTAGTTTGACTAGAATAATTTGGGAATAAACTTAAGTACAAAATGGTTTTTGGACTTTAAGCTTAATGAGAATTTTAGCTTATTGATTTAATGAGATTAATTCAATATGCTAAGCTTAATTGATTTAATAAGATTAATTCAATATGTTACCTTATTGATTTAATGATATTAATTCAATATGATAACATAAGCTTATTGAATTAATAAGATTAATTCAACATCCATGAATGCCACATAAGCATGCCACATAAGCATGCCACCTAAGCTTGATGAGTTGGAAGAAGACAAAGGGTTTTGACCCTTGGATTTCCTCCACATGTGGCCGGCCAAAACAAGGAGGATAACTCCTTGTTTAATTATCTTTCAATGCCATTGATTGCATTGAATGTGATAGGAGATGAAAGGTTTTTCAAATCCTATAAAACACCCCATGGGGTGGCCGGCCAAAGGGGTTGAGTTGGAGCTTAAGGCTTGGTGAGAGCTTGGTGGGAGAGGCTTTTGTTGTGTGGTTTTGTGAGTGTAAGCTAGCAAGAAGAGTAGTCTTCTTCTTCCTTTCTCTTCTTCCCTACCTTCCTCTCCTTTAGGGACTTCTCTAGCAAGAAGTAAAGGAGAGATCTTCTAGTTTTCTTTTGTGAGACAAGAGCTTGCTCGTGTGGATACATATAGAGGCACGGACATTTGAACGTGCTAAAAGATCCAACACATCCAAGGAAAAGCGGGATTGCAAAGGGCACGCAACAAAGGTAGAATTCTCCTATAAGATAGGCTTTCTTTTGAGAAATTTATTTTTGTATGAGTTTTTCTTTCGCAAGGATCACTTGGAAGGGATCCTAATTTTTTCCGTTGCGCATATGCTATTTTGCATAAAGAGATCCCAACAGTATGGACTTTGGTTGATCCACCTGAAGGGGTCAAACCCATTGGGTGTAAGTGGGTCTTTAGGAGAAAGACTGACATGGATGGACTTACGCATACCTATAAGGGCCGATTGGTGGCTAAAGGTTTCAAGAAAATTCATGGTATTGACTATGATGAAACCTTTTCTCTAGTGGCGATGTTTAATGTTGGGAGTATGGGGAATACAATCAAAGTCCCACATTGGTAAGACATGGAAAAGATCATGTGCTTATAAGAAAAAAGATATCTCCATTGGTATGAGGCCTTTTGGGTAAAGCCCAAAAATAAAACCATGAGGGCTTAGATCCAAAGTGGACAATATCATGTCATTGTGGAGATATGTGGAGCTTATAAGCACTAACAATTGGTATCAGAGCCATGGTCCATGTCAAGCCATGAACCTCGAACGAAGGAAGTTGAGCTCCCACGTCCGGATCAAGAGAACCAGACATCAGGAAGGAAGTCTAGTTGGGTCGGGGGGACCGAACAACTGACAGGAAGTCCTGGTGGGTTGAAGATCGGACATCAAGCAGAGAAAATCCTTCGAGGAGGGATAGGCTTGAGGGGGGGATTGTTGGGAGTATGGGGAATACAATCAAAGTCCCACATTGGTAAGACATGGAAAAGATCATGTGCTTATAAGAAAAAAGATATCTCCATTGGTATGAGGCCTTTTGGGTAAAGCCCAAAAATAAAACCATGAGGGCTTAGGCCCAAAGTGGACAATATCATGTCATTGTGGAGATATGTGGAGCTTATAAGCACTAACATTTAAGTCCATTCAGATCTTGCTTGCTATTGCAGCATACCACGACTATGAGATCTGGCATATGGATGTCAAAACTGCATTTCTGAATGGAAACTTGCTCGAGGATGTGTACATGACACAACCTGAGGGTTTTGTAGATCCACAGCATACTGGGAAGGTATGCAAGCTGCAAAGGTCCATTTATGGGCTAAAGCAAGATTCTCGGAGCTGGAATCTTCGATTCGATGATGCGATCAAACAGTTTGGTTTCATCAAGAATGAAGATGAACCCTGTGTCTACAAGAGGGTTAATGGGAACACAGTTGTCTTCCTTGTATTGTATGTGGATGACATACTGCTCATTGTGAATGACATCCCTTCGCTACAGTCTGTGAAGACTTGGCTCGGGATGTGCTTCTCAATGAAAGACTTAGGTGAAGCAGCCTGTATTCTAGGCATCAAGATCTATAGAGATAGATCTAAGAGATTGCTTGGCCTAAGTCAAAGTACATACATTGACATGGTATTACTTCGGTTTGCCATGCAGAATTCCAAGAAAGGACTTCTGTTGATGTCACATGGTGTGAGTCTTTCGAAGACTTAAAGTCCCTCTTCTAGAGAGGAGAGAGACCGCATGGATAAGATCCCTTACGCATCTTCTATAGGATCTATCATGTACGCCATGCTATGTACTCGTCCTGATGTCTCGTATGCTTTGAGCATGACGAGTAGATACCAGTCATATCCAGGTGAGCGTCACTGGATAGCAGTCAAGAGTATTCTTAAGTACTTGAGAAGGACTAAAGAATATTTCTTGATATTTGGAGGCGATGAGGAGCTAGTCAGAAGGGGTTCTGGCGATGCTTCCAAACCCACGTGATGATTATAGATCGCAGTCAGGGTTCGTGTTTTGTTTGAATGGTGGCGCTGTGAGCTGGAAGAGTTCCAGGCAGGACACAGTTGCTGATTCTACAACAAGAGGCCAAGTATATCGGCGCTTCCATCTCATTCGAGAGATTATCGATAGAGGAGATGTGAAGATTTGCAGAGTACCCATAGAGGCTAACATCGCAGATCCCTTGACCAAGGCTTTGACACAGAAAAAGTATGATGGTCACACTAGGTCATTGGGTATTAGATACTACGGTGATTGGCACTAGTGCTAGTGGGAGATTGTTAGTGAAAGCCCTAGAGCCAATCATGTGATGATTGTTGTATGGACTTTATTGTATCATATTATTATTTATAAAGGCATGGTTATTATATTTACTTGTATTGGTGCCAAATAACTAAATATAATAATGTCCTTGAGTAGTAGGTTCTTATCTATATCAATCGATTGGTTGAATCGATAAAGAGATGATATAGAGAACACTACTCTTAATCATTCCTAGTCGAGTATTAACATTCAGGGACAATGTTAATGCGTAGAGACTAGCATGTAGGTCAACACGATGACTTGATCTCACAAGTCATGGATATGAGATATCAAGTTGACACATGGGTATGCATTGGAGAATGTATACTGAATGACCCGCCATGAGAAAGTATCATGGATCGTTATATGAGTGTCATATACTTTCTCATGTGGCTATTAGTATGACTATTAGTCCTTAGACCTGAAGTCACCATGGTTCCCTACATAAGGCGTTGCATACTTTGGCTTCGTCAAACGTCACCCGTAAATGGGTGGACTATAAAGGCGATTACTGGGTATGTAACAAATTATGCGGAGGGATGTGAGTGATGTAGATGGGATCTATCCCTCCTATATGACGAGAGTGACATCGATATTCTTGATAGAGTGAGACCACGAAGTGCATGGCCATGCCCAAATGAGTCAATATGAGATATTGAGCTCATTTGATATGAGTGAGTCTACTTGGAGTTCAAGATTTAGATTGTACCGAGGATGACACGGTCTATGTCTCGATTGGTCAATCTAGATGTCAAGGATAGAGGGACATTGTCACATATTGTGAGAGTCACAATTAGTAGTCACAAAGGTGATGTTGGAGCTCAACATTCTTGTAACTTGGGTAGCAATGATGTGTTGCTAGATACCGCTCATTGCTTATGTTCCTAAATCGGTTTAGGGACATTGCCAACGTTACAAGAACCTATAGGGTCACACACATAAGGGCAATTAGATGGAGATTAGGTTCATATGATGAACCATGAGGATTAGGTTCATGGGATGAACCAAATTGGATTAAGAGTAATCCAAATTAGACTAATTGAGTTAGACTCAAGTTGATTCAAGTGTTGAATGAGTCTAATTTAGATTTGATTCATCAAATCAATTTAAATTAAATGAATAGAGATTCATTAAATTAAATTGACTTGAATCAAATGGTTGGATTTGATCAACCATGGGAGATAAGAGGTCAAGTTTGACTTGACTTGAGAGGGAAGATGAAAGGTCAAGTTTGACTTGACCAAATGTCATGTCATGATGATGACTTGGCATGGCCGGCCAATGATGATGTTCCACATCATCATGGACACATCATGGGGTGCCACCTCATGAGGGAGACCAAGAGCCATTGGCTCTTGGAGTTACATGCATGCATGTAACCCCCTTATAGTGGGTTATGGATGATGTGAAGTTAAGTGTGTAACTTCATCTTCTTCCTCATCTCTTCCCTCAAGCTCTCTTCCTCATCTAGCCATGAACGTCCAAGGGGTGCTAGCACACTCTAAGGTGTTTTTCTCCACCATTTGTTCGTGTGGATACTTGTAGAGGAGTGTACACTTGACACTCTCGAGTTCCGGCGAACCTTTTAGACGAGCGAGATTTGCGAAGGGCGTCGCATCGAGGGTAACGTCCTTATCATGTAGATCTAAGGTAGATCTAGGGTTTTATACAAACACATACATGTTTTAGTTTTGCACGGATCCGACTTGGGGTTTCCGCAATGCAAAAAGCGGTTTTGTGGCTCGGAAAGTCAGCGCATCTGTAATTTTTATATCTAATACAAAATTACAGATGCTGGACTTTCGAGCCACAAACCGCTATGCTATGAAAGTCCGCCACGGATCCGCGCGAAGATGTATTAAAACTAAAACATGTATGTGTTTGTATAAAACCCTAGATCTACCTTAGATCTACATGATAGGACGTTACCTGATGCGACGCCTTCGCAAATCCCGCCGTCAAAAGGTTCGCCGGAACTCGAGAGTGTCAGTGTACACTCTACAAGTATCCACATGAACAAATGGTGGAGAAAAACACCTTAGAGTGTGCTAGCACCCCTGGACGCTCATGGCTAGATGAGGAAGAGAGAGCTTGAGGGAAGAGATGAGGAAGAAGATGAAGTTACACACTTAACTTCACATCATCCATAACCCACTATAAGGGGGTTACATGCTTGCATGTAACTCCAAGAGCCAATGGCTCTTGGTCTCCCTCATGAGGTGGCACCCCATGATGTGTCCATGATGATGTGGAACATCATCATTGGCCGGCCATGCCAAGTCATCATCATGACATGACATTTGGTCAAGTCAAACTTGACCTTTCATCTTCCGTCTAGCTCTCTCTTCCTCATCTAGCCATGAACGTCCAAGGGGTGCTAGCACACTCTAAGGTGTTTTTCTCCACCATTTGTTCGTGTGGATACTTGTAGAGGAGTGTACACTTGACACTCTCGAGTTCCGGCGAACCTTTTGGACGAGCGGGATTTGCGAAGGGCGTCGCATCGAGGGTAACGTCCTTATCATGTAGATCTAAGGTAGATCTAGGGTTTTATACAAACACATACATGTTTTAGTTTTAATACATCTTCGCACGGATCCGTGGCCGGACTTTCGGGGTTTCCGCAACGCAAAAAGCGGTTTTTGTGGCTCGGAAAGTCCAACACAATGTCCTTAGAGAGTTCCTAAGCCTATAGGAAATTAAAACAATTGAAAATAAGGGTAAAAGTTCAAAATTAAACTTTAACGTCCCTTAAAATTTGATACTTCACCTAACTAATGCTCCTAATCATTTTCAATGATAATTTCACCCTTCCAATGATTCTCTAAGCATATCTTAGGGTTATGAGAAGTTAGGATACCTCAGTGGTGTTGATGATTAGCTAAACAATCCTGTACAATCAAAATCACCCATGACAGTTGACTGAAATCAGAAACTAGCTGATTGCACAACCACTAGTTAACTGCTCCAAGAGTCAGTTGACTAATTTCTATAATTGTAGAAAGCAGACTTTAGAATTAAAATTTGAAAAATGCATAAGTAATTTCGTAGGTTTCAAAAAATCATGAAATTTCATAAGCATATTACTTATGCTAAATACAATGAGTGAAAAATAGTTTTATATTAAAATACCCATTAATTTCAAAGAATGATACAAAATTCAAAAGTATTGAAACCTTCAATGTTTTGTTTAACTTTGTGTCAATCTTTTAAATGGTGGTTTCTATCAAAAGATAAACTTCACTAAGGTTTTTCAAAATAATTTTAAAATATTTTTCATACCTTAATTGAATCAAGGTCAATAGGCTCAATGCACATGACTTGTACATTAACTTTTCTCATGATTCATTTTTATGATTTAATAAGTTCTAAGTTCATATTGATGTATCATACAAGCACACGAACTTAACTCATTTCCTAGCATCTCGCATGTGTTTAATGTGTATCAATACACACACATGTCATCCTATAGTCTTTGTGCGATGTGAATTTTTTTTCCTTAAATCTAATGGTTCATGCATTATATCTAGACATATTCATTTGATTCCTTTATCTAGGATATCAAATAATATCATTGTCCTTAATTTCAATTTGATTGACCTAAATGCATGAATTATGATCATGACATAAATGATTTGCATAATTTAAATATATTTGCCAATGATACATGATGTCATGGCATGATATAAAATTAACCTAAGTATTAGTCATGCCATTTATCAATCTAAGTACTACCATGACATTTTAAATAATAATATGAGTATGATGTCATGTCATGGCACATGACAAACGAAGCATGACAAATATATAAGATAGGGTATAGAAATACCTAAGTTTAAAGTTTAATTACCAATTTCTAAAATTATATCCAATTTTCCACATAATGAATCAACTTTCCAAGTGTGCCAAAAATTCAAAATGACACACTCTTGACTCTAAACCTGGTTGTGCAAATTTTAATCAAAATTTCAAACTTCATAACTTCTATTGCCACATCCTAAATTCTTTTAGGATTAATTTCTAAATTCATTTCCAAGGTATCACATAACCTTGAAAATGCCCTAAGGTGGCAACTCTACTATGGTTTGGTTAACTACCCATCCATTTAAGGTTGACACACCGTAAATCCATCTAGCATGAAGGGATTACACTCCTAGGAACCCAAAACCTATTTGAGCTCTTTGGGTTTACAAGGTACTCACTAGCGATAACCTCCCTTAATACCTTCCTAATGACTCTCTTAGGCTTAGAAGTCTTGGTCATTGTTGTCTTATCAAGGTTAACCTTAGAGATAGCTTCCCTTGTAACCTTGTTAGTGACTTTCCTAGGCTTCTTTGAAGCCTTAGTCACTTGAGTCCTATCATGATCAACTCTAGAGATGGCCTCCCTTGTGACCTAGACACTGCTAGACCTAGTATCGGTTCCATAGTCAAATGAAACACTATGACAAGATGACATTACCTTCTTGGACTTAGGTTTGTGACCCAAACCCTTCTTGTCCTTAGGTAGGTCTTGCCTCCTAGAACCAAGACTTTGACCATTTGACCCTTTGGTCATGTTTTCCATTTTCCTAAGCGTCTTTTTCATTTTATCAACTTAGACCTTAAAGCTTGATTTTTTACTTCTAATTTCTCAAATTTTGATTGTCTATTATTTCTTTGGACATTTTATTTTTTTCCTATGCATGTGTCTAGTTTTCTTAGGATTATTATCTAGGTTGTTATCCTTAGGTGTAGAATTATCCTTAGGCCTAATATTATAATGTTTACCACCTAAATAAAAATATTTATTTCTAGCATGCCTTTTATCATGATAAACAATTGCAAGGGTATTAACATGTGATACACTACTAGCATGCTTTTTATCATTTATAATTGAAATTGCATTATTAAATGATACCTTGGGCTTTGACTTAGGTGCTCCCCCTAGACATAAAGCTCCTCTCATGCCTTTGTTAGGGCAACTCTCCCTCAGACATTGGCTTCTATAGTGTTCTTTTTGTTGGCATTTGAAGCACACAATGTGCTCCTTGCTCTTTTGTATTGGGGTTCCGACCTCATTGGGTTCTCCTTCGTCTTGGGTGCCACTTTAGGCTTTTCCTTGATTTTTCTTGGTCATTTGCTCTTATAATGTCCTACTTCCCTACACTCAAAGCATGTAATATGATTTTTATTTTTAACCAATGCACTTGAGTTACCTATAGGGGTAGAGGAATGTGAGCTTGCTCTTCATCTCTTCTGAATGTAGAAGCTTCTTCTTGTTTCGGTGTTGAGGATCTAATCGCCTCCCTCCCAATCCTAGAGGTTGAAGTTTTTCCAACTTCCTCGACTTCTTCCAATTTGGATGTTAAGCATCTCTCATCTTCCAAATCTTCACCCTCTTGAGCCGATGTGCATTCTTCTTCGGATTTTTCCTTATCTTGTGTCGGTGAAGGATTTCCATGAAATTTTATCAAATTGCTCCATAGCTCCTTGGCATCCCTGTAGTCACCTAATTTACACAAGATATCATTAGGAATTAAATTAATTAGAAATTTTATTACCTTAATGTTTGTCTCAAATTTCTGGAGTTGTTCCTCGGTCCATTTCTTCATCTTGAGGAATCCTCCCTTCTTGCCCCTTGGAGGTTCGAACCCTTCCATTAAGATGAACCAATCTTCAATGTTCATCATGATGAAGGTTTCTATACTCGTCTTCCATTTATCAAACCCCCCAAATCCATAGAATCCATAAGGTAGTGGAGTATAGATGTTATATCCAGGTCCATCATTGGGCAACTCCATCTTTTACTCCTCTAGCACTTGCTCTCTTAGAGATGATTCCTTGAAGAGTGTCCTTGCTTTGATACCACTTGTTGGTATCTTCCGAGCGAGCCTATCTCTGATACCACTTGTTGAGACTGATTGGTTGTGCTAGATAGGGGGGGGGGGGTGAATAGCGTCTTTGCGATTTTTGCTGATTGTGCTTGTCTACAATTCGTTAGCGCAATGGAATATATAAAATAGCATAAACGAAAACAACATAAGCACAACAACAAGATTTTATGTGGTTCAGAACTTATGGTTCCTACTCCATGGTCGAGCTTTAGTGTATACACCACTAAACCTCTTTATTCTTCTCGGGAACACACCGAAAGTGGAGAAACCTCTTACAATAAACTTACAATAGTAAGAATACAATCAAATACAAAATATAAATGAAATACAAGAACAAATAACTAAAACACTTTACAAGAAGTGAGCTTTTCTTGCTTTATCCTTTGGTTGTTTTGAATGAGCTTGGAAGGACTGGAATGCAATAGCAAATCGCCTCCCAAATCACCAAGAATCGCCTATTGAAATCCTCCACAATCAGATCTATTTATAACCTGCATCGAGCTGGATTTCTGCCTGGTAGTCAACTGTCAAAAGGCCCTAATCAACTGCCTCCTTATCTGTTGTCTCACAATGGACTAATCCACGTAGGCTTTCGCCCAATGGATACCCTAGCAGTCAACTGTCATTACCATCAATCAATTGCCTAGTCGACTACGAGACCTTCTATTCCCTGTTCACTTATAGCCAGTTGACTGCCCTCCATGGTAGTCGACGGGTGCAAGCCACCATTCAACTACCAGGGCCATAGATTGGTAGTCGAGCCTCAATTGACTGGGTCATAACCCTAGTTGACTGCCCAAGTCAACTAGGTCTCTCGAGTATCGACACTCGACTAGTCGACTGGCAAAAGCCATCAGTCGACTGGTATACCTCAAAACTGAGGCTTAACCCAAGTATGATCCCCTCATACTTGACACTCACCCATAGCCTAGACCTAAATCTTCTAGCCACTTCCATCAACCTCACGCTATCAAGGTCCATCCGAGTCCTCCATGACTCATTCACTCTTTGTGCTAGCCTTCAAGTGCTTCCATCAGCTATGTCATGCTATTGGGTACCCTTAGCCTAGACCTAAGCCTTCAAGCCACTTTCATCATCTTCAAGCCCTTGGTTCGAGTCCATGACTTCTCACGCTTGGCCCTAGCCTTCAAGTGCTTCCGTCGGCCATGTCATGATAATGGGTCTCCTTTGCCAAGTCTCCAAACTTGGACTTTCAGCGTCTATACTATACACTTGGACTTACATGGCCAAGACTATACCCTTGGATTTTCCCTTTGTCAAATATCGATATTTGGACTTTCATCGTCAAGACTACACTCTTGGACTTACGTGACCAAGACTCTTCCCTTTGGGTTTTTCCTTGCCAAGTATCCATACTTGGACTTCTCCATTGTCAAGAATCCATTCTTGGACTTTCCCTTGCCAAGACTCCACCCTTGGACTTTTCCTTGCCATGTATCCATACATGGACTTCTCCATTGCTAAGAATCCAATCTTGCACTTTCCTTGCCAAATCTCTAAACTTGGATTTCCACTCGAGTCTCACTCGAGCTAGGCTAACCTTGACCTGAGATTGATTGCTCCAACAATCGGCTCCTAACATTTCCCTCATATGACCTTGGATATCTCAATCATCCATTTGTCATATGGTCAACATATGGTCAAAACATATTGATAATCCAATTGTCAAATAAAATCCTACTCGAGTCCCACTTGAGTCTTATCAATTGTGACCTGGGTCGATTGGACCCACATCATCAAATTCCTTTAGCTCAGGAAGATCAGAGCAAAGTTAGTTTTGTGACTACAGGGGGGGGTTATATTCTTATGTAGTAATGCCTTTTTGGCTTAAGGATGCTAGGGTCACATATCAAAGGCTTATGAACAAGATATTTGTCAAACACAAGGGAAGAAATGTTGAAGTATATGTTGATGATATCCTAGTAAAATATTGACTCAGTCAAAATTTAATACAAGACTTAGAGGAAATATTTGCCACACTTAAGCATTATAATATGAAGTTGAATATGAAGAAGTGTCTACTCGGAGTGAAGAGTGGAAAGTTTATGGGGTATATTATTACAGAGAAAGGGTTGCAAACTAATCTAGAGAAAGTGCAAGCATTATGCAATATGAAATCACCTACTAATCGATAAGATACTTAGAAGCTCATGGGAAGGATTGTCTCATTATCCCGATTCATTTCTAGATGAGCAGATCGGGGGTTGCCCTTCTTTCGAATCCTTAGGAAGGCTACTCGGTTTCAGTGGGATGAGCAGTGTGAGTAAGTTTTTCAAAAGTTAAAGAAGTACTTAAATCAGCTCCCTTGCTAGCTAAACCTATCTCGGGGGAAACTCTGTGGGTATATTTAGCACTTTCTAAAGGGGTAATCAGTTCGGTCTTATTGAGGTAGGAGGGTTCTCGGCAACAACTTATCTATTATACAAGTCATATATTAAAAGGAGTCAAGCTAAGGTACACTGAGTTAGAGAAGCTGGCATACATGCTAGTGTTGACTGCCCGCAAGTTGAGACCTTACTTCCTAGCTCATCCAGTGAATGTGTTGACAAGCAGTGAGTTAGGTCGGGTGGTCATTAAACCTAATTTTTTTGGAAGATTGACCAAATGGGTTGTGGAGCTGAGTGAATATGATATTCACTACCATCCCCAAACTTCTATCAAGGCTCAGTCTCTGAATGATTTTCTGACTGGTTTTCTAATTGAGGTGCTAGTGGACCTTGAAAACAGCTCAGTGAAGGGAAAAGGAGAGGTGGCCACATGGAGAGTTTTTATAGATTGGTCTTCAGGGGCTGGAGGAAGCAGAGTAGGGGTATTACTGATGTCTCCTTCAAAAGAGGAAACCCGTATACGACTAGGGTACAAGGCATCTAATAATGAAGCTAAATATGAAGCTATCTTATATGGATTGCAAGCAGCTCAGGTAGTAAGAGCTAACTCAATCCTAATGCATTCAGATTCTCAACTGGTTATTTCCCAACTGCAAGGTGCTTTCGCAGTCTAAGAAGAGAGATTATAGAAGTATTTTGAGGCCTTTGAGAAGCTGAAGGCTCATTTTCAAGAGGTGCGTTTACAACAAATCTGAAGAGAGGAGAATATGAAAGTGGATGACTTGGCTCGGCTAGCTAGTGCATTAGCTGAGTGGAATTCTCAAGATCCTTTATGCATAGAAGTTCCCCATTCTTTAGTAGTGTACAGTATGGAAGAGGAGATGGTTGAAGATAATTACACACCCGATTAGAGGATAGATATAATGACTTATCTCTAACAGGGAAGTATTCCATCAGATCCGAGAGAAGCATCATCCTTAATGGGAAGAGTGAAGCAATTTGTTCTTATTGATGGAATTTTATATAAGTCATTATTCAGCAAGCCTTTATTGAAATATCTCGGGAAGGAAGATACCGACTGAATACTTATGGAGATACACGAGGGGTGCTATAGTAACCATTTAGAAAGTTGAGCTCTGACTTGGAAGGAGTTACTGGCCGGGTACTTTTGGTCAACCCTCCATTAAGACATTGGACACCTAGTCAAGAATTGCTAGGCTTGTCAGATGCATAGCAACAGATCAGACAGGATAGCCAAGCTGATGAAGGCTATAGTTTCTTCTTGTCCCTTTGACCAGTGGGGAATGGACACAGTCGGTCCGATGCCTACAACTCCTTTACAGAAGAAGTTTTTGTTGGTAGTTATGGATTATTTTTCCAAATGGACGGAAGCTAAACCTTTGGCTAAGATCACAGAAGGTGCGGTGATATATTTCTTTTGGAAGAATATTATTTGTAGATATGGTGCTCCAAGGAAGCTGGTCAGTGATAATGGATGCCAGTCCTAGGGTAGAAATTTGGGAATGGTGTCAAAGTATTAATATTCAATAGGCTTTTACCTCAGTGGCTCACCCCCAAGCTAATGGACAAGTAGAAGTATTTAATAGGATTATTATTCAAGGGTTGAAGACTAAATTAGGAGCTAAACGGGGAAATTGGATGGATGAGCTCCTAGGAATATTGTGGGCATACAACACTACACCTAAGACAATGACAAAAGAGACACCTTTCAGGCTAGTATATGGCACTTGGTTGTTATACCTATAGAGATTTTTGTAAATAGTGTCCGAGTCCAAGCTTATGAATAGAGAAAAATCAAATATTAAGAAGTACTGAGCTGGATCTAGTGGAAGAAAAGTGAGAGCAAGTTCAAATCCGAGCTGAATCATACAAGCAGAGAATAGAACAAGTGTTTAATAAAAAGGTGATACCTCTGATATTTCAAGTAGGAGACATGGCTTTATGCAAAGTCAACCCTATAGGAGACCCTAGGAAGTTATCCCATAACTGGGAAGGTCCTTACAAGATTACTCAGTAGGTTGCTGGAGTAGCATACTACCTCCAAGACGCTGAAGGTAAAAAGTTGCCTAGACCCTGGAATGCAATACACTTGAAGCATTTTTACTGCTAAAGATATGGTGTAAACAGAGGATATAAAAGGAAAGAACTCTCGACCTTACACTTGTATACTTGTTTTGCACATAAATATTAAAGTCACAATACAGTATTAACCTTCAAACCACAATGAGCTTTAGCATTTACAACTATATGAAGAAGTCAGAATAAGGTTACAATTTAAAATGCTCAGGAGGATAACGTTGGAAACAAACTTCCCAATTCAGAAAATGGGATGACTATTGAGCAGGGAGAAATCCTTGTTCCACATATTATTAAACTGCTTCATTAAAACCATCTTGAAAAGTAGCTTGCATAAGGGGTATCAGACATTCTTCTCTTTGCTTTTCAAAAGTCTTCACATATTGTCAAAATTTAATACATTGCTCTCGATGTTCTATGAAGTCTTGGCAGAGACGTCGATATTAGCAGGATGTTTGACTGAGGCTTTCGGAAAGGATCCGCATGTCACGAGCATGAGAAGTATAATCTTGTTGAACAATTTTGGACATATCAACCAGATCCTGATGTATATAAGTCGAAATATCTCTAACAGCTGCCGAGTGGGTCATGGAATGGGCAACTTCATTTTTTACTTGCTGTAAGGAAGCCTAATGTCTCTGCACTAGAGAAAAGGCTTTGTCCAATCAGAAATTTGGTTTTTTATTAAAAAAAATATTGATTTATTCAGAATTTTTTATTCAGTTTTGAGTTTGAACTGAAAAAATTCAGTTTAACTAACAAACTGAATTAAACTGAAGCAGTCGACTACTTTCCCCGATTTGGTTTAAAATCGTGATTCTCTCTGAACTTCTGAAGTCCGAATCCCTCTTAGCCTCTCATCGAAGTCCGAACTCCAAACTCTCTAAACTCTTCGAACTCTCTGAATCCCTCTCTCCAACCTTTGCCAATGCTAGTCTTCCCTCCGTCCCACCTCCAAGCCTTGAGGCTCCGACTCACCCTAAACCTATACCCTAAATCTCAACTCTTCGTCTCCGTCTCTGTCTCCAAGTTGTAGGCTTCACTACTCCAACTCTCTGAAATCCCTCAGTCTCGACTCTTGAGTTTTCTGGCTATTCGGTATCCTTCTGGGCATTTTCAGTGACTGATAGTCATCCACTATACAGTGCTCCCCTAGCCCTTGGGTTTCGACTTTTGATTTTCGACGACCAATTGTCAGTTTACTATACTTGTTTAGTTGTTTTATCATGTGGCATTTCTAGGATTTAATGAATTAATCATGATTGATGATCATGAATATTAAAACTTTTAGGTTTAGGGGTAGAGTTTGATTATAATTCTAAATTGTTAATCTAGTAAAGTAGTTATATATATATATTTTTAATGAATTGTATGTTTATTTTTTAGATGTCAATGCAACGAAATCTTTCAAATATGGATGTTGATAATAGTTGTTCAATGCCACAATCTGGATCTTCAGTAGGTACAAGACTGTTGGAACATCGGTGGTCGGCTAGAGGGGGGTGAATAGCCCAAATTGCGTGTACGGTGGAAATCGTCCGTTCGTCGCGTGCTCGTTTACAATACTCGTTAATGCGCAACGGAAATAATAGTAATACAAATACAAAAGACAAGCACACACAAATACATAATGATATACGTGGTTCGGAACCTTAGAGTTTCTACTCCATAGGGTGAGCTCAACGAGCTCGTGTTATGCGCACGACACTAACAACACTCCTTCTCGACAACATGTCAGAGGTGGAGAAACCTCGTACAAGTAATTACAATGGTAATATAAAAAACAAGAAAATACAAATAACACAAATGGCTTTGATCACTTTTTCTTGTTTCTTGCTTTAGTTTGGCTCTTGAAGGTCTGGAATGCAGCAGCAATTCTCCTCCAAAATCTCCCTAAAAAGTCTTGTTGAAATCCTCCCCAAGCTCCTTCTTTTATGCTTGTCTTGGGCTGATTTCGCGCCGATCAATCGATTGCTCGTGGCCTCCAGTCGACTGCTCCTGTAGCCGTTATCTCACAACGGCTAAATCCACATTGGCAAAAACCCAACGGATAACCATCAGTCGACTGATCATACCCATCAGTCGACTGGTAACCCCATCAGTCGAGTGCTCGGCACAATCACTCGACTGGAAAGTGTTCTGTGCCCAAATTCACCCCGATCAGTCGACTGATGGTGTCTACAATCGACTGCCCTCCCTCGACAGTCGACTGTTCAGCCAAAACCTGGTCAGTCAAACACAGGTCGAGTCCAATCGACCTAGAGTAGTCAACTGGTACCTATACCAGTCGACTGATGTCGGATAAAACCTCAAACACCAAGTTGTTTGAGCATCTGACCGTCGGGTAAACCCTCAAACACCATGTTTGAGCATCTGACACTCAGTC
The DNA here is from genome assembly GCA_025175895.1 of Wurfbainia villosa. NCBI lineage: Eukaryota > Viridiplantae > Streptophyta > Magnoliopsida > Zingiberales > Zingiberaceae > Wurfbainia > Wurfbainia villosa. The sequence continues at coordinate 93,883,757 of CM045994.1, read as the reverse complement.
TTAGCCACCTGGCCAAGTCCACCTCATCCTCTTATGGAGTTCCCCACCAAAGCTCTCTTCCCTCGGCCTACGTCCCTCGGATGCACCAAGCACACGACTTCGCAATGCCATACTTCGCATCTCTTGCCCTCAAAGTCTGCTTCCCTTTGGCCTCACTCCATTCGCTCCCCGTCCAGTGGCCCCTCGGATGCACCAAGCGCACGACTTCGAAATGTCATCCTTCACTGACTCAAGGACCCTGAGCCTAGTGAACTTGCCAAGTCCTCAAGACTTTCCACACCAAGCCTTATGCTTGGATTTTCCATGCCAAGCCTCATGCTTGGACTTTCACTGCTAAGGATACACATTTGGACTTACGTGGCCAACCCATGTTAGACTTTCCAACACCAAGCCCTATGCTTGGATTTTCCCAACACCAAGCCCCATGCTTGGACTTTTCACCACCAAGGCTACACACTTGGATTTACGTGGCCAACTCATGTTGGACTTCCCATGACAATCCTATGTCATACGTTTTGTCTAACATCAAAATATAGTTCGAGTCAAACTCGAGTCCTGGGTCAATTGCACCAACAAAGACCACCTATGGTAGGAAAAGATCTTCAGTAGGTACAAGACCACCTATGTCAGGAAAAGTAAGCAAACAGAAAATAATAAAACCAAGAAGTGAGGTATGGGGGCATTTTACGAAGTTTACTAATGTTGCTAATGAGATTAAAGCCAAATGTAATTATTATGATAAGGAGTTTTTTTTATCCATACAAGAATGGAACAACTAGTTTGAAATCTCATATGATCTCATGCAAGAAACATCCTCATGCTATTGAAACAAATCAAACACAATTGATTTTTCAAATAGGTACAAAACAGGATGAGGGATCTCTCATTTCTTGGAAATTTGATCAGGATTCATCTAGAAAAACATCAGCTAGAATGATTATCATGGATGAATTACCTTTTAAATTTGTTGAAGGAGAAGGGTTTAAAGAATTTATGTCTACGGTATGTCTAAAGTTTAAAATTAAAGGACAGTTGCACGTGATTGTGTTGAATTATATAAAATTGAAGGGAAAAATTGAAAAGTCTATTGCATGATTCAACACAAAGTGTTTGTTTGACTACTGATACAGGGACATCGATTCAAAAAATTAACTATATGTGTTTGATAGCTCATTTTATCGATAAACATTGGAAGCTAAATAAAAGAATTTTGAATTTTTGTCCAATTACAAGTCATAAAGTGAGGCAATCAATTTAGCTATTGAAAATTGCTTGAGAGGTTGAGGAATTAATAGAATATTCACTATTATTGTTGATAATGTAAGTTCAAATGATGTCATTGTCAATAGTTTCAAGAAAAAGATGGTTAATTGGGATTCTACTATTTTAAAAGGAGAATTCATTCATATGAGATGTGTAGCTTATATAATCAATTTGATTGTTGTTGATGGCTTGAAAGATATAAATCCATCTGTGATGAGGGTTAGGAATGCTATTAAATATGTTAAGCAATCTCCCTCTAGATTAAATAAGTCCAAAGACTATGTAGAAATTGAAAATATTGAAAGCAAGAATTCATTGTGTTTGGGTGTACCAATTAGATGGAATTCAACTTATTTGATGTTGAATGTAGTAGAAAAATTTGAAAGAGCTTTTGATAGGTTTAATGAACAAGACTCATGCTTTAGAATATGTCTTCAATATACATATTGGGGTGTTGTTGTGAATGAAAATGGAGATATGATATTTGGACCATATGGGAATGTACAAATAGAATTACAGACTATTGATGGGAAGCCAACAAGGCTGATTGGAATAATGTTAGACTTTTTGCATCTCTATTACAAGTTTTTTATGAGTTAACATTAAAAGTCTCAAGATCTTTATATGTCACTTCTAATACTTTTGCATACGAAATCAGTTCTATTCATTCCGTATTAAAGGAGTGACAAGAAAGTGATGAATCTGATGTATATTTAATGGGATTAAGAATGAAAATTTATGTTTGACAAATATTGGGGAGATCCAGAGAAGATGAATAAGTTGATTTATATTGCAGTGGTACTTGATCCAAGACATAAATTAGATTTTGTGGAATTTATGTTGATTGAATTATATAGATATGAAAAAAGGTGCAATAGCAGGAAAGAATATAAATGAGACTTTGTTTTCTTTGTACAAAAATTATAAGAAGAAAATGGAGCCTCAAAATAACACCTCAAAAATTTTAGCTATTTCAGAATTAGGTGATAGTGATATTCTGTCTAAAAATATGAGTCAAATAGATTTAAAAAGACAATCAATCTTTGCAAAGTATAAGAAATAAAAGACACAAATTTTTAGTGATGACAACATTTCAGAATTAGTCAAGTATCTGAATGAAATAGTTGAAGAATATTGTGAGACTTTTGACATTTTGGGATGGTGGAAGCAAAATTGTCATAGATTTTCTATACTTGCTCAAATTGCTCGTGATGTGTTAGTCATTCTAATATCAACAGTTGCTTCAGAATTTGCTTTCAGTACTGTGGTTGGGTACTTGATTGTTTTAGTAGTTCATTGACTCCTAGAGTGATAGAAAGTCTGGTTTGTACCCAAGATTGGCTTCAATTAAGTTTGGATCCAATTAATGTCGAAGAAATTTTAGATGTAGAAAAACTTGAAAGTGGTACGTTTTGTTTAAAGAAAATTTTATAGTTAGTTGTTTGTTTACAATTAAAAATGTATAGAATATTAATTTGTTTGACTTGCATCATGTTATAATATTTTATTAGAGTTCTCAAAAATAATAATGGATTCGTCTTCTTCGACAACACCAATTCAGGTGTAATTAAATATTTCATAGTATGCTTTAAATATTTTAATTTAGTTACAAATGTATTTACTTTTTAATTATCTTGTTCAAGTGGTAATAATAAATTTTTACTTATTAATCATTATTCATTAGGATAAATACAAATGGTGAAGTAGATAAGTCTGAAGTCACAACTCACAACTCACAAGTCACAAGGAGTGAAGGGATGGACTGAAACCAAGGACACAACTCTCAACTCTCAAGATCCAACTATCCAAGGATATGTTGCATTCATTTTGACATTTGACATGTGCTATAACTTGAGTGCAAAAATTGTTAAAACTATATACTTGAATCTTGATTTCTTAATGTTTTAAGTTTTAACGAGATATTTCATATATTTTGATGTGTTGACATTTATTAAATTATGTCTTGTACTTTTGTTATCATGTATAATGTATTTAAATTAAATAGTTATGTTATTGTATAATATTGAATGTTTTAACTTTTAACGATGAAATTTAAGAATGTACAAGAAAATAAATTCTATAAATATAAGGGAGATATTTTTTTAATTTTAATAAACTGTGTAAATTTAAGGTTTTGTATAATAGGTATACCATATAATCATATATATTTATTAATTGCATGAAATGACATCAAATTAGAGTTTAACAAAAGAATTTAATATAAGTTAGTCGACTATTTTAGGTATCAATCGACTATTTATCATAAATTTTATATTAAAAAGGCTATCAGTCGACTTCCTGACTCAGAAGCCGATTGAAAAAACCAATAGTCGACTGATATGAATCATCAGTCGAATCAGAAATAATTTGTGCTCTTGTCCACTTAAGTCAGTAGACTGCTCTATCGCGACAATCGACAAATTAATCAGAACACTATTTCTCAGCTTTCCGAGCCTACTTTAGTTTTCCTGAACACCCATCACTGAGCAACCTTCAGTTTTCCTGAGTCGCTCCTTAATGCATGTGAGCACGACCTCCAATCTCCGACGAGGATCGCCAAGGATTCGAAGCACATGCTTGCACTCAACGCCCGCAAGTGCACGAGTATCGTCAAGTAATAAAAATATCGATCTCACAGAGACTGTGATTTGAATACTGTTTGTCTAGTGGATATCATTTGTTCGGAGTAAAATATCTAGCTAGTTGGGTGTGCGAGGTCGACGATGGTCCTAACTCAATTATGGTGTCACTTGGAGAAAGCAAATGTGGGCTTAAAGTTCCTTAAAGGATTCTAAGATTTCGGTTTCACCTAAATAATTATAAACATATGTCTTACTCCTAACTCTCAATGGTTATTCATGTAGGTAGGATATCCTATTTTATCTGACATGATCCTTTTGAAATACACCGGATTACCCTATTCCTAGCCAAGTTTCCCTTTCAGATCATCAGAGCTCAGGGGGTTGCTATCTTTGGGAGGCCCCCTGTCACTGGGTCCTACAATCCTTCTAGAGTTAATTTCTCCTACTTTGGGCCTTCTGCTAGAATAGGTTCATTACATTCTATGACACCTATGTGTCCTTGCGGTGAATCAATCTACTTATGGGGTAACCTTAGTTGCATAGGAAACCTGTCATGAGAACCCCAACGGATTAATTCCTCACTCATAGTCGATTCCCCCATGTCTCGATTTTCTATGGTTCGGAGGATTGGGTTCTCCTTTCAGTCCTTCCCCATACCTCTAAAATATGACCTAGTGCTTTTGGCATCTAAATTGTATTAACACAATAAAGCCGGACCATGAATTCTCATTTCATAGAATAAAAAGAAAGCATAAATATATAACAATCGAAAATAATGCAAGCAAACATGGATTCATTGCAATATACTTTTTACAAATCAAGATAGGCTACTCTCTAATCCTAGAATCGAAGTATCTACTCCATAAATGAATGAGAATAAACACAAGACATCTTAAGGTAGATCATTACAATTCAAATAGTTGAAAGAAAAGAGATAGTATGTTCATATGGATCCAATGTATGTCTTGGTCATTCTCCAAGGCGTTGGAGTGTAGATCCTAGTCTTTGAGCCGCTTCCTCTCTCCCCGTTGTGAGCCACCCAGTCGTCGTGCCTCCTCTAGGGCTTGGGAGCCCTAGGATGGCTCCCCTCGTGATCCTCAGCCTCTTAGATGAGTTTCCTATATATAGAGGCGGCTCCAGCTTTCCATAAGTGTTTGGAAAACCCTATTTCCTCAAATTTGTGGCGCCACCACATGACCGTGTGAATTTCATAAGGTCGACCATGTACAAGGATAGAAACTGTTGAATTCCAGGTTAAAAATTGAGCTGGAATTTTAACACGACAGTGTGAATTTCACACGACTAGCCGTGTGTCACTCCGGAGCCTTTGTTTTGATCCGCTTCGCTTCAAAAACATGCTTGTGTCTTGGGACACGGCTAGAGCGTGTTCCCTAAAAGTCTATGCTCCAATAAATGCTCCATTTTTGCTCCAAAAATGATGTCCTACACATAAAAATAACAAAAGAAAATCTCTGAACTAGAAAATAATAAATGAATATAAAACAAGGGAGAATATGCATGAAACAAGTATGAAATGCATGCTAAAACTACTCCAAAAATCCTATATGATTTGCTCACATCAATTCCTCCAGACTTAGATCTTGCCTGTCCTTAAGCAAACCTCAGTTCCATGAAATTTAAAAGTATTGTTCCATACTTGGCATGCCAACTAAAATTATCAAGTGGTATTTTTAATCAAAGGAAATAGATATTTTCTAAAAGATTCACTAGGTTAGCTTTGTGTGCACATGCTGAGAAAATTTCCTAGGGGATACTCATTCCATGGTGAGTCAAGTCGTCATCCTATAGCTTTCCTAAGGTCTCCGGCTTTTAGGCACTTACTGCCCTAAGCGAGGGTCATTCCCTAGAATTAGCATAAAGTCTCAAAGGCATGCTCGGTATTGAGAGAAATTGGTAAATGTTTCTCCAGTAACCTAACTCGGTTTCAAAGGGGCACCAAATCATTTCCACCCACGACAACTGTTTTCTATCCCTCAAAAATAATATTTTGTTCTCTCTCTTTTTTTTAACCTCACATTTTTTTTTCTATTTTCTCTCTCTATTTTATTTTCTCTCTCTTTTTTTCTTTTCAAAGAACTTTTGTTCCCCTCATGCTCATAGGGATTTTGATTTTTTTCGAATGGGCATACACAATTCGAGCATCTCCAGTAACTGAAATGCTAAATCTAAAGTCAGCTATGGATCCCGAAGTACTAGACTATTGTGATGAATCATAACTACGTATGTACTAGATTCTCCCTTTTAGAATATTCGATTAGTGTAGGTAAAAATAAAAGCTAACATGTGAAAATCTAGAACATCCATCAAAGCATCCAAAAATAAAGTACCACAAGATAAATAAAGTCAAGCTATCTATGGCGTGGAAACAGATCGTGAAAATGTTTGAAAATATCACTGAGGTTGCTTAAAGTGACTAACAACTAAGCGCTGAAAGGAACCTAAACACTATATGCATGAACAAATAAATGCAAGCAATCTAAAACTAAACCTAGATGTCAAAGACAAACTAACACTGGTAGAAGAGCATATCAAAATTTGGGTCTCTCCCAGACTTAAATGAAACTGTACCTTTAGCGTGGCGGTCACAGTGGGAAGTCTAGCAATCTCGACATGTCGGGCACCTGGGAGAATCGAGTGTTCATCCGTTGGTGCCATATGTACATGTGGTCAACCTGGGAACTAGTGGATGCAGTGACGGCTCTGTGCTCTTCCTCCCTGGCCCACTGTGATCATGTATCGCGCATGAGTTGCTGAACCTCCTGGCGGTAGATAGCCTCCTCCTGAAAATAGGCATGGGTCTGGCCGTAGAACTCCTTGGCCCATTGGAAATTCTCTCGGAGGCCCTAAAACTCTGCCTGTGTATAGGTCCTGTGCTCTTTCCATCACTGCCCCAATGTTTTCTACTCTGTGAAGATGTCATCGAGGTGCGATCGAAACTCTGAGAAGTCATAGGCAGATGTACCTGTATCATGCTTAAAAGAATGAAAGGTATGCAGTGCAGGTGTAGGATCAGGGTGTGGACTTCGAGGGTTCCTATACATGGGTGGGCCCGAGGGTGAGTGATGTAAAGGTGGTGAAGGGGGTACAAGATCTAGGGCAGAAGATTTGAGAGAGCTGGCTTAGAGTAAAACACACGGCTCTCACCCTTTTAAAGGGGCGTGACACGGCCGACCGTGCTAGGCTCTGACCTGAGCGCTTAGAAAAAGTTAGGAATTTGGCACGGCTATATGAAATTCACACGGTCGGTCATGTGTGACTCTGGATTTCTCCCAGAGTGCAACACGGTCTGAGACTTTCCACACGCCCTACCGTGTGCTCTTCTGATCATTAGGCACGACCGTGTGAAATTCACACGGCCGCCCGTGCTTCCTTCCGGGGTTATAAAAAGGGATCCCTTTTCTACCTAGCAAGTTCTATTTGACCCTAAGATACTTGTGCAAATTCAAATGGACAAAAATCCAAGCCTAAACTAGCCTGCATGAATGCAAAAAGACTAAAAACTTATAAAGTTAAACTATTGGAGTTTGTTTAGAGATGAAGCATTTACCATCCCAAGTGACCCAAGGCCCCTTCTTATAGGGAAGAAGCCATTCTTACCATTGGGCATCGAGTAGTCGGCTGATGCAGCCATCAGTCGACTGTTGTTGTAGCCATTGCCTCGCAATGACTTCATCCACATTGGATTCCAACCAACGACTCTAACATCAGTCGACTGATCTTCCCATCAGTCGACTGATGGATCCAACAGTCGAGTGGTCAACGAGATCACTCGACTACCAAAGCTTCTGTGCCTGACTTCTCCTCGATCAATCGATTGTCGTCCCTTGGCAATCAACTGATGGTGTCGGCAGTCGACTGCCATCCCTTTGTTAGGAGGGCCGCATCGGAGGCTCATTGGCTCCCATGTCCCCGGATTAAAATTTTCACTAATGAAAGAATTAATCCGGATGGGATGAGCTTCCTTAGCACAACCTATTCGTCGTCATGCTAACAACTTGAGTGATCGCTTGAACAAACTAGTTGTTCAAGCAACACAACTCTTCTAGTTGGTTAGCCGCGGAAGAGACGACGGATGGATCGTCGGTTTTTGTGTTTGTCTTCGGGGTCCATGATTATACAATATATATTCATACACACACATGCATAATCAAAACAAATAAGAACATGCTCAGATCTGTACATAAAGTTAAAATAACTTTATACCTCACGATCTTCTACCGTATGTCCTATCCTTCTCGTGGACGACGTGTGGACGAAGATCCTCCACGAGTAGAAGCCTTCTAGATCGCTTTCTTCTCTACCTTGTCCGCTGCGAACAAAGAGAAGAACTCGCAAATACCTTTCCTATCTAGAACCGGCCACCAAATTAGGGAATTTGGTGCAACCACGCCAAGGAGCAATGGATGATGCGCCGCCAACTTCATAAAGAGTTGCACGGCTACTTTGGAGAATAGGGAGGAGGAAGAGAACCGGCCACCAATGGGAGGAGAACCGCCGGCCAAGGAAGAAGGGAGAGGCTTCTAGGATGGGCGCCGGCCAAGGAATTATCAATGGAAGTGGGCGCCGACAATCAACAAGATGGAAGAGGTTGCCGCCCACTTTGCTCCAAACCCTAGCCGCCCAAAAAACCCTAACCCCAATTCTTAAAACTTGTTTTTTTTGCCGCCCAAGCCTAAGCCCCTTATTTATAGAATTAGGCTTAAGCCTCCTTTAATCTCCACCGTCGGATCTAGGGATTTAATCTCCACCGTCGGATCTAGGGTTTTATCCCAACCGTCGGATCTAGGTTTTAATCCCAACCGTCGGATCTAGAATTTCATCTCAACTGTCGGATCTAAGGTTCCATCCCAACCATCGGATCTAGGGTTTTATCCCAATCGTCGGATCTAGGGATTTAATCCCAACCGTCGATTCTAGGATTTCATCCTAACCATCGGATCTAGGGATTTAATCCCAAACGTTGGTTCTATGGTTTCATCCAACCATCGGATCTAGGGATTTAATCCCAACCGTTGGTTCTAGGTTTTGTTTTACATTCTTGGATCTAGACTTCACAAGGATTATATTAGGCTACGATAGGGACCATAAGGAGGAGTTGGGTCTTGGCCACCCGATGGATCGGAACCACACAAACTGATCCATCAATGATGTTCCATTCCACTAGAGGATCATCATTGAACTACCTCACCAACCCCATAAATCAATATGGGCTCCATATATTATTTGTACATTAATCTCCTGTTTAAGATATCGAATGTCCGCCAATTAATTGATTTTCTGACCATCAATTAATTAACATCTAATTCCTCGAGTAGTACCACTCAACCTTATCATCATGTTGACTAAGTCAACCAGCTGGGTTTACATGATGAACCTTATGAGCTCCTCAAGGGGACATCATCAACCTAATATATAGGACACGGTTTCCTCCTATAATCAACGGCACAACATGTAAATAATATTATTTCCCAACTTACCGGGCATATTGATTTAATCCATCTAAATCTCACCCACTGGTAAATCAAAGAAATAAACACTAAGTACATGTGCCCGTTATTATATCGAGATTAAGAGCATGTACAACATAATATCCGAGGTCCGATTCAATTATGTAGTCAGTACTAAATTGAATCACCTCTATGTCGGTCCTACTCAATACACCTAAGTGTACTAGTGTAACTCTATGTTCAAGATAAAACAATCCTAAGCTACACTGCAACCATGCCAATGGTTTGTCCAAAACCATCTTGGTTGTGAGCCTTTACTTATATTTTACAAGGTACTGATAACATGATCTTCTGTGCCACACCAATCACCATGTTATCTACAATGTAAAATATTAGACAATATGCACACATATATAATGAATATATAAAATGCAAATAATGATCATGTGATTCTTATTTCAAAATAAAATGTTCATACAAAAAGAGATAGGCTTTCAGTATACATTCCAACAATCTCCCACTTATACTAAAAGACTATGCTGTCATCACTCTGCCATACATCTGATCCCCATGTCCTCCACATGCCTATCAAACGCTACCGAAGGGCCTTAGTGAATGGATCCGCCAGTTATCCTCTCGATGCAATCTTGGCGACAAAGAACTTCTCCTCGCTTACGATCTCTCGTATGAGGTGGTACTTGCGCTTCTATGTGTTTACTTGCTTTATGGGCTCGTGGTTCCTTCGAGTTTGCAACTGCACTACTATTATCACAATAAATTGTGATAGTTCGGGCAAACCAGAATCACATCCAAGTCCATCAAGAAGTTCCTGAGCCATACAGCTTCCTCGCCTCGAGGTCGCCACATACTCACTTCCATGGTAGAGTCCGCCACGCATTTCGCTGACACTCCTCCATACTATGGTTCCACCTCCAAAAGTAAACACAAACCCCGAGGTAGACTTACTCTTGTCCCTATCTCGATTGGAAATCAACTGCAGTAACCCATTGTGGACTAATTGATCCGCCTCAAACCAAAGATATAATCCCTAGTCCTTCTCGTGTACTTCAATATATGCTTTACCGCACCCAATGTCTCGTCTAGATTACTCGATATTCTCGCTAACCATGCCCACGGCAGCGTATATCCTGGCCTCGTACATAACATAGCATACATAAGGCTTCCTACTGCCGAAGCATAAGGAACCGCCTTTATATCCTCTATCTCCTTCGATGTTTTGGGACACATCTCTTTAGATAAAGGAACTCCATGCCTGAAAGGTAGGAAACCTTTCTTGGAGTTCTGCATACTAAAACGAGCAAGGATAGTGTCAATGTATGAAGCTTGAGATAAGCACAACATCCTTTTCTTGCGATCCCTTATAACTTTGATCCCAAGGATGTGTCCCACTTCTCCCAAGTCCTTCATATCAAACTGTTTGGACAACCATACCCTTACGTCTGATAACACTTTGTTATTGTTGCCAACTAACAAAATGTCATCTACGTATAGTACAAGAAACACCACTACGTTTCCGTCACATCTCTTGTATACACAAGGCTCATCCGGACTTTGAATAAATCCATATGACTGGATTACCTCATCAAAGCGGATGTTCCAAGATCTAGAAGCTTGCTTCAATCCATAAATGGACCGATTAAGCTTACATACAAGATGCTCTTTGCCTTTAGCAATGAATCCCTCTGGTTGCCGCATATAGATGTTTTCCTCAAGACTTCCGTTAAGGAAAGCTGTCTTGACATCCATCTGCCAAATCTCATAATCCATATGAGCAGCTATAGATAAGAGAATCCGGATAGACTTAAGCATAGCTACCGACGAAAATGTCTCCTCATAATCGATACCCTCTTTTTGAGTATACCCTTTCGCAACAAGCCTAGCTTTGAAGGTTTCAACCTTCCCGTCTACTCCTCTCTTTCTCTTGTAGATCCACTTGCATCCAATGGTTTTTACACCATCGGGTGGCTCTACTAGCTCCAGGACTGATTAGAATATAGATTCTATCTCTGAATTCATCGCTCTTTGCCAAGATATCGCATCTCTATCTTGGATTGCCTCGCCATATGTCCAGGATCGTGTTCATGTTCACTGGACTAAGTCCGAAGACTCTCCCAAAAACATGAATCTCGGGTTGTCTAACAACCCTCCCACTGACGAGGTGCCTCATGTATGCTCTGTGACACACGGTGCATGACTTGTGGTGTCTCCTCTTGTACCGGTGATGCGAGTCGGGACTTCCTCATCTCCTCAAGAACAATCCTACTCGTGGGCTTGTGGTTCATCACATAGTCTTCCTCTAGAAATCGGCATTCGTACTCCACGATCACCTTCGATCTCTAGGACTATAGAATAAACCACCCTTCGTTCCCTTAGGGTAGCCAACAAACAAGCGCGCCATGCGAGATTCCAACTTACCATCTCCCTTGACACATGTCTTTGGACTACCCCAATCCGAATATGTCTTAGACTAGGCTTTGCCCAATCCACAACTCTGTGGGAGTAGAGTGCGGACTTAGATGGAACCAAGTTCGTAATGTGTCTTTCTTTTTCGAGCAAACCCCGAGCGAATTAGGTAACTCGGAATAACTCATCATCGATCGACCATCTCCATAAGAGTCCTATTCCTTCGCTCCGCCACACCATTCTTGGGGTATGCAGTGCGATAATTGGGATTGAATCGACCTCTGATAAGTAACTCCTAAACTCTCCCAAGAGGTACTCGCCACCACGATCAGATCGTAATGTCTTGATACTTTTACCTTGACGGTTCTCCACATCAGCCTTGAATTCTTTGAACTTGTCAAAGCATTCAGACTTGCGGCGCATCAAGTAAATGTATCCATACCTTGAATAATCATCTATAAAAGAGACGAAGTATTCAAAGCCACCTCTTGCCTGGATAGACATAGGACCACACAAATCAGAATGAACCAATTCTAACACATCTTTGGCTCTATAGCCCTTGGCCTTAAAAGGCCTCTTGGTCATTTTACCTTCCAAGCAAGATTCGCAGGTTGGGAGATCCTCCACCACTAATGAACCCAAAGGTCCATCAGCTATCAACCTTTGAATTCTACTTAGGTTAATATGACCAAGCCTTAGATGCCAAAGATATGTTTGGTTCATTTGCGAAGGTTCTTTTCTCTTATTAGATTTAGAAGATGAGTTATTTACTTCTATTTGCATCGTGGGAGTTTTTGGTTCAATAGTATATAAATTGCCAACCAATGTACCAGAACAGATAATCTCCCTATTCCTTTTTATAACCACCTTGTCATTAAAAGAAATAGAATATCCATCCAAAAACAATTTAGAAACTGAAATTAAATTCTTTCTAAAAGTAGGTACATAAAGACAATTTCTCAAAACCAAAAATTTATTCCTATCAAAAGATAAATAAACGTCTCCCACTGCAATAGCCGCCACCTTTGAAGCATTGCCCATGAAGACGGTAATCTCTCCCTCAGCTAGTCGTCGGGTTTCCTGGAACCCCTGCAAGGTATTGCAGACATGATCAGTGGCTCCTGTATCTACACACCAGGCACTGGTAGATAACACCGCTAAACATGTTTCAACAACTAAACAAGAAGATATACCTTTGTTCTTACGGCGAGGACAGTCCGCCTTCCAATGTCCAGTCTGCTTGCAAGTGAAGCACTTGCCTTTCGGCTTCTTCACTCCTGCCTGAGGTCCTGTTGCCATCTTCTTTGCTCCACCTTGATTCTTCTTCTTCTTACCTTTCGGTTTAGAGGAAGAAACCTTCTGAGCGACCATGGCTTGAGAACTCTGACGAAAAAGCCCCTCTGCCGCCTGGAGTTCTGTCAGAAGCTCCGCCAACGAATACAACCTCTTGTTCATGTTGTAGTTGAGGCGGAACTGCTCAAAACTCCTAGGCAAAGACTGGAGAATGATATCGACCTGGGTTTCCCCATCGATCTCAGCTCTGAGGACTTCCATCTCATTAATATGAGCCATCATCTTGAGAACATGATCCCTAATGGGTGTTCCCTCGACCATGGTGGTCGTCATCAAGTTTCTCATTGCCTCCTGCCTAGCCGCCCTACTCTGATGTCCGAAAAGTTCCTTGAGATTGAACATCATGTCATAAGCTATGGCTATGGCCTGATGCTGATGTTGCAGCACATTTGACATAGATGCCAAAATGTAACACCGCGCCATCTCATCTGCCTTAACCCATTTCTTATAACATTCTATCTCCTTTTCATCAGAGTCATCTGAGGGCTTAGGAGGACAGACCTTGAAGAGTACAAATTTGTACTCTTCCGCAGTTAAGACAATATCCAGGTTTCTTTTCCAATCAATGTAGTTTGGACCAGTAAGTTTGTTTTCTTTTAAAATCACAGCAAGTGGGTTGAAAGCAATTTGAAAATCCTAAAAATCACAATGATCAAAATATTAGATTTCAAATATTATTGATTCCTTAAAACAATAAAATCCCGAAATCAACCAACACCTCAAACAACCGAGAATATCGCATGCCACGATAGTGTGGACGTATACGAATTCCACATTTGTAAGAGGAGGTTTTACCCATTAATTTTATTATCTTGTCAACCTTACTTTTTGACAAATAAAATTAATAGTTGGTTCCTCTTTAGCCCTACAAATAAAAGCAGTGACTCCGATGGGGAGGATACTTTTATTTGCATCTAAGTGTGCACCATTACACGATACTAAGGGAATTATTTCGGATTATGTGCCTTACCGATGGGGAAGTACACACGCTCCTAAATAATTTTCTATAACCATTATTTGACCTAGTGATCCGTAAACAAACCCATCCGATGGGGAGGAAGGCACTCAAAGCCAACGCGCAAGTTTGTTGCATCACATGTCAAATTGTAATGGAGGTCGCGGGAATTAATTAAAATATCCCTCTCCCACTTAGTAAATTGCAATCGAGGAATTTTAAACATACACAACATGCATATAAAACAAATAAGCAATAAATATGGAAAAACAGAATTTTTTCCAACTATTATGGCATTGTCCTCCAATATGCATCCCATCGTGTCGCCACCTCGTCCGCTCCACCTTTTCCCGTGCGCAAGTCACCAAAGATATCCGAGCCGAGATAAATCATTTTATTTACATCCATCGATCCTATACTCCACGAAGGAGTGTACAAATAATCTAGATCGAAAGTAAACTAAAATGATCGGCTAAACAATGCCGTATTCAATTACAAAAATTAAATACTAATCTAGCCTCGTCAACCCCGAGGATTCAAATAATAAATTTTTACACACATCCATTCACATACACACACATGGCCATAATAGTCGGATCTTATGCCTGCAACCAAAGAGTTAAACTACGCATATCCTACTATTATCCGGCACATATAATATATGAAAAATGCATAAAAAATTAACCAAATCCTAAACACACAAAACCGGAAACCGATGGCTCTGATACCAGTTGTTAGGAGGGCCGCATCGTAGGCTCATTGGCTCCCATGTCCCCGGATTAAAATTTTCACTAATGAAAGAATTAATCCGGATGGGATGAGCTTCCTTAGCACAACCTATTTGTCGTCGTGCTAATAACTTGAGTGGTCGCTTGAACAAACTAGTTGTTCAAGCAACACAACTCTTCTAGTTGGTTAGCCGCGGAAGAGACGACGGATGGATCGCCGGTTTTTGTGTTTGTCTTCGGGGTCCATGATTATACAATATATATTCATACACACACATGCATAATCAAAACAAATAAGAACATGCTCAGATCTGTACATAAAGTTAAAATAACTTTATACCTCACGATCTTCTACCGTATGTCATATCCTTCTCGTGGACGACGTGTGGACGAAGATCCTCCACGAGTAGAAGCCTTCTAGATCGCTTTCTTCTCTACCTTGTCCGCTGCGAACAAAGAGAAGAACTCGCAAATACCTTTCCTATCTAGAACCGGCCACCAAATTAGGGAATTTGGTGCAACCGCCGGCCAAGGAGCAATGGATGATGCGCCGGCCAACTTCAAGAAGAGTTGCCGCCGGCCACTTTGGAGAATAGGGAGGAGGAAGAGAACCGGCCACCAATGGGAGGAGAACCGCTGGCCAAGGAAGAAGGGAGAGGCTTCTAGGATGGGCGCCGGCCAAGGAATTATCAATGGAAGTGGGCGCCGGCAATCAACAAGATGGAAGAGGTTGCCGCCCACTTTGCTCCAAACCCTAGCCGCCCAAAAAACCCTAACCCCAATTCTTAAAACTTGTTTTTTTTGCCGCCCAAGCCTAAGCCCCTTATTTATAGAATTAGGCTTAAGCCTCCTTTAATCTCCACTGTCAGATCTAGGGATTTAATCTCCACCGTCGGATCTAGGATTTTATCCCAACCGTCGGATCTTGGTTTTAATCCCAACCGTCGGATATAGGATTTCATCCCAACCGTCGGATCTAAGGTTCCATCCCAACCGTCGGATCTAGGGTTTTATCCCAACCGTCGGATCTAGGGATTTAATCCCAACCGTCGATTCTAGGATTTCATCCTAACCATCGGATCTAGGGATTTAATCCCAACCGTTGGTTCTATGGTTTCATCCAACCATCGGATCTAGGGATTTAATCCCAACCGTTGGTTCTAGGTTTTGTTTTACATTCTTGGATCTAGACTTCACAAGGATTATATTAGGCTACGATAGGGACCATAAGGAGGAGTTGGGTCTTGGCCACCCGATGGATCGGAACCACACAAACTTGATTCATCAATGATGTTCCATTCCACTAGAGGATCATCATTGAACTACCTCACCAACCCCCATAAATCAATATGGGCTCCATATATTATTTGTACATTAATCTCCCCGTGTTTAAGATATCGAATGTCCGTCAATTAATTGATTTATTGACCATCAATTAATTAACATCTAATTCCTCGAGTAGTACCACTCAACCTTATCATCATGTTGACTAAGTCAACCAGCTGGGTTTACATGATGAACCTTATGAGCTCCTCAAGGGGACATCATCAACCTAATATATAGGACACGGTTTTCTCCTATAATCAACGGCACACCTTGTAAATAATATTATTTCCCAACTTACTGGGCATATTGATTTAATCCATCTAAATCTCACCCACTGGTAAATCAAAGAAATAAACACTAAGTACATGTGCCCGTTATTATATCGGGATTAAGAGCATGTACAACATAATATCCGAGGTCCGATTCAATTATGTAGTCAGTACTAAATTGAATCACCTCTATGTCGGTCCTACTCAATACACCTAAGTGTACTAGTGTAACTCTATGTTCAAGATAAAACAATCCTAAGCTACACTGCAACCATGCCAATGGTTTGTCCAAAACCATCTTGGTTGTGAGCCTTTACTTATATTTTACAAGGTACTGATAACATGATCTTCTGTGCCACACCAAGCACCATGTTATCTACAATGTAAAATATTAGACAATATGCACACATATATAATGAATATATAAAATGCAAATAATGATCATGTGATTCTTATTTCAAAATAAAATGTTCATACAAAAAGAGCTAGGCTTTCAGTATACATTCCAACACCCTTGGCAGTTGATTGTCATCCCTTGGCAGTCGATTGTTCGTCCAGAACCAATTTAGTCGAACACCGGTCGAGTCCATTCGACCTAGATCAGTCGACTGCTACCTATAGCTGTCGACTGATGTCGAGTAAAACCTCAAACCAATCTTTGGTTGGGCATCTGACACTTGACTTAGCCATTCGACCAAGTTCACCTATGAGCTACCCCTTCCTGGGTTACAATCACTCATTCTCATCTCCCTTGGAGTCCTTCGCCTTGAAGCTCTCTTCATCCGGCCACGTCCCTCGGATGCACCAAGCGCACGACTTCGCAATTCCATCCTTCATGTCTCACCTTGAAGTCTGCTTCCTTGGCTTCACTCCAATTCTTCTCGTTCAGCGGTCCCTCGAATGCACCAAGCGCACGACTTCGCAATGTCGTCCTTCACCGACTCAAGGAACGAGTCATGAGATGGTGATCTTGCCAATGCTTTGTCAAGATAACCATGTGCAAATTACTAAGTCATACACGACTTCAACACACATATCAAATCCACAAACAACCTAACTTAAACCTTTGCCACACACATCAAAACACATCATCCATGGCTTGATTGCCCTAACAATATCCCCCTTTTTTATGTGTGGCAACCTTGTTTAAGTTAGGAAAACATTAACAAAAAACATAAGGCAAGATAGCATGTAAATAAATATGAGTATCAAACTCCCCCTTAATACATGCAACTCCCCCTTAACACATGCTAATTTCTCCCCCTAGCATGATTAACTTAAACTTAACCATTTCTCCCCCTTTGACACCATCAAAAACAGCTAACATATGTTATATCAGCATGACATCACGTCTAGGGAACAAAAATAACCAAAATTAAGTTTAAAACCTGATAAACTAGCTTACTGTGCTCGTGCACAGTACATCAGTCGACTGCCACCTATATTTCAGAAATTTTGATTCCCGAAGTCCAACTTCAAAAATGCATTAAAAATTATAAAAAATTTGAAAAATCATGAAATTCGGGGAACATATTTCTCATAAGTTCCTTTACCAGTGAAAAATAATTTTTCATGAAAATTCATTCTATTTTCGAAAATTTAGCAAAAACTCAAAAGTTTTGAAAATCACTAAAGTTTTTATCAACTTGAAAGCTAGTTTTGCCTTAGAGTTGTTTTAAAACATGAACATACAGATTATCAAACATAAAATGGTTTTAAAACATTTGAAATATCCAACCATGATCTTTGGAAAATATGTCTATGAATTAAACATATACTCTCCCCATGATTGGTCTATTATTGCTATCAAGATATCTATAATGACTCATTAAAATGTCATAATCATAAGTGAGTCATTTGTATCATCCTAACACCTCACCCATGCTATGTTTTCAATCAAGTTAGCCTATAGTGGGATGTGAGATGTGCCTAAAGGTATTATACTTAACCATCAATTTTCATACAATTCTACCAAGGTTAAGTATCTATATCCTAAAACACCCAACATGATCATAAAATCACATATTATCAATCATGATCAAATATTTTCAATTATTTCATATCATGATCATAAATCAAATATTATTATCATAAATCATGATTATTTATCAAGTATAAAATCAAGCATAAATCATGATTTAAGCATTTAATTCAATGGTTACACATTATCATCACCCAACACTAAGTTAAAAATTATAACCCACATCATCCTAAGTCAACCATATAATATGATATAATTAAAGTCCAATTATGGTTGACTTTCCTAGGTTTTCCTAACCCTTAAGGATGGACTTGGGAACCCAATATAGATTCTTTCCAATAGGGTTCACTAAATACTCCTTTGGGATCCATTTCCTAACTACTATGGTTGTTTTAGTTTGACCCCTAGCAATCAAACAATAGTAGGCCTTCTCATTTTTGGATCCCTTATATCCTAGACCTTTCTTGTTGAAACTAGCCCTTTGGCTCTCAATTATCATGTTCAAAGTATTGGAGGCTATTGTAAATTTTTCTAGGGCCTTAGTTAAATGATCTACCTTTTCCCTTAAGGCCTTGTTTTCTTCAATACATGCATCATTAACATTAAGAGGAATATAATCATCATGTGAGCATGCATTATTAATACTAGAAGAAGAAGCATTATCATTAACATTTAAACATGCTTTTTCTAGCTTTTCTTCTAGGGCCTTAATTTGATCAATCATGCATTTATTTTTCTTCTTAGCCTTAAACAAATCCCTAGTTAAGCTTGAAATCATAGAAACAATCTTTTTAGGGGAAAGATTTGTTACCATACTTTCCATATCTTCTTCCTCCGATTCCAATGAGGATGAAAATGAAGCTCCCCCTTCACTTGAGCTCTCCTCACTTGAACTTGTTTCTTCCTTTTCCGAGGAGGAGGAGTCCAAGTCTTCTATTGACATGAGTGCAAGGCTTGTGAAGGCTTGATCTTCCTTCGATGAGGATGGATCATCCCATGTTGTCTTGTGTGCCTTGGCCTTCCCTTTTTCCTTTGTTTTTCTTTCTTCTTCCTTCTTCTTGCTCCCCTTCTTCTTCTCTTCTTTCTTTCTTCTTTCTTCTTTGCTTTTGTTCAAGAGGGGACAATCATCCCTTATGTGTCCCTCTCCTTGGCAATTATAGCAAATAATCTTCCTATTTGGCCTTCTTCCCCTATCATTAGACTTGTTAAATCTAAAACTTTTAAGTGCACGTCTTACCTTCCTTACCATGTAAGCTTCTTCATTACTATCCATGGATGAGGAGGATGAATCTTCATCGGATGAGGAAGGTGGAGTCTCCTTCTTCTTCTTCCCTTTGTTGGCTACTAAGGCTAGTCCCCTTGATGGCTTGATTGGCTCTTCTACTACTCCTTCAAGCCTTGTTTCATGGAGTTCCATGGTGGAGAAAAACTCTTCTAGAGTGCTTACCTCTAGATTCTTTGAAATGTAGAAGGAGTCCACCATTGAGCTCCACTTTGATGATCGGGGAAATGCATCAATTGCTTTCATTATTATGTCCCGGTTGGAGATCTTTTCACCTACACTTGACAATCCATTAATTATCTCCTTAAACCTAGAATGCAAAGATAATACCTTCTCCCCTTTGTCAAGCTTTATATTGTTGAGTTGGGAGCGGAGAAGGTCCCGTCTTGCAAGCTTGGCCTTGGAAGTGCCTTCATGAAGCTCCACTAGCTTCTCCGACATTTCTTTGGCACTTGAGCACTCTCCAATTCGGTTGATCTCTTTTTGGGGGAGCACATTGAAGAGGTGGTGTTTTGCTTTTGAATTCACAAGGTGCTCCTCCTTTTGCTTCTTGGTACATCTTGACTTCTGTAGTGGCTCCCCTTCTTCATCCTTAGACAACTCGAAACCATTTTCCATAATTAATATTATATCGAAGTCAGTCTCGAAGAATACCTCCATTCTCTTTTTCCACTAAGTGAATTCGCCCTCGAACTTGGGTGGATGGATGTTTGAGTCGGCCATCTTTGTTGTCGTGCTTGTTGAGGCGGTGAGTCCGGTGACAAGCAACCTAGCCCTTATACCACTTGTTGGAGTATGTTTAGAGAAGAAGCATTTACCATCCTAAGTGACCCAAGGCCCCTTCTTATAGAGAAGAAGTCATTTTTCCCGTTGGGCACCGAGCAGTCGACTAATGCAGCCATCAGTCGACTGTTGCTATAGTCGTTGCCTCACAACGGCTTCATCCACATTGGATTCCAACCAACAGCTCCCATATCAGTCGACTGATCTTTCCATCAGTCGACTGATGAAGCCAACAGTCGAGTGGTCGACGAGATCACTCGACTGTCAAAGCTTCTATGCTCGACTTCTCCTCGATCAGTCGACTGTCGTCCCTTGGTAGTTGACTGATGGTGTCGGCAGTCGACTATCATCCCTTGGCAGTCGATTATTCGGCCAGAACCAGTTCAGTCGGACATCGGTCGAGTCCATTCGACCTAGATCAGTCGACTGCTACCTATAGCAGTCGACTGGTGTCGAGCAAAACCTCAAACCAACCTTTGGTTGAGCATCTGACACTTGACTTAGCCATTCGGCCAAGTTCACCTATGAGCTAGCTCTTCCCAGGTTACAATCGCTCACTCTCATCTCCCTTGGAGTCCTTCGCCTTGAAGATCTCTTCGTCCGGCCATGTCCCTCGGATGCACCAAGTGCACGGCTTCGCAATGTCATCCTTCATGTCTCGCCCTGAAGTCTGCTTCCTTGGCTTCACTCCAATTCTTCTCATCCGATGGTCCTTCGGATGCACCAAGCGCACGTCTTCGCAATGCCATCCTTCATCGACTCAAGGACCGAGTCATGAGATAGTGATCTTGCCAATGCTTTGTCAAGCTAACCATGTACCAATTACTAAGTCCTGCACGACTTCAACACTCATATCAAATCCACAAACAACTTAACTTAAACCTTTACCACACACATCAAAACACATCATCCATGGGTTGATTGCCCTAACATAAACTTGGGTTGCCTCCCAAGAAGCGCTTGTTTAAGGTCTTTAGCTCGACCATACTCCTATGTTTCAGTTCAGCTCCGGTGGTTCCATAAACCTCCATTCATCTTTGTCAGAATTTTTAACCTTGCTCTGTGCCTTCGGCTCGAGGAGATTTTTCTTCCTCCCTCTCCTAATGTGTTTGAATCTTGCTCATGGGGGAGCAAGATATTTGCTCACTTTATGCCTCTTGCCTTGCGGTCCTCCATCACTATATCTCTTAAATCTTGCTCGTGGAGGAGCAAGATATTTGCTCACTTTATGCTTCTTGCCTTTTGGTCCTCCATCACCATATCTCTTAAATCTTGCTCGTGGAGGGGCAAGATACTTGTTAGCTGCTTTCCTTGGCTCGAGATTGAACATGCTTATCTTCAAAGAATCATCAGGAGTTTGATCACAATATTCCATTTCATCCATATGTTGTAAATAATGTAACTCACCACAAATATCCTTACTAAAAGATTGATTAGCAAATTCTATTATGTCGAATGAAATTTTATCATTACCAATAACTAAAAGGGCTTCATTATTGGTAACTAAAGTTTTGCTGAGGGTTAAAGCAGGCTCTTTTGGGTCTTTGAGGTTAGGAGGTATTTTAATTGAAGCTATGTACTCCTCGATTAAAGTATCAACTATATAATCCTCAAGTTCTCCCTCTAATGGTGATTGAATGGATTGTCCTTATGATTTTCTAGTAATCGGTCCGATGTTCTTGCAGACTGGTTGGCGATCTGTGCTATCTTAATATGCAACTTCTTTTGTTGGCTAGCAATGTCGTTCACAAATGACCTTAATTCTTCTAGTATCATATCTATCTGTGAATGTCGCTGCTAGAATTCAATGTTCGCTGCTTGTTGCATTTGAATGAAATTTTCCATCATTTGCTCAAGTCGGGATTTAGGCGGTCACTGTTGCCCATTGTCCTGCTGTTAGTACCCTCCCGACTATTGGAAATTCTCCGAATTATTCTTATAGGAAAAGTTCAGGTGGTTCCTCCATCTGGGATTGTATATGATGGAATATGGATTATTGGGCCTTTGATTGTAATCATAGGTGACATCTTCTTGTTCAAATTGCGAAGGTTCAAATATATCCGGACAATCATTAATGGTATGCCATGTTTCACCACAATGCTCACAATAAATATTACCAAAACTCACAACATTAAATTGATCATGATCATGATCATGAGTGAAAGCATGCATCGTTATATACAGGAAAATATAGACAAGGGAAGGAACAACAATGCCTTGGCAAGAGACTAAAAAAAATAAACAGCAAAATAAAGGAAACCAGGTTATAAGAAAATAACTAAAAGAAAAACTGCTAGAAAATAACTGAAGCTAGAAGAAAAACTAAATTCTGAATTAGAACTTGATTAAACCAGAAATTAATAAAGACTAGGAAAATAATCCTAAACTAGGTCCGATCCAAACTATCCACTTTCGATTCGATATAAAATCTATAGTCCCTGGCAACGGTGCTAAAAAGTTGATGCACGAGAATACGACCTCCAATCTTCGACAAGGATCACCGAGGATTCGAAGCACGCGCTCGCGCTCAATGCCCGCAAGTGCACGGTTGTCGTCAAGTAATAAAAATATCGATCCCACAGAGACTGTTATTCAAATATCGTTTGTCCAATGGATGTCATTTGTTCAGAGTAAAATATCTTACTAGTCGGGTGTGCAAGGTCGACGACGGTCCTAACTCAATTACGGTGTCACTAGGAGAAAGCAAAGGTGGACTCAAAGTTCCTTAAAGGATTCTAAGATTTCGATTTCACCTAATGATTATAAACATATGTCTTACTCCTAACTCTCAATGGTTATTCATGTAGGTAGGATATCCTATCTTATCCAACGTGATCTTTTGAAGCTACATCGGATTATCCTATTTCTAGCCAAGTTTCCCTTTCGGATCATCAGAGCTTAGGGGGTTGCTATCTTTGGGAGGCCCCCTGTCACTGGGTCCCACAACCCTTCTAGAGTTAATTTCTCCTACTTTGGGCCTTCTGCTAGAATAGGTTCATTACATTCTATGATACCTGTGTCCTCGCGGTGAATCAATCTACTTGTGGGGTAACCTTAGTTGCATAGGGAACCTATCACAAGAACCCCAGCGGATTAACTCCTCATTCATAGTCGATTCCCCCACATCTCGGTTCTCTATGATTCGGAGGATTGGGTTCTCCTTTCGGTCCATCCCCATACCTCTAAAATATGACCTAGTGCTTTTGACTTCTAAATCTGATTAACACAATAAAGCCGAACCATTAATACTCATTTCATAGAATAAAAAGAAATCATAAATATATAGCAATCGAAAATAATGCAAGCAAACATGGATTCATTAATATATATTGTTTACAAATCAAGATAGGCTACTCCCTAATCCTAGAATTGAAGTATCTACTCCATAAATGAATGAGAATAAACACAAGACATCTTAAGGTAGATCATTACAATTCAAATAGTTGAAAGAAAAGAGATAGTACGTTCGAATGGATCCAATGTATGTCTTGGTCGTTCTCCAAGGCATTGGAGCGTAGATCTTGGTCTTTGAGCCACTTCCTCTCTCCCTGTTGTAAGCATCCCAGTCGTCGTGCCTCTTATAGGGCTTGGGAATCCCTAGGATGACTCCCCTCATGATCCTCAGCCTTTTAGATGAGTTTCCTATATATAGAGGCAGCTCCGGCTTTCTATAAGTGCTTGGAAAAACCCTATTTCCTCGAATTTGTGGTGCCGCCACATGGTCGTCTGAATTTCACACGGTCAACCATGTGCTAGGCTAGAAACTGTTGAATTCTAGGCTAAAATTTGATCTAAAATTTTAACACGACCATGTGGATTTAACACGGCTAGTCGTGTATCACTCTAGAGCCTCCATTTTGATCTATTTTGCTTCAGAAATATGGTTGTGTCTTGGGACACGACCAGAGCATGTTCCCTAAAGTCCATGCTCCAATAAATGCTCCATTTTTGCTTGGGAGCCCTAGGATGATTCCCCTTGTGATCCTTAGGGCTTGAAAGCCCTAGGACGACTCCCCTCATTATCCTCAGCATCTTAGATGAGTTTCCTATATATAGAGGCAACTCCGGCTTTCTATAAGTGCTTGGGAAAATCCTATTTCCTCGAATTTGTAGCGCCGCCACATGGCCATGTGAATTTCACATGACCGACCATGTGCTAGGCTAGAAATTACTGAATTCTAGGCTGAAAATTAAGCTAGAATTTTAACGTGATCGTGTGGATTTCACACGATCACACGTGTGTCACTCTGGAGCCTTTGTTTTGATCTGTTTCACTTCAGAAACATGCCCGTGTCTTGGGACACGGCTAGAGCATGTTCCCTAAAGTTTGTGCTCCAATAAATGCTCCATTTTTGCTCCAAAAATGACGTTCTACACATAAAAATAACAAAAGTAAATCTTCGAACTAGAAAATAGTAAATGAATACAAAACAAGGGAGAATATGCATGAAATAAGTATGAAATGAAATGAGATGTGTGCTAAAACTACTCCAAAAATCCTATATGATTTTCTCACATCACTCATTTCCAATTAACTGATTCGTCAGTGCATTGTTTCTCAACTTCCTGAGTCTCCTTCAGTTTTCTTGAGTCGTAGTATAGTAGTCGACTGGTAAATAACACCAGTCATTTGATTGTAAAAAATATTTTTTTTTATTTCTAACCGAATTAACCAATTTTTTTAACCTAATCGGTTCAGTTTGGTTGAAATTTTTGGTCAGTTTAGTTAATTTAAAAAAAATCAGTTTTGATTTAATCAGTTCGGACAATTTGATTTTATCCAATTGCACATGCCTACCTCTAATGACACATAGAAGGAGACGGTGTCAGAAGGATGCGATGAAGATAAGAGTTGTATTACCAATGGCTGAGAAGAAGTAGGAGTTGGGGAAGGAGGGTTGTTGATGATCGCTGCCACTAGTGAGGAGGAGAGGCTGGCGAATATTCCTGTGGCATCGGCGTACTTCTTTTGAATTTTTTGACGAGTAGCACTTAGCATAGATGCCTTCATCTTTGAGAAAAAGGGAAGTAGAGCTGTTAGACACAAAAGGGAGGGGGAATTCTTAAACTAGAGAGCGGTGGCAGGAGACACTTTAACACCGAAGAATTTGAAAAGGTGGAGGGGAGAAGTTAGGAAATCCTATTCAAAGAGCGACGGTGAATTCTTTATAAGAGAAAGGAAAAGGGTCCGTGATTGGGATTGTACGCAATAGGTGAAGCCCATGTGACAATAAGTAGGATTCACTTTGGAAGAACAATGGAATATATTACTACAGACAACTGAGGCAATTTGTAAGCCCTCAAGTCAATCTTCACTCTTATTACAACTTGGTATTGGGCGAAGCTTACTGTCCCTCGTGCGGTGGAGGAATGAAGAAGTTGGGTTTAAGGTAAGATTCACTTTGGAAGAACAATGGAGTATATTACTATGATCGACTGAGGCAATTCGTAAGCCCTCAAGTCAATTTTCACTCTTATTACAACTCAACATTGGTCGAAGCTTACTATCTCCGTGTGGTGGTGGATCGAAGGAGTCAAGTTTAAGGTAGGATTAACTTTGGAAGAACGACAGAGTATATTACCATGACCGCTCGAGGCAATTCGTAAGTCCTCAAGTTAGTCTTCACTCTTATTATAGCTCGACATTGGCCGAAGTTTATTGTCCCTGTGTGATGGTGGATCGGAGGAGTCGGGTTTAAAGTAGGATTCACTTTGGAAGAACGATGGAGTATATTACTACGGTCGACTGAGGCAATTAATAAGCCCTCAAGTTGGTCTTCACTCTTATTACAACTCGGTATTGACTGAAGCTTATTGTTCTCGTGCAGTGGTGAATTGGAGGAGTCGGGTTTAAGGTAGGATTCAATTTGAAAGAATGGTGAAGTATATTACCGCGGTTGGCCGAGGCAATTCATAAGCCCTCAAGTCGGTCTTCACTCATATTATAGCTCGACATTAGCCAAACCTTACTGTCCCTATGTAGTGGTGGAGCAGAGGAGTCGGGTTTGAGATAAGATTCACTTTGGAAGAATGACGGAGTATATTACTATGGTCGGTCAAGGCAATTCATAAGCCCTCAAGTTGGTCTTTACTCTTATTACAACTCGGCATTGACCCAAGCTTACTATCCTCATGCAGTGGTGGAATGAAGGAGTCGATTTTAAGGTAGGATTCATTTAGGAAGGACAACGGAGTATATTTCTATAGTTGATCGAGGCAATTCGTAAGCCCTCAAGTTAGTCTTCACTCTTATTATAGCTCGGCATTGGCTGAAGCTTACTATCCCTGTGCGGTGGTGGAATAGAGGAGTTGGGTTTAAGGTAGTATTCACTTTGGAAGAATGATAGAGTTTATTACTACGACCGACTGAGGTCATTCGTAAGCCCTCAAGCCGGTCTTCACTCTTATTACATCTCGACATTGTCCAAAGCTTACTATCCCTATGCGGGGGTTGAACGGAGGAGTCGGGTTTAAGATAGGATTCCCTTTTGAAGAACGGAGGAGTATATTACTACGAGCGATCCAAGCATTTCATAAGTCATTGAGTTGGCCTGCATTCTTGCTCAGTTCGGCGTTGATTGTACCTCAACTATCCCTATGTGGTGGTGTATTAGAGGTGGTGGGGGTAAAGGTAAAAATCACAGAGGGATGATGGCGGACATGCACCTTAACTTGCCATGGGTGTTCATAAGCTTAAGAGGTGGTCTTCATTATTATGCAAGTCGATAGGGTATACTATATCTTATGTATTCTTGAAGTTCATTAGCGAATCAATTATATCGGTGTGCACGTTGAGGTAAAGGGAAGAATTCTAAAAATATAATCTCCCAAAAGAAAAAAGAGGTACGGAGTGTCAATTATCCAATTTTGAGTTTCTTTATGAAGGGAAATGCAAATTATAAAATGATAGAAGCAATAACATAAAAAATTTACTCGAAGCCATAAAAGTAAATACAGTTACTCCGAGAGAGAAAGAAGGAGGTACATATTAATAAAAGGAAAATTAAGGGGTCTCCTGGATCATCTTCTCTTCTATGAGGATATCTGAGGGTGGAGTCATTAGAGGAGGCATTAGGGATAGGTGGTGCCTTAGAAGAGTCTTGTATGCTTCACAGGGCCTTGCCAAGTTACGTTGGGTGACTGTCAATTCTTGACATAGGGAATAGGTGCGAGCAGAGGCAGAACGTAAGCAAGAATGCAAGATTTACACCATGATTTCTAGTTATGTTATCCGCTGTTGATTTGGATTTGGGTGGTTAGTGGGAAGAAGTCCATCCCTAGGGGGTAGGTTGTCAGCCACGAAGTAGGAGGTGCTCAGAAATGTAGAGGAAGTAAGAAGTATGAGAATAAATGACTCAAGAGAAGAGATATTTATACAGGAGGAGGTGTTACAATTATTTTTGGGGAAGGAATGTGGTGATTGTTGAAGAGCCTCGCATATTAAAATGGAAGGTGGAAAGTCATGCCAATTAAAGGTTATTATATGCGGGGAATACCATACTCCCTTCGGTTGGGACGATATGAAGATAAAAGAGTAAGACAAAGAATTTGGCAAAGGTTTCTATAATATGTTTTCTCATAACATCATAGTATCAGTCGACTGACACCAAGGGGATGTTAGCTGGATATAATTAATGTTAGTTATAGCCCTAGAACCAATCATGTGATGGTTGAATAGGGAACATTTTGTATCATATTCTATAAAGCCCTAGAAAAGTAGGTTCTTATCTACAGCACATCAATTGGCAGAATTGATTATGAGACGCTGTAGAGAACACTTTCCTAAAATGTTCCTAGTCAAGTATTAATATGCAAGGGCAATATTAATACATAAAGACTAGCATGTAGGTTAATTGATGACTTAATCTCACAAGTCATGGATATATGATATCAAGTTGACACATGGGTATATATTAGAGAATATATACTGAACTGACCTGCCATGAGAAAGTTTCATGGATCGTCATATGAGTGTCATAAACTTTCTCATGTGACTATTGGTATGAATAGTCCTCAAACCTGAAGTCACTACGGTTCCCTACATAAGGAGTTATGTACTTTGGTATCGTCAAACGTCACCCGTAACAGGGTGGACCATAAAGGCGATTACTGGGTATATAACAAATTATGCGGAGGGATGTAAGTGATGTAGATGGGATCTATCCCTCCCATATAACGGGAGTGATATCTGTGGGCCCCCTGATTGAGTAGAACTACTAAAACGCATGACCATGCTCGAATAAGTTAATATGAGATATTGAGCTCATTTGTTTGAGTTAGTTTACTCAGGGATCAAGAAACACATAGATTAATCGAGGATGACACGGTCTATGTCTCATTGGTCAATCTGATATCAAGGATAGAAGGACACGGTCATACATTATAGTAGTCACGGAAAGGTTAGTCGGATCTTGACTTATTTCGTAACTTGGGTAGCAATGATGTATTGCTAGATGCCGCTCATTGCTTGTGTATCTAAAAGAGTTTAGATCCACTGCCAACGTTATGAGAGCCTATAGGGTCACACACAAAGAGCATGATGATTAGAAGAATTAGTGCATTCTAGTTTGACTAGAATAATTTGGGAATAAGCTTAAGTACAAAATGGTTTTTGGACTTTAAGCTTAATGAGAATTTTAGCTTATTGATTTAATGAGATTAATTCAATATGCTAAGCTTATTAATTTAATAAGATTAAATAAATATGTTATCATGATAGCCTAAGCTTAATTGATTTAATAAGATTAATTCAATATGTTACCTTATTGATTTAATGAGATTAATTCAATATGATAACATAAGCTTATTGAATTAATAAGATTAATTCAACATGCATGAATGCCACATAAGCATGCCACCTAAGCATGCCACATAAGCATGCTACCTAAGCTTGATGAGGTGGAAGGAGACAAAGGGTTTTGACCTTTGGAATTTCTCCACATGTGGCCGGCCAAACAAGGAGTTGATTATTTTTCAATGCAATTGATTGCATTGAATGTGATAGGAGGTGAAAGGTTTTTTCAATCCTATAAAACACTCCATGGGGTGGCCAGCCAATGTGGGGGGAAGCTTGAGGCTTGGAGAGAGCTTGGTGGTGAGAGGCTTTGGTTGTGTGGCTTTTGTGAGTGTAGGCTAGCAAGAAGAGTGGTCTTCTTCTTCCTTTCTCTTTTTCCCTACCTTCCTCTCCTTTAGGGACTTCTCTAGCAAGAAGTAAAGGAGAGCTCTACTAGTTTCTTTTGTGAGACAAGAGCTTGCTCGTGTGGATACATATAGAGGCACGGACAATTGAACGTGCTAAAAGATCCAACAAACCCAAGGAGAAGCGGGATTAAAAAGGGCACGCAACAAAGGTAATATTCTCCTATAAGATAGGTTTTTCTTTTAGAGAAATTTTTTTTTTGTACGAGGTTTTCTTTCGCAAGGATCACTTGGAAGGGATCCTATTTTTCCGTTGCGCATATGCTATTTTGCATAAAAAAATCCCTACAATTAATGTGAGGAGGTTTAGCCAACCTAGTGATAAAATTCTTAATACTATTGCAATACCAATCAAGTAACATAGTAGAAGTGAAAAAGGACACTCTTATTCATCCAAGAAAGTATAATTGTCATATTGTAGCAAAAGGTAATAGTTTTGTTACAAAAAATAGAGTCATCATAGGTCGAAGGCCTCTGTAGGGTATTTGGCAAGAGTCGCCTCTACACTTAGGAAACTATTATCTTCTCCTGGAGGAGGATACCCTCGATCTTCAAACTGTTTATTAGATCCTTCAAAACCCATTATAAATATGTTGGCATCCTTATCGCTAACTTTTACAATCATTTATTGCTCTCTCATTTTCCAGCGAGCCTCTTCAGTAGATATTTGAGTGGCAAGAGCAGCTTTAAGCTCGTCTCTTTCTTTAGAGATAGTTAGGGCCTTCTGACCAAGGGAATCTATAGTATTAGTACATTCCGATTGCAGTGACTGTAACTGATTTGTTACCTCCAAAAGGTCCCCTGAAACTTCAGTAACCATGGAAGAGAGGTTGTTTAATTGAGTTCGAGCAGAACCACTAGTAGCTTTATGAGTTTTAATGGAAGATACGTCTTGCATCAGTTCAGCAAGTGATTCTACTTGTCTAGCCTAAGTCTCTTGGAGTTGAACCTGACATTCTTCTAAGCCTCGGGCTAGGGTTTCAGTCTATTGGAATCGATCACTCTGGAGTAATAGTTGGGCATGCAATAGATCGACATCACGGAGTGCTTCTTCTTGATTGCACCCCACATTGGACATTTCAGCCCTAAGATCAGCACATGGTTTTCTTAGAGGTTCCTCTGAGATGATTAGGGTCACTTCTCGTTGCTTAGCTTGGGATAATTGGTGGGCCATTTGTTTTAGCCGAGTCTTTGAAGCTGTGCGGTGAGTTTCCATGGTAGATTGATACTCATCCAAAGGTGCACTGCCTCATCATAATCGGTGGCTACTTGTACAAGGGTAAAGAGAGGTTAGGGAAGGTTCAATAGATGAAACAAGGGGAAATTTAGAAGAGAGATGTTTGAAAGTAGTATCATTGCCAAATCCACCCATAGGCATTCAAAAGGACCTTGCACTCCTAACTGGTCGAATAGTTTCACTCCTTGAGGAGTGCAGATCTTGAGAAGAGAGTGCAGGGTGATAGTAGGAGGATTTATTGAATGGGGAACATCCCATTTAAGGGGATTTGGTCAGCTTGGAGGAAAGGAGGAGTCAGGTCGGGGGGAGGTGATGAGAGGTTCTTCTGGACCTAAAGTTAGGGATGAAGAGGAAATAGTAGGTCCCATTCCCAGATTTGAAGATAAGGATATAGGAGATGAGGATATAATAGGAGAATTTCCTTCCGGTGTAGGAGAAGGGTCTCCAGAGGTAATGAAATTCTCCTCTGAGGGGGAGGGGGGAGGATTGTAGTGGCGGAGGCGATGACAAAGAGGAGGAGAACTAGGAGAACCAGAGGTAGAAATTACAAGAAGGGACCCCTTTTAGTCGAGGTAATTTCCTCAGAGAGAGAGAGAGAGAGAGAGAGAAGGGCTTGTTGGGATGGTGAAGGGGCAGGAGGTTCTTCGGAAGGTATGGAGGCTACCCCGGTGGTTGAGTCAAAAGGAGGAGAGGAAGAAAGGACTAAAGACTTTGCCCGTTTGTGATTTCCTTTCTCTTTTTTGGCCATTGCCTCTAGCACACTCATCATAGCCTTCTGCATTAGGTCGTCTACACCACATAAGAAAAGTTATAAGTAGTTAATTGTTAATACTGCCTTATATCACCAAAAATACCCATACTGATATACCACCTATTAAAATGGTGTCATTCAGAATGAAGGGAGATAATCCATAGTGACCTGAAGGTGAGCATCTAATAGTAGGTCAGAGTTATATTGGTGATTCTGGAGAACTCTCTTGACCTCAAAGAAAGGGTATTGCAGTCGACACTCTTGGAAGGGGGTAGGTCAGGAATGTCTGTTCTCCAAATCTCTGAATAGGGTAGAGGGATAGGGAGCTTGGCAAGAAAGTACAACTCCTTCCAACTGTTGTGCGATGAGGGATTATTCTTGAGAAATTGATAGTCAAGGTGTCTAGCGAAGTGGAATACACCAATAGTGGATGATTTCAATTGAAATATGTTGTGGAACAATAGTGGGGATAAGGAAAGCCCTAGATGCATGAAAACAATGATTGTGCCTGCCAAGATTCGAAATGCATTGGGGGATAATTGATTTATATCTATTTTATAAAAATCTAAAAGTTCAAAATAAATAGATGGAATCAAGAGGCAGATGTTGGGGATCGATACGACCGGCTAGAGGGGGGTGAATAACCCTCGTTCGTTGGATGTCGTATTTTGCTCGTCTACAAAACGTTAGCGCAAGCGGAATATGCAAATATAAATAAAGACAAAGCAAAAGATAAATAAAACAATACAAACACGAGATGTAACGTGGTTCACGGCTACGCCGCTAATCCACGGTCCGATTCGCCCACGGTGAATCACTCCGCAATCTATCCACTAGATCTCTCCTTTGCACAAAGCTAGGTGGAGGTAACCTCTTTACACAAAAACACTCCTCTTACAAATATAATGGAAATAAGCTCAAGTAAGAGGATGGAAAGCTTTAGGGAACTTTGGGAGAGTATTAGAGCATAAGCATTAACCTCTCAAAGCCCCATCCCCTTCCTTTTTATAGAGGAAGAGGGTTTCTTCCCGTTGACACAGGATCAGTCGACTGATGCCCTCGATCAATCGACTGGTCCTGTAGCCGTTGCCCAATAATGGCCGCTTTCCACGTTGGATTCCATCCAACGGTATTGGCATCAGTCGACTGATGGCACCCATCAGTCGACTGATGTCAATCAGTCGAGTGCTCAACGAGGTCGACTCCATTCTCGCGTCGTGCACATCGATCACCGACCGTCCCTTAGCGATCGGTGATCACCATCGATCGGCCCGACCATTGCCGGCAGTCGACTGATCAACTTGATCCAGCCATATTAGACCATTCGATCGAACCATCGACTCAGAGCAGTCGACTGCCATGACATGGCGGTCGACTGGTGTCGGAAAACTCATCACCCGCTCACTCTCATCTCTCGGAGTCCCTCGCCTTCGAAGTTCTCTTCGTTCGCGGCCACGTCCCTCGGCAGCATCAGGCGCATGACTCTGCAATGCTCCTTCGCGTCTCTTGCCTCGAAGTCTACTTCCTCCGGCTTCACTCCAAGCTCCTCGTCCGGCGGTCCCTCGGATGCTCCAAGCGCACGGCTTCCACAAAGCAATCCTTCACTGACTCAAGGACCGAGTCATGAGATGTGAAACTTGCCACAGCTCCATGTGCGAATTACTAAGTCCTGCACGACTTCAACGCACATATCAAATCAACATAACGAACTAACTTAAACCCTTTGCCACACACATCAAAACCTAATCATGGCAAGAGATTGCCCTAACAATCTCCCCCTTTTTGATGTGTGGCAATCCGTTTAAGTTAGGTAAAAACATTTGACAAAAATTTCTAAGGTAAGAAAGCATGTAAACATAAACATGATATAGCAACATGCAACTCCCCCTTAATCCATGAAACTCTCTCTACAAATTCTCCCCCTATCATAATTAACTTAAACATAATATTTTTTCCCCCTTTGACACCATCAAAAAGATTAACACTAAGTTATAAACTCATGGCATCAAGTCTAATAGAAGGAAAATACCAAATATTAGTCTAAAACCTGAATTCGGCCTTTATCGTTCGATTTTAGTCATCATGATCGTTCGTACTACGATCAATCGACACGTGAATTTCAAAACTTTCTGATTTTCGGACCGAATTTCAGAAATGCATTTAAAATTCCAGAAAATTCAAAAAATCATGAAATTTGGGGAACATATTTCTGGTAAGATTATTTATCAGTGAAAATAGTTTTTCATGAAAAATCATTATATTTTCTGATATTTTTCAAAAATCCAAAAGCTTTAAAAACCACTAGGTTTTTGATCATTCTAGTATCAAGTTTAACACCTAGTTTTGGTTCCAATTGTTTCAAAACATGAATACATAGATTTTAGATTAAGAAATTGTTTTGAAAACATATGAAATATCCAACCATGATCTTTGGGCAATATGTCTATGAATTAAACATAAGCCTTCCCCATGATTGGTCTATTATTGCTATTTTGATACTTTAAATGACCATCTAAATGCCATAGGCATTAGTGGACATTTGTATCATCCTAACATCTCACTCATGCTAAGTTTTCAATCAAAGTAGCCTATGATGAGTGTGAGATGCATCCTATAGGGTATTTATATATACTTAACCATTATATTCATACAATTCTATCAAGGTTAAGTATCACCCTAACAATCCACATGATCATAATGACATATATGAATGAATTCTACATTATGATCATGAAACACATGTATTCATCAAATTGTAATCATGCATTAGGTATTATATCATGATAATAAGAAAAATATCACCTAAGGCATGATTTAAACCCTATTTCTCATGATTATGTGCCAAATATCAAAATCATAAATCATGATTGCAAACATACATAACAATTACATTAATCATCATGATTTAAGCATTATTAACTATTTATAGGCACATTATCATTACCTAACACTATTTAAAAATGTTGTCCCGCCATCCTAAGTCAACCAAAAATGATATAGGTCAATTGCATATGGTTGACTACCTTAGGGTTTTCCTAACCCTTAAGAATGGATTTTGGAACCCAAAATAAGTTCTTGCCTATGGGGTTCACTAGATACTCCTTAGGAATCCATTTCCTAGCTATTACTTTCTTCTTATCTTGTCCCCTAGCAATTAGGCATTTGTAGGCCTTTTCATTTTTCTTTTCTTTATAACCTAGGCCCTTCTTATTGAAGCTAGCTCTTTGGCTCCCTATGATCATGTTCAAGGTGTTGGAGCCTATAGTGAATTTTTCTAGGGCTTTTGTCAAGTAATCTACCTTTTCCCTTAGAGCCCTATTTTCATCCATGCATGCATCACTAACATTAAATGGCATATATTCATGTGAGCATGCATCATCATGGCAAGAAGAAATATTTTCATTTTCATTTAAGCATGCTTTTTCTAACTTATTTTCTAAGTCCTTAATTTGATCTAGCATGCTTTTGTTCTTCTTCTTAGCTCTAAATAAATCCCTAGTTAAGCTAGAAACCATGGAAACTATTTTCTTAGGAGTTAGATTCGTTACCATAGTTTCCATGTCCTCTTATTCTTCTTCGGATGAGGAGGATGTAGAGGCTCCCCCATCACTTGAGCTCTCTCCACTTGAGCTTGATTCTTCATTTTCAGTGGAGGAGCAATCCAAGTCGTCGAATGCCATCAATGCTAGGTTGGTGACAAATGCATTTTCTTCCTCAGATGAGGAAGAAGAAGAAGGGTCATCCCATGTCTTGGCCTTGAATGCTTTGGCCTTCCCCTTTTCCTTTGCCTTCTTTTCTTCTTCCTTTTTCTTGTTCCCCTTCTTCTTCCTCTTTTCTTCTTTCTTTTTCTTCTCTTCCTTGCTCTTGTTTAGGAGGGGACAATTGTCCCTTATGTGTCCCTCTCCTTGGAAATTGTATCATATGACCTTCCCCCTTGGTCTTCTATTCCTATCATTAGACTTATTAAATCTAAAACCTTTTAATGCACGCCTTACCCTCCTTACCATATATGCTTCTTCGGTGCTATCCATGGAGGAGGAGGAAGAGGCTTCATCATCGGAGGAGGAGGGGATTGTTAGGGCAATCTCTTGCCGTAATATGGTTTTGATGGTGTGGCAAAGGGTTTAAGTTAGTTTGATATGTTGATTTGATATGTGCGTTGAAGCCGTGCAGGACTTAGTAATTCGCACATGGAGCCGTGGCGAGTTTCACATCTCATGACTCGTGCCTTGAGTCGGTGAAGGATAGCTTTGCGGAAGCCGTGCGCTTGGAGCATCCGAGGGACTGCCGGACGAGAAGCTTGGAGTGAAGCCGGAGGAAGTAGACTTCGAGGCAAGAGACGCGAAGGAGCATTGCAGAGTCGTGCGCCTGATGCTGCCGAGGGACGTGGCCGAGAACGAAGAGAACTTCGAAGGCGAGGGACTCCGAGAGATGAGAGTGAGCGAATGTAACCCGGGAAGGGGTAGCTCTTAGGTGAAACTTGGCCATTTGGCCAAGTGTCGGATGGGTTTCGACACGATCCATTGCCATGTCATGCGCAATCGCTCAATCGAGTGAGTTCGATGGTATCCGATCGATGGGTTTATGCCAGTGATCGCCATGGAATGGCGATCGACTACCGAGAGGATATCGTCGACCGCGAAGCCGCTTCGTAGCAGGCGATCGACTACGGAGGCGAGATCGCGCCAAGAGTTCCATTGGACTACAACGGTCAGGATCCGACATGTTCGGAGGCCGTTGTAGTGACGGCAGTCGACTGCCAAGGGCGGCAGTCGACTGGTGGCGGCCAACGGGAAGAAATCAACCCTCTCTATAAAAAGAGAGGGTGTGAGCCTTTGAGAGGCTAATGCTTATGCTCTAATTGATCTTCCTAGTGCCCCACAAGCTCTAAACTCTTCTTACTTGTTTTTACTCCATTCTTATTGTAAGAAGAGTGATCTTGATTGTAAAGGTTACCTCCACCTAGCTTGGTGCAAAGGAGAGACCAATAGTGATTGGCTTTGGAGGAGTGATTCACCTCGGACGAATCGGGATCGTGGATTAGCGGCGTAGCCGTGAACCACGTTACATTCTTTGTTAGTGATTATTTTCTCGTATTTCTATTTGTTTGTCTTTATTAGTCTTCCACTTGCGCTAATTAGTTTTGTAGACGAACAAAAGAACGAACGAATTACGACATCCAACGAACGAGGGCTATTCACCCCCCCTCTAGCCGGCCGTACCGATCCCCTACA
The DNA here is from genome assembly GCA_025175895.1 of Wurfbainia villosa. Taxonomy (NCBI): domain Eukaryota; kingdom Viridiplantae; phylum Streptophyta; class Magnoliopsida; order Zingiberales; family Zingiberaceae; genus Wurfbainia; species Wurfbainia villosa. The sequence goes on along the minus strand of CM045994.1, from coordinate 93,846,923 downwards.
AGTGGTATCAGAGCCGAGGAAAGCTTGTCGAGGACTAACCGCCACAACAAGCAACTTTCAAAATGGCTGGCTCCAACATCCATCCTCCGAAGTTTGAAGGAGAATTCGCTTGGTGGAAGAAGTGAATGGAGGTATTTTTCGAAACGGACTTTGACATTATGATTACAATGGAATCCGGTTTCGTTTTGCCTAGGGATGAAGAGGGGAAGCCAATAGAGAAATCTAGGTGGACCAAAAGGCAAAGGGAAGAGCACCTTGCAAATTCAAAAGCCAAGCATCATCTCTTCAATGTGCTCCCCCAACAAGAAATCAACCGAATAGGAGAATGCCTAAGCGCCAAGGAGATGTGGGAGAAGCTAATTGAGCTTCATGAAGGCACATCCGAGGCAAAGCTAGCAAGGAGAGATCTTCTCCGCTCTCAACTATCCAACATTAAATTAGAAAAGGGAGAAAAGGTAACTTCTTTGCATTCTAGATTCAAAGAAATTTTAAATGGACTAACAAGTGTAGGAGAAAGGCTCTCAAATCGCGATATGATAATGAAGGCCATAGATGCTTTCCCTCGATCATCCAAGTGGAGTTCAATGGTGGACTCATTTTACATTTCAAAGAATCTAGAGGTAAGTACTCTAGATGAATTTTTCTCCACTATGGAATTACATGAATCTAGGCTTGAAGGAATACAAGAAGAGCCTAGAATTCAACCCTCAAGAGGAGTAGCTTTGATAGCAAACAAGGGGAAGAAGAAGATGGAAGTCCCCTCCTCCTCCGATGATGAAGCGTCTTCCTCCTCCTCCATGGATAGCACCGAAGAAGCCTATATGGTAAGGAGGGTAAGACGTGCATTTAAGAATTTTAGATTTGATAAATCTCATGATAGGAATAGAAGACCAAGGGGGAAGGTCATATGCTACAATTGCCAAGGAGAGGGGCACATAAGGGACAATTGTCCTCTCCTAAACAAGAGCAAGGAAGAGAGGAAAAAGAAAGAAGAAAAGAAGAAGAAAAAGGGGAGCAAGAAAAAGAAGGAAGAGGAGAAGAAGACAAAAGAAAAGGGGAAGACCAAAGCTCTAAAGGCAAGAACTTGGGATGACCCATCCTCATCCTCCTCATCATCATCGGATGAGGAGAATGCCTTTGTCACCAATTTGGCCTTGATGGCCTTTGATGACTTGGATTTCTCTTCATCCGAAAATGAAGGATCAAGCTCAAGTGGGGAGAGCTCAAATGAAGGGGGAGCTTCTACATCCTCATCATCCGAAGAAGAAGAGGACATGGAAACTATGGTAACGAAAGCCTCTCCTAAGAAAATAGTTTCCATAATTTCTAGTTTAACTAAGGACTTATTTGGAATGAAAAAGAAAAATAAAAGCATGCTTAATCAAATTAAGGCATTGGAAGATAAGCTAGAAAATGCATGCTTAAATGATAATATTTCTTCTAGCTTAAATGATGCATGTTCACATGACTATATTCCTTTTAATGTTAATGATGCATGCATAGAGGAAAATAGGGCTTTAAGGGAAAAGGTAGACTATTTGACAAAAGCCCTAGAGAAATTCACAATTGGCTCCAACACATTGAACATGATCTTAGGGAGCCAAAGAGCTAGTTTCAACAAAAAGGGCCTAGGCTATAAGGAAAAGAAAAATGAAAAGGCCTACAAATGCCTAATAGCTAGGGGACAAGAAAAAAGAAAGTAATTGCTAGAAAATGGATCCCCAAGGAATATCTAGTGAACCCAATAGGGAAGAACTTATTTTGGGTTCCAAAATCCATCCTTAAGGGTTAGAAAACCCCTAGGGTAGTCAACCATATGGAATTAACCTATATCATATTTTGGTTGACTTAGGATGGCGGGACAACATTTTTAGAATAGTGTTGGGTGATGATAACGTGCCCATAAATAGATAATAATGCTTAAATCATGATAATTAATGTAATTGCTATGTATGTTTGAAATCATGATTTATGATTTTAATATTTGGCACGTAATCATGAGAAATAGGGTTGAATCATGCTTTAGGTGATACTTTGCTTATTATCATCTTATAATATCTAATGCATGATTATTATTTAATGAATACATGTGTTTCATGATCATAATGTAGAATTCATTCATATATGCCTTTATGATCATGAGGATTATTAGGTTGATACTTAACCATGATAGAATTGCATGAATATATTGGTTAAGTATACACAAATACCCCCCTAGGATGCATCTCACACTCACTATAGGCTAACTTGATTGCAAACTTAGCATGGGTGAGATGTTAGGATGATACAAATGTCCACTAATGCCTATGACATTTAGATGGTCATTTAAAGTATCAACATAGCAATAATAGACCAATCATGGGGAAGGCTTATGTTTAATTCATAGACATATTTGTTGGTGCAGTGGGCAGTGGGCACCAAAGTCGAACCGGTATTTTGATTATGGCAAAAGGCTCAATAGTTAAGGGTATATTTGTTATCTTACGAGCTCAATTAAGTGTGCAAAAATGCTAAAGTTGAGCGGAAGGTCTGCGACACCCGGTGGGAACCGAGGTGGTCGGGCAACGCCAGAGGGACTTCGGAGGAAGCCGAGGTACTCGGGTGAAGACCGGAAGCGAGGCTACAAGGTAAGCTCGTGTGAAAGCGAAGCAAGGTCGTTAAGCGTAGATCCGACCCAATACCTCCAATGGAAGGTCTAGGTCGAGATCAGATGGTTAGAACCATCGTACTTTATATTTTAAGCTAACTTGTATCTCCAAAACCCTTTGACTATGATCAATTGCTAGTCAAGTTCGACCTAAAAGAGCTCAATTTCAAGGGGGTGAATTTGGACTTGACTCGTGTTTTGGTACAAAGGGTGATGTGGCATCAAGGTGGACATCCAAACCATCACCAAGCTTCCTTGGTGGACGCCAAAATAAGGTGAGTTGGCACAAGATGGTTGGCTCCCATGATGTGGCATTGAATGGCTCCAACAAGTTGGCGCCCAAGGAGGTTGGAGGTGGCACAAGGTGGTTGGATGAAACACCTCATCCCCAAGTTGGCGCCCAAGGAGGTTGGAGGTGGCACAAGGTGGTTGGATGAAACACCTCATCCTCAAGTTGGCGCCCAAGGAGGTTGGAGGTGGCACAAGGTGGTTGGATGAAACACCTCATCCTTGAGTTGGCGCACAAGAAGGTTGGAGGTGGCACAAGGTGGTTGGATGAAACACCTCATCCTTGAGTTGGGATAAGAACCTCACCTTGGACACTACCTATGTCTAAATTCATAGATCAATATCCATAAATAGACATGTTCAAGCCAAGCAAATTACAAGAATTCAAGAGCTCTCAACACGCCGTCGTAACGCCGCTACTACTACTCACATTTGCTACGACGAAGTGCCGCCGACAACGAAAGCTACATCTTCTACTTATAAGAGTTGTCGGTATATTTATTTAAGTTCTACTTCTTTAAATTGTCTTTGTGCTTTAATCGTAACAAGGAAAGGGGGAGTGTCCCTTTGCCTTGATTTCTTTTTGTAATCGTTGCTCCTACCTCCAACGAGGAGGAGTGGTTTTAGTGAATTGCCCTCCGTACGTGATCAAGGATCACTAGGGCCGTGGATTAGCAATCGAAAGATTGTGAACCACGTAAAAATATCTTGTCTACTTTATATTTCCGCTGTGCATTCTCTAATTGCTTTTTACTTATTGCAAAAGTTTTTAACGACACCGTATCGCTATTCACCCCCCCCCCTCTAGCGACACTTTCGATCCAACAATTGGTATCAGAGCCATGGTCCATGTCAAGCCATGAACCTCGAACAAAGGAAGTTGAGCTCCCACGTCCAGATCAAGAGAACCAGACATCAGGAAGGAAGTCTAGTTGGGTCGGGGGGACCGAACAACTGGCAGGAAGTCCTGGTGGGTTGAAGATCGGACATCAAGCAGAGAAAATCCTTCGAGGAGGGATAGGCTTGAGGGGGGGCCCAATGTGGTCCTTCGTTTGAGGGGGGGATTGTTGGGAGTATGAGGAATACAATCAAAGTCCCACATTGGTAAGACATGGAAAAGATCATGTGCTTATAAGAAAAAAGATATCTCCATTGGAATGAGGCCTTTTGGGTAAAGCCCAAAAATAAAACCATGAGGGCTTAGACCCAAAGTGGACAATATCATGCCATTGTGGAGATATGTGGAGCTTATAAGCACTATCAATATTGCCCAAAGATCATGGTTGGATATTTCATATGTTTTCAAAACAATTTCTTACTTTAAAATACATGTATTCATGTTTTGAAACAATTGGATGCAAGACTAAGTGTTAAAATGGATACTCTTATGATCAAAAACCTAGTAGTTTTTAAAGCTTTTGGATTTTTGGCAAATACGTGGAAATATAATGATTTTTCATGAAAACCTATTTTTTAATGATAGATATACTTAAAATAAATATGTTCCCCAAAATTTCATGATTTTTTGAATTTTTTGGAATTAATAATGCATTTCTGAAATTCATCCAGAAAATTAGAAATTCAGATTCCTTTGTGCCAGTCGACTGCCATACTGATAGTAGTCGACTGATGGAATGTGAACAAGTACAGTAACCTGATTTTATCAGGTTTTGACTGATTTTAATGTATGTTTCTCTTTATACTTGATGTCATGTGCCTTTAACTTAGTGTTAATCTTTTTGATGGTGTCAAAGGGGGAGAAATAATTATGTTTAAGTTAATTATTTTAGGGGGAGAAATATATGATAGGGGGAGAAAATTTGTATAGGGAGTTTCATGGATTAAGGGGGAGTTGCATGTTGTTATATCATGTTTATCTTTACATGCTTTCTTACCTTAGAATTTATATCAAATGTTTTTACCTAACTTAAACGGATTGCCACACATCAAAAAGGGGGAGATTGTTAGGGCAATCTCTTGCCGTAATATGGTTTTGATGGTGTGGCAAAGGGTTTAAGTTAGTTTGATATGTTGATTTGATATGTGCGTTGAAGTCGTGCAGGACTTAGTAATTCGCACATAGAGCCGTGGCGAGTTTCACATCTCATGACTCGTGCCTTGAGTCGGTGAAGGATAGCTTTGCGGAAGCCGTGCGCTTGGAGCATCCGAGGGACCGCCGGACGAGAAGCTTGGAGTGAAGTCGGAGGAAGTAGACTTCGAGGCAAGAGACGCGAAGGAGCATTGCAGAGTCGTGCGCCTGATGCTGCCGAGGGACGTGGCCGAGAACGAAGAGAACTTCGAAGGCCAGGGACTCCGAGAGATGAGAGTGAGCGAATGTAACCCGGGAAGGGGTAGCTCTTAGGTGAAACTTGGCCATTTGGCCAAGTGTCGGATGGGTTTTCGAGCCGATCGCCATGTCATGGCAATGACTTCTCCGACGTCGAGTGAGTTTCGACCGTATCCGATCCGATGGTTTATGCCCAGCAATGCCGATCGCATGGAATGGCAATGATCGCCAGAGGATATCGCGGCATTAGAACCCGCCAGAGCCGATCGGGCAATCGATTACGGAGGCGAATGATCGTGAGGTCCAGAATGATCGCTAAGAGTTCTGTTGGACTACAACGGTCGGGATCCGACGTGTTCGGAGGCCGCAGGACAGCAATGATCGCCAAGGGCGGCAATGATCGCGGTGGCCAACGGGAAGAAATCAACCCTCTCTATAAAAAGAGAGGGTGTGAGCCTTTGAGAGGCTAATGCTTATGCTCTAAGTGATCTTCCTAGTGCCCCACAAGCTCTAAACTCTTCTTACTTGTTTTTACTCCATTCTTATTGTAAGAAGAGTGATCTTGATTGTAAAGGTTACCTCCACCTAGCTTGGTGCAAAGGAGAGACCAATAGTGATTGGCTTTGGAGGAGTGATTCACCTCGGACGAATCGGAATCGTGGATTAGCGGCGTAGCCGTGAACCACGTTACATTCTTTGTTAGCGATTTTTTTCTCGTATTTCTATTTGTTTGTCTTTATTAGTCTTCCGCTTGCGCTAATTAGTTTTGTAGACGAGCAAAAGAACGAACAAATTACGACATCCAATGAACGAGGGCTATTCACCCCCCCTCTAGCCGGCCGTACCGATCCCCTACAGGGATCTCTATCTTCTTCTTCCCCTTGTTGGCCAATAATGCTACTCCTCTTGATGGTTGGATTCTTGGTTCTTCTTGTATTCCTTCAAGCCTAGATTCATGTAATTCCATAGTGGAGAAAAATTCATCTAGAGTACTTACCTCTAGATTCTTTGAAATATAAAATGAGTCCACCATTGAACTCCACTTGGATGATCGGGGAAAAGCATCTATGGCTTTCATTATCATATCCCGGTTGGAGAGATTTTCACCTACACTTGTTAGCCCAATTAAAATCTCTTTAAACCTAGAATGCAATGAAGTTACCTTTTCTCCCTTTTCTAATTTTATGTTGGATAATTGGGAGCGGAGGAGATCTCTCCTTGCAAGTTTAGCCTCCGAAGTGCCTTCATGAAGCTCTACTAGCTTCTCCCACATCTCCTTGGCACTTAGGCAATCTCCAATTCTATTTATTTCTTGTTGAGGAAGCACATTGTATAGATGATGCTTGGCTTTTGAGTTTGCAAGGTGCTCCTCTCTTTGCCTCTTGGTCCACCTTGACTTCTCTATTGGCTTCCCCTCTTCATCCCTAGGCAAAACAAAATCGGATTCCATTGTAATCATAATATCAAAATCCGTTTCAAAAAATACCTCCATTCGCTTCTTCCACCAAGCAAATTCCCCTTCGAACTTCGGTGGATGAATGTTTGAGCCGGCCATCTTTTTGTAGTGCTCTCACGGCAGTTAGTCATTGAAGAGCGACCTTGCTCTGATACCACTTGTTGGGGATCGATACGGCCGGCTAGAGGGGGGTGAATAGCCCTCGTTCGTTAGATGTCGTATTTTGCTCGTCTACAAAACGTTAGCGCAAGCGGAATATGTAAATATAAATAAAGACAAAGCAAAAGATAAACAAAACAATACAAACACGAGATGTAACGTGGTTCACGGCTACGCCGCTAATCCACGGTCTGATTCATCCACGGTGAATCACTCCGCAATCTATCCACTAGATCTCTCCTTTGCACAAAGCTAGGTGGAGGTAACCTCTTTACACAAAAACACTCCTCTTACAAATATAATGGAAATAAGCTCAAGTAAGAGGATGGAAAACTTTAGGGAACTTTGGGAGAGTATTAGAGCATAAGCATTAACCTCTTAAAGCCCCATCCCCTTCCTTTTTATAGAGGAAGAGGGTTTCTTCCGTGACAAGATCGGGCAATGATGCCCATCACGATCGTCCTAGCCGCTAATAACGCTTTCCACGCTGATTCCATCCAACGAGATATCAATCGATGGCCCATCACGACTAATGTCAATCGCCGAGTTCAACGACTTATTCCCGTGCTCGCACATCATCAAGCCGGCTTCAGCCGACCGATCAAGCTCAACACCATTAGCAGCCGATCGATCAACGATCCAAATGATAATATCGAAATCCATCGACAGAGCAGCCGACTCAACATGGCTACAAGTTCTCTCACATCGCCACTCATCTCGAGTCCTCGCCGGTTCTTCGTCATGCCACGCCACGCCCTCGGCAAAGATCAGCGCACGGCTGCAAATGCTCCTTCACGTCTCTTGCCTCGAAGTCTACTTCCTCCGGCTTCACTCCAAGCTCCTCGTCCGACGGTCCCTCAGATGCTCCAAGCGCACGGCTTCCGCAAAGCAATCCTTCACCGACTCAAGGACCGAGTCATGAGATGTGAAACTTGCCACAGCTCCATGTGCGAATTACTAAGTCTTGCACGACTTCAACGCACATATCAAATCAACATAACAAACTAACTTAAACCCTTTGCCACACACATCAAAACCTAATCATGGCAAGAGATTGCCCTAACAGCAGAGACCATTCTCCTGTTGGCCTAAGAAGAAGAAGTGGTGTTCATGGGGAGGACGATGAGGTTGTTAGTAGGGTAAGGCAAATAAACATTTAATGCTCTTGTCAATGTCTGTCTTTCTGACACTGCGGAAATAATGGAGTCCATCTATGGGGGTTTGGGGGGGGGGGGGGGTCATTTTGAACCATGGAAGCTTGCTAGGGTTTTGAGAAGTGGGAGTCATATGTAAAGGATGACGAAGAAGATGGAATATTACTTACTCAGGACTAAGAAGTGATGACTAAAAGAGGGGAAGGAACTTCTGGATGCTAGAGAGAGAACCTGAGAGTGAAGTGCTTGCTAGCTAGGGTTACCGAGTAGGGTAAGTAATTTAAAATCAGGGAAGACAACGACAGTCACAACAAAAGTGTGAGGCATTAGGAGTTCGGGACCTAAAATACTTTATCTAAGAATGAAAATGGGTTAGGCCCACTGATAGGACATTTGGATACTTTATTCTGCCTAAGAAAAATGGAAAGTGCGATCATCATGACCCAAGAATGAAGGAATCCCATGAAGGGGTGGTAATCATTTGGGTTATTGTCAAGCTAGAAGAAGAGGTGCAGTGTCCAAGGAATTAATAAAAAGAAGTAAAGAAGGGGTGTATCCACGTTACTAAAGCCAGACAAAATGATTAGTCTAACTATTTTGGGAAGGGGAGTGGCTAATGATACTGCAATAATATTTTTATTTAAGTGGAAGGGAGTAACTCAGAAAGTGAACCGAGTTCTAAACCAGGAAGGAAGTAATTAAAAGAATGGACCGAGTGTCGAGCCAGGAAGGAGCAGCTCGGGAGGCAAGCGGATTGTCGAGTCAAGAAGGAGCAACTCGGGAGGCAAGCAAGGTGCTGAGTCGGGAAAGAACAGCTCGGAAGGCAGGCGGAGTGCTGAGTTGGGAAAAAACAACTCGGGAAGCAGGCCAGGTGCCTAGTCGAGAAAGAGCAACTCGAGAGGTAGGCGGAGTGTGGAGTCAATAAGGAATAGTTCGGGAAGTTAACAAAAAGTCACATTAAAGAAAGGAATAATCCGTCATTTAAGATGGGACTTCATGAAATGGTTTGTTAGAGTTCATTTATACACATCATCATCTTCGATAACAGATTGATGATGTCTTATAGGCCCCACAAAAGATTCCTCACATAACAATTCTCTAATGGCCTAACATCACCATCATCTGAACCGGCGTGGCTCTCCATGTGGATGGTCATCCTCGTAGTTGTTACACAATAGCTAGCCCTAACACTACAGGAGATAAAAGGAGGAGGTGGAGAAGAAAGAGGGGGGCTCTTGATCATGCTTACACTTACTATATTTCTACTACTATTACTTGCTTCTCTTCCATATACAAGTTTTGACTTAAGCATCGGAGGACAATCATCGGGTAGGTCGATGGTCGTCTAACTCGTGTTAACTTTGATAGAGAGAGAGCAAGAAGATTTACTGTTGTGGTCGGAGAGAATCCCTCCTCGATGGCACAAGATCGAGGATGAAAAATCTGAACCACATCAATTTATATTGTTAAAGGGGTGTTCCTTTTTTAAAATTATCAAAATAATATTCTACCTAAAATTTAATATCTATACTATCTTTTGTACTCCACTTTTGAATTACCTTTACTAAAATTGCATCACCTTAGAATAACTTTGATTAAAGTACCATCACCTTGGAGTGGATCAAAACTATTATAAGATGGTAAAGTTTTGATCAAAGTTGCTCTGAGTATAATTTATGAGAAAACATGGTGTTTGAATTGGTAAGGGCTTGTTTGTATTCATTCAATATATATAAGATCAGTTAGAAGAAAAATCTCGAACAACTTATTTAACAAACTTGAATAAATATTTATTTACCTCATTAATATTCATGAACAAATATTAGTAACTGTTTGTAAATAATATTTACAATAAAACTTATGAACAGTTAATGAATAATGGTTAAAAAACATATTCGTTACCAAAACTCTTACCAAACTTATATATAGATAAAAATTCTCAAAATAAATAAATAAATTTGTAATATCAAATTCACTAACCGATCAAATAAACTTAAAAAAAAATATAAAAGTTTCAAATAATAAAAAACTTGAATTGAAGCTCGATAACATTTAAATGAACTAAGCTTATAAAAAAATCAAGTCAAGTTTGAACAACCATTTCAATGGCTTGATTCATTTTAGACTCGAATTAAAAATGTAAGCGGGATAGCGGGATGGCTTGATTCAAGAAGACAACCTGATGCAAGAGGGATAGCAGGATGGGTGTTAAAAACCTTCCATGCATGAGATTAGGATAGAGGGAGCAGAGAGAATTGAAGGAGAAGGAGAATTCACCAACAAAAAAGGAACACCTCTTGGTTTGAACGAAAAAGAATATTATTAATCAAAATTGAATATCTTACAAGAGCCTGCATTACAACCATCATTTAGATATCATGGAAGAGAAAGAGGAAAAGTACAAGGCTTTTATTTGTTAGGTCTGATGAAATTCATATATTTTTATAATTGTATGATATTATCCACTTTGAGTGTACACTCTCATGACTTTATTTTTAGACTTTACCCAAAAAATCTCATACCAATGGAGATATCTTTTCATCTTGTAATTCTATGATTTTTTTTTCCATGTCTTATCGATGTGGAACTTTGATTATACTCCTAACAATTTCAACATTATCCAATTTCAAATGGAAGGAGATATGACAAGTCTAAAGTGAATGTTACACTTGCCATAAAATGGGTCATTGTGCTTGGAAATATTATGGTGCTACTAATGATATTAAAGAAAAGGCTCATCTTGTTGTTGACAATTAAAGAAATTAAAGAGTCAACTTTATTGCTATAGATCAAGGAAGGAGAGAAATGTGATAAAAATTTATGATACTTAGATAATGGTGCAAACAATCAAATGTATGATTATAAAAATAAATTTGTAAAGCTTGATGAGAAAGTGAAAAACATTTTTCTCTTGGAGACTCCTCAAAAATCCACATTGAAGGGAAAGGTATAATTATCATCTGTTCTAAATATGGTAATCATAAAATGATATCAAATGTTTACTTTGTAACAAAATTAAAAAGTGATATATAAGCTTTAGTCAACTACTTGAATGGGGTTATGAGATTCTTATGAAAAATAACTATCTTTGGCTTAGAGATCTAAATGATAATTGGTTTGCTAAAGTTGTTATGTCAAAGAATAGAATATTTACTTTGAATATTAAAACAATTGATGTCACACCCTGAGAGTATATTTGTCCGGCAATCGGACGGTATCCTCTTGTGACAATATAAGAAACAATACCAATACAAGGCCCAAATAGCTGTTGGTACACACAAGTGATGCACATGAGCACGACCTCAAATCTCCGACGGGAACCATCAAGGACTTGAAGCGCACACTTGTGCTCAATGAATGCAAGTGCATGAATGTCGTCAAGTAATAAAAGATTATCGATCCCAAAGAGACTGAGATTTGAGTACCATTTTCTAGTTGATCTCATTGTTCGGAGTGAATGTCCTAAAGATGAGGGTTGCGAGGTTGACGACAGTCCTAACTCAAGTATGGTGTCACTCGGAGGAAGCGAAGGTAGGTTCAAAGTTTCCTAAGAGGATTCTAAGACTTTGGTTTCACTTGTGCGCCGTGGAACATGCTATCAACTAAATGCTTTTTAGATCTCTAATTACAATCTTGCGGGAGGATCATCATACATTTACCCGATGAACTTTTGCTTCTACCGGGAACTACCTATTCCTAACCAAGTTTACCTTTCGGATCATCAGAGCTCAGGGGGTTGATACTGTTAGGAGCCCTCTATCACTAAGGTCCCTCAACCCTTCTAGAGTTAATTTCTCCTACTTTGGCCCTTTTGCTAAGATAGACTATTGGGTACAAGGATGTCCTAATAATCCCTATGAAGAGTCGGAATGTATTTCATTTCCTACTCTATCATATTCTACTATCTACAGTTATCGGAGGGAGGACAACCGCAAGGTTCCTCCTTGGTTCTCCTAGGTTTTTGATACAAAGGTTGTCACCCTTTGTATTGGCTATGTGCACTAGATATAGAATCAAAACATAATTTTCATCGATCCAAACAACACCCATTGCAAATATAAATTCAGGAATAGAAAATATATTCGAACTAGCATGTCCAACATACACAAGATACTCTCTAATCCTAGAATCAAAGTATCTACTCCATAGATGAAAGATAACATACACAAGGAATCATAGAATAAATCATTACAATGTAAAGATGTCTAAGAATGAAATCACTATACTCTTGGTCATTCTATTTGGCGTTGGAGAGTAGATTTCAGTCCTCGAGCTGCTTCCTTCCTCCTCGTTGTGAGTCTCCGGTGCTTTTCAGGGCACCATCGTGTCATTCTAGCCATGGGCCTCCTCCCTAGGGTTTGGGCATGCCTTCCTTTTTATAGATGTGAAGTCGGCTCTTCATAAATCCCACGAAAACCCTAGTCGCGTCGAAACTACCCATTGCCACATGGCCATGTGGAATCCACATGGTCGGTCGTGTGGGGCATTGGGATGGCTAGCTTCGTGGTTTGGACACGACCGTATGGAATTCACATGGTCGATCGTGTGCACCTCTGTTCCACCCAATGAATGCCTTCCTTTTGCTCCAAAAATGTGTCTTTTCACTTATAAAATGTCATCGTGCACACAAAAACAACAAGAGTAGATCTCCGAATCAGAAAATAGGAAATGCATGCAAAACAAAGTAGAATATGCATGAAATAAGGATAAAATATAACGAGATGTGTGCAAAAACTACTCCTAAAACCTTATATATTTTGCTCACATCAATCCCCCCAAACTTAGATCTTTGCTTGTCCTCAAGCAAACCTTAGTGCCATGAAATTTTAAAAATGTATTGTTCCATACTTATCATGTTAACTGGATTTATCAAGTGGTATTTTCAATCAAAGCAAAATAGATATGTTCTAAAAGTTCACTAAGTTAGCTTTTCGTGCATGTGCTAAGCGAAATTTCCTAAGGGATACTTGTTCCACAATGAGTTAAGTCATCATCCTATAGCTTTCCTAAGGTCTCCGACTTTTAGGCACTTACCTGCCCTAAGCGAGGGTCGTTCCCTAGATCTAGCACAAAGTCTCAAAGGCATGCTCGTTATTGAGAGAAATTGGTAGGAGTTTTCCTAGTAACCTAACTCGGTCTCAAAGGGGCACCTAGCCATTTCCACCCACGACAACTATTTTTAACTCTCTTTTTTTTTCTTCCAAGGAACTTTGTTCCTCCCTAGCTCACTGGTATTTTGATTTTTTTTTCCAAATGGGCTTATACAATCTAAGTATCTCCAGTAACTAAAATGTTAAATCTAGAGTCACGTAGGGATTCCAAAGTACTAGACTACTAGGATGAATCATAACTATGTATGTACTAGATTTTTCCTTTTAGAATATTCGTCCAGTGTAAGTGAAAGACAAAAGCTAACAAGTGTAAGTCTAGAACATTTATTAAAGCAACTAAAATAAAATACCAAAAGATAAATGAAGTTAAGCTATCTATAGCATGGAAGCAATTCGTGAAGAACTTTTAAAAACATTACTGAGGCAGCTTAAAATGGCAAAACTAAGTACTGAAAGGAATCTAAACACTCTATGCATGGACAAATAAATGCAAACTAAAACTATACTTAAATGTCAAGAAAGAAACTATTGCTGGAAGAAAGATATATCAAAATTTGGGGCCCCCCAGACAAAAAAGTACCTCTAATATGGCAACCGAGGTGGGAAGTCTGGTAGTCTCGGCATGTCAGGCTCCTAGCAAAATCTGATGCTCAGTCGCTGATGCCACATGTATATATGGTCGATCTGGGAACTAGTGGATGCAGCGACTGCTCTGTGCTCCTCCTCCCTGACCCACTATGCTTGCATGGCATGCATGTGCCGCCGAACCTCCTGGCGGTATGCAACCTCCTCCTGGCAATGGGTTGCCTCCTTCTAAAAATAGACACGGGCCTTGTCGTAGAACTCCTTGGCTCACTGGAAGTACTCCCATATGTCCTGAAACTTTGCCTGCATGTAGGTGCTCTGCTCCTCCCATCACTGCCTCTGTGTCTGCTGCTCGGTGTATATATCGCCGATGCGCGATCAGAACTCAGAAAAGTCATAGGCAAATGTACTTGCATCCTGCTCAAAAGTAGAAAAAGAAGAAGGTGTAGGTGTAGGCTCTCGGCGTGGACTTGGGGGACTCCTATACATTTGTGGACTTGAGGGAGAGTTATGGGTAGGGGGTGAGAGGGGTGCCTCAATGGAAGGCCCCGCATGTGGTGGGGACTCCACTACCCGGTCCAATCGCTAGTTGGCGCTGTTGGTGGTGGTGGTATGATCAGTGTTGAGGAGCCTAAGGGGTGGCAAGTTCTTCCTTACAAAGCAAAAATAGTGCCCCTCTCTCACTATCATTTTCATAGCCATTCACACCTAGGTCGATACTAGGTCTCCCCTCTACTCTATCCAATACGGTATAATCGTACCCCATCCTATAGCAAATGTGGGTAATCAATCCTCCCAAAATAATCTCTCCCCTTGCCGCCTTGGTCATCTTCACTAGGTGCCTAATGAAATGGGACCCTACATCAATGTTATTCCTCTCTTGTAGCATGTCCCATAGACATAGTGGCTCACTCATTCTTACCACTCCATCACTCTCTTCTCACCCAAAAATAGTACTCGCCATCACTCGGTGAATGTACTGGAAGATGGGGTTTTGTAATCGAGACGCCTTAGCTCTAGAGGGGTCATGGGAGGTTTCTTCGGTAAGCTCCGTCCAAAACAATCTTGCATGGAACTCGTTAGGGGTTCTCCTCTCTCCTCAACTAGGCAATCCAAAATAGGAGTTCCATTGGTGCAATGTCCACTCATGTTCAATGTTAAAAAGCCTAAAAGTGATCTTACCCTCTTCACTATCTCTCCCCGTCAAGATCTCCGCTTCCAATGAACTTAAAAATTCCAAAACTATCATAGGGTAGGTTGGGCATCTAACCCCTATAATCTCTCCCCAACCCATTTTTGCAAAAGACCTTGTGTATCCCCAAGCAAACCTAGGGTTTCTAAAAGTGCTTCATCCAAATACCTAGTAGCCATGATTTTATGATTGGAAAGCATGTTAAATCTATCCCTATGCTCATTGTTATGAAATATGATGCTTGGGATTGCATTACTTTCCTCTGGAGCTTGTGAGGGCACCCCTTCTCCTTGACCTTCACTCCAAAGTGGCGGATCGCGTTGCCACATGCTTTATCCTCCTCATTTTTGCTCCTTGGAAGCTTCTTGAGGGTTGGAGGGGCTCCTTGGAGTGTGGGGAAGGTGATTTTGCATGGCTAGGGCAAGAGGGATTGAAGCACACGATGGATTTGGGGCAAACCACATGGTTCTTTTCCTTTTAAAGCCACGCGACATGGTCGTGTGGGATCCACATGATCAACCGTGTGTGCCACTAGGAGAAAGCCTAAAATTTGACACGACCATGTAAAATTCACATGGTCGGCTGTGTGAGCCCCTGATTTTCTCCCAGAGTGCAACACAATCCAAATCTTTCACACACCCCATCGTGTTCGCTTCTGATCACTGGACACAACCATGTGGAATCCACACAGCTGCCCATGCTTCTCACTGAGGGTTCAAAAAGGAATCTCGTTTCTACCTAGCAAGTTCTCTCTGACCCTAAACTATTTGCAAAGATGTTAATGTTCATAAAGTAAAGTCTAAATTATACACATGAATTCAATAAAAGTAAAAACATATAAAATTAAACTTGGGTTGCCTCCCAAGAAGCGCTTTGTTTAAGGTCTTTTAGCTCTACCATACTTCATCACTTCAGCTTAGCTCTGGAGGCTCCGTGAACCTCCATTCATCCGTCTTAGCATCTTCACCTTCAAGGGGGTACTTGTTATCTTGTAGGAAGTATATGTTAGGGCAATCTCTTGCCGTGATATGGTTTTGATGGTGTGGCAAAGGGTTTAAGTTAGTGTGTTATGTTTATTTGATATGTGCGTTGAAGTCGTGCAGGACTTAGTAATTCGCACATGGAGCCATGGCGAGTTTCACATCTCATGACTCGTGCCTTGAGTCGGTGAAGGATAGCTTTGCGGAAGCCGTGCGCTTGGAGCATCCGAGGGACCGCCGGACGAGAAGCTTGGAGTGAAGCCGGAGGAAGTAGACTTCGAGGCAAGAGACGCGAAGGAGCATTGCAGAGCCGTGCGCCTGATGCTGCCGAGGGACGTGGCCGAGAACGAAGAGAACTTCGAAGGCGAAGGACTCCGAGAAATGAGAGTGAGCGATTGTAACCCGGGGAGGGGTAGCTCTTAGGTGAAACTTGGCCATTTGGCCAAGTGTCGGATGGGTTTTCCCGACACCAGTCGACTGCCATGGAATGGCAGTCGACTGCTCTGAGTCGAGTGTAGCTCGACTGGTATACGACTGACTGGTTTGTGGCGTGATCGCGCCATCGTTAGCGATCGCCAGATAACGATCAAGGCAAAGGCCGTGATCGGTAGTCAATAGGGTTTTGGCCACAGAACCGCTCGTAGCCGACTGGGCAGTCGACTACTGAGGCGGCAGTGATCGTGAGTGAGGTTCGATGATCGCCAAGAGTTCCATTGGACAACAACGGTCGGCATCCGACGTGTTCGGAGGCCGTTGTAGTGACGGCAATGATCGCCATGGCGGCGCATGATCGATGGCGCCAACGGAAGAAGTTAGCCCTCTCTATAAAAAGAGAGGGTGTGAGCCTGTGAGAGGCTAATGCTTAAGTTCCAAACAATCTTCCTAGTGCCCCACAAGCTCTAAACTCTTCTTACTCGCTTTTACTCCATTCTATTTGTAAGAAGAGTGATCTTGATTGTAAAGGTTACCTCCACCTAGCTTGGTGCAAAGGAGAGACCATTTAATGGATTGGTTGAGCGGAGTGATTCACCGAGGACGAATCGGGGACCGTGGATTAGCGGCGTAGCCGTGAACCACGTTACATCTTGTGTTAGCATTGTCTATTTCCTTTGCTTTGTTTTTATTTGTTTAATTTTCTTGTATTGTTGTTTCCGCTTGCGCTAATCTAATTGTAGACGAGCAAATTCCGATAACCAATGAACGAGGGCTATTCACCCCCCTCTAGCCGGCCATCCGATCTCCTACAAGTGGTATCAGAGCCGAGGTTGCTTGTCACCGGACTAACCGCCGCAACAAGCCCTACATCAAAAATGGCCGGCTCCAACATCCACCCACCGAAGTTCGACGGCGAATTCTCTTGGTGGAAAAGGAGAATGGAGGTATTCTTCGAAACCGATTTTGATATTATGCTTATAATGGAAAATGGTTTCGAGTTGCCTAGGGATGAAAGGGGTGAGCCAATAGAGAAGTCAAGGTGGAATAAGAAGCAACGAGAGGAGCACCTTGCAAACTCAAAGGCAAAACATCATCTTCTCAATGTGCTCCCTCAACAAGAGATCAACCGGATCGGAGAATGCACTAGCGCCAAAGAGATGTGGGAGAAGCTTGTAGAGCTTCATGAAGGCACCTCGGAGGCCAAGCTTGCAAGAAGAGACCTCCTCCGCTCCCAACTATCCAATATAAAACTAGAAAAGGGAGAAAAGGTAACCTCACTACACTCTAGGTTTAAAGAAATTTTAATTGGGCTAACAAGTGTAGGTGAGAAGCTATCGAACCTTGTCATGCTCATGAAGGCTATAGATGCCTTTCCCCGGTCCTCAAAGTGGAGTTCCATGGTGGACTCCTTCTATATGTCCAAGAACTTGGAAGTAAGTACCTTGGAGGAGTTCTTCTCGACAATGGAGCTCCACGAAACGAGGCTTGAAGGAATTCAAGAAGAGCCAAGAATTCAACCCTCAAGAGGAGTAGCATTATTGGCAAACAAGGGGAAGAAGAAGATGGAAGTCCCCTCCTCCTCCGATGATGAAGCCTCCTCCTCCTCCATGGATAGCACCGAGGAAGCCTACATGGTAAGGAAGGTGAGGCGTGTATTTAAGAATTTTAGATTTGATAAATCAAATGATAGGAATAGAAGACCAAGGGGGAAGGTGATATGCTACAATTGCCAAGGAGAGGGACACATAAGGGACAATTGTCCTCTCCTAAACAAAAGCAAGGAAGAGAGGAAAAAGAAAGAAGAAAAGAAGAAGAAAAAGGGGAGCAAGAAAAAGAAGGAAGAGGAGAAGAAGGCAAAAGAAAAAGGGAAGGCCAAAGCATTCAAGGCCAAGACATGGGATGATCCTTCCTCATCCTCCTCCTCATCATCGGATGAGGAGAATGCCTTTGTCGCTAATTTGGCCTTGATGGCCTTTGACGATTTGGATTGCTCCTCCTCCGAAAATGAAGGATCAAGCACAAGAGGAGAGAGCTCAAGTGAAGGGGGAGCCTCCTCCACATCATCATCCTCCGAAGAAGAAGAAGAGGACATGGAAACTATGGTAACGAAAGCCTCTCCTAGTAAAATAGTTTCTATGATTTCTAGTTTAACTAGGGATTTGTTTAGAGCAAAGAAGAAAAATAAATGCATGCTAGATCAAATTAAGGCATTAGAAAATAAGCTAGAAAATGCATGCTTAAATAATAATGATACTTCTTCTTGCCATGATGATGCATGCTCACATGATAATTATGTGCCTTTAGATGTTAGTGATGCATGCATAGAAGAAAATAGGGCATTAAGGGAAAAGGTAGATTATTTAACCAAAGCCCTAGGAAAATTCACAATTGGCTCCAACACCTTGAATATGATCATAGGGAGCCAAAGGGCAAGTTTTAACAAGAAAGGCCTAGGATATAAAGAGAAGAAAAATGAGAAGGCCTATAGATGCCTAATAGCTAGGGGACAAGACAAAAACAAAGTAATAGCTAAGAAATGGATCCCCAAGGAATTTCTAGTGAACCCCATAGGTAAAAATCTATTTTGGGTTCCAAAATCCATCCTTAAGGGTTAGAAAACCCCTAGGGTAGTCAACCATATGAACTTGACCTATATCATATTTTGGTTGACTTAGGATGACGGGACAACATTTTTAGATAGTGTTGGGTGATGATAACGTGCCCATAAATAGGTAATAATGCTTAAAATCATGATGATTAATGCAATTGCTATGTATATGTGTAATCATGATTTATGATTTTGATATTGGGCACATTATCATGAAAAATAGGTTTAAATCATGCTTTAGGTGATAACTTATTTATTATCATCATATAATGCCTAATGCATGGTTATAATTTGATGAAAACATGTATTTCATGATCATAATGTGAAATTAATTGATATATGTCATTATGATCATGTAGGTTGTTAGGTTGATACTTAACCATGATAGAATTGCTTGAATATATTGGTTAAGTATATATATACAAATACCCCCCTAGGATGCATCTCACACTCACTATAGGCTAACTTGATTGCAAACTTAGCATGGGTGAGATGTTAGGATGATACAAATGTCCACTAATGCCTATGGCATTTAGATGGTCATTTAAAGTATCAAAATATCAATAATAGACCAATCATGGGGAAGGTTTATGTTTAATTAATAGACATATTGCCCAAAGATCATGGTTGGATATTTCTAATGTTTTCAAAACAATTTCTTACCTTAAAATACATGTATTCATGTTTTGAAACAATTGGATGCAAAACTAGGTAGCTAACTTGATACTAACATGCTCAAAAACTAGTGGTTTTTCAAGTGTTTGGATTTTTGGCAAATCTTGTAAAATATAATGATTTTTCATGAAAAACTATTTTTCCTTGATAGATATACTTAAGAGAAATATGTTCCTCGAATTTCATGATTTTTCGAATTTTCTGAAATTTTTAATGCATTTCTGAATTTCATCCAGAAAATCAGAAATTCGGCTTCCTTTGTGTGCAATGACCGCCATACCGATAGCAATCAGTGGTGGCTATAAATCAGAATATTGAAGGCCGAATTCAGTTTGTAAACCTCCTACAAGTGGTAGAAATATACTTGATGCCATCAACAAATGGTACCCAATTTTTAAATCAACTTGACATATTTTTCCCTCCATTATACTTGATGCCATGAGCTTATAACATAGTGTTAATCTTTTTGATGGTGTCAAAGGGGGAGAAATAAGTATGTTTAAGTTAATCACTTTAGGGGGAGAAATATATTGTAGGGGGAGAAATATATGATAAGGGGGAGAAAATTTACATGGAGAGTTTCATGGATTAAGGGGGAGTTGCATGTTGCTATATCATGTTTATCTTTACATGCTTTCTTACCCTTAGAATTTATATCAAATGTTTTTACCTAACTTAAACGGATTGCCACACATCAAAAAGGGGGAGATTGTTAGGGCAATCTCTTGCCGTGATATGGTTTTGATGGTGTGGCAAAGGGTTTAAGTTAGTGTGTTATGTTTATTTGATATGTGCGTTGAAGTCGTGCAGGACTTAGTAATTCGCACATGGAGCCATGGCGAGTTTCACATCTCATGACTCGTGCCTTGAGTCGGTGATGCGCTTGGAGCATCAGGCCGGAGCAGAGGACCGGACGAGAAGCTTGGAGTGAAGCCGGAGGAAGTAGACTTCGAGGCAAGAGACGCGAAGGAGCATTGCAGAGCCGTGCGCCTGATGCTGCCGAGGGACGTGGCCGAGAACGAAGAGAACTTCGAAGGCAAAGGACTCCGAGAAATGAGAGTGAGCGATTGTAACCCGGGGAGGGGTAGCTCTTAGGTGAAACTTGGCCATTTGGCCAAGTGTCGGATGGGTTTTTCCGACACGACACCGATCGCATGGAATGTCGGTCGATCGCTCGAGTCGAGTGTAGCTCGACCGGTATACGATTGATCGGTTTGTGGCGCGCCGATCATACGCTGGCGGCCGATCGCAGATAACGATCGGCAAAAGCGACGATCGGTGATCAATAGGGTTTTGGCCATAGAACCGCTCGTAGCCGTAGGCGGATCGACTACGGGTCGCGATCGACCGGTGAGGTCCGGATCGCGCCAAGAGTTCCGTTGAGACAACAACGCGGCATCCGACGTGTTCGAGGCCGTTGTAGATGTGACATTGCCATCGGCCATGGGCGTGAACGATGGCGCCAACGGAAGAAGTTAGCCCTCTCTATAAAAAGAGAGGGTGTGAGCCTTTGAGAGGCTAATGCTTAAGTTCCAAACAATCTTCCTAGTGCCCCACAAGCTCTAAACTCTTCTTACTCGCTTTTACTCCATTCTATTTGTAAGAAGAGTGATCTTGATTGTAAAGGTTACCTCCACCTAGCTTGGTGCAAAGGAGAGACCATTTAGTGGATTGGTTGAGCGGAGTGATTCACCGAGGACGAATCGGGGACCGTGGATTAGCGGCGTAGCCGTGAACCACGTTACATCTTGTGTTAGCATTGTCTATTTCCTTTGCTTTGTTTTTATTTGTTTAGTTTGCTTGTATTGTTGTTTCCGCTTGCGCTAATCTAATTGTAGATGAGCAAATTCCGATAACCAACGAACGAGGGCTATTCACCCCCCCTCTAGCCGGACATCCGATCTCCTACAGTATACCCATCGGTGAATGGAGCCTTACACTCTGATATGTTTAATATGACAATCTCGCCATCCACTTCCAAGGAGACTTTGTTCTCCTTCACGTCTATGCATGCTCTTGCAGTTGCCAGAAAGGGTCTCTCTAAGATGATTAGATTGTGAGGGTTTGGTCTTGTGTCCAATACAATAAAGTCTGTGGGTATCACAAAACTTTCAACTACCACTGGTACTTTCTCCAGCATGCCAACGAGTTCCTTGATCGAATCATCCGCCATGCGAATAGCCAAGCCCGTCGGTCGTATACTAGTCCCATCTCCCTGTAGAATGCGTAAAGCATCATGCTAATGGATGACCCTAGGTTGCATAGTGCTTCATCAAAGCTTTCACCATAAATCATACAGGGTATAACAAATTCACTAGGGTCCTCCAGTTTGGGTGGAATTTTATCTTCAATTTCTGCTTGGTTTGGCAAAGTTGAAATCATAACTGCACACCTCCTAATGACTTTGTTTTTCTGACCTACTCCCTCACTATACACTCTCTCTCCCTTAACTTGGTTTTGCTCGGATGGTAGGGGAGAGCTATCCATGGTTTGTGATACGGTCTTGGCTATTTGGGCCACTTGCATTTCCAGCATCTCAGTGTGGCTTGTGAGCCCATCGACGGAGGCCTTCAACTCTCTAAGTGTCTCTTCGGCTCTTTGATGTTGCCATTGGAATTTTGCATTGGCCTTTGTTTGTGTAGCAATGAAGCCTTCAATCATTGATTCCAGTCTAGATTTAGGCGATTGTTGTTGCCCGCTACCCTGTTGTTGCCCATATCCTCCCGATTGTTGAAAATTCCCCAAATTATTCTTATAGGAAAAGTTTGGGTGGTTCCTCCATCCGGGGTTGTAGGTGCTAGAATATGGGTTGTTGGGCCTCTGATTGTGGTTGTCAACCGCATCAACATGCTCAATATGCTCCTCAGAGCTTCCCTACCCTCCATAGTAGTTCTCCTGATACGCCGCTACTCCCTCTCAAAAGGAATTGGTTGCACATGCAGAAGCAGGGGTTAGAGAGTCAAACTGTCTGCTTAACACGGCCATTCTTGCCGCTAAATGATCGATGGAGTTAACAATATATCTACCGACTGTAAGTGCTAGGTGACTACGCTCAGAAGCCCATTAGTGGTGGTTCTGGGCCACCTCCTCGATCAGATCTTCCACTTCCTTGATGGTATTATTCATTAACGCTCCTCTTGCAGCAAAATCGAGGGAAATCTTCGTGGCATATGTGATCCCATTATAGAATATATGAATCACCAGCCACCTCTCTAGACCATGATGGGGGCATTGATAGAGTAGCCCTTTGTAGCAATCCCAGGCTTCAAACAGGGACTCCCCTTCCTTCTGACGGAAGCTAGTAATCAAATGGTGCATGTGGGCAGTCTTACTTGGTGGGAAGAATTTATTCATAAATTATTGCTCACACTGCTCCCATGTGGTGATGCTTCTTGAGGGAAGGGAGTGTAGCCATGTCTTCGCCTTGTCTCACAGTGAGAATGGGAATAGGCTCAGACGGATTGCATCAGCAGGCACTCCATTGAACTTCAATGTTGAGCATATCTTCAAAAACATCTCTAGGTGCTGGTTCGAGTCTTCAATTGCAGCTCCTCCAAATTGGCTCTGCTGGACCATGTGTATGAGTGCCAATTTTAATTCAAAGTTATTAGCTATGATGGATGGTACAGTCATGTAGTTATGCAAAGGTCGGCTACCTAGGTTCACCAAAGGGGCGTCTTGGTCCTCCATGCTTCTCTGCTCAGCTCTCCTGCGATGGTAGGTTTGTTCTATTTCTGGGTCTATCGAAAGTAGATTTTCCTATCCTAATCGTCGATGCATACAACGAACCAAGCTGTGCAATTGGGAGTATATCTACTACTTATCAATGGGAAATAAAATAAATCTAACCCACTTAACCAAATGAAAAAGACCTAAGAGCTAAACTAAGACAAGATGCAATGTGACTACTAAAATTAAGCTAAACTAAATTCAAATGGCCAAAAATCTAAAACTAAATGAACTATAATGAAATCAAACAAGAAAGAAAATCTCACTTAAGTCTGATCCAAGCTATCCACTTTTGATTCAATATCGAATCAACAGTCCCCGGCAATGGTGCCAAAAACTTGATGCACGTGAGCACAACCTCAAATCTCCGACGGGAACTGTCAAGGACACGAAGCGCACACTCGTGCTCAATGCCCACAAGTGCACGGATGTCGTCAAGTAATAAAAGATTATCGATACCACAGAGACTAAGATTTGAGTACCATTTGTCCAGTGGATCTCATTGTTCGGAGTGAATGTATTAAAGACAAGAGTTGCGAGATTGACGACAGTCCTAACTCAAGTACAGTGTCACTCGGAGGAAGCGAAGGTAGGTTCAAAGTTCCCTAAGAGGATTCTAGGACTTTGATTTCACTTGTGCATCGTGGAACATGATATCAACTAAATTCTTTCTAGATCTCTAATTACGATCTTGCGAGAGGATCATCATACATTTGCCCAATGAACTTTTGCTTCTACCGAGAACTACCTATTCCTAACCAAGTTTACCTTTCGGATCATCAGAGCTCAGGGGGTTGATACCATTGGGAGCCCTTTGTCACTAAGGTGCCTCAACCCTTCTAGAGTTAATTTCTCCTATTTTAGCCCTTCTGCTAAGATAGGCTATTGGGTATAAGGATGTCCTAATAATCCCTATGAAGAATCGGAAGATATTTCATTTCCTACTCTATCATATTCTACTATCTACAGTTATCGGAGGGAGGATGACCGCAAGGTTCCTCCTTGGTTCTCCTAGGTTTTTGATACAAAGGTTGTCACCCTTTGTATCAGCTATGCACACTAGATATAGAATCAAAACATAATTTTCATCGATCCAAACAACACCCATTGCAAATATAAGTTTAGGAACAGAAAATATATTCGAACTACTATGTCCAACGTACACAAGCTACTCTCTAATCCTAGAATCGAAGTATCTACTCCATAGATGAAAGAGAATAGACACAAGGCATCATAGAATAAATCATTATAATGTAAAGATGTCTAAGAGTGAAATCACAGTACTCTTGGTCATTCTATTTGGAATTGGGGCCCAGATTTCGATCATCGAGTCGCTTCCTTCCTCCTCGTTGTGAGTCTCCAGTGCTTTTCAGGGCACCGTCGTGTCGTTCTAGCCATCGGGCCTCCTCCCTAGGGTTTGGGCATGCTTTCCTTTTTATAGACGTGAAGCCGGCTCTTCATAAATCCCACGAAAACCTTAGTCGCGTCGAAACTGCTCAGTGCCACACAGCCGTGTGGAATCCACAAGGTCGACCATGTGGGGTGCTGGGATGGTTGGCTTCATGGTTTGGACACGACCATGTGGAATTCACACGGTCGACCGTGTCCACCTCTACTCCACCCGATGAATGCCTTCCTTTTGCTCCAAAAATGTGTTGTTTCACCTATAAAATGTCGTCCTGCACACAAAAGTAACAAGAGTAGATCTCCGAACTAGAAAATAGAAAATGCATGCAAAACAAAGTAGAATATGCATGAAACAAGGATAAAATGTAACGAGATGTGTGCGAAAACTATTCCTAAAACTCTATATATTTTGCTCACATCAACAAGCTATAAATCACAGTGAAATAACACTGACAAATAATAAAAATACAAGATTCAAATATGCGTACCGGTACGACTTCGACACAACAAGAAAACATAATCGAAATCACCATCCAAACCAAATCCATAATAAAGGCAAAATACATACAACACAACCATATACCAAAATGCAAAAACAATATAGAATAAAATCCAAAATATACAATCCATCATAATACAACATCAATATGGAATAAAATTCAAACACTCGGTGTAAGATGGGATCAGCTGACAGAGCTCCGAGCACTCAAGGAATCTTCTACCTATTATCTGGGTGACAGGAAAACCCAGGGTATATGGTGGTGAGTATAAGACTCAATGGTATATGAAAGATAGTGCATGAACATCATATAAACATATGGAGATCAAAAGGTATACAGTCTTAAAGGTAATAATGAATAATCATCAGTATAAATATAATCAATGCATATACCAAACTGATCCACCAGATATAATGTAATGTACTGACATACCTGAAAGTCTGCAATGACACAACTCATGACAACCTGAGAAAATATATGACAACGTAACACATACAAGTAACATACATGAACAACATCACATCTGTGATCAACTCATAATCATATGGACAACGTATAATCAAATACAATAGCCAAACTGATCCATCCTACATGGTATCATAAGATTAATCAACGGTTATATACCAACCTGGTCTATCCAAAGCAGTATCACACTTAAATTCAGCTCACAATCATTTGAGCACCATATAACAATATGTAATATGTAAATGACATGTATATCAATGTACAACCATATGCAACAATCATAGCTCATCCAAATGAAACATCTCACAGGCATATGCAATATGTATCACACACACATAAGTATATATATATATATATATATATATATACACACACACACACACACACACACACACATGAGCCAAATCAACATGGCAGTGCATATGCATGGTCACTGCCTGCACACCCCGCTCACTACCACGACCCAAGTGTGGCCTAGGTGGCACGACATGACAACTATCCCAACTCCAGCTACCACTACTCTCAAGTGGTTGAATGAGAAGTATGAGTAAGTAGCTAGCTACAAGCTACACAACAAGGGTCCCTTTTGCTGGTCACTCCAACTGTAACTACTCATAAGTGGTCAAGTGTCGCACGATAGGACAAACTGCACACAACTCCAACTACCACCATCAACAATGGACGAGTGTGGCACAGTAGATGAACTGCACTCAACACCAACTACCACTACCCCAAGTGGTCGAGGTGACAGTGATGACTGACAAGGGAGAACAAGTCAACAACATGCATGTAATGTGATGATGCACAATATCCAAACACATAAATCCATAACACACTCTCTATCTCACAGAGAGTCATATACAACAAATAGACAACCATGCTAGGACCTCCAGTTCGTAAACAGTACTCTACCGACAACCCACTCAAACATACATAGAAGACATAACCAACAAGAGACACACAATGTGAGGCAATATGACAAGATATTCAAGTCTACATTTAGAACCATCACCTACCTATAGTGATATAACATGATGACCCAACCCAAGATTACAACTGTACTTAGCAACATGTACTTATATATATATATATATATATATATATATATATATATATATATATATATATATATATATATATATATATATATGTGTTGGTGCAATCGGCCCAGGTCACGATTGACTAGACTCGAGTTTAACTTGAGTAGTATTTTGATATTTGACATTGATGTTTGACAAGGGAGTTGACTATTGTTTGACAATGGGTTGACTATATGGTTGACATGGGATTGACCATATGATGTAGAAGTCCAAGTCTTGTGTACTTGGCATTGAAAGTCCAAGTGGGACACATGGCAATGGGAAAGTCCAAGTCATGGGTACTTGGCATGGAAAGTCCAAGCATGGGTCTTGGCAAGGGAAAGTCCAAGCTTGAGTCTTGGCAATTGGAAAGTCCAACATGGGTTGGCATGGAAAGTCCAACATGGGTTGGCATGGAAAGTCCAAGCATGGGTCTTGGCAAGGGAAAGTCCAAGCTTGAGTCTTGGCAAATGGAAAGTCCAACATGGGTTGGCAAGGAAAGTCCAAGGGTTGAGTCTTGTCAGCATAAGTCCAATGGTTGGCGGCGTAAAGTCCAAGCGGTAGTCTTGGCAGCGTAAGCCCAATGTACCTTGACGGTATAGACCAACTTAGCATGACAATAGCCGATGGAAGCATCAGAAGGCTAGCATATGGATGAACAAGTCATGGATGACTTGGAGAGATCCGATAGGCGTGAGGCTGACAAAGGTGGCTAGAAGGCTTAGGTCTAGGCTAAAGGTGGTCTAGTAAGTATGAGGGCATCATACTTGGGGTTAAACCTCATGTTTGAGGTTATCAGTTGACTGAGGCTTTGGACCAGTCGATTTGTCAAGTGTTTTGACACTTGGCAACCGAGTTGACTCGTGGCAGTCGACTGGGATTATGGTCAATCGAATCGCCAAAGTCGACTAGATTGGGTTGTCGATTGATGATGAGCGAGCAAATGACTCCATAGATGGCAATGATCGCTGGTCGGGGTTACGAGAGCAGAATGCTCGGTAGTCGACTGGTCAGTCAGCTATGACCCTG
This sequence comes from Wurfbainia villosa, assembly GCA_025175895.1. Taxonomy (NCBI): domain Eukaryota; kingdom Viridiplantae; phylum Streptophyta; class Magnoliopsida; order Zingiberales; family Zingiberaceae; genus Wurfbainia; species Wurfbainia villosa. The sequence goes on along the minus strand of CM045994.1, from coordinate 93,819,137 downwards.
GCAATCGATTGATGGGTAATGGAAGTTGACTGCAAGTGTATCCGTTGGAACTTATCCAATGTGGATTAAGCTATTATCTCACAACGGTACTGTTGGCAGTCGACTCGGGCCTCATGGCAGTTGACTATCATGCACAAAATCAGCTCGATGAAGGTTATAAAAGTAGCTCGGATGGGAGGATTTGGCAGCGATTTCTTGGGCATTTTGAGGCGATTTGCTGGTGCAAATCAGGGTCTTCAAGCACGATTCAAGCGATCAACAAGCAAGCATCCAAAATCTCTTTGTAAAGTTTTATTTACTTGCATTCTATTGTATTTGCTTGTATTTTTGTTGTATTACTGTTGTAATATTTTCACGAGGTTTCTCCACCTCCGACTTGTTGTCGAGAAGGAGTTTTATTAGTGGTGTTGTCATCACTAGAGCTCGTTGAGCTTGCCTCGTAGAGTAGGAACCCTAAGGTTCTGAACCACATTATATTGTTGTGTTCGTGTGCTTGTATTTGTGATTGTGTATTTGTTTCTACATTTGTATTGTATTTTCTATTTCCGCTGCGCTAATAATAATTGTAGACGCAAGCACGATCGATTACCATCTTCGACGTCAAACACGCTATTCACCCCCCCCTCCCTTTAGCGACGTCCAATTCCCAACAAGTGGTATCAGAGTGAGGCCGCTCTTCATTTGAACTAACCGCCAAGAGAGCACCGCTAGAGGGTGAAGAAGAAAATGGAGTTTGAAAAAAGACTAGGATGGGACATCAACACTCCAGTCCCGTATACCTTCTATGGACAAGAAGGGTTTATGGAGGGCACAGATGGAGAATTTCTTGATGATGGACATCGAGCAATGGTTCATCATACAAGACGGATTCGAACTTCCAAGAGGTCCAAAAGGTGGATACCTCAAGAGGAAAAGATGGACTGAAGAGCAAGTCCAAGCCTTCGAAAGAAACGATAAAGTAACACAATTGATATTAAATTCATTACCTAACGATATTGTGTCTAGGTTAGGTGAATTTCATGATGCCAAGGAGCTATGGTAGAAATTAGCCAAGCTCCATGAAGAACCATTCATGGCTCAAGTAGACAGAGAGCCCGAAGAAGAAGCATCATCATCCTCATAAGAAAGTGAGGAGTCAGAGATTGAAATGTGTTCGACATCCAAGGAGGAAGAAGTAGGGGAAGCCTCCACCTTTAGGATTGAGGGGGAGGAGATTAGATCATCTACACCAGAGCAACCTCAAGAGGAACCATCAACCTCCGGTCGAAAAGATGAACAAGCTCAAGAGGCTTCCACCACTGACCTAGGTAACTCAAGCATTCTATTTAAAAATAAAATTCATATCATATGCTTTAAGTGTAGGGAAGCCAGACGTTACAAAAGCAAGTGCCCTAAGAAGGTTAAGAATGCTCCACCGGTGCCAAAGGTCAAGGAGACCAGAGCCCCAACCATTAAGAGCAAGGAGCACGTGGTGTGCTTCAAGTGTCACCAAAAAGGGTACTATAGGAGTCAATGCCCTAGAGGGAGGAAGAAAGGGCAAGAAGGAGCTACACAAGTAGGGGGAGCTTCCAAAGCAAACCCTAAGATATATTTTAATGCACCTTCTAGTTCTAGGTTTAAAAAGCATGTTTTTAGCACTCTTGCTATTACTCATGAAAAGCATGCTAGTAAAAATAGGTTTTATTGCTTAGGAGTTAAACATGTCAACTTTAGGAATAAGGAGAAATTTAGGACTAATGTCCCTAGAAAAATCCTACCTAGGGAGACCATTAGAAAGATAGAGGATCATCTAGGCATCAACCCTAAATAGACTAGACATATGCCTAGAAAGAAGAATATCTCAAGAGTTAATGAAAAATTAAAAATTGAAATATTAGAAAAGGAAAATCAAGTCTTGAGGTCAAGGCTTGAGAAAATGGAAAAGACCCTTATGATTATACAAAATCAAATGCAAGGGTCAAATGGTCAAAATCTAGGTCCTAGGAGACAAGGTTCATCCAAAGGCAAAAAAGGTTTGGGTCACAAACTTAAGCCCAAGGAGACTTATCATAATGTTCCATTTGATTATGGAACTTAACCTAGATCTAGGAAAACCAAGGTCACAAGGGAAGTCATCCCTAGAGTTGACCATGGTAGGTGCCTAGTGGCTAGGGTTTCGAAGAAACCTATGGAAGCCACTAAGAAGGTTACAAGGGGAGTCACCCCTAAAGCTAACCTAGGCAAGACCACAATGACCAAGGCTACCAAGCATAGAAGGGTCATTAGAAGGGTATCTAGGGAAGTTATCCCTAAGGAATACCTAGTAAACCCAAGGAGCTCAAATAGGTTTTGGGTCCCTAGGAGCGTGATATATTCACGCTAAATAAGTTAGGTGATGCCAACTTTAAATGGATGGATAGTTAACCTAACCATGGTAAAGGTGGCACTTTAGGTCATTTTCAAGATTATGGATACCTTGAAAATAGGTTTGAATTCATAATCTAAAGGTTTTTAGGATGTGACAATATTATTTAAGAAGTTTGATAATTAAAATTGATCAAATTGTCACAAACTAGATTTAGAGGTCATGGTGTGCCATTTTGGGTTTTTGGCACACTTGGGGATTAGTATTAATATGGAAAAATGAATTTAATTCTAGAAAATGGCAATTAACATTAAAATTTAGGTATTTTTATACCATTATATTTTATTTGTGATGATTGATTTGCCATATAACATGTCATGATATCATATTTATTCTTATCATATAATATGTCATGATCATGCTTATGTTTTAGTTTTAGTGTCATGTATGTTTAGGATTTAATCATATGTCATGACATCATGATTATTGGCATTGCTTTATTTATGTTATCATTTATGTCATGATCATATTTCATGCATTAATAAAATTGAGTTAAGGACTATAGCATGACTTGAAGTCCCATGTATAAGGGAATCGAGTAGAGTTGCCTTAGAAAATGTATGAGACATTAGATTAGGATAACTAAAACCCACATCTTACATCAAATTGACTTGTATGTGTTTTCTTATACCTTAGACATATGTGAGATGCTAGGAAATGAGTTAAGTTCAAGGTGCATAGTTTTTGCATCTAGATGAACTCAAACTCATTTTATACCATGGGTGGATCATGGGGAAAGCTAATGTGCAACTCATGTACATTGAGCCCATTGATCATGATCCAATATAGATTTTCAAAAATATTTAAAAAAAAATAGAAATTCTTGATGAAGTCTATCTTTTGATAGCAATCACCATTGAGAGAGTTGATACAAAGTAGGGCCAAAACATTGAATTTTTCAATGGTTTTAAACTTTGTGTCAAAATCATCATTTTATGGGTATTTTATTTTTCAAATATTTTTCACCCATAATAATTTTTATAAGTAGTATACGTATGAAGTTTCAAGATTTTTTAAAATACGTATATTTACTTATGTATTTCCGAAATTTAGATTCTAAAAACTGAAATTCTGCATTTGTAGAAATCAGTCATTGCCTATATATAGCGGTCATTGCGCAATAATGGTCAGATGACTATAAAGATTTTGGGTAAATAAGGTTTGTTTAGCCTGATTTCAGCTCTATTAGGGTACCCTAACTGCTCCTAACCCTAGGATATGCTTTGGAAAGTATTGGAAAGGGTGGAAATCCAATGGATATGGATTAGAAGAGTTGTTTAGGGTATGTATCAATTTTAAGGTGTATGAAAGTTCAAGATTGAACTTTTAACCTTAATTTTGATGTTTTAGTGTTCCTATAGGCTTTAGGGACTTTCCAAGGACATTGTTGGTGCAATGGTCAATGGGAGCAAGCCTTTAGGGGGAGGTCATCCATCATGGGATGTTGGATGTGTTCTTCCTCATGAAGAGGAGAATTTTAGAAAATGGGAGAATGTGAGATGCCCAATTTGGAAATTGAGAGAGTTTATAGGAAGCCTCTCTTTAGTGATATGAGATTTATCACTAGGAAGAGTGAAGACATCCTAGGTATTTTTGGACCAAGGGGGAGATTGTAAGATCTCATTGGATATGAGACATTGACCTCCTTGGGGAGAACCTTTTTGATGTATGTCAAAAAGGTGGAGAATTGATGGGAAAATCAATGGGAGAATTTGAGATTACTAATTTGGGAGAATTGGTAAGGAGATTTGAGTTAGGTGGCCTAACTCAAAGGTGTTTATGGTTTTCGTCAAATATCAAAAAGGGAGAGATTATTGGTGCAATCGACCCAGGTCACGATTGACCAGACTCAAGTTTGACTCGAGTAGTGTTTTGATGTTTGACAAGGGAGTTTACCATTGTTTGACAATGGGTTGACTATATGGTTGACATGGGGTTGACCATATGATGGAGAAGTCCAAGTCTTGTATACTTGGCATGGAAAGTCAAAGTGGGACACTTGGCAATGTTGGTGCAATCAGCCCAGGTCACGATTGACCGGACACGAGTTTGACTCAAGTAATATTTTGATGTTTGACAAAGTAAGTTGACATTGATGTTTGACATTAATGTCTATTGATGTTTTGGGGAGATTGTTTATATAATAAACCCGGGTTATGTTTAACCGGACTTGAGTTTGACTCAAGGGAGACTTTGATGGTTGACTGGAGTTGACCATGTCATGAAAAGTCTAAGTCTTGAGTACTTGGCATATAAAGTCCAAGCATGGGTCTTGGCATCGAAAGTCCAACATGGGTTGGCAAGGGAAAGTCCAAGCTTGAGTCTTGGCATTTGAGAAGTCCAAGGGGTTTGATATTGGCGACGTAAAGTCCAAGCAGGAGTCTTGGCAGCATAAGTCCAATGGTTGGCGGTGTAGACACCATTAGCATGACATAACCGATGGAAGCACCTGAAGGCTAGCGTGATGGATGACTTGGAGGGATCCGAGAGGCGTGAGGCTGATGGAGGTGGCTAGAAGACTTAGGTCTAGGCTAAGAGTGGTCTAGCAAGTATGGGGGAACCATACTTGGGCTAAAACCTCATGTTTGAGGTGTGCCAGTCGACTGGTGTCATATGGCAATCGACTGGTGAGAGTCAACTAGGGTTTAACTACGAGATGTGTCCCAATGATCATTGCTAGAGCTTGAAGTCGGCCGATTGATTGACGATCGGCCGATCTTGTGATCGGTCGGCGGATTGATGAGCGATCGGTGATCTTGTGATCACGATCGATGCTCGGGTTTTGGGGCACGCGAATGGAGTCTCACTCGACCGTGGTCGCGATCGAGTGATGGTTGAAATAAATCGGTGATGGTCATGATCAGTCGATTGTTGTCCTAGCCGTTAGATTTTTCCAGCGTGGATTACACCGTTGTCTCACAGCAACAGTGTGATCAGTCGACTGATGGTCCCGAGCAGTCAACTAATCGGCTTTTTCCAGCACAGGCAGAAGATTTAAATGGAGCTCGTGAAGGAGGAAAAAGCAACCGGTTCTTAAGGGCATTTGGGGTGATTTACTACTGTAAATTAGGGTCTCCAAGTTGATTTCAAGCAACCAAGCAATCAAGCATTAAAAGAGCAATTGTAAAGTAGTTTTCTTTACTTGCATTGTATTTCATTATTGTAATTGCTTGTATCTATTTCTTATTGTTGTAAGAATAGTTTGTAAGGGGTTTCTCCGCCTCCGACTTGTGTCGAGAAGGAGTAGTTGTGATTAGTGATTGCATTGGCGTCACTAGAGCTCGATCCGTGGAGTAGAAACCGTTCGGTTCCGAACCACGTTATATTCTTGTGTTCTTGTGTGATTGTCTATTTCGTTATTGTTATTATTATCTATATTCCGCTGCGCTAACGAAGTTTGTAGACGAACACGTAAACGTATTTCATCGACGCATAACACGACGCTATTCACCCCCCCCCTCTAGCGTTCCAACGATCCCCTACAAGTGGTATCAGAGCGAGGTCGCTCTTCAAGGTTTAACAACTAAGGGAGCACGCTAGAGGGTGAAGATGGAAGTCCAAGAACAATTAGGATGGGACATCAAAACACCGGTCCCTTATGCTTTCTATGGACGAGAAGGTTTCAATTCTTGGAAGAGAAGAATTGAAGATTTTTTGATGATGAAGGATTTTGAGGAATGGTCCATATTAATGGAAAGATTTGAGTATCCAAGAGGACCAAAAGGTGGCTTCCTCAAAAAGAAGAGATGGAGTGAGGAGCAACTCCAACAATTTGAGAAAAGCAAAAAGGTAATCGAATTTATTTTTGATTTAATTCCTAATGACTTCTTGTGTATCCTAGGTAATTATATAGATGCCAAAGAGCTTTGGAGCGATTTGGCCAAGCTTCATGAAAGTCCATCACCGGTCCAAGAGGAAGGGACCGAAGAGGCAAATGCATCATCCTCACAAGGAAGTGAGGACTAGGAGGTTGAGAGATCATCAACATCCAAGGAGGAATAGAAAGTAGAATCGGAGGAGACCTCCGACTCTAGGATTGAGGGGGAGGAGATTAGATCACCGGAGCAACACCAAGAAGAAGCTTCGACATCCGGTCAAGATGAAGAAACTCAAAATTCAATTCCGGCCTCTGTTGACTTAGGTAACTCAAACACCCTAATTCAAAATAAAAATAATATTATGTGTTTTGAGTGTAGGGAACTTGGGCACTATAAGAGTAAGTGCCCAAATAAAGTCAAGAAGACTCCTCCGGCTCCAAAGATCAAAGATGTCGGTGCCCAAAGTCAAAAGAGAAAGGAGCATATCATATGCTTCAAGTGCAATTCAAAAGGACATTACCGGAGTCAATGTCCAAAGGGAGAAAAAAAGAGAGTATCACAAGTAGGGGGAGCCTCTAAGGCAAACCCTAAGGTATATCTAAATAATGCTCTTTCTTTCAATTATAGGCAAAAGAAAGCTAGAACTAATTTTAGCAATATTGCTATTTATCATAAAGATCATGCTTGGAATAACAAATATATTTGTTTAGGTGCCAAAAATATTAATATTTCAAAGAAGGAGAAATTTGGGACTAATGTCCCTAGAAAAGTTTTACCTAGGGAGTCTATTAGGAAAATAGGAGAACACCTAGGTCTTAATCCCAAATGGACTAGGCATATGCCTAGAAAGGACAATGCCCAAAGACCAAATCAAAATTCAAAAATTGGGCAATTAGAATTAGAAAATCAAGTCTTGAGGTCAAGGCTTGAGAAATTAGAAAAGACCCTCAAGAAGATGGAAAATCAATTTCAAGGGTCAAATAGTCAAAGTCAAGGGTCTAGGACTCAAAGTCAACACCTATAGCCAAAGAGAGAAAAGTCAACCAAGGGCAAGAAGGGCACAAACCTAAGCCTAAGGTGGCTTATCATAGTGTTCCATTTGATTATGGAACACAAATTAGGTCTAAGAAAGCCAAGGTCAATAGGGAAGTCATCCCTAGAGTTGACCAAGGTATGTGCCTAGTGGCTAAGGTTTCAAGGAAACCTAGGATGACCACTAAGAAGGTTACAAGGGGAGTCACCCCTAGAGTCAACCTAGGTAAGACTCAAATGACCAAGGCTACCAAGCCTAGGAGGGTCATTAGGAAGGTATCTAGGGAGGTTATCCCTAAGGAATACCTAGTTAACCCTAGGAGCTCAAATAGGTTTTGGGTTTCTAAGAGCGTGATTGATTCATGCTAGATGAGTTTAGGGTGTGTCAACCTTGATTGGATGGGTAATTAACTCAACCATGGTAGAGGTGGCACTTTAGGTAATTTTCAAGGTTATGGGTACCTTAGAAATAGGTTTGATTTTTAATCCTAAAAGATTTTAGGATGTGCTAATACATTTTTGGAATTATGAAAAATCAATTAGATTGGCACAATTTAGGTTTAGAGGTCATAGTGTGTCATTTTGGGTTTTTGGCACACTAGGGAGAAAAATGATAATATGGCAAAATATCTTTAATTATGTCAAATGAAAATTAATATTAAAATTTAGGTATTATTATACCTATACTTTTTATATGTCATGCTTTGTTTGTCATATAACATGTCATGACATCATGTTTATCTTTATCTTTTATATGTCATGATCATGTTTAGGATTAAGGATAAAATGTCATGTGTTTTTAGATTTAATCATATGCCATGACATCATGATCATTGGTCATGCTTAATTTTTGCTATCATTTATGCCATGATCATTTCATGCATTTAAATTGATTAAAATTGAACTAAGGACTTTGGCATGACTTGGAGTCCCATTTATAAGGGAATCAAGTAGTGTTGCCTTAGAAAAATACATGAAACCCTAGATTAGGGAGAACAAAACCCACATCTCACATCACATTGACATGTATGTGTATTTATACACCTTAGATATATGTGAGATGCTAAGATATGAGTTAAGTTCAAGGTGCATAGTTTTTGCATCTAGATGAACTAAAACTCATCTAATTTCATTTGTGGATCATTGGGAAAGCTTGTGTACAAGTCATGTACATTGAGCCCAAGGAATATGATTCAAAATAAGGTTTTGAAAACTTTTAAAAATCATTTTAGAAAACCTTAGTGAAGTCTATCTTTTGATAGTAATCACCATTGATGAGATTGATATAAAGTGAGCTAAAACTTTGAAGTTTTTATTCACTTTTGGATTTTGTATCAATTTCGATATTTTATGGGTAAAATATTTTTCCAATATTTTTCACCGATTGTATGTGTTATAAGTATTATACATATGAAATTTCGTGATTTTTCGAGTTATGTATAATTACTTATGGTTTTTTCAAACATGGATTCTAATAACTGAAAAACTGGGTTTTCAATTATCAGTCGACTGCCTCTATAGGGTAGTCGACTGATGGGCGGCAGCTACTCCGGCAGCAACAGCTCTAGCTGAAATCGCTCTGATGGCAAAACCGCCCTAGCAAAACCGGCTGGCATACGTGCAGCGGCACTACTTCGAAAAAGCGCCTGGCGGAAAACCTCCCTGGCGAAAAAATTGCCCGGTGAAGTGGCCAGCGAATCGCTCTGGCGCAGATGTCGATCATTCTCGCTGCCGTGATTTTAAGATTGTTTAACTCGATTTCAGCTACAGTAAAGGTTCCTAACCCTAGGATATGCTTTGGGAAGCATTAGAAAGGGTGAAAATCCATTGGATATGGATTAAGAAAGGTGTTAGGATGATGTATCAAATTTAAGGATGGGAGAGTTCATGTTTGAATTTTGAACCTTATTTTTGATGATTTAGAGTTCTTATTGGCTTAGGGACTTCCCAAGGACATTGTTGGTGCAATGGTCAAGGGGGAGCAAGTCTTTAGGGGGAGGTTGTTAGTAATATATGAGAGATGTCCTAAGGCAATCGCCTTATGTATGAACCATTTATATGATAAATGAAGATTCACTATTTGAGTGTACATGTTTTATGTATTTGATTGGATCTTAAACTCATTTACTGAATGTCCACGATACGATTCACAGCATGAGAGAATTTGTGATTGGATCACAACTAGTGAGTATCTCTACATGTGTAATTGTGATGTATCGGAATTATCCTAGTCGATGAATTGATGGATCCTGGACACCATCAATTACTGTTGAGACTAGCACGCAGGTATACTCCTTGGTGTATCCAAGCGGTGATTCTCCGGAGACATAGTGATGTCCGGAGTTAATCGTGGATGCTAGTTATGGTAACTAGTTCATTGGAGTGACCAGCCGTAAGACTTTATATGGTTCTCTGCATATATAGATATGTCAATGAAGTTCTTACTGTGGCTTAAGTGCGATGTTTCTTTTGACTTGCGGTATTCAAGTCATCTTGATCATGGAGACTTATGCTTTGACATCTTAAGCAAACATCTCTAAGGAGATGTGGACTCGGGATGATTGGGTATAAGTCGAAGTGATCGAAGGTGTTTGAATAGCCTATAAAGGATTCACCACTCCTTGCGAGGAGATGTATACCCATGGCCTCTCGTCGGATTGTTACTAAAGTCTTTGGCCAAAGCATTACATGTTTAGAGTAAGGTACTCTTGATACATGTGGAGTAACTAGAATCCAGTAGGGCGAGGAAATGATACTTGGGCTAGGTGTGGCGTAGTCAGCCTAGTGGGGACTGACACAATAGACCATGTCCTGAACCAAGTGGGTATAAGATGAGTGAAGGGAATGGGGCACGATTCATTCGAGCTACTGAAGGGTTTCAGAAATAGTTCTGGATCAACCGTTGATCTTTTCGATTAATTGGTGATCATGATGTACTACTAGGTGCCACTCATGATCGTTCTATAATTAATGGTTAATTATAGACGGCCAACATAAACCGAGAACCTATTTGGTCACACGCACAACGAGTGTAATCCAAAGGATTTAAAACGAGCTTGAGAATTGGATTCTCAGACCGAGAGAAACTAGTTTTGGTTGGACCAAACATAAAGCGAGCATGAAATCGTTTCAGTCGCAATGGAAGCGTGGATGGGCTGCGTCTTATGAAGACGTAATGGATGGACCAAAATGGTTTGGTTCTAATCCAATGGATAAGAATAAACCAAAGGGTTTGGTTTATTTTAAACGAATGAACCAAAAGTTGGTTCGGTTCGTTTTAACTTAAAATAAACCATCATGGTTTGGTTTATTTTAACTTATCTTAATGGAGCGGGTTAACGGGCTTTATGGATATGATCCATTAACCATTAAGAGAATTAGTTCTCTATAAAAGTGGGCTTAAGGGATTGTTAAACCCTAACTAATCCAAACCCTAGCCCCCCCTTGAGTTGCCGCCCACTCCTTGGAGGAGTTAATCGGCGCCAACCCTAAAGCTGCCGCCACCCAGCTTTGTGCCGCCGTCCAAGACCCTTGCCGGCGTCCAAGCTCCAGCTGGTGAACCTCCGGCGACCCTCCGGTGATCTCCTATAGGTTCGGCATCAAGGTGGGTTTTTCCTCTCCTTGTTTTGGCCGGCGCCTACTCCTCCACCAAGCTGTCCAGTTTTCTGGACAGCTTCTCCTCCTCTCGTCGGAGCGTCGTTTGGACGACGGTTAGTGCTCCGACAGCGGCTAACTTACCGGGGATTTGATCTCCGGTAATCCTCTGAGGTGGAGGACGAAGGATTCGTCAAACGGTTGACGAACACCTCTCCGGAGAAGCGAGTTTTGAGAACTCGTTTTGGATCCGAATTTGGATTCGGATCGTGATCATCTCTCGATCACGTCGTCTTCAACACGAGGCTAGTAACCCGTACGAAGACGAAGCTCATGACTTAGCGAAGTCATCCCGAGGAGCTCGGCGTGGATACGGATAGAGACGATTCTTACGAGGATCGTTCCGGTTGATGCCGTTCCCGCTACACGTCATACGGAAGGTATAACGTAGTTTAATTTCCTTTTATTGCAAATTATAATTTACGGTTATGTCTACACTTGTTGTAATATGCATGCGTGTGTTGTGTGTGTTGTAATAAATATAGATTTATTATTTTTAATTGCTTCCGCTGTGCTCATGTTTACGAAACATGATCGAACACACACACGCCGCGGTGCCGGAAACCCAACAGTGGTATCAGAGCCCAGGTTGTGTTTCGACATAATCGTAAAAATGGTTTTGCGATAGTCATAATGTATTTCTGGAAATTTTCTAAATTTTGGAAATTTAGAAGTATTTATGGAAATTTTTCAATTTTGGAAAGTCTAGAAGTATTTATGGAAATCTTCCACTTTTGGAAAGTTGGAAGTATTTATGGAAATTGATATTTTCCATAAATAAAATATTTGATTAGATTCTGGAAATTTGTTTCCTAATTTAATCACAATTTTATTTGGGAAATTAAATCTTAAAATATTTTATTTCCATAAGTAGTTTTAAAGATTTAGGAAATTGATTTCCTAAATAGATTTTCCTTAATCAAATAATTCCATGAATAAAATATGTGATTAGATTTGGAAATTTGTTTCCTAATTTAATTATGATTTGATTTGGAGAATCAAATCTTAAACATATTTTATTTCCATAAATAGTTATGACATATAAGGAAATTATAAACATGACATAATTGTATGCCATGTAATTGCATTAGATGCATAACATTATGCCATGCGTGTCGTGACATGTAGATGTATGCCATGTATGTCATGTCATGTAGATAATAGTTATTTGCATGCAAAGAGGATGAGACATAAAAACCCTTAATCAATATTAAAGCCTACACCTTCCATTAATATGGTTAGAACCAGAGTTCTGTTTCTTGTTTGGGTTGTTGGACTCTCTCCAAGCCCGGCTCGAACCTGAATATGTTCAAACCATGGAATAGTTTAATACTAATATGGTAAGAGTCAGAGGTCAATCATTAGCTTTGGTTGTTGGACTCTCTCCAAGCTGGGCTAATTGGTTGAATGCACTCTAACCATATTAAAACTATGTCCTGATTAATGGGTTGGCTTTAACCTGGAGCATCGGCTTGTTGGACTCTCTCCAAGGTCGATGTAAAGGGAGGTGAAGTTGGGTGCTATGCATATGATGCATACTTGTTAATGTGTTAACAACCCGATGTATGTGTGAACATTCAATTAGTTGATAGCACATTGTGATAGTTGCATATACGGGATATGCAATCGGTATAGATGATACCTACCGTCGTAGTTATGAATGGCTTGTTGGACTCTCTCCAAGGTTGTTCATAACTATGATGGATATCAGCCCATTCGGAGATGGACCTACAATCTCCCGAAGTGATTTTGGGGTTTTTGAAATTCGAAAAATGAATGGGATTTATAAATGTATATTGATGCATTTTAAAATCATCTTTCTCATATATGCTCGTTTTGTATTTCTAAGTTAATATATTGATCATGATGTGTTTGAATTTGCGTTCCATTTTGGATTCAAATAAATTGACTGGGCCGAACTTCTTGGACTGGCTTAGAAACTTGAGAATTGTTCTCAAGGTGAAAAGCTTGTGTATGTCCTCGAAGCGCCTCTTCCCGCCCGTCCTAGTGACGATGCAACTTTGGACCAATTGTTGGCCTATCAGAAACATGTGAGTGATTCTGAACAAATGAGTTGCATCATGCTAGTCGCGATGGAACCCAAGCTACGAAAGCAGCATGAGCATATGGATGCTCATATCGTAGTCCTTCATCTCTGTGAGTTGGTTGATGAGCAAGTGAGATTCGAAAGGTTCGAAGTCTCCAAGCTCCTCTTCACCTCTGAGATGCAAGGAGGTTCATCTGTAATCTTGCTCAACATCAAGATGGAGTCTTTTGAGAAGCATGAGCAGGGGACAGTGCTGTTAGTTGATTCCTCGAAGAAAGGTTCTAAGAGGAAGTCAAAGGAACAGCAGAAGGGAAAGAAGAGAAAGGCTAAGAAGGTAGAACTAGCACAAAAGGAAACTTGCCATCATTATGGCAAGGAGGGTCATTGGCGAAGAAATTGCAAGGTTTATCAAGAGTCCGTGAAGAAGGATAAGGCATCGGATGCCCCATCTTCTTCAGAAATCTTCTTTATTGATTGTCATTCTATTTCCTTAGACACTTGGGTATTGGATACTGGGTGTAGCTCACATATATGTAATGACATACATGGGCTAAGGAATAGAAGAAGACTCGTCAAGGGAGAGTCAAATTTACGTGTTGGGAATGAAGCAAAGGTTGCTGCACTCGCCATCGGAACGTATTTGTTGAAACTCCCTGCAGGACTTATCTTAGAACTGGACAATTGCTTTTATATTCCTTTGTTGATAAAGAACATCATTTATATTTCTTGTTTAAATAGAAATGGTTTCCATTTGACGTTTAGTAACAATTGTTGTTACATAACTTTGAATGGGGTTCTTTATGGGACTGGAACTTTAAGCAATGGTGTTTATACGTTGGACGAACCAAAGGACATTTGCAATATCGGCGAGCAACAAAAGGCTCGAAAGGATAATCAAATAGACTCCTACATGTGGCATTGTCATCTTGGCCATGTAAGCAAGAAACGCATGTCCGAATTACACCGATGTGGAATTCTGGAATCGTTTGAATTGGATTCATACGATACATGCGAATCATGCTTAAAAGGCAAGATGACTAAGTTACCGAGTGGGAGAGTTACTAGGTCTAATACATACTGATGTATGTGGACCTATGTCAACTCAAGCATTAGGAGGCTATAGCTACTTCATTACCTTCACCGATGATCACTCACGGTTTGGGTATGTGTTCTTGATGAAACACAAGTCTGAAGCCTTTGAAAGGTTCAAAGAATTCAGAAATGAAGTAGAGAAACAACATGACAAGAGTATTAAAATACTTCGATCGGATCGAGGTGGTGAATACTTAAGTCAAGAGTTTCTTGATTATCTAAGAGACAATGACATATTGTCTCAATGGACTCCGCCATATACACCACAGCATAATGGTGTATCTGAGAGGCGTAACCGGACCTTGTTGGACATGGTCAGGTCAATGATGAATCATGCGACTCTTCCCAAGTCCTTTTGGGGTTATGCACTTCAGACAGCTGTTTACTTGTTAAACAGAATGCCTACTAAGGTAGTCTCAACTACTCCATATGAGATATGGAATAGTAAGAAACCTCATGTATCTTACTTGAAGATATGGGGTTGTCCTGCTTATGTGAAGCGGACAGTATCAGACAAATTGGATGCTAAGTCTGATAAATGTCTATTTATTGGATACCCTAAGGAAACAAGGGGTTACCAATTCTATCATCCTGTGGAACAAAAGGTGTTTGTTTCAAGGCATGCTGTGTTTCTAGAGAAAGAGTTTCTCTTGCAAGAAAACAGTGGGAGTGTCGTCGAGCTTGAGGAGGCTCGAGAGACTCAAATAGACATTAATGAGATACCTGGTGAAGCACAACAGCCGACAACTCATAGTGATGAGCAATCGGCTGGACCTATTGTAACACCACATCTTCGTAGATCTGGTAGAACACGCAATATTCCTGAGAGATATGGATTTCTCGTAAGTGAATCGAACGACGTGTTACTCATTGATGATGAGGAGCCTACCAGTTATGAAGAAGTGCTGACAAGTTCAGAAAGGGATAAGTGGCTTGGTGCCATGAAGTCGGAAATGGATTCCATGTACGAAAACCAAGTTTGGAACTTGGTTGACCCACCTGAAGGCATAAAGCCTATAGGGTGCAAGTGGGTTTTCAAGAAGAAAACCGACATGGATGGTAATGTGATTACCTATAAGGCTAGATTGGTGGCGAAAGGATATCGCCAAAAACAAGGTGTTGATTATGACGAAACCTATTCGCTTTGTAGCTATGCTTAAATCCATTCGGATGCTCCCGCCATAGCACTCATTATGATTATGAGATATGGCGGATGGATGTAACAGCTTTCCTTAATGGAAACTTGCTCGAGGCGTGTATATGATACACCGAGGGTTTCACATCGGTTGATAAAACCAAGGTATGCAAGTTGCGACGATCCATTTATGGATTGAAGCAAGCATCCAGAGTCGGAATATCCGCTTTGATGAGACGATCAAAAGTTTGATTTCTCACAAAATCCAGACGAACCTTGTGTGTACAAGAAGGTTAGTGGGAGTGCAGTCGTGTTCCTAGTATTGTATGTCGATGACATATTACTTATAGGAAACGATGTGTCAATCTTACAGTTAGTTAAGGTTTGGTTATCCAAGACATTCTCCATGAAAGACCTGGGAGAAGCAACCTACATCCTTGGGATTAAGATCTATAGAGATAGATCAAAACGGTTGCTTGGTCTTTCGCAGTCTACATATATAGACCGAGTGCTAAAGAGGTTTAGCATGTCGGAATCCAAGAAAGGTTTCCTTCCCATCAGGCATGGGGTACACCTTTCGAAGTCTATGTGTCCGCGCACAGAAGACGAGAGGATTTGCATGAGTAAGATTCCCTATGCATCCGCAATAGGATCTATCATGTATGTTATGTTATGTACGAGGCCCGATGTATCGTATGCTCTGAGTGTCATGAGCAGATACCAGTCCGATCCAGGAATGGATCATTGGGCGGCTGTTAAGACGATCCTTAAGTACTTGAGAAGAACTAAGGATGTGATCCTAATATATGGAGAAGGGTACATGGTGATACGTGGGTATACGGATGCCAGCTCCAGACAGACAAGGATGATTCCATGTCTTTGTCTGGGCATGTATTCACCTGGAATGGAGGCGCAATAGGTTGGAAAGGTTCCAAGCTTGACACTATAGCGGATTCTGCCACCAAGGCAGAATACATTGCAGCTTTGGAAGCAGCAAAGGAAGCGGTTTGGATCAAGAAGTTCATCTCTGAACTTGATGTGGTCTCATCAATGATCCAAACATGTGCTTCGCCGCTATCATCTTATCAGAGAGATCATCAGTAGGAACGAAATACAAATCGAGAAAATTCCCACTGAAAGGAACTTAGCGGATCCTTTGACTAAAGCATTACCTCAAAGTAAGTTTGAGGGTCATGTTGGTGCTTATGGTATTGGATACCGTAGCGATTGGCATTAGGCCAAGTGGGAGTCTGTTAGTAATATATGAGAGATGTCCTAAGGCAATCGCCTTATGTATGAACCATTTATATGATAAATGAAGATTCACTATTTGAGTGTACATGTTTTATGTATTTGATTGGATCTTAAACTCATTTACTGAATGTCCACGATACGATTCACAGCATGAGAGAATTTGTGATTGGATCACAACTAGTGAGTATCTCTACATGTGTAATTGTGATGTATCGGAATTATCCCTAGTCGATGAATTGATGGATCTGGACACCATCAATTCTGTTGAGACTAGCACGAGGTATACTCCTTGGTGTATCCAAGCAGCTGATTCTCACTGGCTGGAGACATAGTGATGTCCGGAGTTAATCGTGGATGCTAGTTATGGTAACTAGTTCATTGGAGTGACCAGCCGTAAGACTTCATATGGTTCTCTGCATATATAGATATGTCAATGAAGTTCTTACTGTGGCTTAAGTGCGATGTTTCTTTTGACTTGCGGTATTCAAGTCATCTTGATCATGGAGACTTATGCTTTGACATCTTAAGCAAACATCTCTAAGGAGATGTGGACCCGGGATGATTGGGTATAAGTCGAAGTGATCGAAGGTGTTTGAATAGCCTATAAAGGATTCACCACTCCTTGAGGAGATGTATACCCATGGCCTCTCGTCTTGTTACTAAAGTCTTTGGCCAAAGCATTACATGTTTAGAGTAAGGTACTCTTCGATACATGTGGAGTAACTAGAACTGTGAGGACGAGGAAATGATACTTGGGCTAGGTGTGGCGTGACGTAGTCGACCTAGTGAGGGTGACACAATAGACCATGTCTGAACCAAGTGGGTATAAGATGAGTGAAGGGAATGGGGCACGATTCATTCGAGCTCTTGAAGGGTTTCGAAATAGTTCGGATCAGTTGATCTTTTCGGTTAATTGGGGATCATGATGTACTACTAGGTGCCACTCATGATCGTTCTATAATTAATGGTTAATTATAGACGACCAACATAAACCGAGAACCTATTTGGTCACACGCACAACGAGTGTAATCCAAAGGATTTAAAACGAGCTTGAGAATTGGATTCTCAGACCGAGAGAAACTAGTTTTGGTTGGACCAAACATAAAGCGAGCATGAAATCATTTCAGTCGCAATGGAAGCGTGGATGGGCTGTGTCTTATGAAGACGTAATGGATGGACCAAAATGGTTTGGTTCTAATCCAATGGATAAGAATAAACCAAAGGGTTTGGTTTATTTTAAACGAATGAACCAAAAGTTAGTTCGGTTCATTTTAACTTAAAATAAACCATCATGGTTTGGTTTATTTTAACTTATCTTAATGGAGCGGGTTAACGGGCTTTATGGATATGATCCATTAACCATTAAGAGAATTAGTTCTCTATAAAAGTGGGCTTAAGGGATTTTTAAACCCTAACTAATCCAAACCCTAGCCCCCCCTTGAGTTGCCGCCCACTCCTTGGAGGAGTTAATCGGCGCCAACCCTAAAGCTGCCGCCGCCCAGCTTTGTGCCGCCGTCCAAGACCCTTGCCGGCGTCCAAGCTCCAGCCGGTGAACCTCCGGCGACCCTCCGGTGATCTCCTATAGGTTCGGCATCAAGGTGGGTTTTTCCTCTCCTTGTTTTGGCCGGCGCCTACTCCTCCACCAAGCTGTCCAGTTTTCTGGACAGCTTCTCCTCCTCTCGTCGGAGCGTCGTTTGGACGACGGTTAGTGCTCCGACAGCGGCTAACTTACCGGGGATTTGATCTCCGGTAATCCTCTGAGGTGGAGGACAAAGGATTCGTCAAACGGTTGACGAACACCTCTCCGGAGAAGCGAGTTTTGAGAACTCATTTTGGATCCGAATTTGGATTCGGATCGTGATCATCTCTCGATCACGTCGTCTTCAACACGAGGCTAGGAACCCATACGAAGACGAAGCTCGTGACTTAGCGAAGTCATCCCGAGGAGCTCGGCGTGGATACGGATAGAGACGATTCTTACGAGGATCGTTCCGGTTGATGCCGTTCCCGCTACACGTCATACAGAAGGTATAACGTAGTTTAATTTCCTTTTATTGCAAATTATAATTTACGGTTATGTCTACACTTGTTGTAATATGCATGCGTGTGTTGTGTGTGTTGTAATAAATATAGATTTATTATTTTTAATTGCTTCCGCTGTGCTCATGTTTACGAAACATGATCGAACACACACACGCCGCGGTGCCGGAAACCCAACAGAGGTATCCATCATAAGATGATGGATGATATTTTTTTTTCCTCATGAGGAGGGAAAATGGGATTTTGAGATACCCAATTTAGAAATTGGGAGAGTGTATAGGATTGTCTCTCTTGAGTGATATGAGACTTATCACTATGAAGATGGTAGGCATCCTAGGTATTTTTGGACAAAGGGGGAGATTGTAAGATCTCATTGGATATGAGCCATTGACCTCCTTGGAGAGTAAACCTTTTTGATATATGTCAAAAAGGGGGAGAATGTGAACTTACCAATTTGGGATAATTGGTAAGGAAATTTGAGTTAGTGTTCTAACTCAAAGGTATTTGTTTTTGTCAAACATCAAAAAGGGGGAGATTGTTGGTGCAATTGGCCCAGGTCACGATTGACCGAACTCGAGTTTGACTCGAGTAATGTTTTGATGTTTGACAAAGCAAGTTGACATTGATGTTTGACATTAATATCTGTTGATGTTTTGGGGAGATTGTTTATACAATCAACCCGGGTTATGTTTAACCGGACTTGAGTTTGACTCGAGGAAGACTTTGATGGTTGACTGGAGTTGACCATGTCATGGAAAGTCCAAGTCTTGAGTACTTGGCATGTAAAGTCCAAGCATGGGTCTTGTCAAGGAAAAGTCCAAGCATGGGTCTTGGCATGGAAAGTCCAACATGGGTTGGCAAAGAAAAGTCCAAGCTTGAGTCTTGGCATTTAAGAAGTCCAAGGGGTTTGATATTGGCGATGTAAAGTCCAAGCGGGAGTCTTGGCAGCATAAGTCCACGGTTTGCAACGTAAAGTCCAAGCGAAGTCTTGGCGGCGTAAGTCCAATGTGCCTTGGCGGTGTAGACACCGTTAGCATGACATAGCCGATGGAAACACCTGATGTAAAATACGAAAAAAAAAAATGGATTAACCCCTTTAATTAATTTAGGATGGTAGATAATTGGGCTGAAATTGGGCTTTGGGATGAAATGGGCTTGGACTGATTTTTGGGCTTTGGGCTGATTGGTTTGATTTGGGTTAAGGGCTGAACCAAATTGGATTGGGTTGGTTTAATCGAATCGGTCGAACGACATTTAAATCCTGCCGAACGAAACGAACGCATCGCGATTTCACCATCTCCTTCTCTTCTCCGCCTCGGTTCTTCGCCTCGCACGCGTCGGCCGATCTCCTCAGCTCGTCGGCGTCCCGGTGAGAGCAGTCGACGGCGCCGCCAACTTGGCTGATCTCCGGCCGAAGGTCAGTGAGTTCTCGCATGGGATCTCGGCGAATCCTTCGGTGAATCGGCAGGTTGGCGCCGCAGCAGTGAGCTGCCGTTGATGTCTGCCGGCGATGAGGGACGCCGGATCGGCTCCATTGGCATCGTAGCCAGGTAAGAGCTGATCTCCTTCTTATTTTGAGATGAGATCTAGGTTCTAGCTATGGATTTCTTCGTTTTAGCTTCAATCGGTGGTTTTGGACAGAGTTTGTGGAGTTTGGATCGGCAGCGCTCAATCGATTGGGGAGCCGCCATTCGATCATCGCCAGAGATGATCCGATCGGTGAGTTTTTGCCATTGAGCGTAACGAAGATTGGGAAGAGGGATTACGTCATTGAATTCCTCCGGTGAACAGAGGTTAAAGGAGGGGTGACTGCCGGTGAAGATTTAGGGAAGGTAAGCTCGATCCAACCTTTGCTTCTCAGTTGATAATTGATGTATTTCCGTGGTGTGTTTAGGCCTATGGTATCGATGGTTTAGGTGTTGTTTGGGATGCTGTAATGAAGATGCAGGATGGTGATTGTGCTGTGAACGATGGTTTAGATGTTTCAATAAGTTGTTGGGGTGGATCTAATAGCTATACTTGGATTTGGGGGCACCGTGATTCGAGCCGCACTAGGTGAGTTACCATTGTGAGGTATGTCAGACATTACCTAATTTTGAGTTGATATGGATATTATGCAGTTGATTGGGGATTATTAGTTGTGGATTGGGATATGGATTTGATTATCTTGATTTACAACTAATTAACTGTCAATGGCAGGACGTCGATAAGTGTTGGCAGTTTGAAGTGGAAGAGGTAAGCCTTAGTTGCATAACCATCATGTTTATTCGTGATCATTGATATAGTAGTGTTATTATCGGATTGGGATAATCGGGGTTTCTTACTCGTAGCGAGGAAGGATGCGAATATAGAACAAATTAGTATTTTGTTCATATAATTAGAGGCTTGTGCTTAACCCTAATTTGTTATTATGGTTACAGTTGATGGTGATGGATACATGAGCGTGGATATGGATAGCACGGATTATTTTGAGCCAGTATCAAGTGGGTAATATCTACCGTCCTAGTAGTTTTGATCAATTCCTGCATGATATTGGATATATGTTATTCTTGTTTACCTTAGATCCACTCTTATTTAATCACATGCTTATCGCCTTGACCTTTGAGATATATACTCTATTACTCATTGATTATCTATGGATAGGAACTATAAACCTATTATGTATTAGCATTAGATGTTCAGTAAGTACATGTGGTTAGGGTTATTTTTGTGACTTCAGATTGGGTTACTGTATTACATCACTAGGGTTAGGTGATGGTTTGGATTATGGAGTCGATTGTTATATCGTATCCGTATTAGTAGTGCATTTATGATGGATCTAGTTGTCTGTGTATAGATAAGTGTATGGTTGTCAGTATGTGACCATGGACTGGAGGTCTTAGCGTGATGGTATATCCATTATGGATTGTGTGCCTGTGTATGGTTATATGGACGGTCGATTGTATATCGTTATGGACTAGAGGTCTTAGTGGGGTTGACTGTCAGATGAGTATGACTCTTTGTGCGATAGAGAGAGTCTTGTGGATTGTAGTCCTCGTATAGTTGACTTTTGTTGACCGTGTCTCCCTGCGGATGGGAGTGTGGCGAGGATACATGTATGGATCTATGCATCATTACACTACATGCATGTCGCTGACCGAGTCTCCTTATGGTGGAGACGTGTCGTCACATCCCGCCTCCCGCCACTCGGTAGTGGCTGCAGTGGTCGAGGGCAGAGCATTGTTGTACGTGCCGTTCTCGGCCACTATGGATGGTGGTAGTTGGAGATGCACTGCCACCGCGGCGAGTGGTAGTTAGCGACTCACCCACTATCGACGGTGGTCGTGGTGATGTGCGCTTGTCCCGGTGCGGTGCCCCTACTCATGGGTAGGGACGGAGCGGCTAGCGCAGGACCCCTAGTAGCATATAGCTCTATAGCGGCTAGCATCGCTTCATACTACCCAACCCTGGCCACCGAGAGTGGTGGCGGCCGAGTCGGATAGTTGTCATGTCGTGCCACCTAGGCCACACTGGGGTCGTGGTAGCGAGTTGGGTACGCAGACATGACCATGCATATGCATTGCTGATATATATGTATGCATGTATTTGATATATGTTTTACATATGCCTGTGAGATGCTGCATTTGATTGAGCTATGATTGTTGCACATGTTTGTTCATCATGATACATGTCATTTGCATTTTATATACTGTTATGTGTTGAGCATGATATATGTGTTGGTCCGCATCGTTGTATGCATTTGATTAGTGTCATGTCATAGTGTGGTATGGTATGGACCGGGTTGTTATTACAGTGATCATATACCGCTCATATGTTGGCGTATTGGTCGTATGGATTGACTTAGTATGTTATATGGTTATGTTATTGTAACTGCTCGTGATCGCATCAGTACGCTGGTACATTACTTTTATGTTCGCTTGATCGCTTTAGTATATACATGAGTATGACTTTACCGTAGTTACTTGTTATTAGATTTGGATATGACCGTATGTCTATTGGACTCATGTTGTATACCGTGAGATCTTCACATGTATACTTGTAGATCTATCCTTATATGTTGTTCATGCACTTTTTTGTAAATCTCTAGATCCGGACCTTAAATTGTTTTGAATACATTAAAAATGTAACATTTCAGCCTGGGGCTTATTGGTACAAAGGAAAGCAATACGTAACTGAACGAAGTATACTGTGGATATTTAATCCGCCTGTTATTGTATTTGTGTGGATTGTCGCTTTGTGGTTTTAGCTTGTATTGTTTCCGTATCCGTGATATACGGACGTGTTGTATGTATTTGATCTTCGATTTGATTTCTATTATGATTCTTGTCGTGTCAAGTCACTCCGGAGTGCATAGTTTGGTCTGTGTATCTTGGTTGATCTGTTTGTATTGTTTCCGCTGTGTTTAGTGTGTTTTGATATGTTGATATCTGCGTATATCATATTATTGTTGTGGGCCTACGGGCCTTGTATTAACCCGATATGTTGCCACGTACAGGGGAGATGCCGTCCGTTTGCTTTTCGGCACGGCATACTCTCGGGGCGTGACAATTTTATTGGTCGAGCCCTAGGTCTGCGGTTCATTTTCGGATTTGATTTCGTTCGGACATCGAGTTTTGCTTTACTCGGTTTTGGTTCGTGAGTTCGGGATCCGCCGGCGACATCTCCGAGCTACAAGGATTAAGGTATGTTAACTGTTATTACATATCCTTCTATTGGTTATGCATTTAATTGCTTATAACTGGGATGACTTGTAGGATATTGGTTAGTATTCGCAACCGTGGTTTGAGTTGACCATGGGAACGATATAGTGAGGTTATTAGACGTGTACCTGCTATCGAAGAGGTAATTACCTTTGAGAGCCGACTGATACCGAGTCGGAAAGCAGGAGTTAGGTAGTCACATCTATTGTGGAGATTAAGGATTTCGGTCCTAAGATTTTCACTAATTATGTTAGTCAGATCATTACCTATTGGGTAATGGACAAGCGAGTATACTATTACTGATTCAGATAGTAGAAAATTAGTATATGATATTCATGGGGATTTTGATCCTCGGACTGGTCGTTCTAGGTAGTATAACGTTGAGGGTACTTTTGAGTACTTAACTCGAGTTATACGAAGATAGTAGTGTTAGTTGAATACCATTATCCGGATTTAGCCGGTACTTGGTGTAAGATATAGGAAATAACCTACGGGAAATAACGTATCACTTAGTCCCAGTTCAGTGATGTTGTGAGATAGTATTTTCCCACCTCATCTTTGACTCATTGTCAAGGAATTCTTGGGCTTTAGGTCGAGTGATCGTTTGGTAATGGAAGTATCATGCAGAGTCGTTAGACTTGCGAAAGTTACGACCATTTAATAGCCCAAGAATGTGATTGGGTTGGTTTTGGCCACCCACGGGTTATCGGTTGACATCTTGATCAGGATGTTTGGATCTCCTACCAGATCCTACCGGAAGTCTATAGACCGAGTCATGTGTATGGAAATGACTCCATAGCAAGTGTTTTAAAGAGTTGGAGATTTGATAAGCATATATTGCAAGTCAAATTATTGGAATCCGAAATCTCCAAATGTTGGATAAAAGGAGCAAGATTTAAGTCATGAGTCACGAGCGACTATTGGAGAGTTTTCCGATCATAGAAGACCGTTTGCAGATTGTCAGCAGCTTCTCATGTTTATCAGCGAACTCAGAGGAAAGACTCCGAAGGGAGATTATGTGTGTGCAGATGGGTTACGATTTAGACACAGAGTCAGATTATCCGATGGACCATTGTATCTGTTTCTACTATCAGCAGCCGGTATTTACGGGAAGAGTATGTATTTTTAGACTCAGTTGAAGACTATGGATGATGCTTTCGAGCGGACGATCCACAACCTCGAAAGTCGAGATCATTACAGAAGATTGGTTTATCACATCAGCGGCGATCTACTACCTCAGATATAGTTGAAGTTCTTTGATACTTTCATCCGGAAGAAGCAAGTTACTCAGCAGTATCAGCCGAAGACATTTCAGAAGACTCAGACGACAGCAACAGTTACCTTCCCAGACGACAGCAACAGTTACCTTCCCAGACGACAGCAACAGTTACCTTCCCAGGCGGGATTATGATTTATACAGAGGAGAGAGAGTATACGACGATGGTCGTGTCTATGCAGTATTCTCCAGTTGCAGCTATACCTTTCACAGAGATGGAGCGTGCTATGATGTTTACAGTCCTTCAGTATTATGCAGCCGGATGTGTATCTTTTGCCAGTACAACAGTGTTTACCATCTCCGTTGCAGTTGTTTCAGATTGTACCTCAGTTCCAGCAGTTGATTTTCAGTTCCTCCATGATAGTCTTTGCATCTACATGAGCTCAGCCGTCCAGAACAGATGTTGGACAAGTTTACATGTTTACTCGAGAAGAAGTATAGAAGACCGAAGGATCGGTCCTTCGGGGTATTTCTTTAGGGTATCCTATTTGCGGATATATTGAGAGATACTGGTAGTTTACAGGTATCTTTATCTAGAATATTCTTGGACAGGGTTCGAAGGGTTCCTATCGACTTGTGGGTTGGTGATTTTCTCTACCGTCAGGTGAGATGTTGATCAACAATCAAGAAGTCAAGGGATACCCTTAGCCTTTGCTAGACATACCTCCACTATAGACATATCCTTACGGATAGTTGGATTGTTGGAGCGTTGGTATACTAGGACTTTCGGATGTACGTATAATCCGAGAGTATGCGGATGTAGTTACGGATGAACTCTCGAGCTTGCCACTGCATGAGCAAGTGGAATATGCGATTGAGGTGATTTCGGGAATAGTCCTGATATTGGGGACCTCATACCGGGAGATGATTTTATGGGTAACGATGTTGCTAAACACCATGGGAGATTTATTGTTCCTAGTGTTTCTTCTTGAGAAGACTCGTAACTCTTGTTAAAAGAGAGACAGACCTTTGAGGTTATGCATCGATTATCGATGATTTGAACGCAATAGTTGAGAATGAGTATCCTTCGTTGTGAATAGAGGATCTGTTAGATCAGCTAAATGACACCTGTGTATACCCTAAGGTTGATCTACGATTGGAGGTTTGATATTGTAGTGACCTAGTGTCATACAATTATCATTATCGGTGTGATGATTGAGCTATCATTAGCGTAGGGAAAAAGGATTCAGGTGTATAGAGCTGATTGATAATGTTGTTAGACTTATCAACGATTTTGTCGTTCATGGATTTGAGGAATCAAGTACTCTTGGAGTATTTGAGATCGATTGTCGTCATATCTGTAGAGGATATATGATTGGGGATATATTCACAATCTTAAGGGAAGTTGTGGTTTCCCTAGATTGATTTGGTATTTACCATAGATGAGGATAGAATGTTACTAGAGATACTATATCGACGACTTGTGGGACCAAGAAGGTGATTACAATCACCTGGTCAGAAGTTTGTGAAGCTAGGTTTCAGGGCCTATAAGGTGGCTGACTTTTGTGTCAGTGTTAGTCAATCCGTCCGATATGGATGGAAGGGTATTGTACGTAGATGCATCATTTCAGGGATTAGGAGTGATCCCGATGCAGTTTAATGAGACGTATATTATGTGTATGCTGGTTGAGAAACCAACGAGAGTAGTCATTATAGTCGTCCAGTTACTTTCAGTTCTGGGTGATATAATGAATTTTGGAACAGTAGATTAATTTCTCTTGTGAGAATAAATCTCCGTCTCTAGGAAGGATAGTGGTTCTAGAGTTGTATTTCGATTTAGGAAGAGTTGTTTCAGGAGGCTCTTCATTCGAGGGTGATGATTTATTCGGAGTGTATCCGAAAATAGTGAGTATTGAGACGTTCCGATTGGTGGAACGATATATGGGACACAGTTGATTTCGTAGTTTGAGGTTGGGTATGCCAACAAGCAAGGTGGAATATTGTGATCGGTAGGGTTACGTACCGTGATGAAGTGGAGTCTAGTACGTTAGACTGTGTTGGGAGGTTATCTAGAATTCGGAAAGGACTTGATCGAATTTGGATAGTCGATGATCGATTAGCTAGGTTCGCTCATTTTCTTCCGAGCCGTAAGATGACTCCGTTGGATTGCTTGATGGAATTATATCCATGAAGTATCCTTAGGTATCAATTCTGATAGTGATTTATGATTCATCTTACGATTCTGGCAAAGTTCCCATCGGTTACGAGTATAGAGCTCCACTTTGGTATAATTATTACCTTTTAATAGGTTGATTGAGAGTGTATATATGAGCTGGAATATAATATTCGAGCTCGGTACCCCACTTAGTCACTTGAGGTGTGACTTTGCTTCGGATACTTGAGATGATTATTGTGACATCTCGCTTGTACATGAGTCGAAAATTTGGGGACCAAATTTTTATAAGTGGGGGAGAATGTAAAATACGAAAAAAAAAAAAAATGGATTAACCCCTTTAATTAATTTAGGATGGTAGATAATTGGGCTGAAATTGGGCTTTGGGATGAAATGGGCTTGGACTGATTTTTGGGCTTTGGGCTGATTGGTTTGATTTGGGTTAAGGGCTGAACCAAATTGGATTGGGTTGGTTTAATCGAATCGGTCGAACGGCATTTAAATCCTGCCGAACGAAACGAACGCATCGCGATTTCACCATCTCCTTCTCTTCTCCGCCTCGGTTCTTCGCCTCGCACGCGTCGGCCGATCTCCTCAGCTCGTCGGCGTCCCGGTGAGAGCAGTCGACGGCGCCGCCAACTTGGCTGATCTCCGGCCGAAGGTCAGTGAGTTCTCGCATGGGATCTCGGCGAATCCTTCGGTGAATCGGCAGGTTGGCGCCGCAGCAGTGAGCTGCCGTTGATGTCTGCCGGCGATGAGGGACGGATCGCTCCATTGGCATCGTAGAGCGGTAAGAGCTGATCTCCTTCTTATTTTGAGATGAGATCTAGGTTCTAGCTATGGATTTCTTCGTTTTAGCTTCAATCGGTGGTTTTGGACAGAGTTTGTGGAGTTTGGATCGGCAGCGGCTTCAATCGGCTGGATTGGGGAGCTGCCATTCCGATCACTGCCAGAGATGATCTGATCGGTGAGTTTTGGCCATTGAGCAGAACGAACAGATTGGGAAGAGGGGATTGGCGTCATTGAATTCCTCCGGTGAACAGAGGTTAAAGGAGGGGTGACTGCCGGTGAAGATTTAGGGAAGGTAAGCTCGATCCAACCTTTGCTTCTCAGTTGATAATTGATGTATTTCCGTGGTGTGTTTAGGCCTATGGTATCGATGGTTTAGGTGTTGTTTGGGATGCTGTAATGAAGATGCAGGATGGTGATTGTGCTGTGAACGATGGTTTAGATGTTTCAATAAGTTGTTGGAGCTGTGGATCTAATAGCTATACTTGGATTTGGGGGCAGCTGTGATTGGAGCTGCACTAGGTGAGTTACCATTGTGAGGTATGCTATATTACAGCTTAATTTTGAGTTGATATGGATATTATGCAGTTGATTGGGGATTATTAGTTGTGGATTGGGATATGGATTTGATTATCTTGATTTACAACTAATTAACTGTCAATGGCAGGACGTCGATAAGTGTTGGCAGTTTGAAGTGGAAGAGGTAAGCCTTAGTTGCATAACCATCATGTTTATTCGTGATCATTGATATAGTAGTGTTATTATCGGATTGGGATAATCGGGGTTTCTTACTCGTAGACGAGGGAAGGATGCGAATATAGAACAAATTAGTATTTTGTTCATATAATTAGAGGCTTGTGCTTAACCCTAATTTGTTATTATGGTTACAGGACGTTGATGGTGATGGATACATGAACGTGGATATGGATAGCACGGATTATTTCGAGCTTCGTATCAAGTGGGTAATATCTACCTGGTCCGGTAGTTTTGATCAATTCCAGTGCATGATATTGGATATATGTTATTCTTGTTTACCTTAGATCCACTCTTATTTAATCACATGCTTGTACTGCCTTGACCTTTGAGATATATACTCTATTACTCATTGATTATCTAGCATGGATAGGAACTATAAACCCTATTATGTATTAACTGATAGATGTTCAGTAAGTACATGTGGTTAGGGTTATTTTTGTGACTTCAGATTGGGTTACTGTATTACATCACTAGGGTTAGGTGATGGTTTGGATTATGGAGTCGATTGTTATATCGTATCCGTATTAGTAGTGCATTTATGATGGATCTAGTTGTCTGTGTATAGATAAGTGTATGGTTGTCAGTATGTGACCATGGACTGGAGGTCTTAGCGTGATGGTATATCCATTATGGATTGTGTGCCTGTGTATGGTTATATGGACGGTCGATTGTATATCGTTATGGACTAGAGGTCTTAGTGGGGTTGACTGTCAGATGAGTATGACTCTTTGTGCGATAGAGAGAGTCTTGTGGATTGTAGTCCTCGCATAGTTGACTTTTGTTGACCAGGTCTCCCCGTGGGATAGGGAGTGTGGCGAGGATACATGTATGGATCTATGCATCATTACACTACATGCATGCTGTTGACTGAGTCTCCCTTATGGTGGAGACGTGTCGTCAGTCATCCTGCCTCCCCGGCCACTCGGGGTAGTGGTTGCAGGGTTGAGGGCAGAGCATTGTTGTACGTGCCGTTCTCGGCCACTATGGATGGTGGTAGCTGGAGATGCGCACTTGGCCACTGTGCGGAGTGGTAGTTAGCGCACTCACCCACTATTGACGGTGGTCGTGTGATGTGCAGTTGTCCTGGGTGCGTGCGTCTGCCTACTCATGGGTAGGGACGGAGCGGCTAGCAGCAGGGACCCCCGTGTGAGTAGCATATAGCTCTATAGCGGGCTAGCTACTGTTTCATACTACCCAACTCGGTCACTCGAGAGTGGTGGCGGCTGGAGTCGGGATAGTTGTCATGTCGTGCCACCTAGGCCACACTGGGGTCGTGGTAGCGAGTTGGGTACGCAGACATGACCATGCATATGCATTGCTGATATATATGTATGCATGTATTTGATATATGTTTTACATATGCCTGTGAGATGCTGCATTTGATTGAGCTATGATTGTTGCACATGTTTGTTCATCATGATACATGTCATTTGCATTTTATATACTGTTATGTGTTGAGCATGATATATGTGTTGGTCCAGACCGATGTATGCATTTGATTAGTGTCATGTCATAGTGTGGTATGGACTGGGTTGTTATTACAGGTGATCATATACTGTTCATATGTTGGCGTATTGGTCAGGTATGGGATTGACTTAGTATGTTATATGGTTATGTTATTGTAATCTGTTCAGGATGATATAGCTTATGGTGTTGAATGCGTTGGTACATTATTTTATGTTGATGGATCATTTAGTATATACATTGAGTATGACTTTACTGTAGTTACTTGTTATTAGATTTGGATATGACTGTATGTCTATCGGACTCATGTTGTATACCTGTAGATCTTCACATGTATACTTGTAGATCTATCCTTATATGTTGTTCATGCACTTTCTATATATTACCCCTGAGTTTATACTCACCACCCCCGGGACCCTGGGCTTCCTTTCGCCCAGGTAACAGGTAGAAGATTCCTTGGACGTTCGGAGCTCTGCCAGCTGATCCCATCTCACACCGGACGGATGGATATTTAATCCGCACTGTTGTATTTGTGTGGATTGTCGTTTTGTGGTTTTAGCTTGTATTGTTTCCGTATCTGTGATATACGGACGTGTTGTATGTATTTGATCTTCGATTTGATTTCTATTATGATTCTTGTCGTGTCAAGTCACTCCGGAGTGCATAGTTTGGTCTGTGTATCTTGGTTGATCTGTTTGTATTGTTTCCGCTGTGTTTAGTGTGTTTTGATATGTTGATATCTGCGTATATCATATTATTGTTGTGGGCCTACGGGCCTTGTATTAACCCGATATGTTGCCACGTACAGGGGAGATGCCGTCCGTTTGCTTTTCGGCACGGCATACTCTCGGGGCGTGACACCTGAAGGCTAGTGCAATGGATGAACAAGTCATGGATGACTTGGAGGGATTCGAGAGGCATGAGGCTGATGGAGGTGGTTAGAAGGCTTAGGTCTAGGCTAATGGTGGTCTAGCAAGTATAGGGGAATCATACTTGGGCTAAAACCTCATGTTTGAGGTGTGTCAGTCGACTGGTGTCATATGACAATCGACTGGTGAGAGTCAACTAGGGTTTGACTGCGGGATGTGTCCCAGCAGTCGACTACCAGAGCTTGGAAGTCGACTGATTGGACGAGCAGTCGACTGATCTTGTGATCAGTCGATTGATGCTCGGGTTTTGGGGCACAGAATGGAGTCTCACTTGACCAGTGCGGTCAGCAGTCAAATGATGGCTTGAACAGTCGACTAATGGTCATGATCAATCGACTGTTGTCCTAGCCGTTGGATTTTTCCAGCATGGATTACACTGTTGTCTCACAGCAACAATGTGATCAGTCGACTGATAGTCCCGAGCAGTCGACTGATCGGCTTTTTCCAGCACAGGCAGAAGATTTAAATGGGGCTTGTGAAGGAGGAAAAAATCAACCGGTTCTTGAGGGCATTTGGGCCAATTTGCTACTGCAAATTAGGGTCTCCAAGTTGATTTCAAGCAACCAAGCGATCAAGCATTCAAAGAGCAATTGTAAAGTAGTTTTTTTTACTCGCATTGTATTTCATTGTTGTAATTGCTTGTATCTATTTCTTATTGTTGTAAGAATAGTTTGTAAGGGGTTTCTCCGCCTCCGACTTGTGTCGAGAAGGAGTAGTTGTGATTAGTGATTGCATTGGCATCGCTAGAGCTCTTTAGAGCTCGATCCGTGGAGTAGGAACCATTCGGTTTCGAACCACGTTATATTCTTTTGTTCTTGTGCGATTGTCTATTTCGTTATTGTTATTATTATCTATATTTTGCTGCGCTAACGACGTTTGTATACGAATATGCAAACGTATTCCATCGACGCATAGCACGACGCTATTCACCCCCCCCCCCTCTAGCGTTCCAACGGTCCCCTACAGGCAATGGGAAAGTCCAAGTCATGGGTACTTGGCATGGAAAGTCTAAGCATGGGTCTTGGCAAGGGAAAGTCCAAGCTTGAGCCTTGGCAATTGGAAAGTCCAACATGGGTTGGCAAGGAAAGTCCAAGGGTTGATATTGGCGGCGTAATATCCAAGGGTGAAACCTTGACAGCATAAGTCTAATGGTTGGCGGCATAAAATCCAAGCGGTAGTTTTGGCAGCGTAAGCCCAATGTGCCTTGGTGGTATAGACTAGCTTAGCATGACAATAGCCGATGGAAACACTAGAAGACTAGCGTATGGATGAACAAGTCATGGATGACTTAGAGGGATCCGATAGGCGTGAGGTTGACGGAGATGACTAGAAGGCTTAGATTTAGGCTAAGGGTGGTCTAGTAAGTATGAGGGCATCATACTTGGGGTTAAACCTCATGTTTGAGGTTATTAGTCAACTAGGGTTT
This sequence comes from Wurfbainia villosa, assembly GCA_025175895.1. Classification (NCBI taxonomy): domain Eukaryota; kingdom Viridiplantae; phylum Streptophyta; class Magnoliopsida; order Zingiberales; family Zingiberaceae; genus Wurfbainia; species Wurfbainia villosa. The sequence goes on along the minus strand of CM045994.1, from coordinate 93,787,208 downwards.
TGGACCAGTCGATTTGTCAAGTGTTTTAACACTTGGCAACCGAGTTGACTCATGGCAATCGACTGGGATTATGACCAGTCGAACTGCTCAGAGTCGAATGGTGTTTGATCACAGAGCCTAATGCCGATCACAAGATATGGGCCGATCGATGGCTTGAGCAATGATCATTATAGATGGTAGTCGATCATTGGTCGGGTTACGGAGGTAGAATGCTCGAGCAGCCGATTGGTCACGGCTTATGGCCCTAGCAATGATCTTGGGTAATGGCAATGATCACGTCTGTATCCATTGGAACTTATCAAACATGGATTAAGCCGTTATCTCACAATGGTACTGTTAGCAGTCGACTGGGGTCTTATGGCAGTTGACTGGCAAGCACGAAATCAACCTGACAAAGGTTATAAAAGCAACTCAGATGGGAGGATTTGGTAGCGATTTCTTGGGCGTTTTGAGGCGATTTGCTGGTGCAAATCAGGGCCTTCAAGCACGGTTCAAGCGATCAACAAGCAAGCATCCAAAAGCTCTTTGTAAAGTTTTCTTTACTTGCATTCTATTGTATTTGCTTGTATTTTTATTGTACTACTGTTGTAATCTTTGTACGAGGTTTCTCCACCTCCGATTTATTGTCGAGGAGTTTTATTAATGGTATTATCATCACTAGAGCTCGTTGAGTTCATCCTGTAGAGTAGAAACCCTAAGGTTCCGAACCACATTATATTGTTGTGTTCTTGTGCTTGTATTTGTGATTGTGTATTTGTTTCTACATTTGTATTGTATTTTCTATTTCTGCTGTGCTAGTAACAATTGTAGGCGCAAGCATGATCGATTTCTATCTTCGACGTCAAACACGCTATTCACCCCCCCCCCCTCTAGCTAGCAACGTCCAATATATATATATATATATATATACATATCGATAAGCATCTCAAAGTTCAGTGGCTAAGTATCAAGAATCTAAATAATAAGAGTGGAGTCAAGGTAATGATACTATCATCATAATAAAGCTCAGACACTAAGATCATCGATCTACTAAACCAAAGGAAGGAATTACCCATATGATAAGTAGCTCATGCTAGCTGACCACACGTACAAGCATCTATCACTAATCAAAGTCTTGCAAGAAAGAGCATGAAATGTAATCAATTCCTAAATCTCTTTGCCATTAGCTATGTATCCAATTATCCTAATCAAATATCCACATAAACCCATCAATAAGGTCTCTACTAAATGAACTCCTTCCATCAACTGTAAATCAATAAATCCAACAACCAAACTAGCTATAGATCTAACATCACATTCATAATAACACTAGATCAACTGTATAATAGTGTGCATCCATAATGTATCCATATTTAAGCTTACCTAATAATTGCTTCAATCACACAACTCCTTGATCCAAGTTTTAGAATATCAAATCTATATCAATCGAACTGCAACACCTCATACTCAGATTTCCTTCAACACCTGACCGTTTGCAAGTTATCACCATCCATAACCCATCACATAGATATATAAACTGAAGTCCATCCCAACGAATACCACCAACAATAATATCCAGTTATAAGAATATATCCACAAAAAATCCAAATCTAACTTTACCAAACCAAACATCTCCCTGATCCAAACGCAGGACATCAAATAAGGATCAACTGCTAAATAGGCAACCCTTACTTAGATCAGCTTCACTACAAAAAATATAGTCATTAGCTGTAACGACCTGGCCCCTATTGGCACCTGGCCCCTATTGGCGGAATTCGGCGACCCCTATTGGTCGACGACCGTCGCCCCTGTTGGCCCGTCGTTACTCACCTGGACTTCCCACCCCTGGAAGTGGGTTTTTGCCTTCCCCAGGATTCGAAGTCTAGACCTCCAGGCTAAGTACTAAAGTTTATGAATCCTGGTAACCAAGTGATCCTGATACCAATAAAATTGTCACGCCCCGAGGTAGACTCTGTCCGGCCAACGGACAGCACCCCCTTATGACAATTCCAATACGGTACAAAGTCGTAGCCAGTATAACACATATTGAAAATGTATAACAACACAGCAAAACATATAACATCAATAGCGGAAGCCAAACACAATGGAAATACAAACTCGACAACATAAGTACATCGGTATATCCGTCCATACTAGAACAAAATCCATACTGAATATCCAAAAAGAGAAACATACAACATGATCTCCAAAACAATAAGAGTCCATATGAAAATACATGCGATGGGAAGCAAAACCCTCGGAAAAATGGCGGGATGGGATCAGGTGGCAATGCTCCAAGTCCATGCCGTAGTCTTCTATCTACTACCTGAGCGACAGGATCACTTGGTTACCAGGATTCATAAACTTTAGTACTTAGCCTGGAGGTCTAGAGTTCGAATCCTGGGGAAGGCAAAAACCCACTTCCGGGGGTGGGAAGACCAGGTGAGTAACGACAAGCCAACAGGGGCGACGGTCATCAACCAATAGGGGTCGCCGAATTCCGCCAATAGGGGCCGGGTCGTTACATTAGCGACGAATTTAGCAACGAATTTTTAAAAAAAATTCGTCGCAAAATAAATTAGCGACGAATTTAGCGACAAAAATATTTTCGTTGCGGATAAAGCGTCGCAAATATTAGCGACAAAAATAGCGATGAATTCTTGCGACGAATTTTAGCGACGAAAATTAGCGATGAATTTAAATTTTCGTCACTAATTTCGCTGCAGACGTTACGATGATTTCAAAATTTCATCGCAACTTTCGTCGCAAAAATTTGCGACGAATTAAAAATTCGTCGCAAAAATTTGCGATGAAATAAAAATTCATCGCAAAAATTTGTGACGAATTAAAAATTCATCGCAAAAATTTGTGACGAATTAAAAATTCATCGCAAATTTTTGTGACGAATTAAGTGTTTTCATTGTTAATTTTTGCGACAAAAAAAAATTCGTCGCAAAACTTTACGATGAAAAAATAAATTCCTCGCAGAAAATTTGCGACGAAATTACGATTTTGTTGCTAAATTTGCGACTGATACAAATTCGTCGCAAAAATCATTGCTGAATTCGTCACAAAATTCGTCGCAAAAAAACATATTTTGCGACGAATTCATTTTTCGTCGCAAAATTTTGCGACGAATTAAATTTTTGTCGTAAATTTCGTCGCAAAATTCGTTGCAGAATTTGTCGCAGGTTAGTTTCGTTGCTAAATTCATTGCTAATTTCCGACTAAAACAAAATTCATGGTAGAATTCGTCACAGAATTCCCAGAATTTAGCAACGAATTTGTATTTTTGTCGCTAAATTTGTCGCTAAATAAAAAAGTTTTTAGCAAGTTCCATCCGTTTCGATATTTTATCATATATACAAATTTCACACACACAAAACAAAACACAATAAGTTCTGATATCCAAAAATATTTCATATCCAAATAAATACATTCAATACAAACAAAACACACACACATTCAATACAACAAAATAACATTCAATAATATCCAAAAATATTTCATATCCAAATAAATACAAACTAACACAATAAGTTAAGAACAATACAACATTCCAAACAACAATGTTATATCCTACAACATTCCAAACATCAACATAGTTCTGATATCCAAATAACAATGTCCACACAAAATATCTCAACACATGAGAAAGAAAAAAGAAAAGATCATCTGCTAAGCAAGGGTCGTCATTCTTCTACCTGCATTAGAAAAGAAACAAACAAAAAGTATCATACATTAAAAAAAACTATATACTAACACGAAAATAAATATGCAAAGACTTACTCATATGTGAATTTTCAACCGGCATAAGGATTGACTTCATCATTCCTGTTTAAAGCAAAATAAAAAGTACTAATCAAAAATTAAAAAAATGAAGGATTAACAAACTCAATAAACTAAAAAATGGTAAAAGTACTAATTACAAACATGCATACAATATCATCATCGTCGCCACCATCATCCTCATTACTAGGAGGAATATGACTTGGACCGGAACTAAATTGCTGAAACTGTCGCATAAGAAAAGCTTGTTGTCGTCGCATTTCTATCATTTCTTGATCCCTTTGTGAGTTTTGTTGTTGTATTTCTAGAATTTGCTGATCTCTTTCAAGTATTATGCCCTTCAAATTGCTAACCTCCTCAGTTAAGTTATGTATCTGTGCCGCTACTGCTGGTGGAGTAGAAGAAATAGATCTACGAGGAACATTATGCATTCTGCTCAGAGAACCCATACCTAATATCCTTTCCCCTTTTGCTCCTCCACTCGCCTCAAGCCATAAATCCAAATTATTACTAACAGATAGCTCAGATCCCTCATTATCACCGTCATCTCCTGAAATTCTCTGTGATGAGGCTAACTGATCATATCTCTCCTATACAAAATTAAAATTTTAATCAGAGCATATACATAACTAACAGAATTAAAGTTATAAAGTAAGTTTAAAGATTAATTCAAACCTTAATTGCTCTAGCTCTATCTCCACTCCAAGTCTTATCTTTTTTTTGGAAAGTGCGAACGAAAGTATCTATAAATTCCGGCTCCTTTCCCAATTCCTTAGACTAAAAATAAGAATGTTAGAAATAAAATAATAATCTGAAATAAATTTAAAAAATAATTATAGAATTAAAAAATTACCAATCTACGTGAATGCTCCTCGATATTTATAGATCCTCCCGCATATGTTGCAGATAAGTCTCCAGAATTACATGCTTGATTTATTTTATTCTACTGACTCCTTTTTTTGCTCTCATCAGATTGCCAATAATTAGAGATTTTACTCCAATTTTCTGACGTGACATAGGCTGGTTTTTTTCCAGTACTTTTGGCATGACTCAATACATGTCGGATATGATCGCCACATTTTTTTTAAAAAATTCTTTTAACTTCCAAGTCTTGAGAAGAGTCCCAAATAAATATCCGCTGAGATGAAAAAAAACAATTGATTATATAATCATTTATTTAATATATAAAATGAATCAATTATACCTTAAACTCGCACCACCATAGTTCTTTTGTAGGTCCTGGCGTACTTGAGTATGACAATGAGTCTCCTCTCCAATAGTTATTCACGATTTTATTGATTCTGAATAATTTTCAAACCTATGATAAAGTGAAAAAAAATTGGATAAATAATTAAGATAGTTGAAAAATTATAATATTTATATTACTTATGAATCTCCAATCGGAAATATATACGGTCGACTTTCGATATTCTCAGTAGATGAGTGTCTGGCAGGTACAGGTGAATTTGAATGGGAAGGCCCTGCTGGTGAATGAGATGGTACTGGCGACTGGTCATGTGAAGGTCCAGCCTGATCAGGGGGGCATGTAGGTATAGTGCTAGCAAAGTGTGAATCGCGTCAAGATTTAGTACTGGGTCGTCTATGGCCACCACGTCGAAACTATCAACCAAAATCAAAATTAGAATAAAGCAAATAAAACTTTGATGCTTAATGAAGAACATGAAAAACTTACAATATTCATAATGAAGATCTGAGAGAGTACGAGAAGCTACGATGATGTCACCACTGATAACCTATAAGAACAAAATATACACAACATACACAGACAAAAGATATAAATTTAACAATGAGATAGTATATAAACAAATAATTGAGCTAAGAAATTTGGTAAAATTATAGTTTAAAACTAAAATTATATATAAAAAAACTTACCCTAGACGTCAAAATTAAAAGTGGAATAATATATTCCTCGGTATGAAACATATTTGTAACTTTGTCTTGTTGATATGCAATGTCTTGCCAGTGATCTTCAATTTTTTTCCGTGCTTTTGTTTTACAAACAGCCCACCAATCATTTTTGTCACGTTTCAAACTAGGATATGGAGCATAGAAAACTTGAATCGTTTGTTGTGCTAAAATAAATGGTTCATATCTCTTATACAACCTTTTATGATTTATTTCAACCAAATTATACTATGGATGCATATAAACATCTATTAACTTCTTCAAATTTTTTGGGTCAGGCACAACCAATGTTAAAAACATATACTGTCATGCCCCGAAGGAGACCCCGCCAGACGAAAATCCGGCAGCATCTCCCCTGTACGGGTGATAATCCCAATTTACATACAAGGCCTACACGACCACAATACATCGGTCAACACGATCGGAATCCAAACACACACGCAATTATATAATTTGGCCACAGGCCATCAACCAAAATAAATGATAAACAGTCTAAAATAAATAGACTTACCCCTTCTGCCATCTGAGCAGGAATACTCAACAAAAATCCAATCCAAACCAAAATCCGAATAAGGTCCATAAGGACACCATAAATCCACGAATATAAATATCAACCTCAAAACCTAAACATGTCCTCTAAACAAAATGTCCAAACCATAGAAACAATTAACAAACAAAAACTTCGACGAGTGGGGTTCGGCAGCTACACTCTCCTGACAGCTTCATCCTGAAATAGATATAAATCAACGGGGTAAGTTCAAAGAACTTAGCGGATATAGTCGATATGCAAGTAAGATATAGCTAACAATAAAAATCATGCCAGTACAGTCTCAAATATAGGGTAAGCAAGAAATAAATGCAAAAGGACTGTACTCACCTGAATCTCCTACCCTGATATAGGAGCATGTGCCCTACTATAAGAGTCATCACCATATACAAACATGTATCCTGTATGCATGGCAATCATATGCAACATCCAAGGCATAAATAAAAATGCAACAAACACAATACAAATGCAATCCGTGCAAAGTGCATGTCGTGCAAATGACATGGTCACCCCTGACGCCAGTCAGCCGCCTCACACGCGATGGTGAAGCCGAGTGGGTAGGGCTATGACAACTGTGCACTCTGCCATCACTGCTCCTGAGTGACCGAGTGGACAGGATGCTGTCGGAGTACACCTATCCTCCTGCCCCAAACAGAGTGGGGGAGCTAAGCTCTCATCTCCCGGTGTCATAGACCAGAGGAGGGATCCCTGCCCGCTACCACGCTGCCTCATCGCTACCCATGAGCGGACCAGCGGAGCCTGACAGAGCAACTGCACACACCCTCCTGATGTACCACTAACCCATGAGTGGCAGTGTGTGCAGGCCATGTAACTAGCTGCGGGCTCAACAATAATGGAACCCCGTCCAGCCAACATGCAATCATGCAAAAATGGTGCATGATACTAAAACATGTAAATCCTACTCAAAATACCTATCCGAATAATATGTACAATCAGTATGTACATATCCCTAATCCAAGTACTATGATCCAAATAAACAGGGAAATATAATCATATCCTATCACATGCATGTATCAAGTAGGTACCAAAAGTATACCGGGCATATAAACATGAAAAATTATTGTAAGCTATCCTAAATAGCATATCAACTTGACTTAATCTAAAAGTTAAGTCAAAATACCCGCCTGAATATATATCCGCAAAAAGAACCAAATCGTCACAACTAGGGACCTGCCTCGAGACCGAAACTTGCATATAGTATAACCTTTGTTAAGCACAAAAATACAATTCACTGATAAATCGAATACTTAATCGATTTCCTTCATAACCCAATTAACCCAAATAAATTTCCAATTGTCCTAATTTTTCAACCCTCTTATTAATCCTTTCCTACCACAAATATCCATACAATTAATTTAACTCACTAAATCAATTGATAAAAACTTTGATTAATTAATGATAAGCTAATTAATCAATTAAATCTGGATTAACCTACATTTTAACAACCTAAGCCAAATAAATAAAATTTACTGGCTTTTAATTTATCCATTAATTGTACCAATCAATTTACCCAATTAATTCCTAATCCACTAACCTAATTCATCACCTACAAAAATCCTCAAGATCAAACAACATCACCCAAATCCCATATACTCCGAATACCATACCGAATGACACCAAAAATCAGTCCAAATCGACCACAACTCCGACTCAACCCTTTCACAGTCGTTCTTTCACGACTACCTCCAAACCTAACCGCACAACACCCTCCAAATAGACCCTCACAGCCCCTAATAACCTCCACCGACAGAACACAGTGACCAATCAACCAAATCAAACAACCGGCAGGCAAGGAAGAAACTAGTTCATGTTATACCTGCGATGGAATTTCCCCTAAACTGCTCGATTCACCGGAACGAGGACCTGTCGATGCCCTAATAGTCTACTCCGGCAACCTCCGGCCAGAAATCACAGCGAAGGGGAAGAAACGGCGGCGGTCCGGTGGCTGCAGGCGTGCTGGGGAAGAAGAAAAAGCGGCGAGGCGGCAAACCCACGGCGGCCTGAGCATCGGGAAGGCGAGAAGAAAGGCTCGACGGCTTCGGGCACGGGGAAGAAAAGAAACCGCTCGGGAAAACGGCGTTGCGCGAGAAGGAGGTTTCGCGAGAGAAAGAAGTGGTCGCGAGGGGGAAAGAAAAAGAAAATAGTATTTTAGGTTTTCTATCGCGTATTAATCCTCTTTAAATAGACCCCTCTAAAGCCTATTTATTTTATCCCCGTAAAAATCTCGTACGGACTCCGTTTAAATCCAGAAAAATTCCGAAAAAATTCCTAAAATTCTCTAAAAATTCTGAAAAATTTCCAGGATTATTTCCTTTTTTTTTTTTTGCCATAAATTTTACATTTTTAAATTTTCCAGTATTTAACATTCTCTCCCACTAATAAAAAATTTGGTCCCCAAATTTTCTACTCAGATGCACAACGAGTAAGAAATACCACAAGTAGTGAAAATATACCTCACGTACCTTAAGTAAACAAGTGGGGGTATTGAGCTCTGATCTTTTCCTCAAGCTCCCAAGTAGCCTCCTCGTCGGTATGGTGACTCCACCCAACCTTGACTAGTCGCACAACCTTATTCCGCAACTGTCGTTCCTTGTAATCCAAAATCCGTACCAGAACCTCTGCATAAGTAGCATCAGGTTGAATGGAACCTGACACATCTGACAGAATATGTGTAGAGTCTGGCACATACTTCCTCAACATAGACACATGGAACACATCGTGAATACTCATCAAAGATTGTGGTAGCGCTAGACGATAAGCAACTGCTCCGATCCTCTCCAAAATCTCAAACGGACCAATATATCTAGGAGCTAGCTTACCACGAAGGCCAAATCTCTTCACCCCTTTCGTGGGTGAAACTCGCAAGAATACATGATCACCAATAGAGAACTCCAAAGGTCTCCATCTACGATCTGCATAACTCTTCTGGCGATCATGCGCCTCTGTCATCCTATGTCTGATAGTACGGACCAACTCTGCCTCATGCTGAGCTCTCTGGGGTCCTAGCAACTGGGCCTCCCCAACCTCCTCCCAGAGTGGTGGGTACGACATCGCCTACCATACAATGCCTCATACGGCCATTTGGATAGCCGAATGATAATCAAGTATTGTAGGCGAATTCCACTAACGGCAAATGATCCTCCCAGTTGCCTCCGAAATCTATAACACAGGACCTCAGCAAATCCTCTAGTGTCTGAATGGTCCACTCAGACTGTCCATCTGTCTGCGGATAGAATGCAGTACTAAACCGAAGTTGCGTACCTAAAGCCTGCTGCAGACTCTGCCAGAACCTAGACGTGAACCGGGGATCTCTATCTGATATAATGCTCAAAGTAACACCATGCAATCTGATGATCTCCCGGCAATATAGCTCTGTCAAACAATCCAGAGAGTCCATCTTCCGAATCGATAAGAAGTGCGCGGATTTGGTTAGTCGGTCAACGACTACCCAAATCGCGTCATGGCCTTGACGTGTCCTAGGCAAACCCATCACAAAATCCATAGTAATATGATCCCACTTCCACTCGGGAATAGGAATCCTCTGAAGTAATCCAGTTGGTCTCTGGTGCTCAGCCTTTACCTGCTGACAAATCAGACATCTAGCTACAAAATCTGCGATGTCCTTCATACCGTTCCACCAATACAAACGCTTTAAATCTTGATACATGCGGGTACTGCCTGGGTGGATCGCAAATCGAGAGCGATGAGCCTCTTGTAGTAACTCCTCCATAACCGGGTGAGGCTGAGGTACGCATAATCTGCCTCAGAAATATATAATACCCTCATCATCGTGGGTGAACTCAGTCTGCTGTCTAGAAGTTATCTGACTACCAATGAACTGTAAATAATGATCACTGGCCTGAGCCTCCCGGACTCTCATCCGGATAGATGACTGAGCAACCATGGTAACCAGAATGCCCTGCTCTGTCAGTCCCTGCTCCTCAAGGCTCAACTCAGAGAAACCCTGAATCAAATCCGTGACTAAAACTTGGAAGGAAGCTAAAGTCCCTCGGGACTTCCGGCTAAGTGCATCGGCAACCACATTGGCTTTCCCTGGGTGGTAGCTGATGGTACAATCATAATCCTTCAGGAACTCCATCCATCTCCTCTGTCGGAGATTGAGTTCCTTCTGCGTAAACAAATATTTGAGACTCTTATGATCAGTAAGAATCTCAAACGTAATACCATATAAATGATGCCTCCAAATCTTCAAGGCATAGATAATAGCGGCTAACTCTAAATCATGAACTGGGTAGTTTTTATCATGGTCCTTCAACTGGCGATAAGCATAAGAGACTACCCTGCCGTGCTGCATCAATACTGCACCTAAACCCTGTAGAGACGCATCTGTATAAAGAACGAAACCATCGTCCCCTGATGGCAATACCAGGATCGGTGCTAACACCAATCTCCTCTTCAACTCCTGAAAACTAGTCTCGCATGCCTCTGTCCACGTGAACTTCATGCCCTTCCTAGTAAGGCATGTCAATGGCATAGCAATGCTCGAGAAACCCTCAACGAACCGTCTGTAATAACCGGCCAAGCCTAAGAAACTTTGAACCTCCTGAACTAATTTCGGCTGCTCCCAACTGGTGACAACCTCGATCTTCTGGGGGTCAACTGAAGTACCTCTACTCGAAACCACATGTCCCAGAAAACCGACTGAAGGTAACCAGAACGCGCATTTATTGAACTTCGCATATAGCCGCTTCTGTCGGAGCCTATCGAGAACAAGACGAAGATGTTGCGTGTGTTCCTCCTCGGAACGAGAATAGACCAGAATGTCATCGATAAAAACAATGACGAACCGATCTAGGAAATCCATAAATTCACGGTTCATCAAATCCATGAATACCGCTGGAGCATTGGTAAGCCCAAATGGCATTACCAAAAATTCATAGTGTCCATATCTGGTATGGAACGCTGTCTTCTGAATGTCAGAATCTCTAACCCTTAATTGATGATATCCGGACCGCAAATCAATCTTAGAATAGACTGATGTACCTCTGAGATGATCAAACAAGTCCTCAATACGTGGCAGGAGATATTTATTCTTGATAGTGACGGCGTTCAACTTCCTGTAGTCGATGCACAGTCTCATCGAACCATCTTTCTTCTTCACGAAGAGAACCGGAGAACCCCAGGGTGATACACTAGGGCGAATAAAACCTCTGTCCAAAAGTTCCTGGAGCTGAACCTTTAACTCGTCCAACTCTCTCGGGACCATACAATAAGGAGATTTCGATGCCGGCGCCGTCCCAGGTATTAACTCAATCATGAACTCCACTTGCCTTCTGGGAGGCAGACCCGGTAACTCCTCTGGAAAGACATATGAATACTCTCAGACAATAGGGATGTCCGCGATCTGAGAGTCACCACTGTCTTCTACATTGATCATAGATAATAGAAAACCTTGGCAATCATGCAATAAAAGCTTCTGAGCCTGAATCGGAGAAATGGTCGCTATACCGTCATCTCGGATGCCAGTGAAATCCCACGAGGGTTGGTTCGAAGGTCGGAATGTGACCATCCTCTTCTGACAATCAACTGTGGCATGATATGCGGACAGCCAATCCATGCCAAGGATAATGTCGAACTCGACCATGTCCAGTACCAATAAATCTACAGTAAGGATGATGTTACCGAAATCTAAGGGACAACCTCGGACCTCCTGGGTAACGTCCAATGTATCGCCAGATGGTAGGGAGACGACTAATCTCTGTGATCTACTAGTAGGTAGTCTACCGATCTCTCTCATAAAAGTATGAGAAATAAACGAATGCAAACTACCAGTATCAACTAGCATAATAGCTGAAAATGCATAAAGTGAAACCGTACCGCGAAATACGGATTCGTTGGCTCGCTACGCATCATCTCTGGTAATCGCATGAATCCGCCCAGTCTCCGGTGGAGGTGGAGGTGGTATCACTGCCAGAGGTGGTCGTACACGGGCACGAGGCCCGATACGGGCGATCGAAGGCGGTATGAAGGTTGCGCCGATCGCATCGGTAGTGCCGGTGATCTCGAACTAGTGTCGAGGATGCGGTGATCATATCGATTACGCGGTCGCTATCATGAACGGTACCGGTGCATCTGCGATGCGCATCGTGGTTCAAATCAACCTGTGACACCGTCACGAACCTTTGGTGTACTCCTGTCCCATGAATACCATGGCGACTCCTGCAGGGGAGCTGCTTCTTCGGCGTTGCAAGGTCCGCTATCTCGGCCCCCTCTCGAGTCCTGCATCGACGCAACGATCCTCCCTGAATAGAAACCCCGGAAGCCACATGCTGAGCCTTCAACGAACAATCTCGGCTCATGTGTCCAAGCAGCTTGCAATAATAGCAAACTGACTGTCCCAAGGTGCAAGCTGAGACGATATGCTCTCTCGATCCACAACGAGTAAAGTGAGTGTCACTAGTGGGTGGCCTCCGGCTCTGCTGAGAAGACCGGGAGGGCCCAGCTGAAGATCATCCTGATTTCTGAGGTCGGCTAGATGCCCCAGAATGACTCTGACCCGGCTGACTACGGCCACTTTCGCGCCCGATGCGTCTGTGCTGGGACTGACCTGTGGTTCTTTCAGTTTGTTTCCTCTTCCTGTCAGTATTGACCCTCTGTTGAGCCGACTCGATCAACAAAGCTCTGTCCAATGCCTCTCGGTAGGAAGAACTGCCAAATCCTGCCATCTTGACCTGTAGATGCCCATCTAGTCCCTGAACAAACTGCATCATCCGTGACTTATCCTCAGCAACTAATTCTGGACAAAATCTGGCTAACTGATTAAATTCTATATTATACTCCATCACTGAGCGATTATTCTGTCGTAGACTCAGAAAATCCTGACGTCGCATCATCTGATATGCCCGTGGGAAATACTGACTCTCAAAAGTCTCTCTAAATCTCTCCTGTAACTCGCCGCCGCCAATAATCGGCGTTGCATATCCCACGGATATCGACTCGCCTCGTAAATGGAAGGCCGCTAACTCGCCTTCTCCCACTCGAGCAGAACCTATATAGTAGAAGGTACGCTCCATCGTCTCGATCCAAAATCGAGCTACACTCGGATCGCTCTCCAGAATAAAGTGAACCGCTTTTCATCGACTTTGCTAATCCCGAATCCGAGCTCGTGCGGCCTACATCGAGGATAAGTAGGGGCCGACATCGAGTGAGGGCCGCGCCCATCGATGGACTCCGGTGCAGATGTTGAGTCCTACTGGTGGGGGTGTCTGATGTGTAGCAGGGTCTCCCGCTGGTACATCGGATACCCCAGCAGTGGGTATCTCGGGAGGAGGATCCACCGAGGACTGAGGATCCACAACTCCCGCAGCACCCTGTGGAATCTGACCCTGATCAATAAGCTCGTCCTCAGTAGATCTTCCTGGCAACTCTGTCGCCAAAGATCTCTGGGTCCTCTGGCGTGGCCGTCCCACACCACGTCTCGGCGCAGAAGCACGCCCACCTAATCTCATATCTGTTAAATGAATACAGATATTACCACAAATAAAAAAACATATCAAATTAATCATCATACCTATTTCACCGTCAGGAGAGTTCTCGTAGCCGCCAAAACCCCATATTGATCTCGTAAAAAATCCTCGAATTTCTGAAACATAAAAAATTATCGGAAATCCATACCAAATCCAAAATTTTCCAAATTGCCTCGCAAAACTTGCCAATACATGGTGAACTCCGAAAAATCCAAAAACCTCTAGGAACTCGAAAACCTAGGCGCTCTGATACCAAATAAATTGTCACGCCCCGAAGGAGACCCCGCCAGACAAAAATCCGGCAGCATCTCCTCTGTACGGGTGACAATCCCAATTTACATACAAGGCCTACACGGCCACAATACATCGGTCAACACGACCGGAATCCAAACACACACGTAATTATATAATTTGGCCTCAGGCCATCAACCAAAATAAATGATAAACAGTCTAAAATAAATAGACTTACCCCTTCTGCCATCTGAGCAGGAATACTCAACAAAAATCCAATCCAAACCAAAATCCAAATAAGGTCCATAAGGACACCATAAATCCACGAATATAAATATCAACCTCAAAACCTAAACATGTCCTCTAAACAAAATGTCCAAACCATAGAAACAATTAACAAACAAAAACTTTGACGAGTGGGGTTCGGCAGCTGCACTCTCCTGACAGCTTCATCCTGAAATAGATATAAATCAACGGGCTAAGTTCAAAGAACTTAGTGGATATAGTCGATATGCAAGTAAGATATAGCTAACAATAAAAATCATGCCAGTACAGTCTCAAATATAGGGTAAGCAAGAAATAAATGCAAAAGGATTGTACTCACCTGAATCTCCTACCCTGATATAGGAGCATGTGCCCTACTATAAGAGTCATCACCATATACAAACATGTATCCTGTATGCATGGCAATCATATGCAACATCCAAGGCATAAATAAAAATACAACAAACACAATACAAATGCAATCCGTGCAAAGTGCATGTCGTGCAAATGACATGGTCACCCCTGACGCCAGTTAGTCGCCTCACACGCGATGGTGAAGCCGAGTGGGTAGGGCTATGACAACTGTGCACTCTGCCATCACTGCTCCTGAGTAACCGAGTAGACAGGATGCTGTCGGAGTACACCTATCCTCCTACCCCAAACAGAGTGGGGGAGCTAAGCTCTCATCTCCCGGTGTCATAGACCAGAGGAGGGATCCCTGCCCGCTACCACGCTGCCTCATCGCTACCCATGAGCGGACCAGCAGAGCCTGACAGAGTAACTGCACACACCCTCCTGTTGTACCACTAACCCATGAGTGGCAGTGTGTGCAGGCCATGTAACTAGCTGCGGGCTCAACAATAATGGAACCCCGTCCAGCCAGCATGCAATCATGCAAAAATGGTGCATAATACTAAAACATGTAAATCCTACTCAAAATACCTATCCGAATAATATGTACAATAAGTATGTACATATCCCTAATCCAAGTACTATGATCCAAATAAACAGGGAAATATAATCATATCCTATCACATGCATGTATCAAGTAGGCACCAAAAGCATACCGGGCATATAAACATGAAAAATTATTGTAAGCTATCCTAAATAGCATATCAACTTGACTTAATCTAAAAGTTAAGTCAAAATACCCGCCTGAATATATATCCGCAAAAAGAACCAAATCGTCACAACTGGGGACCTGCCTCGTGACCGAAACCTGCATATAGTATAACCTTTGTTAAGTACAAAAATACAATTCACTGATAAATCGAATACTTAATCGATTTCCTTCATAACCCAATTAACCCAAATAAATTTCCAATTGTCCTAATTTTTCAACCCTCTTATTAATCCTTTCCTACCACAAATATCCATACAATTAATTTAACTCACTAAATCAATTGATAAAAACTTTGATTAATTAATGATAAGCTAATTAATCAATTAAACCTGGATTAACCTGTTGGAGTATTGGGAATACAATCAAAGTCCCACATTGGTAAGACATGGAAAAGATCATGTGCTTATAAGATGAAAAGATATCTCCATTGGTATGAGGCCTTTTGGGTAAAGCCCAAAAACAAAACCATGAGGGCTTGGGCCCAAAGTGGACAATATCATACCATTGTGGAGATATGTGGATCTTATATGCACTAACATTTGGTATCAGAGCCATGGTCCATGTCAAGCCATGAACCTCGAACGAAGGAAGTTGAACTCCCACGTCCGGATCAAGAGAACTAGAAATCAGGCAGGAAGTCTAGTTGGGTCGGGAGGACCGAACAACTGACAGGAAGTCCTGGTGGGTTGAAGATCGGACATCAAGCAGAGAAAATCCTCCGAGGAGGGATAGGCTTGAGGGGGGGCCCAATGTGGTCCTTCGTTTGAGGGGGGGATTGTTGGAGTATTGGGAATACAATCAAAGTCCCACATTGGTAAGACATGGAAAAGATCATGTGCTTATAAGATGAAAAGATATCTCCATTGGTATGAGGCCTTTTGGGTAAAGCCCAAAAACAAAACCATGAGGGCTTGGGCCCAAAGTGGACAATATCATACCATTGTGGAGATATGTGGATCTTATATGCACTAACATAACCTACATTTTAACAACCTAAGCCAAATAAATAAAATTTACTAGCTTTTAATTTATCCATTAATTGTACCAATCAATTTACCCAATTAATTCCTAATCCACTAACCTAATTCATCACCTACAAAAATCCTCAAGATCAAACAACATCACCCAAATCCCATATACTCCGAATACCATACCGAATGACACCAAAAATCAGCCCAAATCGACCACAACTCCGACTCAACCCTTTCACAGTCGTTCTTTCACGACTACCTCCAACCCTAACCGCACAACACCCTCCAAATAGACCCTCACAGCCCCTAATAACCTCCACCGACAGAACACAGTGACCAATCAACCAAATCAAACAACCGGCATGCAAGGAAGAAACTAGTTCATGTTATACCTGCGATGGAATTTCCCCTAAACCGCTCGGTTCTCCGGAACGAGGACCTGTCGATGCCCTAATAGTCTACTCCGGCAACCTCCGGCCAGAAATCACAGCGAAGGGGAAGAAACGACGGCGGTCCGGTGGCTGCAGGCGTGCTGGGGAAGAAGAAAAAGCGGCGAGGCGGCAAACCCACGACGGCCTGAGCACCGGGAAGGCGAGCGTCGGCGGTGAGGAACCGGCGAGGATCCTGTGGCCAGGGACTGTGGGTGGCGACGCGAAGAAGAGGGCTCGGCTGATGGTTGCAGTGGTTCGGACGGCGAAGGGGGACAAGCGCCGGGGCGACGGCGATGAGCTCGCGTCGACTGACTGTGGACTGCCGACCGCAACGAGGAAAGGGGCGCCGGCTAGAAGAAAGTCTCGACGGCTTCGGGCACGGGGAAGAAAAGAAACCGCTCGGGAAAACGGCGTTGTGCGAGAAGGAGGTTTCGCGAGAGAAAGAAGTGGTCGCGAGGGGGAAAGAAAAAGAAAATAGAATTTTAGGTTTTCTATCGCGTATTAATCCCCTTTAAATAGATTCCTCTAAAGCCTATTTATTTTATCCCCGTAAAAATCTCGTACGAACTCCATTTAAATCCAGAAAAATTCCTAAAATTCCCTAAAAAATCCCGAAAAATTTCCAGGATTATTTCCTTAATTTTATTTTTGGCCATAAATTTTACATTTTTAAATTTTCCAGTATTTAACATATACGGTGTTTTCATGCACATCCCAGGCGGAAGATTATACGGAGTTAATATAACTGGCCAACAAGAATAGTGTCTTCCTGATTTACCAAATGGAGCAAATCCGTCAGCACAGAGACCTAACCTAATATTTCGAGTCTCCTTCGCAAAATCAAGATATGTTCTATCAAAATTTTTCGACACCTCTGCATCTGATGGATGACACATTAGTCCCCTTCTGTTTGATGATTTGCATGCCAAGTCATGTGTTCAGCAGTTGTCTTTGATGCATAAAGTCTTTGTAACCTAGGAGTTAAAGGCAAATAAAACAACTGACTATATGATTTACGTCGTTGCTGCCTCCTACTAGATCTCTTGTACCTATCTTGATTACAGAATTTACAAACATCTACATCTGCATCATCTCCCCAATATAACATACAACCATCTCTGCACACATCAATTCTTTCCACTGGAAGACCTAATTCTTTCATCAGTTTTTTCATACTGTACAAATCATTGGGCAGTATATGATCACGCGGCAATGCCTCTTCAAAAGCTTGAACAAAATTATTAAAACAATCTTCAGACACATTATGCTCTGCCTTGACATTCAACAGTCTTGCGGTGAACGATAGTTTAGTGTGAGTCTCACAACCAAATTTATAATGGTTCATCTGCAAAGACTCAACACCTCCTGAAATTTGAGATATGCTTCATTATTCATATTTTCACCGATATCTATTACTTGTACCTCTTCCAAGGGTGATGCATTAGTAAACATTTGCTCAACTGTTGGAGGACAACTTGAAGCTGCACCTTGTGATTGGGGAATCAAATGCGGGCCCGCTACATCATATATCATCCTCTGATATGGATTTAATTGATTATAATAACTTTGATCCCTAGAGACTTGTGTGTTGTGTCTATGATAATCCTCATCAGATATAAATGGTTCACCATGACATGTCCAGTTATAGTAATTTGCAGTAAAACCAAATCTACAAAGATGCTCTGAAACTTTGCTAGACGGTAAAAATCTACCATTGTGACACTTTCTGCACGGACACCTTATCTGATTACCATCCATAAACTCAACATTACTAGATGTAAAATTTAAAAACTCTTTCAACCCACTCATAAATTCATCAGTTAAACTCCGACGTTCAAGTAAATTCCTATTATACATCCAACTCCTTTCACTGTTTGCATTATGTACATTTTCAATAAATTATATTAATAAAAACTCCTAGAAAATACAATAATACGAATATACAGTTAGTTCACATATGAATTCACTATGTTTAACTATCTTTAAACAGAGACGAAGAAAGACTAGCATAGAGAAAAAGAATTCACTATAAAAAACAGAGGACTTTTATTACTTTAAGATAAACATTGAAGAATTACTCTATGTTATAGACCTCAATCTAAACAAACTACAAAAATAATAAATTCTTAATAAATCAATATAAACTCGTACCAGAAGTATTCTCTTTTTTAGATTAAAACATACAAAATCTACTTAACACCCTAAATTAAAATAATTATCATCTTAAAATACTGCATTTGGAAGTCAGCTTCCCAAATTATGATATGCATTCAGCTAGAAATGAAACATTTATTTTCTTTCCAATTACAATTAAATACATATAATAATTTACAGAAGCAAAGATGCCTTGATGAATATAAGTCTCAATCTTGGTGTTTAAGAGAATACTAATGACATTTGTATGAGTCTCAATATAAGCTTAGGCAGATGCATTTGCGAAACTTAACATTAATTGAATCCTAACAAACATAATTTCAATGGAAACTATTATCCATGAAGTATCATTTAAATGGCAATGCAAATAGGTTTTAACACTTTCCAATAGACAAAACATATAACCTAAAAGAACGAATTTAAAATTAGTGAAATTTTTTATAACCGCGAGTCGCGGAGGTCGCAACTCTGACAATGGCGGGGTGGATCGCGGCGCGGGCGGCTCACCGCAAGATCGGGCGGCTTACGGCAGACGGCTGGCTCGCGGCCGGGGGGCACGCGGCGACGGGGGCGGCCACGCGGCATCGCGGCCTCGCGCGGCGATGGCGGGTTCGGGTGGCGGCGGCTCGAGGATGCGGCGACCGGGCCGGCTGCTCGGCCACATCGGGGGCACGCGGCGACGAGAGGGGGCGGGCGGCTGCGGGGTGTCGTGGGCTCATGGCCGACGGCGGTTGTGGCGACGGCGGTGGCAAAGGCAGACAACCGTTTCTGCACATGAGAGGTCGGGCACGACGCGAGGAGATGGAATTAATTAGGGCATCGGGAATTAGGGCATCGGGCTGGAAAAGGGGAAACTTTGCAACGAATCTTTGGATTTGTTGCAAATTTGCAACGAATCCAAAGATTCGTTGCAAATATTTTTTAAATAAAAAATTAAAAAATTTGAAAAGGTTACCTATTTTTTTAATAATTTTTTTTTTATAAATTTAAAAGTTTGCAACGAATCTGTGATTCATTGCAAATTTGCAACGAATCTGAATTTAAAAGTTTGCAATGAATATGTGGATTCGTTGCAATTTTGCAACCAATCCAAGATTCGTTGCAATGAATCCACAGATTTTAAAGTTTTTTTTTTAAAAACTATTTGCAACGAATCCATGGATTCGTTGCAAATAATTTTTTTAAAAAAAATAAAAAACTTTAAAATCGTTAACTGAATTTTTTAATATTTTTTTATAAAATTAAGAGTTTGCAACGAATCTTTGGATTTGTTGCAAAATTAGCAACGAATCCACAGATTCGTTGCAAATAATTTTTTATTTTAAAATAAATAAAATACTTGAAACTCGTTAACTAACTTACAGATCTCCGAATGAGATAAAATCAGTGTCAATATGTTCGTCTAGTTCTCCTCATTATATAAACATCGTCAAAAAAATTTTAATCTGGGCATTTTTGAATATCGGTCTGTCTGAGAAATCTAATTCACGTTCAAAAAATCACGTATCGCAATATTTTCGGTAAAATTGATTTTTAAAAATATATATATAATCAGGGGAACTAGACTAACATATAGAACTTGTTTCATCTCATTCCGAACTCTCTAAGTCACTTAATCGGCTTCGAAGAATTTTTAATTTTTTTTCTAAAAATAAGAGTTTGCAACGAATCCGAGGATTCATTGCAAAATTAGCAACGAATCCACAGATTCGTTGCAAATTTGCAACGAATCCACGGATTCGTTGCAAAATATTTAAAAAGAAACGAATTATGAATTATGAATTTGAAACGGATTCATTCACGAGAACTTGTTTTTTATTTTTTTTAAAATAAAATAAAAATCTGCGACGAATTATGAATTCGTCGCTAAATTAGCGACGAAAAATAAATTCGTTGCAAATTTTTGCAACGAATTTATTTTTCATTGCAAAATTTGCAATGAAAATAAATTCGTCGCAGATTGTGCAACGAATTTTAAATTCGTTGCAGAATCTGCGACGAATTTATTTTTTCGTCGCAAATTGGCGACGAAAAATAATTTTCGTCGCCAATTTGCGACGATTTTTGCAACGAAATTTAAATGTTGGAAATTTTATAATTTTTGCAACAAATTTTTTTCCGTCGAAAATTTCGTTACAAATTTTCGACGAAACATAAAATTCGTCGCAAAATTTGTTGCAGATTTGCAACGAATTATTTTCGTTGCCAAACTTCGTCGCCAAAAAGCAGTTTTTTTGTAGTGCTTCTCCGCCTAACGAAACTCCTCTACCTTGATTGGACACAACGATGATAGGCGATGAAGTTGTCACTTGCGATGGAGCTTTGAAGTGATCGTTGTTGTCAGGATCAATAGAACACGGTAAGAAATAGGGAATCAATGTTTATTGTCGTCCGGATCGACGGAGCATAACAAGGAGCCAGTATCGCGAGAGCTCATGGCAAAGGAAGAGGCATCGAAGTGGCTGAAGGCCAAAAGCGACTATGGCGGGTTGTTGCAATGGTCGGAGGTAGGTCGCGAATGGGTAGAGGGAAGGCAGGCCGACGGTGCGGCGATCAACCATGGGAAGGAGAGGCGGCGGCGAGCTGGCTTAGGGCACCGACGATGGGAGGCGACACATATCGACGACGATCGAAGAGCAGGGGAGAGCTCGCGGTGATCGAAAGAAACACGGAGGAAAAGAAATGAGAAAGAATAGGGATCGGGGAATGTCTCAAGAGAAATGAAAGAATAAAATAACAAGACCTAAGTTTTAATAACCCAACCTTAGCTAATTAAATCCATTAGCTCCCGATTAATTAATAACTCAAATACGTTTTATTAAAACCTATTAATCTTTCTCCATAAATCGTCATACTAATTCCCATTTAAATTCAAATAAATTTTTAAAAATAGCTGAAAATTTTCATAGAATATTTTCCTAATTAACAAATATTATTTTATTATTGTTTCATTTTCTGATATCTTACAATTGAAGCCAAATATTTGAAGGCTAATGTGCAAAATGAAGCATAGCGGTGACTTTGGAGCATTAAAGGGTATAAGAGAAAAGAAGATGGTAAAATCAAATCATTTATGTGAAGCATGTATTCTTGGTAAACATTTTAGGAGTTTTTCAAAAGAAGTAATATTTAGAGCAACAAAGTCACTTGAACTTGTGCATGAAGATGTTCATGGACCGATCAATCCACCTTCACTTGGTAAAAGTAAATATTTTTTGCTTTTTATTGATGATTTTGGTAGAAAAAATTGGATTTATTTTCTTAAGCAGAAAAAATAGAACTTTAATTTTGGCGCTTTAAAAAATTTCAAGACAATCGTAGAAAAGGTGAGAAGATATAACATCAAAGCTTTAAGATTTGATAGGGAAGGTAAATTCATTTTCAAAGAATTCAATGACTTTTGTGAAACTTATGGAATCCATCATCCTTCCTTTAATAGTTCCTAGATCGCTAGGAGCAGCTGAGAAGAAGAATTGAACCTTAACATGGCAACATGCTTATTGAAAGCCAAAAATATGTCGAAGGAGTTTTGGGCCGAAGTTGTTTTTTTGTGCAATTTACTTGTTCAATCGCTCTTCAACATTGAACGTCAAAGACCAAATTAAACTCCTCAAAAAAACATAGAATGAAAGAAAGCTTAATGTCAAACATTTGTGATTTTTTGGAAGCATTGCGTATGCATAAGTACCACAGCAGGAGAGGGCTAAGTTTGATGATCGAAGTATCAAATATGTCTTTATTAGAAATGATTTATCTTCCAAAGGCTACAAGTTATGCAACTCAACAATGACAAAGTAATGACAAGTCAGGATGATGAATTTGCTGAAGAAGTATCTTGGATTTGATCAGAAGACGAAGACAAAACTTATAATTTTCTTTCATATTTTGGAGAAGAAGAGCAAAACTCAAGAGCTGTTGGGTTTTTCCGAGCCGCAAAAACCGCTTTTTGCGTTGCGGAAACCTCGGAAGCCCCCGGCCACGGATCCGTGCGAAGAAGTATTAAAACAAAATATGTATGTGCTTGTATAAAAAACCCTAGATCTACCTTAGATCTAAGAGATAAGATCATTACCCTCGATGCGATGCCCTTCGCAAATCCCGCTCGTCCAAAAGTCCGCCGGAACTCTAGAGTGTCAAGTGCACACTCCTCTATGGTATCCACACAAGCAATAGGTGGAAGAAAAACACACTTGAGTGTGCTAGCACTCCTAGGGTGTCTCGGCAAGATGAGGAAGGAGAGGGAGAGAGCTTGAGAGGAAAAGTTCCAAGGTTGAAGATGAAGTCAATTAGCCACCAAAAATCAATACTCCATCTAATGGAGTGGTCGGCCACTTCATGAAGGGGGGTTACATGCATGCATGTAACTCCCATGACCCTTGATCTCCCTCATGATGTGGCATCAATTGACAAAGTCAATGATGATGTGGAGCATCATCATTGGCCGCCCATGCCAAGTCATCACCATGACATGGCATTTGGTCAAGTCAAACTTGACCTTTCATCTTCCCTCTCAAGTCAAGTCAAACTTGACCTCTAATCTCCCATGGTTGATCAAATCTAACCACTTGACTCAAGTCAATTTAATTTAATGAATCTTTATTCATTAATTTAAATTGATTTGATGAATCAAATCTCAATTAGACTCATTCAACACTTGAATCAACTTGAGTCTAACTCAATTAGTCTAATTTGGATTACTCTTAATCCAATTTGGTTCATCCCATGAACCTAATCATCATGGTTCATCATATGAACCTAATCTCCATCTAATTGCTCTTATGTGTGTGACCCTATAGGTTCTTGTAACGTTGGCAATGTCCCTAAACCGATTTAGGAACATAAGCAATGAGCGGTATCTAGCAACACATCATTGCTACCCAAGTTACAAGAATGTTGAGCTCCAACATCACCTTTGTGACTACTAATTGTGACTCTCACAATATGTGACAATGTCCTCTATCCTTGACATCTAGATTGACCAATCGAGGCATAGACCGTGTCATCCTTGCACAATCTAAATCTTGAACTCCAAGTAGACTCACTCTAATCAAATGAGCTCAATATCTCATTGACTCATTTGGGCATAACCATGCACCGTGGTCTCACTCTATCAAGAATATCGATGTCACCCCGTCATATAGGAGGGATAGATCCCATCTACATCACTCACATCCTCCGCATAATCTGCTATACATACCCAAGAATCGCTTTATAGTCCACCCATTTACGGGTGACGCTTTGACGGCCAAAGTATGCAACTCCTTATGTAGGGAACCATGGTGACTTCAGGTCTAAGGACTAATAGTCATACTAATAGCCACATGAGAAAGTATATGACACTCATATAACGCCTCCATGATACTTTCTCATGGCGGTCATTCAAGATACATTCTCCAATGCATACCCATGTGTCAACTTGATATCTCATATCCATGACTTGTGAGATCAAGTCATCTTGTTGACCTACATGTTAGTCTCTACGCATTAACATTGTCCCCGAATGTTAATACTGACTAGGAATGATTAAGAGTAGTGTTCTCTATATCATCTCATTATCGATTCAACCAATCGATTGATATAGATAAGAACCTACTACTCAAGGACATTATTATATTTAGTTATTTGGCACCAATACAAGTAAATATAATAACCATGCCTTTATTAATAGGAATATGATACAATAAAGTCCATACAACAATCATCATATGATTGGCTCTAGGGCTTTCACTAACAATCTCCCACTAGCACTAGTGTCAATCACCGTAGTATCTAATACCCAATGACCTAGTGTGACCATCATGCTTTTTCTGTGCCAAAGCCTTGGTCAAGGGATCTGCGATGTTAGCCTCTGTGGGTACTCTGCAAATCTTCACATCTCCTCGATCGAAAATCTCACGAATGAGATGGAAGTACCGATATATTCGGCCTCTGTTGTAGAATCAATAACTGTGTCCTGCTTGGAACTCTTCCAGCTCACAGTGCTACCTATTCAAGCAAAACACGAACCCTGATTGCGATCTGTAATCATCCTGGTCAGTTTGGAAGCTTGCATCGCTGTAACCCTTTACAGCTAGCTCCTCATCGCCTCCAAATATCAAGAAATATTCTTTAGTCCTTCTCAAGTACTTAAGAATATTCTTGACTGCTATCCAAAGGACGCCACCGATCCGATCGTATCTACTCGTCATGCTCAAAGCATACGAGACATCGAGATGAGTACACAAGATGGCGCATATGATAGATCCTATAGCGTATGCGTAAGGGATCTTATCCATGCGGTCTCTCTCTCTTGAAGAGGGACTTTGAGTCTTCAAAGACTCACACCATGTGACATCGCGTAAGTCCTTTCTTGGAATTCTGCATGGCAAACCGAAGTAATACCGTGTCAATGTATGTACTCTGACTTAGGCCAAGCAATCTCTTAGATCTATCTCTATAGATCTTGATGCCTAGAATACAGGCTGCTTCACCTAAGTCCTTCATTGAGAAGCACGCCCGTACCAAGTCTTTACAGATCAGAGCGAAGGGATGTCATTCCCAATGAGTAGTATGTCATCCACATACAATACAAGGAACACAAATGTGTTCCCATTAACCCTCTTGTAGACACAGGGTTCATCTTCATTCTTGATGAAACCAAACTGTTTGATCGCATCATCGAATCAAGATTCGGCTCCGAGAAGCTTGCTTTAGCCCATAAATGGACCTTTGCACTTGCATACCTTCCCAAGATGATCGTGGATCTACAAAACCCTCAGTTGTGTCATGTACACATCCTCGAGTAAGTTTCCATTCGTAAACGCGGTTTTGACATCCATCCGCCGATCTCATAATCGTGGTATGCTGCAATAGCAAGCAAGATCCGAATGGACTTAAACATCGCCACTGGAGAAAAGGTTTCATCATAGTCAATACCATGAATTTGCTTGAAACCTTTAGCCACCAATCGGCCCTTATAGGTATGCGTAAATCCATCCATGTCAGTCTTTCTCCTAAAGACCCACTTACACCCAATGGGTTTGACCCCTTCAGGTGGATCAACCAAAGTCCATACTTGGTTAGTGTACATGGATTCCATCTCGGATCTCATGGCGTCTAGCCATTTCTCGAGACTGGCTCATCACTTCCTCGATAGGAGGTAGGCTCATTCTCAATGAGCATAACGTCATCATGGTCGACAAGAGAAATGAGTATCTCTCAGCTGACGACGACGCACCCTATCGCACTGCAAGAGGTAGGTCTATTGAACAGTGGTTGCTCCACAACTCTCAGTGCAACAACCTCATCACCCACAACACTTTGTGGTTCCCTGCTCAACCTCCATCAAGGCCTCATGGTCCTTATCTTGAATTTCTTCAAGATCGAAGGTATTCTACTAGTTTTTCTAGAAACAAAATCTCTTTCTAGAAAAACCCCGCCTTGCCACAAACACTTTGAGGCCGACCGAATGTAGAAGTAATATCCCTTTGTATCCTTGGGATATCCAACAAAATAGCACCTATCAGATTTGGGTCCCAGCTTGTCTGAGACTTGACGTCGAACGTAAGCCTCACAACCCCAAATCCTCATAAAAGACATCTTGGGATTTTTCCCTGTCCATATCGTATATGGTGTCTTTACCACAGCCTTGGATGGTACACGGTTAAGGGTAAAGGCTGCTGTGTCCAGAGCATATCCCCAAAAGGATATAGGAAGATCTGTGTGACTCATCATAGATCGTACCATATCCAATAGGGTACGATTCCTCCTTTCGGATACACCATTCCACTGTGGTGTTCCAGGAGGAGTGAGTTGGGATAGAATCCCACACTCAGCTAGATAGTCACGAAACTCATGGCTAAGGTATTCACCACCTCGATCTGATCGAAGTATCTTAATACTCTTGCCAAGCTGGTTTTGTACTTCATTCTTGAATTCTTTGAACTTTTCAAAGGATTCAGATTTATGTGTCATAAGATACACATAACCATATCTACTGAAGTCATCAGTAAATGTAATGAAGTACCTGTAACCACCTCTAGCAGCAACATTGAAAGGACCACATACATCACTATGTATAAGTCCTAACAAATCTGTTGCTCTTTCGCTATGTCCACTAAAGGGAGTCTTGCTGAGATAAGCGACTCTCATTTATGTGACCTAAGCGACAATGCCAGAGATAGGTTTGGTTCAACTCATTTGATTTGAACCTCTTTGTACTTATGTTATAGATAGGGCTCTCTAAGTCTAGAAAGTAGAGTCCGTTCATTAGAGGTGCACTACAATAGAACATATCATTTAAATAAACTGAACAACATTTGTTCTTTATTATAAATGAAAACCCTTTCTTGTCCAAACAAGAAACTGAAATGATGTTCTTAGTTAAAGCAGGCACATAACAACATTCTTCTAATTCTAGTACAAGCCCAGAGGGCAGAGATAGATCATAAGTTCCTACAGCAACAGCAGCAACCCTTGCTCCATTGCCTACTCGTAGGTCCACCTCGCCCTTTGTCAATGTCTTGCTATTTCTCAGCCCCTGCACATTGGTACAAATGTGAGATGCACATCCGGTATCTAATACCCATGATGAAGAAATAGATAGATTGACTTCTATAACATTTATACCTGAAGTAGAAGTCTCACTTCTCTTCTTCTTAAGATCTTCCAGGTATGCCTTGCAGTTACGCTTCCAATGTCCTGCTTCCTTGCAGAAGAAGCAAGCCCCTTCCTTGGCTACCCCTCCTTTGGGTTTAAGTTCTTTGCCTTTGCCCTTGGCTTGGGACTTTCCCTTACCTTTAGGCTTGCCCTTGCCTTTCTTTTTCTGCACCATCAAAATGGTGTCAGATTTACCCTTCTTAAGGTTAAGCTGCGATAGCTCAACATGCCGAGCATTTCAGTAATGACTTATCAATTTCATTCATGTTATAATTCATGACAAATTGATCAAGGCTCTTGGCAAAGATTGCAAGATTAGGTCGGCCAACTCTTGGCCAAGTGGGAATCCCACCTTTGTAGGTTTTCTACGCATCCCAATCATTTTGAGTACATATGTACCTACGGGAGTCCCTTCTTGCATTTTGGACACAAATAATGCCTTAGAGACTTCATATCTCTCATGCCTAGCTTGTCCTTGATATAGTTGACGAAGATGTCCAACCATATCATAAGCATTCATGAACTCGTGTTGCTTCTGAAGCTCAGAGTTCATGGTCGCGAGCATTAGACATGACACATCTAATGCATCATCTTGATGCTTCTTGTAAGCATCTTTGTCACCGTGAGGCATTGGCGGAGGTGCCTCCGGAATGGGCCGCCCAGACGCATGCCTTCCTTTCTTGGGTGAGAACAATTCTCGTGTTCTGCATCACCCAGAAATTTGCTCCATTGAGCTTGTCCTTCTCAAGGACAGATCGCAGAGAGAGTGTTCGTGTTTGTTGACATAGTAATCTACAACATACAATGCAGGATTAATATCATATTCCTTTATCATTTAATTAGGCCTTTAATCAAATGATGCTCCCACTAAATTATAGGAATTTTGTAGAATCGAGTTATGGATGTGGTCAAACCACTTTTACTAGATTCATACAAACTAACTATAATTCTTGCATGACAAGATCCACATCATACTAAGCCTTGAGTTAGCTTTGGCTAAATCGCCCAAGACTTAGTACGATCGGTGGGTAACACATTACCGATTACATCTCTATGCAACTCTTGTTTATAGGATTAAGACCCACATTTACAAAAGACCTTGAGTTAGCTTTGGCTAAATCGCCCAAGATTTAGTGTAAATGCGATCTTAACCAATCTTTCCAACGATTGGAATATGCCTATAGTTCTACTCGATCCAATTGAGATAACTAGTTTTGATCAATCTAAT
The DNA here is from genome assembly GCA_025175895.1 of Wurfbainia villosa. NCBI lineage: Eukaryota > Viridiplantae > Streptophyta > Magnoliopsida > Zingiberales > Zingiberaceae > Wurfbainia > Wurfbainia villosa. The sequence continues at coordinate 93,758,420 of CM045994.1, read as the reverse complement.
ATAGATTACACTAAACCAAGTCGTGATAGGCGGGACCAAGATTGTCCCTCCTCAACCTACCAAGATAATATGCGTTGCTCTGCTTTGGCTGATTCAACAACAACAAATGATCGAGGTAGTGATGGGTATCAAGGCTCGGTAGGCATTTTCGAGTTGATTCGATTATGATCTAATCTAATCGTAATGTGTATCTTATACGCATTTAGGCCTTTATTATCCTATATTAGCATGCATCATATACATACATTAATTATTCTAGCATGCATCATATACATACAAGAAAATTAACCTAGCATGCATCATATACATACAAACATGTTTCTACTAGCATGCATCACATACATACAAGCAAAATCAATTAAATATACATATATATATATCAACATATATATATATCATTAAATGTGATATAGTCATGGCCCTACTACGATCTTCTCAAGCCAATGAGAAGATCGGACGGTCAACCTAAGGCTAGCGGCTTCTCCAAGCGCTTCCTTTGACCGTCATGTGTCGTCGTCACCCTTCTCGTAAGCTTGTCTTCAAGTGGACTTTCCACCGCTCCATTTTTGTACATTACAAATACGAAACTCGAGTTACATTCGAGTCTAAAACTATTTATAACTAGAATATTAAAAGAATAGGTGCGACGCGCAGGTCGCAAACACTTTACAACACGCACAACCACAAAACGGCACGCAGGTCGTATTATGAATTACAACACACTTAATCCAATCCAATTGGGTTATTGGGCCATGACAATCACAGAATTATACATAATTCTAAATTATGTATTTTTACAGAAATTTCTATAATTTTTCCTAATTTATTTCGAATTTATGAGTCAACTCTCCGTAACGGTCCCGCTAAGCGGTTTCGGCGCGATCAAGGACATGGCCCCTTTCGGGGATAGGGGCAGCGCCCCTACTCGCAAAATAAACTTCGCGAGTGTCCCTACAATGATCTTACAGCGACTTAAGTCGCTGTCCCAAAAACCTAAAGCGAGAACTCGCCGATTCGGAGAGTTTTTCTCGACGGTGGAAGCCTACGAGTGTCCCAACACTCGTTGCTTCGACTCTACGAGAAAAATATCCAAAAATTCTATAAAATAAGAAACTTTACAGAAACATATAGATCTGTAATTTTTATATCTAATATAAAAACAACAAAAACGAAACACATACATGCTTCACACGTGGCTCTGATACCACTGTTGGGTTTTTTCGAGCCGCAAAAACCGCTTTTTGCATTGCGGAAACCTTGGAAGCCCCCGGCCACGGATCCGTGCGAAGAAGTATTAAAACAAAACATGTATGTGCTTGTATAAAAAACCCTAGATCTACCTTAGATCTAAGAGATAAGATCATTACCCTCGATGCGATGCCCTTCGCAAATCCCGCTCGTCCAAAAGTCCGCCGGAACTCTAGAGTGTCAAGTGCACACTCCTCTATGGTATCCACACAAGCAATAGGTGGAAGAAAAACACACTTGAGTGTGCTAGCACTCCTAGGGTGTCTCGGCAAGATGAGGAAGGAGAGGGAGAGAGCTTGAGAGGAAAAGTTCCAAGGTTGAAGATGAAGTCAATTAGCCACCAAAAATCAATACTCCATCTAATGGAGTGGCCGACCACTTCATGGAGGGGGGTTACATGCATGCATGTAACTCCCATGACCCTTGATCTCCCTCATGATGTGGCATCAATTGACAAAGTCAATGATGATGTGGAGCATCATCATTGGCCGCCCATGCCAAGTCATCACCATGACATGGCATTTGGTCAAGTCAAACTTGACCTTTCATCTTCCCTCTCAAGTCAAGTCAAACTTGACCTCTAATCTCCCATGGTTGATCAAATCTAACCACTTGACTAAAGTCAATTTAATTTAATGAATCTTTATTCATTAATTTAAATTGATTTGATGAATCAAATCTCAATTAGACTCATTCAACACTTGAATCAACTTGAGTATAACTCAATTAGTCTAATTTGGATTACTCTTAATCCAATTTGGTTCATCCCATGAACCTAATCCTCATGGTTCATCATATGAACCTAATCTCCATCTAATTGCTCTTATGTGTGTGACCCTATAGGTTCTTGTAACGTTGGCAATGTCCCTAAACCGATTTAGGAACATAAGCAATGAGCGGTATCTAGCAACACATCATTGCTACCCTAGTTACAAGAATGTTGAGCTCCAACATCACCTTTGTGACTACTAATTGTGACTCTCACAATATGTGACAATGTTCCTCTATCCTTGACATCTAGATTGACCAATCGAGGCATAGACCGGTGTCATCCCTGCATAATCTAAATCTTGAACTCCAAGTAGACTCACTCTAATCAAATGAGCTCAATATCTCATATGACTCATTTGGGCATGGCATGCACTTCGTGGTCTCACTCTATCAAGAATATCGATGTCACCCCACATATAGGAGGGATAGATCCCATCTACATCACTCACATCCTCCGCATAATTCTGCTACATACCCAAGAATCGCGCTTTATAGTCCACCCATTTACGGGTGACGTTTGACGAAGCCAAAGTATGCAACTCCTTATGTAGGGAACCATGGTGACTTCAGGTCTAAGGACTAATAGTCATACTAATAGCCACATGAGAAAGTATATGACACTCATATAACGCTCCATGATACTTTCTCATGGCGGGTCATTCAGTATACATTCTCCAATGTATACCCATGTGTCAACTTGATATCTCATATCCATGACTTGTGAGATCAAGTCATCTTGTTGACCTACATGCTAGTCTCTACGCATTAACATTGTCCCTGAATGTTAATACTCGACTAGGAATGATTAAGAGTAGTGTTCTCTATATCATCTCATTATCGATTCAACCAATCGATTGATATAGATAAGAACCTACTACTCAAGGACATTATTATATTTAGTTATTTGGCACCAATACAAGTAAATATAATAACCATGCCTTTATTAATAGGAATATGATACAATAAAGTCCATACAACAATCATCATATGATTGGCTCTAGGGCTTTCACTAACAAGAGCAATAAAAATTGAAGTTCAAAGGGGGTGTTAAAATAATAAACTTAATTTTTGTATATGAATGAATAATTTTATTCATCAAGTCTAAGGTATATTCTTAATATTTAGAGAATAATATCTTTAGTGTTTAGTCATGAATGAAAAGTCATTTGTCTCCACGGGAATGACGTGGTAGTTAAGGCACGGATGTGCTTGCAGAAGTGGAGGTGCTTGCAGGAGATCTAAAATTTTTTTTTTTGAATTCAGATGACCTCCACGTATTTTGGTTACCACGTCAAGGCACATTGGTCTCTCGTGATTTATCTCTCTCACAACGATCGTGAGGCAGACCGGTAAGAGCCGTTAGATTGACAATTCTAACCTTTTGCAGATGAATGAAAAGTTATTTTAAATATCTTTTAAAAAGTATAAATATCCTTTGTATTTGATATTTTAAAGAGAATCAAGAAAATTAAAAACAAGTGTTATTGAGTTATTTTATATTCTCTTCTTCCTCGCTGTAAAATTTGTGGTCTTCTTTCTCTCCAACATTTTCAATCTTATTGCGTTCCTGCGCAAGCTAAGTAATACTTGAAAAAGTTGAGAAGGAAAAAGACAAAACAGGAGCTGCCGAAAATATAGTTTTGAATTGAATCACAAATTAATCGATCGAAGATAGAAATAAGCCAAACGTAGCTAATTTAATTAAACGAACGAATCAAGCTGGACACTCTTCTTATCCATTCCACATTTCCAGGGGAAGCGGGAGGGAATGTGATTGGACCTTAAGCTTCGCTTTTGGCTCCACCTATATGATCATGTCTGGAATCACAGGTCATGGAAAAGGTCTGCATGCTGTAGGAAACATGAAAGAAATAATGTCTTGTGAGTTTAATAATTATATTTATACATGCAAGATTTTTTTTTTAATATAATATGGTAATCCTTTAATAGCGCGTACGTGTTTACTAGAAGTGAAAAGTAAAAAAGAGTAGAGAAAAAGATATAAAGAGGGAGGAGAGGAGAGAGGATAAAAAATAATTAATCTTTGCTTATTTACATTATTATTCGATTCTCACCGTCCTATTTTATTCTCAGGTTTTTTTTTTTTTTTTTTTTTTTTTTTTTTTTTTTAATTTACAGATCCGCCTTCGCCTGACTACCCACTGAACCGGTCCCGCCTCACAAGAGTCCCACCTACCACAAGGGTAATAGAAGACACGCCACGAGTTTAACATCAATCGTGGTCCGTGACTTACACCAACTCACGAGAACGAATCGCTCCGCAACTCGCAATGAGGAAAACGGCGAATTCCTCCGCAAGCCGCAAATGGCAGTGATCGAACTACATTGGCTGCGCGAACCCCCTGCCTTACCGACGCCATCATCTCGAGCTCCTATTTTATTCTCATCGATCTCGTATATGGTGGTGGTCATTCACTCACCAACGCACTCGATGCTATACGTACGTCGGACGTATATATCTATGGTTCCATTGAGGCCTCAAGTGTTCGCCAAATGCCATAGTGCCGGTGTTTCTTTTGGACGCTCATTGAACCCCTATTGCATCAGTGTTCATTCACTGCTACTACTACGGAGTAACCCTAGCTATAGCTCCCTGTGCCAGAAGAAGACCAGCTTGCTTGTCCACTCAACCTTCTCCACGGTGGGACTGTGCCAATTCTTATATGGGGTATTATTAATGTGTTAGCGCAGTTATTTACTGTATCTGCATGATCGATCGAGCTGTTCAAAACAAGGATACAGTCTAACAGATGCTGCGTTGTCTGCGCATATGGCCTTGGCCTTGGCCTTGGATTCTGATTTCTACGTGACAAAGTATATATCGTCACCTTCACCAATTATTGCAAAATTACAAGGCAGAAGAATCTAAAATCTAAAGGACCCAAATTAACATATGCTATGCTGGTTTCCCATAGTATTTTTATTATTCATTGCCGTTCTTGAAATGTAACAATTCCCGGTGTACGCGCTTAATTTGTCGGCGCCGGTGCCAAATTGTTTCATCGCTTTGCTTTTGTTGGGTTTGGATTTAAGATTCTCGCAGGGAAAGATTTGGAAGGAAGACAACGTGCACTCTCGGTTTGGAATTCACCCTCCTAATGAAAGAAGATAACCAGAAAGAAATGAAAACTCCTTTACGACTGACCCAAACTGCGGGCATTACTTGATTAGAGTGTGATCAATTGTCATCCCTAATGAAATAAGTGACGTGTTGTTGGGATATGCTACTTCGAATAATTAAAGTGTCTTTTAGCATTTTGTTTTGTTTCACTTCCACAAAACTATCTGAACCTGAATTGAGCCAGCGGGCTAATATAATGATCCTTTGATCCAATTCAATGGGACCATTTTAACTTATCCACGGGCTGGTTCTAAATGAGCCCGGCTACTTCGAACTAAAGCGGATCAACGGGCTGATAACTCATTGACCCGTTTCAATGGGTCCATTCAATTTGTCTAATATTGTTCAACTCCAAATCAAATTTTGCCCGAAACTTAAATCAACTCAATCGGTCGATTATGAATCAAACTCATTTTAATAGATGAATTAGCGATTGGACTTCCAATTCAAATCGGTAATTGAAGTTCAACTACCGATTAATATTTGTAAATATTACTTATTTTATAGTAATTTTTCTGTAATAATATTTATATTATGTTAATGATATTAATGGTATGGTTTAATATAAATTGATTCATTTATTTTAAATTTTGCAACGAGAGAGTATTATATTAATCCATTAACATCAATTTTTTTAAATCCACTTATCTTAAATTTTCTAACAAAGACCTATTTTATTTTTAACACTACAAAAAAAAGCTATGTTTTGGCAACGAATTTTGAATAAAAATTCGTTGCAAAAATTTTTTGCAATGAAATTTACAATAAAATATTTTTCATTGTAAATAATTCACTTCAAAATTTTGGCAACAAAAAAAAATAAAAATTCGTTACAAAAATTGTAACGAATAAAATTTTCATTGTAAAATTAGTTGCTACTTAGCGATAAAAATTGTAACAAAAATAACTCCTCGCAAACTTTGACGACGAAAATAATTATTCGTCGTCAAATTTGACGACGAAAATAATTATTCGTCGCCAAATTTGGCGATGAAACAAATATCGTCGCAAAATTTTACGACAAATAATTATTTTCTTTGCTAAATCTGTGATGAAAATATAGTTCATTGCAAAAGATTAATAATTTTATTTACCATATTTTCATGAAAACTTTGCATCGAAAATAAATTTCGCCGCAAAATTTGACACGAATAGAATTTTCGTTGCAAAATATTCAAGGTCAATCGACTAAAGAAGGCTATCAGTCGACTGATACTTGACCAGTCGATTAAAAAAATTTCTATAAGATGCTATAGTAAATCAGTCAACTGATGCTTGACTAGTTGACTAGGCAGTCGACTAAAAAAGTTTTTGTAAGGTGATACAATAAGTCAGTAGACTAATCCTATTGATCAGTCGACTGGTAGTGGATAATTTGTGACAAAAAAAATTTTCAAGGAAATTTCTGCGACGAAAAAACTATTTCGTCGCACCCGTGCATTCATCAATCGACTGATGGTGGGTATCAGTCGACTGGTAGTGGAGCAGCAGGTCACAAAATGCTTTTTAGTCAACTACCTAGTCGACTGTTATCATGTGATAGTCGACTGTTGCTTCCTTTTTTGCAACGAAATTTTATTTCGTTGTCAATTCTACGTCGAAAATGATTTTTCGTCACAAATCTGCGACGAAATATTTTTTCGTTGCTAATCTAGGGAAATTAAAAAAAATATCAAGCTAAATTCTACTATTTTTTCCTATTTTACAACAAACACATATAACAATATAAACTAATTCACATATCAAACTTCATAATCATCTAATAAATGAAAATAATTCAATACCAAATCAATATATACATAACAAACATAAATGTAACTTACAATACAAGGATATCGAATGTGATAAGTTAAATAACATTTAAATACAACAAATTCTAACGTAACCACCATTGTCACCATCAACATCAAAAAATACATCTTCATTGTCATTATTACAGACATTAGCAGGAGGACCAGAGTGAGAAGGAGGAAGTTGGCTTGAAATAGACGATAATTGAAGATGCTACATAATTAACATCTATTACCTCCAAAATTCATTCATCTATTCATTTAATTCCTTTACTTCCTGATCTCTTTGTCTCGATTCATTTTCCTTTTGCACTAGTAATTAACTCCTTCAAATGACTTCTTCGGTCAATTGATTTATTTCTGCTCTTACTGTCGGTGATGATAAAGAAAAAGCACCAGGGACTTTATAGATTCAGTTCAAAGAACCGAGTCCAATTATTCTTTCACTTTTCGCCCCTCCAGTTGGTTCGAGCCATAAATTCATATTGCCAACAAAAGGCTCAGATTCGACTGCATCATCACTTCCACCTGAATTTATCTGTGCAAGTTCATCATAATTTTCCTATTTTGAAAAATGTTAAATAATAACAAAAGACCGTAAAACTTTTAAAATTACAAACCTTCATTATTCTAGCTCTCTCTCCACTCCACGTCTTGTCTTTCTTTTGAAATGTACGGATGAAAAGTGTATATGAATAATGACTCTATCCCATTTCCTAGGCCTAAACAAACATCGTTATAAATAATAAATTAGTGAATATTAAATTACAAAATTAGGATTTGAAAAAACTCACCAATCAATGTCTATATTCATCGATATTGATTGAGTCTCCCGCATACGTGGCAGATATAGCACCGGAATTACAATTTTGATTTTTCTTATTTTGCTCACTCCTTCATTTTCTATCCTTAGATTCTCAATATGCAACAATCTTATTCCAATTCTCCTCGGTTATACAGTGTGACTTTTTACTTCTGATTTTCGCATGACTTAGTATATTTCTGATATGATCGCCACCCTTTTTTAGAAAATTCTCCTTATCTCTAGTGTTTCACTCTCCACCCAAGTAAATACTGTTGGTGCAATCGGCCCAGGTCACGATTGACCAGACTCGAGTTTGACTCGAGCCATGTTTTGATGTTTGACGATGAGTTGACCATTGTTGGATAATAGGTTGACTATATGTGTTGACATGGGGTTGACCATATGATGGAAAGTCCAACATGGAGTTGGCATGGAAAGTCTAAGCTTAAGTCTTGGTAATTGGAAAATCCAACATGGAGTTGGCATGGAAAGTCCAAGGTTGATATTGGCAGCGTAAAGTCCAAGGGTGGAGTCTTGGTAGCATAAGTCCAATGGTTGACGGCGTAAAGTTCAAGCGTGTGTCTTGGCTGTTAGGACCTATGCACCCGCTAGAGGGGGAGGTGAATATCTCGTATTCGTCGGTTCACAAAATTTAATCGTTCTTGCGTGCTTGTCTACAATGATCATTAATATGCGCAGCGGAATAATAATAAAGCAATAATAAAATGTACAAACACACAATACACAAGAACACGAGAATATAACGTGGTTCAGAATCGTATGGTTCCTACTCCACGGATTGGGCTCGAACGAGCCCAAGCGATGCAATCAACACCACTAATCAATAATACTCCTTCTCGACAATACGTCGGAGGTGGAGAAACCTCGTACAAGTGATTACCCTAAGTAATACATGTAGGGGATCGATGTGTATGTGGTTGGCCAACTAGAGGGGGGGGGTGAATAGCCTAATACGTAGACGGTGGAATTTTCTCGTCGATTGCTTGTTTACAAATTCGTTAGCGCAAGCGAAAAGTATAAACAATAAAGACAAAGCAATAACAAGAATACAAACTCTAACAAAGGATGTAACGTGGTTCACGGCTACGTCGCTAATCCACGATCCGATTCGTCCACGGTGAATCACTCCGCAAGCTTCCACTATTCTCTCTTTGCACCAAGCTAGGTGGAGGTAACCTCTTTACAAGAATTCACTCCTCTTACAAATATGATGTAAATAAAACCAAGTAAGAGGATGAAAAAGCTTTAGGGCACTTTGGGAGACTTTAGAGCATGAGCATTAGGTTCCCAAAGCCCCACACCCTTCCTCTTTATAGAGAAAGAGGGTTTTTTCCCGTTGACACATGAGCAGTCGACTGATGTCCCTATCAGTCGACTGGTCCCGTAGCCGTTGCCCAATAACGACTGCTTTCCATGTTGGATTCCATCCAACGGCACCATCATCAGTCGACTGATCTTCCCATCACCGATCGATGGACCTATCCCGAGTGCTCGCGAGCTCGACTCGCTTCAGGCCGGAAACCCTTATGACTACCGATCGATGCCTTCATCACCGACCGGGTGGTCTCACAAATAATCGCCAATCCATGGCAATGATCGTTGGCACTTGAACCGACTCAACACTAGTCGAGTCACAATGACTTAGAGTAGTCGACTACCATAACATGGTAGTCAATCGATGTCGGAAATCCCATCCGACACTTAGCCAAATGACCAAGTTTCACCTAAGAGCACTACCCCTTCCCGTTACATTCGCCACTCTATCCTCGGAGTCCCTCGCTTTTGAAGTTATCTTCGTCCGGCCACGCCCCTGATGCGCTGCGCACGGCTCTGGCATACATCCTTCGGCTCCGCCTTGAAGTCTACTTCCTCCGGCTTCACTCCAAGCTCCTCGTCCGGCGGTCCCTCGGATGCTCCAAGCGCACAGCTTCCGCAAAGCCATCCTTCACCGACTCAAGAACCGAGTCATGAGATGTGAAACTCGCTAAGGCTCCATGTGCGAATTACTAAGTCCTGCAAGACTCCAACGCACATATCAAATCCAAACATCCTAACTTAAACCCTTTGCCACACACATCAAAATCATATCACGGGTTGATTGCACTAACAATCTTCCCCTTTTTGATGTGTGGCAATCCGTTTAAGTTAGGTAAAACATTTATCAAAAAAAAAAAATACTAAGGTAAGAAAGCATGTAAGTAAAATGATTAGCAACTCTCCCCCTTAATACAAGAAACTCCCCCTAAATACAATTCCCCCTTACTTAAACATATACATTTCTCCCCCTTTGACACCATAAAAAATATTAAACAAAGTTTATACAAGCATGACATCAAGTTTAGAGAAAAACAAAAGCCAAATCATGCCTTAAAATTGAATAAAAGAAATTACTGGGCATGTTATCAGGCTACCAGTCGACTGGTTCAGACTACCAGTCGACTGGCACATGCATTTCAGATTTTTCTAATTTTCGGGCTGAATTTTAGAAATACATTAAAAATTCTACAAAATTCGAAAAATCATGAAATTTGGGAAACATATTTCTTGTAAGTATATTTATCAATGAAAAATAGTTTTCCATGAAAAATCATTATATTTTCAAGTATTTGCCAAAAATCTAAAAGTTTCAAAAGTAACTAGGTTTTTGATCAAGTTAGTATCAAGTTTAACACCTAGTTTTGCTTTAAATTGTTTCAAAACATGAACACACAGATTTTAAAGTAAGAAATTGTTTTGAAAACATATGAAATATCCAACCATGATCTTTGGGCAATATGTCTATGAATTAAACATAAGTCTTCCCCATGATTGGTCTATTATTGCTATTTTGATACCTTAAATGACCATCTAAATGTCATAGGCATTAGTGGACATTTGTATCATCCTAACATCTCACTCATGCTAAGTTTTCAATCAAGGTAGCCTATGGTGAGTGTGAGATGTATCCTAAAGGTATTTGTATATACTTAACCCTTAATTTCATGCATTTCTACCCATGGTTAAGTATCATCCTAATATCTCACATGATCATAAAGACATATATGGATGAATTTCATATTATGACCATGAAACAAATGTATTAATCAATTTATAATCATGCATTAGGTATAAATTCATGATAATAATTCAAGTATCACCTAAAGCATGATTTATCTATTTATGGGTGCATTATCATCACCCAACACTATTTCAAAAATATTGTCCCGCCATCCTAAGTCAACCAAAATATGATATAGATAAATTCCATGTGGTTGACTATCCTAGGGTTTTCCTAACCCTTAAGGATGGATTTAGGAACCCAAAATAAATTCTTTCCTATGAGGTTCACTAAAAATTCCTTAGGGATCCATTTTCTAGCTATTACCTTCTTTTTGTCTTGACCCATAGCAATTAAACATTTATAGGCCTTTTCATTTTTATTTTCTTTATATCCTAGGCCTTTCTTGTTGAAGCTTGCCCTTTGGCTCCCTATGATCATGTTAAGGGTATTGGAGCCAATAGTGAATTTTTCTAGGGCCTTGGTCAAATGATCTACCTTTTCCCTTAGGACCCTATTTTCTTCAATGCATGCATCATTAACATCAAACGGTATATAGTCATGTGAGCATGCATCATTTAGACTAGAAGAAATATCATCATTAATATTTAAGCATGTTTTTTTTAGTTTATTTTTTAAGTCCTTAATTTGATCAAGCATGCATTTATTTTTCTTCTTTGCCCTAAACAAGTCCTTAGTGAGGCTAGAAATAATTGACATAATTTTCTTAGGGGAAAGATTTGTTACCTCACTTACCAAATCCTCTCCCGATGATGAGGATGTAGAAGAAGCTCCCCCTTCACTTGAGCTCTCCTCACTTGAGCTTGCTTCTTCATTTTCTGAGGAGGAGGTGGAGTCTAGGTCATCAAAGGCCATTAGGGCAAGATTTGAGTAGACATGTTCTTCCTCTTCTTCGGATGAGGATGATGAAGAAGAGGGATCATCCCATGTCCTTGCTTTTAGTGTCTTTGCCTTCCCCTTTTCCTTGGCCTTCTTCTCTTCCTTCTTTTTGTTCCCCTTTTTCTTCTTCTTTTCTTCTTTCTTTCTCTTCTCCTCTTTGCTCTTGTTCAAGAGGGGACAATTTTCCCTTATGTGCCCCTCTCCTTGGCAATTATAGTAAATCACCTTCCCCCTTGGTCTTCTCCTCCTATCATTAGATTTATTAAATTTGAAATTGTTTAAAGCACGCCTTAACTTCCTTACCATGTATGCTTCTTCCGTGCTATCCATGGAGGAAGAGGAGGATGCTTCATCAGAGGAGGAAGGAGTCTCCATCTTCTTCTTCCCTTTGTTGGCCAATAGTGCCACTCCCCTTGATGGTTGAGACCTTGGCTCTTCTACTACTCCTTCGAGCCTTGTTTCGTGGAGCTCCATGGTTGAGAATAACTCCTCCAAGGTGCTCACTTCTAAATTCTTTGACATGTAGAAGGAGTCCACCATTGAGCTCCATCTTGAGGACCGAGGAAAGGCATCTATTGCCTTCATGAGCATGTCCCAGTTGGAGAGATTTTCCCCTACACTTGTCAAACCGGTTAGAATTTCCTTAAATCTAGAGTGTAGGGATTTTACCTTCTCTCCCTTTTTGAGTTTGATATTGGATAGTTGGGAGCGAAGGACATCTCTCCTTGCTAGCTTGGCCTCGGATGTGCCTTCATGAATTTCTATGAGCTTCTCCCACATCTCCTTGGCGCTAGCACACTCTCCTATCCGGTTGACTTCTTGTTGGAGGAGTACGTTGTAGAGGTGATGTTTGGCTTTAGAGTTTGCCAAGTACTCTTCCCTTTGTCTCTTGCTCCACCTTGATTTTTCCAATGGCTCCCCTTCTTCATCCCTAGGCATTTCGAAACTGTTTTCCATAATTAAAAGAATTTCGAAATTGGTTTCGAAAAATACCTCCATTCTCTTTTTCCACCAAGAGAATTCTCCTTCAAACTTCGGTGGATGAATGTTCGAGCCGGCCATCTCTTGATATAGTGCTTGTGTTGGTGGTTAGTCCTCAACAAGCACCTTGGCTCTGATACCACTTGTAGGAGATCGATGTGTATGTGGTTGGCTGGCTAGAGGGGGGGTGAATAGCCTAATACGCAGATGGTAGAATTTTCTCGTCGATTGCTCGTCTACAAATTCGTTAGCGCAAGCGGAAAGTATAAACAATAAAGACAAAGCAATAACAAGAATACAAACTCTAACAAAGGATGTAACGTGGTTCATAGCTACGCCGCTAATCCACAGTCCGATTCGTCCACGGTGAATCACTCCGCAAGCTTCCACTATTCTCTCTTTTGCACCAAGCTAGGTGGAGGTAACCTCTTTACAAGAATTCACTCCTCTTATAAATATTATGTAAATAAAACCAAGTAAGAGGATAGAAAAGCTTTAGGGCACTTTGGGAGACTTTAGAGCATGAGCATTAGGTTCCCAAAGCCCCACACCCTTCCTCTTTATAGAGGAAGAGGGTTTCTTCCCGTTGACACAGGAGCAGTCGATTGATGTCCCTATCGGTCGGTGATCTTCATCGATCGTGATGGACCTATCGATCAGTGCTCATGAGCTCGGCTCGCTTGATGAATCGGCCCGATGGCACAAAACCCTTAGAGTATCTCCGATCGATTGATGCTTCATCGTGATCAGTCATTTGGTCAGCCAATGACTCGAACCAATCCATGGTACGATCACATTGCCACAGGCAGGACTCGAACACTAGTCGAGTCACGATCGACTCAAGTAGTAGTCACGATCGACTTAACCCATCCGATACTTAGCCAAATGGCCAAGTTTCACCTAAGAGCACTACCCCTTCCCGGGTTACATTCACTCACTCTCATCCCTTGGAGTCCCTCGTCTTTGAAGTTATCTTCGTCCGGCCACGTCCCTCGGATGCGCCAAGTGCACGGCTCTACAGCGCCATCCTTCGCGTCTTGCCCTGAAGTCTACTTCCTTCGGCTTCACTCCAAGCTCCTCGTCCGACGGTCCCTCAGATGCTCCAAGCGCATGACTTCCGCAAAGCCATCCTTACCCCGACTCAAGGACCGAGTCATGAGATGTGAAACTCGCCAAGGCTCTTTGTGCGAATTACTAAGTTCTGCAAGACTCCAACACACATATCAAATCCAAACATCCTAACTTAAACCCTTTGTCACACACATCAAAACCATATCACGGGTTGATTGCACTAACAATACAATGAACAACAAGCATATACAAGTAAATACAACAATAAAATGCAAAGAATACTTTACAAAAATCTTTTGAAAGCTTGCTTGTTGATTGCCTTGGACTAGCCTTAAAGATCCTGATTTGTACCAGCAAATCGCTCCAAATCGCCCAAGAAAATCACTGCCAAAACCTCCCCTTCGAGTTGCCTTTATAACCTGGACTCGGACTATTTTCCCACCTGGCAGTTGACTGCCATAAGGCCCCAGTCAACTGCCAACACTGTCGTTATGAGACAATGGCTTGATCTACACTGGAAAAGCTCCAACGGATCACTTGGCAGTTGACTTCCAATATCACCAGTCGACTGCCAATGTTGTAGCCAATTGCTCGGTCAACTACCAAGCATTCTATACTCGTAACATCAAATAATTCGTCGACTGTCATACATGAGATCGGTCGACATCGATCGCTACACGATGAGCGATGACTACCAAGGCTTTTTCGCCCTAAACGCGATCGGACACTAGTCGACTCACGATGTCGGATCATAATCTCGATCGCTGTTGAGTGTTGACTCGGCTGCCAAGTGTCAAAACACTTGATCAGTCGAATGGTTCATAACCTCAGTCAACTGATAAACCTCATCCATGAGGTTTAACCCCAAGTATGATGCCCTTATACTTGCTAGACTACCCTTAGCCTAGACCTAAGTCTTCTAGCCACCTCCATCAACCTCATGCCTATCGGATCCCTCCAAGTCATTCATGACTTGCTCATCTATACGCTAGCCTTCAGGTGCTTCCATCGGCTATTGTCATGCTAACGGTGTCTACACCGCCAAGGCACATTGGACTTACACTGCCAAGACCACGCTTGGACTTTACGCCGCCAACCATTGGACTTATGTTGCCAAGACTCTACCCTTGGACTTCCCAAATGCCAAGTACCCATGACTTGGACTTTTACCGTCAAGACTACACCCTTGGACTTACGTGCCCAAGACTACACCCTTGGACTTTCCATGTCAACCCAATGTTAGACTTTCCCTTGCCAAGACTCAAGCTTGGACTTTCCCTTGCCAAGACTCATGCTTGGACTTTCTATGCCAAGTACTGAAGACTTAGACTTTCCCATTGCCAAGTGTCCTACTTGGACTTCTCCATCATATGGTCAAACCCAAGTTAACCATATAGTCAAACAATAATCAAACCATCGTCAAACAGTCAATCATGACCTGGGTCGATTGCACCAACACATTGTCAAATATCAAAATACAACTCGAGTCAAACTCGAGTCCAGTCAATCATGACCTGGGTCGATTGCACCAACAATCTCACCCTTTTTGATGTTTGACAAAAACCAAACACCTTTGAGTTATGCCACCTAACTCAAATCTCCTTACCAATTGTCCCAAATTGTTAATCTCAAATTCTCCCATAACTTTTCCATTAATTCTCCCCTTTTTTGACATACATCAAAAAGGTTCTCCTGAGGTCAATGTCTCATATCTCAATGAGATCTTACAATCTCCCCCTTGGTCAAAAACACCTAGGATGTCTTCACTCTTCCTAGTAATAAGTCTCATATCACTTAAGAGAGTCTTCTTATAAGCTCTCTCAATTTCCAAATTGGGCATCTCACATTCTCATTTCTCCCCCTCTTGAGGAAGAATACATCCATCATCCCATGATGGATACCTCCCCCTAAAGGTTTGCTCTCCCTTGACCATTGCACCAATAATATCTTTGGGAAGTCCCTAAGCCTATAGGCACTCTAAACCATCAAAATTAAGGTTAAAAGTGCAAACTTGAACTTTCACTCATCTTAAATTGATACATACCCTAAACAACTCTTCTAATCCATATCCAATGGATTTTCATCCTTTTTAATGTTTTCCAAAGCATATCCTAGGGTTAGGAGTGATTAGAGAACCTTACCATAGCTGAAATTGGGCTAAACAAACCTTGTTTACTTGAAATTGGACCTGGCAGTTGACTACTTACAGTAATCAGTCGACTGCCTTTGACGCTAGTCGACTGTCAACAATGGTAATTGACTGATAACTGCAAAATGCAATTTTCAACTTTCAAAAATAAAATTCAAAAATTCATAAGTAAAAAATACATATTTTGAAAAATAGTGAAACTTTATATGTACATTACTTATAACAAATACAATGGATGAAAAAATATTTGAAAAATATTTTACCTATAAAATAGTGAGTTTGATACAAAGTTCAAAAAAGAAAAAAACTTCATTGTTTTGAGCTCACTTTTGTATCAACATCATCAATGGGGACTTTTATCAAAAGATAGACTACACCAAGATTTTACAAAATGATTTTGAAATAGTTTTAAACCCTTATATTGAACCATGGTCTAAGAGCTTAATGTACATGACTTGTATACAAGCTTTTCTCATGATTTATCCATGGTATAAGTTGAGTTTGAGTTCATCTAGATGCAAATATTATGCACCTTAAACTAACTCATTTCCTAGAATCTCACATATGTCTAAAGTGTATGAAAACTCATACAAGTCAATTTGATATGAGATGTGGGTTTTGGTTCATCTTAAACTAAGACCTCATGCATTTTCTAAGGCAACACTACTTGATTCCCTTATACATGGGACTTCAAGTCATGTCATAGTCCTTAAATCAATTTAATTAACTTTAAATGCATGAAATATGATCATGAAATAAATGATAGCATAAATAAAGCATGGCCAATGATCATGATGTCATGACATATGATTAAATCTAAATACACATGACATTAAACCTTAAACCTAAGCATTATCGTGACATATTATATAATTAAAAGTAGATATGATGTTATGACATGATATATGACAATCAAAGCATGACAAATAAAATATAAGACATAGAAATATCTAAACTTTAATATTAGTTGTCATTTGTTATGATTAAATTTATTTTGTCATATTACCATTAATCTCTTAAGTGTGCCAAAAACTCAAAATGACACACTATGACCTCTAACCCTAATTGTGTCAATTTGATTGATTTTTTAACTTTCATAAATTATTTTCGCACATCCTAAAAACCTTTAGGATATGATCATCCTTATTTCCAAAGTACCTCATTACCTTGGAAATGACCTAAAGTGTCACTTTTATCATGGTTAGGTTAACTACCTATCCATTCAAAAGTTGGAACACCTAAACCCATTTAGCGTGAATCGATCACGCTTCTAGGAACCCAATATCTATTGGAACTTCTTGGGTTTACTAGATATTCGCTAGGGATAACTTCCCTAGATACCCTCCTAATGACCCTCCTAGGCTTAGAAGCCTTGGTCATTTAGGTCTTTCCTAGGTTAGCTCTAGAGGTAACTCCCCTTGTAACCTTCTTAATGGCTCCCCTAGGTTTCGTTGAAACCTTAGCCACTAAGCATCTACCTTGGTCAACCTTAAGGATGACTTCCCTATTGACCTTGATTTTCCTAGACCTAAGTTGTGTTCCATAATCAAATGGAATACTATGATAAGTCCTTTTGGGCTTAGGTTTGTGACCCAAACCTTTATTGCCCATGAATGGTTCTTGTTTCCTAGGCCTTTGACTTTGACTCCTAGACCTAGATTTTTTATCACTTGACCTTTGAAATTGATTTTGCATTTTCTTAAGGGTCTTCTCTAATTTCTCAAGTCTTGACCTCAAGACTTAATTTTCTAGCTCTAATTGCCCAATTTTTAAATTTTTGTTTAATCTTTGGGCATTACCATTCCTTCTAGGCATATGCCTAGTCCATTTAGGGTTGATACCTAGGTGATCCTCTATTTTCCTAATGGTCTCCCTAGGTAGAATAGGTCTAGAATTATTATTTCTAGATTTGCCCTTAGACCCAAAATTATAAGAATTGGCACCTAAACAAAATATTTTGTTATTTCTATTCCTAACATGCTTTTCATGATTATGCACAATTGCAAGAGTATTAAAAGTATGTTTTTATTATTAAAATTCGAAGGTGCGTTATTGAAATATACCTTAGGGTTTGCTTTTAAAACTACCCCTACATGTGTGGCCCCTTCTTTGACCTTCTTGCTCCCCCTAGGGCATTAGCTTCGGTAGTGTCCCCATTGTTGGCACTTGAAGCACACAATGTGCTATTTGCTTTTCTTGGGGACTCCGGCTTCATTGGTCTTTCCTTGAACTCTTGGCACTGGTTGACTTTTCTTAACTCTTTTAGGACATTTACTCTTATAATGTCCTACTTCCCTACACTCAAAGCATATGATATGATTTTTAATATTTATCGAAATGCTTGAGTTACCTAGAGTGGAGGTGGAATGAAATGGTTCTTCATCTTCTTCTCGACCGGAGGTAGATGGTTTCTCTTGAGTTAGCTCCGGTGTGGGAATCCTCTCCTCCCCCTCAATCCTAAAGGTGGAGGTCTCCTCCAATTCTTCCTCTTCCTTGGACGTTGATGGTCTCTCAACCTCCAATTCTTCACACTCTTCTCTTGACTCGGATGTTTGACTCCTCTTCAACTTTCGAATCCTCACTTGCTTGTGAGGATGATGTGCTTGCTTCTTCGGTCTCCTCTGATTGAGCCGATGAGTATTCCTCTTCGGACTCCTCCTCTCCTTCATGAGTCGGTGATGGACCTTCATGGAACTTTGCCAATTTGCCCCAAAGCTCTTTGGCATCTTGATATTCACCTAGTCTAGATAAAATATCATTAGGTATCAAATCTTCTAAAAGTTTTGTACCTTGACTTCAGTCTTGAACTTTAGACATTGCTCTTGGGTCCACTTCTTCAATTTCAAGACATCTCCCTTCTTATCCCTTGGGGGTTCAAAACCTTCCATGATGATGAACCAATCTTCTATGTCCATCATCAAGAATGTCTCCATTCTCACCCTCCATGTCGGAAAATCTTCTTGGTCATATGGTGGCGGTGTGTTGATGTTTCATCCTAATTTTACTTCCAATTCCATCTTCTTCCTCTAGTGGTGCTCTCTTGGTTGTTAATCATTAAAGAGCGACCTCACTCTAATACCACTTGTTAGGACCTATGCACCCGCTAAAGGGGGGGGGGGTGAATAGCTCATATTCGTCGGTTCATGAAATTTGATCGTTCTTGCGTGCTTGTCTACAATGATCGTTAATATGCATAGCGAAATAATAATAAAGAAATAATAAAATGTACAAATACACAATACACAAGAACACTAGAATATAATGTGGTTCAGAACCATATGGTTCCTACTCCACGGATTGGGCTCAAACTAGCCCTAGCATGTAATCAATACCACTAATCAATAATACTCCTTCTCGACAACACGTCGGAGGTGGAGAAACCTCGTACAAGTGATTACCCTAAGTAATACAATGAACAACAAGCATATAAAAGTAAATACAATAAAAGAATGCAAAGAACACTTTACAAAAATCTTTTGGAAGCTTGCTTGTTGATTGCCTTGACTAACCTTGAAGACCTTGATTTGCACTAGAAAATCGCTCCAAATCGCCCAAAAAATCGTTGTCAAAACCTCCCCTTCGAGCTGCCTTTATAACCTGCACTCGGGTTGTTTTCACGTCTGACAATCGACTGCCATAAGGCCCTAGTCAACTGCTAACACTATCATTGTGAGACAACGGCTTGATCCACACTAAAAAAGCTCCAACGAATCACTTGGCAGTCGACTTCCAACATCACCAGTCGACTGCCAATGTCGTAGCTGACTGCCCGATCAGCTACCAAGTGTTCTGTGCTCGCGACATCAAACTATCAGTCGACTGCTACAATTAGCAGTCGACTGTCAAGGCTTTTTCGACCTTAAAATATAATCGAGCACTAGTCAACTCACAACAGTCGATTGGTCATAATCCTAGTCGACTGCTGAGTGTCAACTCGGCTGCCAAGTGTCAAAACACTTGACCAGTCAACTAATAAACCTCATCCATGAGGTTTAACCCCAAGTATGATGCCCTCATACTTGCTAGACCACCCTTAGCCTAGACCTATACCTTCTAGCTACCTTCATCAGCCTCACGCCTATCGAATCCCTCCAAGTCATCCATGACTTGTTCATCCATACGCTAGTCTTTAGGTGCTTCCATCAACTATTATCATGCTAACAATGTCTACACCGCCAAGTCACATTGGACTTACCCTTCCAAGACCACGCTTGGACTTTACACCGCTAATCATTGGACTTATGCTGCCAAAACTCCACCCTTGGACTTTACGCTGCCAATATCAACCCTTGGACTTCCAAATGCCAAGTACCCATGACTTGGACTTTCACCGCCAAGACTATACCCTTGGACTTACGTGACCAAGACTACACCCTTGGACTTTCCATGTCAATCCAATGTTGGACTTTCCAAATGTCAAGACTCAAGCTTGGACTTTCCCTTGCCAAGACCCATGCTTGGACTTTCTATGTCAAGTACTCAAGACTTAGACTTTCCCATTGTCAAGTGTCCCACTTGGACTTCTCCATTATATGGTTAACCCCAAGCCAATCATATAGTTAAACCATCGTCAAACAGTCAATCATGACCTGGGTCGATTGGACCAACAATCTCCCCAACACTTTATCAAATATCAAAACACTACTCGGGTCAAACTCGAGTCCGATCAATCATCACCTGAGTCGATTGCACCAACATTGGCAGCGTAAGCCCAATGTGTCTTGGCGGTGTAGACCAGCTTAGCATGACAATAGCCGATGGAAGCACTTGAAGGCTAGCATATGGATGAACAAGTCATGGATGATTTGGAGGGATCCAATAGGTGTGAGGCTGATGGAGGTGGCTAGAAGGCTTAGGTCTAGGCTAAGGGTGGTCTAGAAAGTATGAGGGCATCATACTTGGGATAAACCTCATGGTTGAGGTGTAGCAGTCGACTGGGGTTATGGATCAGTCGACTGGTTAAGTGTTTGAACTTAGAAGCCAAGTCGACACTAAGCAATCGACTGGGATTTTGGCTAGTCAACTACCATGAGTCGACTGGTGTTCGATTGTGGCCAAATGGCCTTGGCAGTCGACTGCCAACATTGGGCAATCGACTGGCCATGAGCAGTCGATTGCCATGGAGGGCAATCGACTGCTGTTAAGTTTGGTCATGAGGTAGAATGCTCAGTAGTCGACTGAGTAGTCGACTATGGATATAAGCAATCGACTGTTGGTAACTGGCAATCGACTGCAAGTGTATCCGTTGGCTGGAATGTCAACATGGATTAAGTCGTTGTGAGACAATGTCACTGTTGACAGTTGACTAGGGCCTTATGGCAGTCGACTACTAGGTGCGAAATCAGCTTGATGTAGGTTATAAAAGGAGCTCGAGTTGGAGGATTTTGTAGCAATTTTTTGGGAGATTTTAAAGGAAAATTGCTGCTGCATTTCAGACCTTCAAGAGCAAACCAAAGCAAGCAACAAGTAAGAGTTCAAAGCAATTGTCTTTGTATTTGCTTGTATATTTGTTTATTATTGTTGTAATTGCTTGTACGAGGTTTCTCCACCTCCGACGTATTATCGAGGAGTTTTAGTAGTGGTGTGTGCATCACTACAGCTCGTTGAGCTTGGCCCGTGGAGTAGGAATCCTAAGGTTCCGAACCATGTTATATTGATTGTATATTGTGAGTGTTTGTTGTGTTTTATTATTGTTATCATTATTTCCGCTGAGCTAACAAGAATTATAGACAAACTCGCAAACACGATCAAATTCCATCAAGCAAACGAACGCGCAATTCACCCCCCCCTCTAGCGCTCACCAAAGTTCCAACAAGTAGTATCAAAGCCCGGAGCTCTTCTATAGATTAACAACCGGGAGCAAAAGTGCTAGAGGAGATAGAGTTGCCCAATGATGGATTGGGATGGGACATCAACATGCCAATCCCATACACCCTCTATGGACGAGAAGACTTCAATCAATGGAAGACAAGGATTGAAGAATTCATTATGATGAGGGATTTCGAAGATTGGGCCACCTTGATGGACGGATTTGAATATCCAAGAGACCCAAAGGGAGGATTCCTCAAAATAAAGAAGCAGACTGAAGAAAAACTCCAAGAATTCGAGAAAAATAAAAAGATAATAAATGTTGGAAATCCTTGGATGGCTAAAGGGGGGTGAATAACCTCTCTTGATTTCTACAAGCAGGTTAGTGGAAGCAAAAACAAATATGAAAGAAATCAAAAGACAAAAATACAATTGCTAACAAGGAAGTTTAACGTGGTTTGAAGATTATGCTCCTACTCCACGGCGATCCATAAGGTGGATCAACCATAACAAGTCTTCTACTAAAAAGCCTCCTTTTGATGATTACACCAAGGTGGAGAAGCCTTCTTTACAATGCACTCTTCTTCTTACAAATGATGAAAACTAAGAATAGAGAAGAAGAGATTTAAGAGCACAAAAAGAATTGAAGAAGGCTTGGTGAGCTTGAGAGCAGAGTTAGGTATGAGAGCACTAGCCCTCTCAAGCTCCCCAAGGCCTCCTTTTATAGAGAAAAGGTTGATTTTCCTGTTGGAGTTACAACACTCGACTGATCGAGCCATCAGTCGACTATTGCTATAGTTAATCTCATCCAATAGCTTCTGACGAAGTTTGATCTGTGGTCGTCATAGCTCAATGGAACCTTGATCAGTTGACTAATCACACTAGCAGTCAACTGATCGAGTCATCAGTTCATTGCTCCAAGCAATCAGTTGACTCAAAATGTTTCTATGCCCGTGTCCACTTATAACAGTCAACTGCCAGGATATGATAGTTGAGTGCACAAATAGGATTAGAGTCAAAAAGTGTGTCATTTTGGATTTTGGCACATTTGGGAAATTGGGTATTATGAAAAATTGGTATAAATTCAAGAAAATGATAATTTGGTTTAAGACTTAGGTATTCTATATCTTTGTATTTTATATACTTGTCATTGCTTTTCTTGTCATATGTCATGTCATGACATCATGATCAAATTATTATTTAAAATGTCATGATAATGCTTAGGTTAATTTATATGACATGTTAATACTTAATGTCATGTATGCATTTAGGATAATTAATTTGAAATTAAGGACAATGACATTGATTTGAAGTCTCGAGATAAGAGAATCAAATCGGATATGCCTAGATATATGCACGAACCCTTAGATTTAGGGAAGAACAAAACCCATATCTCACAAAACTATAAGGATGATTTGTGTATATTCTCATGCACCCTAGACACATGTGAGATGTTAGAAAAATGAAGCAAGTTCAAGGTGCATAGATGTTGCATCTAGATGAACATAAACTCATAATATAACATAGAGGAATCATGAGAAAAGCTAATGTACGAGTCATGTATATCTAGCCCATAGACTATGGTTAAAAATAAGGTTTTAAAATCATTTTGGAAAACCTTGGTGAAGTCCATCTTTTGATAGCAATCACCATTGATAATATTGACACAAAGTTAGACAAAACATTGAAAGTTTTCAATACTTTTGAACTTTGTATCAATCTCTTAATTTAATAGGTATTTTATTATAAAACTATTTTTCACCCATTGTATTTCATGTAAATAATATACGTATAAATTTTCATATTTTTTTTAATTATATATAATTACTTATGAATTCTCAAAATTCAAATCTAAAGTCTGATTTTTGCAAATTGCAGAACCAATCGACTGCCACTCTAGGCAGTCGACTGGTGGTGGTGAAGTCAACTGATTTTTATTTCAGTTTATTGTCGTGTCTGATATTGGTTGAATAAGATTTGTTTAGCCAGTTATTAGCACCCCTAGGTACCCTAACATCTCCTAACCCTAGGATATGATTTGGAAAATATTGAAAGAGTGAAACAATCATTGAAAATGATTAGGAGAGTTATTTAAGGTGGAATATTGAATTTTAAGGGAGGTTAAAGTTCAAGTTTGAACGTTTATCCTTATTTTCGATGGTTTAGATTTCCTATAGGCTTAGGAACTCTCCAAGAACATTGTTAGTGCAATGGTCAAGGGGGAGCAAGACTTTAGGGGGAGTTTTGTTCATCAAGAGATGATGTATGAATTTTTCTTCCAAAGGGGGAGAAATGGGGGATTTCCTCTCATTTAGTGATAAGGTTGTATCACTAAGAAGAGTGAAGGCATCGTAGATGATTTTGGACCATGGAAAAAAATATAGGATCTCATTGGGAGATGACACATTGAAACCTTAGTAGGCTTTTTGATGTATACCAAAGGGAAAGAAGTGAAGGTTTAAGATAGGAAAACCTTCATTATTCTTTGGCATAAGAAAAAGGCATAGTTGGGCTCATTGGTTAGCCTAAGGTATTGTCAAATGTAAGAAAGGAGGAGATTGTTGATGCAATTGGTTTAGGTCATGATTGACCATACACGAGTGGGACTCAAGTAGGATTTTGATGTTTAACAATGAGTTTGACCATTGTTTAACAATATGATTTGACCATATGTTGACCATATGACAAGTGAATGTTTAGAATATCCAAAGTCATACGAGAAAGATTATTTGAGAGATATTGTTGGAGTAATTAAATCTCAGGTCAAGGTTGACTAGACTCGAGTGAGACTTGAGGGGAAGTCCAAGTTTGGAGACTTGAGAAGGGAAAGTCTAAGAATAGTCTTGGCATGGAAAGTGCAAGTTTGAAGTCATGGCAAGAAAAGTTCAAGTTTGAAGTCTTGGCTTGGAAAGTCCAAGTTTGAAGTATTAGCAAGGAAAGTCCAAGTTTGAAGTTTTAGCATGGAAAGTCCAAGTTTGAAGTCTTAGCCACATAAGTCCAAGTGTATAGTCTTGGTGGTGAAAGTCCAAACATTGAGGCTTGACAATGGAAAAGTGTAAGGGTGTAGTTTTGGTGGCATAAGTTCGCATGTGGCCTTGGTGGCGTAAGTCCAAGTGGATCTTGGCAAGGAAGTACAAGGGTGAGGTTTTGGCAGTGTAAAGTCTAAGCATGTAGTCTTGGCGTCATAAGTTCAAATAAACCTTGGCAAAGGAGATTCGGTTAGCATAACATGATATAGTCGATGGAAGCACCTAAAGGCTAACATGAATGGCGAAGGAGTTGTGGAGGACTCGGATTGACCCTGAGGGCGTGAGGCTGATGGAGATAGCTAGGAGGCTTAGGTCTAGACTAAAGGTGGTCAGTCAAGTATGAGGGGATCATATTTGGGTTAAACCTCATGTTTGATGTTTACCAGTCGACTGGGGTTATGGACCAGTTGATTGATCAAATACACGACACTTGAGAGCCTAGTTTGACTCGAACAGTTAATTGAGATTATGATCAGTCGACTAGTCGTGTAATCGACTGAAGCTTAACTACTATCTGTGACTTTGACAGTCGACTGCTAGGGTTTGACAATAGATTGACCAATAGTAGTCGACTGCTAGGGTTGAGTAGTCGACTGGTCGTAGGTGGCCAGGGCATAAATTGTTTGGCAGTCGACTGGTGCCTATGGTAGTCGAATGCTGAGTCAAAGCAGTCAATTGGTCTATTAAAAAATGATGTAGATTAGTCCATTGTGAGACAATGGATGGGTGAGCAGTCGATTGCTAAGGGGAAAATCATCACGAGTTCAACTTTATAAGGAGACTTCATGGAGGATTTGGAATTGTCGATTCTTAGAACTTTTGGGGAGGAATTGCTGTTGCATTCTAGGTCTTCAAAGCAACTAAAAGATCAAGCAATCAAAAGCGCACTTATAAAGTATTTTTGATTTTATACTCTTTTATTTGCTTTGTATTTGATTGTATTTCATTGTATAAACTTGTTGTACAAGGTTTCTCCACCTTCAGATTATTTCCAATAAGGAGAAGTTGATAATAGTGTGTGCATCACTAGAGCTCAACTAGAGTTCGACCGTGAAGTAGGAGCCGTAAGTTCTGAACTATGTAAAATCTTTTATCTTGTACTTATGTTTGATTTGTATTGTGTATTTGTATTTGTATTCTGTTGCATATTAACACTTTTAGACAATCACAAATACGAAAATTGATGAGAAATCGCTATTCACCCCCCTCTAGCATACAAATCGGTCCCTACATATATATTCCAAACATATTCAAAATCAATACTACTATAATTGTAAAGATGTAGAAAATTACAGAAGATAACATTTGACAGAAAAAATTTCAGGGTCAGTGTTAACCTTATAGAGTTCAAAAACTGTGAATCAATAATTATATCTGAAGCATCAGTTAATTGAGAATAAGCTATACTTTCTTAAAATGCATGAATTATACTTAAAATTCTTTATTTGATAAAATACTATCTGTGCTTGTTGTCGCTGCTTCAGGGGGGCTTGCAATTTTAGGGCAACCGAAACAAGCAGCAAAACTTGAGCTCCAACAACTCAAATTGCATCTTTGGATAAAGGTTGAAATTCGTCAATTTAACAGTCTCTGTCAGTCCGTCTTCGGACCATCTTCAAGAAGATAAATCACAAAGAATCTTTGGCCCAAAGTCCATTGATAAATCACATGATCAGATGTGAATAGTTTAATCCTAAGATACAATGGGTAATATTATCTTCTCTTTTATCTTTGCATTTCTTCCTTCGTATGCTATCTTGTGGACGTTTAGTATCAGTTTATTATACCTGTAAGTTTCGAGACAAGCTTTTGGTGCCTGAATTTTTGTAGTATAAGTTCAACACAGTGTGAAGTCTTCGTAATTTGACAATCAGATGAGAAATTCTGTAAATGTTTCCAAACTATATTTATTTAATTTATCTAGAAGCCAGTCAAATAAATCAACCTACCCTATCTACTACTATTAGAAGTCTATTTGGGAGCCTCATTTATGCAGTTTCAGAAATAGTGGAAAACTAAACTGGATTAAAACAACCCCCTTTCCATTACCAGTACGAAGCCTGTAAGACTTGCTATGGCCGCCCAACGTCTGATGCCTCAGTTTACTTATTGCATCAGCAAGAAATTATTGTGCATAGAAGTTTATGTTTCATCCCTTTGCCTATTTATTCAAAACAAAGGACTTCGGTATCTTCTTCGATGTTAACACTGTCAGAAGTTACTGTCATTTATGAGCATATTTCTCTATGCTGTCTTCAACTATTATATATTCCTAGATCTTATTGGCAATAAACTCTCTTGTATATTGTGCAACATGGCAAAATCCCGAATGTTCCTTGTGTTATATGTTAATTGCTCATATTTCACTGTCACTTCATAAATATATCTAATTTTGCATTTTTGCTGCCTTGCATTAGATGCTTTGCCTGTGCAAGTGACACAAATGAACTGAATTTTTTTGCAGTTGTAAGTTGGACTATACTGTGTAGGTTTGATTCTTAGAAAACTTTGGTTTACACAAGGGTGATTTCTTGCATGAGTCTCTTGATATTAGTGGGTTTGCAGAGCATTTATTGTTGGAATTTGAATTGAAATTATAGAAATGTGAAGGAAGGATGGAGAAGACGTTCTGTCATCCTTCCAAACTTTTTGATCGATAAAACGGAAAGATGGGAAAGACGTTCCGCCATCTTTCGCATCAAACCGTGGAAAATTCACATTAAAACTCTGACATAAATGGTCAAAAATTGATGAATTAATGGTAGATTAGTTGAATCAAGATAGTATTATGGTTGACCTTTCAATTCAGGTAGATTAAATAAATCAAAGCGACATTATGGTTGACCTTTCGATTCCACCATTAATATGTCTCCTCTATAAAAGGAGATAGGATTGCGAACTCAAGTAGAAGAGGGATATAGCTCTTTGTTTCCAATCCCACAGTGATAGCGTTCAAGTGTACGTTCAGTTCGCCGAAGACTTCTTGTGCTTGTTGGAGTCCGTAATTTTGTCATTGTATCATGGGAAATAGACGTCCTGCTAAACCTCACAAGCACCTTGTCGGAGGGGGACACATTTGTTTTAAGGAAACTGTGTATATACATACCTCGGCAGTTCTTTACTTGGTGTTAACCAGCTCTACAACCAGCTTTGCAACCAGCTCTGCAATCAGCTCTGCAACCAGCTCTGCAATCAGCTCTGCAACCAGCTCTGCAACTAGCTCTGCACTTAGCTCTACCCAAAATTCAGCAAGGCAACTTGCAACAAGGAGACTTTCGACCCAGCTTGACGGTCTCGATTCAAAGAAATTATTCTCGATTGAGGACGCAAAGGAAGTGGTCAACTCAATAGACAAGTATGATTAATTTTCGGACTTTCCCTTGTATTTTCTCAAGGAAAGGTATAGTTACTATATTCGTATAAACTTAAAACAGACTCGGTCTGTTGAGATGGCCACAACGCAAGTGTAAAATACCGTAAATAAATAGCGAAGAATAATATTATTATTGGATAAAAAAAATTTTAAATGACACATGGTTAGGGATTAATTAGGTTTAACCTAGGTTTAATGTTATGTGTTTAATTAAACTTAGATTTAGTCTTATAGGGTTTAAACCTGATCCAATTCACCTAAACACGAACCTGATTGCATTCCTCCCTTTCCCACTTGCCGCACGCGATTTCTCTGCGCAGATGTTCAGCTGTTTCCATTTCTCTTCGCCATTTCTATCTCCCGAGCGGTTTCTCGGCCGCACTCCCCTTCAATCCCAGCCGCACCTCTCTTCGCCGTCTCACCTCATCGCCGATTCGCCGCCTCCTTCTCGTTCTTCTTCTTCCCTGCAAGTAGCGGCGCTCAGATCGTCCTCGACGATCTTCGCGGACGAGTTGGAATGGGAAGGGTGCGAGTGGCTGGAAGCTTGGATCGGCGGTGTTCCACTGTGGTCCGATTGGTGAGCTTTCTCTTCCCGATCCGCTTCATCTCATTCCTTTCTCGCAATCCCGTGATTTCTTCACCAGAATTCATCTCCTCGCCGCAGCCGACATCTTCCTCCTCGTGGCAAGCGACGATGAGCGATTCTCCTCGCCGATGTCGACGGACGAGCTAGAGCAGCCAGAGATCACGCGTGGCCGGGATTTTAGGTTGGCGGTAGATTGATCAGAAGTTGTCCTTCCCGATCGTCGCTGGATCAAGTGCGGGTTTTTCTTCGAGGAACAGGGGATAGGGAATCTCTACCGGTGGTCATCGGAGTTAGGTGAGTTGATGCGATTCTTCATCTTCGATTCACATTTTTTTTGTTTAGCCCTAATTCTGTGGTGCTAGGGCAGTGATGTCTTGGTGTTGGGCAGGGGTCTATTCCGGTGTACTGAGCAATTGGGGAGGAGAGCTGTCGAGGGGAGGTCTATTACTGGTATATATCCTGATTCCCTTTGTTTTTCTTGCAGTCCATTTCGATTCTGTGATGGAGTGAAGGGGGGGGGGGTTCTGTCGATGGAATTGTCAGCTGTGCCGGTTGTGAGTTGGGAGGCTGTGCGATTGTGAACAGGGGAGTTGTTGGCTGTGAGATTTAAGATGGAAATGGGTAAGTTAGATTTGGTTGTTTGTGGGTGTAGAATAAATGTATAGCTAGTTCAAGGTAAGTTGATATTTAAGTGATCGGTTGGCTGAATTACATGCATGATGGTTTACAGGTGATTGACATTGGTTGTTTTTTTTTTACTTTGGTTGTGATTTGGATGGGAGATCTCCACTAGAGATTAAGAGGTTGTGCAAGTGCGGATAAGGTTGGTAAGTTCAGATATGGATGTTTATAAATGCAAAATAGGTTGTTAATTGGATTAATGGTCGATAGGGATTGATGTGAAGGCTTGATTAGGTAAGGTGGACAACTAGATCAATCTAGTTGATCGGGCTATGAAGTCGATGTAGGATTCGATTCGATCAGTCGTTGTATGATTGCACTTAACCATAATGTATGTTATATGTAGGTTTCGGTCACGAGACAGGTCCACGAGCGTAAAGACAGTTGATATTCTTCAGAGCAGGCGGGTATTTTGACTTATCTTTTAGATATAGTCATATTGATATGCTAGTTGATTATAGCTTGCAATAATTTTTATGTTTATCTGCCTTGTATGCCACTGTGCCATACTTGATACATGCACTTGATCAGCTTTTAGTTATACTTTCCCTGTTTTACCTAGGTCATTGATATGTACCTGTTTGTTTGTGCATATTATTCGGAGACGTAATTTAGTTGATGTTACATGCTTTAGTGTCATGCATCATCTTGCATGATTGCATGCTGGCTGAACGAGGTTCCTTTGTAGTTGAGCCCGCGACCAGTTACATGTTCTTGACACACAACCACTCATGGGTTAATGGTACATCAGGAGGGTGTGTGCAGTAGCTCTGTTAGGCTCCACTGGTCCGCTCATGGGTAGCGATGAGGCAACGTGGTAGCGGACAGGGATCCCTCCTCTGGTCTACGACACCAGAAGATGAGAGCTTTGCTCCCCCACTCTGTTTGGGGCAGGAGGATAGGTGTACTCTGACAGCATCCTGTCCACTCGGTCACTCAGGAGCAGTGATGGCAGAGTGCACAATTGTCATAGCCCTACCCACTCGGCTTCACCATCATGTGTGAGGCGGCTGACTGGCATCAGGGGTGACGATGTCATTTGCATCGCATGCATATTGCATGGATGACATTTGTTTGTATTTGCTGCATTTTGGTTGCTGCCTTGGTTGTTGCATATGATTGACATGCATACAGGATACATTATGTATTTGGTATGACGACTTTATTTCTGCTAGTATGGCTCATGCTCCTATGTTATAATAGGAGATTCAGGTAAGTACAGTCTTTCCGCATTTCTTTTTTATGCATTTCCTATATATGTTTAGGAGACTATACTGGCATGATTATTATTGTTAGTTATATCTTACTATGCATATCGACTATTATCCGCTGAGTTCATTGAACTTACCCCGTTGCTTTATATTTTTTTCAGGATGAAATTGTCAGGAGAGTCCAGTTGTCAATCCCTCTCGACGAAATGGATTTGTTTTTTTGTTGGTCTTATGGTTTTAGTTTTTGACTAGGAGACATGTTTAGGATTTGTGTTTTGATTATGTACTCATGGATACTTTGGTCGTATTTGATATGTCCTTATGGACTTTTATTCGATTCATTTTGGTTTTGTATTCCTGCTCAGATGGCAGAAGGGGTAAGTCTAGATAGTGTAGACTTTTTGTTATTTACTTTGATTGTTGGTCGGAGGCCTATTTATGACCTGCATGTGTGGTTTTTGTTCCGGTTGTATTGACCGATGTATAGTAGGCCGTGTGGGCCTTGTATGCAAGTTTCATATTGTCACCCGTACAGGGGAGATGCTGTCGGATTTTCGTCTGGCGGGGACTCCCTCGGGGCATGACAGCAAGAGGTTGAGGTGCAACAAACTCAACGTGCGATGGCTCCCTCCGCCACGATTGGTAACATTCCAATCAATCATGGGGAAAAACCAGAGAAGTTCACGGGGTTGAACTTCAAGCGGTGGCAGCAGAAGATGCTCTTCTACTTGACCACGCTAAATCTGGCTCGGTTCTTGACTAAGGATCCTTCCAATGTACTTGAGGGTACGAGTGACACCAAATCTTCAATATTGTGGAGGCATGGAATCACTCAGAGTTTCTGTGTAGAAACTACATTCTCAATTGCCTTGCCAACTCACTGTACGCTGTGTATAGCATAAAGAAAATGACCAAGGAATTGTGGGAGTCCTTGGACAAGAAGTACAAGACGGAGGATGCTGGGGCCAAGAAATTCATCGTGGGTCAATTCTTGGACTACAAGATGGTTGACTCTAAGATGGTGATCAACCAAGTTCAGGAGCTTCAGGTGATTCTGCATGAGATTCACTTGGAAGGTATGATTTTGAGTGAAACTTTCCAAGTGGCTACGATCATAGAGAAGCTACCACCCAGCTAGAAAGACTTCAAGAACTACCTGAAGCACAAGCAAAAGGAGATGAATGTGGAAGAACTTGTTGTTCGACTTCAAATTGAGGAAGACAACAAGAGTTCAGAGAAGAATATATTCTCTCAGGCTACTGTGAAAGCCAACGTTGTCTAGCACGGTCAAAACTCGAAATGGAAGAATTTCAAGTCTTCCAAGATGAGACCCAAAGGAGGGGCTAGAGGAGCTAGAGGAGGATGATCTTTGTGCAGTGATCTCCGAGCTGAACCTAGTGGGTTCAAACCCTCAACAATGATGGTTGGACACTGGTGCCACCAGACATGTGTGATGCAACAAGGATCTACTCTACAACTTTGAAGAAGTCAATAGAGAGAAGTTGTATATGGGGAACTCGGCAATCTCGGACATTATGGGCCAAGGAAAAGTGATGCTGAAGATGACCTCGGGCAAGGAGCTCACTCTGAACAATGTGTTATATGTTCTGGAGGTTCGAAAGAATCTAGTGTCCGAATCATTGTCAAGCAAGCATAGCTTCTGCATTGTCTTAGAGTCGGACAGAGTTGTACTATCCAAAAATGGAATGTTTGTAGGGAAGGGCTATGTAACTGATGGGTTGTTTAAACTAAGTGTAATGGCCATTACGCCCAAAGTTAATAAAGTTATTATTAGTGAAAGCCCTAGAGTCAATCATATGATGATTGTTGTATGGACTTGTTGTATCATATTCCTATATATATTTATAAAGGCATTTTTTTATGGTTATTATACTTACTTGTATTGATATCAAATAACTAAGTATAATAACGCCCTTGAGTAGAAGGTTCTTATCTATATCAATCGATTGGTTGAATCGATAATGAGATGATATAGAGAACACTACTCTTAATCATTCCTAGTCAAGTATTAATATTCAGGGACAATGTTAATGCGAAGAGACTAGCATGTAGGTCAACTCGATTACTTGATCTCACAAGTCAAGGATATGAGATATCAAGTTGACACATGGGTATACATTGGAGAATGTATACTGAATAACCCGCCATGAGAAAGTATCATGGATCGTTATATGAGTGTCATATACTTTCTCATGTGACTATTAGTATAACTATTAGTCCTTGGACCTGAAGTCACCATGGTTCCCTACATAAGGAGTTGCACACTTTGGCTTCGTCAAACATCACCCGTTAAATGGGTGGACTATAAAAGTAATTACTGGGTATATAACAAATTATGCGGAGGGATGTGAGTGATGTAGATGGGATCTATCCCTCCTATATGATGGGAGTGACATTATGATTCTTGATAGAGTGAGACCACTAAGTGCATGGTCATGCCCAAATGAGTCAATATGAGATATTGAGCTCATTTGATTAGAGTGAGTCTACTTGGAGTTTAAGATATAAATTGTACAGAGGATGACACGGTCTATGTCTCAAAGGTGATGTTGGATCTCAACATTCTTGTAACTTGGGTAACAATGATGTGTTGCTAGATACCGCTCATTGCTTATGTTTCTAAATCAGTTTAGGAACATTGCCAACGTTACAAGAACCTATAGGGTCACACACAAAGGACAATTAGATGGAGATTAAGTTCATATGATGGACCAAGAGGATTAGGTTCATGTGATGAACCAAATTAGATTAAGAGTAATCCAAATTAGACTAATTGAGTTGAACTCAATTTGATTCAAGTGTTGAATGAGTCTAATTTAGATTTGATTCATTGGGCCAATTTAAACTAATGAAAAGAGATTCATTAAATTAAATTGACTTGAATCAAATGGTTGGATTTGATCAACCATGGGAGATAAGAGACCAAGTTTGACTTGACTTGAGAGGGAAGATGAAAGGTCAAGTTTGACTTGACCAAATGCCATGTCACGGTGACTTGGCATGGGGTCGGCCAATGATGATGTTCCACATCATCATGGTCACATCATGGGGTGCCACCTCATGAGGAAGACCAAGAGCCATGACTCTTGGTATTACATGCATGTATTTAACCTTCATGTAGTGGTCGAACACATTAAGGAGAATTAGTGGGAATTGATTAGATCATCTTCTTCCTCCTTTGCTCTCCTCTCTAGCTCTCTCCCTCATCCTTCTTGCCGTGGGCTTCTAAGAGTGCTAGCACACTCTAAGTTGTCTTCTCCACCTATTGTTCGTGTGGATACTTGTAGAGGAGTGTACACTTGACACTCTTCAAGATCCGACAAAGCGTTTGGACAAGCAGGATAAGCGAAGGGCGTCGCTATAAGGGTAATGCT
Organism: Wurfbainia villosa; assembly: GCA_025175895.1. Classification (NCBI taxonomy): domain Eukaryota; kingdom Viridiplantae; phylum Streptophyta; class Magnoliopsida; order Zingiberales; family Zingiberaceae; genus Wurfbainia; species Wurfbainia villosa. The sequence continues at coordinate 93,724,422 of CM045994.1, read as the reverse complement.
CTTCTCATGTAGATCTAAGGTAGATCTAAGTTTTCTTAACATGTACATGAATTCAAGTTTTAATTTATCTTTGCACGGATCCGTGGCCGACTTCCGAGGTTTCCGCAATGCAAAAAGTGATTTTTGCGGCTCGGAAAGTCCAACAGAAAACTCTTCCACTTATATGCTTGAGTCTTCGTGTTTATGGCATGGTAGACTAGGACATGTTAACTACGATGTGTTGCGTAGATTGATTAATATACGAAGCATACCTACATTCCACCTTGACCCGAAACATAAGTGTGAGACTTGTGTTGAAGCAAAATTGACAAGGTCATCCTTTCAACAAGTTGAAAGAAGCACTGAGCCACTCGACCTAATCTACATCGACGTGTGTGACCTAAAAGGGACACCTACACGAGGTGGGAATAAATATTTCATTACTTTTGTTGATGATAACACAAAATATTATTTTGTGTATCTTTTCAAAAGTAAGAATGAAGCTATAGAGAAATTAATTCTCTATAAGAATGAGGTTGAAAACCAACTTAATAGAAAGATTAAGGTGGTTCGGAGTGACCAAGGCGGTGAATATGTATCACCATTCATAGATTTGTGTGCTGAACATGGTATCAGACACAAAACAACGGCTCCCTACTCGCTTTAGCAAAATTGGGTCGCTGAGCGAAATAATCGTTCTCTGAAAGAGATGATGAATGCTCTACTATTAAATTCTAGCCTACCTGAACACTTGTGGGGGGAAGCTGTGTTAACAGCTAATTACCTTTTGAATAAGGTGTCCCGAAAGAAAATAGACAAGAGCCCTTATGAATTATGGAATGGTAGACAACCATCCTACAAATACTTACGAGTGTGGGGGTGTCTGGCCAAAGTTTTGGTGTCGGATCCGAAAAGGATCAAGATTTGACCAAAAACTGCAGTGCCTATAGATTTCTTGTGATTGGATCTCAAATTCCTGAGATACACAAGAACTCGATTATTGAATCAAGAAATGCCTCATTCTTTGAGCATGTGCTTCCGTTTAAGACCCGAGAGGATGCTAACTCTTCTAAATTAGTATACGAAAGATAAGAGCAAGAAGAAATGGATGAACCAGTTGAGGGTGAGCTTAGATGGAGTAAGAGAGCTCGGGTGGAGAAATCCTTTGGATTGGATTTTATCACTTTCATGATGGAAAGTGATCTCCAGAGTTACTCAGAAGCGGTAAACTCGTCTGTTGGACCTCAATGGAAGGAGGCAATTGCATCTGAGATTTTATCAATCTTGGAAAATCATACTTGGGAACTAGTGGATCTTCCTTTCGGAAGTAAGGCACTAGGCTGCAAGTGGATTTTCAAGAAGAAAATGAAATCAAAAGGCACAATAGAAAGGTTCAAGGCAAGGTTGGTAATTAAAGGTTACCGACAACGTGACGGCCTGGACTATTTTGATACCTATGCTCCGGTATCAAGAATAACATCCATTAGGGTGTTATTAGCGATTGCCACTCTGTGAAATCTAGAAGTAAATCAAATGGATGTAAAAACTACCTTTCTAAATGGAGATTTAGAAGAGGAAATCTACATGGAACAACATGAAGAGTTTTCTGCTCTGGGGCATGAAACCAAGGTATGTAGATTGATCAAGTCGTTGTATGGCTTGAAATAAGCTCCAAAGAAATGACATGAGAAATTTGATAGTATCATGCTAGACAGTGGATTTAAAATCAATGAGAGTGATAAATGTATTTACAGTAAAGACAAGAAAGATGACTTAGTCATTTTATGTCTTTATGTAGATGACATATTTATCATTGGAAGCAATGATAAGATAATTAAATCCACTAAAGTTATGTTGAACTCAAGATTTGACATGAGAGACATGAGCCTTGCTGATGTAATTCTAGGAATTAAAATTCTTAGAATGTCAGAATGACTTGTCTTAAATCAGTCTCATTATGTGGATAAAATTCTTGAAAGATTCACCAAGGGTGATACTACACTGGCATGGACTCCAATAGATATGAGTCAACATCTCTCAGGTAGAGTACTCCAGGATAATTGAAAGTATGATGTACTTAGTGAGTTGTACACGACTAGACTTGGCCTATACAGTGAGTAAATTGAGCAGATTTATGAGTAATCCAGGTGTTGAGCACTGGAAAGGGATAACTAGAGTACTGCGGTATCTACATTACACTCGTAATCATGGACTACACTATACAAGATATCATGCTATAATCAAAGGATACAACGACGCAAGTTGGATATCCGACATAAAAGACTCAAAGTCTATAAGTGAATATGTATTCACTTTGGGAGGTGCAGCCATTTCTTGGAAATTTTCTAAGCAAACCGTAATAACCAGATCCACGATGGAATCTAAATTTGTAGCTCTTGACAAATGTGGTGAAGAGGTTGAATGATTACGATAATTCTTAGAAGATGTTCCTAGATGGTCGAAACCTGTGCCGGCAATATGCATACATTGCGATAGTCAATCGGCAATTGGCCGAGCACAGAGCCATATGTATAATGGTAAGTCTAGACATATATGTCGTAGACATAATACCATTAGACAACTACTCTCAATGGGTGTTATCACTGTTGACTATGTAAAGTCAAAAAATAACTTAGCGGATCCGCTAACCAAAGGGTTAAATCGGGAGTTAGTTGCAAGCTCATCATTGAGGATGGGTTTAATTATGATGCCGATAAGAAATGTTGGTGCAAAGGAAACCCAATCTATACTGACTGGAGATCCCAAGAACTAGGTTTAAAGGGACAACCTAACTGCACTGACTAAGTAAGCTCACTGTGAGAGGGTATGACCCAAGAAACAGTGAAAGGATGAAGGTTAAGCATATGACTTTTAATAATCCAAAAGAGTAGTGAGGAATACTCTCAAGAGATCACCTATGCGAGAAAGAAGTGGGGCTGCTTCGAAGAGAATTGAAGACACAATTCTTAGACTTTCTCGCAGAACCAGGCGTGTTCATGGCCTAACGAACACATTCATAAGAACTGAACTACATTAGGGAGAGTCCAGTGTGAAGTACGTCCATACTTACATAAATGGTCAAATAGTTCAAGGACATCGCGTCTACTAATCAATTAGTATGCAAACATACTTGCACAAGGGAAGGTTCAAAGGGTCAACCCTACTTATCCTATGCTGGACTTAACTGCTGAAGGCTATCATGCATCAATTTCCATTCATGTGGGGGATTGTTGGAATTTAAATAGAAATTATGGAAATGTGAAGGAAGGATGGAGAAGATGTTCTGTCATCCTTCCAAACTTGTTGATCGGTAAAATGGAAAGATGGGGAAGACATTCTGCCATCTTTCGTGTCAAACCGTGGAAAGTTCACATTAAAACTCTGACATAAATAATCAGAAATTGATGAATTAATGGAAGATTAGTTGAATTAAGGCAGTATTATGGTTAACCTTTCGATTCACGTAGATTAAACGAATCAAGGCGACATTATGGTTGACCTCTTGATTCCACCATTAATAGGTCTCCTCTATAAAAGGAGACAGAATTGTGAACTCAAGTAGAAGAAATATATAACTTTTTGTTTCCAATCCCACAGTGATAGCATTCAAGTGTACATTCAGTTCGCCAAGGACTGCTTGTGCTTGTTGGAGTCTACGATTTTTTTGTTGTATCCTGGAAAATAGACATCCTGCTAAACCTCGCAAGCACCCTGTTAGAGGGGGACGAATCTGTTTTATGGAAACTTTGTATACACATGCCTCGGCAGTTCTTTACTTGGTGTTAACTAGCTCTGTAACCAGCTCTGCAATCAGCTCTGCAACCATCTCTGTGCCCAGCTCTGCGCTCAGCTCTATTCAAAAATCAGCAAGGCAACTTGCAACAAGAAGACTTTTGACCCAGCTCGACGGTCTCGATTCGAAGAAATTATTCTCGATTGAGGACGTAAAGGAAGTGGTCGATTCAACAAACAAGCCTGATTAATTTTCGAACTTTCCTTTAGTATTTTCTCCCGGAAAGATATACTTACTATATTCATACATTTATATACATATGCCATTATGAGTTGTGCGTCCGTGAGAATGATTTTTTTTAGATTAATTCATATTTAGTTTGCAATTCAATATCTCCAAGGGAATATTTGTGCCTTCATTGGTTGTGCTCCTCTACTCTAGCGAGTGAATGAGATTGCAGTACAAAGGAGATTATCTATGAGTGCGGTGAGCTGGTGAACAAGTACAAAAGAGGATTCATTCGTTTTCAATGTTTTTTCAATCAGTCTTACAATTAATACGAAGAAGATAAATCATAGAGAATATATTATTCAATTTAAAACTAACACGATAGAAAAATAAATAATTCAAAAGACTTACAACCTTCGAAAATTAATCTTTGCTCATTGCAATGAGCAGGTGAATGATGATAGAGGTGATGGTAGCATTGCTTTGGTGTGGAGCTGAGTGGTAAGACTATCAGGGGACAGCAGGGGATGAAATCAAATTCCCTCCTTCAAAGTAACCACCTTGGAGTAATCTTGAACTCTATTCAATTTTTTGAGTGGTAAGACTATCAGGGGACAGCAGGGGATGAAATCAAATTCCCTCCTTCAAAGTAACCACCTTGGAGTAATCTTGAACTCTATTCAATTTTTTCATAAAACTCCTTTTGTACTCATTATGCTCATTGCAAGCACATATATTAGTTTGTTGGGAAAAAAAACAAAGGGCGCTCCAAGTTGATAGAACTATCAAACGTGCATCCCTTTTTAAGTTTTTTTATCAAACCAGCACCCGTCCCCCAAATCACTCCAACTCTCGTCTTTGATCATCCTAGCTTCCCTCCTCCATGTCAATGTATATGCCTACACTCCTTAACCTTGCAACATCCCCAATTGCAAACCCTTCAATCAATAACCTTGCACAAAATAAGCATTTTGAGTATACCAAGCAAACAACATTACATGTCAATCATTTTCTATTTTCGAGATGCTAAAATATTACCATAAATCTAATTCATAAATAATTGTAAAACACGGTATTTTTAAAAAAAAAAAAAATAGAATGCCAAAAAAAACTCTAACAAAAATATGCGTACTTAAAAACTAACCTCATCGATTGCATTTGAAATTCCCTCTAGTCATTAGTTAGGTCTGGTGGTGGAGAGGTGTTGGGATGTATACTGAAAGCCTAGCTCTTTTGTATGGACATCTTTATTTTGAAATAAGAATCACATGATCATTGTTTGCACGTTATATTTATATGTGTGCATATTGTCTAATATTTTACATTGTAGATAACATGGTGCACGGGTGCGCATGAAGATCATGTTATCAGTCCCTTGTAGAATATAAGTAGAGGCTCACAACCAAGATGGTTTTGGACAAACCATTGGCATGGTTGTAGTGTAGCTTGGTATTGTTTTATCTTGAACATAGAGTTACACTAGTACACCTCGGTGTATTGAGCAGGACCGACATAGAGGTGATTCCATTTATTGCTGACTACATAATTGAATCGGACCTCGGATATTATGTTGTACATGCTCTTAATCCCGATATAATAACGGGCACATGTACTTAGTATTTATTTCTTTGATTTACCAGAGGGTGAGATTTCTATGGATTAAATCAATATGCCCGGTAAGTTGGGAAGTGATATTATTTACATGGTGTGCCGTTGATTATAGGAGGAATCCGTGTCCTATATATTAGGTTGATGATGTCCCCTTGAGGAGCTCATAAGGTTCATCATGTAAACCCTGCAGGTTGACTTAGTCAACATGATGATAAGGTTGAGTGGTACTACTCGAGGAGTTAGATGTTAATTAATTGATGGTCAGTAAATCAATTAATTGATGGACATTCGATATCTTAAACACGGGGAGATGGATGTACAAATATTATATGGAGCCCATATTAATTTATGGGGGTTGGTGAGGTAGTTCGATGATGATCCTCTAGTGGAATGGAACATCATTGATGGATCAAGTTTGTGTGGTTCCGATCCATCGGGTGGCCAAGACCCAACTCCTCCTCATGGTCCCTATCGTAGCCTTATATAAACCTCATGAAGTCTAGATCAAATGATGGAAAACAAATCTCTAGATCCGACGGTTAGGATTGAATCCCTAGAACCGACGGTGGAGATTAGATCTCTAGATCCGACGGTTGGGATTAAATTCCTAGAACCGACGGTTGAGATTAAATCTCTAGATCCGACGGTTGGGATTATTTCCTAGAACCGACGGTTGAGATTAAATCTCTAAATCCGACGGTTGAGATTAAAACCCTAGAACCGACGGTGGAGATTAAACCAAGGCCTAAACCTAACTCTATATAAAAGGGAGAGGAAAGGTTGGATAAGGTGGGCGGCAAGAAAATTGGGAATTAGTTCCTATATTTTTGGCTACCTCATCAATAACCAATTTTCTCCTAAGTTCTATATAAGGGAGCATGGGTTGGGCGGCAACTAAGTTTTTTGGATGGTTCATGATGGATGCTAAGGAAATTAGGGTTTTGCCTAGCATTACTTGGGCGGCAAGCAACCTCAAGGAAAAAACCCTAATTAGGGTTTTGGTTCCTTAGGTTGGGCGGCCAAGGTGGTGGAGCTAGAGGCGGCAACCTATGGATGAGCTTGTCTTCTTCCTTGGAGGTGGCTAGCTCCTAGATCTCTCCTCTCCACCATGCTTAGGCGGCAAGAAACCTATGGAGGAAACCCTAATTAGATTAGGGTTTGGCTCTTTGGATTAGGCGGCTAGGTTTGGAAGTTATGGTTGGGCGGCAACTATAGGGGAAGGGCTCATCTTCTTCCTTCTAAGGGTTGGCGGCCACTACCTTCTCTTCCTCTACCTTGGCGGCAAGAAATCCAAAGGAAGCTTGGTTGGGCGGCTAGGGTTTGGAAGGTAAGGTAGGTGGCAACTATAGGGGAAGTGTTCTTCTTCTTCCTAGGGTGTTGGCCGGTTCCTATCCTTTTTCCTATACCTTTGGTGGTGCCCAACCTATTCCTCTTTTCCCTTTGTTTTCCTCTTGGCGTGGCACTAGGAGCTAGGGTTTGTCCCTAGTTGGTTGTAGTTGTTTCCATTATGTTCTCTCTATTCTTGGGGCGTGCATCAATCCTTTGTGGATTGGTGGTTGGCTCAAGCAAGAAGGAAAGAGAGTTCTTCATTCTTTGGATTGAAGAAGATCTAAGAAGCTTCAACTTGTGGAGGATCTTCGCCCACACGAAGTCTACAAGGAGGTTAGGACATACGATAGAAGATCAAGAGGTATAAAAGTTTTATAACTTTTATTTATGATCTTTGCATGTTTCTATTCTTAATTGATATGCTAGATTAAGTTCTTTAGGTTAGTATATGTTGATTATACTAGTTTGCATTTGCATGTATTTGTATAATCATGGACCCCGAATAAGAAACACAAAAACCGGCGATCCGTCCGTCGTCTCTTCCGCGGCTAACCAACTAGAAGAGTTGTGTTGCTTGAACAACTAGTTTGTTCAAGCGATCGCTTGAGTCGTTAGCACGACGACGAATTGGTTGTGCTTAGGAAACTCATCCCATCCGGATTAGTTTTCATTAGTGAAAATTTTAATCCGGGGACATGGGAGCCTATGAGCATTCCGAGAAATAGCACGATTGCCAACAATTGGTATCAGAGCCATGGTTTCCGGTTTTGTGTGTTTTTGGATTCGGTTACTTTCATGCACATATCATATATTTTGTATGCCGGATAATAGTAGGATGTGCGTATGCTAACTTTTTGGTTGCAGGCATAAGATCCGACTATTATGGCTATATGTGTGTATGTGATTGTTTGTGTATGATTGTATATTATTTGAATCCTCGGGGTTGACGAGGCTAGATTAGTATTTAATTTTTGTAATTAAATACGGCATTGTTTAGCCACTCTTTATTTTATTTTACTTTCGATCTAGATTTCATGTACACTCCTTCGTGGAGTATAGGATCGATGGATGTAAAATAAAATAGGTTTTATACTCGGCTCGGATCTCTTTGATGGCTCGTACATGGCGTAGGAGGAGCGGACAGGTCAATGCCATAATAGTTGGGAAAAATTCTGTTTTTTCCATATTTATTGCTGATTTGTTTTATATGCATGTTGTGTGTGCTTGAAAATTCCTCATTTTCAATTTACTAAGTGGGAGAGGGACATTTTAATTAATTCCCGCGGCCTCCATTACAATTTGACGTGTGATGCAAACAAACTTGTGTGTTGGCTCTGAGTGCCTTCCTCCCCGAGGAGAGGTTTGTTTAGGATCACACTAGGTCAAATAATGGTTATAGGAAATTATCTAGGAGCGTGTGTACTTCCACAGAGGTAAGGCACATAATCCAAAATAATTCCCTTAGTATCGTGTAATGGTGCACACTTAGATGCAAATAAAAGTATCCTCCCCATAGGAGTCACTGCTTTTATTTGTAGGGCCAAAGAGGAACCAACTATTAATTTTATTTGTCAAAAAGTAAGGTTGACAAGATAATAAAATTAATGGGTAAAACCTCCTCTTACAAATGTAGAATTCGTATACGTCCACACAGAGTGGCATGCGAAATTCTCGGTGTTTTGAGGTGTTGGTTGATTTCGGAATTTTATTATTTTGAGGAATTAATAATATTTGAAATCTAAAGTTTTGATCATTGTGATTCTTAGGATTTTCAAAATGACTTTCAGTCCACTTATTGTGATACTAAAGGAAATAAACTTACTGTACCCAAATAATGTTGATTGGAAAAGAATCTAGATGTTGTCTTATTTGCTAAGAAGTACAAGTATACACTCTTCAAAGAGTGTCCTCAAGCCATGGTTGCTCAAAAAGGTTTCTACTTCTAAGCCGAAAGGCTAGAAGAAGGAGAAACAAGGTGGAGCAAAGGTGGTGGGAGGATCTCAGGGAGGAGTGAAGAAGCCGAAAGGCAAGTACTTCACTTACTAGCAGACTGGACATAAGAAGGAGGATTGTCCCAATCCGAAGCAAGAGCAAAAGTATATCTTTTGGTCTAGTCGTTGAAACATGGTTAGCGGTGTTATCTACCGGCACCTGGTGTGTAGATACGAGAGCCACTAATCATGTCTGCAATGCTCGGGGTTCCAGGAAACCCGACGACTAGCTAAAGGGGATATTACAATTTACTTGGGCAATGCCATGAAGATGGCGGCTATTGCAGTGGGAGATATTTTATTTATCTTTTGAGAAAAATAAAGTTTTTGGTTCTTAAGAATTTTCTTTATGTATCTTTATTTAGAAAGAATTGTTTTCGGTTTCTAAATTATGGATGGATAATTTATTCCTTTTAATGTGATTTGTTATGAAAGGAATAGGGATATTATCTATTGTACATAGAAAGGAAATTAATAATTTGAACCACAAGCTCCCACGATGCAAATTGAAGTTAAATAACTCATCTTCTAATTCGATAAGAGAAAAGAACCTTGAAGATGAACCAAACATATCTTTGGGATCTTAGGCTTGGTCGTATTAACCTGAGCGAATTCAAAGGTTGAAAGGGATGGACCTTTGGGTTCATTAGTGGTGGAGGATCTCCCAACTGCGAATCTTGCTTGGAGGGTAAGATAACCAAGAGGCCTTTCAAGGCCAAGGGGTATAGATCTAAAGATGTGTTGGAATTGGTTCATTCGATGGTCCTATGTCTATCGAGCAAGAGGTAGTTTTGAATATTTTGTCTTTTCATAGAGCTTATTCAAGATGACACTACGATCTGATCGTAGTGGTGAATACCTCTTGGGAGAGTTTAGGAACTACTTATCGGAGCTTGGGATTCAATCCCAATTATGCACTTTTGGCACACCCAGTGAGAATGGTGTAGCGTGGCGAAGGAAGAGGTCTCTTATGGAGATGGTTAGATTGATGATGAGTTATTACGACTTGCGGATTCGTTACGAGGATATACTCTAGATCTGACGGTGTACATTACGAACTTGGTTCCATCTAAATCGGTGCCTTCTAATCCCACGAGTTGTGGGAAGGCGAAAGCCTAGTCTAAGACATATTCGGATATGGGAGTCCACATGTCTTTGAAGGCGAGATCTTGGTAAGTTGGAACCTCGTGCATAAGTATGCATTCGTTGGCTATCCCAGAGACGAAGGGTGGTTTGTTTTATAGTCCTAGAGATCAGAGGGTGATCGTTAGTACGAATGCCAGATTTCTAGAGGAGGACTATGTGATGAACCACAAGCCCACGAGTAGGATTGTTCTTGAGGAGTTGATAGGGGAAGTCCCGACTTCAGTACCACCGGTACAAGAGGATATACCACATGTCACTGCACCGCGTGTCACACAGGATACACAGGTAATACCTCGTCATAGTGGGAGGGTTGTGAGACAACCTCTCAGATTCATGTTTTGGACAAATCTTCTGATTTGGTCCCTAGCAAACATGAACCTGATCCCTGGACATATGACGAGGCAATCCAAGATATAGATGCAGCATCTTTGCAAAGTGCAATGAATACTGAGATTGAATCTATGGATTCAAATCAGGTCTGGGAGCTCCTATGCATAGCAGCTCATATGAATTTATGAGGTGTGACAGATGGATGTCAAGACAACTTTCCTTAGTGGAAGTCTTGAGGAATCCATCTATATGAAGCAACCAGAGGGATTCATTGCTAAGGGCAAAGAGCATCTTGTATGTAAGCTTAATCGGTCCATTTATGGATTGAAGCAAGCTTCGAGGTCTTGGAACATCCGCTTTGAGGAGGTAAATCCAGTCTTATGGATTTATTCAAAGTTCGGATGAGTCTTGTGTATACAAGAGATGTGACGGAAACGTAGTGGTATTTTTGTACTATATGTAGATGACATTTTGGTGGTTGGCGACAACATCGAAGTGTTATCAGACGTAAGGGTATGGTTGTCCAATGAGTTTGATATGAAGGACTTGGGAGAGGTGAGACACATCCTTGGGATCGAGGATCACCGGAAAAGGATGTTGTACTTATCCCAAGCTTCATACATACACGATTATGGATCGTCTTAGCATGCAAAACTCAAGAAAGGTTTTCTACCTTTGCATGGAGTCCCTTTATCTAAGGAGATGTGTCCTAGATCATCGAGGAGATAGAGGAGATGAAGGCGGTTCTTTATGCTTGTAGGAAGCCTCATGTATATGATGCTATGTATGAGACCCGATATACGCTTTGCCATAGGCATGGTCGTGGATATCGAGTAATCGAGGACGAGGACATTGGGGGTAAAGCATATATTGTAGTGCACGAGAAGGACTAGGGATTATATGCTAGTTTACAGGCGGACCAATTACTCCTGTGGGTTACATAGATTCGATTTCCAATCGATAGGGATATGATAAGTCTACCTCGGGTTTGTGTTTACTTTTGGAGGTGGAGCCATAGTATGGAAGAGTGTCAGCAATCGTGGTGGACTCTACCATGGAAGGTGAGTATATGGCGACCTCTTAGGCGGCCAAAGAAGTGTATAGCTCGGGAACTTCGATGGACTTGGATGTGATTCTTGGTTTGCCCGGAACTATCACAATTTATTGTGATAATAATGGTGCGATTGAACTCGAAGGAACCACGAGCCCATAAGGCTAGTAAACACATAGAGTGCAAGTACCACCACGATCGAGAAATCGTAAAGGAGGTAGAAAGTATCGCCTAGATTGCATCGAGAGGATGACACAGTAGACCTTTCACTAAGGCCCTTCAGCGAGAGCTTTGATAGGCATGTGGAGGAAGGGAATCGGATGTATGGCGGTATGATGACATAGTCTTTTAGTATAAGTGGGAGATTGTTGCAGGATCCAAAGCCTAGCTCTTTTGTATGGACATCTTTATTTTGAAATAAGAATCACATGATCATTGTTTGCACGTTATATTTATATGTGTGCATATTGTCTAATATTTTACATTGTAGATAACATGGTGCCTGGGTGCGTGCATGTAAGATCATGTTATCAGTCCCTTGTAGAATATAAGTAGAGGCTCACAACCAAGATGGTTTTGGACAAACCATTGGCATGGTTGTAGTGTAGCTTGGTATTGTTTTATCTTGAACATAGAGTTACACTAGTACACCTCGGTGTATTGAGCAGGACCGACATAGAGGTGATTCAATTTATTGCTGACTACATAATTGAATCGGACCTCGGATATTATGTTGTACATGCTCTTAATCCCGATATAATAACGGGCACATGTACTTAGTATTTATTTCTTTAATTTACCAGAGGGTGAGATTTCTATGGATTAAATCAATATGCCCGGTAAGTTGGGAAGTGATATTATTTACATGGTGTGCCGTTGATTATAGGAGGAATCCGTGTCCTATATATTAGGTTGATGATGTCCCCTTGAGGAGCTCATAAGGTTCATCATGTAAACCCTGCAGGTTGACTTAGTCAACATGATGATAAGGTTGAGTGGTACTACTCGAGGAGTTAGATGTTAATTAATTGATGGTCAGTAAATCAATTAATTGACGAACATTCGATATCTTAAACACGGGGAGATGAATGTACAAATAATATATGGAGCCCATATTAATTTATGAGGGTTGGTGAGGTAGTTCGATGATGATCCTCTAGTGGAATGGAACATCATTGATGGATCAAGTTTGTGTGGTTCCGATCCATCGGGTGGCCAAGACCCAACTCCTCCTCATGGTCCCTATCGTAGCCTTATATAAACCTCATGAAGTCTAGATCAAATGATGGAAAACAAATCTCTAGATCCGACGGTTAGGATTGAATCCCTAGAACCGACGGTGGAGATTAGATCTCTAGATCCGACGGTTGGGATTAAATTCCTAGAACCGACGGTTGAGATTAAATCTCTAGATCCGACGGTTGGGATTATTTCCTAGAACCGACAGTTGAGATTAAATCTCTAAATCCGACGGTTGAGATTAAAACCCTAGAACCGACGGTGGAGATTAAACCAAGGCCTAAACCTAACTCTATATAAAAGGGAGAGGAAAGGTTGGATAAGGTGGGCGGCAAGAAAATTGGGAATTAGTTCCTATATTTTTGGCTACCTCATCAATAACCAATTTTCTCCTAAGTTCTATATAAGGGAGCATGGGTTGGCAACTAAGTTTTTGGATGGTTCATGATGGATGCTAAGGAAATTAGGGTTTTTCCTAGCATTACTTGGGCGGCAAGCAAACTCAAGGAAAAAACACTAATTAGGTTTTTGTTTCATTATGTTGTGCGTCCAACGTGGTGGAGCTAGAGGGGGCGGCAACCTATGGATGAGCTTGTCTTCTTCCTTGAGGTGGCTAGCTCCTAGATCTCTCCTCTCCACCATGCTTAGGCAAAGAAACCTATGGAGGAAACCCTAATTAGATTAGGGTTTGGCTCTTGGATTAGGCGGCTAGGTTTGGAAGTTATGGTTGGGCGGCAACTATAGGGGAAGGGCTCATCTTCTTCCTTCTAAGGGTTGGCCGGCCACTACCTTCTCTTCCTCTACCTTGGGCGGCAAGAAATCCAAAGGAAGCTTGGTTGGGCGGCTAGGGTTTGGAAGGTAAGGTAGGTGGCAACTATAGGGGAAGTGTTCTTCTTCTTCCTAGGGTGTTGGCCGGTTCCTATCCTTTTTCCTATACCTTGGTGGTGCCCAACCTATTCCTCTTTCCTTTGTTTTCCTCTTGGCCGGCGGCACTAGGAGCTAGGGTTTGTCCCTAGTTCGGTTGCTTGGTTGTTTCCATTATGTTCTCTCTATTCTTGGGGCCGACGGCATCAATCCTTTGTGGATTGGTGGTTGGCTCAAGCAAGAAGGGAAAGAGAGTTCTTCATTCTTTGGATTGAAGAAGATCTAAGAAGCTTCAACTTGTGGAGGATCTTCGCCCACACGAAGTCTACAAGGAGGTTAGGACATACGATAGAAGATCAAGAGGTATAAAAGTTTTATAACTTTTATTTATGATCTTTGCATGTTTCTATTCTTAATTGATATGCTAGATTAAGTTCTTTAGGTTAGTATATGTTGATTATACTAGTTTGCATTTGCATGTATTTGTATAATCATGGACCCCGAATAAGAAACACAAAAACCGGCGATCCGTCCGTCGTCTCTTCCGCGGCTAACCAACTAGAAGAGTTGTGTTGCTTGAACAACTAGTTTGTTCAAGCGATCGCTCGAGTCGTTAGCACGACGACGAATTGGTTGTGCTTAGGAAACTCATCCCATCCGGATTAGTTTTCATTAGTGAAAATTTTAATCCGGGGACATGGGAGCCTATGAGCATTCCGAGAAATAGCACGATTGCCAACAAGAGGAACTACACATTTTCTTCCATAGTTGATGGACCTTGTTGCTGCATAGTATTTACAAACATATCTGCCATCTATAAAAATAAATAAGTTTGCTATTAGTAACTTAATTATACAAATAATTTTAAACAATTATTTTGTTTGTGTACGAATTGTTATTACTTGTGTCGATAAAAATTTAGGTCCACGAGAGCCCCCACCACTTCCAGACATCATACTTAGCATTACTCGAGCAAAATTTTGGATTTGTTCATTTTCTTGCATTTTTCTTCTCATCTTCTCTATTTTTGTCTGTTGTTGTGCTTCTCGCAACTCTATATCTTTAATTTTCTCTTTTATTTCCCTAAATTTTGTTGGTGCAATCAGCCCAGGTCACGATTGACCAAACTCAAGTTTGACTCAAGCGGTATTTTGATGTTCGACAAAATATATGACAATGCGATTATCATGGGAAAGTCCAAGTCATGGGTACTTGACATGGAAAGTCCAAGCATGGGTCTTGGCAATGGGAAAATCTAACTCTTGAGTACTTGGCAATGGAAAGTCCAAGTCATGAGTACTTAGCATGGAAAGTCCAAGTGGGACACTTGACAATTGGAAAGTCTAACATAGGTTGGCATGGAAAGTCCAAGTATGGGTCTTGGCAAGGGAAAGTCAAAACTTGAGTCTTGGCAATTGGAAAGTCTAACATGGGTTGGCAAGGAAAGTCCAAGGGTTGATATTGGCAGCGTAAAGTCCAAGCGGGAGTCTTGACAGCATAAGTCCAATGGTTGGCGGCGTAAAGTCCAAGCGATAGTCTTGGCAGCATAAGCCCAATGTGCCTTAGGTGTAGACCAATTTAGCATGACAATAGCTGGTGGAAGCACCTAAAGGTTAGCGCATGGATGAACAAGTCATGGATGACTTAAAGGGATCCGATAGGCATGAGGTTGATAGAGGTGACTAAAAGGCTTAGGTATAGACTAAGGATAGTCTAGCAAGTATGACGACATCATACTTGGGGTTAAACCTCATGGTTGAGGTTATCAGTCGACTAGGGTTTTGGACCAGTCGATTGGTCAAACATTTTGACACTTAATAGCCGAGTTGACTCTTGATAGTCGATTGGGATTATGGTCAGTCGAACTGCTCGGAGTCGACTGGTGTTCGACTGTAGGAAATGGCCTAGTAGTCGATTGCCAGTATTGGGAAGTCGACTGATGGCTTGAGCAGTCGACTGCCATGAATGACAATCGACTGTTGGTCAAGGTTACGGGAGCAAAACGCTCGATAGCCGACTGGTCAGTCAGCTATGACCTCATCAGTCGACTAATGGGTTATGACAGTCGACTGCCAGTGTATCCGTTGGGACTTATCCAATGTGGATCGAGTCGTTGTCTCACAATGGCTACAGGAGCAGTCGACTGATGGTCGCGATCAGTCAACTGCTAGGCGAAATCTAGCCTGAGGTGAAGCTTTAAAAGGAGCTCATGGAGAAGGATTTTGATATGGTTTTTTGAGGCGATTTGGAGGGGATTTGCTATTGTAATCCAGACCTTCAGGGTTCTTCTCAAGCAACCAAAAGTAAGCACTCAAGTTCACATTGTATAAAGTTTTCTTTACTTATATTCATGTAGTTTACTTATATTAGCTTGTATTTATTTCTTATTGTTATAAGAACTGTTGTAAGAGGTTTCCTCCACCTCCGGATTGTTTCGAGAAGGAGTGTATTGATTATTAGTGGTGTTTGGCATTGCTAGGGATCATTCAAGCCCAACCTGTGGAGTAGGAACCCTAAGGTTCTGAACCATATTATATTTATGTGTTGTGATTATGTTTGTCTATTTTGTTATTGTTATTATTATTTCCGCTGCGTATAACAAGTTTTGTAGCAAGCATGATCGAAATCCATCAAGCAACGAACGCGCTATTCACCCCCTCCCCTCTAGCAATCACCAATGTTCCTATAATTGGTATCAGAGCAAGGCCGCTCTTCATTTGGACTAACCACCAAGGGAGCAGGCTAGAGGGAACAAGATGGAGTTTGAAGAAAAATTGGGATGGGATATCAACACCCCAATTCCATACACCTTCTATGGACAAGAAGGGTTCAAACAATGGAAGACATGGATGGAGAACTTCTTCATAATGGACTTCAAATATTGGCTCATCCTAATGAAAGGATTCGAAGTCCCAAGGGGTCCAAAAGGTGGATACCTCAAGAAGAAGAAATGAACCGAAGAGCAAGTCCAAGCTTTCGAAAGAAACAATAAGGTAATGCAATTGATATTAAATTCATTACCTAACGATGTCATGTCTAGGTTAGGTGAATCTCAAGACCCCAAGGAGCTATGGGATAAATTGGCCAAACTCCATGAAGAACTATTCGTGGCTCAAGTAGAAAGAGAGTCCGAAGAAGAAGAAAGTTCTTCCTCACAAGAAAGTGAGGATTCGGAAGTTGAAGAGGAGTCAACATCTAGGTCAAGAGAAGAGTGTGAAGAATTGGAGGTTGAAAGGCCATCAACGTCCGATGGAGAAGAGGTAGAAGAGGTGGAAGAAGCCTCCACCTTTAGGTTTGAGGGGGAGGAGAGATTACCTTTCATATTGGATCAAGAAGAAGCTTCTACCTCCGGGAGCCAAGGATAAGATCAAAATTCCCCTATTAACCTAGGTAACTCAAGCATTACATTTAAAAATAAAATTCATATCATATGCTTTGAGTGTAGGGAAGTAAGACATTACAAGAGTAAATGTCCTAAAAGAGTCAAGAAAAGTCAACCGATACCAAAACCTCAAGAAATTGTTGGTGCAACAATGCCCCAAGCATTTATATGTTTTGATGTTTGGATAATCATCTAAGTTAGGCAGTGCTTTGTGATCTAATTGTGAACATGTTTAAGTGACAGGAAAAATACAAGTATGAAGACTTGGTAAAAGAAAAGTCCAAGTGTGATCTTGGCTAAAGAAGTCCAAGGAAAGGGTTTGGCGGCGTAAGACCAAGCATGAAGTCTTGGCGGCGTAAAGTCCAAGCGGACCTTGGCAAAGGAAGTCCAAAGGCAAGTCTTGACAGCGTAAGTCCAAGCATATAGTCTTGGCGGCATAAAGTCTAAGCGTACTTTGACAAAAAGAAACCCAAAACATGACGAAACCGATGGAAGCTCTTGGAAGCAAGCGCAAAGGATAAACAAGTCGCGGACTCGGAGGGATCCTAAAGGCACAAGGCTAAAGAAAGAGCTAGAAGGTTAAGTCTAGGTCTAGGAGTCGACTGATGAGGTGCTTGATCAATCAGTGCCGAACTCGATGATCACGACCGCCAAGAGTCGGCGATCGATGTTAATCATCGCCGATCGCCAATGCCGGCAATCGATCAAGTCGATGATGGGCACAGAATGGAGTCTCACTCGACTTCATGCGGGGATCACTCGACTGATCGCTTCATCAGTCGACTGATCAGGCTGCTGTTGAAAATGGCAGCTGCGTATCTCCACGGATTCGCCTCGTCAGAAGTCGTTGGCTTCGACGGTAGTCGACTGATGTTGTACATCAGTCGATTGATCATGGCCCAATGGGAAAAGCAGCCCTCTCTCTATAAAAAGAGGGCTTGGGGTGGTTGAGAGGGTTAATGCTTACATTCTGATCATTCTCTCAAGCCTCCACGAATTTTCTAAGCTTTCCTAGTGTTTTAATTCCTCTCCTGCTCTCTAAACTTCATCTTCATCTATTGTAAGAAGAGGAGGGTCTTTTTAAAAAGAGAAAGCTTCTTAGTGAGATTGATTAGGGTTGATCCACCTTAAGGATCGTCGTGGAGTAGGAGCGTTATCTCCGAACCATGTAAAGGCTTTGTGTTAGCATTGTATTTTCATTTCTATTACTATTGTATTTGTTGTGCTTCCTCTAACCATTTTTGTAGAAACGAAAATAAGCTATTCAACCCCCTCTAGCTTCCAAGGATCCCCTACAAGTGGTATCAGAGCTGGATTGCATAGGAAGATATAACAATCAACCGGAGCACGATGGCTTTCTAAGAGGGGTATAGCACGGCGAGGCCTCCATTCTTCAACGGCAACGATTTCGGCTACTGGAAAGGTAGGATGGAATACTAACTTATGAATGATATTGATAACTGGTTTAGCATTGTAGACGGATTCGAGAAGTCGATCGACGAACATGGAGCGCCAATACTGACCAAAGATTGGACGAAGGATATGGCCAAGAAGGCGCAAGTAAATGCAAAGGCAACGACCACACTCCAATGTGGTCTATCAAAGGAGCAATTGTCCAAAGTTGAACCCTTCAACTCCGCTAAAGAGCTTTGGGAGAAGCTCATCAAATTGAATGAAGGATCAAAGGAGACGAGGAGAGCCAAGAGGGACCTCTTGATAGGCCAACTCCAAAACTTTGCCACGAAGACCAATGAGACCGTGAGCCAAATGCACTGTCGCTTCAAGGAAGTAGTCAACGGACTACATGTGATAGGTGAGAAGGTCGACAACCGAGACTTTGTGAGGTATGTACTCCAAGCCTTCCCTAGAACAACCTTGTGGGCTTTAATGGTAGATGCCTATAAGGTCTCTAGGGATCTTTCTTTGGTTAAATTAGATGAGCTCTTTTGTGAATTTGAGTTGCACGAGCAAGCTAACACTTCGTCCAAAGAGAAAGGTGTAGCTCTTTTTGTAGGAAAGAAGGACAAGAAGAAGAAGGAGAAGAAAGAAGTGTCTTCCTCATCCGAATCCGAGGAGGATTCATCTAGTAGTGAAGAAGAGCTATCGGCAAGCGAGGTGGCTCATTATGTAAAGAAGTTTGGTGGGAGGTCAAGGAAACTCACCAAGAAGGATGTGAGGAGGATGTTCCAATCCTCAAGAGGTAAGTCTTCTAGTAGTTCAACTCCTTCCTCTAATGTTGTTTGCTATGGTTGTAATAAAAAGAGGCACATCAAGCCAAATTGCCCGGACTTAAAGAAGAAGGAGGAGAAAGAAAAAAAGCATAAGGAGAAGAAGGAAAAAAGGAGAAAAAGAAGGAGGCAATGGTGGCACAAACATGAGACACACTAAGCTTGGAGGACTCTTCCGATGATGAAGAAATGTGTCATGCCACCCGGAACCTAGCTCTCATGGCTTTGGAGGAGGAAGCCGGAAGCTCAAGTGAGGAGTCTTCATCTTCATCCTCAAGCGACAAATCATCATTAAGTGATGATGAGATAATAGACTCCCCTAGGATAGATTTACTTTATAAAACCATTGCATGTCTTCAAAATGCCTTAAATAGATCAAAAACAAGGATTAAGGACTTAAAAGTAGAAATTAAATCACTTAAAAATGTAGTACGACCTTGTGATGATGCATGTACACTTAGGAATGAGAATGATGAACTTAGGAAAGAAATAGGTGATTTACATGCATGTTTAGAAAAGTTTACAAATGGGTCCAAATATCTTGATATGATTCTTAGGGACCAAAGGGCCATTTATAACAAGGCCGACATAGGATATATGTTAAATACTAAAGATTTAAAATATTAAATATAATGACCAAAAATTTAAGAAAATAATCCTGGGAATTTTTCGGGATTTTTAGGATTTTTTTTGGATTTAAACGGAATTCGTACGAGATAATTACGGGGATAAAATAAATAGGCTTTGGAGGAGTCTATTTAAAGGGGGGTTAATCGACGACATTAACCTAAGTTTCTATTTTCTTTTTCTTTTTCCCCGCCACGACACCTTTTCTCCTTCGACAGTTCCCAATTTCGAGAGACCTCTTCTCCGCAGGCGCCCTCTTCTCCGCGACGGTCTCTTCTCCGCCGACGACCAGAGCCGCGCGCGCTGGTCTCTACGGCCACAGGACCGCTTGAGCCTCCTCTTCCCCTACGCTGCCCGACACTGTGGTTGCTGCTCACAGGCAGCGTTCGCTTTTTCCGGCGTCGCTCTCCACTTCGCCGTCCGACATGAGGCCGCGCCGCCATCATCTCTCTTCTTGATTTTTTTCTACCGTCGGCCGTCTCTCTCATGCACACACCGCGTGCCTACCTCTTCGATCGCCGCTGCCAGCGCCGGCCAACCTCGACAGTGCCGATTCAGCGTCACAACCACTATTGGAGGGCTGCGATCCCTGTCGGTGGTCGTTGGAGCAAGGTAGGAGTTGGATTCCTTGTACCTTGGATAGGATCTAGGTTATAGCTGATCATCTTCCCTTCGGTGAGCTTGATTGATGAATTTGGCAGTGGTATGGTGTTGGTGAACAGGGTTTCCAGCGGGAGCTAGAGCAGCGGTGTTGGGGTTAGGGTTCCGGTGGACTGGGCTATTGGAAAGGAGGGCTGCCGAGGGGAAATTCTGTTGCAGGTATATATATATATATATCTTGAATTTACTCTAGTCTCTTGCAGTCCATTTCGACTCTATGTAATGAGTGTTGTTGGCTATGAGTTTATCGTTAGGTGAGTTGTTAACGGTTGTAAATAGATTGTGGGTGCCAAGTTGTGGGATCCAAGTGTTGGATTGAGTTTAAGGTAAGATTTGAATGAGCTGTGTATAAGTCACCTAGGGTTAGGTTGGATTCATATTTCTGATCGGTGAGAAGTTATGTATATTGTTGTGGAGTTGTGAATTAAGCTTGAGGAAAATGAAGGATTTATTTAGGATGTTGTTAAATTCCATTGCTGCAATGGGGATGACTGTGATTGATTGGTTGGATTACATATAGGATGATTATAACTTAATTACAGGTTATTGACAGTGGTTGTCTGTACTTTGGTAATATGATTTGGGTGTGAGTTAATTCTTAGTGATCTATGGTTGGTTGGATTGTTGAGTTCGGTGTAATGTTGATTGGTTCTGTAATTATGTATGGAGGATTGATTAGGTTGAATAGGATAATTAAATCAATCTAGTGGATCAGATATGAGGTCGATGTGGGATTCGATTCGATCATTTGTTGTGTACTTGGATTTGATGGATTTACTTTGGATTAATTGGTTATGGAAGGAATCGATTAAGTATTCGATTTGTCGGTGAATGGTATTTTGTGCTTAACAATAGTTATGTTGTATGCAGGTTTCGGTCACGAGGCAGGTTCACGGTCGTGACGATCTGGTTCTTTTTGTGGATATTTTATCAGGCGGGTATTTTGACTTATCTTTTAGATATAGTCAAGTTGATATGCTAGTTAGGATAACTTGCAATAATTTTCATGTTTATATGCCTAGTATATTTTTGGTGCCTACTTGATACATGCATGTGATAGGTTATGATTATACCTTCCCTGTTTTATTTGGATCATAGTTACTTGGATTATGGATATGTACATATTGATTGTGCATATTATTCGGATAGATGTATTTAGTTGGATTTACATGTTTTAGTATCATGCACCATCTTGCATGATTGCATGCTGGCTAGACGGGGTTCCTTTATTGTTGAGTCCGCAGCCAGTTACATGGCCTGCACACACTGCCACTCATGGGTTAGTGGTACATCAGGAGGGTGTGTGCAGTTGCTCTGTCAGGCCCCGCTGGTCCGCTCATGGGTAGCGATGAGGCAGCGTGGTAGCGGGCAGGGATCCCTCCTCTAGTCTATGTCACCGGGAGATGAGAGCTTAGCTCCCCCACTCTGTTTGGGGCAGGAGGATAGGTGTACTCCGATAGCATCCTATCCACTCGGTCACTTAGGAGCAGTGATGGCAGAGTGCACAGTTGTCATAGCCCTACCCACTCGGCTTCACCATCGTGTGTGAGGCGGCTGACTGGCGTCAGGGGTGACCATGTCATTTGCACGACATGCACTTTGCACGGATCGCATTTGTATTGTGTTTGCTGCATTATTTTATTGATGCCTTGGATGTTGCATATGATTGCCATGCATACAGGATTTATATTCGTATATGGTGATGACTTTATCTCTTATAGTAGGGCACATGCTCCTATATCAGGGTAGGAGATTTATGTGAGTACAGTCCTTTTGCATTTATTTCTTGCTTACCCTATATGTGAGACTGTACTGACATGATTTTTATTGTTAGCTATATCTTACTTTGCATATCGACTATACCCGCTGAGTTCTTTGAACTTACCCCGTTGATTTATATCTATTTAAGGATGAAGCTGTCAGGAGAGTCTAGCTGTCAAACCCCACTCGTTGTGAAAGTTCTATTTGTTATTTGTGTTTACGATTTTGGGTATTTTGATTAGAATATATGTTTAGGACTGGAGTTGGATATTTGTACCTGTGGATGTTTTTGTATGTCCTTAGGGACCTTTGATCGGATTTATTTCGATTGGTTTTGGTTGGGTATTCCAGCCCAGATGGCAGAAGGGGTAAGTCTAGTTATATAGACTGTTTACCTTTTTCTTTGATAGTTGGCCAGAGGCCTAATTTATTATCTGCGTGGGTTGTTTGGATTCCGGTCGTGTTGACCGATGTATAGTGGTCGTGTAGGCCTTGTATGTAAATTGGTATTTTCATCCGTACAGGGGAGATGTTGCCAGATTTTTGTCTGGCGGGGACTCCATCGGGGCGTGACAATATAAGCCTAAGAAAAAAGAAGTAGCCTTCACCTCTCTAATTAGTAGAAAACCAACCATTAGGAACAAGGCTAAAAAGGCTTGGGTCCCCAAAAGTTATATAGTTGATGCTATCTGTCCTAAAATTTGGGTGCCTAAGGCTTGCATTTTTCATGTTGTATAGGTAGAAGAACTAAGTTTATGGATTGTTGATAGTGGGTGCTCAAAACACATGACCGGTGATGAGAGAAAATTTTCCACCATCAACCACACTAGCAAGGGGAATGTGTCTTTTGGAAATAGTGGTAAACTTAAGATCCTAGGAAAAGACACAATTGAGGTATCCCCAAATCTTACCATTCATAAAGTGTTATTAGTTAAAAATATGAAATTTAATTTACTTAGTGTAAGTCAACTATGTGATGCCAATTTTGATGTTAAATTTGATTCTTCAAAATGTTTCATAAGACACAAAACTTTAAATGATTGCATGTTAGTAGGTTTTAGGAAATCAAATATATACTATGTTGATTTATCCTATGCTACTAATGCTTCTACTAAGTGTCTTATTGCAAAAGAAGAAGAGAGTTGGCTTTGGCATAGGAGGCTAGGGCACATCAATATAAAGAACATTGCCAAAATAGCCAAAATGAAGTTAGTCAAAGGGTTGCCAAAAGTCAAGTACTCAAGGAAAAAATGTGTGATGTATGCCAAGAAGGGAAGCAATCAAAAACATCACACAAAAGTAAAACCTTACTTAGTACCGCTTTACCTTTAGAACTATTACATATGGACTTATTTGATTGTCATAGTACTACTTCCATGATTGGTAGTAAATATTTCTTAGTGATAGTAGATGATTTTTCTAGATTTACTTGGGTATTTTTCATGAAAAATAAGGATGAAATCCTAGGAATAATCATAGGATTTAGCAAGAGAGTAGAGAATGAAAAAAAACTCAAAATCAACCGGATTCGTAGTGATTATGGTGGAGAATTTGAGAATTCTAACTTCTCAAACTTTTTCTTATAACAAGGGTACAAGCACAAATTTTTTTGCCCTAGAACACCCCAACAAAATGGGGTTGTGGAAAGGAAAATTCATGCCCTACAAGAAGCGGCTAGGACTATACTTAATGCATACTCTTTACCTAGCTACTTGTGGGCGGAAGCGGTCAACACCGCTTGCTATATTCAAAATAGGGTTTTAATTCATAGATTTTTAGGAAAAACCCCATTTGAATTATGGAATGGTATAATTTCAACAATTCACTATTTTAAGGTCTTTGGATGCAAAGTCTATATTTTAAACACCAAAGACAACCTAGGTAAATTTGAGTCCAAAGTGGATGAGGGAATCCTAGTTGGATACTCATCCACTAGTGTAGGGTATAGAGTTTATAATAAAAGAAAACAAAAGATTGAGGAATCTTCAAATGTCCAATTTGATGAAACCTCTAATACATACCCTAGGAAATCCCCCATTGATAATGATATCAATGACAAAAATTTCAAGATCTAACTTTGGGGGGTAATAATCAAGGGGGAGAGTTAAATCAAGGGGGAGTAAGAGGTGATTCCGATGATGAAAGAAGGGTTGAGATAATCATGATCAAAATCAATTTAATACACCTCCTAGAACAATAAGAGTTCATCAAAATCACTCTCTAGATCAAATTGTAGGTGAATTATCTCAAGGTGTTAGGACTAGGTTATTTCATAGAGATCCCTCTAGTCATATAGCACTAATCTCTCAAATTAAGCCCAAAACAATCAATGATGCATTACTTGATCCGGATTGGATCTTAGCAATGCAAGATGAATTGGCTCAATTTGAAAGGAGTCAAGTATGGGAGTTAGTTCCTAGACCTAATGACAACACCATCATTACTACAAGATGGGTCTTTAGGAACAAACTAGATGATCAAGGCAATATAACTAGGTATAAGGCAAGGTTAGTTGCAAGGTGTTGGGTTTTTCCGAGCCGCAAAAACCGCTTTTTGCATTGCGGAAACCTCGGAAGCCCCCGCTACGGATCCGTGTGAAGTATAAAAAAATATAAAAACATGTATGTGCTTACAAAAACCCTAGATCTACCTTAGATCTAAGAGGTTAGAACATTACCCTCGTAGCAATGCCCTTCGCTTATCCCGCTCGTCCAAAAGTTCGCCGGAATTCGAGAGTGTCAAGTGCACACTCCTCTATTGGTATCCACACAAGCAATAGGTGGAGAAAAATGCCTTAGAGTGTGCTAGCACTCCTTTAGGAATTTCGGCCAAGGAGAGGTTGGGAGAGGTAGAGCTTTAGAGAGAAGAGCACCAAGGTTGAAGATGAAGTTATTAAGCCACCAAAAATCAATTACCCCATCTAATGGAGTGGCCGGCCACTTCATGGAGAGGAGGTTACATGCATGCATGTAACTCCCATGACCCTTGGTCTCCCTCATGATGTGGCACCAATTGACAAAGTCAATGATGATGTGGAGCATCATCATTGGCCGGCCATGCCAAGTCATCATCATGACATGACATTTGGTCAAGTCAAACTTGACCTTTCATCTTCCCTCTTAAGTCAAGTCAAACTTGACCTCTAATCTCCCATGGTTGATTAAATCTAACCACTTGACTCAAGTCAATTTAATTTAATGAATCTTTATTCATTAATTTAAATTGATTTGATGAATCAAATCAAAATTAGACTCATTCAATACTTGAATCAACTTGAGTCTAACTCAATTAGTCTAATTTGGATTACTCTTAATCCAATTTGGTTCATCCCATGAACCTAATCCTTATGGTTCATCATATGAACCTAATCTCCATCTAATTGCTCTTATGTGTGTGACCCTATAGGTTCTTGTAACGTTGGCAATGTCCCTAAACCGATTTAGGAACATAAGCAATGAGCGGTATCTAGCAACACATCATTGCTACCCAAGTTACAAGAATGTTGAGCTCCAACATCACCTTTGTGACTACTAATTGTGATTCTCACAATATGTGACAATGTCCCTCTATCCTTGACATCTAGATTGACCAATCGAGGCATAGACTGTGTCATCCTCGGTACAATCTAAATCTTGAACTCCAAGTAGACTCACTCTAATCAAATGAGCTCAATATCTCATATTGACTCATTTGGGCATGGCCATGCACTTCGTGGTCTCACTCTATCAAGAATATCGATGTCACCCCCGTCATATAGGAGGGATAGATCCCATCTACATCACTCACATCCCTCCGCATAATTTGTTACATACCCAGTAATCGCCTTTATAGTCCACCCATTTACGGGTGACGTTTTAACCAAAGTATGCAACTCCTTATGTAGGGAACCATGGTGACTTCAAGTCTAAGGACTAATAGTCATACTAATAGCCACATGAGAAAGTATATGACACTCATATAACGATCCATGATACTTTCTCATGGCGGGTCATTCAGTATACATTCTCCAATGCATACCCATGTGTCAACTTGATATCTCATATCCATGACTTGTGAGATCAAGTCATCGTGTTGACCTACATGCTAGTCTCTACGCATTAACATTGTCCCTGAATGTTAATACTCGACTAGGAATGATTAAGAGTAGTGTTCTCTATATCATCTCATTATCGATTCAACCAATCGATTGATATAGATAAGAACCTACTACTCAAGGACATTATTATATTTAGTTATTTGGCACCAATACAAGTAAATATAATAACCATGCCTTTATAAATAGGAATATGATACAATAAAGTCCATACAACAATCATCACATGATTGGCTCTAGGGCTTTCACTAACAATCTCCCACTAGCACTAGTGCCAATCACCGTAGTATCTAATACCCAATGACCTAGTGTGACCATCATGCTTTTTCTGTGCCAAAGCCTTGGTCAAGGGATCTGCGATGTTAGCCTCTGTGGGTACTCTGCAAATCTTCACATCTCCTCTATCGATAATCTCTCGAATGAGATGGAAGCGCCGTAGTATGTGTTTGGTCCACTGGTGTGAGCGAGGTTCCTTAGCCTGTGCAATCGCTCCATTGTTGTCACAATAGAGCTCTATGGGATCTGCAATGCTAGGAACCACCCCAAGCTCAGTAATGAACTTGCGGATCCAAACTGCCTCCTTTGCTGCCTCAGATGCAGCGATATACTCGGCTTCATGTAGAATCAAGAATCGTCCCCGCTTCAAACTCTTCGACTCACGGCACCACCATTCAAGAAAACACGAACTCGATTGCGATCTATAATCATCTCCGAGTTTGAGTCGCATCACAGAACCCTTTTGACTAGCTCCTCATCGCCTCCAAATATCAAGAAATATTCTTTAGTCCTTCTCAAGTACTTAAGAATATTCTTGACTGCTATCCAGTGACGCTCACCTGGATCTGACTGGTATCTACTCATCATGCTCAAAGCATACGAGACATCAGGACGAGTACACAGCATGGCGTACATGATAGATCCTATAGCAGATGCGTAAGAGATCTTATCCATGCGGTCTCTCTCCTCTCTAGAAGAGAGACTTTGAGTATTCGAAAGACTCACACCATGTGACATCGGCAGAAGTCCTTTCTTGGAATTCTACATGGCAAACTGAAGTAATACCGTGTCAATGTATGTACTCTGACTTAGGCCAAGCAATCTCTTAGATCTATCTCTATAGATCTTGATTCCTAGAATACAGGCTGCTTCACCTAAGTCTTTCATTGAGAAGCACGTCCCGAGCCAAGTCTTCACAGACTGTAGCGAAGGGATGTCATTCCCAATGAGCAGTATGTCATCCACATACAATACAAGGAAGACAACTGTGTTCCCATTAACCCTTTTGTAGACACAGGGTTCATCTTCATTCTTGATGAAACCAAACTATTTGATCGCATCATCGAATCGAAGATTCCAGCTCCGAGAAGCTTGCTTTAGCCTATAAATGGACCTTTGTAGCTTGCATACCTTCCCAGTATGCTGTGGATCTACAAAACCCTCAGGTTGTGTCATGTACACATCCTCGAGCAAGTTTCCATTCAGAAATGCGGTTTTGACATCCATATGCCAGATCTCATAATCGTGGTATGCTGCAATAGCAAGCAAGATCCGAATGGACTTGAACATCACCACTGGAGAAAAGGTTTCATCATAGTCAATACCATGAATTTGCTTGAAACCTTTAGCCACCAATCGGCTCTTATAGATATGCGTAAGTCCATCCATGTCAGTCTTTCTCCTAAAGACCCACTTACACCCAATAGGTTTGACCCCTTCAGGTGGATCAACCAAAGTCCATACTTGGTTGGTGTACATGGATTCCATCTCGGATCTCATGGCCTCTAGCCATTTCTCAGAATCTGGGCTCATCACAGCTTCCTGATAGGAGGTAGGCTCATTCTCAATGAGCATTACGTCATCATGGTCAGACAAGAGAAATGAATATCTCTCAGGCTGACGACGTACCCTATCAGATCTGCGAAGAGGTAGATCTACATGAACAGGTGGTTGTTCCACAACTCTTTGTGCAATAACCTCATCACCCACAACACTTTGTGGTTCCTGTTCAACCTCCATCAAGGCCTCAGTGCTATGGTCCTTATCTTGAATTTCTTCAAGATCGAAGGTACTCCCACTAGTTTTTCTAGAAACAAAATCCCTTTCTAGAAAAACTCCAGTCTTTGCCACAAACACTTTGTGCTGACTGGGAATGTAGAAGTAATATCCCTTTCTATCCTTGGGATATCCAACAAAATAGCACCTATCGGATTTGGGTCCCAGTTTGTCTGAGACTTGACGTCGAACATAAGCCTCACAACCCCAAATCCTCATAAAAGACATCATGGGATTTCTCCCTGTCCATATCGTATATGGTATCTTTATCACAGCCTTGGATGGTACACGGTTAAGGGTAAAGGCTGCTATGTCTAGAGCATATTCCCAAAAGGATATAGGAAGATCTGTGTGACTCATCATAGATCGTACCATATCCAATAGGGTACGATTCCTCCTTTCGGATACACCATTCCCTTTGTGGTGTTCGGGAGGAGTGAGTTGGGATAGAATCCACACTCTCGGCTAGATAGTCCACGAAACTCATGGCTAAGGTATTCACCACCTCGATCTGATCAGTATCTTAATACTCTTGCCATTTGGTTTTGTACTTCATTCTTGAATTCTTTGAACTTTTCAAAGGATTACGATTTATGTGTCATAAGATACACATAACCATATCTTGAAGTCATCGATAAATGTAATGAAGTACCTGTAACCACCTCTAGCGGCAACATTGAAAGGACCACATACATCACTATGTATAAGTCCTAACAAATCTGTTGCTCTTTCGCTATGTCCACTAAAGGGAGTCTTGGTCATCTTGCCTAAAAGGCAAGACTCATGTCTCATATGATTCAAAATCAAATGGAGTCTAAGCGACCATCCTTATGGAGTCGAGATAAGTGACTCTCATTTATGTGACCTAGCGGCATGCGAGATAAGTTTGGTTCAACTCATTTGACTTGAACCTCTTGGTACTTATGTTATAGATAGGGCTCTCTAAGTCTAGAAAGTAGAGTCCGTTCATTAGAGGTGCACTACAATAGAACATATCATTTAAATAAACTGAACAACATTTGTTCTTTATTATAATGAAAATCCTTTCTTGTCCAAACAAGAAACTGAAATGATGTTCTTGGTTAAGGCAGGCACATAATAACATTCATCTAATTCTAATACAAGCCCAGAGGGCAAAGATAGATCATAAGTTCCTACAGCAACAGTAGCAACTCTTGCTCCATTGCCTACTCGTAGGTCCACCTCGCCCTTTGTCAATGCCCTGCTATTTCTCAGCGCCTGCACATTGGTACAAATGTGAGATGCACATCTGGTATCTAATACCCATGATGAAGAAATAGATAGATTAACTTCTATAACATTTATACCTGAAGTAGAAGTCTCACTTCTCTTCTTCTTAAGATCTTCCAGGTATGCCTTGCAGTTACGCTTCTAGTGTCCTGCTTCCTTGCAGTGGAAGCAAGCCCCTTCCTTGGCTACCCCTCCTTTGGGTTTAAGTTCTTTGCCTTTGCCCTTGGCTTGGGACTTTCCCTTACCTTTAGGCTTGCCCTTGCCTTTTTTCTTCTGCACCATCAAAATGGTGTCAGATTTACCCTTCTTAAGGTTAAGCTCAGCAGTTCTCAACATGCTGAGCATTTCAGGCAATGACTTATTAATTTCATTCATGTTATAATTCATGACAAATTGATTGAAGGCTTGTGGCAAAGATTGCAAGATCAGGTCAGTGGCCAGCTCTTGGCCAAGTGGGAATCCCAGCCTTTGTAGGTTTTCTACGTACCCAATCATCTTGAGTACATATGTACCTACGGGAGTCCCTTCTTGCATCTTGGACCCAAATAATGCCTTAGAGACTTCATATCTCTCATGCCTAGCTTGTCCTTGATATAGTTGACGAAGATGTCCAACCATATCATAAGCATTCATGAACTCATGTTGCTTCTGAAGCTCAGAGTTCATGGTCGCGAGCATAAGACATGACACATCTAATGCATCATCTTGATGCTTCTTGTAAGCATCTTTGTCAGCTCGCGAGGCAGTGGCAGGAGGTGCCTCCGGAATGGGCTGCTCCAGAACGTACAACTTCCTTTCTTGGGTGAGAACAATTCTCAAGTTCCTGTACCAGTCCAGGAAATTTGCTCCATTGAGCTTGTCCTTGTCAAGGACAGATCGCAGAGAGAGAGTGTTCGTGTTTGTTGACATAGTAATCTACAACATACAATGTAGAGGATTAATTTCATATTCCTTTTATCATTTAATTAGGCCTTTAATCAAATGATGCTCCCACTGAATTATAGGAATTTTTTGTAGAATCGAGTTATGGATGTGGTCAAACCACATTACTAGATTCATACAAACTAGCTATAATTCTTGCGGGACAAGATCCACATCATACTAAGCCTTGAGTTAGCTTTGGCTAAATCGCCCAAGACTTAGTATGATTGGTGGGTAACACATTACCGATTACATCTCTATGCAACTCTTGTTTATAGGATCAAGACCCACATTTACAAAAGACCTTGAGTTAGCTTTGGCTAAATCGCCCAAGATTTAGTGTAAATGCGATCTTGACCTATCGTTCCAACGATTGGAATATGCCTATAGTTCTACTCGATCCAATTGAGTTTAACTAGTTTTGCTCAATCTAATTGAGCTTACTCTAACCCAAGCGTGATAGGCGGGACCAAGATTGTCCCTCCGCACCCTACCAAGATAATATGCGTTGCTCTGCTTTGACAGATTCAACAACAACAAATGATCGAGGTAGTGATGGGTATCAAGGCTCGGTAGGCATTTTCGAGTTGATTCGATTATGATCTAATCTAATCGTAATGTGTATCTTATACGCATTTAGGCCTTTATTATCCTATATTATCATGCATCATATACATACATTCATTATTCTAGCATGCATCATATACATACAAGAAAATTATCCTAGCATGCATCATATACATACATGCATTATTCTACTAGCATGCATCACATACATACAAGCAAAATCAATTATATATATATATATATCAACATATATATATATATATATAATTAAATGTGATATAGTCATGGCCCTACTACGATCTTCTCAAGCCAATGAGAAGATCGGACGGTCAACCTAAGGCTAGTGGCTTCTCTAAGCGCTTCCTTTGACCGCCATGTGTCGTCGTCACCTTCTCATAATCTCGTCTTCGAGTGGACTTTCCACGGCTCCATTTTGTACATTACAAATATGAAACTCGAGTTACATTCGAGTCTAAAACTATTTACAACTAAAATATCAAAAGAAGAGGTACGACGCGCAGGTCGCATATGTTAGTGCATATAAGATCCACATATCTCCACAATGGTATGATATTGTCCACTTTGGGCCCAAGCCCTCATGGTTTTGTTTTTGGGCTTTACCCAAAAGGCCTCATACCAATGGAGATATCTTTTTTCTTATAAGCACATGATCTTTTCCATGTCTTACCAATGTGGGACTTTGATTGTATTCCCCATACTCCCAACAATCCCCCCCTCAAACGAAGGACCACATTGGGCCCCCCCTCAAGCCTATCCCTCCTCGAAGGATTTTCTCTGCTTGATGTCCGATCTTCAACCCACCAGGACTTCCTGCTAGTTGTTCGGTCCCCCCGACCCAACTAGACTTCCTTCCTGATGTCTGGTTCTCTTGATCCGGACGTGGGAGCTCAACTTCCTTCGTTCGAGGTTCATGGCTTGACATGGACCATGGCTCTGATACCAATTGTTAGTGCATATAAGATCCACATATCTCCACAATGGTATGATATTGTCCACTTTGGGCCCAAGCCCTCATGGTTTTGTTTTTGGGCTTTACCCAAAAGGCCTCATACCAATGGAGATATCTTTTTTCTTATAAGCACATGATCTTTTCCATGTCTTACCAATGTGGGACTTTGATTGTATTCCCCATACTCCCAACAGCATACACTATACAACACGCACAACCACAAAACGGCACGCAGGCCGTATTATGAATTACAACACACATAATCCAATCAAATTGGGGTCATTGGGCCATGAAAATCACAGAATTATACATAATTCTAAATTATGTATTTTTACAGAAATTTCTATAATTTTTCCTAATTTTTTTTCAAATTAATGAGTCACCTCCCCGTAACGGTCCCGCTAAGCGATTTCCGGGCGCGATCGCGGGACAAAGCCCCTTTTGGGGATAGGGCAGTGCCCATACTCACAAAATTAACTTTGCGAGTGTCCCTACTACAATCCTACAGCAACTTAAGTCGCTGTCCCAAAAACCTAAAGCGAGAACTCGCCGTTTCGGAGAGTTTTTCTCGACGGTTGAAGCCTACAAGTGTCCCAACACTTGTTGCTTCGACTCTTTGAGAAAAATACCCAAAAATTCTATAAAATTAGGAAATTTACAGAAACATATAAATCTGTAATTTTTATATCTAATACAAAAATTACAAAGACGAAACACATACATGCTTCGCACGTGGCTCTGATACCACTGTTGGGTTTTTCCGAGCCGCAAAAACCGCTTTTTGCGTTGCGGAAACCTCGGAAGCCCCCGCCATGGATCCGTGCGAAGTATAAAAAAATATAAAAAAATGTATGTGCTTACAAAAACCCTAGATCTACCTTAGATCTAAGAGGTTAGAACATTACCCTCGTAGCGATGCCCTTCGCTTATCCCGCTCGTCCAAAAGTTCGCCGGAACTCGAGAGTGTCAAGTGCATACTCCTCTATTGGTATCCACACAAGCAATAGGTGGAGAAAAATGCCTTAGAGTGTGCTAGCACTCCTTTAGGAATTTCGGCCAAGGAGAGGTTGGGAGAGGTAGAGCTTTAGAGAGAAGAGCACCAAGGTTGAAGATGAAGTTATTAAGCCACCAAAAATCAATTACCCCATCTAATGGAGTGGTCGACCACTTCATGGAGAGGAGGTTACATGCATGCATGTAACTCCCATGACCCTTGGTCTCCCTCATGATGTGGCACCAATTGACAAAGTCAATGATGATGTGGAGCATCATCATTGGCCGGCCATGCCAAGTCATCATCATGACATGGCATTTGGTCAAGTCAAACTTGACCTTTCATCTTCCCTCTCAAGTCAAGTCAAACTTGACCTCTAATCTCCCATGGTTGATTAAATCTAACCACTTGACTCAAGTCAATTTAATTTAATGAATCTTTATTCATTAATTTAAATTGATTTGATGAATCAAATCAAAATTAGACTCATTCAATACTTGAATCAACTTGAGTCTAACTCAATTAGTCTAATTTGGATTACTCTTAATCCAATTTGGTTCATCCCATGAACCTAATCCTCATGGTTCATCATATGAACCTAATCTCCATCTAATTGCTCTTATGTGTGTGACCCTATAGGTTCTTGTAACGTTGGCAATGTCCCTAAACCGATTTAGGAACATAAGCAATGAGCGGTATCTAGCAACACATCATTGCTACCCAAGTTACAAGAATGTTGAGCTCCAACATCACCTTTGTGACTACTAATTGTGATTCTCACAATATGTGACAATGTCCCTCTATCCTTGACATCTAGATTGACCAATCGAGGCATAGACCGTGTCATCCTCGGTACAATCTAAATCTTGAACTCCAAGTAGACTCACTCTAATCAAATGAGCTCAATATCTCATATTGACTCATTTGGGCATGGCCATGCACTTCGTGGTCTCACTCTATCAAGAATATCGATGTCACCCCCGTTATATAGGAGGGATAGATCCCATCTACATCACTCACATCCCTCCGCATAATTTGTTACATACCCAGTAATCGCCTTTATAGTCCACCCATTTACGGGTGACGTTTAACGAAGCCAAAGTATGCAACTCCTTATGTAGGGAACCATGGTGACTTCAGGTCTAAGGACTAATAGTCATACTAATAGCCACATGAGAAAGTATATGACACTCATATAACGATCCCTGATACTTTCTCATGGCGGGTCATTCAGTATACATTCTCCAATGCATACCCATGTGTCAACTTGATATCTCATATCCATGACTTGTGAGATCAAGTCATCGTGTTGACCTACATGCTAGTCTCTACGCATTAACATTGTCCCTGAATGTTAATACTCGACTAGGAATGATTAAGAGTAGTGTTCTCTATATCATCTCATTATCGATTCAACCAATCGATTGATATAGATAAGAACCTACTACTCAAGGACATTATTATATTTAGTTATTTGGCACCAATACAAGTAAATATAATAACCATGCCTTTATAAATAGGAATATGATACAATAAAGTCCATACAACAATCATCACATGATTGGCTCTAGGGCTTTCACTAACACAAGGGGCTTTAATCAAGTTGAAGGACTTGACTATGATGAAGCATATGCTCCGGTTGCTAGATTAGAGTCTATTAGGATCCTATTAGGGTATGCCTCTTATATGGGTTTCAAACTCCATTAAATGAATGTTAAATCGGCATTCCTAAATGGGTTCATTAAGGAAGAGGTATATGTAGAACAACCTCCCGGGTTTGAGAATATAGACTATCCAAACCATGTATACAAGCTTAGGAAAGCTTTGTATGGTTTGAAACAAGCTCCCCAGGCTTGGTATAAAAGATTATCATCCTTCTTAATCTCTAAGGACTTTAGGAGGGTTAATGTAGATCAAACTCTATTTATAAAGTCAACATCAAAGGACATCTTTGTAGCCCAAGTATATATTGATGACATTATCTTTGGGTCAACAAATGATAAACTCCTTCAAGACTTTATCAAGAATATAGAAAATGAGTTTGAGATGAGTCTAGTTGGGGAACTAAATTTCTTCTTAGGATTACAAGTCAAACAAACAAGTGAAGGAATTTATATTTACCAAACCAAATATGCTAAGGAAATGATTAAGAAATTTAGTTTGAAAAATGCTAAAGTAGTGTCAACCCCAATGGCAACTAATACAAAAATAGATAATGATCATGAAGGAAAACAAATTGACCTTACACTCTATAGGAGTATGATTGGTAGTCTTTTGTATCTAACCGCTCGTAGACTCGATATATTATTTGCGGTTGGTATGTGTGCTAGGTACCAATCATGTGCCAAAGAATCTCATTTAGTTGTCGTTAAGAGAATCTTAAGATATATTAAAGGCACACTAAATGTATGACTATGGTACCCTAGGACTAGATCTTTTGATTTAGTTGGGTACACCGATTCCGATTATGCCGGTTGCAAATTGGATCGGAAGAGTACTAGTGGTGGATGCCAATTTTTTGGGTCCTCCCTAGTTAGTTGGAGTAGTAGGAAGCAACCTTGTGTTGCCCTATCCACCATCGAGGCCGAGTATGTGGCTATGGGTGGTTGTGTAGCTCAACTACTATGAATGAAACATACTTTAGAGGACTATGAGCTACTTTACTCCAACATAAAAGTATTTTGTGATAATGTGAGCACCATAAATTTGACCAAAAATCCGGTGCATCACTCTAGGACCAAGCACATTGAAGTGAAATATCACTTCATTAGAGATCATGTGGCTAAGGGAGACATTGAGCTAAATTACATTGAATCTAAGTCCAACCTAGTTGACATCTTTACCAAGCCTCTCCCCGAAGTAGAATTTTCATCACTTAGGAGAGAACTTGGGATGTGCTTAGTTGAATAAAGGTGTAGGTTTGCATGATCCTATAGAAATTCTAGGATTTATACCTTTAAGCATCTCACAAAATACCTAAGAAATCATGATTTTTGTATTGAGCCACTTAGACAATATGTGAGATGTTAGGAAGATGCACTTGGTTCATCATGCTTATTATGATGCATTACTATGAACCAAAGTGTCATCTAGAGACATTAATCATTCATTGGATCAATCATTGGGAAGGCTTATACATAATTGATGTGCATATAGCTCCAAGAATATGATTGGAAATGTCAAATAAAATATAATTTAAACTATGTTTATCATATTTTGAAAAATAGTTTTCAAGTGAAACACAAAAGTGATACAAAGTTTGCAAAAACATTAGAATTTTTGTTAGTTTCCAAGTTTGTATCAATCTTGAAATATAGAAAACATATATTTTTCAAACTATTTTTCCTTGATAAAGAATGATTTCAGAAATGCGTACACAAAATTTCGTGATTTTTCGAGGTTTCTAGAATTTTTAATGCATTTTTGAAGTTGGGCTTAAAAGGCTGAAATTCGGATTTCAGACATTTCAGTCAACTGAATAAGAAATCAGTCGACTGATACTCTGATTTTTCTGTAAATTCACCCTATTTCCTGGTCTTGGGTGTGATTCTTAAGTGTCCTAACCCTAAGTATGATAATCTTCAGTAAAAAGAAGTTTTCGGACTGATTGGTGCAGTGTTTTAGGGGGAGTTTCATAATATATATATATATTTTTATTCCCTAAACTCATATTGTTGGTGCAAAGTTAGGACTTAACTTTCAATCTCTTGTTATGCTTTGCTCCATATGTTATTCACACATCATGAACCATATCTTGAATTAAGGGGGAGCTTAATATTAATCTTATACCTTAGTTCAAGATACAACAAATGTAATTCTTTCATGAATTTTATGAATCCTTCTCTTTTTGATGTATGTCAAGGGGGGAGAAGGAATGTTTAAGTTAGAATTCATATTGGAAATATGATTATGTGCATGTGTTAAAGACCTAACTTAAATGATTGACAAACATTAAAAAGGGAGAGATTGTTGGTACAACAATGCCCCAAGCATTTATATGTTTTGATGTTTGGATAATCATCTAAGTTAGGCAATGCTTTGTGATCTAATTGCGAACATATTTAAGTGACAGGAAAAATCCAAGTATGAAAACTTGGTAAAAGAAAAGTCCAAGTGTAATCTTGGCAAATGAAGTCCAAGGAAAGAGTTTGGCGGTGTAAGACCAAGCATGAAGTCTTGGCGGCATAAAGTCTAAACGGACCTTGGCAAAGGAAGTCCAAAGGCAAGTCTTGGCAGCGTAAGTCCAAGCATGTAGTCTTGGTGGCATAAAGTCCAAGCGTACTTTGGCAAAACAAAACCCAAGACATGACAAAACCGATGGAAGCTCTTGGAAGCAAGCGCAAAGGATGAACAAGTCACGGACTCAGAGGGATCCTGGAGGCGCAAGGCTAAAGAAAGAGCTAGAAGGTTAAGTCTAGTTCTAGGGAGTTAATTCAACTATGAATTACTCATACTTGAAGAGTATCAGTCGACTGAAATGATGTATCACCGATCAATGAGGTGCTCGATCAATTAGGTGAAACCCTCGATGATCACAATCGCCAAGAGCCGCAAATCGATGCCGCAATCGCAATCGCCAATCACATACCGATACGATCGATCAAGTCGACGACGGGCACGAATGGAGTCTCACTCGACTTCGCGGGATCACTCGACCGATCGCTTCATCACGATTGATGAAGTGATCGGGCCGATCGATTGCCATTGAAATGGCGGCCGCGTATCTCCGCGGATTCACTCGTCGCCGGGCCGCTGGCGACGCAATCAACTGATGTTGTACATCAGTCGAATGATCGTGGCCCAATGGAAAAAACATCCCTCTCTCTATAAAAAGAGGGCTTGGGGTGGTTAAGAGGGTTAATGCTTACATTCTGATCATTCTCTCAAGCCTCCACAAATTTTCTAAGCTTTCCTAGTGTTTTAATTCCCCTCCTCCTCTCTAAACTTCATCTTCATCTATTGTAAGAAGAGGAGGGTCTTTGTAAAAAGAGAAAGCTTCTTAGTGAGATTGATTAGGGTTGATCCACCTTAAGGATCGCCATGGAGTAGGAGCGTTATCTCCAAACCACGTAAAGGTTTTGTGTTAGCATTGTATTTTCATTTCTATTACTATTGTATTTGTTGTGCTTCCGCTAACCATTTTTGTAGAAATGAAAACAAGCTATTCACCCCCTCTAGCTTCCAAGGATCCCCTGCAGAAAAGTCAAAGGATGTCGGAGCCCCAATAAGGAAAAGCAAGGAGCATGTAATGTGCTTCAAATGCAATAAAAAAGGGCATTATATGAGTCAATGCCCTAGGGGAAAGAAAGGCCAAGAAGGAGTCAACAATGTAGGGGGAGTTTCTAAAGCAAACCCTAAGATATATTTTTATAATGCCAATTCTTTATGTAAGAATCAAAATCATGCTTTTAATGCACTTGCAATTTGTCATAAAGAGCATGCTAGAAATAGGCTTTATTGCTTAGGAGCTAAACATGTTGATTTTGGTCTAAGAACAATTCTAGAAATAATGACTCTCGACCTATTTCAACTAAAGAGAAATTTGGGAGTAATGTACCTAGAAAAATGCTACCTAAGGCAAGTATTAGGATAATAGAAAACCATCTAGGCTTTAATCCAAAGAATTCTAGACATATGCCTAGGAAGGGAAAAAATGCTCAAAGAAATAATGGGCCCACAAAATTTGAGCAATTAGAATTTAAAAAAAAAAAATCAAATTTTGAGATCAAAACTTGAGAAAATGGAGAAGACCCTTGAAAAGATGCAAAATCAAATTAAAATGTCAAATGGTTAAACTCTAGGAGCTAGGAGTCAAAACCTAGGATGTAAAAGGCAAGAACCATCTAGGAGGCAAGGTTTGGGTCACAAGCCTATGTCCAAGAAGGTAATGTCTACTTATCACAATGTTTCATTTGATTATGAAACACAACCTAGGTCTAGGAGAGCCAAGGTCACTAGGGAAGTCATCCCTAAGATTAACCACGACAAGTGTCAGGGAGGCCACTAAGAAGGTTACAAGGAGAGTCACCCCTAGAGTTAACCTAAGCAAGACCACAATGACCAAGGCTATCAAGCCTAGGAGGGTCATTAGGAGGGTATCTAAGGAGGTCATCCCTAAGGAATACCTAATAAATCCAAAGAGCTCAAATAGATATTGGGTTCCTAGGAGCATGATCGATTCACGCTAAATGGGTTAGGTTATGCCAACTTTAAATGGATGGGTAGTTAACCTAACCATAGCAAAGTTGACACTCTAGGACATTTTCAAGGTTTTGGGATACCTTGGAAATAAGTTTTGATCATAATCCTAAAGGATTTTAGGATGTGTCAATATTATTTAAGAACTATGAAAAATTGATCAAATTGACACAAACTAGGTTTAGAGGTCATAGTGTGTCATTTTGGATTTTTAGCACACTTGGGGGATAAGTGATTATATGGCAAAATGAACTTAATAATAACAAATGACAACTAATATTAAAATTTAGGTATTCTTATGCCTTATACTTAATTTTCCATGCCTTGATTGTCATATAACATGTTATGACATCATATTTCTTTTTAATCATATAAAATGCCATGATTATGCTTAGGACTATTTATCTCATGAGTGCTTAAGTTCATTTTTATGTCATGCCATCATGATTTTGACACATGCTTATTTATGCTATCATTTATGCCATGATCATTCCATTCATTAAGTAAAATTGATTTAAGGACAATTGACATGACTTGAAGTCCCATGTATAAGGAAATCAAGTAGTGTTGCCTTAGAAAATGCATGAGACCCTAGATTAGGATGAACCAAAACTCACATCTCACATCAAATTGATATGTGTGTGTTTTCAAACACCCTAAACACATGTGAGATGCTAGGAAATGAGTTAAGTTTAAGGTGCATAGTTTTTGCATCTAAATAAACTCAAACTCATCATATATCATGGGTGGATCATGAGAAAAGTTAATGTGCAAGTCATGTGCATTGAGCCCATTGATCATGATCCAATATAGATTTTCAAAAATATTTTAAAATCATTTTAGAAAACCTTGGTGAAGTCTATATTTTGATAGCAATTACCATTGAGAGAGTTGATACAAAGTAGGGCTAAAACATTGAACTTTTTAATAGTTTTGAACTTTGTGTCAATCTCATTATTTTATGGGTATTTTATTTTTCAAATATTTTTCACCTATAATGTTTGACATAATTATTATACATATGAATTTTCATGATTTTTTTATTTATGTATAATTACTTATGATTTTTTGAATTCCATTTCTAATTACTAAAATTCTGCATTTGCATAAATCAATCGACTGCCGCTTATGGAAGTCAACTGACGTCAAGGGCAGTCAACTGTCAGGCCTGATTTCAGGTAAACAAGGTTTGTTTAGCCTGATTTTAGCTATGTTAGGTTTCCCTAACTGCTCTTAACCCTAGGATATGCTTTAGAAAGCATTGGAAAGGGTGAAAATCCATTGGATATGGATTAGGAGAGTTATTTGGGTGTGTATCAATTTTAAAGTGTGTGAAAGTTCAAGTTTGAACTTTTGACCTTAATTTTGATGGTTTAGTATTCCTATAGGCTTAGGGACTCTCCAAGGACATTGTTAGTGCAATGGTCAAGGGGGAGCAAGCCTTTAGGGGGAGGTTATTCATCATGGGATGATGGATGTGTTCTTCCTCATGAGGGGGAGAATTTTGGAAAATGGGAGAATGTGAGATGCCCAATTTGGAAATTGGGAGAGTTTGAGGATAGTCTCTCTTTAGTGATATGAGACTTATCATTAGGAAGAATGAAGGCATCCTAGATGTTTTTGGACCAAGGGGGAGATTGTAAGATCTCATTGGGATATGAGACATTGACACCTTTAGGGAGAACCTTTTTGATGTGTGTCAAAAGGGAGAGAATTGATGGAAAAATCAATGGGAGAATTTGAGATTACCAATTTGGGAGAATTGGTAAGGAGATTTGAGTTAGGTGGCCTAACTCAAAGGTGTTTGTGGGTTTTGTCAAACATAAAAAGGAGGAGATTGTTGGTGCAATCGACCCAGGTCACGATTGACCAGACTCGAGTTTGACTCGAGCGGTATTTTGATATTCGACAAAATGTATGACAATGTGATTGTCATGGGAAAGTCTAAGTCATAGATACTTGGCATGGGAAGTCCAAGCATGGGTGTTGGCAATGAGAAAGTCTAAGTCTTGAGTACTTGGCAATGGAAAGTCCAAGTCGTGGGTACTTGGTGTAGGGACCTTCGTGACCGCTATAGGGGAGTGAATAGCATCGTCGCTTGTCGATGGATTATCATTCGATCGTGCTTGCTACAAAATGTTAATACGTAGCGGAAATATAAAATATACAATGCAAATAAATACAAGAACAATCACAACACAAAATGTAACATGGTTCGGAACCGAATGGTTCATACTCCACGGATTGGGCTCGAATGAGCCCTAGCGATGCCAATCACACACCACTATAACAATAACTCCTCGGAATAATCCGGAGGTGGAGAAACCTCATACAAATGATTACACTATGTAATACAACAAATACAAGCAAGTACAAGTACGAAATACAATACAAGTAAAGAAAAACACTTTACAAGAGAACTTGAGCGCTTGCTTTTGGTTGCTTGAAGAATAGCTTTGAAGGTCTAGATTGCAGCAGTAAATCCCCTCCAAATCGCCTCAAGAAACCATACCAAAATCCCTCCTTCCGAGCTGCCTTTATAACCTACATTTGGGCTGGATTTTGCTTAGCAGTCGACTGATCGGGACCATCAGTCGACTGCTCCTGTAGTCGTTGTGAGACAATGGCATGAGCCACGTTGAATAAGTTCCAACGGATATGCCATCAGTCGACTGATCATACCCATCAGTCGACTGATCGAGACTTTACTCAACTGTCAAACCCTAACAGTCGACTCGAGAATATTCTATGGCCGAAATCCCGACCATCAATCGACTGATCTCCAGATCGCCGATCACGAGGCCATCACCGATCGCCTAATGCCGGGCAAATGATCACAGGCTAATTCGGAGTCAAACTCTCGTTGACTCACACCAGTCGACTGACCCATGGTCCTAGTCAACTGATACACCTTAAACATGAGGTTTTAACCCAAGTATGGTGCCCCCATACTTGCTAGACCACCCTTAGCCTAGACCTAAGCCTTTTAGCCACCTCCGTCAGCCTCGTGCTTATCGAATTCCTCTAAGTCATCCATGACTTGTTCATCTATACGCTAGCCTTCATGTGCTTCCATCGGCTATTGTCATGCTAATGGTGTCTACACCGCCAAGGCACATTGGACTTACGCTGCCAAGACTCCGCTTGAACTTTATGCCGCCAACTATTGGACTTATGCCGCCAAGACTCCACCCTTGGACTTCACACCGCCAATATTCCCCTTGGAATTCTCAATTGCCAAGACCCATGCTTGGACTTTCCTTTGCCAACCCATGTTAGACTTTCCATGCCAAGACTCATGCTTGGACTTTCCCTTGCCAAGACCCATGCTTGGACTTTCCTTACCAACCAATGTTGGACTTTCCATGCCAAGACTCAAGCTTGGACTTTTCCCTTGCTAAGACCCATGCTTGGACTTTCCTTGCCAACCCATGTTGGACTTTCCATGCCAAGACTCAAGCTTGGACTTTTCATGCCAAGTACACAAGACTTGGACTTTTCCCATGACAATGGTCAAACCATCGTCAAACATCAAATGTGACGTAGGTTGATTGCACTAACAATCTCTTCAATACATGTCAGACATCAATGTCAAACATCAAAAACACTACTCGAGTCAAACTCGAGTCTGGTCAATCATGACCTGGGTCGATTGCACCAACACTTGGCATGAAAAATCCAAGTGGGACACTTGGTAATTGGAAAGTCCAACATGGGTTGTCATGGAAAGTCCAAGCATGGGTCTTGGCAAGGGAAAGTCCAAGCTTGAGTCTTGACAATTGAAAAGTCCAACATGGGTTGGCAAGGAAAGTCTAAGGGTTGATATCGGCGGTGTAAAGTCCAAGCGGGAGTCTTGACATCATAAGTCCAATGGTTGGCGGCGTAAAGTCCAAGTGATAGTCTTGACAGCGTAAGCCCAATGTGTCTTGGCAGTGTAGACCAGCTTAGCATGACAATAGCCGATGAAAACATCTGAAGGCTAGCATATGGATGAACAAATCATGGATGACTTGGAGGGATCTGATAGGCGTGAGGCTGACGGAGGTGGCTAGAAGACTTAGCTCTAGGCTAAGGGTGGTCTAGCAAGTATGAAGGCATCATACTTGGGGTTAAACCTCATGGTTGAGGTTATCAGTCGATTGGGGCTTTGGACCAGTCGATTGGTTAAGTGTTTTGATACTTGGCAACCGAGTTGACTCTTGGCGATCGATTATGGCCACCTGAATCGCCGAGTCGATCGGTGTGTTCGATCAGAAAATGGCTCGCAATAGATCGCCAAGATTGGGCGATCGATGGCTTGAGCAGTCGATTGTTGGTCGAGGTTACGGGAGTAGAACGCTCAGTAGTTGACTGGTCAATCGGCTATGGCCTCATCAGTCGACTGATGGTGTATCAGTTAGAACTTATCCAACATGGATCGAGTCGTTGTCTCACAA
The DNA here is from genome assembly GCA_025175895.1 of Wurfbainia villosa. Taxonomy (NCBI): domain Eukaryota; kingdom Viridiplantae; phylum Streptophyta; class Magnoliopsida; order Zingiberales; family Zingiberaceae; genus Wurfbainia; species Wurfbainia villosa. The sequence continues at coordinate 93,680,781 of CM045994.1, read as the reverse complement.
CGGCTGCAAGAGCAGTCGACTACTAGGTGAAATCTAGCCTGAGGTGAAGCTTTAAAAGGAGTTCGTGGAGAAGAATTTTGTCATGGTTCTTTGAGGCGATTTGGAGGGGATTTGCTACTGCAATCCAGACCTGCAAGACTCTTCTCAAGCAACTAAAAGCAAGCACTCAAGTTCACATTGTGTAAAATTTTCTTTACTTGTATTTGTGTAGTTTACTTGTATTAACTTGTATTTGTTTCTTATTTGTTGTAAGAACTATTGTAAGAGGTTTCCTTCACCTCCGGATTGTTTCGAGAAGGAGTGTATTGATTATTAGTGGTGTTTGACATCACTAGGGCTCATTCGAGCCCAACCTGTGTAGTAGGAACCCTAAGATTCCGAACCACGTTATATTTGTGTGTTATGATTGTGTTTGTCTATTTTGTTATTGTTATTATTATTTTCGCCGTGTATAATAAGTTTTGTAGCAAGCACGATTGAAATCTATCAAGCAACTAACGCGCTATTCATCCCCTCTAACGGTCACCAACGTTCCTATAAATTTGTCTGTCGAATCTATATTAGAGTGATAATCTTGCCAGTACATTGAGTTGTGTTTACATTGCTCTGGGAACACTTTGCTAGGAAGTGCACTAGCTCCTAAACATCGAACCCGACCAGAATGCTCGGTTTCAAAAACCTCATTATATAAAGAATATAATTAAAGTTGAATCTTATGAAATTAAATTATAAGTAAATTGTTACCGAAATACCTCCTCGTAGACTTCTATTAGTTGTATTTCTTCAGATTTATATATGAGGTGACGATCCACAACCTCTTTAAGTAAATTCTAAATAGAAAATAAATTGTTAAGAGAATGAAAAAAATATTTAAAAGTCAACTTAAAAAGTGAAATATATTATTATTATTTTAACTCATATTACCTCATCGTAAACAGGAGCACCTCCTTTCTTTCTACTTCTTCGACTTAATTGTTTTATTTCAATACGACTCGATTTTTTGCCATTCTCTTGAGACTAATAGGATAAAAAATCCACATTTAATACCGAATATTAACAAAATAAATTCTTTAATACTAAATATTTACATATTCCATCAAAAGCAAACTCTATACATTACATTGCTTGTAATTAATATTTAGAATCCCATAAAACCTTAGAACTTCAAGAATAAGAGCATTAAAGCATAAAATAGTAAATGAACAATGAGAAACTAATTGTAAGGAAGAAAATGAATAATTTTGATTCTTACAAACTTATATTCCAATGACGGAATACTAGTGTGTCCCTGTTCATGGGTCCTTTTCTTTTTGTTTCCATTTTCTCTATTGATTCTTGAAGTTCTTTGACACAAATTTATAATGAAATGATAGCATATATAAACATATTGTCAAAACAATTAATACTAGTTGTGCCTCAGTAGAATTCCAATAGTTACATAAAATTTTCTAAGTTTGAGGTGTCAACCTGTTAAATACAAAAAAATTTAAAATATTAAATTAAATGGCAAAAAAATTAGAGAAATAATCTTGGAAATTTTTCGGGATTTTTAAGAAATTTAAGGAATTTTTCTGGATTTAAACGGAGCCCATACAAGATATTTATGGGGATAAAATAAATAGGCTTTGGTGGAGTTTATTTAAGGGGATTAATAGGCGATATTAACCTAAGTTTTTCTATTTCCCCTTTTCTTTCCCCGCCGCACCCGATGCTTTTTCCCCTCGCGGCAGTTTCCGTGATAACTCCTTCTTCCCCCGCCGCGCCTGCCTTTCTCTCGCAAACCTTTTCTTCCTCCGACAGTTCTCTCGCGGCAGACGACTCCCGTTTTCTTCCTCCCTCCACGCTCGCATCTCCACCAGTTTCTATGTGCGCTCGTTGTCCAGACGACGCGCGCCGACAGATGGCTCTCGCCGTTCTCCTCTTCCTCGCTGACCTCAGTCGTGCGCGCTAGCCGCCGCGGCCACAAGATCGCCGTAGAGCCTTCTTCCCGAGGCCCTTCTTCCTCGTTCTCTTCTCACGCGCGACGCACCGACCGCCGTTCCAAAACGCCCTTCTTCCCGAGCCTTGCGGTCGCCGATTTCTCCGCAACAGCCGACGCCACTCCTCTCCCTTCATCCTCACGCGCACCTGCTGCCAAGGAGTCGCCGCTGCGTGCTGATTTGGGGGAGGTTGTGATCTCTGCAGTGGTCGCCGGAGCTAGTGAATTTGGGGCTGCCGGTGAGGGAGAAGCTTTCGGTAAATACCTAGTTTCCTCTTGTTTCCTATCTGTGCAGGTGTATGTTGCTGTGGTGAATCTGTGATTTTGGACGGTGATCGATGAGTGTGGATGGTGCCAGTGAATAGGGCAGTAGGGAAGGAATTGGGGCCGACTGAGAGGGGCTATGAGGGTTTTATTTGGGGGTGTCGTGCGGTTAGGGTTGGAGATGGTCATGCAAGAATGGTTGTAAATGAGCTGAGTTTGGAGTTGTTGGCCGGTTGTGAAGGAGGTGGGTATAGAAGGTGTTTCGGGTTGTTCATAGGTTGTGAAAGGCTGTGATTGGGTTGGTGTCGGTTGTACGATCATAAGTGGTATGATTAGTGAGCTGTGAATGGTTCCGGATGTGTTTTGATATGTGAGGTAGCTATTTGGGTTTTGGTTCCATCCGTGGATGGTGTATTCGAGTGAAGAGGTGTAGTACAAGAGTAATTGGACGAAAAGACCGTTATTAGGTGAAAGGGTTAGATAAATTAGTGGAATTGGAAATTGATTTGGTTAGTTGGTTTATGTAAGAAATCGATTAAGTATTCGATTTGTCAGTGGATTGCATTTTTGTGCTTAACAATAGTTATGTTGTATACAGGTTTCGGTCACGAGGCAGGTCCCCGATCGTGACGATTTTATTCTTGCAGACATTTTTATTCAGGTGGGTATTTTGACTTATCTCCTAGATATAGTCATGTTGATATGCTAGTTAGGATAGCTTGCAATAATTTTTATGTTTATATGCCTAGTATGTTTTTGTGCCTACTTGATACATGCATTTGATCGGTTATGATTATATCTTTCCTGTGTTACTTGGATCATAGTTACTTGGATCATATATATGTACTTATTGATTGTGCATATTATTCGGATAGGTATTGTTAGTTGGATTTACATGCTTTAGTATCATGCACCATCTTACATGATTGCATGCTGATTGGACGGGGTTCCTTTATAGTTGAGCCCGCAGCCAGTTACATGGCCTGCACATGCTGCCACTCATGGGTTAGTGGTACATCAGGAGGGTATGTGCAGTTGCTCTGTCAGGCTCCACTGGTCCGCTCATGGATAGCGATGAGGCAGCGTGGTAGCGGGCAGGGATCCCTCCTCTGGTCTATGACACCGGGAGATGAGAGCTTAGCTCCCCCACTCTATTTGGGGCAGGAGGATAGGTGTACTCCGACAGCATCCTGTCCACTCGGTCACTCAGGAGCAGTGATGGCAGAGTGCACAGTTGTCATAGTCCTACCCACTCGGCTTCACCATCGCGTGTGAGGCGGCTGACTGGCGTCAGGGGTGACCGTGTCTTGTGCATCACATGCATTTTGCATGGATAACATTTGTATTGTGTTTGCTGTATTTTTATTGATGCCTTGGATGTTGCATATGATTGCCATGCATACAAGATTCATATTTGTATATGGTGATGACTTTATCTCTTATAGTATGACACATGCTCCTATATCAGGGTAGGAGATTCAGGTAAGTACAGTCCTTTTGTATTTCTTGCTTGCATACCCTATTTATGTGAGACTGTACTGACATGATTCTTATTGTTAGCTATATCTTACTTTTCATATCGACTATATCCGCTGAGTTCTTTGAACTTACCCCGTTGATTTATATCTATTTCAGGATAAAGCTGTCAGAAGAGTGCAGCTGCCAAACCCCACTCGTCGTAACAGTTTTATTGGTTATTTGTTTTTATGGATTTGGATTTTTATTAGAAGATATGTTTAGGATTGGAGTTGGATTTATGTACTCATGGATATTTGGTGTCTTTATGGACCTTTATTCGGATTTTATTTCGATTGGTTTTGGTTGGGTATTCCTGCCCAGATGGCAGAAGGGGTAAGTCTAGTTATTGTAGATGGTTTACTCTTTACTTTGATTGTTGGCCTGAGGCCTATTTTATTACCTGTGTGTATGTTTGGATTTCGGTCGTGTTGACCGATGTATAGTGGCCGTGTAGGCCTTGTATGAAAATTGATATTGTCACCCGTACAGGGGAGATATTGCCGAATTTTTGTCTGGCAGGGACTCCCTCGGGGCGTGACAATTTATTTGGTATCAGAGCACCTAGGTTTACGAGTTCCTAGGGGTTTTTGGGATTTTTGGGATTTTTTGGAGTTCGCCACTTTTGGCAGGTTTTTGCGGGTCAATTTGGAAATTTTTGGATTGGTATGGATTTCCGACGATTTTTATGTTTCGGAAATTTGAGGTATTATTGACGAGGTTAATTTGGGGATTTGGCGGCGACGGGACCTCTCTTGATGGTGAAATAGGTATGATGATTAATTTTAATGTTTTTATTTGTAGTAACAACTGTAATAATTTAACAGATATGAGACGAGGGGGGCGTGCTCCTGCGCCAAGACGTGGTGCGGGGCGGATATGCCAGAGGATCTTGAGATCTTTGGCGATGGAGTTGCCAGAGAGATCTACTGAGGGAGAGCTTTTTGATCAGGGTCAGATTCCACATGGTGTTGTGGATCCTCAGTCCGCGGCGGATCCTCCTCCAGAGATATCCGCTTCTGGAGTATCCGATGTAACAACGGGAGACCTCGCTACACACGACACCCCTTGATGGGACCTGCTACTGCACTCGATGTGCCCATCGGAGCTCTGGCCCTCACTGATTCGCCCCTGCGTATGCAGCGGCACCATCTTCAGTAGTTTCTCTAGCTCCTGCGATGACCCCTACTCATCCTATTGATGTGGCTGCGGCACGAGCTCGGATTCTCGGTTTAGCAAAGTCGATGAAAAGCCGGTTCACCTTATTCAGCGGAGAGACTGATCCGAGAGTGGATCAGTCTTGGATCGAGATGATGGAGCATACTTTCTACTATATGGTCTGCTCCGAGTGGGAGAAGGCAGAGTTGGCGGCCTTCCATTTATGAGGCGAGGCCGAGATCTGGTGGGACATGCAACGCTCGATTATCGGCGAGTAGCAGATTACCTGGGTGAGATTTAGAGAGGCCTTTGAGAGTCAGTACTTTCCATGATCATATCAGATGATGCAACGTTAGGATTTTCTGAGCCTACAATAGAATAATCGCTCAGTGATGAAGTATAATACAGAATTTAATCGGTTAGCCAGGTTTTGTCCAGAGTTAGTTGCTGAGGACAGGTCACGCATGATGCAATTTGTTTAGGGACTAGATGGGCATATGCAGGTCAAGATGACAGGATTTGGCAATTCTTCCTACCGATAGGCATTGAATAGAGCTTTGTTGATTGAGTCGGCTCAACAGAGAGTTAATACTGACAGGAAGAGGAAACAGACCGAACGAACCACAGGTCAGACCCAGCAGCCACAGACTACTGGACAGCAGCAAAGTGGTCGCAGTCAGTCGGGTCAGAGTCACTCTGGGGCATCTAGCCGGCCTCAGAAATCAGGACAATCTTCAGCTGGACCCTCCCGGTCTTCTCAGCAGAGCCGGAAGCCGCCCACTAGTGACACCTACTGTACTCGTTGTGGATCGAGAGAGCATATCGTCTCAGCCTGCACCTTGGGACAGTCAGTTTGCTATTATTGCAAACTGCCTGGACACCTGAGCCAAGATTGTTCGTTGAAGGCTCAGCATGTGGCTTCCGAAGTTTCTATTTAGGGAGGACCGTTGCGTCAGTCTGGGACTCAGAGAGGGGGGCAGACAGCCAGACCTTCGCAATGCCCGCAGAGGACAGCTCTCCCTTTAGGAGTCGCCTATGGCATTCATGGACAGGAGTACACCAGTGCCCGTATGGTGTCACAGGGTGTTGTTTCAGGACCGCAGTATCATATGCAGTCCCAGCCAACTGATGATGTCGATCGCGGCAGCAACCAACGTCTGATGTCCGCAACCTCCGCCATCGTTCGAGACCCGATCGCGCTCTACGTATAGTACCAGTCGCAACCTTCGTATCAGCCTTCATATTAGCCTACGTATCAGCCTTCGTATCAGTCTCAGGCCCAGACACAGCCACCTCTGGTAGTGATACCACCTCCACCTCCACCGAAGACTGGGCGGATTCATGCGATTACTAGAGAGGATGCGCAGCGAGCCAGCGAATCCATTTTTTGCAGTACGATTTCACTTTATGCATTTTCATCTATTATGCTTATTAATACTGGCAGTTCGCATTCATTTATTTCTCGTGCATTTATGAGAGAGATTAGTAGACTACCTACTATTAGATCACAGCGGTTAATCATCTCCCTACCGTCTGGTGATACATTGGACGTTACCTAGGAGGTCCGAGGTTGTCCCTTAGATTTCGGTAACATCATTCTTACTGTAGATTTATTGGTACTGGACATGGTCGAGCTCGATATTATACTTGGCATGGATTGGCTGTCAGCATATCATGCCACAGTAGATTACCAGACGAGGGTGGTTACATTCTGACCTCCGAACCAACCCTCATGGGATTTCACTGGCATCCGGGACGACGACATATCGACCATTTCTGTGATTCAGGCGCAGAAGCTTTTATTGTACGGTTGCCAGGGTTTTCTATTATCTATGATCAATGTAGAAGACAGTGGTGACTCTCAGATCACTGACATTCCTATTGTCCGAGAATATCCGGATGTCTTTCCAGAGGAGTTATCGGGTCGGCCTCCCAGAAGGCAAGTGGAGTTCATGATTGAGTTAATTCCTGGGACATCACCGACATCGAAAGCTCCTTATCGTATGGCCTCGAGAGAGTTGGACGAGTTAAAGGTTCAGCTCCAGGAGCTTTTGGACAGAGGTTTTATTCACCCTAGTGCATCTCCCTGGGGTTCTCCAGTTCTCTTCGTGAAGAAGAAAGATGGTTCGATGAGACTGTACATCGACTACAGGCAGTTGAACGTCGTCACTATCAAGAATAAATACCCCCTGCCACATATTGAGAACTTGTTTGATCAGCTCAGAGGTACATCAGTATATTCTAGGATTGATCTGCGGTTCGGATATCATCAGTTAAGGGTTAGAGACTCAAACGTACAGAAGACAGCGTTCCGTACCAGATATAGACACTATGAGTTTTTGGTAATGCCATTTGGGCTTACCAATGCTCCAGCGGTATTCATGGATTTGATGAACCGTGAATTTATGGATTTTCTAGATCGGTTCGTCATTATTTTTATCGATGATATTCTGGTTTATTCTTATTCCGAAGAGGAACACGCGCAACATCTTCGTCTTATTCTGGATAGGCTTCGACGCGATTTGGATCACATTACCATGGATTTTGTGGTGGGTTTGCCTAGGACACGTCAAGGCCATGACGCGATTTGGGTAGTCGTTGACCGACTAACCAAATCCGCACACTTCTTAGCGATTCGGAAGACCGACTCTCTGGATCGTTTGGCAAAATTATATTGTCGGGAGATCATCAGATTGCATGGTGTTCCTTTGAGCATAATATCAGATAGAGATCCCCGGTTCATGTCTCGGTTCTGGCAGAGTTTGCAGTAGGCCTTAGGCACGCAGCTTCGTTTTAGTACTACATTCCATCTGCATATAGATGGATAGTCTGAGCGGACCATTCAGACACTAGAGGATTTGCTGAGGTCCTGTGTTATAGATTTCGGAGGCAACTGGGAGGATCACTTGTCGTTAGTGGAATTTGCCTACAATAACATCTATCATTCGGTTATCCAAATGGCCCCGTTTGAAGCATTGTATGGTAGACAGTGTCGTACACCCACCCTCTGGGAGGAGGTTGGGGAGGCCCAGTTGCTAGGACCCCAGAGAGCTCAGCATGAGGCAGAGTTAGTCCGTACTATCAGACGTAGGATGGCAGAGGTGCAGGATCGCCAGAAGAGTTATGCAGATTGGAGACGGAGACCTCTGGAGTTCTCTGTTGGTGATCATGTATTCCTGCGAGTCTCACCCACGAAAGGGGTGAAGAGATTTGGACTCCGTGGTAAGCTAGCTCCTAGATACATTGGTCTGTTTGAGATTTTGGAGAGGATCGGAGTAGTCGCTTACCGTCTAGCGCTACCACCATCTTTGACGAGTATTCATGATGTGTTCAATGTGTCCTGCTGAGGAAGTATGTGCCAGACTCTACACATATTCTGTCAGATATGTCAGGTTCCATTCAACCTGATGCTACTTACGCAGAGGTTCCGGTACGGATTTTGGATTTCAAGGAACGACAGTTGCGAAACAAGGTTGTGAGACTTGTCAAGGTCGGGTGGAGTTAACACACGGATGAGGAGGCTACATGGGAGCTTGAGGAAAAGATCAGAGCTCAATATCCCCACTTATTTACTTAAGGTACATGAGATATATTTTTCAGTACTTGTGGTATTTCTTACTTGTTATACATCTGAGTAGAAAATTTGGGGACCAAATTTTTATTAGTGGGGGAGAATATTAAATACAACAAAATTTAAAATATTAAATTAAATAGCCAAAAATTTAGAGAAATAATTCTGGAAATTTTTTGGGATTTTTAGGAAATTTTAGGAATTTTTTTAGAATTTTTCTGGATTTAAACGGAGCCCGTACAAGATATTTATGGGGATAAAATAAATAGGCTTTGGTGAAGTTTATTTAAGGGGATTAATAGGCGATATTAACCTAAGTTTTTCTATTTCCCCTTTTCTTTCCTCCCAAGACTGACACTTTTTCTCGCGCGGTTTCGCGATAACTCCTTCTTCCTCACGCTACCGCTTTCTCGCAAACCTTTTCTTCCTCCGAAAGTTCTCTCGCGACAGACGACTCCCGTTTTCTTCCTCCCTCCGTGCTCGCATCTCCGTCGGTTTCTCTGCGCACTCGCTATCCAGACGACGCGCGCCGGCAGATGGCTCTCACCGTTCTCCTCTTCCTCGCCGACCTCAGCCGTGCGCGCCGACTGTCGCGGCCACAGGATCGCCGTAGAGCCTTCTTCCCGAGGCCCTTCTTCCTCGTTCTCTTCTCACGCGCGATGCACCGGTCACCGTTCCCAAACGCCCTTCTTCCTGAGCCTTGCTGTCGCCGATTTCTCCGCAGCAGTCGGCGCCGCTCCTCTCCCTTCATCCTTGCGCGCACCTGCTGCCAGGGAGTCGCCGCTACGTGCTGATTTGGGGTGGAGCCTGTGATCTCTGCAGTGGTCGCCGGAGCTAGTGAATTTGGGGCTGCCGGTGAGGGAGAAGCTTCCGGTAAATACCTAGTTTCCTCTTGTTTCCTATATGTGCAGGTGTATGTTGCTATGGTGAATATGTGATTTTGGACGGTGATCGGTGAGTGTGGATGGTGTCGGTGAATAGGGCAGTAGGGAAGGAATTGGGGCCGGCTGTGAGGGTTTTATTTGGGGGTGTCATGCGGTTAGGGTTGGAGATGGTCGTGCAAGAACGACTGTAAATGGGCTGAGTTTGGAGTTGTTGGCCGGTTGTGAAGGAGGTGGGTATAGCAGGTGTTTCGGGTTGTTCATAGGTTGTGAAAGGTTGTGATTGGGTTGGTGTCGGTTGTACGATCATAAGTGGTATGATTAGTGAACTGTGAATGGTTCCGTATGTGTTTTGATATGTGAGGTAGCTATTTGGATTTTGGTTCCGTCCGTGGATGGTGTATTCAAGTGAAGAGGTGTAGTACAAGAGTAATTGGACGAAAAGACCGTTATTAGGTGAAAGGGTTAGATAAATTAATGGAATTGGAAATTGATTTGGGTTAGTTGGTTTATGTAAGAAATCGATTAAGTATTCGATTTGTCGGTGGATTGCATTTTTGTGCTTAACAATAGTTATGTTGTATGCAGGTTTCCGTCACGAGGCAGGTCCCCGGTCGTGACGATTTCATTCTTGAAGACATTTTTATTCAGGCGGGTATTTTGACTTATCTCCTAGATATAGTCATGTTGATATGCTAGTTAGGATAGCTTGCAATAATTTTTATGCTTATATGCCTAGTATGTTTTTGTGCCTACTTGATACATGCATTTTATCGGTTATGATTATATCTTCCCTGTGTTACTTGGATCATAGTTACTTGTATCATATATATGTACTTATTGATTGTGCATATTATTCGGATAGGCATTGTTAGTTGGATTTACATGCTTTAGTATCATGCACCATCTTGTATGATTGCATGCTGGCTAGACGGGGTTCCTTTATAGTTGAGCCCGCAGCCAGTTACATGGTCTGCACACGCTGCCACTCATGGGTTAGTGGTACATCAGGAGGGTGTGTGCAGTTGCTCTGTCAGGCTCTGCTGATCTGCTCATGGGTAGAGATGAGGCAACGTGGTAGTGGGGCAGGGATCCCTCCTCTGGTCTATGACACTGGGAGATAAGAGCTTAGCTCCCCCACTCTGTTTGGGGCAGGAGGATAGGTGTACTCCGATAGCATCCTGTCCACTCGGTCACTCAGGAGCAGTGATGACAGAGTGCACAGTTGTCATAGCCCTACCCACTCGGCTTCACCATCGCGTGTGAGGCGGCTGACTGGCGTCAGGGGTGACCATGTCTTGTGCATCACATGCATTTTGCATGGATAACATTTGTATTGTGTTTACTGTATTTTTATTGATGCCTTAGATGTTGCATATGATTGTCATGCATACAGGATTCATATTTGTATATGGTGATGACTTTATCTCTTATAGTATGACACATGCTCCTATATCATGGTAGGAAATTCAGGTAAATACAATCCTTTTGTATTTCTTGCTTGCACACCCTATTTATGTGAGACTGTACTGGCATGATTCTTATTGTTAGCTATATCTTACTTTGCATATCGACTATATCCGCTGAGTTCTTTGAACTTACCCCGTTGATTTATATCTATTTCAGGATGAAGCTGTATGGAGAGTGCAGCTGCCAAACCCCACTCGTCGTACCAGTTTTATTGGTTATTTGTTTTTATGGATTTGGATTTTTATTAGAAGATATATTTAGGATTGGAGTTGGATTTATGTACTCATGGATATTTAGTGTCCTTATGGACCATTATTCGGATTTTATTTCGATTGGTTTTGGTTGGGTATTCCTGCCAAGATGGCAGAAAGGGGTAAGTCTAGTTATTGTAGACGGTTTACTCTTTACTTTGATTGTTGGCCTGAGGCCTATTTTATTACCTACGTGTATGTTTGGATTCTGATAGTGTTGACCGATGTATAGTGGTCGTGTAGGCCTTGTATGAAAATTGGTATTGTTACCCGTACAAGGGATATGCTACCGGATTTTTGTCTGGCGGGGACTCCCTCGGGGCGTGACACAACCCATGAGGAATGGGTCGTATTACAACAAGCTCTTCTAGTGGAGTATTTGAATTATAAGATGTAGTTTTCACTTTAGTCCTCCACCGTCTCCATGCGACCCTCATCATTTGCATTATAACTCTTCTATGGTGATTAAGGATAGAGCTGTCAAGTTGGGTTAGGCCCGTTGGGTTGGCCCGCCCCGTCAAATAATTTAGGCGGGTTGGGTTGAAATTTTATCAACCCGTCATTTTGGCGGGCCTAAACGGATCGACCTACGCGGGTTACGGGTCTAGACGGGTCGGCCCACCGTGGGCACGGGTTGGCCCGCGGGTTGAGAAATGTCAAAAGATGGAACATGTAAAAATAAAATTGTATAAGTTTTTTACCAATATTATAATATTAATTAATAAGAGAAGTTCTTCACCATCACAATTTTCTTCTATCAAATCACCTCAACAAAGTGTAAGAGAAATTAAGAGGAAAGAACGAAATAATATTTGATGTACTCTAATACTTTTTTTTCTGGTATACTTTAATTGTTTTATATTATCTTATCATTACTATTCCAATCGATGTAGAAAATGATGACATATCAAAGTCAAATAATTATAAGAGCTAAAAAATCTCAATTGGATATCTATTTAGAGGAGTAAAAATTTAAATTTATATATTATCAAGATTTGGATATTTTGGATTATTGAAAGAATAAAAAACATCGGTACTCAACTTTGTCGATCGATAATTAAATCTCAATTATAAGATTTTAATTACTTCAAATATTTATTTTTGTAATCATGGTACTCCATTTGTCTTATCGATCATCAACAAAAACTCTCAACACCTTAGTAATTTTAGATATAGTTTTTTAATTTTTGTGGCCCGTGAGTTGGCCCGCCTAACCCGCAACCCGCCTTGGGTTGGGTTGGGTTGGATATTTCTCAACCCGCCAAGATGGCGGGTCGGCCCGCCCCTCTCTGCTAAATGTTGGATTAATGATGGGTTGGCCTGCTCTGCCATGGGTCGCCCCGTTTGACAGCTCTAATTAAGGATATAAAAACGTGTCTATAAACGTAAAATTAAATATGTTCATGCTTTAAATTCAAAATTGAAATTAAACACTTATCAACTTACAACAAGTTTCATGCATCATTCAAGCGATTTGTTGGCATTTTTTCTCCAATCTAAAAAGTTTAGAGGCAACACATGTCTATTTCGTGAAATAGTCCCAATAAAATTTGCAAGTGCCGGTAGTAGATCATCGTAAGGTTGTCCATTGAATTTCACTACTATCACATGATCGAGATGTAATGTATGAATATCTCTCATAATAGTCTTGCACTACAATAAAAATGCGAAAAGACAACACTATAAAGATAATAATTTTAGGAGAAATCATTGTGATTTTGATAAAAGATAATGGTTTTTGGTAAAACTATTGTCTTTGAGTGCCCATATAACACAAAAGACAACGGTTTCACACTATCCGTTATCGTTGATCACATTTTTTTAATCAACAACACAATTTATAATGATTTTCTAAACTGTTGTCTTTAAGATTTTTTTTTTAAATCTTAACAATAGTTGAGACAGCGGTGCAATGAACTATTGTGAATGAGAAGTTTTTCACAACATTTGATGCAACGGTAAAAAATCATTGTCGTTGTAATAATAATACAACAGTTATAAAACATTGTTACTAAAATTATAACGATTTTCTTCTTTTCTGCCTTAAAATTTGTGTCCAAAATTCGGACACTTATGTGACTTTCATTAATAATCATAAAAAAAAAATATAAATGGAAGTTTAGCACATGCACATGATCATTTAAAAAAAATATATAAATGAAAGTTAACCCTAGCTAAGAGCATACACCCGAAACTACACACTTTCGTCCAAAAAAAAACTCCTCCGCTCACCCTTAGGTTTTCTCATCTCTTCGTCACTGCACACTCCTCATCCTCGCCGCTCCTCCACGATCCCATATCCTCAACCATCCCTCAATGTCTTACCCACGCTAGAAAACCTCTCACGCCTCCATTCTAATGCGAATTTTCTTTTCTCCTTCACTTTTTCCTTCTTTCTCCTTATGTAAGATATCGTAAAATAAAATAAAAACAAAATAATACTTGTAAATTAGAAATTATCATATAGAATTTTTTGAGATTTAAATCAACCTGATATGATTATTTATAAGAATAGATCGAGTAGACTTTATAAAGCCTACTTATAATTCAGGGATTAATGGAGGATTTATTAAGGGATAATTAAAGGGAAACTAAGGGGGCGTTTGGTTTGTAGAGAATTTTCTGTTTTCTGTTTTCATTCTCTCGTTTTCCAGAAAACAGAAAACGAGTTTTTTTTGTTTTCTAATTTTTCAGAAAATACTCTTTTATTGTTTGGAAAATGAAAATGGAAACAGAAAATGATTATTTCTTATTTTCTAATTTCTAAAAAATACTTATTTATTTTTTAAAAAATAGAAATAGAACCAAATATATTTTTTTATTTTCGCATAAAATGAAAATGAAAAATAGAAATTAGAAGCCGACTTCACCTCTCGATCCATTTTTCCACAATTTCCTACCGTGGCGATTCCTCTCTTCCTCGTGCTCTCACTCGCCGTCGCCTCTCCTTCCCACGATCGATCGCCGCACCGGTCGATCTGCCACAGCCGTCGCCTCTCATCCTCCAGTTGTTGCCGCTTCATCGTCGTCGTTTTATCACCGGAGATCTCCACCCTAGCAACTGCCGGATTACGCGAGCACAGCGACACCACCACGCCTCCCATCGTTGGTGCCCCGAGACAGCTTGCCGTCGCCGTTTCTTCTCCTCACCTTGCTGCATCCGATAGCCATTGTCGCTGATCCTTTGTGGTCGTGGCCGCCGTTTAGATCGTAGTGAGCGTCAATGGGTCTATGTGTTGTGTTTCCAACCATCGTCCGCTATCTTGCCTCCGCCGCAAGCAAAACCTTCACAAGCCCAGCTCGGTGATGCCGTTTCCTGCCTCTGTGTCGTCCTCACAAAATGAATGGAGAGGATTTAAAAGACAGATCGTATATGCAAGATTGAACATTCTTCAGCAGCAAACGATGGCTACCAACAAAATACAAAATGCACACAAAGGATTTAAGAGGCAGACCCTATCTGCAGAATTGGGCATTCTTCAGCAGCAAACGATGGCTGCTATCAAGAAACAAAATGCATGGAGAGGATTGAAGAGACATGCCCTATCTGCTGAATTGGACATTCTTCATCAGCAAACGATAGCTATTACTAAGATACAGAATGCTTGGAGAGGATTTATTTTGTTGAGGCATCTTTTGGTTAAAAGATGTTCTACAATTAAAATTCAGAGCCATTGGCGTGCGTGGCGCAAAAGGATGAATTTCTTCAGAATGCCTAAATCTGTCATCAAAATACAAGCTTCTATCCGTTGTATGCTATGCATGAAGCAATGGAACTGCTGTAGGCTTGTAGCTACTTTAATTCAACGTTTTGTCAGAGGGTACCTTGCTCGAAATAAGCTTTTAGGTATATCTTTCTTTCAAGATTTAATAACTAACTTTAGTTATTTTGCTAGTAAGGATTGTATTGCTTTGTTTCCTAATATATGGACAGAAAAACAATCTGTTACAAATTAAGGTCTTTGCCTTGTGCATATACATGTTCCTATGAGTAACATGACAAATGTTTATTTGTTAGATTTTTGAATGTTATTGCTCAATTGGTTATATTATCTGTCTGTACAATTTGTTCCTTTTTGGAACCTAATTAGCAGTTTTTAGTTTTAACCAATGAAATGCAGAGAGCTCTAGGACCTTTTGTTTAGCGGATAGTGTTAGTAGTGCAGGGTTGCTATTCAACATTAATGAAAGTGCAATATTGCGGTTATTTCTTACATGACATATATAGTATCATCTTCTTGATGCTTATGGTTTTCAGGAGGTCCAAGTCATGTAAACCAGGATTGGTTTTCACTTTCTGTAGAAGAAAGCTTTAGTCCACCTCTCTGATGTATGCTTAATGTTAAATTACATGGGTTCTCTTACATTTGGCATCCTAGTTCACTATTGGATTTTGTATTATAGATACCAAAATTGAAATCGATGGTTAAATATTTTTATTATATTACTGTACTGCTGAAACAAATGTATAATAATATTAATTAGAAGTGAGATTAACTTGGTGCTTAGATGTTAGCCATGCTTATCGTGTCAGCTCTCAACACATACCTGCTTATTTGTTTATTTTTTCCCTCTGAGCTAAGCTAAGTTGCACTAACATTGACACATTGCTATAGCATTGAACCTTGCTACTATGAAGTTTCTGACAGATTGACTACATGGAATCTTTCCCTCATCTTTTTGAGGTTGTCTACTTTGGAGGAGTAAAGCTAGCGGGGAAGGGTGGGAAGAAGGAAAGGAAGAGGGAGGGAGAGGAGGTGGGGAAAAGAAGAATAGATTGGATTAGCAGCAGAAGAGCAGTACAAGTGGTGACCATCCAATTATGCTTCAATTTGGCAGTAATTATTATCCACTTTAAAATTTTTTTGCTGAAACTGGAATGTGTATCATTTTGTTTTCCATGCAAACTGTATTGCGTTAGAGTCTATCTTGGTTTCTCTTTTGGACCTTGCGTGAGAGTCCAAAGATTATTTTTGGGATCTACATTGCATTGGATCTTTAACGTCATATTTTCCACTTTGCATCAAAAAGGCATTCGAACTTTTATTGATAATTCTTGAAACATGGCATCCAACTTTCAGCTTTTCGCAAAGAAAGGATTGGTAGTGATTCACATGGGATTTCCTATTGGTATGGTGATTATGTTTAGAATTCCAGTACCTAGGCACTTTATTTCACAATGCTTCTTACAACTGCATGTTATATTATCGTCCTCTCCGCCGCTTCTCGTTGAGCCGCACGCGCCGACGGCCAGGCCATTGCCCGTAGCCACAGGACCACTGCCAGCTTTGTCGACGCCGCTGACCTTGCGTCCAACCTCCGACACCTCTACTACACTCAGGTAGGCGACGCGACAAAAGGGATCAGCGCCGTGTGTGTCGCCGTCTCACACCACCGCGCCGTCACCGCCTCCGTTGGGGGCTGTGATCTCTGCCGGTGGTCACCGGAGCAAGGTAAGAGGTCGACCTCCACCTAACTATGGATTCCTCGTTCTAATTTTGATCCTTGGTGGTTGGGCAGTGAATTAGGGCAACCGAGATTTTTTCTCCGGTGAACAGAGTTGAGGAGATTTGTTGCCGGTGGAATCCTAAGGCAGGTAGGCAGCATTCATAGCATGATTTTTTTGGGGTTATTTGGTTAATTGTTATGGGTTTTGGCACGATTGTGAATTGGGTTACGGATGAATTTCGGGCTGTGGGATGGATCTCCTTTGGGTGAGTTGGCTGTGAGGATCTGTTTAGGGATGGAGTCGGCTGTGATTTTATTGTTAGGTGAGCTATGAACGACTGTACAATTGAGGGCAGGAGAATTAATGGATGTAAACAGTTGTGATGACTGTGAATGGGTTAGATCCCTAAATTAGGGAAATTGGGAGTTGATTTGGGAAGAAATTATATTTTGAAGGCAGTGAGTGATCGGTTAAGTGGATAGCTTAATCCATTAGGTTTTAGACTTGATATTAGGGTTGACAATATAATCTGAGTATATTATGTTTTATGCAGGTTTCGGTCACGAGACAGGTCCACAGGCGTGAAGATTGCATTATTTTGAGCATTTTAGCAAGCGGATTCTTTGACTTATCTTTTAGATATTGTCATGTTGATATGCTTAGTTGGCTATAACTCGTAGTAATTTTTATGTCTTATCTACCCTTGTATGTCACTGTGTCATACCTGATGTATGCATTTCTATCTTAGTCGATATTATCTTGATACCTGCCATGTGTACTTATTTTGGGAGTTGTGACATGCACTTGATTAACTTTTAGATATACTTTCCCTGTATATCTAGGTCATTGATATGTACTCATTTTTTTTGTGCATATTATTTGGAGACGTATTTTGGTTGGTGTTACATGCTTTAGTGTCATGCATCATTTTGCATGATTGCATACTGGCTGGTCGGGGTTCCTTTGTAGTTGAGCCCGCAACCAGTTACATGATCTGCACACACAACCAATCATGGGTTAGTGGTACATCAGGAGGGTGTGCGTGAGTGGCTACAGTTCCCGTCCTCATGGGTAGCGGTGAGGCAGCGTGGTAGCAAGCAGGGATCCCTCCTTTGGTCTATGACACAAGGAGATGAGAGCTTTGCTCCCCCACTCTGTTTGGGGTAGGAGGATAGGTGTACTTCGACAGCATCCTGTCCACTCGGTCACTCAGGAGCAGTGATGACAGAGCGCACAGTTGTCATAGTCCTACCCACTCGGCTTCACCATCGCGTGTGAGGCGGCTGACTGACGTCAGGGGTGACGATGTCATTTGCATCGCATGCATATTGCATGGATGATATTTGTTTGTGTTTGCTGCATTTTGGTTGCTGCATTTTGGTTGCTGCTTTGGTTGTTGCATATGATTGACATGCATATATGATACATTATGTATTTGGTCTGACGACCTTATTTTTGCTAGTATAGCTCATACTCCTATGTCAGGATAGGAGATTCAAGTATGTATAGTCTTTTCACATCTCTTTCTTGCATTTTTCTATTATTGATCAGGAGACTGTACTGGCATGATTATTATTGTTAGATATATCTTACGATGCATGTCGACTTGATACCCGCTGAGTTTATTGAACTTACCCCGTTGTTTTATATCTATTTCAGATTGACACTGTCAGGAGAGTCCAGTTGTCAATCCCCCTCGTCATAATGGTTTTTTTGTTTTTTTTGGTCTTATGGTTTCGGTTATATTGACTAGAAGACAGGTGTAAGACTTGTGTTTTGGGTTTACTCGTGGATGTTTTGGTGGTATTTGATATGTCATCATAGACTTTTATTTGATTCGTTTTGGTTGTGTATTCCTGCTCAGATGGCAGAAGAGGTAAGTCTAGATGTTGTAGACTTTTTATTTACTTTGGTTGTTGGCCTGAGGCTCATTTATGATATGTATGTGTGGTTTATGTTCCAGTCATATTGACCGATGTATAGTGGGTCGTATGTGCCTTGTATACAAGATTTGTATTGTCACCCGTACAAGGGAGATGCTGTCGGATTTTCGTCTAGCGGGGACTCCCCGGGGCATTACAATTTATTTGGTATATGAGCTCCTAGGTTTTCGAGTTCCTAAGGGTTTTTGGATTTTTCGGAGTTCGCCACGTTTGACAGATTTTTGAGAGTCAATCTGGGGATTTTCAAATTTGCATGGATTTTTGACGATTTTTATGTTTCAAAAATTCAAGGTATTATTGACGAGGTCGATTTGGGGACTTGGTGGTTACGGGACCTCTCTTGGCGGAAAATTGGTAAGATGATTAATTTTATATATTTTTACTTGTAGTAACATCTGGATAATAATTTAACAGATATGAAACGAGGTGGGCGTGCTCTTGCGCCAAGACGTGGTGCGGGGCGGCCACGTAAGAGGACATTGAGATCTCTAGCGACGGAGTTGTCAGAAAGATCTACTGAGGATGAGCATATTGATCAGGGTCAGATTTTACATGGTGCCGCGGGTGTCATGGGTCCTTAGTCCCCGACGGTTCCTCCTCCAGAGATACCCACTACTGCGGTATCCGATGTACCACCGGTGGTACCCACTGCATCATATTCCATAGTACCCCCGGTACCACTTGCTACTGCATACCAAGAGATACCACGGGTAGTCCCTGTTGCTACACACCACGCACCCCCGCTAGTAGTGCCCGCTACTGCATACCCGACAGGCCCACCAGTGGTGTCGGTCGGCCCTTACTCAGTATCTACCCCTGTTTATATAGCGACACCATCTACAGTAGTTCCACCAACTCCTACGACGACCCCTACTCATCCTATTGATGTGACTGCGACACGAGCTCGGATCCCCGTTTTAGCTAAGTCGATGAAAAGTCGATTCACACTATTCTGCGGAGAGACTGATCCGAGCGTGGCTCAGTCTTGGATCAAGACTATGGAGCATACTTTCCTCTATATGGTTTGCTCCGAGTGGGAGAAGGAATAGTTGACGGCCTTCCATTTACGAAGCGAGGCTGAGGTCTGGTGAGACATGCAACGCTCGATCATCGACAAGCAGCAGGTTACTTGGGTGAGATTCAGGGAGGCCTTTGAGAGTCAGTACTTTCCACGGTCATACCAGATGATATGCCGTCAGGATTTTCTGAGT
Source organism: Wurfbainia villosa (assembly GCA_025175895.1). NCBI lineage: Eukaryota > Viridiplantae > Streptophyta > Magnoliopsida > Zingiberales > Zingiberaceae > Wurfbainia > Wurfbainia villosa. Next base: position 93,661,090 of record CM045994.1, on the reverse strand, counting down.
CTTCGATAGAATAATGGCACAGTGATGGAGTACAATGCAGAATTTAATCGGTTAGCCAGATTTTGTCCAGAGTTAGTCGCTGAGGATAGGGCGCGCATGCTTCAATTTGTTCAGGGATTAGATGGACATCTTCAGGTTAAGATGGCAGGCTTTGACAGTTCTTCCTACCGAGAGGCATTGGATAGAGCTCTATTGATTGAGTTGGCTCAACAGAGAGCTAATACTGACAGAAAGAGGAAATAGACAGAACGAACCTCAGGACATACCCAACAACCACAAGCTACTGGACAACAGCAAAGTGGCCGTAATCAGTCGGGTCAGAGAAACTCTGGGGCATCTAGCCGACCTCAGAAATCAGGACGATCTTCAGCTGGATGCTCTCGGTCTTCTCAGCAGAATCGGAAGTCTCCCATCAGTGACACTTACTGTACTCGTTGTGGGTCCAGAGATCATACCATCTCAGCCTGCACCCTGGGACAGTCAGTTTGCTATTATTGCAAACTGCCTAGACACCTTAGCCGAGATTGTTCGCTAAAGGCTCAGCATGTGGCTTCTGGGGTTTCTATCTAGGGAGGACAGTTCATTCAGTCTGGAACTCAGAGAGGGGGGCAAACAACCAAATCTTCACAACGCCAGCAGAGGATAGCTCCCCCTACAGTAGTCTCATATGGCATGCACGGACAGTAGTACTCCAGCGTCTGTCACGATGTCACGAGGTTCTGCTTTGAGACCACGATTAAATGCAACCCCGACCAACGGTACATACGATCGCATCCTCGACCACGATTCAAGATTCAACCGCTGCGCCATCGTTCAGATCAACCGTAGCTACCGTGCGATGCATCGCGACCTTCGATGTCAGCCCAATCACAGCCACCTCTGGCAGTGCTATCACCTCCACCCTCGCCGGAGACTGGGCGGATTCATGCGGTTACTAGAGAGGATACGCAGCGAGCCAACGAATCCGTTTTCTGCGGTACGGTTTCACTTTATACATTTTCAGCTAATATGCTAATTGACACCGGCAGTTCGCATTCATTTATTTCTCATGCATTTATGAGGGAGATTGGTAGACTACCTACTATTAGATCACAATGATTAACCGTCTTCCTACCGTCCGGTGATACGTTGGACGTTACCCAGGCGGTCCGAGGTTGTCCGTTAGATTTCGGTAACATTATACTTATTGTAGATTTATTGGTACTGAAAATGGTTGAGTTCGACATTATTCTTGGCATGGATTGGCTATCAGCATATCATGCCACAGTTGATTGCCAGACGAGGGTGGTCACATTCCGACCTCCAAACCAACCCTTGTGGGATTTCACTGGCATCCGGGACGATGACATATCAACCATTTATACGATTCAGGCTCAGAAGCTTCTATTACACGGTTGCAAGGGTTTTCTATTATCATTGATCAATGTAGAGGACAGTGGTGACTCTCAGATCTCGGACATTCTTATTGTCCGAGAATATCAGAATGTCTTTCTAGAGGAGTTACCGGGTCTGCCTCCCAGAAGGCAAGTGGAGTTCACAATTGAGTTAATTTTGGGAACGTCATCAACATCGAAAGCTCCTTATCGTATGACCCCGAGAGAGTTGGATGAGTTAAAGGTCCAGCTCCAGGAGCTTTTGGATAGAGATTTTATTCGCCCTAGCATATCTCCCTAGGGTTCTCCGGTTCTCTTCGTAAAGAAGAAAGACGGTTCGATGAGATTATGCATCAACTACAAGCAATTGAACGTCGTCACCATCAAGAATAAATATCCCCTATCACGTATTGAGGACTTGTTTGATCAGCTCAGAGATACATCAGTGTATTCTAAGATTGATATATAGTCCGGATTTCATCAACTAAGGGTTAGAGACTCAGATGTTGCGTACCAGATATGGACACTATGAGTTTTTGGTAATGCCATTTGGGCTTACCAATGCTCCGACAGTATTCATGGATTTGATGAACCGTGAATTTATGGATTTCCTAGATCGGTTCATCATTGTCTTTATTGATGACATTCTGGTCTATTCTTGTTCCGAAGAGGAACACACGCAACATCTTCGCCTTGTTTTGGATAGGCTCCGACAGAAGCGACTATATGCGAAGTTCAGTAAGTGTGCATTCTGGTTACCCTCAGTCGGTTTTCTAGGACACGTGGTTTCTAGTAGAGGCATTTCAGTTGACCCCCAGAAGATCGAGGCTATCACCAGTTGGGAGCAGCCGAAATCAGTTTAGGAGGTTCGCAGTTTCTTAGGCTTAGCTGGTTATTACAGATGGTTCGTTGAGGGTTTCTCGAGCATTGCTATGCCGTTGACACGCCTTACCAGGAAGGGCGTGATGTTCACGTGGTCAGAGGTGTGCGAGACCAGCTTCCAGGAGTTGAAGAAGAGACTGGTGTCAGCACCGATTCTAGTATTGCCATCAGGGGACGACGGTTTCGTCCTTTATACCGATGCGTCTCTCTAGGGTTTAAGCGCAGTACTGATGCAGCACGGCAGGGTGGTCTCTTATGCTTCTCGCCAGTTGAAGGAGCATGAGAAAAACTACCCAGTACATGATCTAGAGTTAGCTGCTATTATCTTTGCCTTGAAGATTTGGCGGCATCATCTGTATGGTATTACATTTGAGATTCTCACTGATCATAAGAGTCTCAAATATCTTTTTACACAGAAGGAACTCAATCTCCGACAGAGGAGATGGATGAAGTTCCTGAAGGATTATGACTGTATCATTAGCTACCACCCAGGGAAAGCCAATGTGGTTGTCGATGCACTTAGCCAGAAGTGCCGAGGGACTTTAGCTTGCTACCGAGTTTTAGTCACGAATTTGATTTAGGGTTTTTCTGAGTTGGGCCTTGAGGAGCAGGGACCGACAGAGCAGGACATTCTTGTTACCATGGTTGCTCAGTCATCTATCAGGACGAGAGTCCGAGAGGCTCAGGCCAGTGATAAGCACTTACAGTTCATTGGCAGTCAGATAACCTTTGGACAACAGACTGAGTTCATCCGAGATGACGAAGGTATTATTTATTTCTAGGGTAGATTATGCATACCTCAGTCTCACCCGGTTATGGAGGAGTTACTTCAGGAGGGCTCATCGCTCTCGATTTGCGATCCACCCAGGCGGAACCCGCATGTATCGAGATTTAAGGCATTTGTATTGGTGGAACAACATGAAGAAAGACATTGCAGATTTTGTAGCTAGATGTCTAGTTTGTCAGCAGGTGAAGGCTGAGCACTAGAGACCAGCCGGACTACTTCAGAGGATTCCTATTCTCGAGTGGAAGTGGGATCACATTACCAAGGATTTTGTGGTGGGTTTGCCTAGGACACGTCAAGGTCATGACATGATTTGGGTAGTCGTTGACCGACTAACCAAATCCGCGCACTTCTTAGCGATTCGTAAGACCGACTCTTTGGATCGTTTGACAGAGTTATATTGTCAGGAGATCATCAGATTGCATGGTGTTCCTTTGGGCATTATATCAGATAGAGATCCCCGGTTCACATCCCGATTCTGGCAGAGTCTACAGCAGGCCTTAGGCACACAACTTCGTTTTAGTACTGCATTCCATCTGCAGACAGATGGACAGTCTGAGCGGACAATTCAGACTCTAGAGGATTTGCTGAGGTCTTATGTTATGGATTTCGGGGGCAACTGGGAGGACCACTTCCCATTAGTGGAATTCACCTTCAATAATAGCTAACATTCGACTATCCAAATGACTCCGTTTGAAGCATTGTATGGTAGACAATGTCGTACATCCACCATCTGGGAGGAGGTTGGGGAGGCCTAGTTGCTAGGACCCCAGAGATCTCAACATGAGGCAGAGTTGGTCCGTACTATTAGACGAAGGATGGTAGAGGCGCAGGATCGTCAGAAGATTTATGCCGATCGGAGACGGAGACCTTTGGAGTTCTCTATTAGTGACCATGTATTCTTGCGAGTTTCACCCATGAAAGGGGTGAAGAGATTTGGACTCCGTGGTAAGCTAGCTCCAAGGTACATTGGTCCATTCGAGATTTTGGAGAGGATCGGAGCAGTCGCTTACCGCCTAGCGCTACCACCATCCTTGACGGGTATTCATGATGTGTTTCATGTGTCAATACTGAGGAAATATGTGCCAGACCCTACACATATTCTGTCAGATGTGTCAGGTTCCATTCAACCTGATGCTACTTACGAAGAGGTTCCGGTACGGATTCTGGATCCCAAAGAACGACAGTTGCGGAACAAAATTGTGCGACTTGTCAAGGTCGGGTGGAGTCACCACACCGATGAGGAGGCTACTTGGGAGCTTGAGGAAAAGATCAGAGCTCAATATCCCCACCTGTTTGCTTAAGGTATGTGAGATATATTTTTTTAGTACTTGTGGTATCTCTTACTCATTATGCATTTTGAGTAGGAAATTTGGGGACCAAATTTTTATTAGTGGGGGAGAATGTTAAATACGAAAATTTAAAATAGTAAATTAAATGGCCAAAATTTAGGAAAAATAATCCTAGGAATTATTTTGGGATTTTTGGAGAATTTTAGGAATTTTTCCAGAATTTTTCTGGAATTAAACGGTGCCTGTATGAGATTTAGGGGGATAATTAAATTACTGGAGGATTAATAGAAACCAAACCTAGATTTTCTATTTCTCATTTTCTTTCCACGTCGCGCCCAACTCCTTCTCTCACGATAACTCTTTCCCCCAGTGCCGAGTTTCTTCCTCTCCTTTCCTTCATGCGATGACCTTCTCCTCATGTCGGATCTCCTTCCCTTGGGCAGTTTCTCGCCGCCCTTCCTTGTGCCCAGGCCGTCGCGAGTTCCCCCTCTCTATCGCTGCTCATCGAGCCGCTCGCGCCGACGACCAGGCCATTATCCGCAGCCATAGGACCATCGCTAGCCTTGCCGATGCTGCCGACCTTGCGTCCGACCTCTGGCACCTCTGCTACACCCAGGCAGGCAACGCGACAAAAGGGATCAGCGCCGTGCGTGTCGCCGTCTCACACCACTGTGCCGTCACCGCCTCTGTTGGGGGCTGTGATCTCTGCCGGTGGTCGCCGGAGCAAGGTAAGAGGTCGACCTCCACCTAACTGTGGATTCCTCATTCTAATTTTGATCCTTGGTGGTTGGGCAGTGAATTAGGGCAGCCGAGATTTTTTCTCCGGTGAATAAAGTTGAGGAGATTTGCTGCCGGTGGAATCCTAAGGCAGGTAGGCAGCATTCATAGCATGATTTTTTTGGGGTTATTTGGTTAATTATTATGGGTTTTGGCACGATTGTGAATTGGGTTATGGATGAATTTTGGGCTGTGGGATGGATCTCCTTTGGGTGAGTTGGCTATGAAGATCTATTTAGGGATGGAGTCGGCTGTGAGTTTATTGTTAGGTGAGATGTGAACGACCGTATGATTGTGGGCAGGAGAATTAATGACTGTAAACAGCTGTGATGGCTGTGAATGGGTTAGATCCCTAAATTAGTGAAATTGGGAGTTGATTTGGGAAGGAATTATATTTTGAAGGCAGTGAGTGATCGATTAAGTGGATAGCTTAATCCATTAGGTTTTGGACTTGATATTAGGGTTGGCAATATAATCTAAGTATATTATGTTTTATGCATATTTCGGTCACGAGATAGGTCCACGGGCGTGAAGATTGCATTATTTCGAGCATTTTAGCAGGCGGGTACTTTGACTTATCTTTTAGATATTGTCATGTTGATATGCTTAGTTGGCTATAGCTCGCAGTAATTTTTATGTCTTATATGCCCTTATATGTCACTGTGCCATACCTGATGCATGCATTTCTATCTTAGTCAATATTATCTTGATACCTGCCATGTGTACTTATTTTGGGAGTTGTGACATACACTTGATTATCTTTTAGATATACTTTCCCTGTATACCTAGGTCATTGATAAGTACTCATTTTTTTTGTGCATATTATTTGGAGACATATTTTGGTTGGTGTTACATGCTTTAGTGTCATGCACCATTTTGCATGATTGCATGCTGGCTGGTCGGGGTTCCTTTGTAGTTGAGCCCGCAACCAGTTACATGATCTGCACACACAACCAATCATGGGTTAGTGGTACATTAGGAGGGTGTGTGCAGTAACTCTGTCAGGCTTCACTGGTCCACTCATGGGTAGCGGTGAGGCAGCGTGGTAGCAGGCAGGGATCCCTCCTTTGGTCTATGACATCAAGAGATGAGAGCTTTGCTCCCCCACTCTGTTTGGGGCAGGAGGATAGGTGTACTCTGACAACATCCTGTCCACTCGGTCACTCAGGAGCAGTGATGGCAGAGTGCACAGTTGTCATAACCCTACCCACTCGGCTTCACCATCGCGTGTGAGGCGGCTAACTGGTATCAGGGGTGACCATGTCATTTGCATCACATGCATATTTCATGGATTACATTTGTTTGTGTTTGCTGCATTTTGGTTGCTGCCTTGGTTGTTGTATATGATTGATATGCATATATGATAGATACATTATGTATTTGGTCTGATGACCTTATTTCTGCTAGTATGACTTATACTCCTATGTCAGGATAGGAGATTCAGGTATGTACAATCTTTCCATATCTCTTCCTTGCATTTTTCTATTATTGATCAGGAGACTGTATTGACATGATTATTATTGTTAGATATATCTTACTATGCATGTCAACTTGATACCCACTGAGTTCGTTGAACTTACCCCGTTGTTTTATATCTATTTCAGGTTGACACTATTAGGAGAGTCCAGTTGCCAATCCCCCTCGTCGTAATAGTTTTTTTTTGTTCTTTTTGGTCTTATGGTTTCGGTTATATTGACTAGAAGATAGGTGTAAGACTTGTGTTTTGGGTTTACTCGTGGATGTTTTGGTGGTATTTGATATGTCATTATGGACTTTTATTTGATTTATTTTGGTTGTGTATTCCTGCTCAGATGATAGAAGAGGTAAGTCTAGATGTTGTAGACTTTTTATTTACTTTGGTTGTTGGCCTGAGGCCCATTTATGATATGTATGTGTGGTTTATGTTCCGGTCATGTTGACCGATGTATAGTGGGTCGTGTGTGCCTTGTATACAAGATTTGTATTGTCACCCGTACAGGGGAGATGCTGTCGGATTTTCGTCTAGCGGGGACTCTCCGGGGCATGACAGCAACAATTAACTGAGAGCAAGCAAAGGGAGGCTACCCTAGCCAATAGCTGCGAAGATTTGATGACTCAATTGGCAATGACTAGGAGTGAAAAAGAAGAGATCCTAAAAAAGAACGATGACCTCAACCTCTAGCTATTCTTGCAATCTGATAATATCCAATGGGTCAATGCTTTAACTCGGGAATTGGTAGAGTATAAAGTTCAGCTTAAAGAGGCAGAAGCTAGGGCGTCTCGATCTTCAGCTGCCCTCCTACATGCTCAAACGATAAATAAAGATCTGGAGGCTTCTCTACTATCGTGCCGAATGCAAGTAGACAACCTCTCTATTAAAGTTTCTACCTTTTTTAAGGAGTTGATAGAGATTGCTGGACAGCTGTGGGTGATGTAGAAGGAGAAATCTGAGGCCATGACCTCCTTGGGCCAATGCACTCTGACAATTGCCGAGGACAGAGACGCTCTTACCTCTCAAGTGGCTAACCATGAGCCCTAGTGGAAAGAAAAGTAGGCCGACTTATGGTTAAAGTGCGCCTAGAAAGTGGCACAAATGTTTGCTCTAGGTTTTGATGTGTCCATTGCAAGAAATGCCGCTCAGGCTTACCCTCCTCCAGGTGCAGATACAAGTCATTTGATGTAGAAGTTGCTATGGTAGCTTACCCGGAGGAACTCTTTGAATTGTAACTTTGTTTTCTTTGAGAAATGTACTGTGGAGTTGATGAATGGAAAATACTTGATATTCGACAACATAGTTTAGAGCTTTTCCTTCCTTCTTAGGTAGACTAAATATCTTCTCTTTGCTATGCTCAACTATTCCTGGGTCAACAACCTTCTTGGTGCCAGTCTACTGCTACCTAATTTCGCCCAGGGAGTTACCCAAGTCAATTTGAAGAATGGAATGCCCCAAATTATCCCAAACCAATTTCCGAGTGGGAAGGATCTATACAACTATTCATCCTGTTTGTTAAGTCAACCTTTCATAGATCTTATTTCCTTAACTGAATGGGAATATGCTTAGTTGCCTAAGGGTTAATGTTCTTACTATTCCCAACAACAACCCTTTGGCTACCCCATGCAACCTTTCAACTCTCTCTCCTTTTTCCAAGGAAGGATAGTACTATCCCTTCCCCTTTATAAATACCTGCCTTGAACCTTTTTGTTCCTAACCCACTTCCATGGCTTCTTCGGCCTTTCCTATTGACATAAGTTTAGACTTGGACTCCTTCGACTTGGACTCCTTTTACTCAAGCTCCTTGGATGACTAAACCGTCCGCTCCATAGCCACTTCAACCTACCGACCTCCAATTCCTCCAACTCCGGCCGACACCACAACCCCCAACACCAAGAGGTCCTTCCGTCCTCCAATCTCGTCCTTTGGCAATCAGGTGTGGAATCTCCCTCTGATCCGGGAGCAACCCGCCATGAATGTCAGAGTTCCCGCCAACATTCCTCCTCCTCCTCCACTTGGAGCCCTTCTCCCTCTTCCTCCGACTGAGGTTCCTCCTCCTTTTCAAGCTGAAGTTCCTCCCTCCCCCTCTCAAACACGGGTCTTTTACAGGGTGACCTTACAATCTGACTCTGAAAAGGTGTCCTCTACTGACTCTTCTTAATAATATCCAATCTTTGTAAATAAAGCGTCAATCGCTGTAATTTTCAATTCCTGCATCTATGAAAAAAGAGTATTGAGCTCACTGTGGCTGCTACAATTACCTCGAACGTTTTTCCACTGACTGACTTCGCTAATAACTAGCCCCCTTTTTTTTCATACACAACGAATTTGGAGGGCCCTTGCAAAAGAAAACACCTGGACCGTGAATAAGCTGACTTCCGCTAAATATTCGCTTCTCATGTAGAATATGACTGGTCACTTCATTATCAATGCATCCAACTACCCCTATCACCACCTGCACGTCTTCCCTTCTTATCTTCCTTTACTCTCTTCATTTTCCAATAGGGTTAATTAATACCCCTTTTCCTCTATAAAAATCCCCTGACATTGCCTCTGGCCAACACATCCCTTCATTCTTCTACCTTCGTCGGTGCACTTTTCCCTTCTTCTACCTTCACCATGGAAGACCCATCGAAGCAAAGTAGTAACTCTCCTTCCCTTGATAGTCAGACTGAAGAGCATTGTCGTATATAAGAGTTGGAAGCATAGGTCAGAGACCTGAGGAGGCGCCTGCAGTTAACCTCCACGCGTAACTATACCCTGTGCCAAGAGCTGGCGGTAGCCCAAAGGGCCTTGTCAAAACATGGGTTCATGCAACAATCTTACCTCAGACAACTTTTCAACGCCAAGTCTGGTGGACGATAGGCCCCAGCAATACCTCTAGAGAAAATCATCCGCGAAGCTCCTTAGTCCCCCTTAGGGTGAACCTTCATTATTTTCTTTAAAAAGTTGTACCTGTAATCCTTATTTTTATTAATGAAAACTCTCATTCTAGCAACTGTGTATGTCTCCTCTGGCCGAACAATGATTCTTCTAAAATGAATGAGATACCCCCAACACCTGATATAACCACAGAACTTACTAATTTCATCATACCAAAACTTCCTTCGACTTTTTTTTCTTAATGTCAGTCCACCAAATCGACTACTCTTCATCTTAGATGTAATCACAAACAAGGATAAATTCCAGTTATAACAGAAAGAGAGAGGTGATCGTACCTTTTTCAAACAAGTCGGAGCTAGAATGATTATTTCCACCTTCTTCTGATAATGCTTCCACCCAACTCTTTAGATATATCGACTACATAAGGATAATAACTTGACTTGGAGGCAAGCTGAAAGAATAGTGAAGACTTGACCTAGGGCTTTGCCCGGTCAAGTTGGGATAATTGTTTACTCTGTCGCTCTTCATCAATGTATCTACCTTGAATCCAATTCATCCGTTCCGTCACCATACGGGGATAATAGCTTGACTTGAGGGAAAACTGAAAGAATAGTGACGACTCGACCTAGGGCTTTGCCTGGTCAAGTCGGAATAATTTTTTACTCCACCGTTGCATTCTTTAGTGCATCTACCTTGAACCTAACTCCTCCGTTCTGCCACCACACAGGGATAATAGCTTGACTTGAGGGCAAGCTAAAAGAATAGTGACGACTCGACCCGGGTCTTCACCTGGTCAAGTCGGAATAATTTTTTACTCCATCATTGCATTCTTCAGTGCATCTACCTTAAACTCAACTCCTCCGTTCCGCCACCACACGGGGATAATAACTTGACTTGAGGGCAAGCTGAAAGAATAGTGACAACTCGACCCAGGGCTTTGCTTGGTTAAGTCAGAATAAATGTTTACTCCACCGTTGCATTCTTCAATGCATCTACCTTGAACTTAACTCCATTCCGCCACCACACAGGGATAATAGCTTGACTTGAAGGCAAGCTGAAAGAATAGTGACAACTCGACTTAGGGTTTTGCCTGGTAAAGTCGGAATAATTTTTTACTCCGTTGTTGCATTCTTCGGTGCATCTACCTTGAACCCAACTCCCCCGTTCCGCCACCATACGGGGATAATATCTTGACTTGAAGACAAGTTGATAATAGAGTGACGACCTAACCCAGGGCTTCGCCTGATCAGGCCGGGATAATTTTTTACTCCGCCATTGCATTCTTCAGTGCATCTACCTTGAACCCAACTCCTTCGTTCCGCCACCACACGGGGATAATAGCTTGACTTGAAGACAAGCTGATAAAAGAGTGACGACCTAACCTAGGGCTTCGCCTGGTCAGGTTGGGATAATTTTTTACTCCATCGTTGTATCCTTCGGTGCATCTACCTTCAACCTAACTCCTCCATTCCACCATAGCATGGGGATAATAGCCCGACTTAAAGACAGGCTGGAAAGATGGTGACGACTTAACTTAGGGCTTCATCTGGTTAAGACGGAATAATTATTTTTAACTCCGTCAATATTCATCAGTGAATTTAAACCCAACTCCTCCATTCCACCACCGCACGGGGATAACAACTTCGGCTAATACCAAGCCATAAAAAAGTGTGACGACCCGATCCAGGGCTTTGCCCCACCAGGTCGGATTAATGTTTTACTCCACCATTCTTCACAAGTGTATTTACCTTAAACCCTACTTCTCCATTCCGCAATCGCACAGGGATGACGGCTTCAGCTAATGCTGAGCCATAAAAAGTGTAATGACCTGACCTAGGGCTTTGCCCCATCAAATCGTAATAATTTTTTTTACTCCTCCGTTCTTCACAGGTGTATTTACCTTAAACCCTACTCATCTGTTCCACATCTGCACGGGGATGACGACTTCGGCTAACACCGAGGCATAAAAAGTGTGATGACCTGACCTAGGACTTTACTCATCAGATTGGAATAATTTTTTACTCTGCCATTCTTTACAGGTGTATTTACTTTAAACCCTACTCCTCCGCTCCGCAACCGCATGGGGATGAAGACTTCGGCTAACACCAAGCCATAAAAAGTGTGATGACCTGACCTAGGGATTTGCCCCATCAGATCGGAATAATTTTTTACTCCGCCATTCTTCATAGGTGTATTTTACCTTAAACCCTACTCCGTTCCGCAACCGCATGGGGATGATGGCTTCAGCTAACGCTGAGCCATAAAAAATGTAATGACTTGACCTAGGGCTTTGCCCCATCAGATTGGAATAATTTTTTACTCCGTCGTTCTTCACAAGTGTATTTACCTTAAACCCTACTCCCCCGTTCCACAACCGCACGGCGATGACGACTTTGGCTAACATCGAGCCATAAAAAGTATGATGACCTGATCTAGGGCTTTGCCCCATCAAATCAGAATAATTTTTTACTCCGCCGTTCTTCACAGGTGTATTTACCTTAAATCCTACTCCTCCATTCCGCAACCACACGGGGATGACGCCTTCGGCTAACATCAAGCCATAAAAAGTGTGATGGCCTGACCTAGGGCTTCGCCCTATTAGGTCGAAATGAGTTCAAATTCAACCTCCCTCTAAACCACACTCCAATCTTTATTCCAGGCCGATACTCCAGCCCCAAGGCACAATTTCTTTGCCTGCTACTGATGCATTTCTTCTCTTTATATATGACCCCTCGCCTTCCCCCTTCTTTATCCTTCATTCCTTTTGTCTTCAACACTTCTCCTCCTTTCTTTGACATTTTTACTTCCCCTTCTTGCATCTTTCTTCTTTTTCTCCTCCCGACAATGAGATGAAGGCTCTTTGTCAATAGGAACTCTCCCAACAGCGACGTGAAGCTGCGAGAAACAGGGGCCAACCGCCTGCCACGTCAATGTTGCCGCTCCTTGCTCCCACTCCTGTTAGGTCCTCCTCCACCACTTCTCCAACTGCATCCCTCCCTGTTCATCAACAACTTCATCGGCTGTCATTCCATCATCGTCGATAGTACTTCCTAGTTCAATACCATCCTCTCCTCTTTCTTCCCCAGCGTTATCACCAAACCCTAGTCTTCCTTCCTCTTCTCCTTCGCCTCTACGTAGCCCCAGGCTACCCCCCCCTTTTCTGCATATTCAAACCGAACTACGGGGAGTGGCACGCTCATGGTTGCAAGGCGAAGAAACTTCTGCCTTTGACCCCTCTTCCTTATTCACACCCCCAACAAACATGGAGTTAACCCCGGTCACGCTCCCCTTATCTTTGACTTCCCCAACTCCACCCCCTATCTTCTCCTGCACGTGTCTTGATATCTGAGAGTCTTGCTTTATAGCTAGGTGTGGAATTCAACTCCGGCATCCCTCCCCTCATCAGTGAGAAACCATCAATGGTCGCATCCCCCTCGGTTGCTCATACACCTTCGACTTCACACACCACTCCCATGCCCCTATCTCCCAAATTACCAAGTTCCTCCCCCCTTCATTCTCTAGAGGGTTCCCCTTCTTCTATCATTCAACAAGTAGTTTTAGACATTCTTCCGCCATCATTGGGCTTCCCCCTCTACTCTTCTACCCCCATAAGCCCCTTAGCAGCGACTCTCTTCCCCACAACTTCCACATCTACCCTTTCCATAGATATTCCTCCCTTTTCTTATGAAACTCTTATTCTTCCTCCTCCCAGGTCAATAGCACAGTCCTCTGCGCCATCCCCCTTTTCTCCCATTATGAGTGAACCACCACTATTGGCCGCTTCTACTCCCTCTTTTCCATCTATTCGAGTTCACAGATTCTCAATTTGGAGGAACTCATATCGCAAATGGAAAGCCTGCGACACGTTCTAAAATTGGTAAGCTTCCTTGGTTAGTCTTGCATGTCTTTTCTAGCAATAACTTTCTTCTCCATTCACTGCCTTTAGGTGATGGTGAATTATCAAGAGCTATATCGCTCTTTCTCTCACTTCCAATCTCAGCTTCAATAGCAAACCTTGCGGCAATCTACATACCATACTCCCTCCAAGGATGGAGAGAACTCCCTGTTACAAGAATTGACACAGCGCCAAAATCAACTGTCAGAAGCTCAATGCCAAAGGCAGGTAGATGCTGAAATCATAGCAGCCCTTCAAGGCCAGCAGCAGAGGGACACAGAGACTATATCCATCCTTCGACGCGAGAAACAAAAGGATGAGAATACTATAGACACCCTTCGAACCCAATTAAGCAAGGAGGTATACCAAAACTCAACTTTGATATTGGACAGGGCTCGAGCTCATTCTCAAATATGCAGGAAAGAAACTTCTCTACAACAGTTGAGGGGCGAAATTGCCCACACTAGGGCTTACACTGAGGCAGTGGAGGGGATTTCAACTTCCATGTGTCAAGATATGGTAGACATGTCGAGGGTTATGTAACAAGGTCAAGCTTCCCAATCCGATGATGTATCCACCTTGGCTGATGCTATAATTCAAGTATCACAGAGATATTGTCAAGCCCGCTAAGCTCTCCAAGAGCACAGAGAACATTACGCCAAGTTCCATCCAGATGCATATGCAACTGATCAAAACCAACAGGAACATTTGCAGTCTCTGATATGCAAACTACCTACCGGGATGAATTCAATAAGGCGGTTCGGCAATATGCTGATCATGGGTTTCCTCCAACCCATCAACCTGCTCTTTTTCTATACTGGGAGACTGGCTTCAGGCGCTATCCCCTAGAACACTTCAGATTATAACTTTCTTGTTTGTTGATAATGATTAAACAATTTCAGTAGTGTGTCATGAGATTAGAATGACAGTGTTTCCTCTGAATAGATAATTGCAACTTTGTAACAAATTAATTATCCTTGGCATTTCTCTTTGACTTCTTCATCCTTAGAACGAAAATTGATTTTCATTAACACTTGTTTTTCATAAATACTGGTCACCATACCATGGCTGGGCACTCATGTTATGTTATTCCATTTCAAGATTTTGAGAGAATATATAAAACTCATCCACTTAATACCCCTCAATTACATAGTGTGAAAATATTTTAGGTGTACAATATTCTAGGGCCTGAGTAACTCTTTACCCTTATCATCTTTTAAATAATATGTCGACTTAGCCACTCGGCGAGCCACAATGTAAGACCCTTCTCAATTAGGGGCTAGTTTTCCAGGATCTCCAGTAGGGTTGACCTTGCATAAGACTAGGTCACCCTCTTGAAACCTCTTGGGCACCACTCTTTTGTTAAAGGCTCGTTGCATCCTTTGCTTGTAAGCTTCAGCTCGCATTCGGGCTTGTTCCCACTTTTCTTCCACCAGGCCCAACTTAGTGCTCCTTATGACTTGATTTTGCTTTGGCTCATATGGTTTGACTCGGGCACTACTTAGAATAGCCTCCACTTGGATAACTGCCTCGGTTCCTTACACCAAACTGAATGGGGTTTCCCCTGTGGCCATTTTGGGAGTAGTTCGGTAGACCCATAAGATCCCAGACAATTCATCCACGCAATTTCCTCTCTGGCCGCCCAACTTAGTCTTCAACCCTTGAATGAGAATTCTATTAGTCACCTCAACTTGACTGTTGGCTTGAGGGTGAGCTATCGAGGTGAAAGCTTGCTGAATATTGAGGCTTTGACACCATTCCCTGATCTTCTTACCCTGAAATTGCCGCCCATTATCGCTTACTAACCTTCGGGGAATTCCATATAGGCATATAATATTCTTCCAAAGGAACTGTATTACTGCATTTTCTATAATTTTAGCTAAAGGTTCAGCTTCTACCCATTTAGAAAAGTAATCCACCGCTACCAATAAGAATTTCTTATGTAAAGGGGCAGTAGGCATGAGACCCACAATGTCCATTCCCCACTGATCAAAGGGGCAAGAAGCAACTATAGTTCCCATCAACTCGGCAGGTCACTTAAATCTATTGCTGTGTTTTTGACAAGTTGAACAAGTTTGCACTAGGCGGGTTGCATCTTGATGAAGAGTTGGCCAAAAATACCCAACCAACAATACTTTCCTTGCTAATGCCCTTCCCCCAAGTGATTGCTACAACATCCTTCGTGTACTTCTCGAAGCACCCACTCGGCATATTCCTTCCCCAAACATTTCAACAGAGGTCGGCCAAAAGACGTCTTGTATAGAATCCCGTCAATAATTGTAAATCACTTTTCCCTTGTTATCAAGATAGATGCTGCTCTGCCTTCATTAGGAATCTTCCCATGCTGCCATAATATCAATTCTCTAGTCAGGTGTACAGTCACCTCCAAGCGCTGCATCTTCCACATTGCACACCATCAAGAAACTTGGAATGTCCACACAAACAATCTTGCAGCCTCACCACCTCTAAAGCACTAGACAACCGAGCCAACTCATCTGCTTTTTGATCATCCTCCCTTGGGATTTGTTGCAAAGTTATCTCCTGGAAATGAGCCTTTACTTTTTCAAAATCCACCAAGTATTTTTGCAATCTTTCTTCTCAGACTGTGAAATCACCCTTGAGTTGACACTGCCAGCTGAGAGTCTGAATAGACAAAGACTGACATGGTTCCCACGACATGAGCTGCTTGTAACCCTGCCAAAATGGCTTCATACTCTGCCTCATTGTTAGATGCTCGGTATCCGAGGCGAACGACTATGAGGGTTTTCTCCCCTTCCAGAGATATGAGCAACACCCCAACTCCACTTCCTTCAGCT
This sequence comes from Wurfbainia villosa, assembly GCA_025175895.1. Classification (NCBI taxonomy): domain Eukaryota; kingdom Viridiplantae; phylum Streptophyta; class Magnoliopsida; order Zingiberales; family Zingiberaceae; genus Wurfbainia; species Wurfbainia villosa. Next base: position 93,644,917 of record CM045994.1, on the reverse strand, counting down.
CCGGAAGACCCATCCATAAAATCACTCCATTTCTTCTTCCCTTCTTCTTTTTTGGTCGAGCTGTTCTCCAAGCCTGCTGGTACCTCTGCTAGGAAGTCAGCTAATGACTGAGCCTTGATAGTAATTCGGGGATCGTAGTGAATGTCATATTCACCTAGTTCCACATCCCACTTGGCTATCCTTACTGAAGAGTTAGGTTTAGTAACCACTCTACCTAACTCGCTGTTGGTCAACACATTTACTAGGTGGGCTAGGAAATAAGGCCTCAATTTACAAGCCATCAAGACTAGGATGTATGCCAATTTTTCTAGCTCGGTGTACCGCAACTCTGCTCCCTTCAAGATATGATTGGTATAGTAGATGGGTTGCTGTTGAGAACCTTCCTATTTTAATAACACTGAACTGATAGCTCCTTCTGAAATAGCCAAATACATCCACAATAGGTCCCCTGACACTGGTTTGGCCAGTAGAGGGAGTTCAGCTAAATACTTCTTTAGTTCCTGGAAAGCTTTCTCACACTGGCTATCCCACTGAAACCGAGTAGCCTTGCGCATAATCCTAAATAAGGGTAGTCCCTTATCCGTTGATCTACCTATAAAGAGAGACAAAGAGACTATCCTTCCCACTAATTTTTGAGTCTCCCACAAATTGGTAGGTGACTTCATATTACATAGCGCCTGTACTTTCTCTAGATTAGTCTGCAGTCCCTTCTCCATTATAATATATCCTAGAAATTTTCTACTCTTCACCCCAAACAAACACTTCTTTGGATTTAACTTCATATTATACCTCCTCAGAGTACCAAAAGTCTCTTCAAGATCTACCACTAAATCCTGAGTTGTCTTGGACTTGACCAGAATGTCATCCACATATACCTCTACATTCTTACCTTTTTGTTCTGCAAAAATTTTATCCATAAGCCATTGATAAGAAGCCCCCGCATTCTTTAGTCCAAAAGGCATTACTACATAAGCATACAACACCCCTCCCCCCCCCCCCCCCCCCACCCACTTCATACAACCTTTACTTCTTCAAAATCCACCAAGTATTTTTGTAATCTTTCTTCTCGGTCATGAAACTGAGCATCGCCGAGAGTGAATAGACAAAGACTGACATGGTTCCCACGACATGAGCTGCTTGCAACCCTGCCAAAATGGCTTCATACTCTGCCTCATTGTTAGACGCTCGGTATCCGAGGCAAACGACTATGAGGGTTTTCTCCCCTTCCAGAGATATGAGCAACACCCCAACTCCACTTCCTTCAGCTCCGGAAGACCCATCCATAAAATCACTCCATTTCGTCTTCCCTTCTTCTTTTTTGGTCGAGCTGTTCTCCAAGCCTGCTGGTACCTCTGCTAGGAAGTCAGCTAATGACTGAGCCTTGATAGTAATTTGGGGATGGTAGTGAATGTCATATTCACTTAGTTCCACATCCCACTTGGCTATCCTTACTGAAGAGTTAGGTTTAGTAACCACTCTACCTAACTCGCTGTTGGTCAACACATTTACTAGGTGGGCTAGGAAATAATGCCTCAATTTACAAGCCATCAAGACTAGGATGTATGCCAATTTTTCTAGCTCGGTGTACCGCAACTCTGCTCCCTTCAAGATATGATTGGTATAGTAGATGGGTTGCTGTTGAGAACCTTCCTATTTTAATAACACTGAACTGATAGCTCCTTCTGAAATAGCCAAATACATCCACAACGGGTCCCCTGACACTGGTTTGGCCAGTAGAGGGAGTTCAGCTAAATACTTCTTTAGTTCATGGAAAGCTTTCTCACACTGGCTATCCCACTGAAACCGAGTAGCCTTGCGCAGAATCCTAAAGAAGGGTAGTCCCTTATCCGTTGATCTACCTATAAAGAGAGACAAAGAGACTATCCTTCCCACTAATTTTTGAGTCTCCCACAAATTGGTAGGTGACTTCATATTACATAGCGCCTGTACTTTCTCTAGATTAGTCTGTAGTCCCTTCTCCATTATAATATATCCTAGAAATTTTCTACTCTTCACCCCAAACAAACACTTCTTTGGATTTAACTTCATATTATACCTCCTCAGAGTACCAAAAGTCTCTTCAAGATCTACCACTAAATCCTGAGTTGTCTTGGACTTGACCAGAATGTCATCCACATATACCTCCACATTCTTGCCTTTTTGTTCTGCAAAAATTTTATCCATAAGCCATTGATAAGAAGCCCCCGCATTCTTTAGTCCAAAAGGCATTACTACATAAGCATACAACACCCCTCCCCCCCCACCCCCCCCTCCCCACTTCATACAACCTTTACTTTTTCAAAATCCACCAAGTATTTTTGCAATCTTTCTTCTCAGATTGTGAAATCACCCTTGAGTTGACACTGCCAGCTGAGAGTCTGAATAGACAAAGACTGACATGGTTCCCACGACATGAGCTGCTTGCAACCCTGCCAAAATGGCTTCATACTCTGCCTCAATGTTAGACACTCGGTATCCGAGGCGAATGACTATGAGGGTTTTCTCCCCTTCCAGAGATATGAGCAACACCCCAACTCCACTTCCTTCAGCTCCGGAAGACCCATCCATAAAATCACTCCATTTCTTCTTTGTTGGTGCAACAATGCTCCAAGCATTTATATATGTTTTGATGTTTGGATAATCATCTAAGTTAGGCAATATCTTGTGATCTAATTGCGAAAATGTTTAAGTGACAGGGAAGTCCAAGTATGATCTTGGCAAAGGAAGTCCAAGTATGATCTTGGCAAAGGAAGTCCAAGTATGATCTTGGCAAAGGAAGTACAAGGGATGGACTTGGCAGCGTAAGACCAAGCTTGTAGTCTTGGCAGCGTAAAGTCCAAGTGAACCTTGGCAAAGGAAGTCCAAAGTAAAGTCTTGGCAGCATAAGTCCAATCTTGTAGTCTTGGCGGCGTAAAGTCCAAGCATTTGGCAACCTAAGACATGACGAAACCGAAGGAAGCTCTTGGAAGTAAAGCGCAAAGGATGAACAAGTCGCGGACTCGGAGGGATCCTGAAGGCGCAAGGCTTATTGAGGAGCTAGAAGGTTGAGTATAGGTCTAGGGTATAAAATCAAGTATGAATTACTCATACTTGATGAGTATCGATCGATCACGATGTGTCGATCGGCCAGTCAGCATTCGACCGAGTCGGTGAAACCTAACCATCACGACCGCCTTGGGTAGAAGCGATCGACATCGTGATCACCGATCGCCAAGGGCATCGATCGCGATTAATAATATCGCCGCAGAATCGATCTCACTGATCGATCACCCCATCACCGATCGATGGAGGATCACCGATCATCACTTGGCCATTGGAGATTGTGGTTACGAATCTCCGCGGAGATCGCGTTTCAGAAGCCGTTGGCTTTGGCAGCAGTCGACTGATCGTAAGCATCAGTCGACTGATCGAGGCCCAACGGGAAAAATAGCCCCTCTTCTATAAAAAGGGGCCATTGGGAGCTTGGTGAAGCTAGTGCTCTTGCTCCCAACTACACCTACGTGCTCACCAAGCTTTCCAAGTGTTTTTAGCAATGCAAAACTTCCTCTTCTCTAATCCTAATCTTCCATCATTGTAAAGAAGAGGAGTGCATTGTAAGATAAGGTTTCTCCACCTTGGTTCATCCAAAGGAGGTTCTAGTGAGGATTGATTAGGGCTAATCCACCTTACGGATTGCCGTGGAGTAGGAGCGTCATCTCCGAACCACGTTACATCGGGTGTTAGCTTTGTTTCCTGCTTTTATTTGTGTTTATATTTGTATTGCTTCCACTAACAATTTTGTAGAAAGAAAGAAAAGCTAATCACCCGCCCCTCTAGCCGTTCCAAGGGTCCTAACAAGTGGTATCAGAGCCCGGATAGCTTGGAAGATCTCACCATCAACCAAGACATCAATGGCTCTTCAAGAGGGATATAGCACCGCCAAGCCACCGCTCTTCGACGGGAGTCATTTTGCGTATTGGAAAGGTAGGATAAAGTACTATCTTATGAGTAATATTGAAATTTGGCATAGCATTGTAGATGGCTTCGAGGAACCGGTGGATGAACATGGAGACCCTATTCCAAGCAAGGATTGGACAAGGGAAATGAACCATAAATTCGAATCAAATGCCAAGGCGGTACTCACCATTCAATGCGGCATTACCATGGAGCAACTCAACAAGGTGGGGCCTTTCGAATCCGCCAAGGAGCTATGGGAAAAGCTCATTGAGCTAAATGAAGGTTCCAAGGAGTCAAAGAGGGCCAAGAAGGACCTACTAATTGGACAACTTCAAGCCTTCCAAATGAAGATGCATGAAACCGTAAGCCAAATGCATGGAAGGTTCAAAGAAATTGTTAACGGACTCCATATCATAGGTGAGCGAGTTGACAACCGGGATTTGGTAAGGTATATTTTACAAGCATTTCCTAGAAATTCTTTATGGACTTCTATAGTTGATGCCATTAAGGTAACTAGGGATCTTTCGCAAATTAAAATTGATGAACTATTTTGTGAGTTTGAATTGCATGAGCAAACTAACATGTCTTCTAAGGAAAAGGGCTTAGCTCTATTTGTTGAGAAGAAAGAAAAGAAGAAGAAAGAAAGGAAAGAGGTGTCATCATCATCCGAGTCGGAGCGTGAGTCAAGTAGTGACGAAGATTCGGCTAGTGAGATGGCCCATTTTGTCAAGAAGTTCCTTAGAAAATCAAAGGAATTCAAGAATAGAGATGCAAGAAAGGGGTCCCATTCTTCAAGAGGTAAAAATAGTGGTAATTCAAGTTTTAACAATAATGTGATTTGCCATGCTTGCAACAAGAAGGGGCACATAAAGCCGAATTGCCCGGAGCTAAAGAAGAAGGAGGAAAAGGAAAAGAAAAAGAAGGAAAAGAAGGAGAAGAAGAAGAAGGAGGCCATGGTGGCTCAAACCACATGGGACACACCAAGTGTTGAAGACTCTTCCTCCGATGATGAGCTTTGCCACATCACACGCCATGTGGCACTCATGGCACTAGGAGATGATTCGGGCACATCAAGCCAAGAAGATTCCTCAAGCGATGAATCGTCATCTAGTGACGATGAGGTAATGAACTCTCCCAAGGTTAAACTCCTTTATAAATAAATTGCCTATCTTCAAGAAGCTCTAGATAAGTCTAAATCTAAGGTTAAGAGCATGAAGGTAGAACAAAAGGCTATTAGAAATGAAAAACCTTCACATGTTGACTCTTGCATGCTTAAGGAAGAAAATGACAAACTTAGGGATGAGGTTAGTGAATTGAAAGCATGTTTAGAAAAATTTTCAAATGGCTCAAAGTGTCTTGATATGATTCTTAGTAGGCAAAGAGCGGTTTATAACAAGGCCGGTTTAGGATATAAGCCAAAAGAAAAAGAAGTTGCCTATATTTCATTGATTAATAGGAAAGCAACCATTAAGGGAAAAGTTAAGAAAGCATGGGTACCTAAGAAGTTTTTACTTAATGTTACCGGTCCAAATGTTTGGGTACCAAAAGCTTGTGTTTTTCATGTGATTTAGGTAGGAGAGCGAGGTATGTGGATTGTGGATAGCGGTTGCTCAACACATATGACCGGGGATGTGAGCAAGTTCTCCATAATTAAATATGTGAAGAAGGGAGCGGTGTCCTTTGGGAATAGTGGAAAACTCAAGATATTAGGTAGAGGTACAATTGAGATATCCCCCAAGATTGTCATTCACAAAGTTTTACTAGTTGAAAATATGAAATTCAATTTATTAAGTGTTAGTCAACTTTGTGATGCAAATTATCATGTCTCCTTTGAATCCTCTAAATGCATGATTAGACACAAGAAATTAAATGATTGCATGTTAGTTGGATATAGGAAGTCAAATATCTATTATGTTGATCTTTCATATGCCTCTAATATTTCTACTAAGTGTTTTGTTGCAAAAGAAGAGGAAAGTTGGCTATGGCATAGAAGATTAGGGCACATCAACATGAAAAACATAGCCAAGGTAGCCAAGATGGAGTTGGTCAAAGGGCTACCAAAGATCAAGTATGTCAAGAACAAATTGTGTGATGCATGCCAAGAAGGAAAACAAACAAAGGCATCACACAAAGGTAAAACTCTAACTAACACCTCTTTACCATTAGAGTTATTGCATCTTGATTTGTTTGATTGCCATAGTACTCCATCTTTAAATGGTAATAAATATTGTTTGGTTATAGTAGATGATTTTTCTAGGTATACTTGGGTCCACTTTATGAAACATAAGGATGATACCTTAGAAATAATCATAGGATTTAGTAAAAGGGTTGAAAATGAAAAGAGTCTCAAAATCAACCGGATCCGTAGTGATCATGGTGGTGAATTTGAAAACTTAAAATTTTCACAATTTTGTTTAGAGCAAGGGTACAAACATGAGTTCTCTTGTCCTAGAACACCCCAACAAAATGGGGTGGTGGAAAGGAGAAATCGTGCCCTACAGGAGGCGGCTAGGACTATGCTTAATGCATACTCTCTACCTAGCTACTTGTGGGCGGAAGCGGTTAATACCGCTTGCTATATCCAAAATAGGGTTCAAATCCATAGGTTTTTAGGAAAGACACCTTTTGAATTATGGAATGGGACTATTCCCACAATTCATTATTTCAAAGTCTTTGGATGTAAAGTTTATATTCTAAACACCAAGGATAACTTAGGAAAATTTGAATCCAAAGCGGATGAGGGAATCCTAGTTGGATACTCATCCACAAGTAGAGGATATAGAGTCTACAATAAGAGAACCCAAGGGATTGAGGAGTCCTCCAATGTTCAATTTGATGAAGCTACTAGTACCTACCCTAGAAAGTCCTCTATTGATAAGGATATTAATGACAATAATCAAAACATTACCCAAAAACTTCAAAACTTGACCATTAGGGGTAATGATCAAGGGGGAGGAAGAGGAGAATCCGATGATGAAAGAAGGGTGGAAGATAACAATGATCAAATTGAAACCCCTTCTAGAAACCTAAGAATTCATCAAGATCATCCACTTGACCAAGTAGTAGGAGATCTATCTCAAGGAGTAAGAACTAGGTCATTTCATAGACCTCCTACTAGTCAAGTGGCTCTTATCTCACAAATTGAGCCCAAATCGATCAATGATGCATTACATGATCCGGATTAGATTTTGGCAATGCAAGATGAATTGGCTCAATTTGAGAGAAGTCAAGTGTGGGAATTAGTACCTAGACCCAATGATAGCACCATAATTACTACAAGATGGGTCTTTAGGAATAAGCTAGATGATCAAGGAAATATCACTAGGAATAAAGCTAGGTTGGTTGCTAGGGGATTCAATCAAGTTGAGGGGCTTGACTATGATGAGACTTATGCCCCGATTGCTAGATTAGAATCTATTAGGATTCTCTTAGGGTATGCTTCCTATATGGGATTTAAACTTTACCAAATGGATGTTAAATCGACATTCTTAAATGGTTATATTAAGGAGGAAGTATATGTAGAGCAACCACCCGGATTTGAGAACCTAGATTATCCAAATCATGTATGTAAGCTTAGGAAAGCATTATATGGGTTAAAACAAGCTCCCCGGGCATGGTATGAAAGATTGTCATCTTTCTTAATTTCTAAGGATTTTAGAAGAGGCCAAGTAGATCAAACGTTGTTTATAAAGTCAACATTAAAAGATATATTCATAGCCCAAGTATATGTTGATGATATCATTTTTGGGTCAACGAATAATGATCTTCTTCAAGACTTTATAAAAAATATGGAAAATGAATTTGAAATGAGTTTGGTTGGAGAGCTTACTTTTTTCCTAGGCTTACAAGTCAAACAAACCAATGAGGGTATTCATATTTATCAAACCAAATATGCAAATGAAATGATCAAGAAATTTGGTTTGGAAAATGCCAAAATTGTAACCACTCCTATGACCACTAGCACTAGAATAGATAGTGATCATGAAGGTAAATCGATTGATCTTAAACTTTATAGGAGTATGATTGGTAGCCTACTATACCTAACCGCTAGTAGACCCGACATTTTATTTGCGGTAGGTATGTGTGCAAGATACCAATCTTGTGCCAAAGAATCACATTTAGTAGCCGTCAAAAGAATACTAAGATATATTAAAGGCACCCTAAATGTAGGACTTTGGTATCCTAGGACTAGGTCATTTGAATTGCTTGGGTACACCGATTCCGATTATGCCGGGTGCAAATTGGATAGGAAGAGTACTAGTGGTGGATGCCAATTTCTTGGGTCCTCCCTAGTTAGTTGGAGTAGTAGGAAGCAACATTGTGTTGCTTTATCAACTACCGAAGCCGAATATGTGGCTATGAGTGGTTGTGTAGCTCAATTACTTTGGATGAGACATACTCTTGTGGACTATGAGCTACACTACTCTAACATTAAAGTTTATTGTGATAATGTGAGTACCATCAACTTGACCAAAAATCCTGTACATCACTCTAGAACCAAGCACATTGAAGTGAAACATCACTTCATAAGAGATCATATGGCAAGAGGGGACATTGAACTTAATTATGTAGAATCTAAGTCTAACCTTGCCGATATCTTCACCAAAGCTCTTCCCGAAGCCGAATTTTCATCATTAAGGAGAGAGCTTGGTATGTGCTTTGTAGAGTAAAATTCTAGGTTTGCATGATCCTATACTCATATAGCTTCTTTATACCTTGATGCATCTCACAAAAACCTTAAGAAACCTTGATTTTTGTATTGAAATACTTAGAAACATGTGAGATGATAGGGAAGGTGTACTTGGCTCATCATGCTTGTTATGATGCATTACTTTGAGCCAATGACACACCTAGAGACATAAAAACCTTATGGACCAATCATTGGGAAGGCTTGTATTCAAGTAATGAATACATAGCTCAAAGAACATGGTTGGAAATTCCAAATAATAAATATTTTAAACTATGTTCATCATATTTTGAAAAACAGTTTTCAAATGGAACATAAAAGTGATACAAAGTTTGCAAAATCTTTAGAACTTTTGATAGGTTCCAAGTTTGTATCAATATTGTAATCTGGAAGACATATATTTTTCAAATTATTTTTCCTTGATGAAGTATGATTTCAGAAATGTGTACGCAAAATTTCATGATTTTTCGAGATTTCTGGAATTTCTACCGTATTTTTAAAATAGGGCTGAAAAAGGTCAAATTTCATTAGCCTAGCAATGATCGGTTGTAAACCAGATCATGATGATCATGGTTGTTTTCTGATAATACACTCCATTTTATGATAATTGGTGTATCTTTGATGTTCTAACAATATGGTATGATAATATTACGTATAAACAAGTTTTAGGACTAATTAATGCAGTGTTTTAGGGGGAGTTTTCATAAATTATATCTTTTTCATCCCCAAAACCATTGTTGGTGCAAAGTTAGGACTTAATTTTTGAATTGTTGTTATGCTTTACGTCAAATATTGTTTACACATTATAAAGCATGTCTTGGATTAAGGGGGAGCTTAATTTCTATCTTATGCCTTAGTCCAAGATCCAACACCTTTAATTCTTTCATTTTTGAATCCCTCTCTTTTTGATGTATGTCAAAGGGGGAGAAGGAATGTTTGAGTTAGATGATTAAGTGTGTATCTTTAAAGACCTAACTTAAATGATTGTCAAACATCAAAAAGGGGGAAATTATTGGTGCAACAATGCTCCAAGCATTTATATATGTTTTGATATTTGGATAATCATCTAAGTTAGGCAATATCTTGTGATCTAATTGCGAAAATGTTTAAGTGACAGGGAAGTCCAAGTATGATCTTGGCAAAGGAAGTCCAAGTATGATCTTGGCAAAGGAAGTCCAAGGGATGGACTTGGCAGCGTAAGACCAAGCTTGTAGTCTTGGCAGCGTAAAGTCCAAGTGAACCTTGGCAAAGGAAGTCCAAAGTAAAGTCTTGGCAGCATAAGTCCAAGCTTGTAGTCTTGGCGGCATAAAGTCCAAGCATTTGGCAACCCAAGACATGACGAAACCGAAGGAAGCTCTTGGAAGCAAAGCGCAAAGGATGAACAAGTCGCGGACTCGGAGGGATCCTGAAGGCGCAAGGCTTATTGAGGAGCTAGAAGGTTGAGTCTAGGTCTAGGGTATAAAATCAAGTATGAATTACTCATACTTGATCGATGTGTCGATCGATCGGGCATTCGAGTCGAGGGTGAAACCCTAACCATCGATCGGCGCCTTGGCGGAGCGATCGGTATCGATCGTGATCGATCCGCCAAGGGCATCGATCGATCAAGGGAATATCACCACAGAATGCAGTCTCACTCGACTGCTGCCTTGATCACTCGACTGATCACCCCATCAGTCGACTGATGGAGGGATCAGTCGACTGATCACCTGGCCGTTGGAGATTGCAGCTACGAATCTCCGCGGAGATCACGTTTCAGAAGCCGTTGGCTTCGGTGGCAGTCGACTGATGGTAAGCATCAGTCGACTGATCGAGGCCCAACGGGAAAAACAGCCCCTCTTCTATAAAAAGGGGCCATTGGGAGCTTGGTGAAGCTAGTGCTCTTGCTCCCAACTACACCTACGTGCTCACCAAGCTTTCCAAGTGTTTTTAGCAATCCAAAACCTCCTCTTCTCTAATCCTAATCTTCCATCATTGTAAAGAAGAGGAGTGCATTGTAAGATAAGGTTTCTTCACCTTGGTTCATCCAAAGGAGGTTCTAGTGAGGATTGATTAGGGCTAATCCACCTTACGGATTGCCGTGGAGTAGGAGCATCATCTCCGAACCACGTTACATCGGGTGTTAGCTTTGTTTCCTGCTTTTATTTGTGTTTATATTTGTATTGCTTCCGCTAACGATTTTGTAGAAAGAAAGAAAGGCTAATCACCCCCCTCTAGCCGTTCCAAGGGTCCTAACATTCTTCCCTTCTTCTTTTTTGGTCGAGCTGTTCTCCAAGCCTGCTGGTACCTCTGCTAGGAAGTCAGCTAATGACTGAGCCTTGATAGTAATTCGGGGATGGTAGTGAATGTCATATTCACTTAGTTCCACATCCCACTTGGCTATCCTTACTGCAGAGTTAGGTTTAGTAACCACTCTACCTAACTCGCTGTTGGTCAACACATTTACTAGGTGGGCTAGGAAATAAGGCCTAAATTTACAAGCCATCAAGACTAGGATGTATGCCAATTTTTCTAGCTCGGTGTACCGCAACTCTGCTCCCTTCAAGATATGATTGGTATAGTAGATGGGTTGTTGTTGAGAACCTTCCTATTTTAATAACACTGAACTGATAGCTCCTTCTGAAATAGCTAAATACATCCACAACGGGTCCCCTGACACTGGTTTGGCCAGTAGAGGGAGTTCAGCTAAATACTTTTTTAGTTCATGGAAAGCTTTCTCACACTGGCTATCCCACTGAAACCGAGTAGCCTTGCGCAGAATCCTAAAGAAGGGTAGTCCCTTATCCGTTGATCTACCTATAAAGAGAGACAAAGAGACTATCCTTCCCACTAATTTTTGAGTCTCCCAAAAATTGGTAGGTGACTTCATATTACATAGCACTGTATTTTTCTCTAGATTAGTCTGCAGTCCCTTCTCCATTATAATATATCCTAGAAATTTTCTACTCTTCACCCCAAACAAACACTTCTTTGGATTTAACTTCATATTATACCTCCTCAGAGTACCAAAAGTCTCTTCAAGATCTACCACTAAATCCTGAGTTATCTTGGACTTGACCAGAATGTCATCCACATATACCTCCACATTCTTGCCTTTTTGTTCTGCAAAAATTTTATCCATAAGCCATTGATAAGAAGCCCCCGCATTCTTTAGTCCAAAAGGCATTACTACATAACCCCCTGTCACACACAAAGCTAACTCGCTTCTGATCATCACAAGGGGATTTGATGAAACTCTTGATAAGCATCCATAAGTGATACCACTTCATATCCTACGGTAGAGTCAACTAACTGATCAATACGAGACAAGGGGAAGTAGTCTTTAGGGCATGCTTTATTCAAATCACGAAAATCAATACACATCCTCCACTGCTTAGAAGGCTTGGGGACCAAAACTACATTAGAAACCCACTCAGAGAATTGAATTTCTCTAATATGATCAGTCTGTAATAATTTATTCGCTTCTTCGGCAATGACTTTGTCTTTTTTGGGCCCAAAATGACTCCTCTTCTGCTGAACAAGTCGGGCACCCCGATTGATGTTGAGATGGTGTTCGACAACTTTAGAATCTATCCCCGTGAGATCATGCACATCCCTGGCGAAGATGTCTTCATTCCTCTGCAAGCAGGCCACCAACTCTTCCTTCACCTCCAACTATTGAGCCACCTGAGTGATTTTCCCAAGGGCTATCTCCACTGATTCGCTATCCTCTTTCTTTTCAACTCTGGGAGGGGACTCTTCTAGCACATATACTCCTGAGGTAACGACATACTTCCCTTGGGGTCATCCACCCTAACTTTCTTCTGATCGTCCCTTATCATTTCGATATAACAACTCTGAACTGCTCCTTGCTCTCCTCGAGTTTCCCCAACAAGTTGCCCTATCGGGAATTTAACCTTCTAATGATAAGGGGAGGCCATCGCCTAAAAAATAGACAAAAAAGGGCGACCCAGAATAGCATTATAAGTGGAGGGAGCATCCACCACAAGCAAAAGAATTATATTGGTTTTCTGACTGGGCTTGGTATCCAGGGTGCGAGGTAGAGAAATTTGACTGATAAGATGCACCATGTGTCTGGCAAAACTAAAAAGAGGTGTTGCCACATCTTCCAATGGTGTGTTTCCCAACTGTATCTGCCCAAACGCCTCATGGAAAAGGATGTTAATAGAACTCCATGAGTCCTCTAGAACTCGGGCTACTTCATAATTGGCTAATGAACTCTAATTACCAGAGCGTCGGTGTGAGGTAGGAGGACACCCTGCAGATCTTCAAGCCCAAAAGATATCAACGGTGCATTGTGCATGGCTTGATCTGCTCCAATAGCCAAGCTTTCCATTCGGCGAGCATAGGATTTCCTAGCTCTATTGGAATCCCCATCAGTGAGTCCTCCTATAATAACATTGATGACTCCCCGAGTGGGGACGTTGCCCGAGGCTGCCAATGCGCCTTCACCAGCTGACCCTACCTATGAAGGGCCTTCCTGGTGTAGTGATTGAGGCTCCGATGGGAGGAGGGCCTGAGGTCTTCTGTTGTAAGGTCCGGGATGGACAATATTCGACCGGCGGCCTTGTCCCGCTGGATTCCTTATTTGGGGCTGCAAGTGAGGGTATTCAACTCTAATGCACTCCAACTCCATTTGCAACTTGAAACAACGATCACTAGTATGCCCATACTATGTGTGGTATTGGCAGAAAAAGGGAGTGGGAGGATTATGGGGAATCCCTCGGTATCCTGTTGGATGTTGCAGGATACCTTGCTGGTCATATGCTTCCATTTCCCACTCTTTCCAAGTTCCCAGGGGAGGCAAATCTTTTGCGACCATAATCTACAGGGGAAGGGAAAGATGTATCTCCCTAGCGGTGGCGGTGAAGCGATGAATGTAACTCCTCAGAGACTCTGAGGATTCTTGCTTTAGGGGCAACAAGATGGAACCGTCATGCTTATAAACTTTGCAACTAGCAAATTGCTGTAGAAACATGGCCTTAAAATCTGCAAAACATGTGATAGAACCAGGAGGTAGAGACCCAAACCACCTTTGAGCAGAGGCTGTCAGGGTGATAAGGAAAGCTCTGCATTTAAGAGCCTCCGAATAATAATGAAGGGAGGTGGCTCCTTCGAATTGAGATAGATGATCCTCAGGATCCGAGCTACCATTGTACATCCCCACTTGAGGAGCTCGAAAGTGTGGAGGTGGTTGCTCCAACATGATGTTCTCGGGGAATGAACATGGCTCGTAAGGTTATGGTGCCCTAGTAGACTGGCTTTCTCAATGGTCTTCAGGTCTCATTTGTGCTGCTGGGGCAGGGTAAGGATATGTCCTCCTCGGTGGCATCTCTCGCCATGCAATATTTCAGTGCCCAGCGGAGCCGATGTATAAACGTGGGAGAGTCCTTCGCGCTTCTGCTCCCTTTGAGAAGGATCGCCAGAATGGGGATGAAGATACCCAATTTTTTCCTTTCTCTAACCAAATCTTCAGAGATGGCTGTATCTACCATAGCCTTCAACTAAAATGGGAATAGAGTTATGGGGCTCTCTTCGAAAGCACGGGCTGCTGGAAGAGGAATTTCGGGCAAAGGCATCTCGACGTCTTACTCAATAGTGTTCCCATAGATGGTGCCAATTGGTGAGGATGGTCCGAATTTTTCACCTCCTCACAAAGGAGACACTGACGTCAAGGAGGCTTAGGGTTCTCTCTGGCCACAACAGTAAAGAGTGATGGATGAGGATGAAGGGAACACACGTCATAATGACCAGTAACACAAGATTTAACGTGGTTCGGAATTTCAATTCCTACTCCATGAGGTGAGCTCTAGAGCGAGCTACGATGTTAAATACCTCAACTATAAAACCTCTCCTTCTCGGAAGTACTTCTGGGAGGTGGAGAAAACCTCTTACAAGTTTTACCGTGTACAACGTAAAGAGATGAATACAATGGCTCTCCTCTTTTCCTTTCTTCCTCTTACTCTTCAATCTCACTTCTCCCCCTTCTCCAGAAGTTCCTTCCTTCTTTTTCCTCTTGTCCCTCCAGTGACCTCCCCCCCTCCTTGGATGATTGGAGTGGAATTTAATTAGCTAAGCCCCCTTTTTTTTTTCTACTTCTTTTCCTTTTTATCCTTGCTCTCGGTAGCCTGTTGTGATGTAACAAACCATCCCCATCATCGTCCACCTGGCCAGCCCTCTTTCGCCACAGGAATAATTTTGTTAAGAGGATAAGAAATGGAAACCCGTGGGAATATTATGTGGGGCCCTAGTTTTTTACATCGTATCACAAACTCTCATAGGTTAACGTACCCAGGAATGTTCTACCCCTCATCTTTACGTTCTCTTTTCTCGTTGAAGGTCTTTATTTTTCTCCAACCATCTCTCCTGACCGACTCGACCCTCCTTTCCAGCCATGAGGCTCATTCCATTGCACTTACCCTAACTCCCCGAGTCACTTCCCAACTCACTTCCTCGAGTTTTCCCTCGACTCGCATCCCGAGTTATCCATCTGGCTTCCTTTTGACCATCAGACTTTTTCATCCTACTTCACATTGTTACCCTATCTCTTCGGTCTACTTCCTTTGATTAGGTGTAGTCAGTTTAAGTAACGGATCATGCAAGACCTTCCCCCTTCTAATGGTCATTATTTTGATATCTATCCTCCAAATCAGGTCACAACAGTATCAGCCAAGTTGAATATTATTGTCCTAATTGACCAAATGACTGAAATCCATGTATTAAAAGTCCTAGTATGATATTACGTGGTTCCATTGCAAAAAAAGAAAATTTGTATCAAGATGCTTTCATGTAGGAGAATCAGAAGGATATCATGTTGGTGCAGGGGCACCAGATAATCGAACCTAGATTTTGATAATGGCAAAGATTTAAGGTTAAGCTATCTTGTTATCTCATATGTGATGTTGAGTGTGCAAGTAATGTATTAAGGTTTGTGAAGGTTGACGACGTCAGGAGAATCTCAAGAAGTCAAGAAACCTCGATTATTGTATGGATCGATACCAAGAAGAATCTCGATGGGATGAGAAACCTCGATGGTTGGATTGTTGGTGTAGAGAGCACCACTCCTTAGTTTTGATGTATGAACCATAGTTAAAGTTAGGATTTACTTGTGTTCTGATATGAGTGTTAAGTGTGCAAACTTAACAGGAAGTTCTAGTATGTCGTGTTGACTGAATACTAGGCAGACATCTTGACAGATCAAGAGGACCGAACACCAGACATGAAGTCCAGATGAGTCAAGTGGACCGAACATTTGGCATGAAGACTGGTTGGGTCAGGAGACCAGACAATCGACAAAAAGTTCAGTTGGATCAGGAACACCACACAGCTGGTGGAAGCCCTGGTGGGTCAGATTGGATGTCAAGAATGGTAAGTCAAGCAGGGTAGCCGACAGGTAAGCCTCGAGTGGAGAGGTGAGGCCGAGTCCTCTGTAGGGGGACAAAGCTAGGCATCGATCTGATGGATAGTTTGCGTGGGACTTAGAAGTCGAGATCGAGCAATTTTACTACTACTATCATGTTTCATATTGTTTGCTTGTGCTAATCTCGTTTTGTAGGGATCAGTCGACTGAAGTCCAGTCGACTAGGTATGAGTCAGTTTATTGGATACCTAATTGGCAGGATTAGTTGGTGATCGATCGAAGATCTGGCATCACAGATGGAAAGATTTTTAGTCGACTGGGGAATTTTAGTCGATTGGAGAGGCAAACTTCCCGATGTAGAGTCGGGTGACCTGGAGTGACTGGGGAGTGTTTAGTCGACTAGAAGACTCGAAGTACCATATCGATGGGCTGATGTGGGGTCGACTGGAGGGCATTCCAGTCGATTGGAAAAGCTTTATAAAAGAAATGCACGACTAGCTCCGAATACAACTCATCTACTATGTCCAAGTGTTGCTACTATTCATCATCGTCCACAAGAGCTCCATACCTTCACGAAGATGAAATTTCGACACTCCGAGCCTACTTCAATAGTCCTAAAAGTGTTGGTATACTATAGTTCTTACTTGCTTGTATTCATTTTCTCTTTGTGTACTTAATTTCAAAAGAGAATGTAGAGTGTTACCTATCTCTGATTTTATTAAAAAGTGAACCCCTCCGAAGTCGAGAGTTCTCGAGTCGGAGGGTCTTATAGTGATTGCCCATCGAGATAGCTCTCAGAACAGCTATGAGTCTTAGAGTAGCAACCCGACTAGGGTTGTGAACCAAGTAAAAATGCTTGTCTCTCTATCTTATTTATTCCGCTGCATACTCGTGTTTCAAAATAAGTTTTTAAAATCTAAAGAAAATTTGTGACCTCCGAAATTCACCCCCTCTTTCGGAGCAATTCGATCCTACAATTGGTATAAGAGCATGGGCGCTCCGAATTTGGTACAACCACCAATGAGAGCATTAGGAGTTTTCTTTAGTTTTAGCATTTTTTCCTTTTAATAATTTTTGCATCAATATTTATTTTTTGCATTAGAATAAATTTTTAATATTTGTCTTGCTTTAGTATAAATTTACTTTTTGCATAATTTTGTTTAATTTTTATAACTCTAGGAATATTTTTGAAAAATAAAAATCTATATTTTTTTAATATAAAAAATGTCGCATTTAGAGGGTTTAAGCATCATTCTCCCTCCTCTTTTTAACGGAGAGGATTTTCCCTCTTGGAAGAGGCGAATGGAGTGTTTTATAAAAATCGACCTTAAGGTTTGGTTTTAGATTAGGAAATGGTTCGTAGCTCCGATGGATGACTTGGGAGAGTTGTTAGAACCAGAGAAATGGACCACAAACATTAGGAAAAAGGCTCAAGTCGATTACAAGGCTTTAAACATCTTGCAATGCAGACTTTCGAATGAAGAGCTAAGTCGAGTCGGGTCAGTTTAAAATTCTAAAGAATTATGGGATAAATTAATTAAATTACATGAACAGGATAACTTGAGTCAACCTGAGGATGGTTTAGTTTTGATGGCAGGAACAAACAAAAAGGGAAAGAAATCCAAATCAAGGAAAAGGAAAAGGAAGGAAGCATCTAAGCCAACCATGGACAAATCATCATTGGACAAGTCAGATGCTAAAATATTGGACACAAGTTTTGTAGCATTCATGGCATCCAACGAGTCTGAAGCCGAGACAAACTTTGAGTCCGAGTTTGAGTCCGAGAGAAGCCATGGATCCGCATCCATTTCCGAAGAATTAAACGAGGTAACTTCTCCTTTAGAAGATAAGTTGTACAATATAATAGCATGCCTAGGTAGGAAGTTAGCTAAGTACGAGAATCGAGTCGATTCGCTTCTTAAGGAAGTCCAAGTACTTAAGGAGAATCAAAGACTTCGACATGCCAAATTGAGGATAGAGACTCAACTCAAGTTTCAAAGCTTGAGGAAGAGAACTCGGTCCTAAAAAGGCAAGTAGAAGATCTCACCGGATTGTTGGAAAAGTTTACTTCAGGCTCCAAGTATCTCAACATGATGCTTGGGTCTCAACGAGTTGTGTACAATAAGTCCGAACTCGGATATAAGGCTAAAGACACAAATAAATCATACATGTTCTTGTTTAATAGAAGTGCTAAGGGTCGAGTCCAAGCATGGGTTCCTAAGACTAGCTTAGTCAACCAAGTTAGATCGAATCAATTTTTGATTCCCAAAGGACAAGTTCACTTAGTGAACAAGACCCATCATTGCTACTACACAGGGGGAGTTAACTCTTTGCTTGTTTCCTTAATTAGATAAGACTCTTGCATGCTTAGTTAGTTATTAATTACTTAATTTAGAATGGACTAGATATGAAACAAAGTAGTTAAACTTGAACAACCTAGTAATAAGACGAAGTGAACTGATAGTAAGTTAGGGAAGCTCTTCAAGGTGCATGTCTAGGAAGTGGTCCATTTGATATCCAAGAAGGTCATATGCCTCGCCACAACCTGGTGCACTAAGTCAAGTGGAACTGACCAAAGCTAACTCACTAAGTCTTTAACGAGTTAGACCAAAACTTAGTCCAAAGTGAGTCAAGTACTTGATTCCTTAATTGACTTTGTCTAGGAAGTGGTCCATTTGATACCCAAGTAGGCCATATGTCTCGCCACGACATGGAAGTCAATGTTGGAAAAACCTACTTGATTAGCTCAAGATAAACTTGAATCTAACACAAGTTTAAAAACTTTGAAATTTCACTTTAAAATTAAGATAAATTAAGTTCTCATCTCACAAAATCCATAGGATTAAGGTGTATTGAAAACTTAACTCGGGTGAAATGATTTAGAACTTAACCAAGCTTAAATAGTTTAATTTACTCAATACAATTAAATTTAGCAACTTTATGCAATTTAACTAAACTTAACTTAACAACTTAACTAAAATAACTTAACTAAACTTAACTAAACTTAACTAAACATAACTAAAACAACTTAACTAAACTTAACTAAACTTAACAAATTAATTAAACTTAACTAAACGTAATAAATTTACACAACTTATCGACTTAACCATTTTATCAATTTAACTTAACCATCTAATCAACTCAATTCTAATCAACTTAATCAATTCAATTCAACTTGACTTAATCAACTTAATCAATTCAACTTGATTTAATCAACTTAATCAATTCAACTCGACTTAATTAATTCAACTCAACTTAATCAATTCAACTCGACTTAATCAACTTAATCAAATTCAACTTGATTTAATCAACTTAATCAAATTCAACTTGATTTAATCAACTTAATTGACTCAATCAACTTATTCAACTCAATTCAATCAACTTATTCAACTCAACTTTAATTCTAAGTAAATCAACATAATTCAAAATGAAAGTAAGCATTTATGTTAGAATATCTTTTATCACAAAGAATCCAAGCTTAGAAAGTGGGTGTCCTTAAGTAAGATTGCATTTTTACATGCATAAGCATGAGATTAAGGGAGAGTAAAGATACTTTTAAAAAAATGTTATAAAAAATAATTCTAGGGGGTGTTTAACATTTAAAATTTTATTCTAAGAAATTAAATGTAAGCATAACAATGTTACTTTAAGGGGGAGATCAAGAATCTAAGGGTAACCTAAAATATTTTGCTAAATTATGATATGTTTAATATCTTTTCAAAAATTATGCTTTAAAATTGGATGATAAATATTCTTAAGGGGGAGACATAAAAATTTAAATGACAACTCAAGTAATTGGACTTATCAAGTAAAGCTTAGTAACTCAAACTACTTCCTTTCTAGGTAACTTAGCTTTATCTAAATTTGGAAAATGAGAGTTAGCTAAACGAAGTCTAAACTTAAAATATTTTAGAATCCATGAGAAAGAATCTTGAACAGTGTTTTTGAAAATCTAAAAACAAAAATTATTTTAATATGGATTATTTTCAAACTAATGAAAAAGAGAACAACCTCTTAGAAGACTAGTTTCAAGTTTAAAATGCACAAAAATTACTACTTGGGTTTTGATGTATGAGAAGAAAATAATTTAAAATTTATTATAAAGTTTTTTAAGGAGAAGTTTAAAAGGTTTTGAAAATTAAGATAGTGTGAATTTTGAAAAATTGAAAAATATTTTTAAGAGGAAGTTTCAAATGTTTTTAAGGTGGAGTTTTTAAAAGTTTTTAAAAGATAACATAATTTGGAAATTTTCAAAAATATTAAGGGGGTGTTTATAAGCTTTTGAAAATTCTAAGAATTTCAAAAAAAAATTTTAAGGGGGAGTTTTGAAAATTGAAATATGAAGAGTTTTGAAAACTTTGACTTTTGGATATTTTCATAAATTTGTTCAAATTTTGAAAATTATAGATATTTAAAGGTTAAATACTTTTGAAAATTTTGAAACCCAAAGATTAAGGGGGAGATCCCATTTTTAAAAGAAAATCTTATTGCATTGATTTAGGAGGAGCATTGATAAATTATTTCGTAAATCTTAGGCATTTTTGGTGAAGCTTGTCAAGCAAGTTTATAATCTTTAGTTATGTTTGAAAAACATTAATCCTCATCTTTAAATTGTGGCATTTGTTAAATAATGATTTTGATGTATGCCAAAGGGGGAGAGAGAAAGAAAAGGGTTAAAGTTAGATTTGAGAGAAAAAAGGGTTAAAACTAGAAAAATTTAAAGCAAAACTTTTCTTGCATATGAGCATCTCATGCATATACATTTTTGGCTCAAATGCACTCCTGATATATGCTAAATTTGAATATTGTAAATTGATTCTCCTAACTTTAACTGATGTGTTGTCATACATAAAAAATGGGGAGATTATTGGTGCAGAGAGAACCACTCCTTATTTTTTATGTATGAACCATAGTTAAAGTTAGGATTTACTTGTGTTTTGATATGAGTGTTAAGTGTGCAGGCTTAACAGGAAGTCTTAGTAGGTCATATTGATCGGATACTAGGCAGATGTCTTGACAGATCAAGAGGACCAGACACCAAGCATGAAGTTCAGATGGGTTGAGTGGACCGGACATTTGACATGAAGACCGGTTGGGTCAAGAGACCA
This sequence comes from Wurfbainia villosa, assembly GCA_025175895.1. NCBI lineage: Eukaryota > Viridiplantae > Streptophyta > Magnoliopsida > Zingiberales > Zingiberaceae > Wurfbainia > Wurfbainia villosa. The sequence goes on along the minus strand of CM045994.1, from coordinate 93,623,826 downwards.
AACAATCAGCAAAAAGTCCAGCTAGGTCAGGAAGATCGGACAGCTGGTGGAAGCCCTAGTGTAAGATACCTAAAATAATAATAATAATAATAATAATAATAATAAAGGGAAAGACTGATTAACTATTAAATTATACTGTAGAATTTTATAGGAAAATTTTGAGAGTTTTCCTAAAATTTAAATAGAATTCTTAGGAGGGTTTCAATCATATTAGGGATCATTAGATTAATGGGATTGATTAAGATTTAATTAATTAAACCTAAGGTTTAATTACTTATATAACTAGGTTCAGCCTTAATTAAATCCCCGATCCCAATTTATTTTCCCAGTCGATTCCTTCCTCATTTTCTCGATCGCAGGACCTTCTCCCCATTCGCCAGCTTCTTCACGTGAGAGAGCTCAGCAAGGTCATCATCGCCGCTGCATTGTCGCCGGAGCTCTCACTCTCCGTTGGTCTTCGCTCCCGGCGTCAAGGATTTGCTATGAACTCAGCTGCTTCCAACCATCATCTCGCCCGATTTCTTCTTTATCGCCGCTGCCTGAGCTCACCATCGCTGGTCATGCTGGAGTTCTTCCCCTTGTCTGTTTCGTCGCCGCGATGCCCTCATATGTCCCCGACCCCGAACTAGTTTTCATCGTGAAGCTCAGCTCGTAGGCGGTGTTCTTCTTCCCCTGTGTTTGGCCGATCGACCTTGCCGTCAGCCACTACTTGAAGAGTCAGTTGATTTCCACCATCTACTATCTTTACTTCAGCTACGAGCAACACATCGACTGCTGGGTTCTTGTGTGTGCATCACAACTGCTGGATCTCTTCACACGAACCCAGTTAGTTTGCTGCCGCCTTCTTCCACACCTCCACGATAGCTTGATTCTAGAGCTCCAAGATCCTAAAGCTACTATGGTGAAAGAGGGAAAAACGGTGGTGAGTGGTGGTAAGGATTTTGGATTATTGTTGGTTTATGCCGTGGATTTACTGGATTCGATTTAGAGTAATACTCAATTGTTCCTAATGATCTGTTTGGTCAGGATTAATGCTGATTAGATGGTGTTGCCGGGTGTGTTCTACTGCATTGATGAGTTATGAGTTTGAGAGCTTAGTTATGTTGAATCGACAATTGGTGGTTTGGGCAGAAGGTTGTGGCTGTTGAAACTGCCGTGGAAAACAGAGTTGAGCAGGGAAGCTAGATTCGAATTGGCAGTGCAAGGTAAGTTGGATGAGGGTAGTTTATGAATGAATACCATTATCCTTGTGAATTAATTGATCTAGTGATAGTTGATGTCTGAAGTTGACCTGAGTTGTGATGCATTATGAGGATAGATGTGAAGGCTCGTTTAGTTAATTGGATAACTAGATCAATCTTGTTGATCGAGATACAAGGTTGATATAGGATTTGATTCGATCATTAGTTGTGTGATGGTAATTAACTGTATCATATTGTTACAGGACTTTGATATATGTTGTATTCTTTGGTTGCAGGATGTTGATTCGAGACAGAGATACGATTATGAAGACACTAAGTACAATCTATATATCAGGTGGGTAATATCTACCCTGGTCAGGTAGTTTGATCTGAATCTGGTGCATGAAATTTGGACTTATGCTTATACTTTTGATCTTAAATCCACTCTTATTTAATCATATGCTTATACTGCCTTTGACCTTTGAGATATATTATTGTTACTTCATTGATTATCTATCATGGATATGAATTACAAACCCTATTGTGTGTTAGCTGATAGATGTTCAATTAAGTACTTGTGATTAGGGTTACCATTGTGGACTCAGATTGGGTTACCGGGTCACATCACTAGGATTAGGTGATGGATCAGATTATGAAGTCAATTGTTGTATCATACACATATTAGTTGTGCATCTATGGTGGATCTAGTCATCGGTGCATAGATAAGTGTGTGTGGTTGTTAGTATGTGGCTAAGGACTAGAGGTTCTAGCATGATTATATATCCATTATGGATCGTGTGACTGCGTATGGTTATATGGATGGTCGACAGTATCTCGCTACGGACTGGAGGTCTTAGCATGGTTGACTGTCAGATGTGTATGACTCTCTGTGTGGTAGAGAGAGTGTCCTGTGGATTAGTAGTCCTTGCATAGTTGACTTTTGGTTGACCAGGACTCCCCATGGGATAGGGAGTGTTGTGAGGATATGTGTATGGAGCTATGCATCATTACATTGCATGCATGCTGGCGATTAGGTCTCCCTTGTGGTTGAGAGGATCGCTAGTCATCCTACCTCCCCGACCACTCGGGGTAGTGGTAGTAGGATTGAGTGCAGAGCATTGTTGTGTGTGCCATTCTCGACCACTATGGATGGTGGTAGCTGGAGATGCACACTTGGCCACTGTGAGGAGTGGTAGTTAGCGCACTCACCCACTATAGACGGTGGTCGTGTGATGTGCAGTTGTCCTGAGTGCGGTGCTCGTCTACTCATGGGTAGGGACGGAGCGGCTAGCAGCAGGGACCCCATGTGAGTAGCATATATCTCTATGGCAGCTAGCTACTATTGCATACTACCCAACTCAGTCACTCGAGAGTGATGGAGACTGGAGTCGGGATAGTTGTCATGTCGTGCCACCCAGGCCATACTGGGGTCATGGTTGGATGGGTCCGCAGACATGACCATGCATGTGCATTGCTGATATATATGCATGACTGTATTTGATATATGTTTTACATATGCTTGTGAGATGTTACATTTGTTTGCTGCATATGTTTGTACATCATGATACATGCCATTTGCATATTATATATTGCTGTGTGTTGAGCATGATATATGTGTTGGTCCAGACTGTCGTATGCACTTGATTAGCGTCATGTCCTAGTATGGACCAGGATGTTATTATATGTGATTATATACTGTTCATATGTCTGAGTGTTGGTCAGGTATGAGATTGACCTTGTACGTTATATGAGTTATGTTATTGTACGTTGTTCATTTTCTTTATTGATATCTTTCTCTCCATTATTGAGAGAAACCAGACACTAGGCATGAAGTTCAGATGGGTTGAGTGGACCGGACATTTGGCATGAAGACCGGTTGGGTCAGGAGACCAAACAATCAGCAAAAAGTCTAGCTGGGTCAGGAAGACCGAACAGCTAGTGGAAGCCCTGATGGGTCAGATCGTATGTCAAGAATGGTAAGTCCGGTAGGGCAGCCTCGAGTGGAGAGGTGAGGCCAAGTCCTCTGTAGGGGGATAAAAGCTAGGCATCAATCCGACGGATAGTCTGTGTGGGACTTAGAAGTCGAGATCGAGCAATTTTACTATTGCTATCATGTTTCATATTGTTTGCTTGTGCTAATCTCGTCTTATAGGGATCAGTTGACTGGGTACGAGTCAGTCGACTAGATAACAAGTTGGCAGGATTAGCTGGTGATCGATTGAAGATTTGGCAACACAGATGGAAAGATTTATTGCATGTTCTATAGCAGTTTATTAATTTATGCTTCATTATTGAGGTGGGTATCAACGTATGCTTGACACTTTTCTATGATAGC